>JAOPSE010000011.1:26004851-27349226 GCA_029449295.1 Zea luxurians | reverse complement strand
AAAGGAGATGGTTAAAGCTGAGCATTGCTTTTATAGCTGGTCGAGATTTTATTAGCAGTTACTAAGTATAAGTAGATACAAACCCAAATAAATAAGAAATCACAATTAATAATAAACCTGCAATGCAATGCGTATGACAAATTAAGTTTAGTTCCATAAATTAATCATGTGAGTGTCCGAGCTGCTCATGACCGTGAGCATGGCTGATATACCAGTTTTACACTCTGCAGAGGTTGCACATCTTTACCCACAAGTCATGTATCCCGTCTAGCCAGGGTTTGCAAGGCCCTTAGACACTTTCGAGGTGAATAGCTAGGGATCCACTACGAGGCTTTTACAAAGTTCCACTAGTTTCAGAAAACCCGCTACGGTTTCTGGGAAGGGCAACATAGGAATCCCTCGTACAAAAAGTCATCACTACATGATCGACCCGAGAACTCCCTATACGTAGCTCCTCTATCGCCCTTGCTCCTTCTGGGTAAGGTAGTCCTCCACTAGCTTTACTGTTCTAATTAGCATAACGATCTTATCATGAACAATAATCAATAACAACAGAATTGGAACACGAACATAATATAACATTATTTTCCTAAAACCAGGTAGAGCAATAGCAAAACTACCCAATAGTTCTTTTGTCTGCAAGGTGGGGGATAAACAATGCTAGGGAAGCCTATTAGGTCCCATCAAATTAACCTGAGCATGTCACAATGATTAACCAAAACATTATTAGGTAAAGAAGAGTAATCATGGGCACAACTTGCCTTAGACTCGAGATTCCTAGATACCAACTTGGTCTTCAAGTGACTCGTAACCTCGCTGCTAGTAGTAGCAATACAAACAAACATGGTATAGGCAAAATTAACATCACACCGAATATAAGAACAAAAATGTGTAAGGATATTCTACGCACTGCAACGAGGTCGTCGGTTCAAGAATTACTAAATTCGGAGTTACTGTTATAAAGTTATGATTTTCTGAAGGTTTAAGTGCCTACTGTAAAACAAATGTGGTACAAGATTTTAACCATAGGTTTCATGGTAATACAAGGTTACTAGATGATAAACAATATTAATATGAGATTAATGCAACTGGAATAGATCAAAAAGGAGTTAAAATGAATTACTTATAATTTAAACAATGTTTTAGAATTATTTCTATACTCAAAAATCATTTTCAAAATTTAGTTTTATAAATATTAGTGTTTGTGGACAGCGGAAGCAATTTGGTAGAGGCTTAGGGTCTAGAACGTAAACAAAAGGACCTACTGGAAATATTCTTTAAACTGACCTGACCCGTGGGTTGGTTTTAAGAAACCGAGGGTCTCGTTAAGAAAAACGCCACAGCATTATAACGGTGGGCGCGTCCGGTTCGTAGGATCTCAGATCCACGGTGCAAGTCATCCAACCGAAACGCTTCACCCTGATCTAATCTGAGCTGTTCATCATACGAGTGACGGTAGCCACGTCGTCCCCCACCTCCAGACCGCAGACGGCGGCGCCAGGATCCCTGGCGATGGCCTTGGCGAGCATGGTCTTGCCTGTGTCGGGCGGGCCATAGAGGAGGACACCCTTCTGGGGCTGAGGAGCTTGCCGAAGGTGAAGAGCTCAGGGCGGTGCATGGGCAGGATGACGAGCTCGTAGAGCGCCTGCTTGACCTGGTCGATGCCGCCGATGGAGTCGAATTCGACGTTGATGCTGTCGCGGTTGATGACGTCGCACGCAATCACGTCCTCATAGGGCGTGGTGGAGACGAAGGGTCGGCCGAGGCGCTTGGTGATCTCCTTCTGCTGCTGCGCCTTCTAGGAAGCGGCGCAGTTGGGACTTGGGGTCGAGGTGGCAGAGGCCAGCGAAGAGGACGAGGCAGCACTGGCGGCGTACAGCACGAGCTCCTGCACGAGCCGTGACGACGCCTACGACGACCTCATCGCCCGCACTCGCCGCTGAGGCTTTGCTCCCCCGTCCGTCCCACGGATGCCCGAGTGAACGTCGTCTTCTGTCTGGCTTGCAGAAGAGGGATTAGAGGGGGCGGCGCGACACGGTGGTATTTTATACCCTGGAGCTGGGATGCTCATCTGGCGATGGAGAGGATCTCGGATCCTGGACGACGAACTCGGGAGTTTGTGGGGGGGGGGAGAAGACGGGTCAGTTCGGCAAGAAACCGGGAATGAGCCGAGGAGGGTAGTGGGCCGACGTGGGGGAATAGGCCCATTGAAGCTTTTTTTTAATTTCTATTTTCAGGATTTCAAATCCAAATTCACATTGAAGTTTGGTTTTGAATTTCAAGCCTCAAAGTAGATGCATCAAACAAAAGAATTCTAGCATGATGCGAGGTTCAATTCATTATATATACTTTCTCTTTCTATCAATTGTGGTCCGTTTATTCAAGTATTATGTATTACATACACAAAATGATATATGAAGATAACAATCTATAGCCTATAATCTCTATTAAGAGTTTATTTATCCATGTTTTTTGAGAGGATGTTTCTAAACACATTTTTCACAAAGGAATTATTTACTTCTCTGTATAGATAGTTTTATTCTAACATTTTGGTGAACATTTCTAAACGAAAAATTCTACATATGTTAATTTAAATTCATATAAGGATCTTTTTATTTAATCTTTTTAATAAATCCTAAAATAGAATTTTGGGTGTTACAATATATATATTGTATATTATGAGCCATGTGCTTCTAATAACTAGAAAAGCCTTGGCTCAACGGTGTCATCCGGTTCAACCGAACCAGGTTTGGGCTACTATAAAAACACTCCCACGCCACCAGGGATTAGGTTTTAGCAACGGTGGCGGTTCCCTCGGGCATGTGAGCGGCGGCGATCTTGGGGGCCAGCGGTGGTGCCGCCCTGAGGCGGGCGACCGACGGTGGCGCTCCACCAGGAATGAGCGACGACGAGCTCCCGAGGTGGGCGGGCAAGCGGTGATAGCGCTCCCGAAGCGGACGAGTGGCAGCGGGCACCCCAGGCCCAGTGGCAACGACAGTTGCGCAAGGTGTGATAGGTGTCGACAGCGGCGGCGGTGGCCATGAGGGATACGGTTTGCTCCGGCGGTCGCGTAAGGCACAATCGTCTCTAGCGATGGTAGCTACGAGAGGCGTAGATGGCTCAGGTGTCCCTCGACGACCAACTCCTCCGATCCAGTGTTTTCAGTGGCGTCCTTTGATCTAGCGGCCTCGGGATCGTCCTCCGGTGACGAACTATCCAATCCATGTTTATGCCATCGATGATTATGTTTTATGCCTGCTATTTATACTATTTATGCATTCAGTGATTGGTTTTACGACGATGAATATGATTTTATGTTGTCATAAAACTGTCCCTAATTCCCGTGGGGGCTATTAGTTGAACCGGTATTAGGTTTTTTATCAATTATGATACACGGTTTATGTATTTATATGACTTTGTATATGAATTTATGCTCTGTGTGAATCATGTCTTCCTATTTTTTTGCATGCGTGCAGTGAAAACGAAAATATCATCCAAAATTTCCACGCATGCAATGGAAACTCCAACGATCTGCCATAATTTTTGGATCTGCATAAAAATAGAAATCGCATAGATGCGACTCCCATATTTTTCAAAACTGCCATAAAAATAGAACCGTGAATACAACCCATCAGAGATATCAACCTCTCACATTGGCTCAGTATTTATGCTTATAACTAAGGGGTTTTATGCTTAAAACTTAAGATGTTTACTCTCGAACCTGGAGATACGTCCACCCGTGAACCACATGCCAGATTTTTTACATAGTGTACAACATTGCATAAATAACTAATCCATTTAACATAATTTGTATAAGTATATATCATATATTGGTTCTAACGAGTCTAGTTGCATGGCTGTTGGAGCAGTCCTATATTTAACATAATTTGTATAAGTATACATCCTAATTTTCTGCATGCAGCATGTAACATATTTTTACGTACTGTACTGAATTACGTATCTATAATGTGTAGCATAATTAGTATCAGTATATATCATAAATTGGTCCTGACGAGCCTAGCTGCATGTCTGTTGCAGCGATCCTATATTTATAGAGAAAATCAAGCATTTAAAAATAGAAACAACCACACATCTCTTTTCTAAATTTACGCGCATGCAAGAAACGTGTTTGACTCATGTATGCCTTCCTATTTTTTGCATGCACAGACGTGGGGTGGGAGGCGCACCCGACAGCCTGACTTGGTGAGTGGGTGGGCGCGCCGGGCTAGACTAGGTCGCAGGGGGTGATCGGCCTAGGCTTCCTCTAACTATTTCAAGCCTAGGACTCCTAATATACCTATTATATATATATATATATATATATATATATATATATATATATATATATATATATATATATATATATATATATATATATAGGAACGAGGTAATGGAAGCCCTGGGCTTCGATTAGTAGGGGGAGCCCCAACCAGGATGTGGATAGGGCCATGATTCATATGATTGCTTATGCATTTATAACAGAATAATCAAAATATACAATTTGCATAGACCATGCAACGAATCTGGTGGGGGCATATCCCCCGTGATTGCGTCAGCGTTTATACCAGGATAAATAGAGAGCATAATGTGCATAATCCATGCAAAAGGAATCTGGCTGACACGCAAATCACGTGGAGCGACTTTAAAGTTTGTTCAATGTTTACGACTGCATACACACATGAAGAATAAGAGCATAAACCATGCACTATTATGATGTCAGAACATTTATGCTATTGTAAATATGTGAATGGGTCCCGAAAATTACGGTGTGAAAATTGCGCACGTTCGGTCATGCGCGGATTCTGGCTCGGTCAGATTTCAGTGAAATCGTGAACCAAAACAACATAAATGGGTATAAAATTTTAGAGTAAATCGTCGATCTGTTTCGTAACGACGAATGAGGCCCAAATTACGGCGCGAAAATCACGCGCTCCGATCGTGCTCGGGTGGATCTAAGCATAAAACGTAACCGAAATAGCGTAAATGAATACGAATTTTACGTAAATTATCGATTTGTTTTGTAATGGCGAATGTGGCACTTGCTTTTTAGTGGAAGCGTAAAACACAATAAGAAGTATCGTAAAATTTTGTTTAAAAATGTATAAATCACTATGGTCATAGAAGGCATTTGTTTTTGTGCATAGTATACCAAAATATAAAGTACATCATACATAACCACATCAAATTCTGGATATTAATTAATCCTTCTAGTTGAGAAACGTTTAGGAGTTCTTGAAGAGTTAAGCTAAACATATTGACTCCATTCTAGTTAAAACTTCAAGCTCCTCACCAACAACCAGTCACAAGGAAAACACATATACAAGAAAAACACATACTTGAAATTTTTTTCATGAATTATTCCTTCCAAGAATGACATTTTAGCCTTTTTAAATACACAAAGAAGAAATTAAAGCTCAATATTGGTAGCACTTACAGAATTAATCTCCGCAACCTAAAAAATCGAGCAACCTTGAAGAATCCTTGAAGAACCTCTGCGAGAACTGATCTCGCGGCGGGACATGATAGGCTACCTGAAAAAAATCGAGGACATAAGCAACTTGATCTGCATATTTAAGCAACCTGAAAAAAAATCGAGGTCATGATAACAATTTTTAGCAAAAATTAGGAAGGTGCCCTGCCACTCAATATAGACTTGAAATGATAATGCATATATCCATAAATGAATATGAAACCATTAAATGATCAAGAAAAGAAATTTCGACCACAGTTGTACATAGACAATACTGAACATGGATAGCTTTGCTAGAGCGTCACGAAATTTCTGTACCAAAGGCCAAACAGAACAAGCTACGGGGGAAATAGACCAACAAAATGATCGATCTTAGTGGACAAAACAGCACAATGCAATTGATCTAGACATAACGAACAGAGAAATTATCAAAACTGGATCTAAAAACTAACTATTGGATGAGGTTAATCTTGATGATAACAACTAACATGAGTAAACAACTTGCCCAATCTTACACATGTTCCTTACTAGTTGGACAAATGGATGCATCGATGTATTATAACACAGTGTAAACAACAGAGTATATCAGTAAGAGCATGTAAGCAGGTACCAATTCCAACCAATCGCACATGGATGTACTTGATTGAGATATCGAGTCTGATCCTATAGGCAAGAAAAACATGCCAGACCAAGAATGCATGTGATCTAGAGACCAAGAAAAACATGCCTGACCATGAAAATCTACGCGGAGGTGCGTGTGCAGGCGATCTCGACGAGCACACGGTTCTCAGGCTTCCACTTACGTGCCGCCTCATTAGCCAGCAACGCATCACGCTCCGCTGGGTCGAGCGTCCACAGGATCACAACCCTTTGGTCCCATCATAACTCAGCCATAGAGAGATAGACAGAGAGAGATATGGAGACGATTCATGCAGAGGAAGATGCCCACGCATGTGGCAATGATCATTGGTGGGTCACTTTACCTCGAAGTTGTTGGAGATCTCGTTTGTGATGAGCAAAGGAGTTCCTCGCTGTAGGCCTCGGCATAAGCGCGGTGGATGGCATGGCACTACGTGGTGTCGTGGTGGCCGAGGATGGAGATGATGAGCGCCTCGTTCGTGCCCCCACCCTGCAAGCGAGGGGGGCAACGCACTGTCAGATGGGAGGAACAATGGCGATGGTGGAGGTTGCAGGTGACGACGGCGACGGATTAGGTTAAAGCAGTTGGGGCGTGTGGGATGGTTGTGGTGGGGTCTCACAATATGGTCGCGGGTCGCGGTTGACCGAGTCGATGCGGTGGTAATGAGGGAGCGGGTCATGGTGTATGAAAGTCGCCTAGAGGGGGGGTGAATAGGGCGAAACTGAAATTTACAAAAATAATCACAACTACAAGCCGGGTTAGCGTTAGAAATATAAACGAGTCCGCGAGAGAGGGCGCAAAACAAATCGCAAGCAAATGAAGAGAGTGACACGCGGATTTGTTTTACCGAGGTTCGGTTCTCGCAAACCTACTCCCCGTTGAGGAGGCCACAAAGGCCGGGTCTCTTTCAACCCTTCCCTCTCTCAAACGGTCCCTCGGACCGAGTGAGCTTTTCTTCTTCTCAATCAAACGGGAACAAAACTTCCCCGCAAGGGCCACCACACAATTGGTGCCTCTTGCCTTGGTTACAATTGAGTTTTGATCACAAAAACAAGTGAGAAAGAAAGAAAGCGATCCAAGCGCAAGAGCTCAAAAGAACACAGCAAATCTCTCTCGCTAGTCACTAAAGGCTTGAGTGGAATTGGAGAGGATTTGATCTCTTTGGTGTGTCTAGAATTGAATGCCTAGCTCTTGTAAGTGGTTGGAAGTTGGAAAACTTGGATGCCATGAATGTGGGGGTGGTTGGGGTATTTATAGCCCCAACCACCAAACATGACCGTTGGCTGGAGGCGTCTGTTCGATGGCGCACCGGACAGTCCGGTGCACACCGGACATGTCCGGTGCCCCCGCCACATCATCAATGCCGTTGGATTCTGACTGTTGGAGATTCTGACTTCTGGGCCCGCCTGGGTGTCCGGTGCACACCGGACAACAACTGTTCATTGTCCGGTGCGCCGGTATGGGCGCGCCTGACGACTGCGCGCGCCGAGCGCGCATTAAATGCGCCGCAGGTAGCCGTTGGCGCCGAAATAGCCGTTGCTCCGCTGGTACACCGGACAGTCCGGTGCACACCGGACATGTCCGGTGAATTATAGCGGAGCGGCTGCCGCGCGAACCCGAGGCTGGCGAGTTGAGGAGGCCGCGCTTCGTTGGAGCACCGGACACTGTCCGGTGTACACCGGACAGTCCGGTGAATTATAGCGCGCCGGCTTCCGAGAATTCCCGAAGGCGAAGAGTTCGAGTTGGAGTCCTCTGGGCGCACCGGACACTGTCCGGTGCACACCGGACAGTCCGGTGCCTCCAGACCAGAGGTGCCTTCGGTTGCCTCTTTGCTCCTTTGTTGAATCCAAAACTTGATCTTTTTATTGGCTGAGTGTGAACCTTTTGCACCTGTATAACTTATGCACTAGAGCAAACTAGTTAGTCCAATATTTGTGTTGGGCAATTCAACCACCAAAATTAATTAGGAACTAGGTGTAAGCCTAATTCCCTTTCAATCTCCCCCTTTTTGGTGATTGATGCCAACACAAACCAAAGCAAATATAGAAGTGCATAATTGAACTAGTTTGCATAATGTAAGTGCAAAGGTTGCTTGGAATTGAGCCAATAAATACTTACATGATGCGCATGGATTGTTTTCTTTGTTTTTGACATATTGGACCATATTTGCACCATAAGTTTTGTTTTTGCAAATTCTTTTGTGAGTTCTTTTGAAAAGTCCTTTTGCAAGATAGTCAAAGGTAAATGAATAAGATTTTGCAAAGCATTTTCAAGTTTTGAAATTTTCTTCCTTTGACCCAAATGCTTTTCCTTTGACTAAACAAAACTCCCCCTCAAATAAAGTCTCCTCTTAGTGTTCAAGAGGGTTTTAAGATATCAAGTTTGAAAATACTACTTGCTCCCCCTTTAGAACACAAAGAGATACCAATTTTGAAATTTACCAATTGAAAATCATCAAATTTAAAAGTTTTGGGTGGTGGTGCGGTCCTTTTGCTTTGGGCCAATACTTTCTCCCCCTTTGGCATGAATCGCCAAAAACGGATACTTAGAATGAAATATAGGCCAATTTAAAAGTTTTGGGTGGTGGTGCGGTCCTTTTGCTTTGGGCCAATACTTTCTCCCCCTTTGGCATGAATCGCCAAAAACGGATACTTAGAATGAAATATAGGCCCTTGAAGTACTTTCTCCCCCTTTGGTCATAAAATGAATGAGTGAAGATTATACCAAAGTTGGAGAGATGCTTGGAGAGACGGCAAAGGATGAGTAGTCGAGTGGAGTGGAAGCCTTTGTCTTCGCCGAAGACTCCAATTCCCTTTCAATATACCTATGACTTGGTTTGAAATACACTTGAAAACACATTAGTCATAGCATATATAAAAGAGACATGATCAAAGGTATATTTATGAGCTATGTGTGCAAGACTAGCAAAAGAAATTCCTAGAATCAAGAATATTGAGCTCATGCCTAAGTCTGGTAAAAGATTGTTCATCAAGTGGCTTGGTAAGGATATCGGCTAATTGATCTTTAGTGTTAATGTATGAAATCTCGATATCCCCCTTTTGTTGGTGATCCCGAAGAAAATGATACCGAATGGCTATGTGTTTAGTGCGGCTATGCTCAACGGGATTATCCGCCATGCAGATTGCACTCTCATTATCACATAGAAGAGGAACTTTGGTTAATTTGTAACCGTAGTCCCGCAGGGTTTGCCTCATCCAAAGCAATTGCGCGCAACAATGGCCTGCGGCAATATACTCGGCTTCGGCGGTAGAAAGAGCGACCGAATTTTGCTTCTTTGAAGCCCATGACACCAAGGATCTTCCCAAGAACTGGCAAGTCCCCGATGTGCTCTTCCTATTAATCTTACACCCTGCCCAATCGGCATCCGAATAACCAATTAAATCAAAAGTGGATCCCCGAGGGTACCAAAGCCCAAACTTAGGAGTATAAGCCAAATATCTCAAGATTCGTTTTACGGCCGTAAGGTGTGATTCCTTAGGGTCGGCTTGGAATCTTGCACACATACATACGGAAAGCATAATGTCCGGTCGAGATGCACATAAGTAAAGCAATGAACCAATCATCGACCGGTATACCTTTTGATCCACGGACTTACCTCCCGTGTCGAGGTCGAGATGCCCATTTGTTCCCATGGGTGTCTTGATGGGCTTGGCATCCTTCATTCCAAACTTGCTTAGAATATCTTGAGTATACTTCGTTTGGCTAATGAAGGTGCCCTCTTGGAGTTGCTTGACTTGAAATCCTAGAAAATACTTCAACTCCCCCATCATAGACATCTCGAATTTCTTTGTCATGATCCTACTAAATTCTTCACATGTAGATTCGTTAGTAGACCCAAATATGATATCATCAACGTAAATTTGGCATACGAACAAATCATTGTCAAGAGTTTTAGTGAATAAAGTAGGATCGGCTTTGCCGACTTTGAAGCCATTTGCAATAAGAAAATCTCTAAGGCATTCATACCATGCTCTTGGGGCTTGCTTGAGCCCATAAAGCGCCTTAGAGAGCCTATAAACATGGTTAGGATACTTACTGTCTTCAAAGCCGGGAGGTTGCTCAACATAGACCTCCTCCTTGATTGGTCCATTGAGGAAGGCACTCTTCACGTCCATTTGATAAAGCTTGAAGCCATGGTAAGTAGCATAGGCCAATAATATACGAATTGACTCAAGCCTAGCTACGGGTGCATAGGTTTCACCAAAATCCAAACCTTCGACTTGTGAATACCCCTTAGCCACGAGTCGAGCTTTGTTCCTTGTCACCACACCATGCTCGTCTTGCTTGTTGCGGAAGACCCACTTGGTTCCTACAACATTTTGATTAGGACGTGGAACTAAATGCCATACCTCATTTCATGTGAAATTGTTGAGCTCCTCTTGCATCGCCATCACCCAATCCGAATCTTGAAGTGCTTCCTCTACCCTGTGTGGCTTAATAGAGGAAACAAAAGAGTAATGTTCACAAAAATGTGCAACACGAGATCGAGTAGTTACCCCCTTATGAATGTCGCCGAGGATGGTGTCGACGGGGTGATCTCGTTGTATTGCTTGGTGGACTCTTGGGTGTGGCGGCCTTGGTTGTTCATCCTCCTTGTCTTCATCATTTGCATCTCCCCCTTGATCGTTGCCGTCATTTTGAGGTGGCTCATCTTCTTGATCTTCTTGTTCAACATCTTGAGCCTCATCCTCAATTTGAGTTGGTGGAGATGCTTGCATGGAGGAGGATGGTTGATCTTGTGCATGTGGAGGCTCTTCGGATTCCTTAGGACACACATCCCCAATGGACATGTTCCTTAGCGCTATGCATGGAGCCTGTTCTTCACCTATCTCATCAAGATCAACTTGCTCTACTTGAGAGCCGTTAGTCTCATCAAACACAACGTCACAAGAAACTTCAACAAGTCCTGAGGACTTGTTAAAGACTCTATATGCCCTTGTGTTTGAGTCATATCCTAGTAAAAAGCCTTCTACAGTTTTAGGAGCAAATTTAGATTTTCTACCTCTTTTAACAAGAATAAAGCATTTGCTACCAAAAACTCTAAAATATGAAATATTTGGCTTTTTACCGGTTAGGAGTTCATAAGATGTCTTCTTGAGGATTCGGTGAAGATATAACCGGTTGATGGCGTAGCAGGCGGTGTTGACTGCCTCGGCCCAAAACCGGTCCGGTGTCTTGTACTCATCAAGCATGGTTCTTGCCATGTCCAATAGAGTTCGATTCTTCCTCTCCACTACACCATTTTGTTGTGGAGTGTAGGGAGAAGAGAACTCATGCTTGATGCCCTCCTCCTCAAGGAAACCTTCAATTTTAGAATTCTTGAACTCCGTTCCATTGTCGCTTCTAATTTTCTTGATCCTTAAGCCGAACTCATTTTGAGCCCGTCTCAAGAATCCCTTTAAGGTCTCTTGGGTATGAGATTTGTCCTGCAAAAAGAACACCCAAGTGAAGCGAGAATAATCATCTACAATTACAAGACAATACTTACTACCGCCGATGCTTATGTAAGCGATCGGGCCGAATAAATCCATGTGTAGGAGCTCCAGTGGCCTGTCGGTAGTCATGATGTTTTTGTGTGGATGATGAGTGCCAACTTGCTTCCCGGCTTGGCATGCGCTACAAATCCTGTCTTTCTCAAAATGAACATTTGTTAGTCCTAAAATGTGTTCTCCCTTTAGAAGCTTATGAAGATTCTTCATTCCAACATGGGCTAGTCGGCGGTGCCAGAGCCAACCCAAGTTAGTCTTAGCAATCAAGCAAGTGTCGAGTTCAGCTCTATCAAAATCTACCAAGTATAGCTGACCCTCTAACACTCCCTTAAATGCTATTGAATCATCACTTCTTCTAAAGACAGTAACACCTATATCAGTAAATAGACAGTTGTAGCCCATTTGACATAATTGGGATACGGAAAGCAAATTGTAATCTAAAGAATCTACAAGAAAAACATTGGAAATAGTATGGTCAGGTGATATAGCAATTTTACCCAATCCTTTGACCAAACCTTGATTTCCATCCCCGAATGTGATAGCTCGTTGGGGATCTTGGTTTTTCTCATATGAGGAGAACATCTTCTTCTCCCCTGTCATGTGGTTTGTGCACCCGCTGTCGAGTATCCAACTTGAGCCCCCGGATGCATAAACCTACAAAACAATTTTAGTTCTTGACTTTAGGTACCGAAACGGTTTTGGGTCCTTTAGCATTAGAAACAAGAACTTTGGGTACCCAAACACAAGTCTTGGAGCCCTTGTGTTTGCCCCCAACAATTTTGGCAACTACCTTGCTGGATTTGTTAGTTAAAACATATGATGCATCAAAAGTTTTGAATGAAATAGCATGATCATTTGATGCATTAGGAGTTTTCTTTCTAGGCAACTTGGCACGGGTTGGTTGCCTAGACCTAGATGTCTCACCCTTATACATAAAAGCATGGTTAGGGCCAGAGTGAGACTTCCTAGAATGAATTTTCTTGATTTTGCTCTCGGGATAACCGGCAGGGTACAAAATGTAACCCTCGTTATCCTGAGGCATGGGAGCCTTGCCCTTAACAAAGTTAGATAAATTCTTAGGAGGGGCATTAAGTTTGACATTGTCTCCCCTTTGGAAGCCAATGCCATCCTTAATGCCAGGGCGTCTCCCATTATAGAGCATGCTTCTAGCAAATTTAAATTTTTCATTTTCTAAGTCATGCTCACTAATCTTAGCATTAAGTTGTGCTATGTGATCATTTTGTTTTTTTAATTAAGGCTAGGTGATCATGAATAGCATCAACATTAATATCTCTACATCTAGTACAAATGGGGATATGCTCAGTAGATGTAGAGGGTTTGCAAGTTTTAAATTCTATAACCTTAGCATGTAGTATATCATTTTCATTTCTAAGGTTAGAAATGCAAACATCAAAATCTCTAGCCTTAGCAAGCAATTTTTCTTTTTCATCTCTAAGGCTAGCAAGAGAAACATTCAACTCATCAATTCTAGCAAGTAAATCAACATTATCATCTTTAGAATTGGAAGTTGAAACATTGCAAACATGAGAATCAACCTTAGCAATTAATCTAGCATTTTCATTTCTAAGGTTGGCAATAGTGTCATGGCATGTGCTTAGCTCACTAGTTAATTTCTCACATTTTTTCCATTTCTAGAGCATAAGCATTCTTGACCTTAACATGCTTCTTATTTTCTTTAATAAGGAATTCTTCTTGAGAATCCAAGAGATCATCCTTCTCATGTATAGCACTAATCAATTCATTTAATTTTTCTTTTTGTTGCATGTTGAGGTTAGCAAAAAGAATGCGCAAGTTATCCTCCTCATTTTTATCATCATCCTCATCACTAGATGTTTCATATTTAGTGGAGGATCTTGATTTTACCTTCTTTTTGCCGTCCTTGGCCATGAGACACTTGTGGCCGATGTTGGGGAAGAGGAGGCCCTTGGTGACGGCGATGTTGGCGGCGTCCTCGTCGGAGGATGAGTCGGTGGAGCTCTCGTCGGAGTCCCATTCCCGGCAAACATGGGCATCGCCGCCTTTCTTCTTGTAGTACTTCTTCTTTTCTCTCCTCTTTCCTTTCTTGTCGTCGCCCCTGTCACTGTCACTAGACATAGGACATTTTGCAATGAAATGACCGGGCTTACCACATTTGTAGCACACTTTCTTGGAGCGGGGTTTGTAGTCCTTCCCCCTCCGTTGCTTGAGGATTTGGCGAAAGCTTTTGATGATTAAAGCCATCTCCTCATTGTCGAGCTTGGAGGCGTCAATTGGTTGTCTACTTGGTGTAGACTCCTCCTTCTTCTCTTCCGTTGCCTTGAAGGCCACCGGTTGCGCCTCGGACGTGGAAGGTTCGTCAAGCTCGTTGATCTTCTTTGAGCCTTTAATCATGCATTCAAAGCTCACAAAATTCCCGATAACTTCCTCGGGGGTCATTAGTGGATATCTAGGATTACCACGAATTAATTGAACTTGAGTGGGGTTAAGGAAAATAAGAGCTCTTAAAATAACCTTAACCACCTCGTGGTCATCCCATTTTTTGCTCCCGAGGTTGCGCACTTGGTTCACCAAGGTCTTGAGCCGATTGTACATATCTTGTGGCTCCTCCCCTTGGCGAAGACGGAAGCGACCGAGCTCCCCCTCGATCGTTTCCCGCTTGGTGATCTTGGTGAGTTCATCACCCTCGTGCGCGGTCTTTAGTAGGTCCCAAATCTCCTTTGCATTCTTCAACCCTTGCACTTTGTTGTATTCCTCCTTGCTTAGAGAGGCAAGGAGAATGGTTGCGGCTTGGGAGTTGAAGTGCTCGATTTGGGCCACTTCGTCCGTGTCATAATCCTTATCCCCTATTGATGGTACCTGTGCTCCAAACTCAACAACATTCCATATACTTTTGTGGAGTGAGGTTAGATGAAATTTCATTAAATCACTCCACCTAGCATAATCTTCGCCGTCAAAAGTTGGCGGTTTGCCTAATGGAACGGAAAGTAATGGAGTATGTCTAGATGTACGGGGATAGTTTAAGGGGATCTTACTAAACTTCTTGCGCTCTTGGCGCTTAGAAGTTACGGACGGTGCATCGGAGTCGGAGGTGGATGTTGATGAAGTGTCGGTCTCGTAGTAGACCACCTTCCTCATCCTCTTCTTCTTGTCCCCACTCCGATGTGGCTTGTGAGAAGAAGATTTTTCCTTCTTCTCATTGTGGTGAGAAGAGGAAGATCTTTTCTCCTTCCGTTTGGAGGAGCCCTTCTTCTTCTCCCTCTTCTTGGTGCGGGACTCTTCCGATGAAGTGCTCCCTTGGCTTGTAGTGGGCTTGTCGCCGGTCTCCATCTCCCTCTTGGTGTGATCTCCCGACATCACTTCGAGCGGTTAGGCTCTAATGAAGCACCGGGCTCTGATACCAATTGAAAGTCGCCTAGAGGGGGGGTGAATAGGGTGAAACTGAAATTTACAAAAATAATCACAACTACAAGCCGGGTTAGCGTTAGAAATATAAACGAGTCCGCGAGAGAGGGCGCAAAACAAATCGCAAGCAAATGAAGAGAGTGACACGCGGATTTGTTTTACCGAGGTTCGGTTCTCGCAAACCTACTCCCCGTTGAGGAGGCCACAAAGGCCGGGTCTCTTTCAACCCTTCCCTCTCTCAAACGGTCCCTCGGACCGAGTGAGCTTTTCTTCTTCTCAATCAAACGGGAACAAAACTTCCCCGCAAGGGCCACCACACAATTGGTGCCTCTTGCCTTGGTTACAATTGAGTTTTGATCACAAAAACAAGTGAGAAAGAAAGAAAGCGATCCAAGCGCAAGAGCTCAAAAGAACACGGCAAATCTCTCTCGCTAGTCACTAAAGGCTTGAGTGGAATTGGAGAGGATTTGATCTCTTTGGTGTGTCTAGAATTGAATGCCTAGCTCTTGTAAGTGGTTGGAAGTTGGAAAACTTGGATGCCATGAATGTGGGGGTGGTTGGGGTATTTATAGCCCCAACCACCAAACATGACCGTTGGCTGGAGGCGTCTGTTCGATGGCGCACCGGACAGTCCGGTGCACACCGGACATGTCCGGTGCCCCCGCCACGTCATCAATGCCATTGGATTCTGACTGTTGGAGCTTCTGACTTCTGGGCCTGCCTGGGTGTCCGGTGCACACCGGACAACAACTGTTCATTGTCCGGTGCGCCGGTATGGGCGCGCCTGACGACTGCGCGCGCAGAGCGCGCATTAAATGCGCCGCAGGTAGCCGTTGGCGCCGAAATAGCCGTTGCTCCGCTGGTACACCGGACAGTCCGGTGCACACCGGACATGTCCGGTGAATTATAGCGGAGCGGCTGCCGCGCGAACCCGAGGCTGGCGAGTTGAGGAGGCCGCGCTTCGTTGGAGCACCGGACACTGTCCGGTGTACACCGGACAGTCCGGTGAATTATAGCGCGCCGGCTTCCGAGAATTCCCGAAGGCGAAGAGTTCGAGTTGGAGTCCTCTGGGCGCACCGGACAGTCCGGTGCCTCCAGACCAGAGGTGCCTTCGGTTGCCTCTTTGCTCCTTTGTTGAATCCAAAACTTGATCTTTTTATTGACTGAGTGTGAACCTTTTGCACCTGTATAACTTATGCACTAGAGCAAACTAGTTAGTCCAATATTTGTGTTGGGCAATTCAACCACCAAAATTAATTAGGAACTAGGTGTAAGCCTAATTCCCTTTCAGTGTAAACCATCGTAAACGTTTGTGTAACTAATCGTAAAATCTACTAATATCATGTTGGTGGTTCAGGGGTGGTGCGTCTGGATTAGTGGGTCGATCGATCGGATTAGGTGACTAGGGCTTTCTCTAGCTAGAGAGAGCCCATGGCTCTAAATACATAAACTATATATATATATACACACTAGGTGAGTGCCCGCGCGTTGCAACGAGGACATATAATACCACGATAACTTATATACAAAATGTGTGTTATACTGTTATGAGAAAATGTTTCATAATCCATTTGTGATCCTGGTCATACATATATTTTGTTATTTTAATCTAGTTGTTTCACCACTACATTACAACCATCAGTATCATGTCGACTTCGATATATGCCATGATTTCCATGGTCTCATCATTGGAGAGCACGCCCCACGCCTGCTGGAAGAAGTTCCCTCGTACATCGTCAGTCATCAAGCACACACCACCATATACGCTTGCTCAAACAAAAAAGCAATTGTGTGTGTTTGCGAAGAGAATCAAAGGCAGACCAGCACAAAAAGCTACCCCGACAGTGGGGAGGATGACAGACTGATCATTGTTGTCGGTCCTCCTCTGTGTCACCTCCGGCACCGAGATGACGCCACAGTCCATGATATAGTAGTCGTCGAACGCACACGACATTGCGAGTACCAACAATCTTGGCTGGGCTGCCAGACGAAGTGCACCTCGGGCTCATCAGCAAGGTAGTACACCTGGCCGTTGCACCACCGGATGCGCTACTCCTCTACATACATCATGTTCGAGGACACTCACACAACGTCAGCAACGACCGTCGTCCCAGCGCACAAGAATTCATGGCCGGTCAGTAGCGACTTACATGGCAGGTTAGGCTTTAGATGGACGATGAGCTGGACGACGTGATGGCGTCGTCGTTTGATGCGGTGCCCAGAACAACCCGAGAGTTGTCGATGTTGGCAACAACCATGAGGTCCCTCCTGCTTGACGATGGACAACGCAGTGCAGCCGCTCTGGATCGCGTCCAAGCGGTGGCTGTGTCGAAGCTTGTCATACACAGCGGCTCATGCGACCACGTAGGACTGCTTCCAAAGGTCGAACTGTAGTCGTCAAGCTTCTTCTCGTCGTCGATGAGCGACGCCAACGTGAGCGCCTCCTGCTAGTGGTGTTTGTTCGGGGTTTCCAAGCTGAAAGGATCACGATGCCCAAGAGGGGGGTGAATTGGGCTTTTCTAAAAATCAACACTAATTAAAACCTAAGCAAGAGCCCAACTTCACCCCAACAACTAGCACTAAGAATATAATACTAGAAATGCAACAAAGCTAATATAATACTTCAAATACTTGCTAAACAAATACACAATGTAAAGTGCTTGAATTAAGTGCGGAATGTAAAGCAAAGTTTAGAAGACTCCTCCAATTTTTCCCGAGGTATCGAAGAGTCGGCACTCTCCACTAGTCCTCGTTGGAGCACCCGCGCAAGGGTATCGCTCCCCCTTGGTCCTCGCAAGAACCAAGTGCTCACTACGAGATGATCCTTTGCCACTCCGGCGCGGTGGATCCCTCGAGACCGCTTACAAACTTGAGTCGGGTCACCAACAAGATCTTCACGGTGATCACCGAGCTCCCAACGCCACCAAGCCGTCTAGGTGATGCCGATCACCAAGAGTAACAAGCCGTAGACTTTCGCTTGACCAAGAGAAGCCTAATGCAAGTGGTGTGTGCTCTAGGTGGCTCTCACTAGCGCTAATGAGTAACAAACGCGGATTATGATTCTCTAATCTCCTCACTAGGCTTTTGGTGCTTGCAAAGCTCTAGCAATGTGCTGGAATAAATGTGGAGTGCAAGTCATTGAATATGGTGGGTGGAGGGGGTATAAATAGCCCTCACCCACCAACTAGCCGTTACAGGCATTTCACTGCGCGATGGCGCACCGGACAGTCCGGTGCGCCACCGGTGCGCCAACGGTGCGCCACTGGTGCGCCAACGGTCGTTTCCAACGGCTAGTTCTGACAGGTAGCCGTTGGACTCATGGCGCACTGGACAGTGAACAGTCCACTGTCCGGTGCACACCGGACAGTCCGGTGCGGTGTCCGGTGTGCCACTAAAATTCAACTCTGAAAGCTGCGCTCTCGGGTTTCTGCGGAGGGGAAAGCCTTTGCCGCGGATCAGCCTGGTCCCACCTGGCAGAGGGTGCACCGGACAGTCCGGTGCACACCGGACAGTCCGGTGCCCCAACGCCAGAATCACTAACTCTTGTTTTTCAGCTGATTTTCAAATCGGTTTTCGTTCTAACTTGAGTGTGAGTTCTAGAGTGACACCTAGCACTGTGTATGAGTGTGATTGTGCACCAACACTACACTAGAACTCTCTTGGTCAAACTACTCATCGACAACCCCTCTTTATAGTACGGCTAAAAGAGAATAAAAGACCTAACTAAAATGCGAGTGTCCACATCTCCTTGACACTCGGACTCCGTAGACCTTCACCTTTTGTTTCGTCGTTTTAGCCGTCGCTTCGAGTTCTTATCTCCGGGATTGTTTTCACCGTTGTAGTACTTCTACCTGTCATGCGACCTAACTTACCATTTGTCTCTGCAAAACACACGTTAGTCACATATAATATTACGTTGTCATTAATCACTAATACCAACCAGGGGCCTAGATGCTTTCAATCTCCCCCTTTTTGGTGATTGATGACAACCCTACAAGTTTTGTGAGAGTAGTTTGTTTTGAAGTTTCTGTCAATAGAAAGAATGGTTAGTTATACTCAGTAATCTTTGACAGAAAGAACGTGTACCATAATAATAAGAGTGAGCGCATACACATCATAAGATTCTTGTTCATATAAAAGTGAAGTTAAATCAATGAAACAAGAACTAGAAGACTGGTGATAAAATATAAGGTGAAAACATAATACACACAGTCAATCAAGCAACGAGAGTATATGACGAGTTTGTGAGCCAAAAACATGAAGCTAGTACAGAGAGTAGCAAGCACATATATTATATCAACATGACTCTCTACTAACTCTCTAACTCCCCCTAACTCTCACAACTCATATCTCTCCCCCTTTGGCGGCAAACACCAAAAGGGTCCTGAACCTAAACATCTGAAGCAGGAGGAGGCAGCGGGGGCGCATCCGGTCGCGGTCGAGGCAGCAGAGCGAACGCTGGCGGAGGGTTAGAGTCAGTCTCGGATCCAGGATCTGTGGTAGAAGCTGGAGCTGGTACTGACTCGGACTGAGGCTGCGCTGCAGGAGCTACCGGAACAGAAGCGGAGACAGATACTGCCACAGCGGTAGTGGTAACAGCAGATGCTGGTGGCACTGGCGGCTGCGGGCAGACAGAGCTGAGAGCCGGAGAGGTGAACGCCAAAGTGACCGGCCAGAGCGGAGAGGTACCAACAGGGGGTCCTGACAAAATCGATGGCACCACAGGAGCGTGAAGCGGAGGAGGTGGAGCAGACAGAACCGGAGGAACTGAGACACCAGACTGCTATAGCATGAGAGCCATGAATGCCCTACTCTCAGCCCGATCCTGAAGAAGCTGCTGCTGAAGCGCATCCTGCCTGTCCTGCATGTTCTGAAACATCGAGAGCATCCTCTTGGATAACCGGGCCTGCTCGGCTGCCAGGTGAGCCTGCTCGGCTGCCAGGTGAGCCTGCTGCTGAGTGAGAGTCTAGAGAATCGAAGCAAGAGCAGGGTCCATAGCCTGAGGAGTAGCAGGGGCAGCACTAGAACTCCCAGCCTCATGATCATGTGAGCGTGGAGGCATAGGAGGCGGAGGCGGAGGAGGAACCCCAAAATCATCATCATCATCATCAGCTGTTGTACCCTGAGTGTCAAACTGTCGAAGAGCTGCATCCTCGGCCTGAGAGTCAAAAACATTAGCAGAAGCTGGCACAGGAATCTCAGGCGCAGGACGGTAGGATCCAAAAACGAGGCGAGAGGCCTCAAGGGTGCTCTGAAATCGAGGGGGCTGAATCAGCTGCGCAAAGATGTGGCACAAGTAGTGAGCATAGGGCAACTGCCGACGAGCACGAATCCCATCCAAAACGGTGTCCTCGATCTCACAAATCAGGAAGTCCACAACGTCAAACTCAGAGTGGGAGACCAGGGCACCAAGGAGCCAAAGCTGAATATGAGTGGTAGCCTCCCTGTATCCCATCCTTGGCAGAAGAGTCCGTCTGATAAGCTCATATAAGTACTTTGCTGCGGTAGTAAAATCTGCCGGTGAACGTCGCGACCCATCTGTGAAGGGCGGGCGGAACAGAGCCGCGATGTGAGCTGTACCCGGAGCCACACCGCCGTGAGGGCGACGAGGAGGGTCAGAAGTGTCGTAGCAAAGGCTGTGAAGACGAGTCGTCGACTCGGGAAATCCAAAAAGCTGGCGGATTTGACTGGCAGTAATAGTGACATCCTCGCGCTCAAAGCGAAACCTCATCCAGTGATGATCCGGGTCAATCCAAACAGAGGCGTAGAAGACTCGTACCCACTCCTCAACATACCTGCCGCTGGTAGTCAAAAGAGTCTGAAGGCTAGGCAGATAGGTGAGGTGCGCCTCAGAGTCAGCACCGGCTGCAAGCAGAAAGGCTGGAAGATCCAAAAGCCGGTGCACTCGCAGAGCTATCTGAGCAGACATCTGAGCTCTGAAAAATGACTCCTGAGTACGTGTGCTGAAAAGGTCACCTGCTGCAGGGTCTCTCTGAGCTGGTAGCCAAGACTCCACGGGTACGTATCTGAACCTACGTACCCGTGCCGCTGTAGCACGCTGAAGGTCAAACAGTCGAGGATCCGCAGCAAGTGGTTGTACCTCAGTCTCATCGCGCTCCCGAAATCGAGGTGGAGGGACAGGAGGAGCTGAAGCGGGAGCGGGAGGAGGAGGAGCAGTGGAAGCTGGCGTGGTGGAGGTAGTGGGTATGGCTGTGGTGGTGGATGGCGCAACAGGAGTGACGGGAGCAGGCAGAGTGGGTGGCGGAGTGGAAGCAGAGGTGGTATGAGTGGAGGAGCGCCAGGAGGCGAGACGACGAACACGATATGCGATCTGATCTGACGGAGTCTGCGGCTGATCTCCAAGCTCGGCCTGCGCAGCGGCCGCTGCAGCCGCTGCTGCTGCACGGGCTGCTCTGTCCGTACGCCGCTTCTTGCGGCCTTCCTACTGCTCCAAGTAAACAGTCTTGCCCTTGACCTGCCTGAAGGGGCGATGAGGATCCTCATCATCGCCTCCCCCTGGCGCCGACACATTCTTCATGCGCGGCATCCTAAACTAATGTCTGGAAAGCTCACACGAGAGGTGACGATCCAGGCAGGACGGGAGACGGCACACGGTCAAACAAGGTCACTGAAATGACGGAAGAGGTGAGCACGTATTAGTCACATAGTCATAAGCATATGAAATGTGAATAAATACATACACAGAGAGATATGGCATGAGACGAGACGATCAAGAAGTCAAATGACGTGAAAACGACGTTTGACGGATAAATAGTGTCATAGGATGTTTGGAATTCGAATTGAGGCACGAAACGATATGGAATTGAGCCGATACTTCACGATTAGGTTTATATAGGTGAATATGAGTGAAGTGTGTGCTTGGTTTGAATTTAGGTGAAGAAAAAGGGATTTGGGCACATGGCTCGGAAACGATCGCTCGAAACGGGGAATTTAGTGAAATTGAAGCCTGGAAACTCGGATTGGCGTGAAATTTGGCAAGTAGGTTATTGGAAGTGTTATGAAGGTGCCTAAAAAATTTGGGTTCAATTGGAGCATTTTTGGCTGGTTTGGGCATTTTACCGAACAAGTGGCGTGCGGGGAATTAGGGTTTCAGTGAAACGGCTATTTGAGGTGGGAAAACCCTCCCGAAGGAGCTAAAAACCTGCAGGGATACACAATAGGGATAATTGGATACATTCCACCAACTGGATTCACAAGATTTCACAAGGATTCGAGGAAATCGGAATTGATGCAAATGGGGAGGAAAGATGAGCCTCTGCTCACAGAACCGAGAGGGAGAGGAGAACTGAGGGGGAAGTGGGGAGCCTGCTCACCGAGAGGGACAGGACAAAGGCCAGGTCGCCGGAGGGTCGCCGGAGACAGGGCAGATCGCCGGCGGGTGAGAAGAGAGTCGCCGCTGGACAGAGAGGAGGACTGGCGAGGGGAGAGCAGGGAGCCTCTAGCTCGGTTGCGGGCTGGAGGCCTTTTTTTAAAACGCGATATGGGCGCACCGGACAGTCTACAGCGCCTGTCCGGTGCACACCGGACAGCGCACAGTAGCCGTCCGGTGAACCACCGGACAGCGCACAGGAAAAAATGAATTTTAGCGCGCGGCTGCCGGTGCACCGGACATTGCACAGTGCAGTGTCCGGTGCACACCGGACTGTCCGGTGAGCCCAGACAGAGGAGAGTTTGGAAAGATTTGAATTTTTCTATCTAACTCCCAACCAAACCAAATCCCAACTTATAATCACACAAAATAACACTTGTTGGGACAGGTATTGGCACCCTCATATACTTTTCAAAATATTTCGCCATAGGCTAGATAATTTTTAGAGAAAATAGGCAAATGGTGAAATTTGCATTTTGGTTTACACTAAGGGGTTTTTATAAGTGATTTGAGTTTTGAATACTCCCCCTAAGTGCAGTACCTCATGCATATTTCAAGAACCAATAATTGCATAAAAAGTAAGAATTCAAGTGCTAAAAGCTTAAAAACTAAGACTTGTCAAGTTTGACCCGAGTTAAGCTTTTTCACTCGCTTTGTTGGCGGTTATCTTAACTAGGTTAGACAAGCCCTAGATGCAATACAAGGAATTTAAACATGCAATGCAGGCTTGACAACACCATTTGATATTTTACATAAAATTTCTGAGATCAAGAATATTTAGTTCATTCCTCAACATGCAAAAGCGGGTCTTATCAAGTGGCTTAGTGAAAATATCCGCTAATTGATCTTCCGACCTCACTCCTTCTAAAATGATATCTCCTTTAGCAACATGATCTCTAAGGAAGTGATGACGAATATCAATATGCTTGGTGCGAGAGTGTTGAACAGGATTATTAGCAATTTTAACAGCACTCTCATTGTCACACAACAAAGGTACCTTTTCTAGAACTACGCCATAGTCTAGAAGGGTTTGTTTCATATATAAAATCTGTGTGCAACAAGCACCTGCGGCAATGTATTCCGCTTCGGCAGTTGACAAGGCAACACTATTTTGCTTTTTGGATGTCCATGAAACTAGTGATCTACCAAGCAGATGGCATCCCCCAGAAGTACTTTTCCTATCAATTTTGCAACCGGCATAATCCGAATCGGAATAGCCAATTAAATCAAAAGTAGCTCCTTTGGGATACCACAGACCAACGCTTGTAGTGTGCCTGAGATACCTAAGAATTCTCTTAACAGCGCGAAGATGAGCTTTCTTAGGATTAGATTGGAATCTAGCACACATGCAAACACTGAACATAATATCGGGCCTAGATGCGGTAAGGTACAATAAACTACCAATCATAGAACGGTAGAGAGTTTGATTAACCGGGTTACCTCCCTCATCTAGGTCGAGATGTCCATTTGTAGGCATGGGAGTCTTGATTGGTTTGCACTTCTCCATGTTGAACCTTTTCAACAAGTCTTTGGTATACTTCTCTTGTGAGAGAAAGTTACCATCTTTCATTTGCTTGACTTGAAAGCCGAGGAAGTATGTTAGCTCACCAATCATTGACATCTCGAACTCCTTCGACATTAACTCACCAAATTCCTTGCAATGATAGTCATTTGTCGAGCCAAAGATTATATCATCAACATATACTTGACAAATGAAAATATCACCGTTATGTTTCTTTGTGAAGAGAGTTGTGTCGACGGTCCCGATCTTGAAGCCCTTTTCGATGAGGAAGTCGCGAAGACGCTCATACCAAGCCCTTGGAGCTTGCTTTAGCCCATAAAGCGCCTTGGACAACCTGTAAGCATGGTTAGGATATCTAGGGTCTTCAAATCCAGGCGGTTGCTCAACATATACAAGTTCATTTATGAAGCCATTTAAAAATGCACTTTTTACATCCATTTGATAAAGTTTTATATCATAGCATGATGCATATGCAAGTAGGATACGGATGGCTTCCAGTCGAGCAACCGGTGCAAAGGTCTCTCCAAAATCTAAGCCTTCAACTTGAGAAAATCCCTTTGCGACAAGTCTTGCCTTGTTTCTTACAATCACACCTTGATCATCTTGTTTGTTTCTGAACACCCACTTTGTTCCAATGATTCTTGCATCTTGTGGGGGCTTCTCCAGGGTCCAAACTTCGTTGCGGGTGAAGTTGTTAAGTTCTTCATGCATGGCATTCACCCAGTCCGGATCCTGTAGCGCCTCATCTATACAAGTAGGCTCAACACAAGAAACAAAGGAGTGATGTTCAATAAAGGTAGCATGTCTATGTGATCGAGTAATAACCCCTTGTGAAGGACTCCCGATGATTTGGTTTTGAGGATGAGCTTGAAGTAGTGATGAGTTTCTCCTGTCAACCACTTGGGAAGAAGATCCTGGAGCATCAACATCTTCGGCTTGTACCCTTGCTTGTTCATGAGAGACAAATGTATCTTCATTTGCATGCCTCTCATCTTTTTCATCATCTTGTGGTACATTTCATGAAGAAGGCCTGTCAATGATTTGCACCTCTTCTTCATCTTCTTTCGGTTTGATAGCTCCAATAGGCATGTTCTTCATTGCTTCCCTAAGTGGCTCATCACCTACATCATCAAGATTTTCAAGTGCTCCTTGGGAGCCATTAGTCTCATCAAATTCCACATCATATGTTTCTTCTACCATGCCAGTGGCATGGTTGAATACTCGATATGCTTTGGACTTTAATGAATAACCCAAAAGAAAACCAATATCACAACGTCTTTGAAACTTCCCTAGGTGATGGCGTTTCTTGTAGATGTAGCATTTGCACCCAAATACCCGGAAGAAGGAGACGTCTGGCTTTTTCCCATTTAGCAGTTCATAAGGAGTCTTCGCAAGTAGTCGGTGAGGAAATAGCCTGTTTGATGCATAACAAGCAGTGTTGACAGCTTCGGCCCAAAACCTCTCCGGTGTGTTATACTCATCAATCATTGTTCTTGCAAGGGTGATCAAGGTCCTATTTTTCCTTTCAACAACTCCATTTTGTTGAGGTGTATATGTGGCAGATACTTCATGCTTGATCCCAATTTCATCACAGTACTCATGAATGTTGGTGTTGTCAAATTCTTTGCCATTGTCACTTCTAATCTTCTTAATCTTGCAATCAAATTCATTTTGTGCTTTCTTGGCAAACTTCTTGAATATAGATGCAACTTCAGATTTGTCATGGAGAAAGAACACCCAAGTGTATCTTGAGAAGTCATCAACAATCACTAGACAGTAGAGGTTGCCACCGGCACTGACATAATTTGTAGGTCCAAATAAATCCATATGAAGTAGTTCCAGTGGCCTTGATGTTGACATGAAAGCTTTAGTGGGATGTGTATTAGCAACTTGCTTTCCAGCTTGACATGCACTGCATGGCTTGTCTTTTTCAAACACCACATCCTTTAATCCTCTAACCATATCTTTCTTTAATACCTTCTTGAGTGTGCTCATCCCAACATGTGCAAGCCTCCTATGCCAAAGCCATCCAAGAGAAGCTTTGGTGAAGAGGCAAGTTCTTAAGTCTGCATCTTCTGAAGTGAAATCCACTAAGTAGAGGTTGTTGTATCTAAATCCCTTGAATACCATTGATTCATCATCCATTTTTGTTACAATAACCTCTGATGGAGTGAATAAGCATTGAAGTCCAAGATCACAGAGTTGACCCACTGATAATAAATTGAAGCTCAAAGGTGCAACCAAGAGAACATTTGATATTGATAAATCATTTGAGATTGCCACCTTGCCAAGTCCTTGCACTTTTCCTTTTGAATTGTCTCCAAATGTGATTTTATCTTGACCATCAACATTCTCATCTAGTGAGGTGAACATCCAGTGGGTTGCCTGTCATATGTTGTGTGCATCCACTGTCAATAACCCAATGGCTCCCACCGGTCTTGTAGTTCACCTACATTCACAGACAATTCAAGCTTGAGTTTTGAGGGCCCTATATTGCATAGGACCAGTGACTCTCTCAATTAAGGATTTTGCCACCCAGATTTGTCTAGGTCTATTCTTGTTTGGTGGACCTAGGAATGTAACCTTAACCTTTCCATTTGCAACCTTTCTTAGAACATAGTGAGCATTGAAAGCAAATGGTCTTGAGTGCTTAGGCAAGGGAGTTGGTGGTTTGGCTTTGCAGTTGTGGGCAAAGTGACCTTCATTTCCACACTCAAAGCATTTGATAGGCTTGTGAGTCTGCTTTGGCTTGTATTGAGTGGTAGCTTTCTTTTGCACAAAAGCATTGTATCCAATACCACTCTTGTTATTTTTCATAACAGTGTTCATAAGCAGCTCATTTTGGAGGTATTGACCCTTGTTGAACTTTTGCACACTTGTTGCAAGATGTTCATTTTCACTTTTTAGTTTCTTGACCTCATTCTTAAGCCTTTGATTATCCACTGCCAACTCATTGTTGAAATCATTGTTCTCAATAGCAACTTTTCCTCTAGTAGTTGCATCAGTCAAGTAATTCTTCAATTTTTGGTTGTCTAAAGTCAGGACTTCAACTTTTTCAGTCAATTCAGCATGTAGACTAGTTTGCTCTTCTTGAATCAAATCATCACATGAGGTTGCTACATCAAGCTTAACAACAGGGTTAATAGCCTCATGTGTTTTGCAAGATAAAAGTTCATTTTCAACAAGAAGATTGTCATGATCAAATTTAATTTGAGTATAGTCTTCCTCGATCTTTACTAGTCTATTTTGCAACTCCCTATTAGCTTCATTTAATTTGTCATATTTTTCCATAGCATCTTTTAGGGAGTTTGTGAGCTCATTTACAGTTGATGACATAGTTTTATTTTCTTCTTTTATTTCATCACTAGCCTTTATAACTATGTCATACTTGGCATTTAAAGATTCATTTTCATTTTTCAGCCTATCACATTTAGCTTTTGACTTTCTAATGATTTGAGTATATTCTTTAAGTAAGTCAGCTAACTCATCATATGAAGGTGAAGCAAATTCCTCATCACTATCACTATCACTATCATCAGCAATATCATTTTGTACCTTCCGTTCACCCCTAGCCATGAGGCATAGGTGAGAAGTGGATGATGGCGATGGTGGTGGTGAAGAGAAGTCCCCGGCGATGGCGGCAATTTTTTCATCATTCTCTTCTTCACTTGAAGAAGACCCACTTGATGATTCGATGTCGGTGAGCCAGTCGCCAACAATATATGCCTTTCCATTCTTCTTCTTGTGGAACCTCTTTTGCTTCCCATCCTTTCTCTTGAAAAATTTCTTTTCCTTCTTTTCATCATCGCTGTCATCTTCTTTCTTGCCCTTGAACTTGTTCTTCTTGGGCTTGTTGCATTGATGAGCAAGATGACCAAGCTCACCACAGTTGTAGCAGTCCATCTCAGAAATGGGCTTTCTTTTGTTGGAAAAGAACTTCTTCTTCCTTGAATCAAATTTGATGCCTTCTCTATTTAGCTTTTTCAACATCTTGGTAGTCTTCCTTACCATCAAGGCAATGTTTGCATCAAGGTCATCATCACTTGAGGATTCTTCCTCAACTTGTATTTTTGCTTTTCCTTTTCTTTCATGATTTGCTTTGAGAGCCAAATCCTTTTTTTTGGAAGATGATTCTTCTTTGTCGTTGATGTGCATGTACATTTCATGGGCATTGATCTTTCCCAAAATTTGTGTAGGTGTGGTAACTGAAAGATCCATTTGATGTAGCACAGTGACAATGTGTCCATATTTGTCTATTGGGAGGACACTGAGAATCTTCCTCACAACATCCGGTTGTGAGATTTGA
Source organism: Zea luxurians (assembly GCA_029449295.1). Lineage (NCBI taxonomy): Eukaryota > Viridiplantae > Streptophyta > Magnoliopsida > Poales > Poaceae > Zea > Zea luxurians. The sequence continues at coordinate 27,320,986 of JAOPSE010000011.1, read as the reverse complement.
GTAAGCCCCAATCCATTAACTTCCTCTACAAGAATATTAAGTCGTGAGTACATAGCATTTGCATTTTCATTAGTAAGCATTTCAAAAGAATTTAACTTTCGCATGGCTATGTGATATCTTTCCTCACGTTCACTTCTAGTTCCTTCGTGTAGAGCACAAATGTCCATCCACAAATCATGAGCATTTTTATGATTTCTTACTCTATTGAACACATCTTTGCAAAGGCCTCTAAAAAGGGTGTTTTTGGCCTTAGCATTCCATTTCTCATAATTGAACTCATCACCTACAAGATTTGTGGGATCTCTAGGTTCGGGGAACCCTTGTGTGGCGGCTTTATAGACACCAATGTCTATAGCCTCTAAGTATGCTTCCATACGAATTTTCCAATAAGGAAAATCGTCACCATAAAAAACGGGAGGAGGTCCATCCCCACCGGACATCGTAACTCTAGCGGTTAAGCTAATCTATGAGCAACAAGGCTTTGATACCAATTGAAAGGATCACGATGCCCAAGAGGGGGGGTGAATTGGGATTTTCTAAAAATCAACACTAATTAAAACCTAAGCAAGAGATAAGCAAGAGCCCAACTTCACCCCAACAACTAGCACTAAGAATATAATACTAGAAATGCAACAAAGCTAAGATAATACTTCAAATACTTGCTAAACAAATACACAATGTAAAGTGCTTGAATTAAGTGTGGAATGTAAAGCAAAGTTTAGAAGACTCCTCCAATTTTTCCCGAGGTATCGAAGAGTTGGCACTCTCCACTAGTCCTCGTTGGAGCACCCGCGCAAGGGTATCGCTCCCCCTTGGTCCTCGCAAGAACCAAGTGCTCACTACGAGATGATCCTTTGCCACTCCAGCGCGGTGGATCCCTCGAGACCGCTTACAAACTTGAGTCGGGTCACCAACAAGATCTTCACGGTGATCACCGAGCTCCCAACGCCACCAAGCCGTCTAGGTGATGCCGATCACCAAGAGTAACAAGTCCGTAGACTTTCGCTTGACCAAGAGAAGCCTAATGCAAGTGGTGTGTGCTCTAGGTGGCTCTCACTAGCGCTAATGAGGAACAAACGCGGATTATGATTCTCTAATCTCCTCACTAGGCTTTTGGTGCTTGCAAAGCTCTAGCAATGTGCTGGAATAAATGTGGAGTGCAAGTCATTGAATATGGTGGGTGGAGGGGGTATAAATAGCCCTCACCCACCAACTAGCCGTTACAGGCATTTCACTGCGCGATGGCGCACCGGACAGTCCGGTGCGCCACCGGTGCGCCAACGGTGCGCCACCGGTGCGCCAACGGTCGTTTCCAATGGCTAGTTCTGACAGGTAGCTGTTGGACTCATGGCGCACCGGACAGTGAACAATCCACTGTCCGGTGCACACCGGACAGTCCGGTGCGGTGTCCGGTGTGCCACTAAAATTCAACTCTGAAAGCTGCGCTCTCGGGTTTCTGCGGAAAGGAAAGCCTTTGCCGCGGATCAGCCTGGTCCCACCTGGCAGAGGGTGCACCGGACAGTCCGGTGCACACCGGACAGTCCGGTGCCCCAACGCCAGAATCACTAACTCTTGTTTTTCAGCTGATTTTCAAATCGGTTTTCGTTCTAACTTGAGTGTGAGTTCTAGAGTGACACCTAGCACTGTGTATGAGTGTGATTGTGCACCAACACTACACTAGAACTCTCTTGGTCAAACTACTCATCGACAACCCCTCTTTATAGTACGGCTAAAAGAGAATAAAAGACCTAACTAAAATGCGAGTGTCCACATCTCCTTGACACTCGGACTCCGTAGACCTTCACCTTTTGTTTCGTCGTTTTAGCCGTCGCTTCGAGTTCTTATCTCCGGGATTGTTTTCACCGTTGTAGTACTTCTACCTGTCATGCGACCTAACTTACCATTTGTCTCTGCAAAACACACGTTAGTCACATATAATATTACGTTGTCATTAATCACTAAAACCAACCAGGGGCCTAGATGCTTTCACAAGCAAAAAACATGGATTCATCCTTAGCGTTGGTTTATGAAAATGACTCACAAGTCAGATCCATGAAAAAAATATTATGGAGAATAAATGCCATGCATGCAAAAAAAGAAATTTAAGTTGAAAACATTATTCAAACAAAAGAAATTACATGCAAGGCTCTTCTTTAAATACTACTCCTTCCATCCAAAAATATAATTTAAGAATCTCGGTGATACTTATCTACTACTACGCATTGTGCAAGGGTAATAGGGTAAGCTTAAGGAGAGATTTTGGCACAGAGAGGATAGGGTCCAGGTGTACAATGGGGGGTGTAGCAATGCGCTATCGTGTCTAGCAGAGAGAAGCTAGTGCCCTAAGTACATGCCTTCGTGGCAGCCAGAGAGGTTTTGGCACCCTGTTCATATGATATCGTGGCCGTCGGAGGAGCGTTGGAGCCTTGCGGAAGGACAGCTGTCGGGGCTGTCGAGTCCTTGCTGACGTCTCCTTGCTTCCGTAAGGGTTTGAGAGTCGCCGTCGTCATGGAGCACGCGGGGCGCCATCATTATCTGTTTTCTGGGGCGAGCCAGATGGGACACCGGTCCCGTTACTCGTAGCCTGAGCTAGCTAGGGATAGGGTAATGATGGCCCCCCTGTGACGTGGTCGGTCCGAGCCCTGGGTCGGGCGAGGCGGAGGCTTCTCCGAGGTCGGTGTCGAGTCGGTCTTCCGAGGTCGAGGTCGTGTCCGAGCCCTAGGTCGGGCGAGGCGGAGTTAGTCGTCTTCCAGGGCCGAGCCCGAGTCCGAGCCCTGGGTCGGGCGAGGCGGAGTTCGTCGTCTTCCGGGGCCGAGCCCGAGTCCGAGCCCTGGGGTCGGCCGAGGCGGAGTTTCCTATGGCGCCCGAGGCTGGACTAGGCTGCTGTCAGCCTCACTCTGTTGAGCGGCACAGCAGTCGGAGCGACGCAGGCGACGCTGTCTTCTTGTCAGGTCGGTCAGTGGAGCGGCAAAGTGACCGCGGTCACTTTCGGCTGTGTCGACTGAAGGGCGCATGACAGGATAGGATGTCAGGCCATCCTTGCATTAAATGCTCCTGCGATTTGGTCGGTCGGTGTGGCGATCTGGCCAAGGTTGCTTCTTGGCGAAGACCGGGCCTCGGGTGAGACGTGAATCTTCCGGGGTCGGCTGCCTTTGCCCGAGGCTGGGCTTGGGCGAGGCGAGGTCGTGTCCCTTGAGTGGACCGAGCCTTGGCTTAATCGCACCCATCAGGCCTTTGCAGCTTAGTGCTGATGGGGGTTACCAGCTGAGATTAGGAGTCTTGGGGGTACCCCTAATTATGGTCCACGACAGTAGCCCCCGAGCCTCGAAGGGAGTGTTGATACTCGCTTGGAGGCTTTTGTCGCACTTTTTTTTGCAAGGGGACCGACCTTCCTCGGTTGTCTTTTGTTCCGGTGGGTGCGCGCGAGCGCACCCACAGGGTGTATCCCCCGAGGCCTCGGAGGAGTAGTTTGACTCCTTCGAGGTCTTAGTATGTTTCGTAATGTTTCGGCCGGTCTAGCTGCTCCCTCATGCGAACTGGCCGTAGCCCGGGTGAACAGTCGGGTCCCAAGTTCTCGGGCTGGTATGTTGACGCTGTCAACGGTTTGGCTGGAGCCGGGTTTGCGAGAGCAGCCACCGAGCCTCCACACAGAGCGAGAGGACGGTCAGGGACAGACTCGACTTTTTACATACGCCACTGCGTCGCCTTTCTGCAAGGAGGAGAGGGGGAAAGCGCCATGTTGCCCTCGGAGGACGTCGAACATGGTGTCTCCAGTGAGTTGCTAACGGGTAATCTGAGTGGATGCCCGTGCCCCATTTGTTAGGGGTCGGCTAGTGGCCTAGAGGCGTGCCCCAAAAGTACCTGCGGGTGACTTGCCGGACCCGGTCCCCTTTTGACGGGGTCCGAGGGCTCGATGCCTCCCTCTGGTGGGATTCCGTTACAAAATCGTTCCCGTTGGTCTCAGAAATGTCCTAGGGTACCTCGGGAGCGCAGCCTGAGCCTCGGTTATGTATCGAACGTACCCAGGGTCATCCCTCGCTCTGCGTCTGAGGCAGCTGTCGAACCCTTCTGTCGGCGTTTCGAGACCGGGGGGTCCCTAAGCCGACGAGTGAGTGTGCCGCGTGCCCTAGCCCAGATGGGTCGAGCGCGTGGGCGAGCGCGAAGGGGGGAAAAGCGAGGTGGCCGGAGACGAGTCGTGAGAGAGGTGGGAATCCCGCGGCCTTCGTGTTCGACCCGCGCCCAGGTCGGGTGCGCTTGCAGTAGGGGGTTACAAGCATCCACGCGGGTGAGGGAAGCGAGCGGCCCCAAGAGAGCGCCTGCCCCGTCCTCGTCCCCGCGCGGCCAACCTTCTCTAGGAAGGCCCTGGTCCTTCCTTTTATAGGCGTAAGGAGAGGATCCAGGTGTACAATGGGGGTGTAGCAAGGTGCTACGTGTCTAGCGGGGGTGAGCTAGCGCCCTAAGAACATGCCTGTGTGGCAGCCGGAGAGATCTTGGCACCCAGCTGGTGTGGTGTCGTGGCTGTCGAAGGAGCAACGGAGCCTGGCGGAGGGACAGCTGTCGGAGCGGTTGGGCCCTTGCTGACGTCCCTCTGCTTCCGTAAGGGAGCTGAGAGCCGCCGTCGTCATGGGTCTAGCGGGGCGCCATCATTGCCTATCTGGCGGAGCTAGCCAGATGGGACGCCGGTCTTGTTCCCTGCGGCCCGAGTCGGCTCGGGGTAGGGTGATGATGGCGCTTCCTGTCGACGTGGCGGACTTGTGTCCTAGGTCGGGCGACGTGGAGGCTCCTCCGAAGCCGAGGTCGAGTCTGTCCTGCATGGCCGAGGCCGAGCCCGAGCTCCTGGGTCGGGCGAGGCGGAGGTCGTTCGGCAGAGGCCAGGGCGGAGTCCGACCCCTGGGGTCGGGCGGAGCGGAGTTCGTCGTCTTCCGGGGCCTAGCCCGAGTCCGAGCCCTGGGTCGGGCGGAGCGGAGTTCGCCGTCTTCCGGGGCCTTAGCCCGAGTCCGAGCCCTGGGTCGGGCGGAGCAGAGTTCACCGTCTTCCGGGGCCTTAGCCCGAGTCCGAGCCCTGGGTCGGGCGGAGCGGAGTTCGCCGTCTTCCGGGGCCTTAGCCCGAGTCCGAGCTTTGGGTCGGGCGGAGCGGAGTTCGCCGTCTTCCGGGGCCTTAGCCCGAGTCCGAGCCCTGGGTCGGGCAGAGCGGAGTTCGCCGTCTTCCGGGGCCTTAGCCCGAGTCCGAGCCCTAGGTCGGGCGGAGCTTCCTATGGCGCCTTTGGCAAGGCCTGACTGCCTGTCAGTCTCACTCTGTCAAGTGGCACTGCAGTCGGAATGGCGCAGGCGGCGCTGTCCTTCTGTCAGACCGGTCAGTGGAGCGGCGAAGTGACGGCGGTCACTTCGGCTCTGCCGGGGGGCGCGCGTCAGGATAAAGGTGTCAGGCTACCTTTGCGTTAAATGCCCCTGCGACTCGGTCGGTCGGCGCGGCGATTTAGTCAGGGTTGCTTCTTAGCGAAGGCAAGGCCTCGGGCGAGCCGGAGATGCGTCTGCCGTTAAAAGGGGGCCTCGGGCGAGACGGAAACATCTCGGGGTCAGCTGCCCTTGCCCGAGGCTAGGCTCGAGCGAGGCGTGATCGAGTCGCTCGTATGGACTGATCCCTGACTTAATCGCACCCATCAGGCCTCTGTAGCTTTATGCTGATGGGGGTTACCAGCTGAGAATTAGGCGTCTTGAGGGTACCCCTAATTATGGTCCCCGACAGTAGCCCCCGAGCCTCGAAGGGAGTGTTTGCACTCGCTTGGAGGCTTTCGTCGCACTTTTTTGCAAGGGGACCAGCCCTTCTCGGTTGCATTTTGTTCCGGTGGGTGCGCGCGAGCGCACCCGCCGGGTGTAGCCCCCGAGGCCTCGGAGGAGTGGTTTCACTCCTTCGAGGTCTTAATGCCTTGCGTAATGCTTCGGCTGGTCTGGTGGTTCCCTCATGCGAACTGGCCGTAGCCCGGGTGCACGGTTGGGGCCCAAGTTCTCGGGCTGGTATGTTGACGCTGTCAACGGTTTGGCCGGAGCCGGGTTTGCGAGAGCAGCCCCCGAGCCTCCGCACAGGGCGAGAGGGCGATCAGGGACAGACTCGGCTTTTTTACATACGCCCCTACGTCGCCTTTCCGCAAGGAGGAGGGGGGGAGAGCGCCATGTTACCCTCGATGGGCACCGAACATGGTGTCTCCGGTGAGCTGCAAGCGGGTAATCCGAGTGGTCATCCGTGCCCCTTTCGTTGGGGGTCGGCTAGGGGCCCAGAGGCACGCCCAAAAGTACCTGCGGGTGATCTGCCGGACCCGGTCCCCTGGCGACGGGGTCCGAGGGCTCGATGCCTCCCTCCGATGGGATTCCGTTACAAAATCGCTCCCGCTGGTCTCGGAAATGTCCTAGGGTACCTCGGGAGCGTAGCCCGAGCCTCAGTTATGTATCGAACGTACCCCTGGTCATCCCTCGCTCGGTGTCTGAGGCGACTGTGAACCCTTCGGGGGGCCAGCCTTCGAACCCCTGATCAGTAATGGGCGCGGAGCCCGAGTAGCCTGAGGCGGCCGTGGAACCCTTCGGGGGGCCGGCCTTCAAACCTCTGACCAGTAGTGGGTGTAGGGCCCACGCGATCTGAGGCGGCTGTTGAACCCCCCGGGGGGCCAGCCTTCGAACCCCTGATCAGTAAGGAGGCTCGGAGCCTAGTTCCTTCACGGGGAAGGATCCCTTTTGGGGTATCCCCCTTTCCCGGTCCCTGTCGCAAGAGATAGAGAAAGAGGAAAAAAGGAAAAAGGATACGAAACCGAACGACGCGGCGTACCTTTTTTGGCGCGGTTGTTTCGGCGAAGGCGAAGCGTCGCTCGCTGCTCCTGCCAGAAGTGCCGCCTGTCCAGCCGCGGAGTTGATGCGACGGGGCGAGTAGTTGGCGGGGCTGCCGTTGCGCGTGCGCGAGTCATTCGAGGAACGGTTGTTTCGCTTCGCGTTTTTGAACCCCGCGTCCGGTCCGGGCGGAACGTTGGAACCGTCTTCGCCCGGAACGTTGGAACCGTCTTCGCCTTGGTCTTTATATACCCCGGAGTGGGTCTGGTGACGGTTCTTTGCTCCGCTTCCTGTCTCCCTCTTAGGTTTTTTTTGCAGCCTGAGAGACTTAGCCAGAGAAAAGGAAACCGCCCTCCCTGTCCTTTGCGCCGCCACCCCTTCCGCTCGGCGATGGCTGACCGGGTGACCATCATCTCGCCGCGCGACCCATGGCCCTTCTCCACGGTGACGGCGAGTGATCTGGAGGATCTCGTCGGCGAGGGTTTGCTTCGCCCTCTCACCGATGAGCAGCGGCCAGAATGGATTCCTCCCATGGGCGGAGTTGCTCCATCCCCACCGCCGGGGTACGTCGTGAGCTTCGTCTCCTTCCACGAGCGGGGATTCGGCATGCCGACGAGCCGCTTTATGCGGGCCATCCTGTTCCACTATGGGGTGGAGTTGCATAACCTCACCCCCAACTCCATCTCGCAGGCCGCTATCTTTGTAGCGGTGTGCGAGGGGTATTTGGGGATCGCCCCCCATTGGGATTTGTGGACCCATCTCTTCTTCGCCGAGCTTTTTGCCTTGCCGACGGGGGAGAGGAAGGTCCGTGCAGCGGTGCGGGCCAGCGGCTGCACCCTCTTGTTGAGGCAGTCGCGGGCGTCGCAGTACATCCCTGCCGTCCTCGCGTCCTCGAACAAGGGGTGGCAGCGCCGGTGGTTCTACCTCCGGAATGACGGTGAGTTGCTCCCGCCGTTCTCCCAGCGGGTTGTCACCGCCGCCACCGACGCCTGGCGCCATGGGACTCCACACGAGAGACAGAAGAACCTCGAACCCCTTCTCCAGGCCCTGAAGGCGTTGCAGGAGGGAGGACTCACCGCTGCGGGAGTGGTTGCCGCCATCCATCGTCGGAGAGTGCTTCCCTTGGCGGAGCGGCGGCTGCCGCTTTGGGAGATGACCCCGGAGGCTGACTGGGAGGGGTCACGAATGTCCCCTGATCCTCTTCCCTTCGACGCCCTCCAATGGCGGGTGTCGGCCGCGATGGGGAAGCCGGACCCCCACGCCTTCTCCCAGCTTCGGATGCGCCCCGACCAGGGGTGCGTAACTCTGGTGAGTGTTCGCTCCTTCCTTCTTCATACATCGGGTTGCTCCGGGTTCTTACGATTGGGTTTCTTTCCCCCCTTCTTTAGGAGGTGGGGTGGCACAAGCCCTCCCTGCCACGGGTCCCGGAGGACACGGTGGACCGGGCAGCGTGGCGGGTCGCCGCGGAGGAGGAGGAGAAGAAGAAGGACGCGGAGAAGGCCCGAGCCCGCGAGCGGAGGCGGGCTCGGGACGCCTTGGAGAAGGCCGTCGCCGGCAGGAGAGGGAAGGACTCCCAAGGGAGCCATCGCCGGAGACACCCGATGACGATGATGACGATGGTGATGAGGAGGAGGACGACATGGCCGCCCGTCTCGGCCTCAGCCCCGGCTCGGGGCGTGGCCAGGAGCCGTCGAGCCAGCCCCCGAGCGGGCTGATGCCTTCAGTTCCCAGAGTCGGGACGCCGGGTTCCCGGCCTGAGGGGCGGGGGCAACCCGAGAGGGTACTTGACCCCTCGGCCGGAGGAGCTGAGGCGACCCCAGGGAGCTAGGCCGAGGCATCCGTTCCCCGAGAGCCGCCGCCCGCGCCGGCAGCGCGGGGGAGCGACCCTCAGGTCCCCGTGGCGGCGCCTAGGCAGCCCGCCTCCCGGGCGTCCGGGGCGCCCAAAGCCAGGGTGGTGCCGAAGCTGTCGGTGAAGCGGACCTCGGCGGCGGTTCCGGGGAGCGAGATCCAAGAGACCTCCCCCCAGGCACGGTTGATCATGGCCCGGAGCGGGTAAGTATCTTGGAATGTCTTCGTCCTGGCGCTTCATTCACATGCCCCGACCGTGACTCCCTTTCTCTTTTTTATTCAGCAAGCGAAGCCATGGCCAGATCGACCTGGCACCCCGGAAGGCCCTTAAGGCGGCGTCGGTCCGGGCGGCCAGCGCCGCCCCGGGCCTTGTCGTTCAGCCGACCCTTTCGCAGGGCGTTTCACCGCAGGGGGCTCGGGCGTCGCCTGTCTCTGGGGAGCAGGTTCCCGAGGCGGGCTCTTCTGCCGAGGCGGCCATCGTGATAGGGGAGGCGGCTGGCGCCGAGGTGGTCCCGAGCCCGCCTGACGTGCCGGCCATGCTGGCGCCTGCCGCCACTGAAGTCGCCGCCGTCCCAGTCGGAGAGCAACTGGTTGCTGCCAGCGTCGGGATGGCTGCTGCGGCGGTGCCCAGTGCTTCGGAAGAGGTGGGCGTGGACGCGCAATTCGTCCAGCCGGGCGGCAACCTCGTCGCTGTGCGGCGAAGCCCCGAGGCCCGGCGCCAGTTGCTCCGGTTCCGGACCCGCGAGGCCTCGGACCCTGTCTTCGTTCTCGACGATGAACAGGAGGACCAGTCCTGGGACGAGCTCCGCGAGCGTGCTGAAGCAACGGTGGGGTCGCTCCGGTCGTCGCTGGAGGTTCTCTGCAGGGACGTCCCCAAAATCCTCCAGGTAACGGTTTCAGGCGTACCTTTTCCTTCCTGTGAGCGAGGCGTTCGTCGTGACGCCCTATTTCCTTCCCCCAGGACCTAACGGATCGGAGCGCCGCCAAGTCGTCGTTCATCCGCCGCGAGGTCGATGTCTGGGGCTCGCTGCGATCCCTGAGGACCTCGCTCGCTGGGGCTACCGCGTGCCTTTCTCAGCAGGATGCTAAGATAGCGGACCTCCAGTTGCTCTGCGCTGACCTGAGAGCCGAGGCGGCGGCAGCGCGCGCGGAGGCGCAACAGCAGCGGTCGGAGTTCGTCCAGGTCGTCGAGGAGCGGGACCAATCTCGGGGCCAGGCTGCCGAGGCCGAAAGCCGGGCTGAGACCCTCGCGGCCGACCTGGCCGCAGCCCAAGTCGCGGCCTCGAAGCAGCGTGCCCGAGCCGGAGGTATGCCTTGGCCGTCCCTGGTTCTTGTTCTTGTCTGTTTCTTCTGCTTGTGCTTGAGGTCTTCCTTCTGGTTGTTCGCAGAGCTCGAGTCCGCCAAGGCGCTCGCCGAGGCGCTTGCCGGAGCTGCCGAGCAGAGGGAGGCCGACCTCGCGGCCATGTCCGAGGCCGTCTCGGACGTTTATCGGACCCTTGGGCCCGGCGACGTTCCTTCAGGAAGCTCCCCTCAAAGCCGCCTTCAAGCCTTGGGTGATTACGCGCGCGGCAAAGTCCGCGAGGCGCTACACCACGGCGTCAGGCGGGCCTTTACCGTGCTTGCTTCCCATTACGTTGTGGACCTGGAACGGGTCAGTGAGGGGTACTGTCTTCCTGACGAAGACGAAGCTGCCCTGGCAGAGGTTCAGCGGCTCGACGCGGTCGCCGTGGGTCCGAGCGCGGCGCTGGCGACCATCTTTGAGGCGGAGATCCTTTCTCCTGCGCCGTCGCCGGAAGCCGAGGTGGACCTTACCGATGGTGGGAGCGGAACTGAGGGCGCGGCTCCTTCCCAAGGCGGCGCCTGACTCTTGTTGGAACAGTTTCTGTTGGATGTGCGCCTTACCGAGGCCGCCGAGGCCTGAACACTTTATTTTTCTTGCATGAAGTCGTACTCTCCTTTCTTTTAATTTGCGCGTCCGGCCTAGCTCGTCAATAATAGGGTGACTTCCCGAGTTGGGTCATTTTTCGTGGCAGGTGATGAGTGAGGTGTCCCTAACCCGGAGGTATAGGAGTTCCTCGGCTCAGTCGGCCTCGCCACTTACATGTACCCACGTTCGCTCCTCGGGACCCTGCTTCTGACATGGCCGGGAGAACGCCAAAGCCCCTTTTTGATCGAAAATTTTTGATGCGGAAAAGTGCACCCAATCTCGACGCGGAGGGGCGCAGCCCCCGGGCGTCATCCGTGTAGAGGCCATTTGACGGGTTGGGCTCCTGCCCGAATATCCGGCGAGTGCTCGGCAACATCCCTCGGTATGCCGGGCATGTCCGAGGGACTCCTACGCAAAGGCGTCGGCGTTTGCGCGGAGAAAGTCGACGAGCACTGCTTCCTATTTGGGGTCGAGCCCGGAATCGGTCCGGATCTGCTTGGAGGTGTCGCCACTGGGGTCGAGAGGGACAGCCTTAACCGTCTCCGCTGGCTCGAAATTGCCGGCGTGTCGCTTCACGTCTGGCACCTCTCGGGAGAGGTTTTCCAGGTCGGCGATGAGGGCCTCAGACTCGGCGAGGGCCTCGGCGTACTCCACGCACTCCACGTCGCATTCGAACGCGTGTTTGTACGTGGGGCCGATGGTGATGACCCCGTTGGGGCCCGGCATCTTGAGCTTCAGGTAGGTGTAGTTGGGGACGGCCATGAACTTCACGTAGCATGGCCTCCCCAATACCGCGTGGTAGGTCCCTCGGAACCCGACCACCTCGAACGTCAGAATCTCCCTTCGGAAGTTGGAGGGCGTTCCGAAGCAAACAGGAAGGTCGAGCCGTCCGAGGGGCTGGACGCGCTTCCCAGGAATGATCCCGTGGAAGGGCGCAGCTCCTGCTCGGACAGAGGACAGATCGACGCGCAGGAGCCTGAGGGTCTCGGCGTAGATGATGTTGAGGCAGCTGCCCCCATCCATCAGGACCTTGGTGAGCCTGACGTCGCCGATGATGGGATCGACAACGAGCGGGTATTTCCCCAGGCTCGGCACGTGGTCGGGGTGGTCAGCTTGGTCGAAGGTGATGGGCTTGTCGGACCAGTCTAGGTAGACTGGCGCCGCCACCTTCACCGAGCAGACCTCCCGACGCTCTCGCTTGCGATGCCGAGCCGAGGCATTCGCCGCATGCCCTCCGTAGATCATGAAGCAGTCGCGGACCTCAGGGAACTCTCCTGCTTGGTGATCTTCCTTTTTGTCGTCGTCGCGGGCCCTGCCACCCTCTACGGGTGGCTCGGCCCGGTGGAAGTGGCGCCGAAGCATGACGCACTCCTCGAGGGTGTGCTTGACGGGCCCCTGATGGTAAGGGCACGTCTCCTTGAGCATCTTGTCGAAGAGGTTAGCACCTCCGGGGGGCTTCCGAGGGTTCTTGTACTCGGCGGCGGCGACAAGGTCTGCGGCGGCGGCGTCGCGTTTCGCTTGCGACTTCTTCTTGCCTTTCTTCTTGGCGCCGCGCGGAGTAGACGCCTCGGGAGCATCTTCCGACGGGCGGCCCTGGGGCTGCTTGTCCTTTCAGAAGATGGCCTCGACCGCCTCCTGGCCAGAGGCGAACTTGGTGGCGATGTCCATCAGCTCGCTCGCCCTGGTGGGGGTCTTGCGACCCAACTTGCTCACCAGGTCACGGCAGGTGGTGCCGGCAAGGAACGCGCCGATGACATCGGAGTCGGTGATGTTGGGCAGCTCGGTGCGCTGCTTCGAGAATCGCCGGATGTAGTCCCGAAGAGACTCTCCCGGCTGTTGCCGGCAGCTTCGGAGGTCCCAGGAATTCCCGGGGCGCACGTACGTGCCCTGGAAGTTGCCGGCGAAGGCTTGGACCAAATCCTCCCAGTTGGAGATCTGCCCCGGAGGCAGGTGCTCCAACCAGGCGCGAGCAGTGTCGGAGAGGAACAGGGGGAGGTTGCGGATGATGAGGTTGTCGTCGTCTGTTCCACCCAGTTGGCAGGCCAGGCGGTAGTCTGCGAGCCACAATTCCGGTTTCGTCTCCCCCGAGTACTTTGTGATAGTAGTCGGGGGTCGGAAACGGGCCGGAAACGGTGCCCGCCGGATGGCCCGGCTGAAGGCCTGCGGACCGGGTGGTTCGGGCGAGGGACTCCGATCCTCCCCACTGTCGTAGCGTCCCCCACGCCTAGGGTGGTAGCCTCGGCGCACCCTTTCGTCGAGGCGGGCCCGACGGTCGCGACGACGGTGCTCGTTGCCGAGGTGGCCCGGGGCCGCAGGCGCGGTGTTGCGCCTGCGCCCGGTGTAGACCGAGGCCTCCCGCATGAATCGGGAAGTCGCGGCATGAGGTTCCGAGGGGTACCCCTGCCTTCGGGAGGCAGAGCTCTCGGCCCGCCGGGCCGCAGCGCCTTCCAGGAGATTCTTGAGCTCCCCCTGGATTCGCCGACCCTCGGTGGTTGATGGCTCCGGCATCGCGCGGAGGAGCATCGCTGCGGCTGCCAGGTTCTGACCGACCCCGCTGGATGCGGGTGGCGGCCGGTCCCTGACATCGTTGGCGACGTGGTGCTGGAAACCCTGGGGCAGATGACGTGTTTCTCCAGCCGGGGGTTGGCCCGCCCATACCTGCCCGACGTCCCGGCGGATCGACTCGAGCGCTCCTGCTCCCTCGTCGAGCCTGGCCTGCGCCCCGCGGACTTGCTCGAGCTGTGGGTCGTGACCCCCCGCCGGAACGGGGACCACAGCTAGCTCCCGCGGGATGTCGGCGCGAGGCACCGGCCTAGGGAGATCACCGTCCTCCGGCATGCCGAGATGGTCGCCTTCGGTGGGATCCCCTAGCTCGACGTGGAAACATTCGCGGCTCGGGCCGCAGTCCTTGTCGTCAAGGCTGCGGCTGCCGTCGGAACAGTCGGAGAGGCAGTAGTCACATGCGGTCATAAAGTCCCGCATGGCACTGGGGTTGCCAAATCCAGAGAAATCCCAGCAGATGCTGGGATCGTCATCTTCCTCGGACCCAGAGGGCCCGTAGGTCGAGACGTCCGTCAATCGGTCCCAAGGCGACCGCACACGAAACCCCAGTGGGGTTGCACTCGCCTCAACGTGAGCGCCCGCCAAAGCGAGGTCGCTAGGCGGGTTGAGGCTGAGTCGAAATGACGTAGGATGGGAATCAGTCGGTACCTTTTGGTCGACGAGGAGCGACACAGTCACGTCGGGGACTTATTGCGCCGTCGTCTTGGGTACGAGGGCGACGTCCTGCAGGCCCTCCGCGAGCGTGCTGGCGTCGTCCACTTGCTCGGGATTGGCGTGTCGCGGGGGGACGGCGCTCGCCTTCGTCTCAAACGCGAGGTTGACGCCCGACGCGCCCTCCGTTGGGGCGCTGGGGACGTCGGTTCGCTCGACAGCCGACGGAGCGCGGCCTCCCGCTCAGCCCTGGTTGCCCCACCTCCTCCTCCAATGGCGGGGGAGAGGACGGGGCGAGCTCGAATGTTGTTCTTCCACCACGCGGGGAAGACGTCGCCGATTCCACCGCCGGTGGGCGGGCTGTCGGCCGCCATTGTCGTCGTCGCGCGGCGGTGGAAGGAGTATCATGTCGTAGCTGCCGTCGAGAGACATGAACTCGAGACTCCCGAAACGGAGCACCGTCCCGGGTTGGAGAGGTCGTTGGAGACTGCCCATCTGGAGCTTGACGGGAAGCTGCTCGTCAACACGCAGCAGGCCCCTACCTGGCGCGCCAACTGTCGGCGTTTCGAGACCGGGGGGTCCCTAAGCCGACGAGTGAGTGTGCCGCGTGCCCCAGCCCAGATGGGTCGAGCGCGTGGGCGAGCGCGAAGGGGGGAAAAGCGAGGTGGCCGGAGACGAGTCGTGAGAGAGGTGGGAATCCCGCGGCCTTCGTGTTCGACCCGCGCCCAGGTCGGGTGCGCTTGCAGTAGGGGTTACAAGCGTCCACGCGGGTGAGGGAAGCGAGCGGCCCCAAGAGAGCGCCTGCCCCGTCCTCGTCCCCGCGCGGCCAACCTTCTCTAAGAAGGCCCTGGTCCTTCCTTTTATAGGCGTAAGGAGAGGATCCAGGTGTACAATGGGGGTGTAGCAAGGTGCTACATGTCTAGCGGGGGTGAGCTAGCGCCCTAAGTACATGCCTGTGTGGCAGCCGGAGAGATCTTGGCACCCAGCTGGTGTGGTGTCGTGGCTGTCGGAGGAGCAACGGAGCCTGGCGGAGGGACAGCTGTCGGAGCGGTTGGGCCCTTGCTGACGTCCCCCTGCTTCCGTAAGGGAGCTGAGAGCCGCCGTCGTCATGGGTCTAGCGGGGCGCCATCATTGCCTATCTGGCGGAGCAAGCCAGATGGGACGCCGGTCTTGTTCCCTGCGGCCCGACTCGGCTCGGGGTAGGGTGATGATGGCGCTTCCTGTCGACGTGGCGGACTTGTGTCCTAGGTCGGGCGACGTGGAGGCTCCTCCGAAGCCGAGGTCGAGTCTGTCCTGCATGGCCGAGGCCGAGCCCGAGCTCCTGGGTCGGGCGAGGCAGAGGTCGTTCGGCAGAGGCCAGGGCGGAGTCCGACCCCTGGGGTCGGGCGGAGCGGAGTTCGTCGTCTTCCGGGGCCTAGCCCGAGTCCGAGCCCTGGGTCGGGCAGAGCGGAGTTCGCCGTCTTCTGGGGCCTTAGCCCGAGTCCGAGCCCTGGGTCGGGCGGAGCAGAGTTCGCTGTCTTCCGGGGCCTTAGCCCGAGTCCGAGCCCTGGGTCGGGTGGAGCGGAGTTCGCCGTCTTCCGGGGCCTTAGCCCGAGTCCGAGCCCTGGGTCGGGCGGAGCAGAGTTCGCCGTCTTCCGGGGCCTTAGCCCGAGTCCGAGCCCTGGGTCGGGCGGAGCGGAGTTCGCCGTCTTCCGGGGCCTTAGCCCGAGTCCGAGCCCTGGGTCGGGCGGAGCTTCCTATGGCGCCTTTGGCAAGGCCTGACTGCCTGTCAGTCTCACTCTGTCAAGTGGCACTGCAGTCGGAATGGCGCAGGCGGCGCTGTCCTTCTGTCAGACCGGTCAGTGGAGCGGCGAAGTGACGGCGGTCACTTCGGCTCTGCCGGGGGGCGCGCGTCAGGATAAAGGTGTCAGGCTACCTTTGCGTTAAATGCCCCTGCGACTCGGTCGGTCGGCGCGGCGATTTAGTCAGGGTTGCTTCTTAGCGAAGGCAAGGCCTCGGGTGAGCCGGAGATGCGTCTGCCGTTAAAAGGGGGCCTCGGGCGAGACGGAAACATCTCGGGGTCGGCTGCCCTTGCCCGAGGCTAGGCTCGGGCGAGGCGTGATCGAGTCGCTCGTATGGACTGATCCCTGACTTAATCGCACCCATCAGGCCTCTGCAGCTTTATGCTGATGGGGGTTACCAGCTGAGAATTAGGCGTCTTGAGGGTACCCCTAATTATGGTCCCCGACACCTTCGGGGGCCAGCCTTCGAACCCCTGATCAGTAGTGGGCGCGGAGCCCGAGTGGCCTGAGGCGGCCGTTGAACCCTTTCGAGGGGCCGGCCTTTGAACCTCTGACCAGTAGTGGGCGCGGAGCCCGAGCGCTCTGAGGCGGTTGTTGAACCCTTCCGAGGGGCCAGCCTTTGAACCTCTGATCAGTAGGGGGGCTCGAGGCCCGCTTCCTTCGCGGAGAAGGATCCCTTTCGGAGTATCCCCTTTTCTGACCCCTGAGGCAAGAGAGAGAAAGAGGAAGTGAAAAGGATACGAAATCGAATGACGTGGCGCACCTTTTTTGACGCGGTCATTATGGCGGAGGTGAAGCGTCGCCTGCTTCGCCTGCCAAAGGTGCCGCCTGTCCTGCCGCAGAGTTAATGTGACAGGACGAGTGGTTCACGGGGCGGCCGTTGCGCGTGCGCGAGCCGTTCGAGGAACAGAACGCGGACGTGTCGTCTTCCGCCGTGGGAGAAGGTCCTTTCGCTATCCCAGGAGGGGACGTGAGCTTGCTGACGACTCGACTGCCGCTTCCGCCCGCCTGCCACCGCCATTACTGCCAGCCCATTTCTGGCCATATCGACCGTCGCGCCCTCTCCCGCGGCTGACCGGCCCGTGACCGATGTGCTCGATTGGCACTGTCGGGTTATGCGCAGGGTCGCCTCGAGTCGCGGTACAGGTTCCGCAGTCGAGAAGGCATGGTACTGGCACGAGTGGCGATGCAGTTTCTTGTACGTAGTAACCGGCGCGCCGGTTACATGACGTGTGGGCCTGGGCCTCCATGCTGGATGTGTCGAAGTCGAAAGGGTGCGTCCCCCTGGGTGCGGTTGCACGCCGCCTACATGGCGGCCCGCCCTTTCACCCGTTGGCCTGGGCGAGAGTGGAGGAATGCTTGTAACCGCTGGGCAGTCGCGTGCACCGTGGGCGGCGTTTTGGCCCTGTCTCCCCTGCGCCAGCTTGCATGATGCGTGGGGCCCAGCCCCCGTGTCGTAGGGGGAGGGCCTTGGAGCGTGTTGGAGAAGACTCAGCCCGTGACGGCTGAGGACGCAAGTGGGGAGAGTTGCCTTTAAAAGGAGGGCGACCCCCTTGAAGGGCAACCATGTCTTTGCGCTCTCCTCATGCATTGTGTCTTTCCACCTTTCGAGCCCCCAGATGGGGGGTGCCCGCGGTTCTCCCGCCTGGTCGCCGTTGGGGGAACGCAACTTCGCGGAAGTCGGTACCTTTCAGCCATCGTTCGGCTTCAAGGATTTTCGTCGTGCAGCCTGACTGCATTCCCCCACCAATGGGCAGTTTGGTGGAGGAAAGGGAGCCGGGCTGCGGCCTCCGCCCCGCCCTCAACTTCAAGGATTTTTGTCATCCGGGCTGAGGCGGAGGGGCGCACCGAGTGGGGGGTTGCCTCTGTGTGGGCCGGTAACCCTTTTCTTCCCCCAACGTTTGGGGAAAAAAGGCATCCTCCAGCCCTGCGGAGGCTTCCTCCAGCCATGCCGGGGAAGGCGAACTGCTGCAGCCCAGCCAGGGTGCAGCATTCCGTCCTCTGTCCGGGCGATGGTCGCGCCGCGTACGGGCCGGCCATGTTCGGGTCTTCCTCGCGCCGATAGCTGCGCCAGAGGGTTGCCCATCACATTGTGTGCCGCGAGGGCGGCGCTCATGTTCTGGGGCGGCCTCGGCGAGGGCGGGAGCGAGGACCTGCCGGTGCGCTTTGGGGCGCCCGGCACCCGCTGGTGCGGTGTTGAGGTGGTGGCAGCCGGAGAAGGTTTCTCTGCCGACGAGATTGCCTACTCCGCCTGCTCCCCAAGACCTCCGTCCCCTGACTCGAATGGCTGGTTCTCGTCCTTCGCGGGTGAGAGCCCTTCAGCCACAGCATCTGCCCGGAAGCCGTTGCTGCAGCTGTTTCGCCGCCCGGGGCGGAGGTCGTTGTCGCTGCTACCGGAGTGGGCGCCGGCGAGTTTCCAGGGGTTTTGTCGCCCCGCAGGCCCTCCAACATGGGGGGTTGTTCGTACCTGCGGGGGCGGAACCGGAGTTCCGTTTGTAATGGCACCTTGAGTGCTGGCGTATGTTCATTGTGGCTGTCGGGGCCTGAACATGTATGTATCTTTCTGCGTGAAGCCGTGTTTTTCCCTCATTCCGAGCACTAGGACTCGCCTGTCGGCTAACTGAACCGCTTCACCAAGTGTGAGTTGCCTCGTGCGAAGGCGATGAGTGAGGTATCCGTATCCCGGAGGCGTAGGAGTCCCTCGGCTCAGTCGGCCTTGCCGCCCGAGGCTTCTCTTGCTTAGTTAAAGGAAACCCTCGGCCGCTCTTCGATGAGCCGGAGCCGAAGGTAGCGGTATCAGCGTGGACAGAGGCAGAGTTGGCTCGAAAAGAAGACTTCGTCAGCCGGAGCCTGACCGGGCCGTCCGCTGGCGGGACCGGCGCCGGAGTCGAGTTGCCGAGGCCATGGGCCAGGCTGATGTCCTCGGGGGACAGCCGACTGAGGCTTCGGGGTGACCGGGCCGAGCCGTCTGCTCAAGCCGGACTCCTGGAGGAGACCCTGGCGGTGATGGCCCGGGCGTGGTGCTGACGTCGTCCTTCGGAGTGGAGATCCTCCTACTGTGTTGCCGTTCGAGGCTTGGTCGGACTTCGCCGAAGGTGGTGTTGACGTCGAGGGTGCTGTTGCTCCCCCTCCATCGAGGTCCGAACCTGCAGGATCGGTTTACCTTGTAGTGTGCGTATGTTTTCTGCGGCCACCGAGGCCCAAACATGTTGTCGTTATGTTGTAAAGCTGCGTTTCTTTTTCCCTTTGTTTCGAGTATCAAGACTTATTTGTCGGCAACAGAATTGTTTGTTCGAGCGAGAGTTACTTTTCACGGAAGGTGATGAGTGAGGTATCCGTATCCCGGAGGCATAGGAGTCCCTCGGCTCGATCAGCCTTGCCGCTTACGTGTACTCTTACTCGTCCGTAGGATTCTGCTAACGATGTAGTCGAGAAGGCCCGAAAAATCGTTTCGGCAGAAGGGTCTCCGAGCATTGGGACTTGTTCGGTCAGCGGAATCACTTATCCGAGCGTGAGTTACTTATCGCAGAAGGTGATGAGTGAGGTATCCGTATCCCAGAGACGTAGGAGTCCCTCGGCTCGGTCGGCCTTGGCTACTTACGTGTACTCCGTCATTTTTAGGACCCCACTTTCGAAGTAGTCAGAAAGCACGAAAGGCGCTCTGGCAGAAAGACTTTTTCTGAGGAAAATTTTGATGCAGAGGGGGTTCCCCCCTTCTAGCCCCCGAGGGAGGGTCGGGCTTTTTGCCGAGGCAAGGCCGACCCTTCCTTGATGGTTAGACTTTGAACGTGAACGAGGTATACGAACGACTTGAAAGCATCTTAAGGGTAGAAGCGACGTAGCTGTCGGATGTTCCAAGCATTGCTGTAGACCTCGCCTTGGCTGTTGGCTAGCTTGTATGTCCCGGGCTTCAAAACCTTGGCGATGACGAACGGCCCTTCCCAGGGAGGCGTGAGCTTGTGCCGCCCTCAGGCGTCTTGTTGTAGCCGAAGCACCAGGTCGCCTGCTTGGAGGTCTCGGGACCGAACCCCTCGGGCGTGGTAGCGTCGCAGGGACTGCTGGTACCGCGCCGAGTGTAGTAAGGCCATGTCCCGAGCCTCTTCGAGCTGGTCCAGTGAGTCTTCTCGGTCGGTCTGGTTTCTTTGGTCGTCGTACGCCCTCGTCCTCGGGGAACCGTATTCTAAGTCTGTGGGCAAGACGGCCTCGGC
Source organism: Zea luxurians (assembly GCA_029449295.1). NCBI lineage: Eukaryota > Viridiplantae > Streptophyta > Magnoliopsida > Poales > Poaceae > Zea > Zea luxurians. The sequence goes on along the minus strand of JAOPSE010000011.1, from coordinate 27,301,194 downwards.
CCCATAGACTAGAAAGAACGGTGTGAAGCCCGTGGCTCGGCTCGGTGTTGTCCTCAGACTCCAGACCACCGAGGGGAGTTCCTTTATCCACCGCCTTCCGAACTTGTGGAGGTCGCTGTAGATCCTCGGCTTGAGTCCTTGCAGAATCATGCTGTTGGCACGTTCCACTTGCCCATTCGTCATGGGGTGAGCCACGACAGCCCAGTCCACCCGGATATGGTGATCCTCACAGAAGTCTAGGAACTTTCGGCCGGTGAACTGGGTGCCGTTGTCGGTGATGATGGAGTTCGGGACCCCAAAGCGATGGATGATGTTGGTGAAGAATGCCACCGCCTGTTCGGACCTGATACTGTTTAGGGGTCGGACCTCGATCCACTTGGAGAATTTGTCGATGGCGACCAGCAGGTGCGTGTAGCCCCCGGGTGCCTTCTGCAAGGGACCGACGAGGTCCAGTCCCCACACAGCAAACGGCCAGGTGATGGGTATTGTCTGCAGAGCCTGAGCGGGCAGGTGGGTCTGCCTTGTGTAGAACTGACATCCTTGGCAGGCGCGGACAATTCTAGTGGCGTCGGCCACCGCGGTCGGCCAGTAGAAACCTTGTCGGAAGGCGTTTCCAACAAGGGCTCGGGGCGCTGCGTGATGACCGCAAGCCCCCGAGTGTATTTCTCGTAAGAGCTCCTGGCCTTCGACGATGGATATGCACCGCTGGAGGATGCTAGATGGGCTGCGGTGGTAGAGCTCCTTTCCGTAACCCAGTAAGACGAACGACTTGGCGCGCCATGCCAGTCGCCGAGCCTCGGCTCGGTCGAGGGGCAGCTCTCCTTGGTGGAGATATTGCAGGTACGGGGTCTGCCAGTTTCGATTAGGCTGGACCCCACTCCGCTCTTCCTCGACGCGCAGTGCCTCACCCTTGAGGGCCGAGGGTGCCTCGGGCCGAGCTGAGGGCGCCTCGGGCTGTGCCGAGGATGCCTCGGGCTGGGCCGAGGCCTTCTCGGGCTCGGGCGTGTCGTCGGTCTTGACTGAGGGTTGATGTAGGTCTCGAGAGAAGACATCCGGGGGACCTTTGTCCACCCCGAGGCTATCTTAGCCAGCTCGTCCGCAGTCTCGTTGTGTCGTCGGGCGATGTGGTTGAGCTCGAGCCCATAGAACTTGTCCTCCAGGCGTCGAACCTCATCGCAGTAGGCTTCCATCTTCGGGTCGCGGCAGTGGGAGTTCTTCATAACTTGGTCAATGATGAGCTGCGAGTCGCCGCGAGCGTCGAGGCGTCAGACCCCTAGCTCAATGGCGATGCGCAACCCGTTGATCAGAGCTTCGTACTCAGCCACGTTGTTGGACGCTAGGAAATGGAGGCGCAGCACGTAGCGTAGGTGTTTCCTGAGGGGCGAGATGAAGAGCAGGCCCGTGCCTGCCCCTGTTTTCATCAGCGACCCATCGAAAAACATGGTCCAGAGTTCTGGCTGGATCGGAGCCACCGGGAGCTGGGTGTCGACCCATTCAGCCACAAAGTCCGCCAAGACTTGGGACTTGATGGCCTTCCGAGGGGCGAACAAGATCGTCTCGCCCATGATTTCCACCGCCCACTTTGCAATCCTACCCGAGGCCTCTCGGCACTGGATGATCTCCCCCAGGGGGAAGGATGACACCACAGTCACCGGATGAGACTCGAAGTAGTGTCACAACTTCCGCCGCTTTAGGATCACCGCGTACAGCAGCTTCTGAATTTGCGGGTAGCGGATCTTGGTCTCGGATAGTACCTCGCTGATGAAGTAAACTGGCCTCTGGACGGGCAATGCATGCCCTTCTTCTTGTCTCTCAACCACGATCGCGGCGCTGACCACCTGAGTGGTAGCGGCGACGTAGATCAAGAGGTCTTCTCCGGCGGCGGGGGGCACCAAGATGGGCGCGTTCGTAAGGAGTGCCTTCAGGTTCCCGAGGGCTTCCTCGGCCTCGGAGGTCCAAGTGAAGCACTCGGTCTTTCTTAAGAGGCGGTACAGAGGTAGGCCTCTTTCGCCGAGGCGCGAGATGAAACGGCTCAGGGCCGCAAGGCATCCCATGACCCTCTGTACACCTTTCAAGTCCTTGATGGGCCCCATGTTGGTGATGGCCGCGATTTTCTCCGGGTTGGCCTCGATGCCCCGCTCGGAGACGATGAACCCCAAGAGCATGCCTCGGGGGACTCCGAAGACACACTTCTCGGGATTGAGTTTTACGCCCTTTGCCTTGAGACACCGGAATGTCGTTTCAAGGTCGGAAAGGAGGTCGGAGGCTTTCCTTGTCTTGACTACGATGTCATCGACATAAGCCTCGACCGTTCGACCAATGTGTTCACCGAACACGTGGTTCATGCACCTTTGGTATGTCGCACCCGCATTCCTCAAACCAAATGGCATAGTAACATAGCAGTACATGCCAAAAGGTGTGATGAAAGAAGTCACGAGCTGGTCGGACTCTTTCATCCTGATTTGGTGATACCCTGAGTAGGCATCGAGGAAAGACAGGGTTTCGCATCCCGTAGTTGAATCCATGATTTGATCGATGCGAGGCAGAGGATAGGGAACTTTTTGGCATGCTTTGTTTAGACCAGTGTAGTCTACACACATCCGCCATTTCCCTCCTTTCTTTCTCACAAGCATGGGGTTGGCAAGCCATTCGGGATGGAATACCTCTTTGATGAACCCTGCGGCCATCAGCTTGTGGATCTCCTCGCCTATGGCTCTGCGCTTTTCTTCGTCGAATCGGCGCAGAGGTTGCTTCACAGGTCGGGCTCCAGCTCGGATATCCAGCGAGTGCTTGGCGACATCCCTCGGTATGCCAGGCATGTCCGAGGGACTCCACGCAAAAACTTCGGCGTTTGCGCGGAGAAAGTCGACGAGCACTGCTTCCTATTTGGGGTCGAGCTCGGAGCCGATCCGGATCTGCTTGGAGGCGTCGTTGCTGGGGTCGAGTGGGATAGACTTAACCGTCTCTGCTGGCTCAAAGTTGCCGGCATGGCGCTTCACGTCTGGCGCCACCTTGGAGAGGCTCTCCAGGTCGGCGATGAGGGCCTCGGATTCGGCGAGGGCCTCGGCGTACTCCACGCACTCTATGTCACATTTGTACACGTGTCGGTACGTGGGGCCGACGGTGATGACCCCGTTGGGGCCCGGCATCTTGAGCTTGAGGTAGGTGTAGTTGGGGACGACCATGAACTTGGCGTAGCATGGCCTCCCTAGTACCGCGTGGTAGGTTCCTCGGAACCCGACCACCTCGAACGTGAGGGTTTCCCTTCTGAAGTTGGAGGGAGTCCCGAAGCAGATGGGCAGATCGAGTCGTCCGAGGGGTTGGACGTGTTTCCCGGGGATGATCCCGTGAAAAGGCGCCGCACCAGCCCGGACCGAGGACAGATCGATCTGCAGGAGCTCGAGGATCTCGGCATAGATGATGTTGAGGCTGCTGCCTCCGTCCATGAGGACCTTGGTGAGCCTGACGTTGCCGATGACGGGGTCGACAACGAGCGGGTATTTCCCCGGGCTCGGCACGCGGTCGGGGTGATCGCCCTGGTCGAAGGTGATGGGCTTGTCGGACCAGTCTAGGTAGACTGGCATCGCCACCTTTACCGAGCAGACCTCCCGACGCTCTTGCTTGCGGTGCCGAGCCGAGGTGTTTGCCACTGGCCCACTGAAGATCATGAAGCAGCCACGGACCTCGGGGAACTCCTCTGCCTGGTGATCCTCCTTCTTGTCGTCGTGGGGGGCCCTGCCACCCTCCGCAGGCGGCCCGGCCCTATGAAAGTGACGCCGAAGCATGGCGCATTCCTCAAGGGTGTGCTTGACGGGTCCCTGATGATAGGGGCACGGCTCCTTGAGCATCTTGTCGAATAGATTGGCGCCTCCGAGAGGTTTCCGAGGGTTCTTGTACTCAGCGGCGGCGACAAGGTCTGCGTCGGCCGCGTCGCGTTTCGCTTGCGACTTCTTCTTGCCTTTCTTCTTGGTGCCGCGCTGAGCGGACGCCTCGGGAACATCTTCCGGCTGGCGGCCCTAGGGCTGCTTGTCCTTTCGGAAGATGGCCTCAACCACATCCTGGCCAGAGGCGAACTTGGTGGCGATGTCCATCAGCTCGCTCGCCCTGGTGGGGGTCTTGCGACCCAGCTTGCTCACCAGGTCGCGGCAGGTGGTGCCGGCGAGGAACGCGCCAATGACATCCGAGTCGATGACGTTGAGCAGCTCGGTGCGCTGCTTTGAGAATCGCCGGATGTAGTCCCGGAGAGACTCTCTCGGCTGCTGGCGGCAGCTTCAGAGATCCTAGGAGTTCCCAGGGCACACATACGTGCCCTGGAAATTACCGGCGAAGGCTTGGACCAGGTCGTCCCAGTTGGAGATCTGCTCCGGAGGCAGATGCTCCAGCCAGGCCCGATCGGAGTCGGAGAGAAACAGGGGGAGGTTGCGGATGACGAGGTTGTCATCGTCCGTTCCACCCAGTTGGCAGGCCAGCTGGTAGTCCGCGAGCCACATTTCCGGTCTTGTCTCCCCCGAGTACTTTGTGATGGTAGTCGAGGTTCGGAACCGAGTCGGGAACGGCGCCCGTCGTATGGCTCGGCTGAAAGCCTGCGGGCCGGGCGGTTCGGGCGAGGGGCTCCGATCCTCCCCGCTATCGTAGCGTCCCCCATGCCTGGGGTGGTAGCCTCGGCACACCCTTTCGTCGAGGCGGGCTCGATGGTTGCGGTGGTGGTGCTCGTTGCCGAGGCGTCCTGGGGCTGCAGGCGCTGTGTTGCGCGTGCGCCTGGTATGGATCGAGGCTTCCCACACGAATCGGGAAGTCGCGGCATGGTGCTCCAAGGGGTATCCCTGCCTTCGGGAGGCAGAGCTCTCGGCCTGTCGGACCACGGCATCCTCCAGGAGATTCTTGAGCTCTCCCCGGATCCGCCGCCCTTCGGTGGTTGATGGTTCCGGCATTGCACGGAGAAGTATCGCTGCTGCTGCCAGGTTCTGGCCGACCCCACTTGAAGCCGGTGGCGGCCTTGTCCTGACGTCGTCGGCGATGCGGAGCTGGACGCCCTGGGTAGATGACGCACTTCTCCGGCCGAAGCTTGGTCTACTCATTCTTGCCCGATGTTCCGGTGGAGCGGCTCAAGTGTTCCTGCCCCCTCGTCGAGCCTGGCCTGCATCTCGCGGATTTGCTCAAGCTGTGCGTCCTAACCCCCCGCAGGGACTGGGACCACAGCTAGCTCCCGAAGGATGTCAACGCGAGGCGCAGGCCTAGGGGGATCACCGTTTTCCGGTATACCAAGATGGTTGCCTTTGTCGGGACCCCCTAGATCGACGTGGAAACATTCATGACTTGGGCCGCTGTCTCCGTCGCTGAAGCTGTGGCTACCGTCGGAACAATCGGAAAGGCAGTAGTCGCATGCGGTCATAAAGTCCTGCATGGCGCTGGGGTTACCGAGCCCAGAGAAATCCCAACCAAAGTCGGGCACGTCATCTTCCTCGGAACCCGAGGGTCCGTAGGTCGATACGGCCGTCAGCCGATCCCAGGGTGACCGCATATGATACCCCGGAGGGCTGGTGCATGCCTCTATGAAGGCTTCCACCAAAGCGGGGTCGCTTGGTGGGTCGAGGCCGAATCCAAAAGGCATGAGACGGAAGTCGGTCGGTACCTCTTGGTCGACAGGTGGTGACGTTGTCACGTCAGGGGCGGACTGCACCGTTGTCTCCGGTACGAGGGTGACGCCCAGCAAGTCCTTCGCGAGCGTGCTGGCGTCGTCCGTCCGCTTGGAGTTGGCGTGTTGCAGGGAAACAGCGCTCGTCTTCGTCTCAGACGCGAGGTCGATGCCCGATGTGTCCCCTGTCGGGGCACCGGCGCCGTCGACTCGCTCGACAGCCGATGAGGTGCTGCCTCCTGCTTGGCCATGGTTGCCCCGCCTCCTCCTCCTCCGGCGGGGGAGGTGACAGGACAAACTCGGACGCCATTCTTCCGCCTCGTGGGGAAGACGTCGTCGATTCCGCCGCCTGCGAGCGGGTTGTCGGCCGCCACTGTCGCCGTCGCGCGGCGGAGGAAGGAGTATCATATCGTAGCTGCCGTCGAGGGACATGAACTCAAGACTCCCGAAACGGAGCACAGTCCCGGGTTGGAAAGGTTGCTGGAGACTACCCATCTGGAGCTTGATGGGGAGCTGTTCGTCAACACGCAGCAGGCCCCTACCTGGCGCGCCAACTGTCGGCGTTTCGACCCTGGGGGGTCCCTGGACCGATGAGTGAATTGTCGCCGCGTGTCCCAGCCTAGATGGGTCGGCGCGAGACGGAGCACGAAGGGGGGTAGAAGAGAGGGGAAAGCCCACGACCTCCGTGTTTGTCCTGCGCCCAGGTCGGGTGCGCTTGCAGTAGGGGGTTACAAGCGTCCGCGTGGGGGGAGAGCGAGGGACTCTACGCGTCGCCCCGTCCTCCCGCGCGGCCAACCTTCTCGTAAGAGAGCCCTGGACCTTCCTTTTATAGGCGTAAGGAGAGGGTCCAGGTGTACAATGGGGGGTGTAGCAATGCGCTATCGTGTCTAGCAGAGAGGAGCTAGTGCCCTAAGTACATGCCTTCGTGGCAGCCAGAGAGGTTTTGGCACCCTGTTCATATGATGTCGTGGCCGTCGGAGGAGCGTTGGAGCCTTGCGGAAGGACAGCTGTCGGGGGCGTCGAGTCCTTGCTGACGTCTCCTTGCTTCCGTAAGGGTTTGAGAGTCGCCGTCGTCATGGAGCACGCGGGGCGCCATCATTATCTGTTTTCCGGGGCGAGCTAGATGGGATGTCGGTCCCGTTACTCGTAGCCTGAGCTAGCTAGGGATAGGGTAATGATGGCCCCCCCCTATGACGTGGTCGGTCCGAGCCCTAGGTCGGGCGAGGCGGAGGCTCCTCTGAGGTCGGGGTCGAGTCGGTCTTCCGAGGTCGAGGTCGTGTCCGAGCCCTGGGTCGGGTGAGGCGGAGTTCGTCGTCTTCCGGGGCCGAGCCCGAGTCCGAGCCCTGGGTCGGGCGAGGCGGAGTTCGTCGTCTTCCGGGGCCGAGCCCGAGTCCGAGCCCTGGGTCGGGCGAGGCGGAGTTCGTCGTCTTCCGGGGCCGAGCCCAAGTCCGAGCCCTGGGGTCGGGCGAGGCGGAGTTTCCTATGGCGCCCGAGGCTGGACTTGGCTGCTGTCAGCCTCACTCTGTCGAGCGGCACAGCAGTCGGAGCGACGCAGGCGGCGCTGTCTTCTTGTCAGGCCGGTCAGTGGAGCGGCGAAGTGACCGCGGTCACTTTCGGCTCTGTCGACTGAAGGGCGCATGACAGGATAGGATGTTAGGCCATCCTTGCATTAAATGCTTCTGCGATTTGGTCGATCGGTGTGGTGATCTGGCCAAGGTTGCTTCTTGGCGAAGACCGGCCTCGGGCGAGACGTGAATCTTCCGGGGTCGGCTGCCTTTGCCCGAGGCTGGGCTCGGGCGAGGCGAGGTCGTGTCCCTTGAGTGGACCGAGCCTTGGCTTAATCGCACCTATCAGGCCTTTGCAGATTAGTGCTGATGGGGGTTACCAGCTGAGATTAGGAGTCTTGGGGGTACCCCTAATTATGGTCCCCGACAACGTGGGAATGAGAATGGGAATGGTTTGGGGGGAGGGGGGAATGAGAATGGCAGAACATGGGAATGAGCTACGGGTTCGAATCTCCTTGGGATCATTTGTGTTTTTTAATTTTATGTAGACGTGGGTTGTACGTGGAAATGAGAATGTGAATGGGCTTCGCGGGGAGGGGGAATGAGAATGACAGAACTTGGAATGGGCTGTGTGGGGAGAAGGGAACATGGGCTGTGCGGGGAGAAGGAAATGCGAAAGGCAGAACATGAAATGGTGGCAGAACACAGAATGACAGACTACTATTGCAGCCTTAATAAGTAGTAGAGATATAACCTGCATCTCAACCGAATGTTGTTAGATGAAGGGTTTATATTGAATTTTGTGCATAGGTGCATATATGTGGTCTTGTGCATATAATATGTTCCTTTTATATTTAAGGACAAAACAACTAATCTGCTTTCGTTTGATTTCCATTTACCATTGCCATTATACACTACATATAATTAATGGAAACATCGGACCTGCATGCATGATGCAACATCCGAAGTAGAGTAGTACGTAGTAGTGGTGGTGAAGCAAAATACATGTTCATAACCACTAATAGTCTATAAGCCACTTTATTTATCAGATTGGTTATTTAATATTCTTCTGCATGCATATAGTAGTAGATAGCGGTAATGTAGTAGCTAACTTGATGTCAGATTGGTGAATTTGGTTCAGCCTTTTGAACCTACTTCTGCTTTAAAGAAAGCAGAGAAGCTGAACTAAAGAGATTCAGTTTTTCTGTCACTATTTTGAAAAACAACTTTTTACAAATAGAAACTAACATAAGATTAAAATAGTCAAGTATTGTAATAAACAAAATAAAAAAATTATTTTTATTATAAAATAATAAAAACATAACAGTAAAATTGATTTATTAATAAATATATTAATGAAGTGATACGACAAATAGAATATAAAATGGGACTAAAAATAATTGATGTTAAGATAATTGAAATAAAAAATATTTTTAATACAATATTATATAAATAATGGAGTCTAGTTTTATTTGTAGAAAAATTAGGAACATAAATGTGAAATCGGTTTTTAAATTAGATACAAGAATTATGACATATATTTAAACAAAGTACATATAAACATTATATAGTTTGTTCACAACAGACAACTTACATTAGTTTGAATCAAATGACTTTTAGTTTTTTTAAACTAGAGAATTTACACCAACTTTTCCATAGTAGACAAGTCGTATAGCAGGCTTTTCATAGTTCACAGTTGAATCAAACCCACCGTTAATACCACTTATCACTAGCTTGGTCCTTTATTTGGCGCGCCTCGCCTCAAGAGAAACGACGATGACAGGGTACTTGGTCTTCACTTTTCGGAGGTGCACCGCAACATTATTGGCAGGGGCGGACTCAGGTATCCTCTATACAGGCGGTCCGGTTAGCCTCTACACAGGCGGTTCCAGGAACCGCTTGTGGTGTACCGCCTGTGATGTAAAACAACATCACAGGCGGTCAATCAAAAACCGCCTGTGATAGACACACATCACAGGCGGTCCAGTTTAAAAGAACCGCCTGTGATAGTCACACATCACAGGCGGTCCGGTTTAAAAGAACCGCCTGTGATAGAGACACATCACAGGCGGTTTTAATTATAAGCCGCCTGTATTTCCCAGATTCATATACACAGAAGCAGATTCATATATATTTTCCAGATTCATATACAGAAACAGAAATAATAACAGATTCAAACACATTGTGTTTCAAACACATATTCATCATACAAAGATTCAAACAAGTTCTATAGCAGGTTCCATACACAGATTCATCCACATATATATCAAGTTCCATCATACACAGATTTATACACATCAAGTTGCATAACAACTCAACATCTCAAAGTTCCATAGACAACTAAACATCTAAAGTTCCTAACTAAAGACCTAAACACTGTGTGATATTGTGTACAAACTTAGTTCTGGGAATTTTTGCAAATTTCCATTTACATTGTAGAATAGCCCTTGTTGATGAAGAACTTCACGGCGCATAAAGTAAAGCAAGTCTCTTACAACCTTAGCCACGCCGGTGGAAACCATATCTCTTTCTAACCATTCAGCATTGATCTTAGATTTAGGAACCTGCAATGAAAGCAAAAAGCAATCGGTGCTAAGAGTAATGTGATGAGCAATAATATAACATAAAAATTGCAATATAGACAATGATAGCGAACTTACATCCTCACGATTGACCATGTAATGGAAGGTGACACGACACCATTCGCATACATAATAACCGCACAGGACAGTACCCGGAGGTTGTTTGTCACCATATGGAAATAATGATATTGACAAATTAGGCTTGTCCTCTGGATGTTCGCCGCCAAGATCTTTCCAATAAAAACGGTATGCACTGCATATAAGAATAGCATTGTGAGATTAAGAATACATTTGTTAAGTTGTAATAAGTACAAGTGTGCAATAATAATCATACTTCTCTAAAATCTTCAAGAAGTCATTATACGTAGCCTTTTCCATTCTCAGTGAGTCGAAGACCACGACTTTACCATCCTTTGGCCAGATCATGATACAAATGTAGTGGTCACTATATAGACATAGACGAAAACACATGTTAATATCACGATTGCCATAATTTATAGTTCAAAATTAAACCATGTCGATAACTTACTTAAAGTGGTGCGGAGCTATTATTAAGTCCTTGCCATGTTGTACATGATTATACATGGCTCGTCCAATGTATGCCGCCATTACCTTCATTTTCTTTCTCTGATTCTGTTTGACGGCTTTCTCAAATTCAGCATCGTCCAAGTCTTTGTATTCTTCTCCTTGCCTCCGAGCTACTACTTTGTAGCAAGCTTGGGATATCATCAACGGGTCAAGAAACCCTGTCTTAAGTTGTTTCTTCTTATCATCCATGTATTGCATCCTACGTGTAATAGTGTTAATCGTTAGACTCTCGTTTATGTGTGCGTGTACAAAACTAACAAATATGAAAGTTTAGAGGTACTTACAAGCAAAAGAGGGTTAAGTAGTTGGTTTCCATCCTTTGTCGGTGGTACAATGACCAGAGATCGTCAAAGAATAAATGCCGCACAGGATTTATATGATCATTGCTCCAAAATGCATCTTCTGGCACAACAAATGTGAAATCCTCGAGTTTGTATTTGTTGCTAGCCACCATGTACCACTCATGCATTCTAATCTCCGGAGTTGACAACTTAGAAAGTTGCACTGTCGTTAAGAACGGCCTCCCATTCACAAATTTAGGAGGAACATCCTCCTTCTTGTATACCGAGATATTGGTTTTAAGACGTAATGATTCTCGAGTATGAATCATTCCATCTTCTTCCCATACTTCGAAATTGTCTATTTGGGCCGACCGTGTGCCTACTCCATGAGATGCTGATATTGCTTTTGATTGATTAGTCATAACTCTCTGCAATTTATGCAGGTAGCGTGCCACTGATTCTGACGGTTTCTTGACATCGTCTGTGGCGATTCGCTTATGAATTTTCTTTGAAATAGTTGGCCCTTCAACATTGGTGCCAACCTTTGGTTCCTTTTTGATGTTGACGTCGACATTCTGAGGAACAATTTTGTCTACGTCCCCCTCATCGAGTTCCTTCGCAAGAGGCGATATGATTGTTTCAACGATTTTTTTGGAGGTCGGTGTCATATCTTCCCGCACTGGTGTTGAATTCGGCTCATCACCAAACTTGATGTCGCGCCGATGCCAAAGAACCAACTCGTTCATTGCCTCTTGCAAAGTTATGATCCCCTCAACTGGAAAATCTATCTCCCAATCTTCACAACCAATGTTTGTGATTTCTAGAACTTGGACCACAGCATAGTGTGGCGGGACAGGATTGTCCTTGTAGTTAACAAGTCCTGGTTTTACCAAACCAGTAGCAGCTTGCTTTGTTTTTGTCCCTGATCGATTGATTGGAATATGAAGAAAGCAAGGCTTGTCCTCAACAATATCGTCTACAGGGTACTTGGTCAAGTCTTGCACAGATCCAACGCTGCTAGGGACTATAGGTGGACTCATGTGGCTTGGCTTGAGTTCAAATGATATGCATTCTGTTTTCTTCATTTTGTTCATCACGTCATTAATAGCCTTTTGTACCCTTTCATCAATAGTCTCTTCAAGGGTCCTTTTCGACTTCTCGTGTTTCCTATATGACGACGCATACTCTGGAAACGCCTCTCTCCAGGAAATCTTAGAAGAGATTCCCCGAGCCCGTCCAGTGTGTTCAGGATTGCCTAGGGCTGCAGTTAGTATGTCATTCTCCCTCCGAGGCTTAAATTCTCCTTTTTTTCTCTTATCTGCATATTCTTGAATTTTTGACGAAACTTCGCCTACCAATTCTGGATGCAAAAGTTTGCCGTCCTCACTCAAACCTACTCGACCTAAGATCCAACGAATAGCTCTCTCATCGATATCTTTTAATATTGGGTCCAAAGTGCCGTTAGTTATAGCTTCCTCGATAATCTTGTTCCACTGCACAACTTTATGGTGATATCCGCTTGACCCCAGGCGATGGGGGTGTTTGTTCATCTTCGCTCTCTGAGAATTAGTTTCGCCCAGTTCTTTGGCCTTCAGATCGGTCTTCTGACGAACAAATTCCTCCCACTGAGCTTGAGTGATTTTCCCCATTTTCTTGGGCGGAGGAACCTTATTCTTCTTAACAAAGTCCCTATTCATCTCGGCCTTCCACCCACGAAACATCTTGGCCATAGCAAAGAGCATCGACTTCCTTACTGCATCCTCTGTGCCTTTTGGGAACTTGAATGACTCAGACAACTTAGCCCATAGCTTGTTGCGGGTGTCTTCATCTAAATCCTTCCATTTTTGAAGTGTGATTGGCACTATATCTCTAACAGTAGCCCCGCAGGAATTTCGAAACTTTGTAACCACGTCAAGTGGTTCTTCAGGAAACCCCTCTGCATTTAGTTTTGTTACATACATAACTGCACCTTCTTTCATCTGATTTGGACCTCGTCGCCCTCGTTTCCGCTTATGTGAAACGGATGATTCAGGCATCGGAGCATCCTCCGTGTTTCGTGTAGAAGATGCATCCTCTTTCTTCTCTTCATTTGAAATCTATATAGTGAAAAAATTAATGGCCTTTCATATATGAACATTATTTTACAATATAGTCGACATATTTCTATTTACCTCTTCATTGTTGGGAATATAGTCGGCATCAAGCTCATCTGATGTTTTTTTCTTCCTTGGAGGTATAGGAGTACAAGGATTGTCGTCACTAGAACTATCCTCCCCGCTCCCTTCACTGGAGCTGCTCGTTGTCTGCCATTCAAGTTTGGTCGCGTCTTCATCAACTTTGTGAGACGCACCGGTGCAGACCACATCCATACTAGGCTGCTCGTTGTCTGCCATTCAAGCTGGTTCCATCGATAAAGGGATATAATGTTAGTCTGATATACTGGTTCCATCAATAAGGGAACTTGGAGAAAAGGCACTTTCCAATGCAGTTAGACAGAGAAGGCATGGCTGTGATGTTATAATGCTGAAGGACCCCAAGAAGAGATTAAGCCCTATAGTCTACCACCTCTCGTTATTTGTGGGCTTCACCGAGGGCGGGAAACATTTGGTGACATCAAACGACCTTCGGGCTGTGGACGTCTGCGAGCTTGTTAAGGGGCCAGACGATGGTGAGCCGGTGTACTCTGTCCGGATGTGTGGTCACAAAATTTAAAGCCGCCCCGGCTTCATCTGTGCGCTTCTCTTCTCTTATGTCGGCTACTAAGATCACTTAGCACCCCACCTAAGAGAAGAGAAGCACACACATGCAGCCGGGGCAGCTTTTAATTTTGTGACCACACATCCGGACATAGTACACCGGCTCAACATCGTCTGGCCTCTTAACAAGCTCGCAGACGTCTTCAGCCCGAAGGTCGTTTGCTATCACCAAATGTTTCCAGCCATCGGTGAAGCCCACAAATAACGGGAGGTGGTAGACTACAGGGCTTAATCTCTTCTTGGGGTCCTTCAGCATTATAACATCACAGCCATGCTGAAGGACCCCAAGAAGAGATTAAGCCCTGTAGGACCCCAAGAAGAGATTAAGCCCTGTGGTCTACCACCTCCCGTTATTTGTGGGCTTCACCGAGGGCGGGAAACATTTGGTGACATCAAACGACCTTCGGGCTGTGGACGTCTGCGAGCTTGTTAAGGGGCCAGACGATGGTGAGCCGGTGTACTCTGTCCGGATGTGTGGTCACAAAATTTAAAGCCGCCCCGGCTTCATCTGTGCGCTTCTCTTCTCTTATGTCGGCTACTAAGATCACTTAGCACCCCACCTAAGAGAAGAGAAGCACACACATGCAGCCAGGGCAGCTTTTAATTTTGTGACCACACATCCGGACATAGTACACCGGCTCAACATCGTCTGGCCTCTTAACAAGCTCGCAGACGTCTTCAGCCCAAAGGTCGTTTGCTATCACCAAATGTTTCCAGCCATCGGTGAAGCCCACAAATAACGGGAGGTGGTAGACTACAGGGTTTAATCTCTTCTTGGGGTCCTTCAGCATTATAACATCACAGCCATGCTGAAGGACCCCAAGAAGAGATTAAGCCCTGTAGGACCCCAAGAAGAGATTAAGCCCTGTGGTCTACCACCTCCCGTTATTTGTGGGCTTCACCGAGGGCGGGAAACATTTGGTGACATCAAACGACCTTCGGGCTGTGGACGTCTGCGAGCTTGTTAAGGGGCCAGACGATGGTGAGCCGGTGTACTCTGTCCGGATGTGTGGTCACAAAATTTAAAGCCGCCCCGGCTTCATCTGTGCGCTTCTTTTCTCTTATGTCGGCTACTAAGATCACTTAGCACCCCACCTAAGAGAAGAGAAGCACACACATGCAGCCGGGGCAGCTTTAAATTTTGTGACCACACATCCGGACATAGTACACCGGCTCACCATCGTCTGGCCCCTTAACAAGCTCGCAGACGTCTTCAACCCGAAGGTCGTTTGCTATCACCAAATGTTTCCAGCCATCGGTGAAGCCCACAAATAACGGGAGGTGGTAGACTACAGGACTTAATCTCTTCTTGGGGTCCTACAGAGAATAGAGATTACAAGGCTGGTCGAAGATAGTTCATTGACTTGACAATAGTACTCGAAGATAGTTCATTGACTTGACACTCTCTAAGAGGTTCATACAAAATACATGGCTGACAAGGCTGGTCGTTTGTTGCTTGCTGAAGATGAGTGGTTGGAAAAACACAAACATCGTTTTCAGGGATCCTCTCAGAAGGAAGGTAACAATGGAAGTGCTGGTCAGTGGAAACCCAAGATGACACATCGTTCTGATGTGGGCAGTAGTGGCAGTTCTAACAAAGGCAAGCTCACTTCCAAAGGAACTCCGAGGAGGAAAGGGAGGTGCAGAAATTGTGGCATCTATGGTCACTGGGCACAAGACTGTAAGCGTCCAAAGAAGGATGAAAAAGAACATAAACCACCAGAGGCAAATATAGCTGTGGGCGGCACTGAACATGCAACTCTTTTGTTCGCCCAAGTGGAGCAGGCTTCAGGTGGATCTACACTAACAGTTCACCTTGCAGAAGACAAAGTGGTGCCAGTGGTCTGCCCAAATGAAGTGTGGGTGCTAGACACGGGAGCTAGCAACCATATGACTGGACAGTTGTGGACCACTGATTTCAAGTCGGGCGACCAGCTAGTCGACCGACAGGACCGACCAGGCGCCTAATCGCGATTAGGACGACGATTAGGACGACTAATCGGTTCTGGTCGGCCTCTGGTCGTCCCTAGTCGTCCTATGTATATTCCTAGGCATATATATATGTATATATGTATTTGTAGGCATATAAGCCATATAGAACTGAAATTAAATTGGAAGTTTAGAACTGAAATACTGAAACATAACAGTAGCAGGCTAGCAGCAATGCAGCATAAGTGAAACCAGTGAATGAGCTATATATAAGTGAAACCAGTGAATGCAGCATAAGTGAAACAATAGAGTACCTGCTAGTCTGCTACCTAGAGCAGATCAGCATCCAAGCAAAAAGCAGCAGCAGCATCCAAACAAATGGGTACTGCTGCGCAGTATGCAAAACTGCAGAGTGCAGACAAGGGGGAAGGAGAGGAGCAGGGATGACGAGTTCATCTTGTGCCTTGTAGATGAACAAGGGGCAGGGACGACCTTCAAGGATGAGCTGCACGCCGGCGCTGGTGGACGGTGGCGCAGCTCGGAGACGGTGGCGCTCGGGGACGGGGACGGGCGCCCAGCTCGGAGACGGTGGCGCTCGGGGACGGGGACGGGCGCCCAGCTCGGAGACGGTGGCGCTTGGGCTCGGGCTCGGCGACGGCGTGGCGGGCGCTCACGGCTCGGAGACGGGGACGGGAACGGCGGCGCAGCAGCCTGGCGGCGTAGTATCAGTCCGGGCGAAAACTAAACCCTAAGCCACCGTACCGAGGCTTTAATATAGTAAACACATCACAGGCGGATTTTTAGAAAAACCGCTTGTGATGTATAACATCACAAGCGGTTTTATATTCCGACCGCTTGTGATATGTAAACATCACAGGCGGTCGAAATATAAAACCGCTTGTGATGTTATACATCACAAGCGGTTTTTCTAAAAATCCGCCTGTGATGTGTATGTAGTATAAAAGCCTCGGTGGTTCCAGCGCAGGAACCCTAATTCCGGAGCCCGACGCCGCTATAGGCTGCACACTACTGTAGCGGCGGCGGATTTTTTTGATCTACGGGGAGAAGGTTTTGTTTTTGATTTTCGGGCTTGATTTCAAGAGTTTATGCATATATATGATCTCCGTTTGTTTTCTTTCTCATTTTGATACGATTTTTTGCCTCAATTTTGTAATATAGACCGGAATTGAAGAAAAACTCAGGAATTCCAAGATTTGGACTTGTAGTTGATCTAATTTAAAGATTTTTTTTAAGAGTTGTCTCACCTCAAGGTACCTATATTGCTGCAATCTTGTTTCATTTTCATGCACATTAATTCGTTCATGATTTAGGGATTAAATTCAATTAATTAGGGATATTTTAAAATTTTTTGTCTCATGTACTAGGTACATCTCGATATGATCTTGTTTCACTTTCATGAACATTTATTTTTTTCATGTTACATCTCGATATTGACATTAATCAATATAGGGATAGGTAATGGACCGAGGTTGGATGTACAATGTGCCAAGACCACATCCGTCGTACATTCGAAATTTGAGAAGCTTTATTGAAGCAGCCAACAAGCACGCGAATTTGCGAAAGAGCAAGGAGATATTATGTCCGTGCATCAATTGTGATAATAAGATAGTTTGGAGAGATATAGGAGTAATCCAATCACATCTGCTAAAAAGAGGGTTTAAAAACAATTACACGATATGGTCAGAACATGGTGAGTTGGATCCGTGTGAAGTGCCTGGTAATGACGAGAGAGTTGTCGGAATTTTAGATCTTAAAGTTGATGGTAAAGTGGATAATGTGGATGCTAATCAAGAATTTGAAGAATTTGATTGTGAAGAGATGTTGCGCCATATGGAACCAGAAATGTTAAGTTCTGTGGGATCGCAGAAAGGGCTATCTAAAATGGAGGGACTGGAAAGCCTCAAAAGAACCTTTATATGATGAATCAAAGGGTTGTGACAAAGAGTTTACTACACTGCGTACAGTTCTAGAACTTCTGAAGTTGAAGGCTAGCGTCGGATGGTCTGATACTAGCTTCACAGATCTTTTGAATTTTCTGTCTCAATTACTACCAAAACCCAACAAACTACCAACAAGCACTTATAAAGCGAAGAAGCTTATATCTCCCATAGCTCTGGGTGTGCAAAAAATTCATGCATGTCCGAACCATTGTATTCTGTATCGTGGCGATTTTGAGAACGCATCAAGATGCCCAGTTTGCAATGTCAGTCGATACAAGAAGAGCTACAATCAAGACTGTGTAAAAAAATTCCCGAAGAAAAATAAAAACAAGAAATCCACTATTGGACCTGAAAGTGACGATGACACTTTTGATGACATGGATGGGAAAAAGAAGTCAAAGAACCCAGCTTTGGTGATGTGGTATCTTCCAGTAATTGATCGCTTAAAACGTTTGTTCTCAAACCCTAGGGAGGCTGAGCTTATGCGTTGGCATGCTGAAAATCGCAAGCAGAATAACAAACAGATTCGACACCCTGCTGATGCATCACAATGGAAAAATTTCGATCTTATGTATCCTGAGTTTGCCAAAGAAACCAGAAATGTAAGATTTGGTTTGGGTACAGACGGAATGAATCCATTTGGTGAAAAAAGAAGTGTACATAGCACCTGGCCCGTGACTTTAACGATGTACAACCTTCCATCATGGCTGTGTCACAAAAGAAAGTATATTATGTTGACTATTCTTATTCAAGGTCCGAAATCAGCTGGTGTTGATATTGATGTGTTCCTAGAACCTCTTATGGAAGATATGACAAAGCTCTGGAATGAAGGAGTTAGAATATGGGATGAGTATTGCCGTGAGTATTTCAACTTAAGAGCAATTATATTTGTTACCATCCATGATTCTCCCGGTGGCGCCACACTATCAGGGCAAAAGACTAAAGGAAAGAATGGTTGTGTAGTGTGCGTCGATGGAACTGCTTCCATGTACCTTAAATCATCCAAGAAGTTGGTGTTCATGGGACACAGACGGTTCTTGATGAAGCAGCATAAGTACCGAAAGATGAAAGAGGAATTTAACAATCAACTGGAAAGTGAAGGTGCACCAAAGCCTTATAGTGGGAAACTTGTTTTTGAAATTGTAAAGAACATTCATGTTGTATTCGGAAAGGGAAAAAACAAAGGAGAAAAGAGAAAGAGAATTGACCCTTCAACTTACACAACTTTCAAGAAGCAATCAATATTTTTCAAGTACCTCCCATACTGGAAGGATATGGAAATTTGCCACAGCATTGATTTGATGCATGTAACAAAAAATGTTTTTGACAGCATCATTGGAACCTTGCTGTGCATGCCGAGTAAGACAAAAGACGGACTTAAATCACGCAATGATCTAGTAGATCTTCAAATCAGACCGGAACTTCATCCAGTGGATAGAGGCAAAGGGAAGCCTTACCTCCCCCCAGCTAGCTACAACTTGTCAGTTGAGGAGAGAACAAAGATTTGCAAATGTTTGCGTGGGGTCAAAGTGCCCACAGGTTTCTCATCCAATATCAGCAGACTAGTCAGGATGAAGGACTTGTCTCTATTTGGCTACAACTCTCATGACTGCCATGTGATGATGACGGTGTTCCTCCCAATTGCGGTAAGAGCCCTCGAAACAGAGCATGTCAAAGTTGTCATCACACGCTTGTGTTACTTTTTCAATGCGGTTTCACAAAAAGTAATAGCTTTAGAAGACTTGGACTATCTAAAGGCATACATCATCGAGACTATGTGCAAGCTTGAAATGTGTTTTCCTCCATCATTTTTTGATATGCAAGTACACCTAATCATACATCTCGTGGATCAGATAAAAATATTAGGGCCACTATATTTACATCATATGTTTCAGTTGGAGCGATACCTGGGAGTATTAAAAGGTTATGTGCGAAATCGCGCTCACCCAGAGGGTTCAATCATGGAGGGATACACTACAGAAGAAGTGATTGAGAGCTGTATAGATTACATCAGTGACAGAACAATGATAGGTGTGCCTGTACCTAAACATGAGGGTAAACTATGTGGGAGAGGGAGAATGGGCAAGAAAACTTTTCGCGTTGAGGATTACAAGCTAGTACATTGTGCTCATGGTAGTGTACTACAACATCTCACGATAGCCGAGCCTTACATAGAGGAACACCTGAATGAGCTTCGTAAAGAAAATCAGAACCGCACAGAGGACTGGATCATGAGGGAGCACAAACATCGTTTCAGCGAATGGTTAATGGACAAAAACATCCCATTCGGAGACTCTTCGGATGAGAAAACAATGAAGAATTTGGCTTCTGGGCCATCGTGTTTTGTGACATCATGGCAAGCATATGACATCAATGGGTACACATTCTACACTAAATCAAAAGACATGAAAAGTGTTGCACAAAATAGCGGTGTTCGTATCGATGCTTTTGACCTACATGGACAGAAGACCACATATTTTGGATTCATAGAGGAAATATGGGAACTTGATTATGGCCCAAGCATGAAAATACCCTTGTTTAAGTGCCAATGGGTACAACATCCCGTGGGGGTGATAGTGGATAACTACGGACTCACACTGGTAGACTTAAAGAAAGTAGGATATAAAGATGACCCGTGGGTTCTCGCCGAATGTGTTGCACAAGTGTTCTATGTACTCGATCCAGCAGATGAGAAGATGCATGTAGTTATTTCTGGAAAGCAAAAAATTGTTGGAGTTGAGAATGTGGGAGACCAAGATGAGGAATACAATAAGTATGAAGAGATGTTCGTCTTTAACGGTCCAGAGAGAATCAAGCGTGTGGAAAAGAAAATTGATAAGAACTTAAAGCCATACATGCGGAAAAATGGTAGTTCATGAAAAATTGTATGAATCAAATTGTATTTGTTATCATGTATGATCGACTATGAATTGTGGTTGCCAATTAATTTAAAATCTCTCTAGTTATCTATGTGTGCTATTATAATTCATTTAAATTGTATTTGCATATTATTGTTAAAAATTAAATATTAATTCATTTAAATTGTATTTGCATATTTCTGTTAAAAATTAAAATTATTTTCATATTTAAATTGTATTTTCATATTTTTACAATCACAGGCGGTTTTGTCTTAGGGTCCGCTTGTGAAAAGGATAGAGCATCACAGGCGGTCCTAAACAAAAACCGCTTGTGATACTATTACATCACAAGCGTACTAAACCGCCTGGGACATCACAGGCGGTTTTCTAACCGAACCGCCTGTGATTTAAAAATCCTACCGCTTGTATAGAGCCAAATTGTACTAGTGCAGGCACCGCAGGCGGTGGCCTGGGCTGGCTCGCCGGCTGCAATAGAGGGCAAGGCGCGAGCATAGTGCACGGAAGCAAGCAGCACGTGGCACGATCACATGCGTGGGGATCACACCGTATTCTCGCCTAGGCTGTCATCAGTTCCTGGGTCCGCCACTGATTATTGGCATGCAGCTCGAAGAGATCGTCGAGTATGTGCTCGCCAAAGTGGCCCGCGATGAGGGGTCCGATCACGGCCCTGATGGTCCTGGCTACGTTGACGCCGCTCTGGACGGCGGCGTCTTCGTTCATCTCCATCTCCATGTCGTCGTCGACATGTGGATCCAAGTTGGTCTCGAAGAGCTGGATGTGGGTGACGTCGAACGCCTGGCTCCGCGCGATCACGTCTGTCACCTCGTCCATCGATGGCGCGTAGAACGGCAGGTTGAAGGAGTCGAGCTTCTCCTTCTCCACACGGCCCTGCCATCCATGCATGCAATAATACATCAAGAAGGTGACCTAGTAGAAGGGGAAGAGAAGAGAAGAGAAGAGAAGAAACCTGTTTAACGAGTGACTGGAGAGCCTGCGCGAGGAGCCCCCACGTGTAGCTGAGCTCGCCACGGAGCACGTCCTTGCTCTTCCTGCCCAGGAACGTCAGCACCATGTGGCCACCGGGCACGAGCTCCGTGTGGCGTAGCCTGAGGAACAGCGACAAGTCCTCCTGGAACTGCCTCCTGTACAGGGCCACCACCGCCGGCGGCGTGGTCTCCCAGATGTAGATGTGGCCCTCGTTGAGGACGGCGCCGCCGGCGATCTCGTCGGGGACCTTGGAGCGCCACATGAGGCAGTAGGAGGAGTGGAAGAGGTGGACGGAGCGGTCCGGGAACAGCCGGGTGTAGAAGGAGCCCGGTAGCCCGGCGACGTAGTACGGCGGCAGCAGCGGCTCCTCCCGCCTGTCCTTGGCGGCCAGCGTCTTGAACTGCTCCAGGGACCGAAAGACGAGATTGAAGTCGTTCCCGGGGAGGTCGTTTAGGAAGATCTGCACGTGCTGCGGTTGGCCGCCGCCGCCGCCGACCACCATCATGGTCGTGGCCAGCTCGTGTCGGCAGTCGGCCACAGCTCCGAGTACCTCGGAGACGATGAGCAGAGTGTTGGGCCCCGACGAGCAGCCGAGGTCCGCGACGACCATGGCGCCACCGCCGGGCCGGGTCCTGAGGAGATGAGAGAGAGAGAGAGACAAGGCGTGCGCCGCCGTCACGGGCTCACGGCCTTGTGCAGCACCGCCCTCGTCTTGAGTATGGACTTCTCCTGGACCCTGGAGTTGGAGGCGTAGCTGTCCTCGCCGTCGCCCCGGCTCATGTGGAAATCGCGCTCTACCTTCATGATGGCTAGCTAGCCTGCACAGCTTTCGCTAGTTAACCATCGCATAAATACTGTATCAAAAAAGTCGACAAAGCTAAGATAAATTGTTTAAAGTCAAGAATACTCACGTAGCCGCCGACGAGACGACGCGGGCAAGGTGGACAGAGACACCGTACCAGACGCGAGCGTGAGGAAGGGCAGGGCAAGACATCGGGGAGGGCACTCCCGGAGAGGACGACGGCGTGTGCTTCGAGGCGGGGGCGGCGACGAAGAGAACAGAGAGCGCGCGAGCGTATCACGCATGCGTGTAGAAAATTTGACTCGTCATCCAGCTCCGTTACCTTAAAATGCATTATACCTAACGACTCTACTGATAGCCGTCGGACATACGACTTATGTCCGATAGCTCTACAGGATATATAGTTTATGTTCGATAGCCGCTAGATACCATGAAACATAATATAATGGCTGAGGGTTTCCTATAAAGTCGTCCAATAGTATAGGCCATCGGACATTTCTCGTTTTCCTGTCGTGAAACGGATAAATATTGTATATTTGTATCAAAATAATTCAAAATATTGCAAGTGCAGCACGCCGGACTTGATCCGGACTCACGGTCGCCCTCGCCGCACTTAACGTACGCCGCCACCCTGCTGGTAGAGCAGGCTGCTACGTACTGGTGGTTGACTTTATACAAAGGCATCATGCTGTTGTCATAGAAGCTCCAACTAACTTGCATCTTGCTGCTGTCAAACTAATGGGGTCTCTAGCTCAGTCTCTCGATCTCTCTCTCATCAAACAAGCAGGATGTTTCTTGTTTTCCCTACTTTTTGTCATGGTTGTCATGCATGGCTTTCAGTATTATATAGCCCTTGTTCATGGCCTAGTATGGTTCATAAGAAGACACATATTTGATGTGCCAATCAAATGCTGGGACTGGGATGAGCAGCCCGCGTGCATCCAGGTTGCAGGGACGCAGGCGTTTTAGGCGTGCATTCGAGAAATAATAAAAAAAAGCACTACAGCTGTGCTTCTATATGAAAAAAAATCTTACTGTTTATCATTACTTAGGGTTTAGGGTTTAGAGATTAGGTTGCTGCGACGTCACAAATGAGCTTTATTCGATTCGATGTGACGCGTTTCATCTCGTTTGATGCAAGACATACGGTTTTTATAGACACTAGCAAATGTTTAACGTGTGTTCTCAAAGGAGGGTGGCGTATTCACGTAGGTGTGGGAAGAAATATACTCTCTCCATCCCACAGAATAAGACATAACTTTTGGTATAGTCTTTAGAGTAAAACTTTTACCATTATTTTTTAAAAATATATCATCAATAAATACAAATTGACTATCATATTAAAGTATTTCTGAATACAAATTCAAGTGTATAACAAGTGTACACTAAAAATATATATTTTTGGCTGAATTTTTAGTCAAAAGTTTTGAAACATTGAATTTAATAAAAAACATGCACACTTTATTCTATGGTAAGGAGGGAGTATATGATTTGTGGATAGGAGATGGGGAATCGAGTGTTAGTGATGTGTTTGAGAGATATACATGGTAGAGGCGGGCCTATGCAAAAGCAAGGGTATTCAATTGAATATCCATTATTTTGTGGCCACAAAATTTTGTATATGTATACATATTATGTTTATACACTAAAATATTGTAAAAACATAAAATAACACTGTTTACAGCTATTTGTTCCAAACTTCGCTTTTCACTGGTCTTTTTTATTTTTCTACTGTGCGACTAGGGATAACAATCATATGGTTAGGACACGAGTATATGGTTTACAAATCCATAACTACGAGACAAAATTAAATCCACACTCGTACCCATGTACATTCGTAGGTATAGATCTATACTAATGTTAGATACACATCGGGCAACGGGTATGGATATTCCCACGAAAAATTTACCAATGGATACCTTATTATATTCATACACATACTTGTGGATAACAAATTATACCATATCTATGTCCGATGGATAATTATATGTTTTCCATGGATAACAAATTTAGGTTGTCAAAGAATCGTGCCCACTAAAATTCCAAATATCCATCCTCGAAATCCTGACCCCACCCCTGATACATGATGCATTTGGGAATGATAGTTTCTAGTCTACTAGTACAAGATTGATTCATTTTACTCATGTTTATGATTTTTATGGTTAAAAATATGGACATAGTATAATTTATTTTTACTATCTGGTTTATTAAATCTAGCATAAAAGTCCATCAATTTGTGGTTTTCTTAACTTAGCGCTACTATAGATAATTTGATTTTTTTAAATTTTACAAATGATCTCAAGTGGATATGGTGCAAATAGAAGTTATAGTATTCAAATGATCTATAATTCTATAGTTGACTATTTTTCAGTTAAAATTATGTAGGACTCAAAATTATATTTTAAGATTAACCATATTAAAATTTATATATTTTTTAGTTTTCCAAACTGCCTCGGATGAAAAAGAAAAGCAAAGTTATGTATCTCGGTGAGATCTAAAACTTCATAGTTGAAAATTTTTCCATTTCAAATAGTTTAGGACTTCAAATGCTCATGTCATAATCTGTTGGGGTTAACACTAAGGAACTATTTTTTCTATCAAGCCACAACCGCTCTTCTATCAACAGTCCACTTGGTCTTATGAGCCAGCTTGGATCAAAGAACATGTCCAAACCTCGATTCTACTAGAGATAATTCTCACCACTCTAGTGAGGGAAGCACAAAACCCCTCACAATCAAATACTAGAATACATTGCCAAGTTGTTTAGAAGGTAGTTACCTCCAAGAGTAGCAAGCTTGACCTTGCTTTATGATCTCTTTAAGTTCCCCAAAGCTCAAACAATTTATGCAATGCACTAGGGTGCTCCCAATCTTACTAGAATACAACCACTCAGCAATCTGAGTGAGAGAGGGGAGGGGAAGGCTCAAGTATGCTCAACAAGTGGTCCAAAATGACCAAGAGAATGTGCCCAACCCCAAGCACCAAGTATATATACCCCTCTCTCCAAAAACTACCCATTACAATAAATTCTCGTGAAAACAGGGCATTAACACATTGACCACAGTACAAGACCCAAACATTCTGCACTTGAATCACAACACCCATAAACGCATCAAATGCGTGTCAGGGCACTCAAAAATTGAATGGCGGACAATTCGTGACATAGTAGCAGATAGTCCACCGTTCAAAACCCTCGAAACACAGAAGCTCTACCAAGCTATAGACGGAGAAGAAAATAATCGGTGGGTAGTCCACACCCCAGTCCCGGACAGTCTACTGTTCACTAGAGAAAAACAACAAAACCTGTCTAGGTTCTACCCAGTTGCACGCTCATAACAGTTGACGGTTAGTGTCCCATGGCAAATAGTCCACAACAAAAAACACAAGTTTTGTTCACTTTCACCAAGTATAACAGTGGATAGTCCATGCCCTAGGGGCAGGCAGTCAGCCATAGACTTTAAAGTCCATGATAGAATCACACAAGTTATGTTCACTTTCATTATTATAACAACAGACAATCCACGCCTCATGGGTGGACTGTCTGTAGTACAAAATTTCAGTACTCATTTTCAAAGAGATTTTTTCCCGATTTCATTGAAAACTGCAATGATGTTAGCCCACATGCAAATATATCAACTATACAAACAATGATGCACTAGAGACCTATCAAGTAAAACAATTGATATCTATTGATAGTACGACTATCTAGCCTAATAATCCAGTCATTTTTAATCTATAAGCACCTTTTGACCAATAAAACAAAGAAACCTATAGTTATACCTTTGCCTTGAATAATCTAGCTACCGCGAGCACCCATTGGCCGAGGTCATCGCATGGCTTGAAGTGCATGTGGCGTGCTCAGACCGTATAATAGGTAGGGGCCTACCGGAGCCTGAGAGCATGGGATCCTAGGAACCACACCAGTAGCCAATGGAGAAAGTCATTAAGGAAGTCCACACAAGGGTTCTGAAGCCCTTTTAAGGAGGTATGGAGCCTTTCAGGGGGACTAGATCCCTCTCGGGGAGGTCCAGGGGGCATAGTGGGACCTTAGGGACATGTGGTGTTGCTAGACCCCGCTAAAGGCAAGGGCCAACAATAAGCAACATGTCGCAAACGAACCTGCCTAATAGGTTAGCGAGGGCCATGCAAAGGAGTGCTTGATAAAGGCTTACATGGCAAGGGATCCCCTGGCCCTGCCACATGGCGGGGGTCCTAGTCTTGTATTGTCTTGTCTCTTTGGGGACTTGTCGACTTTGCCCACCTCAAAGATGGGTCCCATAGCCTATCCTACTGCACATGCCTAGTTTGGTTGTAGCGCCTAGGTTACCCGTATCCAGGAGTGTTAATAGTGGCCTCCAAGCCCATCACAGGCTTAGAGGCTGCGAGTGGAGCCAAGTACCTCAAACGATAACTATGTGGAAGACAAAACATTGGAGCCAAACCAATGTGTTTCCTGAACCATCAGGGTCTGCAACGGCGCATGATCTCTGATTTGGTGGGGCTTCGTGCGCCTCCCTCGGGTTATGCATGGCATTCTTGGGCTCACGTGGTGCCCCTAGGACCCATGCGGTGAGTGGATATAAATGTGGCATCAGTCCAACCACGTGGAGTTACCAAGTGCTTGAGCCCTTGCTCTCTTCATGCAACTGTGGGGTACTGAAAGGCAATTAGGCTTACACCTAGTTCCTATATGATTTTGGTGGTTGAATTGCCCAACACAAATAATTGGACTAACTAGTTTGCTCTAGTGTATAAGTTCTACAGGTGCAAAAGGTTCACACTTAGCCAATAAAAAGACCTAGCAATGGGTTTAACAAATGGAGCAAGGATCAACCGAAGGCTGCCCTGGTCTGGCGCACCGGACAGTGTCCGGTGCACCAGGGCACATCAGGCCAAACTCTTCACCTTCGGGAAATCCTGGAGCCGACGCGCTATAATTCACCGGACATGTCCGGTGTACACCGGACAGTGTCCGGTGCTCCAAGGAAGACGCGGCTCCAAGCTTCGCAGCCTCGGGAATTCGCGGAGGCCTCTCCGCTATAATTCACCGGACATGTCCGGTGTGCACCGGACTGTCCGGTGAGACGGCGAGGCAACGGCTACTTCGGCGCCAACGGCTACCTGCGGGCGCATTAAATGCGCGCCAGCGCGCGCAGAAGGCAGGCACGCCCATACTGGCGCACCGAACATTGAACAGTGAGTGTCCGGTGTGCCACCGGACATCAAGGCGGGCCTAGAAGTCAGAAGCTCCAACGGTCGGCCGGGTGACGTGGCTGTCGCACCGGACATGTCCGGTGTGCACCGGACTGTCCGGTGCATCATTCAACAGACAGCCTCCTCCAAACGGCTAGTTTGGTGGTTGGGGCTATAAATACTCCAACCACCCCACATTCATTGCCATCCAAGTTTTCCCACTTCTACTACTTACAAGAGCTCTAGCATTCAATTCCAAGACACACCCAAGTGATCAAATCCTCTCCAAACTCCACACAACGCCCTAGTGATTAGAGAGAGAGATTTGCTTGTGTTCTTTCGAGCTCTTGCGCTTGGATTGCTTTCTTCTTTCTTTGACTCTTCATTGCGATCAAACTCACTTGTAATTGAGGCAAGAGACACCAATCTTGTGGTGATCCTTGTGTTAGCTTTGTGCTCCAAGTGATTGAGAAGAAGAAGCTCACTCGATCCGTGGATCGTTTGAGAGAGGGAAAGGGTTGAAAGAGACCCGGCCTTTGTGGCCTCCTCAACGGGGAGTAGGTTTGCGAGAACCGAACCTCGGTAAAACAAATCCGTGTGTCACACCTCTTATTTGCTTACGATTTGTTTTGCGCCCTCTCTCGCGGACTCGTTATTGTTTCTAACACTAACCCGGCTTGTAGTTGTGTTTATATTTGTAAATTTCAGTTTCGCCCTATTCACCCCCCCTCTAGGCGACTACCAATTGGTATCAGAGCCCGGTGCTTCATTAGAGCCTAACCGCTCGAAGTGATGTCGGGAGATCACGCCAAGAGGGAGATGGAGACCGGTGACAAGCCCACTACGAGCCGCGGGTCGACTTCATCGGAAGAGTCCCGCAACAAGAGGAAGGAGAAGAAGAACTCCTCCAACAAAGGGAAGGAGAAGAAGTCCTCTTCTCACAAGTCGCATCGGAGTAGCGGCAAGCACAAAAAGATGAGGAAGGTCGTCTACTACGAGACTGACACTTCATCACCATCGACATCCGGTTCCGATGCGCCGTCCGTCACTTCTAAGCGCCACGAGCGCAAGAAGTTTAGTAAGATCCCTCTACATTATCCACGCATTACCAAGCACACACCTCTACTTTCCGTCCCTTTAGGCAAGCCACCAACTTTTGATGGTGAAGATTATGCAAGGTGGAGTGATTTAATGAAATTTCATCTAACCTCACTCCACAAAAGTATATGGGATGTAGTTGAGTTTGGTGTGCAGGTACCATCCGTAGGGGATGAAGATTATGATGCGGACGAAGTTGCCCAAATCGAGCACTTCAACTCCCAAGCAACGACCATCCTCCTAGCCTCTCTAAGTAGGGAGGAATACAACAAGGTGCAAGGTCTAAAAAGCGCCAAGGAGGTTTGGGATGTGCTCAAGACAGCACACGAAGGTGATGAGCTCACCAAGATCACCAAGCAGGAGACGATCGAGGGGGAGCTCGGTCGCTTCCGTCTTCGCCAAGGAGAGGAGCCACAAGATATGTACAACCGGCTCAAGACCTTGGTGAATCAAGTGCGCAACCTCGGGAGCACGAAATAGGATGACCATGAGGTGGTTAAGGTTATTTTGAGATCACTCATTTTTCTTAACCCTACTCAAGTACAATTAATTCGTGGTAATCCAAGATACACACTAATGACTCCCGAGGAAGTAATCGGGAATTTTGTGAGCTTTGAATGTATGATTAAGGGCTCAAGGAAGATCATCGAGCTTGATGAGCCCTCCACTTCCGAAGCTCAACCCGTGGTGCTTAAGGCAATGGAGGAAAAGAAGGAGGAGTCTACATCAACTAGACAACCCATCGACGCCTCCAAGCTCGACAACGAGGAGATGGCTTTAATCATTAAAAGCTTTCGCCAAATCCTCAAGCAAAGGAGGGGGAAAGACTACAAGCCCCGCTCCAAGAAAGTTTGTTATAAATGTGGTAAGCCCGGTCATTTTATTGCAAAATGCCCAATATCTAGTGACAGTGACAGGGGCGACGACAAGAAAGGCAAGATGAGAGAAAAGAAGAGATACTACAAGAAAAAGGGCGGCGATGCCCATGTGTGCCGCGAGTGGGACTCCGACGAGAGCTCCACCGACTCCTCCTCCGACGAGGACGCCGCAAACATCGCCGTCACCAAGGGCCTCCTCTTCCCCAACATCGGCCACAAGTGCCTCATGGCCAAGGACGGCAAAAAGAAGGTAAAATCAAGGTCCTCCACTAAATATGAAACATCTAGTGATGAGGATGATGATAAAAATGAGGAGGATAACTTGCGCATTCTTTTTGCTAACATCAACATGCAACAAAAGGAAAAATTAAATGAATTGATTAGTGCTATACATGAGAAGGATGATCTCTTGGATTCTCAAGAGGAATTCCTTATTAAAGAAAATAAGAAGCATGTTAAGGTCAAGAATGCTTATGCTCTAGAAATGGAAAAATGTGAGAAATTAACTAGTGAGCTAAGCACATGCCATGACATTATTGCCAACCTTAGAAATGAAAATGCTAGATTAATTGCTAAGGTTGATTCACATGTTTGCAATGTTTCAACTTTCAATTCTAAAGATGATAATATTGATTTACTTGCTAGAATTGATGAGTTGAATGCTTCTCTTGCTAGCCTTAGAGATGAAAAAGAAAAATTGCTTGCTAAGGCTAGAGATTTTGATGTTTGCGTTTCTAACCTTAGAGATGAGAATGATGTACTACATGCTAAGGTTATAGAATTAAAAACTTGCAAACCATCTACATCTACTGAGCATATTTCCATTTGTACTAGATGTAGAGATATTAATGTTGATGCTATCCATGATCACCTAGCCTTAATTAAGAAACAAAATGATCACATAGCACAACTTAATGCTAAGGTTAGTGAGCATGACTTAGAAAATGAAAAATTTAAATTTGCTAGAAGCATGCTCTACAATTGGAAACGCCCTGGCATTAAGGACGGCATTGGCTTCCAAAGGGGAGACAATGTCAAACTCAATGCCCCTCCTAAGAAATTGTCCAATTTTGTTAAGGGCAAGGCTCCCATGCCTCAGGATAACAAGGGTTACATTTTGTACCCTGCCGGTTATCCTGAGAGCAAAATTAGGAGGATTCATTCTAGGAAGTCTCACTCTGGCCCTAACCATGCTTTTATGTATAAGGGTGAGACATCTAGTTCTAGGCAACCAACCCGTGCTAAGTTGCCTAAGAAAAAATCTCCTAATGCATCAAATGATCATAGCATTTCATTCAAAACTTTTGATGCATCTTATGTTCTTACAAGCAAATCCGGAAAAGTAGTTGCCAAATTTGTTGGGGGCAAACACAAGGGCTCCAAGACTTGTGTTTGGGTACCCAAAGTTCTTGTATCTAATGCCAAAGGACCCAAAACTGTTTGGGTACCTAAAGTCAAGAACTAAATTTGTTTTGTAGGTTTATGCATCCGGAGGTACAAGTTGGATTATTGATAGCGGGTGCACAAACCACATGACCGGGGAGAAAAAGATGTTCTCCTCATACGAGAAAAACCAAGATCCCCAACGAGCGATCACATTCGGGGATGGAAATCAAGGTTTGGTCAAAGGATTGGGTAAAATTGCTATATCACTTGACCATTCTATTTCCAATGTTTTTCTTGTAGATTCATTAGATTACAATTTGCTTTCCGTATCTCAATTATGCAAAATGGGTTACAACTGTCTATTCACTGATATAGGTGTCACTGTCTTTAGAAGAAGTGATGATTCAATAGCATTTAAGGGAGTGTTGGAGGGTCAGCTATACTTGGTAGATTTTGATAGAGCTAAACTCGACACTTGCTTAATTGCTAAGACTAATATGGGTTGGCTCTGGCATCGCCGACTAGCCCATGTTGGAATGAAGAATCTTCATAAGCTTCTAAAGGGAGAACACATTTTAGGACTAACCAATGTTCATTTTGAGAAAGACAGGATTTGTAGCGCATGCCAGGCAGGAAAGCAAGTTGGTGCCCAGCATCCACACAAGAACATCATGACGACTGACAGGCCGCTTGAGCTACTTCACATGGATCTATTTGGCCCGATTGCTTACATAAGCATCAGCGGGAGTAAGTATTGTCTTGTAATTGTGGATGATTATTCTCGCTTCACTTGGGTCTTCTTTTTGCAGGAAAAATCTCAAACCCAAGAGACATTAAAGGGATTCTTGAGACGGGCTCAAAATGAGTTCGGCTTGAGGATCAAGAAAATTCGAAGCGACAACGGAACGGAGTTCAAAAACTCTCAAATTGAAGGCTTTCTTGAGGAGGAGGGGATCAAACATGAGTTCTCTTCTTCCTACACTCCACAACAAAATGGTGTAGTGGAGAGGAAGAATCGAACTCTATTAGACATGGCAAGAACCATGCTTGATGAGTACAAGACACCGGATCGGTTTTGGGCCGAGGCGGTCAACACCGCTTGCTACGCCATTAACCGGTTATATCTTCACCGAATCCTCAAGAAGACATCTTACGAACTCCTAACCGGTAAAAAGCCAAATATTTTATATTTTAGAGTTTTTGGTAGCAAATGCTTTATTCTTGTTAAAAGAGGTAGAAAATCTAAATTTGCTCCTAAAACTGTAGAAGACTTTTTACTAGGGTATGACTCAAACACAAGGGCATATAGAGTCTTTAACAAGTCCTCAGGACTTGTTGAAGTTTCTTGTGACGTTGTGTTTGATGAAACTAACGGCTCTCAAGTAGAGCAAGTTGATCTTGATGAGATAGGTGAAGAACAGGCTCCATGCATCGCGCTAAGGAACATGTCCATTGGGGGTGTGTGTCCTAAGGAATCCGAAGAGCCTACAAATGCACAAGATCAACCATCCTCATCCACGCAAGCATCTCCACCAACTCAAAATGAGGATGAAGCTCAAGTTGATGAAATAGAAGATCAAGCAAATGAGCCACCTCAAGATGACGGCAACGATCAAGGGGGAGATGCAATTAATCAAGACAAGGAGGATGAGGAAGTTCCAAGGCCGCCACACCCAAGAGTCCACCAAGCAATCCAAAGAGATCACCCCGTCGACACCATCCTCGGCGACATTCATAAGGGGGTAACTACTAGATCTCGGGTTGCACATTTTTGTGAACATTACTCTTTTGTTTCCTCTATTGAGCCAACCAGGGTAGAGGAAGCACTCCAAGATTCGGATTGGGTGGTGGCGATGCAAGAGGAGCTCAACAACTTCACAAGGAACGAGGTATGGCACTTAGTTCCACGTCCTAATCAAAATGTTGTAGGAACCAAGTGGGTTTTCCGCAACAAGCAAGACGAGCATGGTGTGGTGACTAGGAACAAAGCTCGACTCGTGGCCAAGGGGTATTCACAAGTCGAAGGTTTGGATTTCGGTGAAACCTATGCACCCGTAGCTAGGCTTGAGTCAATTCGTATATTATTGGCCTATGCTACTTACCATGGCTTCAAGCTCTTTCAAATGGACGTGAAGAGTGCCTTCCTCAACGGACCTATCAAGGAAGAGGTCTATGTTGAGCAACCTCCCGGCTTTGAAGACAGTGAGTATCCTAACCATGTTTATAGGCTCTCTAAGGCGCTTTATAGGCTCAAGCAAGCCCCACGAGCATGGTATGAATGCCTTAGAGATTTCCTTATTGCTAATGGCTTCAAAGTCGACAAGGCCGATCCTACTTTATTTACTAAAACTCTTGCAAATGATTTGTTCGTATGCCAAATTTATGTTGATGATATCATATTTGGGTCTACTAACGAATCTACTTGTGAAGAATTTAGTAGGATCATGACACAGAAGTTCGAGATGTCTATGATGGGGGAGTTGAAGTATTTTCTAGGATTCCAAGTGAAGCAACACCAAGAGGGCACCTTCATTAGCCAAACCAAATATACTCAAGACATTCTAACCAAGTTTGGAATGAAGGACGCCAAGCCCATCAAGACACCCATGGGAACCAATGGGCATCTCGACCTCGACACGGGAGGTAAGTCCGTGGATCAAAAGGTATACCGGTCGATGATAGGATCTTTACTCTATCTTTGTGCATCTCGACCGGATATTATGCTTTTTGTATGCATGTGTGCAAGATTCCAATCCAACCCTAAGGAATCACACCTTACGGCCGTAAAACGAATCTTGAGATATCTGGCTTATACTCCTAAGTTTGGGCTTTGGTACCCTCGGGGATCCACTTTTGATTTGATTGGTTATTCGGATGCCGATTGGGCGGGGTGCAAAATTAATAGAAAGAGCACATCGGGGACTTGCCAGTTCTTGGGAAGATCCTTGGTGTCTTGGGCTTCAAAGAAGCAAAATTCGGTCGCTCTTTCCACCGCCGAAGCCGAGTATATTGCCGCAGGCCATTGTTGCGCGCAATTGCTTTGGATGAGGCAAACCCTGCGGGACTATGGTTACAAATTAACCAAAGTCCCTTTGCTATGTGATAATGAGAGTGCAATCAAAATGGCCGACAATCCCGTCGAGCACAGCCGCACTAAACACATAGCCATTCGGTATCATTTTCTTAGGGATCACCAACAAAAGGGGGATATCGAGATTGCTTATATCAACACTAAAGATCAATTAGCCGATATCTTTACCAAGCCTCTTGATGAACAATCCTTTACCAAACTTAGGCATGAGTTCAATATTCTAGATTCTAGGAATTTCTTTTGTTAACTTGCACACATAGCTCATTTGTATACCTTTGATCATGTCTCTTTCATGTGCTATGACTAATGTGTTCTCAAGTCTATTTCAAACCAAGTCATAGGTATATTGAAAGGGAATTAGAGTCTTCGGCGAAAACAAAGGCTTCCACTCCGCAATCCATCCTTTGTCGTCGCTCTAAGCCACTCCTCATCCATGGGGAGAAAGCAAAGCAAAAGGACTCCGCTTTTGGTATAATCTTCACTTATACGTTTCATTTGCCAAAGGGAAGAAAGTAGTTAGGTAAAGGGCTTATATTTCACTCAAATATCCGTTTTTGGCGATTCATGCCAAAGGGGGAGAGAGTATTAGCCCAAAGCAAAAGGACCGCACCACCACCAAATTCAAATTTTGTATTGGAAATTTTCAATTGGTATCTTCTTATGTTCAAAAGGGGAGAAAGTAGTATATCAAAAGTGATATATCAAAACCCTCTTGAACACTAAGAGGAGGATCTCATTTAGAGGGAGTTTTTGTTTTAGTCAAAGGAAAAGCATTTAAAACAGGGGGAGAAAATTTCAAATCTTGAAAATGCTTTGCAAAATCTTATTCTTTTACCTTTGACTATTTGCAAAAGAACCTTGAAAAGATTTTACAATAGAATTTGCAAAAACAAAACATGTGGTGCAAGAGTGGTCCAAAATGTTAAATAAGAAAGAAACCATCCATGCGTATCTTAAGTATGTATATTGGCTCAATTCCAAGTAACCTTTGCACTTACATTATGAAAACTAGTTCAATTATGATGTTTTACATTTGCTTTGGTTTGTGTTGGCATCAATCACCAAAAAGGGGGAGATTGAAAGGGAATTAGGCTTACACCTAGTTCCTATATGATTTTGGTGGTTGAATTACCCAACACAAATAATTGGACTAACTAGTTTGCTCTAGTGTATAAGTTCTACAGGTGCAAAAGGTTCACACTTAGCCAATAAAAAGACCTAGCAATGGGTTCAACGAATGGAGCAAGGATCAACTGAAGGCTGCCCTGATCTGGCGCACCGGACTGTCCGGTGTGCCATCGGACAGTGTCCGGTGCACCAGGGCACATCAGGCCAAACTCTTCACCTTCGGGAAATCCTGGAGCCGGCGCGCTATAATTCACCGGACAGTGTCCGGTGCTCCAAGGAAGGCGCGGCTCCAAGCTTCGCAGCCTCGGGAATTCGCGGAGGCCTCTCCGCTATAATTCACCGGACATATCCGGTGTGCACCGGACTGTCCGGTGAGACGGCGAGGCAACGGCTACTTCGGCGCCAACGGCTACCTGCGGGCGCATTAAATGCGCGCCAGCGCGCGCAGAAGGCAGGCACGCCCATACTGGCGCACCGGACATTGAACAGTGCGTGTCCGGTGTGCCACCGGACATCAAGGCGGGCCCAGAAGTCAGAAGCTCCAATGGTCGACCGGGTGACGTGGCTGTCGCACCGGACATGTCCGGTGTGCACCGAACTGTCCGGTGCGTCATTCGACAGACAGCCTCCTCCAAACGGCTAGTTTGGTGGTTGGGGCTATAAATACCCCAACCACCCCACATTCATTGCCATCCAAGTTTTCCCACTTCTACTACTTACAAGAGCTCTAGCATTCAATTCCAAGACACACCCAAGTGATCAAATCCTCTCCAAACTCCACACAACGCCCTAGTGATTAGAGAGAGAGATTTGCTTGTGTTCTTTCGAGCTCTTGCGCTTGGATTGCTTTCTTCTTTCTTTGACTCTTCATTGCGATCAAACTCACTTGTAATTGAGGCAAGAGACACCAATCTTGTGGTGATCCTTGTGTGAGCTTTGTGCTCCAAGTGATTGAGAAGAAGAAGCTCACTCGATCTGTGGATCGTTTGAGAGAGGGAAAGGGTTGAAAGAGACCTGGCCTTTGTGGCCTCGTCAACGGGGAGTAGGTTTACGAGAACCGAACCTCGGTAAAACAAATCCGTGTGTCACACCTCTTATTTGCTTGCGATTTGTTTTGCGCCCTCTCTCGCGGACTCGTTATTGTTTCTAACACTAACCCGGCTTGTAGTTGTGTTTATATTTGTAAATTTCAGTTTCGCCCTATTCACCCCCCCTCTAGGCGACTATCAGGTACCAAGGAACTGGGTACCCTGAGAAGCCTGCTATAAACCCTAAATATGGCATTAAGGAATTTAGTTAGTCCTTTTATAATTTGAGGAATAATAATAGAATTTATTTGAAGTTGTGTTCTATTATTGAGACATGTTGTACTTTTAATAAATGCTAAATACATAAAAATATAAAATAAAATAATAGTTGCATCCATGCTGAGATTTTGATTGAGCATCTAAGTGTTAGTTTAATACTTAAAACCAAAATTTATGAATATGAATTTGAGTTGAAAAGAGGATAGAAAGGAAAACTAGAATAAAAAAGACTACAGTCGCATGGGCCGACTTGCCCTGGCTGGCCCAGTTCGTCTAACACCAACCGGCCCACCGAACCCGCCGTTGCGCCGAACTCGTCGTTGCCAGCGCCGATAGGTGGGCGTGACCTGTCGGCCACTCTGGCATGCGGTACCCTCACTAGATTGTGGGGACCCACGGTCAGCCCCTTCACCCGCGCACTCGCGCAGAGAGCTCGCTCACGCGGCGAACGCTGGAACAAACCCCGCACGGATCCTAGGAATTCCGTTACAGTGACACCAAACCGACCTGCCGAGAGCTATAGGCCCTGTTTGGGACAGCTGCTGCTGGTTGAAAAAGCAGCTTATCTGATAAGTTGGTAAAAAGCAGCTTCTGCTTGTTGGCTACTTTTAGTTCATTTTGAGAAGCAGCTGAATTGATAAGCTGCTGCAGAAGCTGCCTGTTTGGCAGAACTTCAGCTTAAATTTGTGAAGAAGTTGAAAATAAGCTGTGCCAAACAGGGCCATAAGATCGTATGCTAGGGTACCGTCCCCCCTTTCCGTCATCATGACCCGTCACCGAGAGGGAGCTATAAGAACTTCTATGATTTCATGTGTAGGACTCTTAGGTTTCTACACATAGTGAGTGATAATTTTCACGAAACATTCTCAAATTTTTATCATAGGCTCTACATATGATATCATGACATGTCGACAAGTTTCATGATTTTCTAACTTTATTTGTGTTTTATACATTTTTTAAATAAATGGATGACAAGTTCACGGTCATGTTTAGTGAGCATGGTGCTCGAAAATTTCGTTCTGCTCCTTAAATTGGTCGTAACTTGTGTTAAATAACATGGATACTATTTTTGCATTCATGGTTTTATATTTTTCGAGTGACTTGCTGTTCAAATCTAAATTATCTGTGGAAATTCAATTAAACGAACACAATCTAATAGTTATAGTAAACATTTTTATAATTATGCCAAAATAGAACCTGTAGGTCTACATAGTGTAGGAACGTAGTAGAAAAAGTTTGGTTGAAAAAAGAAAAAATAAAAATATATTTTGCCGAGTGTCTAAGATAGACACTCGGCAAAAGAAGCTTCTTTGCCGAGTGCCAAAGGTCGGCGTTCCGTAAAGTTAACGGCCGTCAGATATAAACGGCTGCTGATGGCCCTTTGCCGAGTATCTCCATTCGCCGAGTGTTTGCAAAGCGGTCTTTACCGAGTGTCGTCTTTCTGTGTCGAGAGTCCTACTCTCGGTAAACGTGTCGTTACCGAGAGTAGGACTTTGCCGACTGCGCTTCGACTTCTTTGCGGAGTGCCCAAGAAAAAACACTTAACACTCGGCAAAGAGCCAGATTTCGATAGTGCTAATAGTCATATACACCATGTATATCTCTCAAGCACCTAACTAACACTCGATTTTCTATCTCGTAAGTCGTAACCACAAATCATATTCCTTCCCACACTACATGGATACGCCAGCTATAGCCTGCTTTGAACACGTTAAAAATTCGCTAGTGTCTATAGATAGAAACCGTATGACTTAACTGCATGTTTATTTGGCTTTAATTTATACCGACTTTTACTGTTTTTACAACGTTTTGTCTCGATAAATTATAGTTACAGCAGTCTGAATAACCGGCTTTAATCCAAAATAAACAACCTGCCGCGTGCTAGAGAAGCTGTTTGGAGATATCGAGAGAGAAAAATGAACTTCACGAACGGTGAAACAAACAAGCTAAAATTTTGAGCTCCGCAAGGTTCAACGCTGCACCAAACACGGACACGGCCAGTACAGTAGTAGTGCTTCTTCTTTTTATTTTATATTTCTCGAATGCATGCACGCCTAACACGCCTGCGTCCTGCAACCTGCATGCGCGCGGGCTGCTCAGCGTCTGATATTGCGGGGCACATGTGTATCTCATGTGTATAATCCTTTTTTATATGTTTCTTGCAATGTCTCCACGCTTTATCGGCGATCGACACGACTGACGGCTGTCTATATAGCTATGCTAGCTTTCACAAAAAAAAAAAACTGCTACAATAACCTATATGAAGGACCGATGAGGCGAATAAAGAGAGTGCGGATGAGAGCCAATTAAATTTTTGATGCTAAACATTAAAAATGAGCACTTCACTTTAATTGAAATATAAACACTCAAACCAAACTCACATCAGCAAACCAGTGATCTCATACTTTCAAAATGTTTCTAATACTCATACGAGACCAGCAAAACAAACGAATCGCGAATCGGATACTGAAAAGTCCGAATCGGTCCAAAACTGTGTCGCGAACAAGTGATGATTTTAGCAACACAAAATTCTATTCTCAGATGCGAAACTAAAGCAAACGAACTCCGACTGAGGTGAAATTTTACACACTCTAGAAAAAATATGATTCACAAAATTTGAGCTCAATCGGACTTGTGAATCAACCGCATATATGAAAATACGAACAAAATTAGGGTTTTGTTGAGGTTTTCTAGAACGAACTCAAAACAAAACCAGCTAAGATCACAGCCACAAACTGCACCAACAGGGTGTAAGTAGTGATCCTAGGAGTATATCTCACCAAACAACAAAACCCCATTCCAAATCCTCTCAAGAGATTCAAGGGTTTTTCACAAAAACACAAGAGAGGCCTAAGAAAGAACAAGAGACCAAAACAACTCTAAATTTCAGCAAGGATGCAAAACTGAGAAGGGGAAATAAATGGACGTTGTGGGCCGTACTGAGGACCCTTCCTCTAATTAAACTTGTAGATCAAAAACACAGTCGTCAATTATCCCTTGGCTCAACAGGTGTCTACCTAGAGAAAACTAGAAGCTCTAAAATGTGAAGTCTTAACAATTGGCAACCAAGTGATAACTGTAACAACAGCCCTCCCCTCTACTTATAGAGGGTTATTTTCATTCTAAACTACCCCTATTTACATAGAGCCTATCCACTCCACCGAGGGCGAAACAGACAAACTCCTAGGTTTTCGATTCAATGGCCACGCGCTC
The DNA here is from genome assembly GCA_029449295.1 of Zea luxurians. Lineage (NCBI taxonomy): Eukaryota > Viridiplantae > Streptophyta > Magnoliopsida > Poales > Poaceae > Zea > Zea luxurians. The sequence continues at coordinate 27,261,995 of JAOPSE010000011.1, read as the reverse complement.
CACACGAAGTTGCTTCGCCTTGACGCACACTTCGCTATGATGCCACATCCCACCAATGATTCCCACTGGAACCGCTGCCGTCGAGTTTTGTGGTCCAACCTCAGCAAAACCCGCCATCCGTAGCACTGGGTGGTTTTGAGGCCCAAACATTCAATCCCCCATGTCCTGGACACGTGTCCCCTCAGTCCTCAACAACGCCGATAGCATGGTTCACTTCACCACATCCTCATGTGAGTGTGTGTCCTAGGTGGCAGCCACCACGGGTGATCACTCGGCTGCTACGGTCTGTTAGCCAAGATTGAGCACTCGTCCTTCATTGCTCTCGGTCCATCAGCACGAGTCTGTATGACCTTCACCTCAGTCGTCGACCACCGTCACTATGCTCTACATCTGCACACCACAAGCCGACCGACGTGGTTGCACTTACATAATCTCACACTCTGGTCAGCCCACTGACTTCCCCAGAGTGCTACCCGTTGATAATCACTCATCATCAACTCAAACTACAAGGGACAAGTCAACCTTATGTTCATAATCTCGCCCTAGATGAGTGCATTATCAACACCACCACATGAACATATCTAAGCAGAAAGAGGAAGAAGAAAAGAAACTCACTCAGACGACCAAAAGCTAGATAAAAGCCAGAAAGGTCATCCAAAGCAAGCAAAGCTCGGTCCCCAAGGAAAAGGGCAACGACTCAACACGACCAAGCAGAAAGATGGCTAGTCCTCAAGAAGAGGCAAACACAAGGCTCAACACCACTAGCCAGCAGATAAGGCTACATTGGAGCACAAAATCAGTATAAAAGCTGAAAAGCAAAGCTAGTTCCTCTAGAAAGAGGCAAACGGCTAAACACAACTAGCAAAATCTCCAAAATTCAGAGTCTCTCCCCCTTGAGAATCTCTCCCTTTGTGAAAACATTGCAAAAGTAGTAATATTCCCCCTTTGATAATGTGAAACAATAGAAGCCTGACATGCACAAAGTCTCCCCTTGTTAGGAGGCCAAAAATCTCAAAACTTCCCCTGAGAAAATACAGAATTGCAAAATAGAGGAAAACTGGAGAAAATGTAGGACCTTCAAAAGTATACCACCCAGAGTGTAAAAATGCTCTAAGTGGTGATGTGCTATGTGTGTACCAATAAGTGCAGATGCTAGGAAATACTCAAACTGATCATATGCACAAGATATGTGAAGTGTAAGCATTTTGATTCATTTTTAAGCAATTCAAAAGAGAAGTTCACCACTAAAGACAACACTAGGCATATAGTAAGAAGGAAATCAACTAAGTGCAAGGTAAACCAAGTGAACGGCCCCAAGCATCGGTCACTCATCATGCTAGAAACTGTAACACTCTGAATTTTGGGGTATCAAAATTTCTTTGTTCTGTACTCAGAATTTAGGTGTTACTCATCCTTTTCTTCACTTTTCTTCTCCCTTTATTAAAACATATAGAGTTATTTTGTTCTATGTTGGCGTGAGCCCTAGAAATGCCTTGGTTGTTGCATTCATGTTGTTGCATAGTATTTCTAAGTGTAAGAAGTGTTTGAAACATGTTAATATACCCTGTAGAAGTTTTCGATAGATTTTCAATTTTTTTTGAATATTTTCTATTTTCCAAAATTCAAAATATATTTATTTGAGGTACTTAAAAACATTTTCAAAAGTTTTAAATATGTGTTTTGAGTTCATTGGGTGCCAAATCATGTCTAGGAATTTTCCTATAATTTTTGGACCCTTAGAGATATTTTTCGAACAATAAAAACGATTTCAGCCTTTTTCGGAATTAATTTTAATTTTAAAAATGAGATAATTACGAAAAAGAAAATATCTTCAAACCCTAGCAATATATATATGGCTGGAATCCTCTCGTTGAGCCATTTCCAAATTCTGAAACTGTTTCCCCAGATTCGATCCACAATTCAAGGAATTGCTCGCTGAAGTTCGAGACGGTTCCAACTCTGACGACAACTTCGGCAAGCAATTACTTTCAATCCGTGCGTCGTTGGCGGAATCCGAGGGTACTGTTGTGTTCGTCTCGCCAAGAGCTTCATCCCGGTGCCTTCGATTCGTCGATCCGATCATCGTTTCGTTGTTAATCGACGTTTTTCTTCTCGGCTTCCGCGAGGTCTTCTTCTTCGTTGAGCCCTCCCACTATTGTTGCCCATGGAGTTCTTTCATTTCTTCTATTCCCGTTCGCGCATTGCCTCCCTCTCCCCTCCCTCTTCCCCCCGGTGGTGGCGTCCCCTCCCCCTTCTTTTCCCCCAGCATGGCTCTCCCCTCCCCGGCGACGGCGCCCGTGCGGCCGGCTCGACCCCCCTGCAGTCGGCCCCCTCCCCTTCCCCCTCCTTCCCTTCCATGGTGAGAGGAAGAAGATGACAGTTTTACGAAATGGCCGCGGTAGAATTTTAAAACTGTGCGTAGAGATGCGTTTTAATTTAAGATCGTGACAACTTTTATGTTTTAAATCCGATTCGCTCCGTTCAAGTCGCGTTAAATTCATATTAGAATTTTCTACATGTTAGAAGTATTATTCTATGTTGTTACATATTTTATTTAATTTATTTAACTATATGTTTGACCGATGGTTATTAAAGTAGCGTTCTAATTAAATCTAATTTAGGCTTTCGATTTACACATTTAAAAATAAACACCAATGTGGTTAATCTTAACTGAAATATTTTTTATTAATAATTGTTTAGTACAAACGTGTTATCTATTTAATAGTCCTCGTCTGTGGCGTTGTCCCACGTGCCGTGCACGTACTGTGCGCGTGATGTCGCGCTGTTTCGCACGTTATGCACTTCGTCTTGCGCTGTTAATTCATCTCACATAGAGTCACTAATTTTATTTAAATTGCCTATTTAACTAAGAGCTGTTAGCATAACTAACTAATCAAAACTAGGTGACAGCTCTAGTTTACATTTAATAAATGTCGATCAATGCAAGTATGTCGAATTAAATGCTCTAGTTCGTATTTATATAACATAAACGCGATACCTTCTCAATCGTAACTTCGATCTCAACATTTCTTTTCTTTGTGTGGCTGTAGAAGCGAGCGCTATTTTGTATTGCACGTGTTTATAATGTTTTCCTGTATGATGCACTGTTCCTTTCCATTTCAAGAATATTGAATGTGTGTTCGCACTCGCTTAGATAATGTTCCATCCGCAGAGTCCTAGGAAGTTGCAGGAGAAGCCCCTGAGCAGCAACAGTTTGGTAAAGGCAAGTGTCCTCTGACCTATTATGTCCTATTTACTTTATAATTCATTGTTCCGTATACTATGATTAACCTAAGGATTGACTAGTTTTATATTTATCATGTCCTTGATTACCTTTTTGGGTTGGGTTATTGTCACACTCGGGTTCTAGGGGTCCAAAGCCCGGGCGCGAACATAATCACCAGGTGTGCTGAGACCAAGTCTCACACATATGATGAATCATGGCACAGGATCGAATATCACATCTTTACTACTTAACAGGAATTCTATACAAAATAAATAATTATATTATAAGGAGATAATGGTCCAGCAACCCAAAGTTACCTGGGAGACGACGGTCTAGATCTCTCACGAACTCGTCACAGCATCCTCCAAGCGCCTCATCCTGTGGTACCTGTTCTTGACCTGTGGGGGGTGTGAGACAGCAAGAGTGAGCTCACATAAGTTCATCGCTCAACAAGTTGTGGGGAATAATGTGAATGAACTCACCAAAGGTGGGAGTTCATGTGAAGTGTAAGGCTTACCAAAGAGGATGGTTAGAGCTGAGCATTGCTTTTAAAGTTGGTCAAAATTTTATTAGCAATTACTAAGTACAAGTAAATACCAAACCCAATTAAGTAGTAGAACAAAAGTAACAACATCACTTGCGATGCAATGCATATGACAAATTGAATTTAGTTCCATAAATTAATCATGTGAGGGTCCGAGCTGCTCATGACCGTGAGCACGGCTAGTATACCAGTTTTACACTCTGCAGAGGTTGCACATCTTTACCCACAAGTCATGTTACCCATCTGCCAAGGGATCACGACTTCCCATACACCTCTACCGAGGAGGCGAGGCAGGGTAACACTACGAGGCCTTTACAAAGTTCCACTAGCTTCAGAAAACCCGCTACAGTTTATAGCAAGCTCCAATGCAGGGACCCCTTACATGACCGCCATCGCAGCAAAATTATCCCAAGGACCTCCCTACACTGACCACTCCCCTACTGCCCTTGCCCCTTTCGGGTAAGGTAGTCCTCCACTAGCTTTCCTAATTAATCAGCCAAGGGCGTCCCATTAAACCCTTGTGGTAGCACTGCTTTCCCGGGTGGTCGCTCCATGTTCCAATTAACATAATGATCTTATCATGAACAGTAAATAACAACTGATTATAAAAGTATAATCATGAATATTGTATCTTCATACCCAAAACCACATAAAGCACTAGCAAGTACTACCCAAAAAGTTCAGTGGTAAACAAGGTATAAAGATAGACAAACTAGGGTAACCTATTGGGTCCCATCAAAATTAACCTATGCAGATCATTATGATTAATTAGAACATGAGTGGGTAAAAAGAAGTGATCAAGGGCACAACTTGCCTGGGACTTGAGATTCCAGGTACCAACTTGCTCTTCAGATGATATGTATCTCATGCTAGTCGTAGCAATATAGACAAACATGGTGTAGGCAAAATTAACATCACACCAAACATATATGCAAAATATATATTAATAATCTACCTATTGAAATAAGATCACAGGAACAAGAATTATAAATTTTGGAGTTATAGATTTTAAGTTATGGATTTCTAAAGATTTTATGTGCTTTGTACAAGATTACTTAAGATAACAATTTTAATATGGATTTAATGTCAAAACAGTGGCACTAAACGATAAACAATAATATTATAAAATTATAGGAACTGGAATGGGTCAATTCAGACTTAGAATGAATTAAATATGAATTAAACAAGTTTATAGATTTATTTTTATACTAAAAACCTATTTTCCACATTAATATAGTTATTTTATTCCACTTCTGGACCGGGGCCACAATTCCAGAGAAGCCCAGGGGAGAAATCTGCAAATTCCAGGACCTGAATTATATTCTTTTTGACTGAACATGGACGGCGGGTTCAATATTATAAAACCGAGGGGCTCTTTAGAAACTCTGCCACGGTGAAGGGGTATTGTGCGTCCGGGGCCATTTGATAAAAAATCAAGGGCCCAGATTAGGTCGCCCATAACCCGAACCGGTACGACACATGGGCCGTTGGATTCGAGATCCACGCCCGAGAGTTAACATATACGTGATCTAATCCTGAGCGTCCGACAGGGAATCGAACGATGAGCGTTCCCCACCACGGCCGAAGCGCCACCGCTTCAATCTTGACCGCGTAGGGTAGATCGGACGATCGACATGGCTACCCCCAATCCAAGCCAAGCGCGGCGGCGCCGGTGACTCATACGGAGGTGACCTCGCCGGTGATAAATGAATTCCACCGTAGAGCTCGACCTCCAGTTGCGTTTATAGCTACCCGAAGAGGAAAATGAGGCGAGCATAGGGGATGCGACTCACCGATATGCAAGGCAACCATGGGAGTCAGCCATGGCGAGGTGTAGAGCGGTGGTCATCCATGTCTCGGTGACAAATTGCTGCTCCACCAGGCGCCGGTCTCTTACCAGATATCCATGGAGACTCCGCGTGACACCACGCAGTGTCTTGACCCCAAATCGAGGCCAAGCAGTTCGTTCTCCGCAAATCAATGGTGGCGGCATGGCTAACATTTGGCACACGGATCCGAGACGCTGAAGCTTGACGGTGAGCACATCCGCGAGCACCAGACTACTCCATGCTAGCAACCGACATGGGACGGGGCGGCCACGAGCTACCCACCATAATGACCATCCAGACCCGTTCTCGGATCCGAACGGTGGCGCACCGCGGCCTCGCCCATGGCGGCAGTGTTTTCATCTTTCGCGGCTCCATCAATGGTTAAGGGAGCGCAGGTTCTTATATGCTCAGGAGCCTCGACCGAGTTATAGACTCTGATGAAGCTTGCCCGAAGATCCCGCATTAGGCGCAATAGAACTCAGTTGCGAAAGCCTTGGACCTTCCCAAGATCTGCGGCACAAGCCCCTCCGATGACCACGTGCGAGTTTGTTTTCTGGAGATGAAGATTCTGACAGCCCGGGCCTGCAACATAGTGGAGTCCGCGCAGTGAAACAATGGCTGACCAGGTGGGGTCCCCATGTCGGTACCTGGAGCCGAGCACTTTGCCGCGCGTATACTTGGGCCACACCTGGGGAAAAAGGTGGGGGTGGGCCGGGGCGCAGGGAAGAAGTCGGCCCAACAACAGGAGGGCTTAATTTTTCTTTTTTCTTTTATTTCTTGTTGTGTTTTAATTTCAGTTTTATGCTTCCAAATTTCAAACTCAATTAGAACTACACAAAAAAAAATAAATCTCAACATGAGATGCAAGTTGTATTTTTTTAGTTACTTTATTATTATTGTAATATTTCTAATAAAATGCACACACATATCATTTATCTCAATAGAATATTATTTTAGATGTGTAAAAACATACATTCAAACATTCCATATTTTATTACTTATTTATAAGAAAATAACTTTTATTGAAAACCTTCCATTTCATAATATTATTTTTAAAGGATATAACTTCAAGGGTAACAAACTTCTTTTCTTAGAGGATTTTCTCAAAAAAATTTGGAGAGTTTCATTAAATTCTTAAGACCAGATTTTTGAGGTGTTACAAATCCTACCCCCCTTAACAGAAATCTCGTCCTCGAGATTTGTAAGAAAAGGGATGCAAAAGTAATTGTTTGCAGTCTATGGGTTGGTTTCTATTTGATTTTAATACCAAAACTTTTTTTGTCTATATCACAAATTATCAGGTGATTAGGGAAGTATGGGTATATATGTAGCTACTTTATCACGTAGGATAAAAGATGTCTCCAAAGTATGGGTAGGTTTGGGTAAGAATGAGTAGGAGTAAGGAAGGACTACACCCAAGATTGTGGATCTTGATTCCTTTGAAGATCTGGCTTGAATCTTATCCTTCCTTATTTTGATGAGGGCGACCATCTTCGATATTTGTTCTTGAAGTTGTTATCCAAATTAGGGACATGTAGTTAAGGCAGATTTGTAGGTGACAAATAGGTAGAGCCGCTAGTTTAGTAGGTGGCTAAGAGTTAAAGGGGATTAGTCCAATTTAGTTTGGTTGTTTGCTTCTAGATTGGTTGGATAAGTTATGTAACCTATTATGTAGGTCAAGTGGTTGTATATGGCCGAGTTGATCTACATCACCAACTTAAGCGTAAGTGAATTAGGAGTATGGCCTTATCTTTTGTACCAGCATTAGGTAACTCACACTAGATTAGAACATATTAGATTATATATGATCTAGATTAGACTAGTTTAGGTTAGATAGATCTATTAGGATAAGATAAAATCTTTTCAAGATAAGATGAATCTATTATGGTAAGAGAGTATCTTTGAAGATAAGATGAATCTATTTAAAATATATACACTTTAATGGAGGATAATCTAGGTTTTCCCTTTTTTATGAATTTTATTAATTTATATTTATGCTTATATGTATATGCAGATGTAATTGTGGATATTACTCCACAACTCATCACACTCAATCAAAGATCCAAATCAAACAAGTATCATAAGAACAAACACTCAAGCGTATCAATACCTATAAAAATAGTTTTTTTTGTTCCTAAGAGTAGGTCTCCTATTCCTAAAAGTCAATTTAGGCACAGGATTTCAAAGTGTGAAATCCACATTTGTCCTTAGAATGAAAAGGTAAGAATAATCAGAGTAAAGCGAAAATAGATGAGAAAAGATTAAGAAAAGTTTAGAAAGAATCAGAATAGCAAAGGTAAGTAGATAATGGTTGTCCAGTTCTATCTAGGTTTCGTCCTACAGTCAAAATTCCTCTGATACCACTTCTGTCACACCCGGGTTTTAGGGGTCCAAAACCCGGGCGCGAACATAATCACCAGGTGTGCTGGGACCAAGTCTCACACATATGATGAATCATGGCACTGGATCGAATGTCACATCTTTACTACATAACAGGAATTCTATACAAAATAAATAATTATATTATAAGGAGACAACGGTCCAGCAACCCAAAGTTGACTGGGAGACAACGGCCTAGACCTCTCACGAACTCGTTACAGCATCCTCCAAGCGCCTCATCCTGTGGTACCTGTTCTTGACCTGTGGGGGGTGTGAGACAGCAAGAGTGAGCTCACATACGTTCATCGCTCAACAAGTTGTGGGGAATAATGTGAATGAACTCGCCAAAGGTGGAAGTTCATGTGAAGTGTAAGGCTTACCAAAGAGGATGGTTAGAGCTGAGCATTGCTTTTAAAGTTGGTCAAAATTTTATTAGCAATTACTAAGTACAAGTAAATACCAAACCCAATTAAGTAGTAGAACAAAAGTAACAACATCACCTGCGATGCAATGCATATGACAAATTGAATTTAGTTCCATAAATTAATCATGTGAGGGTCCGAGCTGCTCATGACCGTGAGCACGACTAGTATACCAGTTTTACACTCTGCAGAGGTTGCGCATCTTTACCCACAAGTCATGTTACCCATCTGCCAAGGGATCACGACTTCCCATACACCTCTACCGAGGAGGCGAGGCAGGGTAACACTACGAGGCCTTTACAAAGTTCCACTAGCTTCAGAAAACCCGCTACAGTTTATAGCAAGCTCCAATGCAGGGACCCCTCGCATGACCGCCATCGCAGCAAAATCATCCCAAGGACCTCCCTACACTGACCACTCCCCTACTGCCCTTGCCCCTTTCGGGTAAGGTAGTCCTCCACTAGCTTTCCTAATTAATCAGCCAATGGCGTCCCATTAAACCCTTGTGGTAGCACTGTTTTCCCGGGTGGTTGCTCCATGTTCCAATTAACATAATGATCTTATCATGAACAGTAAATAACAACTGATAATAAAAGTGTGATCATGAATATTGTATCTTCATACCCAAAACCACATAAAGCACTAGCAAGTACTACCCAAAAAGTTCAGTGGTAAACAAGGTATAAAGATAGACAAACTAGGGTAACCTATTGGGTCCCATCAAAATTAACCTATGCATATCATTATGATTAATTAGAACATGAGTGGGTAAAAAGAAGTGATCAAGGGCATAACTTGCCTGGGACTTGAGATTCCAGGTACCAACTTGCTCTTCAGATGATATGTATCTCACGCTAGTCGTAGCAATACAGACAAACATGGTGTAGGCAAAATTAACATCACACCAAACATATATGCAAAATATATATTAATAATCTACCTATTGAAATAAGATCACAGGAACATGAATTATTAATTTTGGAGTTATAGATTTTAAGTTATGGATTTCTAAAGATTTTATGTGCTTTGTACAAGATTACTTAAGATAACAATTTTAATATGGCTTTTATGTCAAAACAGTGGCACTAAACGATAAACAATAATATTACAAAATTATAGGAACTGGAATGGGTCAATTCGGACTTAGAATGAATTAAATATGAATTAAACAAGTTTATAGATTTATTTTTATACTAAAAACCTATTTTCCACATTAATATAGTTATTTTATTCCACTTCTGGACCGGGGCCACAATTCCAGAGAAGCCCAGGGGAGAAATCTGCAAATTCCAGGACCTGAATTATATTCTTTTTGACTGAACATGGACGGCGGGTTCAATATTATAAAACCGAGGGGCTCTTTAGAAACTCTACCACGGTGAAAGGGTATTGTGCGTCCGGGGCCATTTGATCAAAAATCAAGGGCCCAGATTAGATCGCCCATAACCCGAACCGGTACGACACATGGACCGTTGGATTCGAGATCCACGCCCGAGAGTTAACATATACGTGACCTAATCCTGAGCGTCCGACAGGGAATCGAACGATGAGCGTTCCCCACCACGGCCGAAGCGCCACCGCTTCAATCTTGACCGCATAGGGTAGATCGGACGATCGACACGGCTACCCCCAATCCAAGCCAAGCACGGCGGCGCCGGTGACTCATACGGAGGTGACCTCGCCGGTGATAAACGAATTCCACCGTAGAGCTCGACCTCCAGTTGCGTTTATAGCTACCCGAAGAGGAAAATGAGGCGAGCACAGCGACTCACTGATATGCAAGGCAACCACGGGAGTCAGCCATGGCGAGGTGCAGAGCGGCGGTCATCCATGTCTCGGTGACAAATTGCTGCTCCACCAGGCGCCGGTCTCTTACCAGATATCCATGGAGACTTCCGCGTGACACCATGCAGTGTCTTGGCCCCAAATCGAGGCCAAGCAGTTCGTTCTCCGCAAATCAATGGTGGCGGCATGGCTAACATTTGGCACACGGATCCGAGACGCCGAAGCTTGACGGTGAGCACATCCGCGAGCACCAGACTACTCCATGCTAGCAACCGACATGGGACGGGGCGGCCATGAGCTACCCACCATAATGACCATCCAGACCCATTCCCGGATCCGAACGGTGGCGCACCGCGGCCTCGCCCATGGCGGCAGTGTTTTCATCTTTCGAGGCTCCATCAATGGTTAAGGGAGCGCAGGTTCTTATATGCTCAGGAGCCCCGACCGAGTTATAGACTCCGATGAAGCTTGCCCGAAGATCCCGCGTTAGGCGCAACGGAACTCAGTTGCGAAAACCTTGGACCTTCCCAAGATCTGCGGCACAAGCCCCCCCGGTGACCACGTGCGAGTTTGTTTTCTGGAGATGAAGATTTTGACAGCCCGGGCCCGCAACACAGTGGAGTCCGCGCAGGAAAACAGTGGCTGACCAGGTGGGGTCCCCATGTCGGTACCTGGAGCCGAGCACTTTGCCGCGCGTATACTTGGGCCACACCTAGGGAAAAAGGTGGGGGTGGGCCGAGGCACAGGGAAGAAGTCGGCCCAACAACAGGAGGGCTTAATTTTACTTTTTTTTCTTTTATTTCCTGTTGTGTTTTAATTTCAGTTTTATGCTTCCAAATTTCAAACTCAATTAGAACTACACAAAAAAAATAAATCTTAGCATGAGATGCAAGTTGTATTTTTTAGTTACTTTATTATTATTGTAATATTTCTAATAAAATGCACACACATATCATTTATTTCAAGAGAATATTATTTTAGATGTGTAAAAACATACATTCAAACATTCCATATTTTATTACTTATTTATAAGAAAATAACTTTTATTGAAAACCTTCCATTTCATAATATTATTTTTAAAGGATATAACTTCAAGGGTAACAAACTTCTTTTCTTAGAGGATTTTCTCAAAAAAATTTGGAGAGTTTCGTTAAATTCTTAAGACCAGATTTTTGAGGTGTTACAGTTATTATGATCAGCTACATGCCAGTGCTTTACCCTAATCAACGAACATGATAAGAATTACTTTATGATACGATGATTCATTATGATTATGATTATGAACTAGTGGCATTTTAGCGGGCTCGGGCTATTTTCCGAGTACCTCTCCGTAAGGACTTGTTCGTTGAGAGACCATCCGGGACAACAGTACAACCATGAGGGTGGTATGTGATGCACTTAGCTGATTAATTGGAGAAACTTAGGGGTGTAGTTTGCTTTACTGTTGTGCCGTTAATGGGGGTTGGGCATAGTGCTTACTTTGCTAAGGGTGGGTGCCGAGGTTCATTCGATTTGAATACATCTCATGGAATTTCTTGTGAGTGGACTAGATCTCGCGAGCCATAGCCAAATGTCCAACTCGCTCAAACTCACCCAGCAAGAGGCACAAAAACAAAGCGTTGCGAGCTTTGTTGTTCGAATCATGGAACTCCACTTGAATTGGAGTGATTTCATCACTTGTAGCATTGAACACAACATCGAGATAAATCTCCCAAACTTTGTACCGTATACTCTGAAGATATGCCGACATGCGGATCTTCCAGTACGGGTAGTTTGTCTCATCGAAGAACGGTGGCTTGCCAACACCACATTCCATGTCGCCTTCGTGGATTTTGAATCAATTAGGGAAGGAAAATCCTTAACTAGCTCTGATACCAATTGAAGGACCGGTGAGGCGACCAGAAGGGGGTGAATGGGAGTTAATCAAATATATGCTGCCAAACACTGAAAATGAGCACTTCACTTCAATTGAAATGAAGTAAGCGCTCAAACCAAATTACATTAGCAAACCAGTGATCTCATGATTTTAAAATGTTTCTAATACTCACACGAGACCAGCAAAACAAACGAATCGTGAATCAGACACCGAAAAGTCCGAATCGGTCCAAAACCATGTCGCGAACAAGTGATGATTTCAACAACACCAAATTTTGTTCTCGGATACGAAATTGAAGCAAACAATTTCCAATTAAGATGAAATTTTACACACACCTGCACATATATGTTTCCAATGTCTACATAAATTTTGAGCACAATTGGACTTGTGAATCAACCGCAGATCTAAAAATACGAACAAAATTGGGGTTTTGTTGGGGTTTCTTGAACGAATTCAAAACGAGATCAGCTAAGTCACAACCACAAACTGCACCAACATGGCATAAGTAGTGATCCTATAAGTATATCTCACCCACCAACAAACCTCCAAACCAAATCCTCTCAAGAGATTCAAGGGTTTTCCACAAAAACACAAGAGAGGCCTAAAGAAGAATAAGAGACCACAACAACTTCACATTTCAGCAAACTAAGATGGAGAAGTGAACGGACGCTATGGACCGTACTGGCGACCCTTCCTCTAATTAAACTTGCAGATCAAAAACACAGTCGTCGACTATAAAATCTGTCGGGGACCATAATTAGGGGTACCCCCAAGGTTCCTAAATCTCAGCTGGTAACCCCCATCAGCATAAAGCTGCAAAGGCCTGATGGGTACGACTAAGTCAGGGATCGGTCCGTTTGAAGGACGCGATCGCGCCTCGCCCAAGCCTAGCCTCAGACAAGGGCAGCCGACCCCGGGGATCTCCGTCTCGCCCGAGGCCCCCCTCCAAAGCCTAATATATTCCCAGCTCGCCCGAGGCCCTGCCTTCGCCAAGAAGCAACCCTGACCAAATCGCCGCGCCGACCGACCAAATCGCAGGAGCATTTAATGCAAAGGTGGCCTGACACCTTATCCTGACGCACGCCCCTACAGTCGATAGAGCCGAAGTGACCGCCGTCACTTCGCCGCTCCACTGACCGGCCTGACAGAAAAAACAGCGCCGCCTGCGCCACTCCGACTGCGGTGCCACTCGACAGAGTGAGGCTGACAGGCAGTCAGACCCGGCTGCAGACACCATAGGAAACTCTGCTTCGCCCGACCCAGGGCTCGGACTCAGGCTATGGCCTCGGAAGACGGCGAACTCCGCCCGACCCAGGGCTCGGACTAGGCTACGGCCTCGGAAGACGGCGAACTCCGCCCGACCCAGGGCTTGGACTAGGCTACGGCCCTAGAAGACGACGAACTCTGCTCCGCCCGACCCCAGGGCTCGGACTCGGGCTAAGTCCTAGAAGACGACGAACTCCGCCTCGCCCGACCCTAGGGCTCGGACTCCGCCCGGGCTTCAGCCGACGGTCTCCGCCTCGCCCGACCCAGGGTTTCGGACTCGACCTCGACCGTAGAAGACGGACCCGACTTCGGCTTCGGAGGAGCTTCCACATCGCCCATCCTAGGGCATAGACCGGCCACGTCAATAGGAGGCGCCATCATCACCCTACCTAGAGCTGACTCGAACCTCGGGGGACAAGACCGGCGTCCCATCTGGCTCACTCCGCCAGATAGGCAATGGTGGCGCCCTCGCATATTCAGTGACGATGGCGGCTCGCAGCCCCCTTACGGAAGCAAGAGGACGCCAGCATGGGTTCAACAGCTCCGACAGCTGTCTCTCCGCCAGGCTCCAGTGCTCCTCCGACGGCCACGACATCACACCAACAGGGTGCCAAGATCTCTCCGGCTGCCACAATGGCATGTACTTAGGGCGCTAGCTCTCCCCCGCTAGACACGTAGCACTCTGCTACACCCCCATTGTACACCTGGATCCTCTCCTTACGCCTATAAAAGGAAGGACCAGGGCCCTCTTAGAGAGGGTTGGCCACGCGGGGACGAGGACGAGACGAAGGCGCTCGCATGAGGCCGCTCGCTCCCTCTCCCGCGTGGACGCTTGTAACCCCCTACTGCAAGCGCACCCGACCTGGGCGCGGGACGAACACGAAGGCCGCGGGATTCCCACCTCTCTCCCTCTCTCCAGGGCCGTCTCCGGCCGCCTCGCTCTCCCCCCTTCGCGCTCGGCCTCGCGCTCGACCCATCTGGGCTGGGGCACGCGGCGACATTCACTCGTCGGCATTAGGGACCCCCGGTCTCGAAACGCCGACAGTTGGCGCGCCAGGTAGGGGCCTGCTGCGTGTTGACAAATAGCTACCCGTCAAGCTCCAGATGGGCAGTCTCCAGCGACCTCTTCGACCCGGGATGGTGCTCCGTTTTAGGAGCCTTGAGTTCATGTCCCTCGACGGTGGCTACAACATGATACTCCTTCTTCCGCCGCGCGACGGCGACAATGGCGGCCAACAACCCACACACCGGCGGCGGAATCGACGACGTCTTCCCCACGTGGCGGAAGAACTACCTTCGAGCTTGCCCCGTCGCCTCCCTCGCCGGCGGAGGAGGAGGCGGGGTCACCAAGGCCAAGCGGGAGGCAGCGCCTTGTCGACCGTCGAGCGAGTCGACGGCCCCAATGCCCCAACGAGGGGCGCGCTGGGCATCGACCTCACGTTTGGGGCGGAGACGAGCGCCGTTTCCCCGCGACGTGCCTACTCCAAGCAGACGGACGACGCCAGCACGCTCGCGGAAGGCTTGCTAGGCGTCACCCTTGTACCCGGGACGACGGTGCAATCGGCCCCCGACGCGACTTCATCACCGCCCGTCGACCAGGAGGTACCGACTGACTCCCATCTCGCACCTTTTGGGTTCAACCTCGACCCGCCAAGCGGCCCCACTTTGGCGGGCGCTCTCGTAGAGGCAAGTCCGGACCCTTTGGGGTTTCGCATGCGGTCACCTTGGGACCGGCTGACGGACGTCTCGACCTACGGGCCCTCTGGGTCCGAGGAAGTCGACGAACCCAGCTTCTGTTGGGATTTCTCTGGACTTGGCAACCCCTGTGCCATGCGGGACTTTATGACCGCATGCGACTACTGCCTTTCCGACTGTTCCGACGGTAGCCGCGGCTTCGGCGACGAAGACTGCGGCCCGAGTCATGAATCTTTCCACGTCGATCTAGGGGGTCCCGCCGAAGGCAACCATCTTGGTATGCCGGCGGACGGTGATCCCCCTAGGCTGGTGCCTCGCGTTGACATCCTTCGGGAGCTAGCTGTGGTCCCAGTCCCTGCGGGGGGTTAGGACACACAGCTCGAGCAAATCCGCGAGGTGCAGGCCAGGCTCGACGAGGGAGCAGGAGCGCTTGAGCCGATCCGCCGAGACGTCGGGCAGGCATGGGTGATCCAACCTCCAGCTGGAAAAATACGTCATCTACCCCAGGGCTTCCAGCACCGCGTCGCCGACGATGTCAGGGTCAGGCCGCCACCCACATCCAGCGGGGTTGGCCAGAACCTGGCTGCAGCAGCAATGCTCCTCCGCGCGATGCCGGAACCTTCAACCACCGAGGGGCGACGCATCCAGGGGGAGCTCAAGGATCTCCTGGAAGGCGCCACGGTCCGACGGGCCGAGAGCTCTGCCTCCCGAAGGCAGGGCTACCCCTCAGAACCTCATGCCGCGACTTCCCGATTCATGCGGGAAGCCTCGGTCTACACCGGGCGCACGCGCCACACGGCGCCTGCGGCCCCGGGTCACCTCGGCAACGAGCAACCTCACCGCGACCGTCGGGCCCGCCTCGACGAGAGGGTGCGCCGAGGCTACCACCCCAGGCGTGGGGGACGCTACAACAGCGGGGAGGATCGGAGTCCTTCGCCCGAACCACCCGGTCCGCAGGCCCTCAGTCGGGCCATACGACGGGCGCCGTTCCTGACCCGTTTCCGACCCCCGGCTACTATCACCAAGTACTCGGGGGAGACGAGGCCGAAACTGTGGCTCGCGGACTACCGTCTGGCCTGCCAACTGGGTGGAACGGACGATGACAACCTCATCATCCGCAACCTCCCCCTGTTCCTCTCCGACACCGCTCGCGCCTGGTTGGAGCACCTGCCTCCGAGGCAGATCTCCAACTGGGACGACCTAGTCCAAGCTTTCGCCGGCAATTTCCAGGGCACGTACGTGCGCCCCGGGAATTCCTGGGACCTCCAAAGCTACCGACAGCAGCCGGCAGAGTCTCTCCGGGACTACATCCGGTGATTCTCGATGCAGCGCACCGAGCTACCCAACGTCACCGACTCGGATGTCATCGACGCGTTCCTCGCTGGCACCACCTGCCGCGACCTGGTGAGCAAGCTGGGTCGCAAGACCCCCACCAGGGCGAGCGAGCTGATGGACATCGCCACCAAGTTTGCCTCCAGCCAGGAGGCGGTCAAGGCTATCTTCCGGAAGGACAAGCAGCCCCAGGGCTGCCCATCGGAAGATGCCCCCGAGGCGTCAACTCAGCGCGGCACCAAGAAGAAGGGCAAGAAGAAGTCGCAAGCGAAGCGCGACGCCGCCGACGCGGACCTTGTCGCTGCCGCCGAGTTCAAGAACCCTCGAAGACCCCAGGAGGTGCCAACCTCTTCGACAAGATGCTCAAGGAGCCGTGCCCCTATCACCAGGGGCCCGTCAAGCACACCCTTGAGGAGCGCATCATGCTTCGGCGCCACTTCCACAGGGCTGGGCCACCCAAGGAGGGTGGCAGGGCCCACGACGACGACAAGAAGGAAGATCACCAAGCAGGAGAGTTCCCCGAGGTCCGCGACTGCTTCATGATCTACGGTGGGCAAGCGGCGAATTCCTCGGCTCGGCACCGCAAGCAAGAGCGCCGAGAGGTCTGCTCGGTGAAGGTGGCGGCGCTAGTCTACTTAGACTGGTCCGACAAGCCCATCACCTTTGATCGAGCTGACCACCCCGACCATGTGCCGAGCCCGGGGAAATACCCGCTCGTCGTCGACCCCGTCATCGGCAACGTCGGGCTCACCAAGGTCCTCATGGACGGAGGCAGCAGCCTCAACATCATCTATGCCGAAACCCTCGGGATCCTGCGTGTCGATCTGTCCTCCGTCCGGGCAGGCGCTGCGCCCTTCCACGGGATCATTCCTGGGAAACGCGTTCAGCCCCTCGGACAACTCGACCTACCCATATGCTTTGGAACACCCTCCAACTTCCGAAGGGAGACCCTGACGTTCGAGGTGGTCGGGTTCCGAGGAACCTACCACGCGGTACTGGGAAGACCGTGCTACGCGAAGTTCATGGCCGTCCCCAACTACACCTACCTGAAGCTCAAGATGCCGGGCCCTAACGGGGCCATCACCGTCGGCCCCACGTACAAACACGCGTTTGAATGCGACGTGGAGTGCGTGGAGTACGCCGAGGCCCTCGCCGAATCCGAGGCCCTCATCGCCGACCTGGAGAGCCTCCCTAAGGAGGTACCAGACGTGAAGCGTCATGCCGGCAATTTTGAGCTGGCAGAGACGGTCAAGTCTGTCCCTCTCGACTCCAGCAACGACGTCTCCAAGCAAGTCTGGATCAGCTCCGAGCTCGACCCCAAATAGGAAGCTGTGCTCGTCGACTTCCTCCGCGCAAACGCCGACGTTTTCGCGTGGAGTCCCTCGGACATGCCTGGCATACTGAGGGAGGTCGCCGAGCACTCGCTGGATATCCGAGCTAGAGCCCGACCCGTCAAGCAGCCTCTGCGCCGATTCGACAAGGAGAAGCGCAGAGCCATAGGCAAAGAGATCCACAAGCTATTGGCGGCAGGGTTCATCAAAGAGGTATTCCACCCCGAATGGCTTGCCAACCCTATGCTTGTGAGAAAGAAAGGTGGGAAATGGCGGATGTGCGTAGACTACACTGGTCTGAACAAAGCATGTCCGAAGGTTCCCTACCCTCTGCCTCGCATCGATCAAATTGTGGATTCCACTACTGGGTGCGAAACCCTGTCTTTCCTCGATGCCTACTCAGGGTATCACCAAATCAGGATGAAAGAGTCCGACCAGCTCGCGACTTCTTTCATCACACCCTTCGGCATGTACTGCTATGTCACTATGCCGTTCGGCTTGAGGAATGCGGGCGCGACGTACCAGCGGTGCATGAACCATGTGTTCGGCGAACACATCGGCCGCACGGTCGAGGCTTACGTCGATGACATCGTAGTCAAGATGAGGAAAGCCTCCGACCTCCTTTCCGACCTCGGAATGACATTCCGATGTCTCAAGGCGAAAGGCGTCAAGCTCAACCCCGAAAAGTGTATCTTCAGGGTGCCCCGAGGCATGCTCTTGGGGTTCATCGTCTCCGAGCGGGGCATCAAAGCCAACCCGGAGAAGATCGCAGCCATCACTGGCATGGGGCCCATCAAGGACTTGAAGGGCGTACAGAGGGTCATGGGATGTCTCGCGGCTCTGAGCCGCTTCATCTCATGCCTTGGCGAAAGAGGTCTGCCTCTGTACCGCCTCCTAAGGAAGGCCGAGTGCTTCACCTGGACCCCCGAGGCCGAGGAAGCCCTCAGGAACCTGAAGGCGCTCCTCACGAAGGCGCCTATCTTGGTGCCTCCAGCCGTCGGAGAAGCCCTCTTGGTCTACGTCGCCGCAACCACTCAGGTGGTTAGCGCCGTGATTGTGGTCGAGAGGCAAGAAGAGGGGCACGCATTGCCCGTTCAGAGGCCAGTCTACTTCGTCAGCGAGGTACTGTCCGAAACCAAGATCCGCTACCCACAAGTTCAGAAGCTGCTGTATGCGGTGATTCTGACACGGCACAAGTTGCGACACTACTTCGAGTCTCATCCGGTACTGTGGTGTCTTCCTTCCCCCTGGGAGAGATCATCCAGTGCCGGGAGGCCTCGGGGAGAATTGCGAAGTGGGCGGTGGAAATCATGGGCGAGACAATCTCGTTCGCCCCCCGGAAGGCTATCAAGTCCCAGGTCTTAGTGGACTTCGTAGCTGAATGGGTCGACACTCAGCTCCCAACAGCTCCGATCCAGCCGGAGCTCTGGACCATGTTCTTCGACGGGTCGCTGATGAAGACAGGAGCCGGCGCAGGCCTACTCTTCATCTCGCCCCTCGGAAAGCACATACGCTATGTGCTACGCCTCCATTTCCCGGCATCCAACAATGTGGCCGAATATGAGGCTCTGGTCAACGGGTTGCGGATCGCCATCGAGCTAGGGGTCCGACGCTCGCGGTGACTCGCAGCTCGTCATCGACCAAGTCATGAAGAACTCCCACTGCCGCAACCCGAAGATGGAGGCCTATTGCGATGAGGTTCGGCGCCTGGAAGACGAGTTCTACGGGCTTGAGCTCAACCACATCGCCCGACGCTACAACGAGACTGCGGACGAGCTGGCTAAGATAGCCTCGGGGTGGACAACGGTTCCCCCGGACGTCTTCTCCTGAGACCTACATCAACCCTCAGTCAAGACTGACGACTCGCCCGAGCCCGAGAAGGCCTCGGCCGAGCCCGAGGCACCCTCGGCCCTCGAGGGTGAGGCACTGCGCGTCGAGGAGGAGCGGAGCGGGGTCACGCCTAATCGAAACTGGCAGACCCCGTACCTGCAATATCTCCACCGAGGAGAGCTACCACCTGATCAAGCCGAAGCTCGGCGATTGGCACGGTGTGCCAAGTCGTTCGTCCTACTGGGGGACGACAAGGAGCTCTACCACCGCAGCCCTTCAGGCATCCTCCAGCGGTGCATCTCCATCACCGAAGGTCAGGAACTCCTTCGAGAGATACACTCGGGGGCTTGCGGCCATCACGCAGCACCTCGAGCACTTGTCGGAAATGCTTTCCGACAAGGTTTCTACTGGCCGACGGCGGTGGCCGACGCCACTAGAATTGTCCGCACATGCGAAGGGTGTCAGTTCTACGCAAGGCAGACCCACCTGCCTGCTTAGGCTCTGCAGATGATACCTATCACCTGGCCTTTTGCCGTATGGGGTCTGGACCTCGTCGGCCCCTTGCATAGGGCACCCGGGGGCTACACACACCTGTTGGTCGCCATTGACAAATTCTCCAAGTGGATCGAGGTCCGACCCCTGAACAGCACCAGGTCAGAGCAGGCAGTGGCATTCTTCACCAACATCATCCATCGTTTCGGGGTCCCGAACTCCATCATCACCGACAACAGCACCCAGTTCACCGGTAGAAAGTTCCTGGACTTCTGCGAGGATCACCACATCCGGGTGGACTGGGCCGCCGTAGCTCATCCCATGACGAATGGGCAAGTAGAGCGTGCTAACGGCATGATTCTACAAGGACTCAAGCCTCGGATCTACAACGACCTCAACAAGTTCGGCAAGCGATGGATAAAGGAACTCCCCTCGGTGGTCTGGAGCCTGAGGACAACACCGAGCCGAGCCACAGGCTTCACACCGTTCTTTCTAGTCTATGGGGCCGAGGCCATCTTGCCCGCAGACTTAGAATACGGTTCCCCGAGGACGAGGGCCTACGCCGACCAAAGCAACCAAGCTAGCCGAGAAGACTCACTGGACCAGCTGGAAGAGGCTCGGGACAGGGCCTTACTGCACTCGGCACGGTATCACCAGTCCATGCGACGCTACCACGCCCGAGGGGTCCGGTCTCGAGACCTCCAGGTGGGCGATCTAGTGCTTCGGCTGCGACAAGACGCCCGAGGGCGGCACAAGCTCACGCCCCCCTGGGAGGGGCCATTCGTCATTGCCAAAGTTCTGAAGCCCGGAACGTACAAGCTGGCCAACAGTCAAGGCGAGATCTACGACAATGCTTGGAACATCCAATAGCTACGTCGCTTCTACCCTTAAGATGTTTTCAAGTCGTTCATATACCTCGCTCCTATGCAAAGTTTAGTCATCAAGGAAGGGTCAACTTTGCCTCGGCAAAGTCCGACCCTCCCTCGGGGGCTAAATGGGGGGACTCCCCCCTCTGCGTCGAATTTTTTCCTCGAAAAAAGATCCTTTCTGCCGGAATGCCTTTCGTGCTTTTTGACTGCTTCGAAAGTGGATCCTGAAAACGGCGGAGTACACGTAAGCAGCCAAGGTTGACCGAGCCGAGGGACTCCTACGCCTCCGGGATACGGATACCTCACTCATCACCTTCTGCGATAAGTAACTCGCGCTCGGATAAGTGACTCCGTGGACCGAACAAGTCTTCACACTCGGAAGCTCTTCTGCCCAAGCGATCTTTCGAGTCTTCACGACTGCGTCGGTGGCAGAACCCCATGGACGGGTAAGAGTGCGCGTAAGCAGTAAGGCCGGCCGAGCCGAGGGACTCCTACGCCTCTGGGATACAGATACCTCACTCGCCACCTTCCACGAAAAGCAACTCTCGCCCGCACAAACAATTCTGTTACCGACAAATAAGTCCGGATACTCGAAACAAGAGGAAAGGGAACGCAGCTCTACAACACGACGACGGTGTGTTTTGGCCTCGGCGGCCGCAGAAAACATACACGCACTACAAGACAACCTAATCCTGCAGGCTCGAACGTCGACAGCCGAAGGGGGCAGCAACACCCTCGGCATCGACTACACCTTCGGCGGGGTCTGACCTAGCCTCGGGCGGCGACGCGGTCGAAGGGCCCCCACTTCGAGGGACGGCATCAGCACCACACCCGGGCCATCGCCGCCAGGGTCTTCTTCGAGAATCCGGCCCGAGCAGGCGGCTCGGCCGGCTACCCCGAGGCCTCGGCCCGCTGTCCTCTGAGGACATTAGCCCGACCCGAAGCCTCGACAACTCAACTCCGACGCCGATTCCGCTAGTGGATAACCCAGCCTGGCTCCGGCCAATCACACCTCCTTCTCGGGCCAACTCTGCCTCTGTTCGTGCTGACACCGCTACCCTTGGCCTCGCTCATCGAAGAGCGGTCGAGGGTTTCCTTTAACCAAGCAGGGGAAGCCTCGGGCAACAAGGCTGACCGAGCCGAGGGACTCCTACGCCTCCGGGATACGGATACCTCACTCGTCACCTTTACATGGGGTGACTCACGCTTGGTGAAGCGGTTCAAGCAATCTACAGGCGAGTCTTAGCGCTCGAAAAATGAGGAAGAAACATGGCTCCGTGCCGAAGTTACATGCATGTTCAGGCCCCGAAAGCCACAATGAACAGACGCCGACACGCAAGGTGCTACTACAAATGGAACTCCGGTTCCACCTCTATGGGTACGAACAACCCCCCACGAGGGAGGGCCTATGGAGCGACGAAAGGTCGACGGGCGGCTCGCCGGCGCCCGCCCCGACAGCAGCGACAACGACCACCGCTCTGGGCAACCAGACAGCAGCAGTGATGACCCCACGGCAAACGCTGCTGCTGCGAGCTCCTCGCCCGCGTCCCCACTCGAGGGGCGAGGACAAGCGATCAAAGCCAAAGAGCCGGGGGCCCGGAGCGCCGATGGTGGCGGCGATCTCATCGACAACGGGAACTTTTTCAACCGCCACCACCTCAGCACCAACGACGGCAGCCACCTGCCCGCTGGTAGATCCCCACTCAGATCCTCCCAGGTGAGCGGAGCACCGACCTCCGCGCGGGAGCACTACACCGGTGCAAAGGCAGGACCGCCCCGGAACACGAACGCCGCCCTAGCAGCGCGCGATATCTTGGGCGGTCCTCCCGTGTGCACGGTGCGGCAACCGCCCATGCGCCGCTCCTTCCGCCAAGCCGGTGAGCGCCCCCTCCCCCAAATGATGAGGGTAAGGATGGCCCACGAGCCTGCGCGGGAGGTGGAGCTCCGGCTCAGCCCACCCTCCGCCCCAGCGAGGATGACGAAGATCCTTGAAGCTGAGGGCGGGACCAAGATCGCAGCCCGGCTCGCTCCTCCCCGCCATCAAACTGGGGGTCACCGTCTTGGGTGACCACCGGCGAGGGGATGCAGCTGGGCTGCACGACGAAAATCCTTGAAGCCGAACGATGGCTGAAAGGTACCAACTCCCACGGAGTTGCGTTCCTCCAACGACAAAGCGGGAAGACTGCAAGCATCCCCCATCCGGGGGCCTGGAAGGAGGAGAGACACGATGCACAAGGGGAGCACGAAGACATGGTCACTTTCGAAGGGGGTCACCCTCCATTTAAAGGCGACTCTCCCCACTTGCGTCCTCAGCCGTCGCGCGCCGAGTCTTCTCCAACACACTCCAAGGTCCTTCCCCCCACGACGCGAGGGCTGGGTCCCACACGTCATGCAAGCTGCCCCAAGACGGAAGAAGCCAAACCGCCGCGCGAGGTGCGCGTAACTGCCCAGCGGTTACGGGCGCTCCTCCACTTTTGCCTAGACCAGCGGGTAAAAGGGCGGACAGCCATGCAGGCGGCATGCAATCGTGCCAAGTGGACGCACCCTTTCGACTCCAACGAGCCCAGCATGGAGGTCCAGGCCCATGCGTCATGCATCCGGCGCGTCGGCTACCACATGCAAGAAACTGCACCGCCGCTCATGCCACTACCGTGCCTCCTCGGCTGTGGAGTCGAGACCGTGACTCGAGGTGACCCAGCGGCGCCAGCCTGGCGCGACGATCAAAAGCGGTCAAAAATGGGCCGACAGTAATGGTGGTGGCAGGCGGGCAGGAGCAGCGGTCAAGTCGTCTGCAAGCTCACGTCCTCTCCAGGGACAGCGAGGGAACCCTCTCCCGCGGCGTGAAGATGACGCGCCCGTGATCCGTACCTCGAATGGCTCGCGCACGCACAATGGCTACCCCGCGAACCACTCGTCCCGTCGCATTAACTCTGCGGCGGGACCCGCGGCGCCTCCGGCAGGAGAAGCGAGCGACGCTTCACCTTCGCCACAATAACCGCATCGAAAAAGGTACGCCACGTCGTTCAATTTCGCGTCCTTTTCCCTTTTTCCTCTTTCTCTCTCTTGCAATAGGGACCGGGAAAGAGGGAAACCCCGGAAAGGATCCTTCTCCGTGAAGGAACCAGGCTCCGAGCCCCCCTACTGATCAGAGGTTCGAAGGCTGGCCCCTCGGAGGGGTTCAACAGCCGCCTCAGATCGCGTGGGCTCTACACCCACTACTGGTCAGAGGTTCGAAGGCCGGCCCCTCGAAAGGGTTCAACGACCGCCTCAGGCTACTCGGGCTTCGCGCCCATTACTGATCAGGGGTTCGAAGGCTGGCCCCCGAAGGGTTCACAGTCGCCTCAGACACAGAGCGAGGGATGACCAGGGGTACGTTCGATACATAACCAAGGCTCGGGCTACGCTCCCGAGGTACCCTAGGACATTTCCGAGACCAGCGGGAGCGATCTTGTAACAGAATCCCATCGGAGGGAGGCATCGAGCCCTTGGACCCCGTCGCCAGGGGACCGGGTCTGGCAGATCACCCGCAGGTACTTTTGGGCACGCCTCCGGGCCACAGCCGACCCCTAACGAATGGGGCACGGGCGTCCACTCGGATCACCCGTTCGCAGCTCACTGGAGACACCATGTTCGTCGCCCATCGAGGGCAACATGGCGCTCTCCCCCCTCCTCCTTGTGGAAAGGCGACGCAGGGGCGTATGTAAAAAAGTCGAGTCTGTCCTTGATCGTCCTCTCGCTTTGTGCGGAGGCTCGGGGGCTGCTCTCGCAAACTCGGCTCCGGCCAAACCGTTGACAGCGTCAACATACCAGCCCGAGAACTTGGGACTCGACGGTGCACCCGGGCTACGGCCAGCTCGCATGAGGGAACGACCAGACCAGACGAGCCGTCG
This sequence comes from Zea luxurians, assembly GCA_029449295.1. Classification (NCBI taxonomy): domain Eukaryota; kingdom Viridiplantae; phylum Streptophyta; class Magnoliopsida; order Poales; family Poaceae; genus Zea; species Zea luxurians. Next base: position 27,237,229 of record JAOPSE010000011.1, on the reverse strand, counting down.
CGCGAGGCATTAAGACCTCGGAGGAGTTTAACCACTCCTCCGAGGCCTCGGGGGCTACACCCGGCGGGTGCGCTCGCGCGCCCCCGCCGGAACAAACGGCAACCGGGAAAGGCTGGTCCCCTTGCAAAAAAGTGCGACAAAAGCCTCCAAGCGAGTGATGACACTCCCTTGGAGGATCGGGGGCTACTGTCGGGGACCATAATTAGGGGTACCCCCGAGGTTCCTAAATCTCAGCTGGTAACCCCCATCAGCATAAAGCTGCAAAGGCCTGATGGGTACGACTAAGTCAGGGATCGGTCCGTTTGAAGGACGCGATCGCGCCTCGCCCGAGCCTAGCCTCGGACAAGGGCAGCCGACCCCAGGGATCTCCATCTCGCCCGAGGCCCCCCTCCAAAGCCTAATATATTCTCGGCTCGCCCGAGGCCCTGCCTTCGCCAAGAAGCAACCCTGACCAAATCGCCGCGCCGACCGACCAAATCGCAGGAGCATTTAATGCAAAGGTGGCCTGACACCTTATCCTGACGCGCGCCCCTACAGTCGACAGGGCCGAAGTGACCGCCGTCACTTCGCCGCTCCACTGACCGGCCTGACAGAAAAACAGCGCCGCCTGCGCCACTCCGACTGCGGTGCCACTCAACAGAGTGAGGCTGACAGGCAGTCAGACCCGGCTGCAGACACCATAGGAAACTCCGCTCCGCCCGACCCAGGGCTCGGACTCAGGCTACGGCCTCGAAAGACGGCGAACTCCGCCCGACCCAGGGCTCGGACTAGGCTACGGCCTCGGAAGACGGCGAACTCCGCCCGACCCAGGGTTCGGACTAGGCTACGACCTCGGAAGACGGCGAACTCCGCCCAACCCAGGGCTCGGACTAGGCTACGGCCTCGGAAGACGGCGAACTCCGCCCGACCCAGGGCTTGGACTAGGCTACGGCCCTAGAAGACGACGAACTCCGCTCCGCCCGACCCTAGGGCTCGGACTCGGGCTAAGTCCCAGAAGATGACGAACTCCGCCTCGCCCGACCCCAGGGCTTGGACTCCGCCCGGGCTTCAGCCGACGGTCTCCGCCTCGCCCGACCCAGGGTTCCGGACTCGACCTCGACCGCAGAAGACGGACCTGACTTCGGCTTCGGAGGAGCTTCCACATCGCCCATCCTAGGGCGTAGACCGGCCATGTCAACAGGAAGCACATCATCACCCTACCCCGAGCTGACTCGAACCTCGGGGGACAAGACCGGCATCCCATCTGGCTCACTCCGCCAGATAGGCAATGGTGGCGCCCTCACATATTCAGTGACGATGGCGGCTCGCAGCCCCCTTACGGAAGCAAGAGGACGTCAGCAAGGGTTCAACAGCTCCGACAGCTGTCTCTCCGCCAGGCTCCAGCGCTCCTCCGACGGCCACGACATCACACCAACAGGGTGCCAAGATCTCTCCGGCTGCCACAATGGCATGTACTTAGGGCGCTAGCTCTCCCCCGCTAGACACGTAGCACTCTGCTACACCCCCCATTGTACACCTGGATCCTCTCCTTACGCCTATAAAAGGAAGGACCAGGGCCCTCTTAGAGAGGGTTGGCCGCGCGGGGACGAGTACGAGACGAAGGTGCTCGCGTGAGGCCGCTCGCTCCCTCTCCCGCGTGGACGCTTGTAACCCCCTACTGCAAGCGCACCCGACCTGGGCGCGGGACGAACACGAAGGCCGCGGGATTCCCACCTCTCTCCCTCTCTCCAGGGCCGTCTCCGGCCGCCTCGCTCTCCCCCCTTCGCGCTCGACCTCGCGCTCGACCCATCTGGGCTGGGGCACGCGGCGACATTCACTCGTCGGCATTAGGGACCTCCGGTCTCGAAACGCCGACAAAATCGGTGTGGATCCCTAGGCTCAACAAGTGTCTACCTAGAAAGAAAACCGAGCTCTAAAATGTGAAGTATCAACAAAATGGAAGCTAACAGATAGCTGTAACAATAGCCCTCCCCTCTATTTATAAAGGGTTATTTGTATTTTCTAAACTATCCCTATTTACATAGAGCCTATCCACTCCACTAGGGGCAAAATGGACCAACACCTAGGTTTTCGATCCGACAACCACATGCTCCACGCGAAGTTGCTTTGCCTTGACGCACCCTTCGCTGTGATGCCACGTGCCGCCACTGATTCCCACTGGAACCCCTGCAGCCGAGTTTTGATGCCCAAACTCAGCAAAACCCGCCATCCGTAGCGCTGGATGGTTTTGAGGCCCAAACCACCAAACCGCCGTGAGTATTGCACCGCGTGCTTGTCTCCCACGTCCTAGACATGTGTCCCTCAGTCCTCGACCGCGCCGGCAACACGACCGACTCCGCCATGTCCTCGCGCGAATGTGTGTCCCAGGTGTCAGCCACCATGGCTAGTCACCCGGCTGCTCCAGTCCATTAGCCAAGACCAACACTCGTCCTTTACCGCTCCTGGTACATCAGCACGAACCCGCATGACCTTCATCTTAGCCGTCGACCATCGTCCTTGTTCTCTACGCCTGCACACCACAAACCAACCGACATGGTTGCACATAAATAATCTCACTCTTTGGTCAGCGCATACTAACTATCCCAGAGTGGTAGTCACTCATAATCAATCCGAACTACAAGCGACAAGTCATCCTTGTGTTCGCACTATATATATCTTGAGCCCAAGCTCGTGCACCACTCCACTTTATTTATATCTGATTATAAACAGTGGTCGCCCGATTATGGTTAAATCCTATGTGATCAATGCCATATATTTCCTGTTCACACGGTTGCGACATGTACAGTCCCGACGACAGCAAAGAACACACATTTTTTTTGGGTTTGTGGCTCATACGTACATGCTGATCTGATAATGGATATGGTATGATATGGTTGGAATAGAGACACCATCTTGCAAAGAAAAAAAAATTCTACGCATCTAAGACACAAATTCAGTACTTTACAGTCTCACATTCATCAACAGTTGTCAGGCTTCGATTTTCTATAAATGTGATGGGCTGAAAGTGGTGCTTTTGTATACACTCCGGATGTATAGAATCCAGAAGCTTGCAAATTGTGTGCTGGCCTGAGAGTGGCTTGGCTGGCTGCACCTAGTTTTTTAAGCTGCTACCTTTAGTTTTGGTAGTGTGCTCACCTATATCTTTAGTCGTGTTTTTTTGCTTAATTATGCTTTTCTATTCTATATCACTGGAAGGGCACATCTAAGAAAAAAAACACGACTAAGGGTATAGGTGAGCACACCACCAAAAATGAGGGCAGCAGCTTATAAAAACCCTATAAATAAAGGGTAAATTGAGAAGCCCTCCGCCCCTCCCCTCTCCTGCTTTGCAAACTATATACCTTTTGTATTCACTCATCAACACGGTACGTAGCCATGAATGTAGAGCGCGATCTCCACATGACCGGGGGCGACGGCGAACACAGCTACGCCTCCAACTCCCGGGCTCAGGAGAAGTCCATACTGAAGACAAGGCCGGTGCTGCACAAGGCCGTGGCAACCGCGCACGCCTTGTCGCACTCCTCAGGACCCGGCGGCGCCATGGTCGTCGCGGACCTCGGCTGTTCGTCGGGGCCCAACACTCTGCTCGTCGTCTCCGAGGTGATCAAAGCGGTGGCCGACTGCCGACACGAGCTGGCTACGATGGTGGCCACCGGCACCGGCAGCCAACCACAAGAACACGTGCAGTTTTTCCTAAACGACCTCCCCGGGAACGACTTCAACCTCGTCTTCCAGTCGCTGGAGCTGATCAGGAAGCTGGCCGCCAAGGACGGGCAGGAGGAGCCGCTCCTGCCGCCGTACTACGTCGCCGGGCTGCCGGGCTCCTTCTACACCCGGCTGTTCCCGGACCGCTGCGTCCACCTCTTCCACTCTTCCTACTGCCTCATGTGGCGCTCCAAGGTCCCCGACGAGCTCGCCGGTGGCGCCGTCCTCAACGAGGGCCACATGTACATCTGGGAGACCACGCCGCCGGCGGTGGTGGCCCTGTACAGGAGGCAGTTCCAGGAGGACTTGTCGCTGTTCCTCAGGCTACGCCGTAGGGAGCTCGTGACCGGTGGCCAAATGGTGCTGACGTTCGTGGGCAGGAAGAGCAAGGACGTGCTCCGTGGCGAGCTCAGCTACACGTGGGGGCTCCTCGCGCAGGCTCTCCAGTCACTCGTTAAAGCGGTCTCTTACTCTTCTCTTTCTCTTGTGCACAAGCGCAACATCCTCCATCCATGGAAATCTATCCTGAAGACCTGAACTGAAACCTAATATAATAGTAGCTATAATAATCAGCTTATTGATGCATATACGCATGCATGGCAGGGCCGTGTGGAGAAGGAGAAGCTGGACTCCTTCAACCTGCCGTTCTACGTACCATCGGTGGACGAGGTGAGGGACGTGATCACGCAGAGCCAGGCGTTCGACGTCATCCGCATCCAGCTCTTCGACGTCAGGTGGGATGGAGGCGACGACGTGGAGATGGAAGACTACGGCGGCGTCGAGAGCAGCGTCTACGTCGCCAGGTCCATCAGGGCCGTGGTCGGGCCCCTCATCGCCCGCCACTTCGGCGAGCACATACTCGACGATCTCTTCGAGCTCTATGCCAAGAATGTCGCGGTGCACCTTCAGAAAGTGAAGACCAAGTACCCTGTCATCCTTGTTTCCCTCCAGGCGAAATGAGTCGCGTCATGCCTCAAATAAAGGACCAAGCTATAGCTGATGACTACTAAATCTGGCGTCAAGAGTTAGCAATTATCACCGCTACTACGTACTATATGCATGCAGAAGAATTAATCAATCAATCTGATAAATAAAGTGGCTCAGAGATTGTTAGTGGCAGATCCAATGTTTCCAGTAATTACATGCATGTATGGTATGGTAAATGGAAATATAACGGAAGCAGATTAATTGCTCTGCCCTTAAATATAAAAGGATTCAGAATGCACAAGTTCATTATAGGTAGGTATTCTGTGTTTGGTAAGCTGGATGGAACGGAGCGGCTCTGTTTTTTATTTGGTTGCAGACTATGCGAGCGGAGCGTGATTGTGCGAGCGGGCTAGGAACGGAGCAGCTTCGTCCGGTTGATTTTTTTGGAGTGGGATGGTTCCGGATCTGAGGAGAATATTTCCTAATTGGAGTCACTCCGTTCTAGTTACTCTGTAACCAAACAATAATAAAACTGGGACAGAACGGCTCCGTTCTACTTGGCTCTTCAACCAAACACTACCTAAGTATAGATGGCCAAATGGGTTGTGCCTAACGGGCCGGCCCGAAGCACGGCCCGTTTAATAGTGCCGGGCCCGGCCCGACACGAGAACCGTGCCGTGCTTGGGCCGCTGCCTCGGCCCGCAGTGCCGGCCCTGCCCGGCACGATTATATATTTTTTATTTTATAAAACAAAGTATATATATTTACATTTTATATTAGCTATTTACAACAAACGCACTCAAGTTATACTAGTTAGTGTCCTTCAATTAGTGTTTTTAGCCTTCTAGAGGGAGGTCGTGGGTTTAAATCCTCACTCAAACACAGTTTTTTTGCTATTTTCTTCAATTAATGGGAGAACATGATCAGTTAAACGGGACGGGCCGCCCGTTTGGGCACCTCTATACCTAAGTAAACAAAACACTATCGATGTGAGCCTAGCGCAAAACATTTATCTTAGCTATTTTATACTAAAAAAAAGATCAGGCCTGACTCGTTTAGTGGAACAACATGACTTTGTTGACCCAAATGAACCGGCCTTTTTTTTCTGGCTGTTGGTCACATGTCTAAATTTCTACCAGGATTCATGACACACGACAACATATTTAAATCATTTACCTTCTCCTCTCTACAATGTGAAAGGAATGTGGCGGAAGAGAAGAGTGACTAAACAGATGAACAAGAGGAAACATGATGTATTTTAACTTCTTCCATCGTAGCAAATCACAATAAGAGCTACAGTCATTTTCGGCTGGCAGAAGCCGCCGAAAATAGGACCTTTACCACAAAAAATAAACTATTTTCGGTGGCTCCTGGCCACCAAAAAAAGAGCAAAAAATAACTACTAATTTTCGGTGGCCAAAGCTCGGCCGTCGAAAATAAGCTATTTTTGGCGGCTTGTGACCCGGCCGTCGAAAATAAGCTATTTTGGCGGCTTGTTCGCGGACCACCGAAAATAGTGACCGTCGAAATTTTTTCAGGCTTATTTTCGGTGGCCCCACAATTGACCGCTGAAAATAAGTAATTTCAAAGAAAAAATATAAAAGAAATGCAAAAGAACAGTAATTTCAGCAACAATATAATCACAATATTATGACAGAAACAGTAATTCTAGATTTACACACATTTAACACAAAATATCACAATTCTTCACAAATATATCACAGTTCACCAAAATACCTCCAGAGTCCATAGTTCACAATTCTTCACAAATACATCACATAGTCCATTACAATTGTTGGGGATCTGCTTCGAAGCCGAAGGTCCTGTAAGAAGAAACACCTTCGGAAGATCAGCACGGAAATAACCCAGAAGCTACCTTACAGGGAACTTCGGCATAGCGATATGCCTAAAGATGAAGGGTTGCACCGACTTAAAGATGAAAAGACAGATTGACCAATGATAGTTTGTGTCATGAATGTAATCAATTGTAGAGGATATAAATGTAATTTCACACAGGCTGCGCCCTGTGCCTATAAATAGATGAACAGTACCCCCGTACTGTTCACGTTGGCTTGTACTTGTTCTCGCATCACGCTTGTACTTTCACTTTCTTTCAAGCCGAAGGTACAAATGTAATTCAATATCGTTCTTATTCATTTATGATCATATAATAAGAAATGAATGTGATAATATCATATAACTATTCATGTTCTCTCTTATGTTTTACATGCTTCATCTGCCATTAATATGTACTATGATGATGAAGGTATGTCCTTCATGGCTTTCGTCCGAATATCAATATATCCTTAGGGAAATAATGCTTCGAAGGACGAAGGGCATTAACAATTAACTTGTTTTTGTGTTGCCTTGTTCTTAATTCATAGCAATTGAGATCAAGTCCCCAACATTGGCGCCCACCTCCGGTGAACTCACTTCCATTCTTGAGCTGATGGCTTCGTTCAGCAACCAAGCCAAAGCATCTTCGGCTACGAAGCTGATGCTGCCAATAACAGGCGGCTCAGGTTCAGAGCCGGCTAACAAGAAGCAGAAGAAGGAAGCACAGAGAAGGGTGCAACATGTTGGGGTGTAGGGACCCTTCATCAAGTAAAAATAGTTCCACATCCCAATCACCTTCTCCTAGGAGGACCTTCAGCTCAAAGATTACCCTCATAATGATGCTATGGTCATATCTTGTGTCATTAAGGGATTTCTGGTCCACAATGTTCTGGTTGATACAGGCAGTGCAGCGGATATCATATTTGTTAAGGCTTTCAGACAGATGCAAGAGCCAGAAGATAAGATTCATGATGCTACACATCCTTTATGTGTCTTCGGAGGAAGGCAAATTGTAGCACTTGGCAAAATCACAATGCCAGTAACCTTTGGCTTTGTTCACAATACAAGGACCGAACAGGTTGTGTTTGACATTGTTGACATGGAGTACCCCTACAATGCAATCATTGGTCGTGGGACACTTAATGCTTTCAAAGCAATACTTCATCCAGCATATCTACGCATGAAGATACCTTTGGAACAAGGGCCCATTGCTGTTCATGGCAGTCAAGATGCTGCCAGGAAGGCCAAGGAAACTGGACATATTCAAAGGCAATCCATAACATAGATGGAGCCGAAGCCTGTGAGCAGTATCGATACAACAGAGAAAAGGCTGCTTCGGTGGATCAGCCGAAGCCTATGCTTCTATGTGAAGATATAGCAGAACAAAAGGTACTGCTGGGGTCTCAGTTATCTAAAGAGCAGGAAAAGAATTTGCTAAGATTTCTATTCAACATCAAAGATGTCTTTGCTTGGTCAGCCAATGATCTTTGCGGTGTCAATAGAGATGTCATTGAGCATTCACTCAATGTGGATCCATCTTTAAGGCCAAGAAAACAAAGGCTTCGGAAAATGTCTGATGACAAAGCTGAAGGCGCTCGGAATGAAGTAAAGAGGCTTCTTAGTGCTGGAGTTATCAGAGAGGTCAAATATCCAGAGTGGCTAGCTAATACTGTTATGGTGAAGAAGGCCAATGGTAAATGGAGAATGTATATTGATTTTACAGATCTTAATAAAGCTTGTCCAAAAGATGAGTTCCCATTGCCAAGGATAGATTCTTTAGTAGATGCAGCAACTTCGTCAGAGCTCATGAGTCTACTAGATTGTTACTCAGGCTACCACCAAACCTGGATGAAGAAGGAAGATGAGCCGAAAACTAGCTTCATAACCCCCAGTGGCACATATTGCTATCTTCGGATGCTTGAGAAGCTCGAAAATGCTGGAGGGAGCTTCAGCAAAATGACAGCCAGAGTCCTCCATTCTCAAATAGGCGGGAATGTGCTGACTTATGTTGATGATATCATAGTTAAAAGCACGAAGCAAGAAAATCACATTGCTGATTTGCAAGAGACATTTGCCAACTTTAGGCAAGCTGGTTTGAAGTTGAATCCAGAAAAATATGTTTTGGGTAAATAAGGGCAAGTTCCTTGGCTGTCTAGTATCAACGAAGGGAATTGAAGCTAACCCAAGCAAGATTGAAGCTGTCCTTCGTATGGAACCGCCAAGCACAAAGAAAGGAGCTCAACTCTGTCTTTCTTTGAAATACTAAAGTCAGCCGAAGTCTTCCAATGGGGTCCAGCTCAGCAAAAGGCCTTTGAAGAGTTGAAGCAATATTTGATTGATTTAATAACGTTAACTCCACCTTCGCCAGGGGCTCCATTGCTCTTATATGTTGCAGCTTCACATTCTGCAGTAAGTGCAGCACTTGTACAGGAGAAGCTAGATGGCCAAGTCAAAAAGCAAGCTCCAGTGTACTTCGTCTCCGAAGTTTTGAGTCCGTCAAAGAAAAATTACACAAAATTGGAAAAGGTGCTATATGCTGTGTTAATGGCCTTCAGAAAGCTCTCGCATTATTTTCAAGCATATCACATAATTGTTCCTTCATCACAACCTCTGAAGGATATTATGAGGAACAGAGAAGCTACTAGAAGGATTGGGAAATGGGCTGCAGAACTTAATGAATTCACCATTGATTATGTGCATAGATCCTCAATTCAGTCCCAGGCGTTAGCAGACTTCATCGCTGACTGGACGCCAGGGGCTCACGAAGAAGAAGTAAACAAAGATGCCGAAGCTTGGACAGTGTTCTGCGATGGTTCTTGGGGAACCTTCGGTGCAGGAGCGGCTGCAGTCCTAGTGGCACCTTCAAAAGTCAAAACATGTTATGTAGCCAAGCTTGATTTCAGTTGCACAAATAATATTGCTGAGTACGAAGCACTTCTGTTAGGGCTTCGGAAGTTAAGGGCAATGGGAATAAGAAGGGCCATTCTGAAAACTTATTCTCAAGTTATTTCTGGCCATGTAGACAAAAGTAGCAAGGCAAGAGATCTGAAGCTTGAAAGATATCTGGACACAGATCGAAGGTTGGAGGCTTCTTTCGAAGGTTTTTCTGTTAAGAATATCCCAAGAGGTGAAAATGAGCATGCATATTTACTAGCCAAATCAGCGGCCCAGGGGCTCCCTCTACCTTCGGAAGTATTTTTTGAAACAATAAAGGCACCTTCGGTTGAACTCATGGAGAGAGCAGTGCTTACTATTTCTCCGGTACATAGTGAAGATTGGAGGACTGAAATTATATCTTTCCTCCAAGGTAATTGTCTTTCAGATGACAAAGCTTATAACAAGAGAATGGAGGCAAGAACAAGACCATAAGTGATAATAGAAGGGGAGTTATACAAACATGGAGTCTGCTCTCCACTTCTCAAGTGTTTATCCAGAACTGAAGGTATAGAGCTGATGAAGGAAATACATGCAGGTTTGTGTGGATCTCACATTGGGTCTAGGCCTTTGCTGGGGAAGGTTTTCAGACAAGGATTTTATTGGCCAAAGGCAGCTTTGGATGCAGCAGATCTGGTTCAAAAGTGCGAAAATTGTCAAAAATGTGCAAGAGACCAGAAACAACCATCGTCATTAACCCAATTAATACAGCCAACCTGGCCATTGCAAAGATGGGGCCTGGATTTGTTAGGTCCACTTCCACTAGCACAAGGCAATTTAAGATATGTTGTGGTGGCTGTAGAATATTTTTCCAAGTGGATTGAAGCGAAGCCTTTGGCCACAATAACTTCAGTCACAGTCCAGAAATTCTTCTGGCAAAACATTGTTTGTCGCTTCGGTGTGCCGAAGGCTATAACTGTGGACAACAGAACACAGTTTGATGCTGAAGCTTTCAAGGAATTCTGTGATCAAATTGGCACGAAGATTCATTTTGCGTCAGTCAGACATCCAGAGTCAAATGGACTTGTCGAAAGAGCAAATGGTATTATCATGACAGGAATAATGAAGCTAATCTTTAATCAGCCCAGAGGAAAGTGGCCAGATGAGTTGATTAAAGTGGTGTAGAGCCACAATACAACTGTATCAAGATCAACAGGTTTTACGCCATTCAAGTTATTATTTGGTGATGAAGCTATAACCCCAGAAGAAGCCAAAGTAGGGTCAATAAGAACAACAGCTTCGACAGAAGACGAAGCTGATTATCACGTGGCAAAAGACACCATAGAAGGGACCAGACTTCAGGATGTGGAAAATATCAATAAATATCAGGCCGAAACAATAAAATGGCGCGACAGAAAAGTCCGGCTGAAAAATATCAAACCAGGACATTTGGTGCTTCGGAGAGTGGCTAATCCAGACACAGTAGGCAAACTACAGCTGAAGTGGGAAGGATCTTTTCTAGTGGTATCTTCGTCAAGGCCCGGTTCTTACAGGTTGAAGGATATGGACGGCAACGACATTCCTAGATCTTGGAATGCGGACGAGCTTCGACGATATTTTGTGTAATCTGATGTAACCTTTTTTTCATTTTTTCCTATGGCACCCTTTTCCTTTCCAAAGGGGGAGAAAGGTTTTTAATGGGGCCATAGCTTGTAATTTTTCCTTTCTTATTCAGCTCTACGAGAGCAAAGTCCTCCAAAACATGTAAAATATAAAATCTGAGCATGCACCATCGAGTGCAGAGAGAGAAAAAACAGGGAGAAGCTCGAAAGTCGTCCCTAATGGGATGAAGAGCATGACGAAGCTACAAAAAGTCGTTCCCAAGGGAGCACAACGTAAGTTTTCTGCTCAAAAGTCGTTCCTAAGGGAATGCAGAGCCAAATACCACCGAAATATAAGGCGAAGAAGTTCAAAAGACGTTCCTAAGGGGATGCAGAACTTACACCAAAAAGTCAATGGTGATACCGCCGAAATAGAAGGCGAAGAAGTTCAAAAGATGTTCCTAAGGGGATGCATAACTTACACCGAAAAACAAGCGGTACAACCGAAAATAAACGGCAAAGAGATTTCAGTCTTTCCTAACGGAATGCAGAGTTTGGATGTGGCTTCGTAAGCGTGTGTTTGAACATTCATTTGCACAATACATCATTCATTGCATTCATATACATTCATTTAGACATACATAGGATCATCATCATATCATACAAGTACAGATAGTTGCTTTGGCTTTAATGACAAGGCTTCGGCGAAAGAAAAAAGAAGCAGATTTATGCTTCGTTGTGAACGAAAAGAAGGGAAGGTGTTTTTCGCCTTCGGCTCAAAAAATACAAGTTTCGTCCACATCAAAGCAGTTCACATGGACGAAAAGGTAAAAATATATTACAAGGTATGCATAAATTTACAAAGTAGTATCTGATTCTTAAATTACAATATTTTTTACAAGGGTAATTCAAGAGTTTCTCTAGAGTTTTTTCATAGTAGTGTCTTCAGCTTCATCATCATCTGCCAAGCTTCAGATTATTGTTCTTCGGCTTCGTCATCCTGTACATAATAAAGCGTTATAAGGTAAACTCAAGTTTTAAGGAGAAGGTGAGCATCAGGTATGACTTTATTTCTGGCTTGAGGTGACTTCGAGCTTCGTCACCAGCTAAGCTTCGCCCACCCTTCGTCCAGATTTGTGTTATGAATCTATTTCCTATGCTTCGAGCCAGGCTGGGGATATCAATCAAATCTGCTGGTGATAAGCTGAAGTTAGGCCTATTGATGATTTTCCCATGCGTGCAACCAGTTTTCATGAAGGCAACAGCTGTGCCCCGAGAAGCTAGCAAGGCACAGAAATCGCCGTGCCCAGCTATAACTTCGTCAAGAACATCAACTTCGCCCTCAATATGTTCGAAGGTCCCTGGCAGGTCTTCAACTGAAGGTTCATACTTCTCAGAACTGGCCCCAACTGAGTTGAAAACCTGCTTCAGCCGCTGCACACATCGGTTGCCGAAGTCTAGACATTTATCTTGAAGCTCTTTCAATGATTTCTGTAAATTTGAACTTTTTTCAACTTCAGCCTCAAACTTCGCATCGAATTTCTGCTTTTCTTGTTCGAAGCTTTCTGTCTTTGCGAGGAGTTCACTATTCAATCTGGCAATTTTAGCTTGGGCTTCCGCCAGTAAGCCTTCCATTGATTGAAGTTCAAAATCCTTCTTCTCAAGAGCAGCTTCATGATCTTTAATTTTGCTTTCTAAGCCTTCAATTATAACCTCATGTTTTTTATCTTCAAGATCCTGTTGCATTCTCAAGGCTTTACTTAATAGCATGCTCTGCGCAAAAACAACCTTTGTCAGAAAACACCTTCGTTGTTAAAACAATGAAAAGCCGAAGTAAAGTTTTTACCTTGAAATTAGAATAGAATAAACTATATGATGTCGTCGGTAGCGACTGATGTCTACCTCAAGCTTCGGGAAACCAATACTCTTCGACATAGTACTCATAACCTTCGCTCCAGTTTGGTCTCGAAGACATCCTAAGCTTTCGTCGTCAAGACCGCCGAAGAGCAATGCTCTTGGTTGATAGCCGCATGATATTGCATAATCTCTCAGCTCTTCTTTCTCAGCCTTAGACAGCTTTTGACCAATTATGTTTTGAAAATTGAAACCCGCTTCCTCTAAAGTATCTTCGACGATCTCCTTCTCTTTTCCAGGCACTGTGGCCAGGATCTCTTTGGCAGCTATAGCAGCTTCTTCCACAGCCATATTCAAAAGCATTTTATCAATATCAGAAAATGTACTCTCCAGATTTGTATCTTCAGCCGATGCAGCTTCGGTGGGGGCAGCTTCGGTAGCTGTAGCGCCCTCCACAGCTGGTGTTCTTGACGCCGAGGCCGGTGGTGGTGTTTCTTCAATAGCTTCGATTACAGAAATAATCCTCCGCTTTTTTGGCCCAGCAGACTTCTTCACTGCCGAGGGCTCCTCCTCCTTCTTCTGTAAAAGCTTCGTCAGATGTGGCCCTAGTGGACTTAGCTTGATAGGCAAGGATTCAGTCATTACCTTTAAAATTTCTTCCATGTCAGTAACAGAAGGTGTTGAAGGAGTCTCTTCCTCTATCTCAGTCGTTTTTGGCTTCGAAGCCGCAGCTTTCCTCTTCTTCGAAGCAGCTACCTTCGGCTCAGGGCTCGATTTTCTCCTCTTCAGAATCTCTTCATCTTCTTTCACCATTCTAGCAGCTTGTCTGCTCACAACACTGACAATCCTTTTTCTTTTTTGCCCTTCGGCACCCTTGTTCAATCGCTCATAATCAGGATATTTGAAGTTCAGGGCATCCATCACCCGATTCAACCTTCGTTTCGGTCGGGTGCCGAAGGCTGCAGTCATCAACTAATCTTCTTTTTTAGTGTAATTCCCCAAAATTTTGTTGCACATGGTTTCTATCATTTCTAACCATTCTTGACATGGCCCTTTGAACTGCTTCTCAAATTTGAATTTATAAGGTAGTCACACAAGTTCTTTCTTCTCCTTTGTCCCCTTTAGCTTCGGCATGCTCCATTCACTCAGCGTTGGGAACACCCTATAGGCCAGATATTCTTGGACTAGATCTCTTGTGCCAATCTGCTTGGCTACCACCTTAAATTCTGCCACAGCTTGTTGGCATGGTGACCCCGGCTCCATACGGCACAGCGGCCTAGTTAGCCTGAAGCTTAGGCTCAGAGGGCTCAGTACTAGCGTCTTGAGCTTCTCCCTTTTCTTCTCATCAGCCTTCACATAAAACCACTCATTCTTCCAACCAGTTGGCACTTGGTGTGATAGCTAACTACTGGAGTCTTCATATCTTTGCGATAGGCGAAATTGTAATAATCAAAGTTCTCATGAAGACCATATTCTCTGGCCTTCGTCTGATAATGAAGCTCGTGCCCTTGGTAGAAGGCTTCGGCATTCGGGTCTGTTCCTTGGCTTTGGAGAGCCCTGATGAAGACGTTGAGCCTAACGATAGCGTTAGGAGTCAGCTGATGAAGATAGACCTTGTAGTTTTCCAAAACTTCTCCAATCATTTCGTTCAAAGGAAACCTCAATATCGCTCTGAAAAAGCTCCTTAAAACTACCACCTCATCTTTTTCCGGTGTCGGAGTGGTTTCTTCTCTGCCAAAACAAATCAGCTACTTCTCAGCTTCTCCGAAGTAACCTAGCTTTATCATAATAGGCATATCAGTCTCAGAAATGGTAGATTTTCCAAAGTCCAAGTGACTGGGTTTGGCTGGCATGAGAGTATTATAATCTTCCTCTTCTTCATCAACAACATCTTCTTCAATGTCAGCATATTCAGCTTTGGCAGCAGGTGCACCTTCCTCAACAGCTACCTCTGTCACAACCATTCTCAATTGTTTCATCACTTCAGAGATTGGAGCAGTCTCTGTAGTTTCGGCCTCTTCTCCATCGCGGGTCACCCTAGCGGTTGAACGTACTCTAGCCATCAGGAGTTGAATTCCTTGTAGTTCTTACGAATGTTGGTGATTTTTATGGTTGTGATGAAGCTCTCTCTTATGACGAAGCTAGTTCAAAACAATGCTTTGCTTCAGAGTGCGATGGGAAAGCTTCGACTATGGTTAAACTTTTCAGCAGCACAACAGTGCAATGGCAATGAATGCTGTGGTAACTTCACACCTACTCGTCTGTTTATATAGTGCTGCAGAGGTGAATCGTCAAGTCGCCCGTACCCGCTCAACAGTCACCCGCATTCACTTGTTCTCGCATCACGCTTGTACTTTCACTTTCTTTCAAACCGAAGGTACAAATGTAATTCAATATCGTTCTTATTCATTTATGATCATATAATAAGAAATGAATGTGATAATATCATATAATTGTTCATGTTCTCTCTTATGTTTTACATGCTTCATCTGCCATTAATATGTACTGTGATGATGAAGGTATGTCCTTCATGGCCTTCGTCCGAAGATCATTATATCCTTAGGGAAATAATGCTTCGAAGGACGAAGGGTATTAACAATTAACTTGTTTTTGTGTTGCCTTGTTCTTAATTCATAGCAATTGAGATCAAGTCCCCAACAACAATATAACACAAACTCACAATTCACCACAAGAGTCAAATCATCACATATAGGGGCCGTTTGAGTTGTGACCACTATCTTTAGAAGCGAACAAGTCGTTAACGAAGTCGTTTATCTGGTTTGGAGTCTAAAGAAAGAAGAAGACATTAATAACTATAGTGTTTACATGACCACTATTTAAACGAATTGTTTGTCAAACTAACCTCTCTTGTAGTAGCTCCCTCCCCTCCATAAGCTCCTCATGGTGCTGGTATCACTGATGGTGGCGTGTTGTGGCCCATAACCACAGATCACTACAAAATCAAGTTTAGTCAAGATTTGAAAGATTAGTACAAACAACAAGTCTAAACTAAATTGAAGCACCTGAGGTGGAGATGGCGGAGCATGTAATCCCACTGAGACATTGGCGGCTGAAATTGAAGGAAAACAAATGGTTGCTGCTGTGCCTGCTCTAGAAACCAAGACTCTTGCAAATAGAATATATTAGTTATAGGACAAATATACGACTGTGTTCAGAATAAATAAGACACTCACGTTCATTGCTTGTTGTGCCTGTGTGTTGTAAGCAGTCATGTACTCTGATTATTGTTGGAGGAATGTCATTTGTTGTTGCCGTAGCTCTTCACGAAATCTTTATTGTTGCTCCCTCATAGTGCTCTCCATGCTCGAGCGCCGACTACGACTGCTACCACAACCTGCCTGCGACGAAGAGCCGCCACGAAACCGCAACTCCGTCGAATCGATCACACCGGTAAATTTATAATATCTTGAAAAACAAGAAAATTAACTATTCGGTCATAGTTTCAATATTATTGAAAAAAATCACAAGTTCATACCGTCCATGGACCTTTCCTCCAATAGAATACACAACTTCAACGTCGATGATAGGCGCTTCTCACAAATCGTAGTCTTCTCCATACTTTCTAACTATCTTCTGCCCATAAGTCTCCTGCAATACAATATGAAGGTTCAGCACACATGTAATGTATAGCTATATGGCAAGAAACCATTAATCCTAACAACAACTAATCATACGCTCAACGACCGCTTGACTACATAGCTCATTGGAGATTTCACTATTTTTCGCTCTATGCCTTCGCCTATAAACATCGATTAGGCTCGGGACAACTCCTGTTTGAGCCTCGTGCAAATATATGAACCGATTCCATTTCTGAGTAAAATAGAATACTACATACTCACCATTCGCTCACCAACCGAATGTGTTCATCATCCCCTTAGGTATGGTTGACTACGACCTCATCATCGTCCCTGTCCTGGTGATGACGCTGCCTATGTCGATTCCTGTTTGACTTCTCAATCCACTCTGGCGAAGCCCATATCTCACATAAAGCCTTGTAAGCCTAGGTCGGTGTTCCATCCATAAAAGAGTTACCTGCATCTAAGCGTTAGCACAAAATTACGTTCACATAAAATTACGTTCACATCTGAATGAGCTGCTAAATTAAATTTTTACCTCCATGTACTGGTCCATAGTCAAGTAGACATCCGAATATTGTCGAAAGTTGTTGATAGAATGCCTTCGGCGCTTCATGTATGCGTTCACAACCTGTAGATGTGCATTGGAAAATGCATCCTTGCGCGCCTTCTTCGCATTTTTCTCTAATACTCGGTCTGCATGCTCCTGATCCTCGAGTTCCACACGATAGCGTCTCTATCCAACATTGAAAATAAAGTTAGTATGAAACAAATCATAAAATGTTAGTTTCAAAGAATACTCTTACCCAAAAGTCATGCTTGACAGCGCCCTGAGTTGTTCCATATGTAGCATGTGGAGCTAGTGCGAAGTGTGACCAGCTAGTGCAAGGAACCACCACACCTTTCGGGTCGATCACAATTCCAGGATTATGTAGACGACATAGATTACCTAAGACTTGATTAACCTATCTATGGTGACCTCGGTCGTCGAAAGACGTGTCATCCCATTGGCTGCATGACAAAAAACAAGGAAGTCATGTCATATATATAATGTATAGTAAAGTAAGCAAATAAGTAATAACCAAAATGCATAAATGTGAGTACCTATCGCCAACTGGGATGATCAATACCCGAGCTTCTGATTGTGCAGTCACTGACGGAGGTAGGACAAAGTGGCCCTTCCGAGTGCCCCTTCGTCGAAAGGCAGGAGCCTCGATGGTATCGTCATCCGCCTCAACATCTATGCCCGTGACCTCCTCCTCCTCATGGCCCTGCACCCTGGTATATGTGGATGTAACCTCTTCCTCGTGGTGCTGCACCTCCTCCTCCTCGTCCTCCTCTTCCTATGGACATGAAATAGAGAGATGTAAGACACATTTATATATAAGTGAATGACAAATAAGATCAATTACATAAACATTTACATTGGTACTCCTTTGTAGAGCGATAGGTCTATCACACAGTTCTGGCTGGGCGTGTCTCAGCAATGCCTCATGTCTGCTCTGGCTATAAGAACTCCCTTGGAAAAGGGAATGTGCACCACGGACTATCCTGCTAGCCGCATTAAGAAACCCCCTCGCAGTGTGCTTTGTTTTCCTACCACTCATCCTGTTCAATAGAAAAACATTAAAGGTATTAGCAACTAAATGAAATTAAATATAGTTAATAAAAAACAAATAATACATCACATAATTTAAAGCAACTAAAAGTAAATTATGCATTACACATCAAAATTCATCAGAATCACGATCAAGGTGTCTTCTTCGATCCAAAGCTCGCAATGTGGTTTTTTTATTCCTTGGATTTCCTTTTCATTTCGGTGCTACACCCTCATCAACAGTGATATCGTCATAGTCTCCGACTAGTGAGTTGAGTGCAACACCCTCATCTACAGTAAAAGTGGTTGGCAATTCTTCTTCTTGATAAACCTCATCGGCCTGGTCGTCTTCAAATTGATAACCAGCAGTGCGAGGAGTATGTAAACGTTCCCTAGGGTTCACCTTGTGAACTACCCACCATGCTTTAAACTTCGGGTTTTGGTACGACATATAGTAGACCTGCTTGCACTGGTGTGCAAGGATAAAATTATCATGGCCTCGAAGTCATTCCTTGTGTTTTACTTCAGTTATGCCATATTGACTTTGTCTAATCCCATTATTGTTGTCAAACCAATCACATAGAAAGAATACTACTTTCAAAGTTTTGTTCCCTGCAAAATTAAACTCTAGGATGTTTTGAATGATGCCATAATAATTTGTTTCTCTTCTGAGTGCTTCAAGTGCCCTAGTCACAACTCCAGTATTACATGTGGCTACACGAGGATGAGACTTTTCAAATTGGTCTGAACAAAAATGGAAGCCATTCACATCATATCAACCAAAGGTTTTGCAAGTCACTGTCCCATAAGATAGTTGTCTCAAGTCCTCGTGTATGTTAGGAGTCTTTGTGCACTGCCAATAATCTAGAGTTAAAATGACCTTCTCGCGTAAAACGCTCAATGACATCAAAGTAAGGAATATAAAGAGTTTACATGATCCTAAAACCAGTCAACAAAATTAGGTCTTCCTTGTCTCCCATGTCGTCACATTGTATCTAGTTGTTTGCTTGTAGGCTGATGTGAATAAGTCCAATTTTCCTCATCGAACTTACTATACAATAAATAAGTAATTAAACATGGCTCCATGGCAAAGAAATTACAGGGCAAAATAAAGACTTACATGAAATATGGCTCCATCTCTTCCATATTCGAGTACATGTATAGCAATGTGGACATTCTTCCATCCATGCTAAGGTGGTAGAACGTGCCCTTACTAGTACTTGTGCTTCTCCATTGGAAAATGTTGAGATCATTGAAAGGAAGTTCCTCATCGACATTGTATCGCATCGTAGGAGCATAGACATTTTGTTCCTCTGCGAAATACACACTCGTGAAGTATGAAACCTCCTTTAGCAAAAAAGGTTCAGCGATGCAACCTTCTACTCTAGCCATATTTCGAACCATGGCTCACAGGTTTTTGAGTGCACATTCAATGTGATACATCCACCTATATTGTACAGGTCCACCAACCTATGCCTCATATGGAATGTGAATAAGTAGATGCTCCATCGGATTGAAGAATCCAGGTGGGAATATTTTTTCTAGCTTGCATAGCAACACCAATATTTCTTTCTCCATCTTAACCATCATATTTTTACTTATTTCTTTAGCATAGATCTACCTATAGAAATAGCTTAGCTCAGCTATTGCTTGCCACATGGCGTCGGGCATGTAACCATGAAACATGACAGGGATAATCCTCTCCATTAATATATAGAAGTCAAGGCTCTTTAACCCAGTTAGTTTTCCCATTTTCAAATTCACAGCTCTTTTCAAGCCCGCAACATAACCATCGGGAAATGTAATTTTTTCATCCATCTCATTACCTTGATCTTTCCTTAGAGGTACAACAGAACAAGGCACGTGGCGGCTTGCCGTTGTCATTAAGCACTATGGTTGGTCGGTCACAAAGCATTGCTAGATCTCTTCGAGCTTTTAGATTGTCCTTTGTTTTTTCAAAATGCATGCAAGTGTGTATGAGGGCTTCAACAACATTACTTTCTTGGTGCATGACATCAATGTTGTGCACAAGAATTAATGATGACATATAAGGGAGCTCCCACAGACCACATATATGTGTCCAGTTGTGGTCCACTTCGAATCCTTGGTACTTGTCCCCCGTTTCATTTAGGACAAGGTTGTTCAGCTGAGCATATATTTCTGCTGCGTTCAGACGTTTAGGCGGTCCTTTGGAGACCACGGTGTTCTTTTTAAAGTTGTTCTTATCACACCTAAAGGGGTGTTTCCTGGGCAACCAACGTCGATGGTAATCGAAGTAAGTGATGTTTCCACCATGAGCAAGACGGAAGCAATCTGTATCTGAACCGCAATATGGACATGTCAATCTACCATGTGTACTCCAACCAGCAAAAATAGCATACGCCATGAAGTCATGCACCGACCACAAATACGCAACTCGAAGTTTGAATATCTATTTTTTAAAAACATTGTATGCTTCGACTCCTTTCTAAAGCTCCATCAACTCTTCAATCAAGGGTTTTAACATGACATTGAGTTTCTTTCTAGGATGGTCCAGGCCAGGTATGATTAAGCAAAGAAAATACTTCATACAAAGAGTAGGTGGAAGGTTGTATGGAATAACAAAGACGGGCCAACATGAGTATGATGATGCCATTTGACCAAAAGGCGTGAAACCATCGGTCGCAAGGCCGATTCAAACATTCCTCCATTCAGCTGCAAAGTATGGATCAAACGTGTCGAGAGCCTTCCAAGCTTCCCCATCTAAAGGGTGCACCATTAGCTCATCGTTCTCACAAAAAACTTCTTTGTGCCATCGCATGTGCTTGGCGGTTTTTTAGATAGAAATAGTCGTTTCACTCGAGGAGTTGGTGGCAAGTAGCAAAGCTGCTTATGTGCAACATCTGTCATCACCTTGTCACCCTCATCATTAACAACTTCCACAAATCTAGATTGTCCATATTTCAGACATTTTTTCTCTCCCACATGCTCCTTCATGAAAAGCATATTGTTGGGGGCCTTCGGCTTCCGATGGTCCTCAAAAACATGATTTAACAATGTTTCTGGAGTATAATACATGAGAAGGTACCTTTAGGCTCGGATCAGAACCACAGTGTGAAGAAGCACAAAGAATACGAAGGTTGGCGCAGAGCCGAAGCTATGTGCAGGAGAGCTTCGGCATGATAGCAGAAAAGGAAACCGACTTAAAAAGGAAAAGGCTATTCAGACCTCGATGGGTTACTATAGAGCCATTAGCATATGTAGAGGGTATGGGTGTAATTTTACATGGGCTGCGTCCCGTGCCTATAAATAGATGAACAGTGCCCCCATACTGTTCAGGCTGACTTGGCATTTGCTTTTGCGTCACGCTTGTACTTTTACCTTCTTTCAAGCCGAAGGTACATTTGTAATTTGATATCATTTCTATTTTTCCATAATAGTAAAATAGAAATGAGCTAATAGTAATACGTTATTGTTTATGTTATCTTTTACATCTCATATGATTCCTTCTTCATTATTATATGTTATGCTGATGAAGGTATGTCCTTCATAACCTTCGTCCGAAAATCATTATATCCCAAGGGAAATAATGCTTTGAAGGACGAAGGACTTTAACATTTAACATTTTCTGTGTTGCCTTGTTCTTAACTCGAAGCATTTGAGAACAAGTCCCCAACACATACAATTATTTTTGCACACATCAATCTTTTCATAATCCATGCCGAGACCTTTGATAATTGTCTTTGAATGTTACATGTCTTTAGGCAACTTATTGGGCTTTGGCAGCACATCTCCTAATAACTTAAAATCTCATTGTAACAGTTGTTCAAGAAAAAGTACTTGAACTTAATGGCCATGAGTCGGGTCACAAAAGCAAGTAAACTCACATCTGTGTGTTCATGCAATGGCTCTTCAGAGTCTTTTAGTAGTTTAAAAAATCTAGAAACCTCTGGTGTGGCAGGATCCTCGGAGATTAGGCTTAACTCTGGACGTAGCGAATCTAGCATCTCATGCATCATATCACCGCCAGCTCAATCATTGTTCTCCTCCTCTTCTACATTCGAGTTGGGTACTACCTCACCATGATGTTCCCACACCTCATATTCGGGCATAAATACAAACTGACAAAGATCTAGGCTAACTCTAAGGAATATACTGTTTTTGTGCCGCTTACAATTGTCCGAATGACAAAATATTTGGTCCACAAAATCTTTGGTCTTGGCTACCCAATCATCAGAATAATGTCCATTCCTACTCCAGCCATTGTACATCCATGCACGATCTTCAGTCATGCCTGAGACTATTAAACTGGACCATATCGTAAAAATATTATTCAACTTCGATAAGGGTATCGGTCCTACATCTATAGGCAAGGATAGGTTCTAAACCCACAAGTTAGCAGGACCCAAAGAAAATTTCGGCAGCATAACCTCGCTGCCACTAAACAATAATTACTTATATATAAAACAAAGAATGATATGCTATTAACCAAATCAGACTAAGTACCACATACCACTAATTATGCAACTGTACAACACACCAATATAATGTACTTATAAAATTAATAATATAATAGTACCACATATTAATATGAAAGTGTTGGTCACTTGTTCTCAAATGCTGTGGATCAAAAACAAGGCAACAAAATTGTTAAGAATTAAGGACCTTTGTCCTTAATACATTATTTCCTTTCGGATAAATGATCT
Organism: Zea luxurians; assembly: GCA_029449295.1. NCBI lineage: Eukaryota > Viridiplantae > Streptophyta > Magnoliopsida > Poales > Poaceae > Zea > Zea luxurians. Next base: position 27,214,554 of record JAOPSE010000011.1, on the reverse strand, counting down.
TTGGACAAAGATCATGAAAGACATGTTTTCATCATTTAATGCGTGAACGAGAATACATGAAGATAATGATTGTAATCTAATGGATTATTCATATTTATATTTCATGATATACATATAAACATTAACAGAATTTATATTACATTAATACCTTCAACTTGTTCGAAGGTGTTGACGTGAAAGCGATTACAACCGAGCATGAATAGTATGGTGCTACTGTTCATCTATTTATAGGCACAGGGCGTAGCCCAGGTAAAAGTACATTTATGTCCCTGACATTTACTTATGACCATAACATAAATCATTAAGGACTAGCTGGTCTTTTTCCCTTCTGGTCAGCATCATGTTTGGTCTTAATCACCATTTAAGCTGAAGCTATTACTGTTTGGCTATAACTTCGTCGTTCATTCTTATCATCTTCGGATTATATCTTCACCTAGTATGCCTTTGCCATGGGAGAAAACTTCCATCCTAAAGCCGAAGCTCCATGTAATAATCCATATCATGCTAAAAACATATGGTTTGTCTTGTTTTTGAGGACCTTTGGAAGAGGAAGGCCCCCCAATAGTAGCCCCTCGCAGTATTAATTTGTTTCTTTGTAACAAATTCAGACTGCGACGTGAACAAAGGCCTTTAGCCGAAGGTCCAAAAAGACACCTTCCCTTCGCTAGAATAGCGAATCATTCTGAACCATGGGACCCACCGAGCTGTGGGACTCTAAGTATATATAGAAGGCTATGTCGTGAATATTTTTCGTGCCATCTAGCTGTTTGCACTGTGATTGCCATCTTAGCCTTCTTCTCTTTTATGAGCTCGATTGACTTTTTAGCTTCGACATTTGCTGCAACCATCATCCGAATGGCTGAAGACAAGAAGATTACAGACCCCACAATGTCTGGGTTTTATGAAGCTATGAAGAAGACCAATACAGAAAAGATCACCAATGAGTTGTTGGCTGGGTTGTCTGAGGATTCCAGCGATAGCGATAGTTTTGACGTGGAAAGCAGGAATGAAGATGTCGAAGATCGACCGTGGAGGCCGAGCCATGTTGTTTTTGGGAAGTCAACTGTCAAACAAGGGCAAATTGAAGCGATGAAGGGCAAATATTTTCATGATATTTCTATAGTGAGGGCCAGAGGGGAAAGCACCGTTCCCCTTCCCGAAGCTGATGAGGTGGTGGTCTTTAAGAGCTTCATGAAAGCTAGGCTTCGCTTTCCACTACACAAGATGTTGGTTGAAGTTCTGAAGACATTCAAAATATACCTTCATCAACTTACCCCCAAAGCTCTTATCAAAGTGGGGGGGGGGTTTATATGGGCTATGAAGAGTCAGGGGCTAGAGCCGGATGCTAGGTGCTTCTGCAATATTCACGAGTTATCTTACCAGACGAAGGCAACCGAAAAAGAACAATACCATAACAACTTCGGCTACTACAGCTTCGTGCCCCGCTCTGAGGCAAATTATCATGTGCCTACATTTTGAAAGAAGTGGCCAGGCTCTTGGATGAACCAATGGTTTTATATAAAGAATGATCTGAATCAAAGGGAGGATGTGAGGGGCATCATTCAACGTCCCATATGGTTGCATTTCGGCATTAGGAGGCCTTCAATCGCAATTGGGAATGAAGTGCAAGCGTTCCTAATGGCTTTCAACACCGTATGTACCTATATCGGTACCAGAGATTTAGTTCAAGAACACATCGCTTTCAAAGTATGGCCTCTTGTGAATGAATGGGAAATGTCAAAGGAAACTTCCGCTGGCTCCAGTCAGGATGGCTTGGTTTATCTTAAGTACACCTTTCGATACAGAAGTTTGTTTAACGAGCCAAATGATGATTAGCTAGACACTATAGAGGCAATGAGTGTAGAGCTACTTGGAGCCTACTCGAGGACAGAGGACAAGGCCGTGACTTTTGCCTTCGACGCTTGAGGGAAAAGAAGGCTGAACAGGGTTTTCGATGTTATTGGGTTTGTTTACCCTGATTACTGTTTTCCTATCTGAAGGCAAGGGGGAAAAAGGAAAGTTGCTGCTTCAACCTCTTTTAGTGCACCGAAGCCGAAGAGGGCCAGGTCTTGACACGTAGGCCGAAGCCTATTGGGACGACCGAGGTGCTGAAGCTCATTGAAAGTGCAGAGGGTGCCCCCTCAGCCATAGAAACAGTTCCTGCGATGTCGATCGAAGCTAGTATAGGCCCAGTAAAAGAGCCGGAATCAGAAAAGGCAGCAGAACAGCCAAAGGTGCTGAGCCCTCCAACTGTAACAAGGCTGTCGAAGCCATCGAGTACTGCAACAGCAACTCTAAGGAAGAGAAGAATGGCTAGTGTTTTAGATGTTGTTTTAGAATCCATGAAAGCGCCAGTTCCTGCTTCTACTGAAGCATTTGGTGAAAAATCTGGAGATGCAAAAGAAGTGATTATTGCAAGCATGACTAATGTTCTTGCTGAAGCCGGACCTTCGAAAGCCGATCCAATAGGGCTGGTGGAAGAGAGTATCCTTGAAAAATCTAACTCTCCTACTCCCAAAGCACCTCCCCATGGTGACTTGGAATACATTGTTCGACACGCTTTGGGAAAACAGTTATCATTAGAACAAATTGCCGAAGTAGAACACTATGCCAAGGACTTGAAATACCCCGGAGGGTCCTTGGTATACGGAGGGGATGACGAAGACGACTTCCTCTACTGTCTGCCCGACAGTAAGGAGGTTAATGTTTGCTGCGAGATGATGAACAACATGGGATTTCCAAAGCTCGAGCTTGGTTTGTCCGCTATGACAAAGGACTAACTTGTAGACAGCCTCGCTTACAATAGCTTGAAGGTTTGCACATTTTGGCTTCGTATTTGGTACTTGTCGAGCTATTTTTTGGTAATTCTTACTTTTATTGTTTGTTTGTTCTTTTGTTTGGTAGGGTCTAATCCTCAGTAAGGCTTTGAAGGCTTAAAAGGATGCAGAGGACGAGAGCTGTCAGATAGCACTTGGAAACCTCCGATCGGAGTTTATAACCTTGAGAAACGAAGCTCTTGCAAAAGACAAGATTTTGCTATCTTTGATCGAAAGGCTGAAATCCAGTGAAGCTAAGCTATCCGCTCAAGCAGAAGCGCACAAAGCTGAAGTGCAAGAGTTAGAAAAGAAAGTTGCCGAAGCAATTGAAAAATTTAATATGGAGCTGACAAAATATGAAATAACTAAAATCGAATGATCAAGGGCACAGAGAAATGTTGACGCGCTTTGTACAGCTAAAGAAAAATGCTACGATGTGGCTATAGAATGCGCCAAGAATGTGAAGAATAGCTTTTTTGCTAAAGTTGGTGCATTTTTCTCAGAACAAAATTTCATCCACGGTGACCCCGATGGAGTTATCAAGTGGATTAATGGTGAAGCTGAAGCCTTTGAAGAGATCCTTAGTGATAGAGGGGATTTTGTGCCTTTGCTGGTGCCCATGGAGCTGTATCAATTCAGGAGAAAGATAGGTGCGAACATCCAAAGGTTGTAGCTAAGCCAGGATACTCACTTTCAACTAATGATATTAAAAACCCTTTGGTCGACGCTACTGCATTAAGCGGAAAATTCTATTCCGAAGTATGGCTAAAGGGTGGCCGAGAGGTAGCTGATGAAGCTATTAAAAGAAATGAGAAAGAATCTCACGATGCCCTAGAAGAGGCAAAGAGAGCTGAAGAGGCTGCTGAACGTGCCAGGCTTATAGGTATACCTATTTCAGCTTAGCTTCGTAAATTATTGTAGCTTCGGTATTAATAAGTACATGTATTTTAATGCAGTCGAGCTTTCTCCCCCTCCAGAGCCATACAATCCTGAAGTTGATCCATCTCTGAAGGGAGCGCTTGAGATAATTAGAATCGCTAATGAAGCTGTTGACAAAGTTGTCAACAGACTGTTAGACGAAGCTACCGACAAGGTCTTAAAAGATGACTGAAGTTTTATATATTTGAGGGTTTAGGGTCTTTGTATGTAGCTTTCATTTTTGTAAGAAACAATTATCAACTATTTGAATGTATATTAATGTAATATATTTCTTTGTGATGCGTGAAACCTTCGTACATATCGTTTTTGAGCCGCTGGCGAAAAAACACCTTCCCTTCTTTTTACGCTTCACGAAGAAAGAAATTCCCCTTCTGCCGAGACAATACTGAAAATCATGTCATGTCTGTTGTATAGTAATATTGTTGACGAAGGTACCATCCCTGTGTAAAAATATATCTGCCAAAGGCTTATCTTGTGTTATTGATACGTTCTTTCATGAGCTGACATGTATATTTGAAGGAGCAATTTTCCTTCTTCTCCACTGCTTTTGTCGATGCAAAATTATGTATGATGTGATGCTATGCAATATGATATGATGGTATGATGCAAATGATGTTTATGCATAAATCATCAAAGAAAAAACCAAGACTCTGCATTCCCTTATGAACGACTTTGGAGTCTTTTCACCTTTTACTTAGGTAGCATTTCAGCTATGCATCCCCTTAGGAACGACATTGGGGCTAAGCTCTGCATCCCCTTAGGAACGACTTTGGAGCTTCTTGACCTTTTACTTAGGTGGTATTTTAGCTCTGCATCCCCTTAGGAACGACTTTGGAGTTTCTTCACCTTTTACTTAGGTGGTATTTTAGCTCTGCATCCCTTAGGAACGACTTTGGAGCTTTTTCACCCTTCTCGTTACACTCGATGGTGTAACCATAGATTTATTACAACAAGTTGAAGGTTAAACCTCCTTATATTGTCTTTGGAAGGAAAATATAAAGACAGAAAAGTAAAAATACATTGAACTTGGAAACTTTCTGGTCGAGCCCCTGTGTTGCTTTAGTAAATATGTCTCGATTTGGGCACAATGTTGTTGACTGTGTGAGCTTCGGACTCCTCTCAAGTGTCGCGCTGTTGTTGCGCTTGGTGATGCCCTTATGGCTGTTGATTATCAACCAAGGTAGGTGCCAATGGTGGTGGTGGTGATGGTAACTGAGCCCATGCAGCTTGAGAATGACTTGCCGAAGCAACTGATGTCGTGGGTTGCTGGTTGCCCACATACTCAGGGATATATGGCGAATAGCATGAGGTAGTATACAAGACCTGCTTCGTCTGATTCTGCCGTGTTTCGGCTTCAGCTATCTCCTTTTGCTTTTGGATTGTGACTTGGCATGTCCTTGTTGTGTGTCCTTTATCCTCCCTAAAGAATAAGCAGAACAATCTCCTAGGTTGAGTGATGAACCTTCCTCCGAAGCTTCTTCCACCTCTGCCTCTTAGAGCTGGTGGCCTGTAAGAGGTTTGCTGCATTCCTAAAGATTATGAGCTTTGTTGGTTTCCTTGAGTGTGGTTTGCTCTGTCATCATTTGTGCTAGGGTTGTGGATTGTTCTGACATGCCTAGGGTGTGATCTTCCTCCGAAGCCCCTAGTCATCTCAGAATACCTGTAAGCCTCATCCCTTCTTTGGCGAAAATCATTGTTAGCTTAGATGTATTCATCCATCTTATGGAGGAGCTTTTCCTAGCAAAATACTGCGCTATTGGTTCTAGTCGGAGCCCCTTGATCATAGCTTCGATGACAATCTCATTTGGCACCGTTGGCGCCTGGGCTCTGAGTCACAGAAATCTTCGGACATATGCCTACAAGTACTCTTCATGGTCTTGCGTACACTGGAACAAGGCTTGGGCAGTTACTGGCTTCGTCCGAAAACCTTGGAAGCTAGTTACCATCATGTCCTTCAGCTTTTGCCATGACGTGATCGTTCCTGGGCGAAGAGAAGAATACCATGTCTGAGCTACACTCCTGACCGCCATGACGAAGGATTTCACCATGACCGCCGTGTTGCCACCATATGAGGATATGGTTGCTTTGTAACTCATGAGAAACTGCTTCAGATCTGAATGTCCATCGTACATGGGAAGCTGTAGTGGCTTGTAAGTTGGTGGCCATGGGGTAGCCTGCAACTTTGCTGCTAGAGGAGAAGCATCATCAAAAGCGAAGTTACCATGATTAAAGTCATCATTCCATTCATCATCATTGATTGGACTTTCTTGATGAAACTCTCTCTGTTGAGGCCTTCGTCCTTGGTCATCTTGGGTGATGTGACGCATTTCTTTAGCAGCTTCGTCGATCTTCCTCTGAAGGTCGGCTAGCTGAAGCATCTTCTCTCTTTTCCTCTGCACTTGTTGGTGTATGGCTTCTAGGTCTCTGATTTCCTAGTCCAACTCCTCTTCCTATGGTGTTGGGCTAGTAGCCTTCCTTTTCTGGCTTCGAGCTTCTCTCAGCGAGAGTGTCTCTTGGTTGGTATCCAGTGGCTGCAGGGTAGTCCCTGGTGCTATTGCCTTCTTCGGCGGCATGACGAAGATGAATGCTAGCCGAAGGTTGTGGAAGTGAGTTCACCGGAGGTGGGCGGCAATGTTGGTCACTTGTTCTCAAATGTTGTGGATCAAGAACAAGGCAACACAATTGTTAAGAATTAAGGATCTTCGTCCTTAATACATTATTTCCTTTCAGATATAATGATCTTCAGACGAAGGTCATGAAAGACATGTTTTCATCATTTAATGCGTGAACAAGAATATACGAAGATAATGAATGTAATCTAATGGATATTTCATATTTATATTTCATGGTATACATATAAACATTAGCATAATTTATATTACATTAATACCTTCGACTTGTTCGAAGGTGTTGATGTGAAAACGATTACAACCCAGCATGAGCAGTACGGTGCTACTGTTCATCTATTTATAGACACGGGACATAGCCCAGGTAAAAGTACATTTATGTCCCGAACATTTACTTATGACCATAACATAAATCATTAAGGACTAGCTGGTCTTTTTCCCTTTCGGTCAGCATCATGTTTGGTCTTCATCACCATTTTAAGCCGAAGCTATTACTCTTCGGCTATAGCATCGGCGTTCATTTTTTATCATCTTCGGATTATATCTTCACCTCGTATGCCTTTGCCATGGGACAAAACTTCCATCCTGAAGCCGAAGCTCCCTGTAATAATCCATATTATGCTAACAACATATGGTTAGTCATGTTGTTGAGGACCTTCGGAAGCGGAAGGCCCCCAACAGAAAGTAATGCCACAAATACAATATGCATCTAATCCCTAAACCACATATACCACTAATACATTAATAAAATCGAACTAAACAATAATACTAATTGCACACACAAATCAAACAAACACAATTACAAATATATACTAATTTTGGCGGCAATTAAATAATGGCCGCTGAAAATATGGAATAAAATATGCAAAAAAATTAACCTTTTGATGGGGAACAGCTCGGCGGTGACGGCAGAGTGGTGGCGGGAGGAGGGCTCGATGACGGCCGAGAGACGGTGCCTAGGGCGGCGGCGGGTCTAGGGATGGGTCGGGGGCCGCGTAGGTGCGATGAGGATGGGGACGGGGCTAGGGCCAGGGCGGAGAGGCAGCGGTGCGGTGGAGTCGGGTAGGGAGAAGCAGAGAAAAAGTCAGCACCGCTGACACGGCCGCCGAAAATAATAGTAGCTGCCGAAAATCGTCTGTAGTGTTGTTGTGAATCTTTTCTTACAATGTATACCTTCATGTCAACTGCTATGCACATGGAGGTCATATCTTCATGTGAACCACCATGTGCACGAAGGTCATACCTTCATGTCAATTGCCATGTGCACGAAGGTCATACAAAATCAGGCTTCGCAGGCAGAGTGTTCCAACACGTGTAGTTCTCCGAGTGTCCGATCGTCTCCACGCATGGACACTGTTGACCTATTTATAGGGATGCGACGACTCATACCTTTGTAAAAAAATTCATCATTACCTTCGATTCCTATGCACATGATCTACAGAAATCAGTAAGGGCACTCTGTTACTATCCCATAAGAGACGTGTCATACATGCCACCTCTATCTCCTTCATCTCCGTATCATCGCAAACACCCTTCGGTCCTTTTGGAGCTCTTCATTTTAGACTTAACGATGAAGCTATCTCATAGACTAAGGTCTATTCATTATACCTTCATCCTAGACATGATGGCGAAGCTATTGCTTCTTCCCTTGGTTTATGATGATCTCCTAGACCAAGGTCTCTTTGTTATACCTTCATCTTAGACTTGATGACAACTAGAATTCATTTGTTTGAGGACCTTTGGCAGAGGCACACCCCCAATAGTAGCCCCTCACGAGATTAGTTCATTTTCTATAACAAACTCAGATTGTGAAATGGATTAATATGGAGGTGGTCTTGCATCGATGTAACAGCTCAGAATCTTATTTCTAGGAATTGTATAAAACTCTCCAAAGGTTTTGAAAATAATATTTAATAAGAATTTTCTTACTTTTGAAGTCACGCCTTCTAAAATAACTAGGTTTTCTAATAAAAAGATTGCTATAGGAATTAGGTTTTCCCTTTAGGGAACTATATATAAGTATCTACTAAAGGATATAAAAGACAGATCATATCTTAATAAATAATGTATACTTGAAACTGTTCTCCTAAAATAAAAATTTAAACACGCTCTTAAGTGGATTATACATTCAAGGGAGCAACTTCTTTACTCTATGTTTGTGCATTCCATACATTTGGATAAGGCAATTAAAACAAGTATTTTATGTGTATATAAACTTCCTATGGAAAACATTTATCTAATGGATAAAACAAAAGAATAAATAATTCATTTTTAAGCATCATGTTGGTTCTTGGTTGGTTGCACCAGTGTTTGGGTTCGCTAAATTAAACACATATTTGATTTCAAATTTGAAATTGAAAAGGGAGATAGAAATAGATTTTAAGTCTAAACTCTATTTAAATTTAATTCGAAATTTGAATTTAAACCTGATTTGAATTTGAGATTTAAATATGAAAACATAAAATAGAAAAGGGAAATAATAAGAAAATAAGGAACTCACTTGGGTCGAATTCCCTGTTTCTGGCCCATCTCCCCTTCTCCACTCCGCGCCAGCCCACTCAGCCTCCACACACTGATAGGTGGGTCCCCCGGTTCTGCCACACGCATCACCCTATGGCGCTGACGCGTGGGCCCGGTATGTCAGGCTACCACTTCAGCACCATGCGCGCGATCTGGTTCGCCATGACGTGGGGGTGGGCACTGACTTGTGGGTCCATGTGGCCAGCCTCTCTTCCCACTCGGGTGTGCTTATGATGGCCACTGTCAGGTGGGGACACAACACCAGACCCTTCTTCATGCTCTGAATCTGAGCACCAACGTAGCCAAACGGAACACCAAAACGGCCGCCAAGTTTTTCTCCTAATTTGCTACAACAAAATTTGGTTGGGCTCGTGGTCGGGGGGGGGGTATAAATCCCGTGCACCGCTAACCCTTCCCTCACATTTGCGTCGGTAACCTGGGACCCCGGCTACCATCGTCGTGTGGAGGATGAGGGCTAATGGAGCCACCACCACCCTAACTCACGCCCGACACCAATCGACATCTGGGATATGGCTGATGGTCTTCGTTGGTGGCCATGGGGTTGGCGCGTGAGGGTTATTGGGCGCGGAGAGGCTTCAATGACAACTAAATTCCTTGTCGGAGAGGAAGAAACGCCGCCGTCTGCCTTCACCATGGTCGGGGATCTGTATAGCGTCAACGCTGGTAAGTTGTCGACCATTGTGATCACGTCATTCCCCTCATCGTGTAGCATGCTTCTATCTGAGGATTTGCGTACCAAAGCCATGGGAGGATGGAACCGGCGAGCGCGCGCCACCAGTCGGCGTGCTGGCGCTCGGGAAAGCATCGGGAAGGAAAAGATCGACGTTGGCTCCGTTGATCCAGCAACGGACAACCTTGATTAAACGTGGTGATAACGTTTCGAGCCAGCGAAAATTGGGTGTCGATCTAGAATCCTGCGGCTGGGATTCTATCAAGGCATACCCCCCTTAACAACTTTACATCCGAGCCGGTGATCTTCGACCCAACGGCTGTAAATTCATACCAATTCATAAAATATCGAGATCTAATATGAGCGCTAGAAACCATATCGGGCGGCCAAGGATCGCAGATATCCCTTCGCGTGGTTTATTTTCTAAAGAGCCCCTCAGTTTTTGCCAAATAAACGTGCCGTCTATTTTTCAGTATAAAGAAAATAAGAATAAAAGAATACTTTGCGTATTAGCCCCTGGAGTTTATTTTTAGGCACAAAATTAATATAAAAATGCACAAAACCTAGGAAAATCCATATCTTGCTCATTTTAACTCCGATTTGGTCCGTTCTAGTTGCGTTAGCTTCATAATAAAATTTTCTACACATTAATAGTGTTGATTATGGCATCTCACATACTTGTATAATTACAAATTTGTTTAGCTAATGTTTGATCAACCAAACTTTTAAAGGTTAACTTGATCATAATTATAATTTAATCAAGATAAGATTTATAATCAAGTGGTGACCTCGAATAAATCAGTTATCTGTTTAATATATCTTTCACATGATTTATAAATCGATCTAAGACCTAGTATTAATCACGTAGATCTTTCGAAAACTATATCCTTTTAACCATAACTCTAATTTTAGTGATTCTTGAACCTACGCTCTCGTAGCATCACGTAGAATATCATTATACAATTTGTGCTTATGTTTGGTGTGATGTTAATTTTGCCTATACCATGGTTGTTTGTATTGCTATGATTAGTAGCGAGGTTGCGAGAATCTAAAGATCATCCTGGTACCTGGAATCTTTAGTCTCAGGCAAGTTGTGCCCTTGATCATTTTCTTTAGCCAATAATGTTACTGTTAATCATTGTGACATGCTCAGGTTAATCTAATGGGACCTATAGGTTTCCCTAATCTAATTTATCCCACACCTTGTTTACCACCGAACTTTTAGGGAGTTTTGCTATTGCTCTACCTGGTTTTGGGATTAATATTACATTATGATCATGTTCCAATTATATTGTTGTTTTAATTATTGTTCATGACAAGATCATTGTGTTAATTGGAACATGGAGCTTAACTTGAGAAACACGTGCTACCACAAGGGTGGAATGGGACGCCCTTGGCTGACTAATTAGGAAAGCTAGTAGACGACTACCTTACCCGAAGGGGCAAGGGCAGTAGGGGAGTTGCGTATAGGGAGGTTCTCTGATCGATCATGCTGCGATGGCTTTTCAGACGAGGGATTCCTATATTGCCCTTCCTAGAAACTGTAGCGGGTTTTCTGAAGCTAATGGAACTTTGTAAAGGCCTCGTAGTAGATCCCTAGCCATTCACCTCAGAAGTGTCTAAGGGTCTAGCTAACCTTGGCTAGACGGGATACACGACTTGTGGTTAAAGGGCACAACCTCTGTAGAGTGTAAAACTGGTATATCAGTCGTGCTCACGGTCATGAGCAGCTCAGGACTCTCGCATGATTAAACTATGGAACTAAACTAAATTTGTCATATGCATTGCATTGTGGGTGTTGATATTGATTTGATCTTTTACTTATTTGGGTCGGTATCAACTTACACTTAGTAACTACTAATAAAATTTTGACCAACTCTAAAAGCAATGCTCAACTTTAACCATCTCCTTTGGTAAGCCTTACACTTCACATGAGCTCCCACCTTTGGTGAGTTCATGCACATTAATCCCCACAACTTGTTGAGCGATGAACGTATGTGAGCTCACCATTGCTGTACTCACCCCCAGGTCAAGAACAGATACCACAGGAGAAGGCGCATGAAGGATGTTGTGATAAGTTCGTGCGTGATCTAGGCCGTCGTCTCCCAGTCAACTTTGTGTTGCTGGATCATTGTCTTCGCATGATGTAATTATTTAACTATTTTGTACAGAACTCCGTTATATATTAAAGATGTGACATTCGTTTTTGTACCATGAGTCATCATATATGTAAGACTTGGTCCCAGCACACTTGGTGATAATTCTCACGCCCGGGTTCTGGTTGCCCGTAGAACCCGGGTGTGACAACCGAAGGCCCGAAAACACCTTTCATTGAGTACGTTATGGAAAACAGAGAAGAGAGAACACTCTTTGGCAATGGGTAGATAGAAAGATGTTGGCATCTCTCTCTCTATATTTTTTACTTTGGCTCTGCCTTCTATTTGAAGGACTTTGAAGTCTTTACCAAGGAGGCTGATAGATGAACTGTGGCTGGCTGACACATGGAGACATCAATAAGTGCAAAGGTAAGTAGGTAAGGGTTGTCTGGTTCTATCTAGGTTATGTCCTACAATCAACATGCCTCTGATACCACTTCTGTCACACCCGGATTTAAGGGGTGTTGGGGACTTGTTCTCAAATGCTATGCATTAAGAATAAGGCAACACAAAACGTTAAAGGTTAAGACCCTTCGTCCTTTGAAGCATTATCTCCCTTAGGATATAATGATCTTCAGACGAAGGTCATGAAGGATGTACCTTCATCATCACAGTATAGATTAATGGAAGAAGAAGCATATGAAACATAAAATAAGACATAAATAATTATATGATTTTATTTATGTATCTTTTATATATTAAAGTGAATGAACATAAACAATATTGAATTACATTTATACCTTCGGCTTGACAGAAGGTGAAAATCCAAGCGTAACGCAATAGGGAATACAAGTCAGCGTGAACAGTATAGAGGTACTGTTCACCTATTTATAGGCACAGGATGCAGCCTGCGTAAAATTACATTAATGCCCTTTATATTCACTATGGACTTAATAACAATCTTTCGAGGACTAGATAGCCTTTTCCTCCTTAAGTCGGTTCCTCTTTCTGCTATTGAGCCGAAGCTCCCTTGCGCGTAGCTTCGGCACTTGTTGGTGACTTGTTCTCAAATGCTTCGGATTAAGAACAAGGCAACATAAAAAGTGTTAAATGATAAGGTCCTTCGTCCTTTGAAACATTATTTCCCTTCGGGATATAATGTGCTTCGGACGAAGGTTTCATATAATATATCTTCGTAAGTGCAATAAGTTATGACGAGGGACTTATGCGCAACATTAAAAGTACTATAAACATTTAAACTTTATTACCATGTCATTTCTATTTTATTATCATATAACAATAGAAATGACTTCAAATTACAAGTGTACCTTCGGACTGCAGGAAGACAAAAGTACAAGGATGACGCAAAAGCAAAGTGCCAAGTCAGCGTGAACAGTACGGGAGTACTGTTCATCTATTTATAGACGTGGGACGCAGCCCATGTAAAATTACATTCATGTCCACTACATTTGCTAATGACTTATGGGAATCTGTCAAGGCCTAAGTAGTCTTTTCATCTTTAAGTCGGTTCCCCTTTCTGCTACCGCGACGAAGCTTTCCTGCGAACAGCTTCGGCTGTGCACCGTCCTTCGTACAGCTTGATAATCAGCCCGTCCTCCATCTCAATCCCCCTTCGTCTGGCTTAGGCTTCGTCCTGACCGTACTCCATGTTCATAATTCTGAGTCCGAAGATACCTGTTCATATAATCCACTTGGAAAACATTGTCAAATCATGTTTTTGAGGACCTTCGGAGGACGAAGGCCCCCAACAGTAGCCCCTCGCAATATTAATTTGTTAATGATAAATTCAGATTGCGACATGGACGAAGGCCTTAAGCCGAAGGTCCGAAAAAACACCTTCCCTTTGCTAGAATAGCAAAAGTCACCGACACGCGGGACCACACAGTTTCCGTCATATCGAGTGTATAAATAAGAGCTCGCCACGATTTGTTTGGTACGCTCTCTTGCCATCTGCTCCCGCTTACTAAATTTTTAGCTCTTGCGCACTAGATTTTGCTGATCTTTTGGTTTTGAAGCTTCGGCTTTGAAAACAGTTTTTCAGTGTTTCCGAAGATGTCGGAAGATAAGAAGGTCACTGCTGAGATGAAGCTGAGTCTCGACGAAGAAAAGAACTTGGGGTTCCTTATAGCGATGGCGGAGACCAATACAGAAAAAATCACCAAGGAGATTCTGGAAGGTTTGTCTGAAGATACTGGTGATAGTGACAGTTATGATGCAGAAAGCTGTGGGGGAGAGTCCGAAGATCGACCATGGCGGCCAAGTCACACGGTTTTCGGGAAAACCACTATTAAGCAGAGTCATATTGACAATATGAGGGGGAGATATTTTCGAGACATTTCTATTGTGAGGGCTGATGCTGGAGAAAAAACTTCTCCCACTCCCGAAGAAGATGAAGTCGTAATCTTCCGAAGCTTTCTCAAGGCTGGGCTTCGATTCCCCTTAAGCAGCTTTGTTGTCGAAGTCCTGAAGACATTTCAAGTCTACCTTCATCAAATTACTCCCGAAGCTATCATGAGAATGGGGATGTTTGTCTGGGCTGCGAAAAGCCAAGGTTTAGAACCAAATGCTAAAAGCTTTTGCAACATTCATGAGTTGTTATATGAGACGAAGCCCTGGGGGAAAGAACAATATCACAACAACTTTGGGTGTTACAGCTTCGGTGCTCGCTCCAGGTCAAGCCGCCCTGTGCCAACCTTTCGGAAGAGGTGGCCCGGAGCCTGGATGACAGAGTGGTTTTATGTAAAGAATGACTTAACAGCGCAGGAAGATGTTAAGAGTATCATTATGCGCCCCATCTGGCAACGCTTCGGACTCCGAAAGCCGAAGGTTGAAATGGATGAAGCAGCCGAAGAATGCCAAAGAGCCTTCGGCATGATCTGCTCTTTTATTGGGACAAGGGACTTGGTCCAAGAGCATATTGCCTTCAGGGTGTGGCCACTTGCAGGAAAATGGGAAATGCCGAAGGAGACCGTCAAAGAGTCTGACGAAGGTGGACTAATCAGACTAAAATACACATTCAAATACGGGGATAAGTTTGTTGAGCCTAATGGCGACTGGTTAAAAAGCATTGAAACATTAAGTGACGAACTGCTTGGGGTATATTCCAAGGCCGAGAACACTGCATTATCGGCAGCCTTCGGAGGCCGAAAGAAGAAGAGACTCAACCGGGTATTTGATGCAATCGGGTTTGTCTACCCTGACTACCATTATCCGGTGTTGGGCCACAAAAGAAAAAATACTTCCCCTGCAACAGAAATTGCCACAAGTGCCTCTAGTGAGCCAGCGCCGCAAAGAAAAAATATGAAGGTGCTCACCCACCGGGCACGTTTTATTGAGCCGGCCATAGTGCCTGAATTTATCGGTGAAGCTTCCCTGGCCACTGAAACTACAGAGCCAGCTCCAGGGCCGAAAATCGAAGAAAAGACTGAAGCACCTTCAGCAGAGAAGGCAGAGAAACCGAGAATTGAAGAACCAAAAATATTAGAAATCTTAAGTCCTTCAGCAAGTGTTGAGACAACAAAAAATCAAAAGGGCCCGTCGGTGACCCCGAAAAGAAAAAGAATGGTGAACGTGTTAGATGTTTTGGAGACAATTAAGTCTTCAAACACAACTCCAAAGAAGACTGTTGAACTTGCTGAAGTGTCTACCGAAGCTGCAGTTGCTGAAGCTTCGAAGCAACAACCTGAAGCTGAAGCTGGGCCTTCAGAGCCCACCAAGGAACAATCTTTGGAAAAAATAAAAATATCAGAACCAATTTTGGTTGAAGAAATTGACACTGCCGCCCCCGAAGCTCCTTCCAACATATGCGATTACATCGTGCGACATGCTTCGGGGAAGAAATTATCTGAAGAAGAGATTTATGAAGCCAATCACTATGCCAGAGAGTTAAAATATCCGAAGGGAGCAGTGGTGTTTAATGGGACAAACGAAGATGACTTCCTATACTGTCTCCCTGACAACAAAGAATTATCTGTCTACCGGGAGATGGCTAGGAGTATGGGGTTTCCAAAGCTTGAAGCTGGACTATGCGCTATGACGAAGGAGGATCTCGCGGATAGTCTTGCATATAATAGCCTGAAGGTATGGGAATTAAACGTTTGAAAAAATTTTACAATACGTAATTCATTCTTTTATTCTTATATGGATTCTTTTTCGTATAGGGTTTAATCCTAAGCAACGCATTAAGAGCTCAAAAGAGTGCCGAAGATGAGAGCTATGAAATTGCGTTCAACAATTTACGATCAGAAGTTATTAAACTGAGAAACGAAGCTCTAGAAAAAGATAAAATTCTGCTTACATTAGTAGACAAGATAAAAAAGGACGAAGCTGCTGCAAAGGTTCAGGCCGAAGCTCACAGACGCGAAATTAAAGATCTTCAGAAGCAAATGGCCCGGGCGAAAGAAGAACGCATACTTGAAGAAACAAGACGGGAATGTAGCGACCAATGGGCTGATCATTTGGAAGCAACCGTGGAAGAGCTTCGGTCTTCTAAGAAAAGATGCTACGAAAAATCCATGGAATGCGTAAAGAAAATAAAAACCAGCTTCGCCAGCGTTGGCGCATTTTCTAGTGAAGAGAATTTCTCAAGAGGCAATCCCGAAGGTCCACTGGAATGGATTAGTCACGAAGCAGAGGCCTTCGAGGAAATCCTGAGTAGCCGCGGTGACATCTGCGCTTTTTCGGGCGCCAGGGGAGTTGCTACTGTTTTGGAGAAGAAAGGTTGCGAGCATGTAAAATCCTTAGGTCAGTCCGAAGCTGCCTTGTCCTCCGAAGACATCAAAGACCCCTCGGCCGAAGCAAGCATGGTTGGCGGAAAATTCTTTACTGATATCTGGGACAACGGCGGCCGAGAAATGGCGCAAGAAATTATTCAAAAGAGTGAAAAAGGCATCCATGATGCTAGGAAAGTGACAGAAGTTGCCGAGAAAAGTACAAAGCCCGAAGGGCAAATAGGTATTAATTAGTCATCCTTATTGTGTTGTAATTTTTAATTTCAAACTTTGTTCGCGGTCTGTGATAGTAATGTAGACATATTATCTTCCCTCAGAACCTGGATCGTCTGCTGACCCTCACACAAAAGGGGATGACGAAATTAAACAAATGGCCGAAGCTATCATGGATAAAGTTGTTGAACAACTTCTAAATGAGGCTGCCGAAGTAATACTAAGAGAAGATTAGAAAAAACATTTGAGATGCGATCTATGTAATATTTTGTACATTTGAATGTAATATACAAGTTTCTTTTCATTATTCAATTCTTTACGATGCATGAAACTTTTCATACGTACCATTTTTGAGCCTTCGGCGAAAAAACACCTTCCCTTCTTTTCATGCTTCGTGAAGAAGACATTCTCCTTTAATACTATTCTGATGAAGCACGTCCACGCTTCGTGAAAATATTCTCCGAAGTTGTATTCCGAAGATCAACATTGTATTCCTTCGTGACTTCGCACGATTTTCACTTTCTCAAAGCATCCTTTCGAAGGTTGATACTGTGTCCCCTTCTTTTGCCATATGCAACATGATGTATGATGCTTATGCTATGCAAAATGATGTGATGATGCTATGTTATGTGGATGACATTGGTTCTGAAGATACACACATATCCCCGTAAAACACAAAATATTTTCGTAAGCTCTGCATTCCCTTGGGAACGTCTTTGGAGCTTCTTCACCTTTTTACTTAGGCGGTATCAGCGTTGACTTTTCGCTGTAAGCTCTGCATTCCCTTAGGAACGTCTTTGGAGCTTCTTCGCCTTTTACTTAGGCGGTATCAGCGTTGACTTTTCGCTGTAAGCTCTGCATTCCCTTAGGAACGTCTTTGGAGCAAAAAAAAACTTACACTACGCTCCCTTTGGAACGGCTTTTTGTGACTTCAGCAACTTACTCTGCGTTCCTTAGAACGACTTTTTGTTGCTTCGAAGGATTTTTAATAATTCGAAGGTCCTCCTTGTTAGCGCAAATTTTTAAGCTTCAGCAACTTAAGCCTGTGGAGAAAATAGGTTTTGCTCATGACGAACCACGAAACTATTACATGAAAACTAACAATGTTCTTTGTTACACAGAAAATAGAACTGAATAGAAAAGACTGCTATCAAAGGTAGGATATGTGTCAATAAATGTGCTTTGACTCTGGCACAGTGCTATTGACTGTGCGAGCTTCGGATTGTTCTCTGAGATCCCTTTGGTGTGCAACATATTGGCCCCCTTCCGGCTGTTGGCCTTGTTGCAGCGGTGGTGGAGGCGGAGGCTGTTGCCATGAAGCTTGAGGTTGACTCGCTGAAGCTACAGAAACTGCCGGGTGGTTGCCCACGTATTCTGGGATGTAAGGCTGATGGTACGAAGCAGTATGCATGACCTGCTTCGGCTGGCCCTGTTGCGCTGCGGCTTCTGCTAGCTCCTTTTGCTTCTGGATGGTAACATGGCACATCCTGGTGGTATGGCCCTTGTTTTCACCACAGAATAAGCAAAATACTCTCCTTGGTTGATCTCCAAATCTTCCGCCGAAGCCCCTGGCGCCTCTGCCTCTTGGAGCTGGTGGCCGGAAGAAAGTTTGCTGTTGCCCCGAAGCCTGTGAGGAGCACTGCGGCCTGTTCTGCTGACTCCCCTTATCATCATTTTGAGTAGAGTTGTGGATGGACCTGACATGCCTCTGATAGAATCTTCCTCCGAAGCCCCTGGTCATTTCAGAAAATCTGAAAGCCTCCTCCCTTCTTTGGCGAAAATCATTGTCGGCACGGATGTACTCGTCCATCTTCTGGAGCAGCTTCTCCAAAGTCTGAGGAGGCTTCCTTGCGAAGTATTGAGCTGAAGGTCCAGGACGAAGCCCCTTGATCATGGCTTCGATGACAATTTCATTGGGCACCGTTGGCGCCTGTGCCGTCAAACGTAAGAACCTTCTGACATACGCCTGAAGGTATTCTTCATGATCCTGAGTGCACTGGAACAAGGCTTGAGCAGTGACCGGCTTCGTCTGAAACCCTTGAAAGCTGGTTAACAACATGTCCTTCAGCTTTTGCCATGAGGTAATCGTTCCTGGTCGAAGGGAAGAATACCAGGTCTGAGCAACATTCCTGACAGCCATAACAAAAGACTTTGCCATGACTGCAGCATTGCCACCATACGAAGACACTGTTGCTTTGTAGCTCATCAAAAACTACTTCGGGTCTGAATGGCCATCGAACATGGGAAGCTGGGGTGGCTTGTAGGACGGAGGCCAAGGTGTAGCCTGCAGCTCAGCGGACAGGGGAGAAGCATCATCGAAAACAAAATTTCCATGATGGAAATTGTCATACCAGTCATCTTCGTTGAAGAAGCCCTCCTGAT
Source organism: Zea luxurians (assembly GCA_029449295.1). Taxonomy (NCBI): domain Eukaryota; kingdom Viridiplantae; phylum Streptophyta; class Magnoliopsida; order Poales; family Poaceae; genus Zea; species Zea luxurians. The sequence goes on along the minus strand of JAOPSE010000011.1, from coordinate 27,195,519 downwards.
GAAGGTCTTTTTGTTGAGGCCTTCTGTTCTGCTCATCGTGAGTAAGATGGCGAACTTCTTCAGAAGCTTCGTCTATCTGCCTTTGCAACTCAGCTAGCCTGGCCATCTTCTCCTTCTTCCTCTGCACCTGTTGGTGTAACATCTCCATATCCCTGATCTCTTGGTCTAGCTCATCCTCCTGAAGCGTTGGGCTGACGGCCTTCCTCTTCTGGCTTCGAGCCTCCCGAAGAGAGACGGTCTCCTGGTTGGGGTCCAGCGGTTGCAGAGCTGCAGCCCCAGTCGCTGAAGCTTTCTTTGGCGCCATAGCGAGTCTATGGCTTCCGAAGGTGTTCAAAAAAACTTCGAAGTGGAAGTGAGTTCACCGGAGGTGGGCGCCAATGTTGGTGACTTGTTCTCAAATGCTTCGGATTAAGAACAAGGCAACATAAAAAGTGTTAAATGATAAGGTCCTTCGTCCTTTGAAACATTATTTCCCTTCGGGATATAATGTGCTCCGGACGAAGGTTTCAAATAATATATCTTCGTAAGTGCAATAAGTTATGACGAGGGACTTATGCGCAACATTAAAAGTACTATAAACATTTAAACTTTATTACCATGTCATTTCTATTTTATTATCATATAACAATAGAAATGACTTCAAATTACAAGTGTACCTTCGGACTGCAGGAAGACAAAAGTACAAGGATGACGCAAAAGCAAAGTGCCAAGTCAGCGTGAACAGTACGGGAGTACTGTTCATCTATTTATAGACGTGGGACGCAGCCCATGTAAAATTACATTCATGTCCACTACATTTGCTAATGACTTATGGGAATCTGTCAAGGCCTAAGTAGTCTTTTCATCTTTAAGTCGGTTCCCCTTTCTGCTACCGCGACGAAGCTTTCCTGCGAACAGCTTCGGCTGTGCACCGTCCTTCGTACAGCTTGATAATCAGCCCGTCCTCCATCTCAATCCCCCTTCGTCTGGCTTAGGCTTCGTCCTGACCGTACTCCATGTTCATAATTCTGAGTCCGAAGATACCTGTTCATATAATCCACTTGGAAAACATTGTCAAATCATGTTTTTGAGGACCTTCGGAGGACGAAGGCCCCCAACAGCACTAGTTTGACCTTTGTTTCAATCCTGCTTTTCATATTGTGTACAGCTTCATCCTGAATCCGAAGGTTCCTGTACATACATAATACTTTGGAAAACATTGTTAATCATGTTTTTGAGGACCTTCGGAAGACGAAGGCCCCCAACAATAGCCCTCGCAGTATTAATTTGTTTAAATAACGAATTTAGACTACGACGTGAACGAAGGCCTTAAGCCGAAGGTCCGAAAAAACACCTTCCCTTTGCTAGAATAGCAACAGTCGATGACAAACGGGGCCCACCAAGCTGCAGGGCCCTGGGCGTATAAATACAAACTCGCACCGGTATCGTTTGATACACTGTTTCTGCCATTTGGATTATTTTTCTCAAGCTTTTAGCTCTTGCTTACTAGCCTTCACTAGTTTTTCAAGGTTTTTGAGCTTCGGTTTAAAGTTGTGTTTTTGCCATGTCTGTGGAAAAAATGACCAAGGAGAAGAAGGTTGTTACGGAGACGAAAGTGACTGAAGAGTCGAAGCTATTTGAAAAGAAGAAGGATGCAGATCCTTATATTGCTGGATTTATTGAATCGATGGCAAAGACAAACACAGAGAAGATTGTTAAGGAGACACTGGAAGGTTTATCTGAAGATACTAGTGACAGCGATAGTTATGATGTGGAAAGTGGAGACGAAGATTCTGAAGATCGACCCTGGCGGCCAAGCCATACCATCTTTGGGAAGTCGACTATTAAACAGAGTCATGTTGATGCTATGAGAGGAAGATACTTCCGTGACATGACTATTGTGAGGGTTGGAGGGGACAACACTGCTCCTCCTCCTGAAGCAAATGAGGTGGTTATCTACCGAAGCTTTTTGAAAGCAGGGCTTCGGTTTCCATTGAGCAGGTTCTTAGTTGAAGTGCTAAAAATATTTCAAAATTTTCTTCATCAACTTACGCCTGAAGCTATAATCAGGATGGGTTTGTTTGTCTGGGCTGTGAGAAGCCAAGGTTTGGAACCCAGTACAAAAAGTTTTTGCAGCATGCACGAGCTTCTGTACGAGACGAAGGCCACCAGGAAGGAGCAATATCACAATAACTTCGGTTGCTACGGATTCGTTGCTCGATCCAATGCAAGCCATCCAGTTCCCACATTTCGAAAGAGATGGCCTGGAGCCTGGATGGAAGAGTGGTTTTATGTTAAGAGTGATTTGATTGAAAGAGAAGATATTAAGGAGATCATCCAACGCCCTATCTGGTCTCGCTTCGGCGTTCGCAGACCGAAGGTAGAAATCAATCAGAATGACGAAGCCTGCCAGAAAGCTTTTAGCAGGGTCTGCGCCTTCATTGGTACGAGGGATATTGTTCAAGAGCACATAGCCTATAGAGTATGGCCGCTAGTGGAGAACTGGGATATGCCGAAGGAAACTACTGCTAAATCAACTGAAGGTGGGTTAGTTCGATTAAAATATACTTTCAGGTTCAGAGACCGATTTGATGAGCCAAATGATGATTGGCTAAAAAGTATCGAGGCTATCAACGACGAGCTACTTGGAACATATAGCAAAGCCGAAGATAATGCTCTGTCCGTAGCCTTTGGAGGTCAGGGGAAGAAAAGACTGAACAGAGTCTTTGGTGCTATTGGCTTTATGTACCCCGACTACCGCTGCCCACCACAGGGACAGGAGAAAAAGAGGAAGTTTGATGTTTCAGACATCCAAATTGATCCTGCGCCGAAGAGCAAAAAGATGAAGGTTCTGACCCACCGGCCACGTTACATTGAACCAGCCGTCGAAGCAACACAGACTACTCCGATTGTTCAGAGCACCGTAGAACCGACTGTAATGCCGAAGACGCATACAATTGAGACAATCAAAGATAAGGTTGATGTAACACCCCTGGTGTTACTATAACTAAAACTTGAGCATGACATCATAAGTATTGGCAGTGCATATGTTTGACACACCTAGAGTGCATTCACTAGGCAAAAATTTCAAACAAGTTGTATTGTTTTAAGTGTTTTTGCAAATAGCACCCTGGTTCAGGAACTTAACCCTAATTAGTGATTAAAGGGGTAAAACTTAACCTAAGTTGAGAAAACCTAAAAGCTTTAGGGTAAAAGTCATAAAATGACTCTAAGAACAAACTTGAATTCCTTTTATACCCCTGGGGTACCAGAAACCCTAATTGGAACTCTGGGAAACCCTAAAACCAAACCCTAGGGACCTAAGTGCAAAATTAGTCCACTTTTGGACTAAAGTGCAAAAATCAGGTCAAGTAAGTGTCTTAAGGTATTTGGGTCACTCATATGTGAATTTGCAAGCCAAACCCTGAGTTTTGGACTTATTTGCAAAAGAGCCCTATTTGAACTCTTTTGATTAAGTCTGAAATTCAGTGTATTGTGCCCATCTTTGTGGCTTTGTAACTTTCAAAGTATAGGGTTTTTGCCCTAGGTCACCACATCAAAGTTGAAGACCAATTATAGGAGAACAACCTTGCTTAAGGTTGTGAGCTTAGTTGTTAAGAAGAAATTAGAGAAAACCAAGCCTAAAGTTGGGCTGTCAGGCTGTTATGTCTGAATTTTCAGACTAGCAGTGAACTGACCTCGACTTCAAGCTAGGTTTTGAGCATGATCCTGTGGAAATATACCTATGATTGCCATAGCAAGTTTGTAGTGGGTACCATACTCTACAAGTTTGCTGCAAGGATTAACTCGTGTCACTATGGAAAATTGAGAGAGAATTGGGCTCCAAAATTGACTGTCAGGCTAACTGATGGGGTCTTCCCATGGTACAGTAACCGGTAACTGAAGAAGATCGTATTCGTGCTCGTCGCCGATAGCCGTCGCCGTCGATCGTCGTTCGCTGTGATTCGTGCTCGGCGGTCACCAGATAAGTCTGTCGCGGTAAAGGTCCTCGTCACCGGTGAGCTGGAAGTCACCCCGCTCGGCCACGGCACATCTCCCCTGGCTCACCGCCCGCGGTAAAGTGCTCGCCGTCGACCGCCGCCTCTCGGCCGGGTGCCGCGTGGCTCAACTCTTCCACCTCGTCGTCGTGACTCCTCACGGCTGTCTCATCGATGCCGGTGAGCCCGCCACGGTGGTAGACACGAAATCGCGAAGCCGATAACCTTCCTCATCTCCGGCCGCCACCGCACCATCCAAAATTCACAGGCCACCGCCCCCGACGCCTATAAATTGAGTGTGCCCTTGGGTCCGTAAGGTAGTCAAGCACCTCGACACCCAGTATTGCCTCCAGTGGTTCACCGACGAGCTCAAATTTCTCGTTTCCCCCAAATCCACCCAAAACACCGCAAGAACTTAGTTCACCGTGGCCAGCTCGTTCTGGTAAGTCACCATTCAATTCATATATTGTTTTCGTGCCTCTGCATGCTTGCAAAGCTCATGGTGGCGCCCGTTTGCTCTGATCGACCATGGTTTGGCGGGAACGTGTGCTCCCGTGCTCGGTTTCCGCCGTGCACGTGGACAGGTCATTCTCGGGGTGTTCGAGTCGAATTAGTGTGCGTTCCGAGGCCGTTGTAGGTCCGTAAAGCCTCTCCGATAGTTAGCTTGAACAATCATCGCCGATCATGGCCGGTACGACTCACGGCAGGGATGAACGGGAGCGTGGCGTGGTCAGGGGCAATCGCGGGGAAGAAATAGAAACCTGAGGACATTTCTGCAAATCGTCAGTGACTTAATACAATAGTGAATGGACCTGTTTCGGTTTAGCTGATAATCTGAGGGCCTATCCGCAAAACTACCAGAGCGCGCGGGCGCGAGCGCGCTGTCCTCCCTGGAACTGGGTCGGTGGGCTGAATTCGGCCCAGTACTGTTTAGAGTTTTTCCTTTTCTTTTTCAGTGGAACTTTAGAAATTTGTAGAAAATTATAGAAAAATGATAAAATTATGAGACCAATTTTCCTAGGTTCCTTATTTTCCCTAATATTTAATAAAAATAAACTCATGATTTTTAGATCAAATAGGGAATTTTAGGATATTTAAAATAGCCTAAACCATTGATTCTGGATTTTTAGAGAATAAATAATAAGTCCAAAATTTCCCAAACTTTTTATGTGAGCTTTTCACATTATTTAGAAGCCATGGGTAGAAATTGGGTTGATTTGGACCTTGTTTGATCACTAAACCCAAAACCACCCCCCCTGCTCCATGAACTCCTTTACTGACTCCGGAAACCCTAGGTTCTCGGAGTACCGTGAAGGAAAGTTGTACTCAAGACTTAAATAATAAGTTTATGCTATCTTTGCATCCTCATGAGCATTCCATGACATCCATTCTTATGCATGTATATGGTTATATTAGAGCACGAAGAAGAAGAAGTCTCTGAAGAAGGGATACCACCAACCTCTGATCCTCAAGCAGACAACTGCTTTTATTTCGATATTTGTGGATCCGAGCAGGACACACCTGATAACAAAGGCAAGCCCCGGTGCATTTGCCACCTTCCTTGATGTTTTTAAAATCTTTCTCACTTGCTTGCTGCATTAGGTGATAGGAGTTGATTGATTAAACAATTCCTGCATTACCTTCCTTGATCTTGATTACCCTCCTTGAAACCTTGTTTTTACAAAAAGGTTTTACTATGCTTAGTATTGCTTTAGAAAAACAAAAGGATTTGTTTTACAAAAGATGTTTGGCTAAGTGGGAGGGATGTTTTCGAAAATAAAACTTGATGGTGAATCCATCATGGCCGTGATGGATTCAACATCGGAAAAGATGTACCTCTGTCAGGTACCAAGTTTTTGGGTTAAAAAGATTAAGCTGAGACCGGGCGGGTGACTTGCACGAGAAGAGAGTCTCGGTGTAGTGTCTCCGTCTGAGTCGATTAAGGACCGTCTCGATGTAGGCCTGCTGACCGAGGACCCTTTAACTAGTCACATGCCTCGTCATGGGTAAGCCTTGCCTCGGGCAGACTAAGACCGGAATAAGATAACACGAAATGGGAGTGGAGCGGTGGCGAGAGTAGCGTGTACCCTCCGTGGCAAGAGGCTGGACGGTGGTGTATCTGTGCTCTCGGTTTGCGTGAACCTGATCCGGTCTTAAGAACCCCGGTGGCGGGTTGACATATGCAAGGGTTAAGTGCTACATATGTCGTGTGATTGGAGATCCTCAGCTGAGTATAATCGATTCGGATCGCCGTACCTCCGCGGTTATGGAGACTTGGCCACTGACTTACACGTAGCATTCCACTAAAGATGATGGGCTTTTGTTAAAGAAATTGGCTAGTGCAGGACCAGTGATTGAACTAGGGTAGAAAGAACTCTAGTGCAGGTAATTTTACCTAACTTGACAAATAAAATTGGATTTTTAAGGATCCACTTTAGTAAGCATTTCTGCAAAACAGAGTCTTTGATTATTGAGAAGCCTTACCTTGACTCCCATATAACCAGCATACCCTTGAGAGTCTTTTCCTTAGTCGGGTAAGACTTGCTGAGTAATTCCATACTCAGGGTTTATCCCTTTGTTGTTTTTAGGTGGGGAAGTAGCAGACTTTTGCTGCTTCTGTGCCAAGGTGGTTCCCAAAGAAGAAAAACAAGACTGAAGTGCGGGAGGACTCGGTCCTCCATCTAGGATCTTTTGTTTATAGCCTTTCGGGAGAAGTTTGTGTCTCCCTTGGTTTGTATAATTATTACTTCTATGCACTCACTTTTAGACTGGTCTGTAATAACATAACTCGAGCTTGCTTTTGAAATATATGTAAGTTTATGTAATTCGCTTCCGCATATCTTTATCTCCGATGGTCTGTAATGTCTGCAAGACGGGTGAAACGTTCCTGGTAAGGTCGAAAAGGATACCGAGCTTGTCAAGTGACTTAGGAACATCTACAGGGTGTCTGATGTCTGTTAGACAAGGACAACTGTAGGTGGGTCTAATTACTTGGGAGGTTCCGTCACAGCTGAAAAGGATGAAGAGCCGAAAGTTGAAGTAAAAATGCCAAAAATTCTTAGCCCTCCGATAGAGGCAAGTCTGTCGAAGGCGCAAAAATCTTCTGCGACGACCCCCAAGAGGAGAAGGATGGCCAATGTGCTAGATGCTGTACTGGAGACTACGAAGGCGCCGAGCCCTTCCCCTGCGAAGAAAATTGTTCAAGCTGAAGCCAAATTACAGGCCAAAGCTGAAACTGGGCAAGCAGAAGCCAAAGCTACTGAATCTCAAGCTGAAGCCGAAGCTGTGCCTTCAGTGCCCATTGAGACGAAGCCTATCGTGTCTGAAGAAAAATTGGCAGGACAAATTGCTCCTGAAAAAATCGGGGCCTTTACTTCCGAAGCTTTGAATGAAAATATTGACTACATTATTCGACATGCTTTGGGGAAAAGCTGTCCGAAGAGGAAATTCTAGAAGCCAGGCACTATGCTCGAAGTTTGAAATATCCAAAAGGAGCCTTGGTTTTTCATGGGAGTAATGAAGATGATTTCTTATACTGTCTCACGGACAACAAATAAATATCCGTTTGTCGGGAGATAGGTACAAGCATGGGATTCCTGAAGCTGGAAGACGGCCTTTCACTCTTGTCGAAGGATGAACTTGCTGACAGCCTAGCATACAATAGCATAAAGGTATAAAAATTATCTTTGAATTTGAAAATGAGGTATTTCATTTGTCATACTCAATTCTTTCCTCCTCTTGCAGGGCGTGATTCTTAGCAATGCCCTTAGGGCATAGAAAAATATCGAAGATGAAGGCTATACAATGGCTCTGAACAACCTTTGTACAGAGGTGATCGAATTGAGAAACGAAGGTCTTGAAAAATATAAAATCTTGATTTCTCTGGTTAACAAAGTGAAAGAAGAGGAATCTAGTTTCAAGGCTCAAACTGAAGCCTAAAAAATTGAAATTGAAGACCTTCGGAGGCAACTAGCCGAAGCCAAAGAAAAATGTGCACTCGCGGAAGCTAACCAAGAAATCAGCGAGTATTGGAAAAATCATTTAGAGAAAAACATTGAAGAACTTCGCACTTCCAAGGAAAGATGATTTGAAAAATCCTTGGACTGTGTGAAGAAAATAAAAACTAGTTTTGCCAACATGGGCGCCTACTCTACCGAAGAAAACTTCATATGAGGCGACCCCGAAGGTGTTATTGAATGGATAAGTGGAGAGGCTGAATCTTTCGAAGAGATTTTAAGCGATCGTGGGGATGTTTGCGCATTTTCCGGTGCGCGGGGGATTTCAGCTATTTTGGAGAAAGCAGGATGTGATCGCGTCAAAGCCATGGCCGAAGCCGAAGCTACCCTCTCCGTAGATGACGTGAAGGATCCTTCAGCTGAAGCGACCTTGATGGGCGGAAAATTCTATAATGATGTCTGGGTAAATGGTGGCCGAGAGATGGCCCATAAAATTATAAAGAAAAGTGAAAAAGACACCCATGACGCCTGGATAGAAGCGAGACAGGCTGAAGAAGCTGCGGAACGTGAAAGACGTATAGGTATTGTTTATTGGCTATTAGCTTCGTCATTGTTTTTATGGCTTCGGATTGATTAACTTTTTCCTGCTTTAGCTGAATTATCTCCGCCGTCGGAATCGTTCAATCCCCTAGCGGGTCCGGAAATGAAGAAAGCGTTGGACATTATAAACATAGCTGAATCCATTGTTGATGAAGTTGTTGACAAATTGCTGCACGAAGTTGCTAAGAAAGTTCTTAAAGAGGAATAGCATTTTTTGTAAAAACATTTTGAGATGATCAATGTACCTTTATTGTAACAAGGCTAATATTTGTTATGTATGGCTTTAAGTCGAATATGTAAATTATTGTAATTCATTTCTTTACGATGCATGAAACTTTACATACATACCGTTTTTGAGCCTTCGGCGAAAAAACACCTTCCCTTCTTTTCATGCTTCGGAAAGAAAAAGATCCATACTTCGTAAAAATACCCATGCTTCGAAAAAAAATATCCATGCTTCAGAAAAAAGATCCCTTCTTTTGTGACAGGGCTGATGAAGAAGCCTGTATTTCTCAAAGCTTATTTTGTGCCTTAGCACATTTTTATTTCTACGAAGCATTTTCCGAAGATCAACTCCGTGTTCAATTCTCATGTTACTGATGTGATACGATGTATGATGTGATGCTATGCGGAATGATGTGATGAGTTGATGCAAAAATGATGCTAATGCCGCAGACACACACCCACACACCCACAGTGAAGCACACAAGCTCTGCACCCCCTTAGGGACGTCTGGAATCTCTTTGCTGTTTATTTTTTGGCTTCACCGCTTATTTTTCGGTGTAAATTCTGCATCCCCTTAGGAACGTCTTTTGAACTTCTTCGCCTTCTATTTCAGCGGTATAAGTTCTGCATCCCCTTAGGAACGTCTTTTGAACTTCTTCGCCTTATATTTTGGCGGTATTTGGCTCTGCATTCCCTTCGGAATGACTTTTGAGCAGAAAACTTACACTACGCTCCCTTAGGAACAACTTTTGAGCTTCGGCAAAACTTACACTGCGTTCCCTTAGGAACAGCTTTTTTGAGCTTCGGCAGAACTTATGCTGTGTTCCCTTAGGAACAGCTTTTGAGCTTCGACAATTTTTAGTTTCCATAAGTCTGTAAAGAAGATATATTCCATCTTGATAAAAGCAAAGAGTATTACAAGAATTTAAAACTAGATTTACATTGTTTATTCGTTACTAAAAACAAAATGATATAGAACATAAAAGTATTTCAGAGGGAGGATATTGCTCAATAAATGTGCTTTGACTCTGGCACAGTGCTGTTGACTGTACGAGCTTTAGATTCCTCCCTAAATTCGCGTTGCTGTTGAGAGTGCTGGGGCCCTTCTAGCTGCAGGCTTCGGGAATGTGTAGGTTGTAGTGGTGGTGGCGGTGGAAGCTGAGGCCAAGAAGCCTGAGAATGGCTAGCCGAAGCAACAGAGGCTGCAAGATGATTGCCCACATACTCTGGTATGTAGGGAGAATGGCACGAAGCAGTGTGCAAGACCTGCTTTGGCTAATTCTATCGAGCTTCGACTTCTGCTATCTCCTTTTGCTTCTAGATAATAATTTGACACATTCTTGTAGTATGACCCTTGTCCTCACCACAGAATAGGCAATAGATTTTCCTAGGATGATCTCCATATCTTCCTTCGAAGCCCCTAGCGCCTCTGCCCCTTGGAGCTGGTGGCCTAAAGGAACTTTGTTGCTGCCCCGAAGACTGTGAGGTATGCTGTGGCCTCTGAAGTTGGCTTGTTTTGTCGTCACTTCGGCTAGAGCCGTGGATCGATCTGACATGACTGGGGTGGATTCTTCCTCCGAAGCCCCTGATCATCTCAGAGAATCTGTAAGCTTCCTGCCTTCTTTGGCGGAAGTCGTTGTTAGCCCGGATATATTCATCCATCTTCTGAAGCAGCTTCTCCAAAGTTTGTGGAGGCTTCCTGGCGAAGTATTGAGCTGTAGGTCCTGGCCGAAGACCCTTGATCATGGCCTCAATGACAATTTCATTAGGCACTGTGGGTGCTTGTGCCCTCAGTTGCAGGAACCTTCGGACATAGGCATGAAGGTATTCCTCATGGTCCTGCGTGCACTAGAACAAGGCCTGAGCTGTGACTGGCTTCGTTTGAAAGCCTTGAAAACTAGTAATCAGCATATCCTTGAGTTTCTGCCATGACGTGATTGTCCCTGGCCGAAGAGAAGAATACCATGTTTGGGCTACATTCCGGACTGCCATGACGAAGGACTTTGCCATGACAGCCGCATTGCCTCCATATGAGGATATTGTTGCCTCATAGCTCATCAAAAATTGCTTTGGGTCCGAGTGCCCATCGTACATGGGCGGCTGGGGTGGCTTGTAGGATTCTGGCCATGGGATAGCCTGCATGTCTGCCGCCAAGGGAGAACCATCATCAAAAGCAAAGGTATCATGATTAAAATCATTGTATGATCCATCTTCATTGAATAAGCCCTCTTGACGAAGCTCCCTGTATTGAGGCCTTCGGTCTTGGTCATCTTGAGTAAGATGACGGACTTCCTCAGTAGCTTCATCGATCTTCCTTTGAAGATCGGCCAGTCGAGCCATCTTCTCTTTTTTCCTTTGTACTTGTTGATGAATGATTTCCATATCCCTGATCTCCTGGTCCAACTCTTCCTCCTAGAATGTTGGACTAGTGGCCTTTCTCTTCTGGCTTCGAGCCACTCGGAGAGAGAGTCTCCTGGTTTGTGTCCAGTGGCTGCAGTGCAGCAACCCCTGGCGCTGTTGTCTTCTTCAGCGGCATAACGAAGGCTGGTTTGCCGAAGCTTGTGGAAGTGAGTACACCCGAGGTGGGCGCCAATGTTGGGGACTTGTTCTCAAATGCTATGAATTAAGAACAAGGCAACACAAAACGTTAAAGGTTAAGACCCTTCGTCCTTTGAAGCATTATCTCCCTTAGGATATAATGATCTTCAGACGAAGGTCATAAAGGATGTACCTTCATCATCACAGTATAGATTAATGGAAGAAGAAGCATATGAAACATAAAACAAGACATAAATAATTATATGATTTTATTTATGTATTTTTTATATATTAAAGTGAATGAACATAAACAATATTGAATTACATTTATACCTTTGGCTTGACAGAAGGTGAAAATCCAAGCGTAACGCAACAGGGAATACAAGTCAGCGTGAACAGTATAGAGGTACTGTTCACCTATTTATAGGCACAGAATGTGGCCTGCGTAAAATTACATTCATGCCCTTCATATTCACTATTGACTTAATAACAATCTTTCGAGGACTAGATAGCCTTTTCCTCCTTAAGTCGGTTCCTCTTTCTGCTATTGAGCCGAAGCTCCCTTGCGCGTAGCTTCGGCGCTAGTTCGACCTTCGTTTCGATTCTGCTTTTCATATTGTGTGCAGCTTCATCCTGAATCCGAAGGTTCCTGTACATACATAATACTTTGGAAAACATTGTTAATCATGTTTTTGAGGACCTTCGGAAGACGAAGGCCCCCAACAAGGGGCAAACCCGAGCGTGAATAAAATGTGTGGTAGGACCAAGTCTCACGCATATGATGACTCATGATACAGAAACGAATGTCACATCTTTACTATATAATAGGAGTTTTATACAAAATAACTAAATAATTACATCATACGAAAACAACATCTAGCAACTATAGTTGACTGGAAGACGATGGCCTAGATCTCTCACGAACTCCTCGCGGCATTCTTCATGCTCCTTATCCTATGGTACCTATTCTTGACCTGGGGGATGTGAGTACAGCAACGGTGAGCTCACACACGTTCATCACTCAACAAGTTTTGGGGAATAATGTGCACGAGCTCACTTACGGTGGGGGCTCATGTGAAGTGTAAGGCTTACCAAAGAAGATGGTTAAAACTAAGCATTGCTTTTAAAGTTGGTCAAAGTTTTATTAGCAATTACTAAGTGTAAGTAGATATCAACCCAATTAAATAAGGGATCACAATTATTAATAAAACACACAATGCAATGCAAATGACAAATTAAGTTTAATTCCATAAGTTAATCATGTGAGTGTTCGAGCCATTCATGACCGTGAGGTAGGCTGATATACTAGTTTTACACTCTGCAGAGGTTGCACATCTTTTCCCACAGGTCATGTTACCCATTTGCCAAGGGATTGCGACTTCCCATTCATCTCTGCCGAGGAGACGAAGCAGGGTAGCACTACGAGGCCTTTACAAAGTTCCACTAGCTTCAGAAAACCCGCTACGGTTTCTGAGGAGACCGATATAGGAATCCCCCGTCTAAAAAGTCATCGCAGCATGATCAACCCGAGAACCTCCCTATACCGACAAATTACCTACCGCCCTTGCCACTTTTGGGTTAGGTAGTCCTCCACTAGCTTTCCTAATTAGTGAGCCAAGGGTGTCCCGTACCACCCTTGTGGTAGCACTGTATTCTTGGGTGGTTCTTCATGTTCTAATTAATAAAATAATCTTATCATGAACAATAATTAAACCAACAAATTAATGGAACATGATCATATATAATATTAATTTTCCAAAAACAGGTAGAGCAATAGCAAATCTACCCAATAGTTTATTTGTTTGCAAGGTGTGGGATAAACAATACTAAGAAAACCTATTAGGTCCCATCAAATAAAGCTAAGCATGTCACAGTGATTAACAGGAACATTATTAGGTAAATAAGAGTGATCAAGGGCACAACTTGCATGTGACTCGAGTTTCTAGGTACTTCACCAAGTTGGTCTTCGGTGTCTCGCAACCTCGCTACTACTCGTAGCAATACATACAAATAGACAAGAAGTACATAAAAATAACAGTACACCAAAAATAAGAACAAATAGTGTAAGAATATTCAACGCGCTGCTACGAGATCGTAGGTTCGAGAATTACTAAATTGGAGTTATGGTTGAAGAGATATGGTTTCTAGAAGGTCTACATGGTTAAACAACTAGTACTAGGTCCTAGATTGATTTTATAAATCATGTGAGACATACATTAAATATTATCTTTAATATAAGTCATACCTTAGTTAGAGATCACCTACTATTTAGATTATAATTATTAACATATTGCTTGGATTGGTTAGATCATGATAAAAGCTATTGTTATACTGTATAGGTAATATTGTTATGAACATAACGCAATTCGAACAGGTCAAATCGGAGTTAAAATGATCAAAATATGAATTATCTAAGTTTCTAGGATTAATTTTATACTTAAAATCATTTTCCATAAATTTACATAATTTAAATATCCTTTGGATCGCGGGTACTAATACTTAAGAGTGCATGGACTTACTTCTTTATAATTAAAAGGACCAATGGACTTACTTCTTTATAATTAAAAGGACCAATCTGAGACGATCTTTACACTAAAGTGGAATGAGGGTTGATTGTAGAAAATGGTAGGGGCTCTTATGCAATTGTCCCCTAGCCAAAGGGGTATGGGGTCGCTAGGGCCGCTCGCTCAGATCCTATGGTCCATCATCTACTACGACACGATCTAATCGTCACTGTGCATATGCAGATTAATGGTCCCGATCTCACAGCCAAACTGGTACGGGTACGTTTTAATCCCAGCCCATTCCCACCGATCCAACGGCTAGGGATCCATCACCCCTTTTTCTGGCAAAGACATGCGCAGGGTGGCAGCGCTCCCGTGTCGAGCGGCGAAGCACACGCCGACGAAGCCCCGCATGGCGGTCCCGGGCTCCCAACACTCAGCTGGCTAGTGATACGCGAAGAGGATGATAATACAAATAAGGTGAAGCAATCATACCGAGTTATTGGAGTACGGAACGCCCCCGACCATGGCGCTAAGCGGATCGGCTGCGCCCGCCCGACGCCGGCGAGAAATTCTGAGGCTCTCGTGTCACCAATCCCACTAGGCGAGCCCACGGAGACCCACCTAGATCCTAGGTAAAGCTTCCCAACCACCCGCCGATAGCCGAGCGGTGGTGCGCGATCGATTGCGGAGCTTGCTCTCTCGCGGTTTACTGCGTAACCTTGCACGAATAGCTAGGGATGTGGTGCGGGTACACATTTATACCCACGCAGGGACGGAGGAAAGGGGCGAGTTGGTTATCCAACTAGGGAAGTGTTGACACCTTTTTGGAGGTGCCAATCACTTCAAAAGAACCAGCGACGGTGCTCTCTGGTCAGGCGCGGACAGTCCGCGGCACAGGGCCGGACGGTCCGCGACCTGGCGCGAGGCAGAGGTGCTCTCTGGTCAGGCGCGGACGGTCCGCGGCACAGGGCCGGACGGTCCGCGACCTGGTACAGGAGCCCGGGTTCCCTGTCTGGCGGCTAGACGGTCCGCGCCCTGGAGCCGGACGGTCCGCGTGTGCGCAGGGGCGGCGGAGGATCGCCGACGGCGCCTGGATCTCGCTCCCGGGAGGGACCCCGTCGGGGAGGATAGATCCTAGGTGGTGTCTAGGCTCGGGTAGACCGACCTAGACTCCTCTAATCGACGTAGAGTCGAAGAGAGGCGAAGAATTTGGGGATTGGAATACTAAACTAGGGCTAAACTAGAACTAGACTAGAACTACTCCTAATGCATAAGGTGAAAACGAGTAATAGACTTGATTTGATCGATTGTTGGGGGTTCAATCGGCCGTAGCCCTTCATCTATATAAAGGGGGAGGTCTGGATCCGTTTCCAACCGTTTTCCGAGTTAATCCCGCGGTTTTAGGTAACAAATCCCGCGAGAAACTAGGAACCCTAACTGACTCTGCGCACGCGCGGACCGTCCGCACCGCCACCGCGGACCGTCCGGCCTCGGGGCCGGACCGTCCGCAATGCTCTTTTTAGAGCTCAACATATGCCCCCTGCCTTTTGGTGAAGGTTGACAAACCAAAAGCATATGGACTAAACCTGATGTAGGTCACCGACTTTTCGATATGGAGTTTATTCAATAAAGCACCAATATAAAGGCTGTTTCGGATTATATCTTTCTCGGCCATGACCATTTGATCAATGGATCAAAAGGAATAGAATGGAGGTGCCCTCCAGTCTAGATAGACGAAGGGACTATACATGTACCATGGATTTATCATCGTGCCATTTCATGTTTGAACAGGATAATATACCGACGATGAGTAAATAGGTGGAAAGTACCCTGGTCTCATAGAATGAATAGGCGATGCTTGTTGTGTCGCCTTTCGGGTCGTTTTGTTTGACCGTTTTGTTTTAGCAGGTGACCGGGGTTTCTTTGTTGACCGATCACGTGGAGCAGTCTTTTTGCTAGTATTTTTGGAGAGCAATTGATCAAAAGTAGGATCGGCTTTAATCAGCCGATTATATGTGCTTTGACCTTGCGTCTTTTTCCTTGCTTTGTGTAGAGGTTGACGCCTTTGGTCATAGGTGGACTGTCCAGTTGAGTTAGCCGGACCGTTTGTCTGAGCACCGGATTGTCCGCATGTAGGTGCCGGACCATCTACGATGCTGGGGCTAGGCTGATGTGTTTGGTTCATTAACTGTGCCTGCCCCCCAGCGTCTTTGGACCTTTTAGCCTTCTCGTCCGAAGCCTTTCGAGAAATCTCCTTTTGTGATATATCTGACATGCGAGGATTGCTGATGACGATGCCCTTGCCTTTGCCTTTATCGGCCATTTCGGGCCCGAACCAAGACCTTTTGCGTGTGAGTTCTATTGTATTAACAGGAAAGGGTTGTGTGTCTACTTGCATCTCCTGAAAAGCCAATCGACCCTCATTTATGGCCGATTGTATCTGTCGACGAAAAACATTACAATCATTGGTGGCATGTGAAAAGGAATTATGCCACTTACAATAAGCACGCCTCTTTAATTCATCAGGAGGAGGAATAGTATGAGTTAATTTAATGTTGCCATTTTTCAGTAACTCGTCAAATATTTTATCGCATTTGGCAACATTAAAGGTAAACTTAACTTCTTCTTGTCGATTCTTTCGAATCGACTGTAAAGCAGAACACGCTGAAGGTTTAGCCTATCCTGGCCAAACCAGTTCGGCGGTGTATACATCCGTGGATTCATCGTCCGAATTATCGTATCCCACTAGAGGCATCTTATGGCTAGCCGATTTTGATGTTTCCTTACTTCGGCTTTCACAGGTCATAGCCCGCTGGTGTAAGTGCACTAGCGAAAAGAATTGGGTGCCATCTAATTTTTCTTTTAAGTAGGGTCGCAACCCATTGAAAGCTAGCCCTGTCAGTTGTTTTTCTGCGACATGAATATGAAAGCATCGGTTTCTAGTGTCCCGGAATCTCCGGATATAGTCATTAACCGATTCTTCAGGCCCCTGTTGGACTGAAGCTAAGTCAGCCAATTCTAACTCACGTTCTCCTGAGAAGAAGTGTTCATGAAATTTCTGCTCTAATTCTTCCCAAGAGTTAATAGAGTTTGGTGGCAAAGCTGCGTACCATGCAAATGCAGTATCAGTAAGGGACAACGAGAATAAACGAACGCGGTAGGCTTCCCCATCAGCCAATTCTCCCAAGTGTGCTATGAATTGGCTTATATGTTCATGTGTGCTTTTCCCACCTTCACCAGAAAACTTAGAGAAGTCTGGTATTCCAGTTCCCTGTGGATATGGCACGGTGTCGAATCGGTGGCTATAAGGCTTTCGATACGATTGCCTTGTACCTGACACACTAACACTGAGTTTGTCCCTAAACATCCCGGCTACCTCGTCTCTGACCCTCTCCGCCATGTCTGGCGACCATCCATTGAGTTTGTGGGTGGAGATTTCAGGTTGCCTGACATTACTCTGTCGGCTTTCCTCCTAGGGATGTTTGAGGTGTGTGTTAGGTGTCCTATTAATGTCACTAGCTCCTGCCCTATACCCCTCAGGCTCTCTTGTGGCCGAATAGTATTCAGCCCTATGTCCATGAGGTGGTATGGCATGATTATAATGTGTTGCTGGTGGGGCACCATAATGTTGCTGCGATGAATGTGGGAACTGTGCGTATTGCGCAGCTCTCGGCTCTGCGTATGCATATCCGGACGGTCCGGCGTAAGAGGTCGAATGGTCCGTGACCTGGCCAAATGGTCCGAAGGTATATCCAGATTGTCCAGCCGTATATGGTGCTACGTGGGTAGTCTCATACCTAGACCGTCTGTCGTAAAGAACTGGACGGTCCGCGATCGGGCCGAATGGTCCAGGGTTGTACCCGGACGGATCGACCATATATGGCGCGACATGGGCAGTCTGCGCATGGACTCGTGTGGAGTCGGATGGTCCAACGTAATACGTCGGTCGGTTCATGCCATATCCGGACGGTCCGACGTAAGATGGCGGACGGTCTGCAACATATCCGGATGGTTCGGCGTGATGCACCAGGCGGTCCGTGATGGGGCCGAAGTGTTCAGGGTTGTACCCTGATGGTCCGGCCATGTATGGTGCGACCTGAGTGTTTTGTGTGCGGGCCTGCATCTGGTCGAACGGTCCGGCGAAATACGCCGGACGGTCTGCGGTATAACCGGACTGTCTAAGATGATGCTCGGACGGTCCGGTCGCGTCCAGTACCTGCCGCGCGTCTAGTGGTTGCGACTGTGATGGTGACACGAAAGCGTGCATCGGCATACCATATGATGGCTGGGTCAAGGGTGACCCGTTTATAGCCGATGTGTTTGACATGGGTGGCACTGTATTAGACTCTCGCGATGGAAAGTTAGGAGCAGCTGATTTCTCGTATGCACGTAAATGCATTTTAATAGATTCATCTACATATTGCTTTAACTGATCTCCTCGTTGATCCATGAAAGTCGTAAGAGATAGGTCTGGAGTACTTACAGCGAGACCCTGAAGTGGAGGTAGGAGAGATTCCATATCGATCTCCCCTTGACGGACGATCTTCTGGTGGCGATCTACCGTGAAGTGTGACAAGTACTTGTCTGCCGCCTCCTTGCGCCGTTCGGAGAGTTTATGCAGCAGTTCCGCCTCTTCCTTGTCGCGTTGTTCGTTCCATTGCCGCATCACCTCCTTCTCATCGCGCATTACGAGGTCTTCAAAGGGCCTTTGGTCATCAGCCGGAAGCGCCTCCATGGCCGGCTTGATGATGTTGGTAGTGGAGATCTTGGTGTGATCCTTAGAACCGGCCATTTATGGGCCGATTTTTAGCAGATCTAGACACCTATTCCCCAGCGGAGTCGCCAAAAAAGTATGTTGACACCTTTTTGGAGGTGCCAATCACTTCAAAAGAACCAGCGGCGGTGCTCTCTGGTCAGGCGCGGACAGTCCGCGGCACAGGGCCGGACGGTCCGCGACCTGGCGCGAGGCGGAGGTGCTCTCTGGTCAGGCGCGGACGGTCCGCGGCACAGGGCCGGACGGTCCGCGACCTGGTACAGGAGCCCGGGTTCCCTGCTTGACGGCTAGACGGTCCGCGCCCTGGAGCCGGACGGTCCGCGTGTGCGCAGGGGCGGCGGAGGATCGCCGACGGCGCCTGGATCTCGCTCCCGGGAGGGACCCTGTCGGGGAGGAGAGATCCTAGGTGGTGTCTAGACTCGGGTAGACCGACCTAGACTCCTCTAATCGACGTAGAGTCGAAGAGAGGCGGAGAATTTGGGGATTGGAATAATAAACTAGGGCTAAACTAGAACTAGACTAGAACTACTCCTAATGCATAAGGTAAAAACGAGTAATAGACTTGATTTGATCGATTGTTGGGGGTTCAATCGGTCGTAGCCCTTCATCTATATAAAGGGGAGGTCTGGATCCATTTCCAACCGTTTTCCGAGTTAATCCCGCGGTTTTAGGTAACAAATCCCGCAAGAAACTAGGAACCCTAACTGACTCTGTGCACGCGCGGACCGTCCGCACCGCCACCGCGGACAGTCCGGACCGCGGACCGTCCGGCTTCGGGGCCGGACCGTCCGCAATGCTCTGTGTGTTTGGTTGTGGGACAGCTAGGACGGGATCGTCCCCTGACGTCCTCTCTCGTCCCTCCAATTTTGAGGGACAACAGGGGACAACACAGGATAGTACTGTCCCAACCCTTGATCCAGAACCAAACAACCTAATTTGAGGGATCGTCCCATCCCATCCCGTCCTGTCATTGCAACCAAACGCATTAGAGCTCAACAGGAAGCCCTGGGGTTTGTTGAGATCACCGCGCCTTCCGCTGAGAAGCTGAATCAGGTCGCCCGATCCCACGCGCAAGTGACACAGCAAAAAGGAGGGAGGTCTGCCAAGCGGGACCCACACGCCAGCGTGCGACGTCTCGCGTGCGCGTGTTCATGAGACTGCGAGCCGGGGCCCACCAGTCAGCGATGGACCGTGCGGTGTGGGTGTGGGACGTGGACCGACGTGGGTGTATGCCGAGTTGGGCCATGAGATGAGAAAACCGGCCCAGTGAAGGTAAGTTTTTCATTTTCCTTCTCTTTATTGTTTTTCTTTTGTGTTTTATTTTCTATTTTCCTTTTAAATTTGCGAATTTCAAATTCAAATACCAATTCAAATATAAACGTACAAAAATCCAAGACGCTACAAGTATAATTTTATTAATTAATTTATTCATTTATTTATGAAGAAATGCCTCGGGAGAAGGTAAATGAGTTAACTATGTTGTCCTACCATGAATCCTTGTAGGAATCTAGACCGATGACCAACAACCACAAAAGCTCGGTTCATTCGAGTCAACAGAATCATGTTGTTCCACTAAACGAGTTAGGCCTGATTTTTGGGCCTTCTTGGGCCTAGATAGACCGCCTATGTAAGTTATACTATAAAATAGCTAAGATAAATGGTTTGTGCTAGGCTCACATCGAGAAATTTTTATCGAAAGAGTGGGATAAATGTTTACTTAGGCTCACGAGCGAGTCCAAAATTGACAACCCAGAATACCTACCCTCTAATGAACTTTTGCACTCTAAATCCTTTTATATTTAAGGACAGAGCAATTAATCTGCTTCCATTATATTTCCATTTACCATACCATACATGCATGTAATTACTGGAAACATTGGATCTGCCACTAACAGTCTCTGAGCCACTTTATTCTTTTGCATATATTAGTTAGGTGCCCGTGCGTTGCAACGGGCATACAAAATCTTCAATAAAATAATTAGTTAGTGCGTGTTTAGGTGGGAGGAGTACCACTGTAGAGCCCAAAATTGGTGAAAAAAATCTTTAATCAATGTTTATTTGATTAAACTCCTAACTTTAAAGATTATTTGTGTGCTGCATAACTAAAACATTTACCTAAATAAAACAAGGAATAAGTAGTATAAAAAGGTATATTCATAAACATATATTGCATATCATGCTGGAATTAATTGTTTGTTGCATTTATATTTGAAGTGCTAAACTTAAACAAGAATTCAAATTTTAGTTTAAAGTGAAAATGAAATTAGGAGAAATAAAATAGAAAAGAATAAAAAAAGAGAAGATTTCCTTACTTTCCTGGGCCTCATCTCTCTAGGCCCAACTCACTCCCGCGCCTACACTTCGCCTGCTAGGCTGAAAGGCACCCCGCCGGCCCACTGTCACCTCTCTTCTTTTCCTTTTTGCCTGGATCGCCGACGGGCGGGTCCCGCAAACAGTCTGTCCAACCGCGTGGTAGCAACCACATTGCCATCACCGCGCTGGCTTCCCCGTCCACGCACCGAGTCACTCTCACGCGGGGACCACTGGTCAGCTCCACCCCGCGCGCGCTCTGTATTCTCGCCACCGTCGCGTGGGACCCATGCGTGAGCCTCCCCCCGCGCGCGCCCTTGATTCCTTCGGGCGCTGTCGTGTGGGCCCTCCATCGCCTGGTCATCTCCCTCACGCGAATCTCGCACCATGGACGAAACTAATCATCCAAACGCACCGGCGCGGCTGTGTCTCCGAAATCCGTGCTAGGTTCGCGACCACTTCTCTCAGCTGCGGACGCACGACCCGCTTGTCCATATAACCGGGCCACCCTCACCATTACTGCCCCTTACCGTGGAGCGATGGCAGAGAACAGACGGAGAGGAGAGAGAGTGTTGTCGCCGCTAGAACCACCAAGGGATTCGGGTGCTCGCGCCACCATTCGGGTCGAGAGAGGTGGCGCAATAGCTTCGTGTTTGCATGTGGGAGCTTGGGAGGGCATTACCTGGCGTGGGCTCGGTCTACCTTGGCCGGAATTGCTCATCGGTGTTCCAAACCCGCCGCCGACCGCTCTGCTCCGTGGGCAGCCGGCTCTGCTGCTCGACGTCTGGTATGAACGCATCCTTTGCCTTCTCCATTACCCCCTCTTGATTTGCATTCACTCTGTACCCCGATAGGTCTCCTAGGTGCGGGATTCGGGTTCAGCGTCAGGGCGCCGTCGTGTAGCTCTTGCGCCGCCGTTCTACTCGGGAGCGCGTGAAAGAGAAGGGCGTGGTCGTTTGATCCATAATCAATGACCACGATTGGTTAGGATGGAAAATGTAGGCAGGGCCATAGGATGCGATCCGAATGGCCACGATCAAATCACAGATCCCCTTTGGGCGATGGAAGCTAGACCGTAGATCTGGGATCCAAGGGCCCTAATGGCGTACCGGTTCGGGTGAGGTTGTTTTAATCTAGACCGTCCGCGCAAGATCCAATGGCTGTCTTTGCATACCGGTTGATGAAGGCGTGATCTATTCCTAACCCTCGGATTTGATCCAACGGCCGAGATCTAGAGGTACCTCTTCGGCCATAATATTTTGCTAAAGAGTCCCCGCCGAACATAGGAAACAACCCGCCATCCTTAATAGTATACAGATCATTACAGCTGAGTCCTTTTTGTTTTAATCTGACCCCTGAACTTTTAGAAAATATGCAGCGCAGTCCAGAATCATAGGAAATTCAGAAATTCAATTAGAAAATGATTTTTAGTGTTAAAATAATTCTAGAAATTTAGATAATTCATAGAAAATCCATTCTAGCTCTAAATTAATTCATTCCAGTTCCTATAATTTTATAATATTATTGTTTATCAAATAGTGCCACTGATTTGACATGAAAGCCACTTTAAAATTTATTTCCTAATTAATCTTATATCAAATGTATAAAATCTTCGGAAATTCATAACTCCTTCGTTTTAATTCTGAATTGACTCATTTCAGTTGCGTTAGTCTCTTACAAATATTTACTATGCAATAACAACATTTATTATACCATGTCTCATACTTTTATAATTAGATATTTATTTATCCTATGTTAATTGGATTAATCTATGTCTATTGGATTAACCTCTGATCTTATGATTATAATTTGACTAGATGATCTTTAATCAAATAATGACTTAGATTAGAGTTGAGATAATCATTTATAGAATAAATTCTCAAATGATCTATACTAACCAATTTATAATATATTTTAATATTTAAATCACGTAGAGCTTTTATAGATCATAACTCCTTAACCATGACTCCGATCTTAGTGGTTCTCGTTCCTGCAACCTCGTAGCTTCGCGTATCGCATTATTATTCAATTTGTACTTATGCTTGGTGTGATGTTAATTTTATCTATACCATGTTTGTTTGTATTGCTACGACTAGCAGTGATGACACGTGTCACCTGAAGAGCAAGTTGGTACCTGGAATCTCAAGTGCCAGGCAAGTTGTGCCCTCGATCACATTTATTACCCAATCATGTTCTTTAATATCACTTATTAATACATAGGTTTAATTTTGATGGGACCCATTAGGTCACCATAGACTGTTTATTTTTTTACCTTGTTTACCCCTGAATCACTTGGGTAGTTTTGCTATTGCTTTATATGATTTTGGGATTAATATTACATTATATCCATGTTTCAATTATGTTGTTATTTTATTTATGTTTATGTCAAGATCATTAATGTTAATTGGAACATGGAGCTTAACTTGAGAAACACGTGCCACCACAAGGCTAGAATGGAACGCCCTTGGCTGACTAATTAGGAAAGCTAGTGGAAGACTACCTTACCCGAAAGGGGCAAGGGTAGTAGGGGAGTTGCATGCAAGGAGGTTCTTGGGTTGATTTTGCTGCGATGGCGGTCAGACGGGGGATTCTTGCAAGTGCTCTTCCCATAAACTGTAGCGGGTTTTCGGAAGCTAGTGGAACTTTGTAAAGGCCTCGTAGTGGATCCCTAGCCATTCACCTTGGTAGTGTCTAAGGGCCTTGCAAACCCTGGCGACATGGGAAACACGACTTGTGGGTATAGGTACAACCTCTGCAGAGTGTAAAACTGGTATACTAGCCGAGCTCACGGTCATGAGCAGCTCAGGACTCTCGCATGATTAATCTATGGAACTTAAATTCAATTCGTCATATGCATTGCATGGGATTTATTATTAATTTTGTTCTATTATTTTTATGGTTTGGTATTTACTTACACTTAGTAACTGCTAATAAAATTTGACCAACTTATAAAAGCAATGCTCAGCTGTAACCCCTATTGTTGATCAGCCTTACACATCAAATGAACTCCCACCTTTTGTGAGTTCATCCACATTATTCCCCACAACTTGTTGAGCGATGAACATGTGTGAGCTCACCCTTGCTGTCTCACACCCCTCACAGGTCAAGGACAGGTACCACAGGATGTGGTGCATGGTGGATGTTGTGCTGTGTTCGTGAGAGGTCTAGGTCGTCGTCTCCTAGTTGACTTTCTGGCGCCAAGGAGGGATTTTAGATCTTGTTATATTTATCTTTTATTTTGTAAGACTTTCGCTATGTAATAAGTACTCTGATTATGTTGTGAAATTTATCTCTATACACTCTATTATTATATATGTTGTCTTCTTTGGCGCATGTATGAGATGCACCCGGCTTTGTTCTTGAAAACCCGGTGTGACAACCACTCAGCGGTCATATGAAAATTTCCTGCTACGCGGTAACCCTGAGCGGTCACATTGGATTTGGATGGGTGTTGTTGACCCTTGGGTAGCAATAACCTCTACAGCTTGTAGAGTGGCAAGGCACTCCTATAATCACACTTTTCCAGAGACAGCCCAGCTAATGAGATCTGCCCATCCTTGGTCATGTAAACATGCCACTTATTCATCATGTTGTCACTCTGCAGACGAAAAATCGAAATTACACATTGATGTTTTTGTAGCTGATATGCATGTTTCAATAAAGAGTGTGTAACCGGTGATTGAAACTTAATTTAGCGTGTGATGTCTACGCAACAACAGACATGGAAGTCGTGTTACCTACGCTTTGTTTAGGCCAGTGTAAGAGAACATGTTAATCTACCTTAGACTGAAAGACCCGTCCTTGCCGCTCTTGTCCTTCGCAAACAAACTGTCATAGAGCTTCCATCTTACATTCTTGATTCGCCCAGCCATTAGCTCCATCACTTGTTTCCATTCACCAAACATGGTTGGATCACCAACAACGTTAACAACTATCTTGGCACCATGAATAGGGGGGTTCGAGTACATGGGTCATGCCAATCTTTTCAGTTGGCTCTTATGTAGAGCCCAAAAAATTTGTATCAAAGAAAAATAAGGTTATAAATAAATAAATATGTTTATAAGTGGGTATCTTGGGGGTATGGAACCCTTGGGAGTTAATTGGTTTTCTCTTCCTTGTGCATATTTGATTAATGGAATTATATGGGTTAACATAACAAATAAATAAATAAATAAAATGCCTCTCATGATAAAGTTATTGTATTGTTGCACTTTGTATTCAAATTTGTGAAACAAGCTTAAGCTAAGAAAACTAGAATTTGAAAATGGAAATATAAAATAAAAGAGAAAAGAGAAGGAAGAAATTACTATGTGAATAAAAATAATTATAATATATATATATATATATATATATATTATTCTTGTACAGATTTGAGATTGTACATTTGACTCAAAGATGAAGTTCATAACAGATTTCAAATTCAAATTTGAGATTCAAATGAAAAGAAAATCAAAAAGGAAAAAGGAAAATAAAAGAAAAAAAAGAATAAAACCCACCTGGGCTGGAATCCCCACAGTTCGGCCCAACTAACACCTGCACCGCGCCAGCCCACTCTACTCTCCTCTGGTTGTGACACTTCCAGGTGGGGCCCACTCGTCATATGCCGCGCCCACTCACGCGTGCACCGAGAAACTGACCAATGGGCCACCCTCGTCAGCGCTCCCTCTATCGCGCTCGCTACTCCACGCGCGGTCACTAGCTAGCCGGGCCCACTTGGCGGCCTCTCCTCAAACCTGTGCCGTTCGCTGACATGTGGGCGCTCCTCGTCAGGTCCGTCTCCCTCGCAACAAACCCGCACGTCGCGCGCATCGGAGCCGAGATCCGCGCGCATGGCACCTGGTTTTCGGACCATAAATAGCTGTATCGCCGAGTCGCTCCGATGACTATCCCCCTCCAGTTTGTCTCAAATCGTCATGTCGTTGGCTATCTCGTCGCCGTGTGCAGAGGAGAGATCCGCCGCACCCTTAAACTCGCCGGCGCTGCCCTTCTGCACAATTGGGGTGGTTCTGGGGCGTCGCAAGCGTGCGGGGAATCTTCTCTGGGTTGGTGCGCAGCTCAGGGTGGCTGGTGGCCGGGGCAATTGCTCACCGGAGCCGCTGCGCCGCCGTGACTCCGCGCCGCATCGTCTCGTGGGCAGAGCATTCACCGCCCCGATTTGAGGTAAAACCACCCCCATCCTCTTTGTCTCACTCACCGCTGCGCATAGCACCTTTCGGAGGTAGATTTAGGGGGCTCAATCGCAATCACCACGCCCGGCCGGGACTGCTCCGCCGTGGAGCTCAGCCTCGCCGTCGGCGTTGGGGGGGGGGGTGTAGAAGAAAGGCCGGTGCCGTCCGATCTCACTGAACGGCACAGATTAAATGTCAAATACCCTTTCACTCGAATTAGATCGGGACCGTTAGACGATGATCGAACGGCTGGCGGTCTATAGGTGTTATTTTGAATCTGGCCTCTCGATTTTGAATCCAACGGTCATGGGAGCGTACCGGTTCGCAGGGCTTTGATCTAATCTGGATCATCGATTGTGGATCGGACGGTTAGGAATAACGGGTACCCCTTCGCGATGGTCATTTTTCTAAAGAGCCCTCGGGGTTTTGTGAAATCAACCCGCCATCCTTTAGTCACTATGCGCTGTGTCTTGGAAATCTTTCCTCGAGACCCCTGGGTTTTCCAGGAATTGACGCCCAGTCCAGAACTCATTTAATTTGAATAAATAAAATAGAAAATAGATTTTTAATATGAAAATAATTGCTAGAACTTAGATAATTCATAGAAAATTTATTTTAGCTCCAAATTGAACCATTCCAATTCCTAAAATTTTGTAATAATATTCTCTATCATTTAGAATCACTGTTTTGACATGAACTCTGTTAGGAAATTAATTTATCATCTAATCCTATTATAATCACCTTAAATCTTAGGAAATTCATAACTTGAAATCTATAACTCAAAAATTAATGATTCCTGTTCCTATGATCTTATTTTAATATGTATATTAATGATGTGTATTTTGTTCTTATGTTTGGTGTAATGTTAATTTTGCCTATACCATGTTTGTTTGAATTGCTACGACTAGCAGTGAGGTCACGAATCCCCTGAAGATTATCCTGGTACCTGGAATCTCAAGGCCCAGGCAAGTTGTGCCCTTGATCACTTCTTTTCACCTACTCATGTTCTAATTAATCATAATGATCTGCATAGGTTAATTTTGATGGGACCCAATAGGTTACCCTAGTTTGTCTATCTTTATACCTTGTTTACCACTGAACTTTCTGGGTAGTACTTGCTAGTGCTATATGTGGTTTTGGGTATGGAGATACACTATTCATGGTTACACTTTTGTTATCAGTTGTTATTTATTGTTCATGGTGAGATCATTATGTTAATTGGAACATGGAGCGACCACCCGGGAAAACAGTGCTACCACAAGGGAGGAATGGGACCCCTTGGCTGATTAATTAGGAAAGCTAGTGGAAGACTACCTTACCCGAAAGGGGCAAGGGCAGTAGGGGAGAGGTCAGTGTAGGGAGGCCCTCGGGAGGATTTTGCTGCGATGGCGGTCCTGCAAGGGATTCCTGCACTGGATCTTCCTATAAACTGTAGCGGGTTTTCGGAAGCTAGTGGAACTTTGTAAAGGCCTCGTAGTGGATCCCTAGCCATTCACCTCGGTAGTGTCTAAGGGCCTTGCAAACCCTGGCGACATGGGATACACGACTTGTGGGTAAAGATGCGCAACCTCTGCAGAGTGTAAAACTGGTATACTAGCCGTGCTCACGGTCATGAGCAGCTCGGACCCTCACATGATTAAATGATGGAACTAAATTCAATTTGTCATATGCATTGCATCGCAGGTGAAGTTGTTACTTTTGTTCTATTACTTAACTGGGTTGGTATTTACTTATACTTAGTAACTGCTAATAAAATTTTGACCAACTTTAAAAGCAATGCTCAGCTCTAACCATCTCCTTTGGTAAGCCTTACACTTCACGTGAGCTCCCACCTTTGGCGAGTTCATGCACATTATTTCCCCACAACTTGTTGAGCGATGAACGTATGTGAGCTCACTCTTGCTGTCTCACATACACCACAGGTCAAGACCAGGTACTGCAGGATGATGCGCATGGAGGATGCCGTGATGTGTTCGTGAGAGGTCTAGGCCGTCGTCTCCCAGTCAACTTTGGGTTGCTGGACCGTTGTCTCCTTATAATGTAATCATTTATTTTGTATAGAACTCCTGTTATATGTAAAGATGCGACATTCGATCCTGTGCCACTATACATCATATGTATGAGACTTGGTCCCAGCATACCTGGTGTTTATGTTAACCCCGGGTTTTGGACCCCTAGAATCCGGGTGTTACAGAAGTGGTATCAGAGGAATGTTGACTGTAGGACGAAACCTAGATAGAACTGGACAACCATTATTTACTTACCTTTGCTACTCTGATCATTTCTAAACTTTCCTTAATCTTTCTCATCTATTTCCGCTTTACTCTGATTATTCTTACCTTTTCCTTCTAAAGACAAACTTGGATTTCACACTTTGAAATCCTGTGCCTAAAGTGACTTTAGGAATAGGAGACCTAATCCTAGGAACAAAAACAAAACTATTTTTATAAGTGTTTATGTATTTGAATGTTTGCTCTTATGATATCTGTCTGATTTGGATCTTTGATTGAGTGTGACGGGTTGTGGAGTAATGTCCACAATTACATCTGCATATACATCTAGGTGTAAAGGATAGCATTTGAAAGATAACTAGACAATCTAGAATATCCCCTTAGAAAAATATATATATA
Source organism: Zea luxurians (assembly GCA_029449295.1). Lineage (NCBI taxonomy): Eukaryota > Viridiplantae > Streptophyta > Magnoliopsida > Poales > Poaceae > Zea > Zea luxurians. Next base: position 27,166,834 of record JAOPSE010000011.1, on the reverse strand, counting down.
TATATAGTATTCCGTATCTATCTCATCTTGACATATTCTATCTTACCTTTGGACATTCACCTCGTACAACTAATTACCCTAGTCTTGACATAGAATATCTGGCCCAGCCCTGCCAAAGAAGTTTCAGTACATAACCAACTATTAGCTTATTCATTCTGCCTACTAAATGATTCCCTTGCAAAACTATCTTACCATATGCTTCTAACTTAGATGGTCAATACCAGGCGGGGTAGTGGAATTGATTTACCTGCTAATCGACAACCCCAACCACAGTCAGCAGAGATGAATCCTCCTAATCCTCCACCAGGCGGAGTTGATCCACTAGTCGCAGCTCAAATGAGAATGATGCAGCAACTGGCAGACACTATGGCAGATATGCGCACCCAAATGCAGCAAGAACGCCAAGAAATGCACCAGGAAAGAGAGGATGCACGTCGGGAAATGCGCCAAGAGCGGGAAGAGATGCGCCAGGAGAGAAGGGTACAACAACAGCAGCTGCAGCAACAACTTCAACAACAGCAGCAACAACAACAAGTGCCATTGCCTCCACCTCCACCACCAGTTCCACCCCGGGACAAGCACCGGGAATTCATGAGCCACAAACCACCAACCTTCTCCAACTCCGCAGATCCGCTGCAAGCAGATGACTGGTTAAAGTCCATAGAGAAGATGCTCAACATAGCTCAGTGCTCGGATAGAGAGAAAGTACTCTACGCATCAGGTCGTCTTGCTGGTCCCGCTGCAGATTGGTGGGATGCGTACTGTGCAGCTCATGCTGCTGCCGATACAATTACCTGGGCAGAATTCTCCGCACAATTCAGGAATTACCATATTCCTGCTGGACTCATGAAGATTAAGAGGAAGGAGTTTCTATCCCTCAAGCAAGGAAGTATGTCCGTAAGTGAATATAGAGACAAATTCATCCAGTTATCTCGATATGCTCCCAGAGATGTTGAGGATGATGAGCAAAAGCAGGAGCTCTTTCTGGATGGTTTGATTGGACCCTTGCAATATCAGCTGGTATCACACACATTCCCATCCTTCCAAAGGCTATTGGACAAAGCTATTGCTGTAGAAAACAAGAGGAGTATATTTGGAGAGAAAAGAAAGGCTGCTAACCAAGGGCAGGCTGGGAGTAGTTCCCGTCCTCGCTATACTACCACTCCAAGTACACCAGCTAGTGGCAGTTCTGGACAACAAACTCAACAGACACCAACTGCTCCTCCAAAAGCAAGCACTCCAGTAGGACCCGCTGCTCCTAACACAACCGCCATCAGGACATGCTTCAAATGTGGACAACCGGGACACTATGCCAACTACTGTCCCAATAGAGCTGCCTACACTACACCGGCTCCGATGAAGCAAGGACAAGCCTCGGCAGGAAGGAGTCAGCCCCTATCCATCAACCGGGGATATGCCCATCATGCAGAAGTAGAAGCTGAACCCGGTGAACTTGAAATTCAAGAAGAAGAGCCAGTTGGAGATGAAGTAGTCGGTGAAGAAGTCAACGAGCAACAAGAATAGAGTGATAAACATAGATATAGATACATATATATATATATATTTACTATTTGTAAGACCTAAATATTAGTTTAGCTATTAATTAGTATTTTATTATCTTAGTGATAATAGTAAGGTCTATTAAACCTATGTTTTGTTAAAGGAGGTTGCATCATGCCGAGATTTCTTTGTTTGTGCATATGTTCCGAAAACAATATGAGTACACACTCCTTTTCTTACAAATCTCGAGGGCGAGATTATTTTTAAGGGGGATAGGATTTGTAGAGCCCAAAAAATTTGTATCAAAGAAAAATAAGGTTATAAATAAATAAATATGTTTATAAGTGGGTATCTTGGGGGTATGGAACCCTTGGGAGTTAATTGGTTTTCTCTTCCTTGTGCATATTTGATTAATGGAATTATATGGGTTAACATAACAAATAAATAAATAAATAAAATGCCTCTCATGATAAAGTTATTGTATTGTTGCACTTTGTATTCAAATTTGTGAAACAAGCTTAAGCTAAGAAAACTAGAATTTGAAAATGGAAATATAAAATAAAAGAGAAAAGAGAAGGAAGAAATTACTATGTGAATAAAAATAATTATAATATATATATATATATATTATTCTTGTACAGATTTGAGATTGTACATTTGACTCAAAGATGAAGTTCATAACAGATTTCAAATTCAAATTTGAGATTCAAATGAAAAGAAAATCAAAAAGGAAAAAGGAAAATAAAAGAAAAAAAAGAATAAAACCCACCTGGGCTGGAATCCCCACAGTTCGGCCCAACTAACACCTGCACCGCGCCAGCCCACTCTACTCTCCTCTGGTTGTGACACTTCCAGGTGGGGCCCACTCGTCATATGCCGCGCCCACTCACGCGTGCACCGAGAAACTGACCAATGGGCCACCCTCGTCAGCGCTCCCTCTATCGCGCTCGCTACTCCACGCGCGGTCACTAGCTAGCCGGGCCCACTTGGCGGCCTCTCCTCAAACCTGTGCCGTTCGCTGACATGTGGGCGCTCCTCGTCAGGTCCGTCTCCCTCGCAACAAACCCGCACGTCGCGCGCATCGGAGCCGAGATCCGCGCGCATGGCACCTGGTTTTCGGACCATAAATAGCCGTATCGCCGAGTCGCTCCGATGACTATCCCCCTCCAGTTTGTCTCAAATCGTCATGTCGTTGGCTATCTCGTCGCCGTGTGCAGAGGAGAGATCCGCCGCACCCTTAAACTCGCCGGCGCTGCCCTTCTGCACAATTGGGGTGGTTCTGGGGCGTCGCAAGCGTGCGGGGAATCTTCTCTGGGTTGGTGCGCAGCTCAGGGTGGCTGGTGGCCGGGGCAATTGCTCACCGGAGCCGCTGCGCCGCCGTGACTCCGCGCCGCACCGTCTCGTGGGCAGAGCATTCACCGCCCCGATTTGAGGTAAAACCACCCCCATCCTCTTTGTCTCACTCACCGCTGCGCATAGCACCTTTCGGAGGTAGATTTAGGGGGCTCAATCGCAATCACCACGCCCGGCCGGGACTGCTCCGCCGTGGAGCTCAGCCTCGCCGTCGACGTTGGGGGGGGTGTAGAAGAAAGGCCGGTGCCGTCCGATCTCACTGAACGGCACAGATTAAATGTCAAATACCCTTTCACTCAAATTAGATCGGGACCGTTAGACGATGATCGAACGGCTGGCGGTCTATAGGTGTTATTTTGAATCTGGCCTCTCGATTTTGAATCCAACGGTCATGGGAGCGTACCGGTTCGCAGGGCTTTGATCTAATCTGGATCATCGATTGTGGATCGGACGGTTAGGAATAACGGGTACCCCTTCGCGATGGTCATTTTTCTAAAGAGCCCTCGGGGTTTTGTGAAATCAACCCGCCATCCTTTAGTCACTATGCGCTGTGTCTTGGAAATCTTTCCCCGAGACCCCTGGGTTTTCCAGGAATTGACGCCCAGTCCAGAACTCATTTAATTTGAATAAATAAAATAGAAAATAGATTTTTAATATGAAAATAATTGCTAGAACTTAGATAATTCATAGAAAATTTATTTTAGCTCCAAATTGAACCATTCCAATTCCTAAAATTTTGTAATAATATTCTCTATCATTTAGAATCACTGTTTTGACATGAACTCTGTTAGGAAATTAATTTATCATCTAATCCTATTATAATCACCTTAAATCTTAGGAAATTCATAACTTGAAATCTATAACTCAAAAATTAATGATTCCTGTTCCTATGATCTTATTTTAATATGTATATTAATGATGTGTATTTTGTTCTTATGTTTGGTGTAATGTTAATTTTGCCTATACCATGTTTGTTTGAATTGCTACGACTAGCAGTGAGGTCACGAATCCCCTGAAGATTATCCTGGTACCTGGAATCTCAAGGCCCAGGCAAGTTGTGCCCTTGATCACTTCTTTTCACCTACTCATGTTCTAATTAATCATAATGATCTGCATAGGTTAATTTTGATGGGACCCAATAGGTTACCCTAGTTTGTCTATCTTTATACCTTGTTTACCACTGAACTTTCTGGGTAGTACTTGCTAGTGCTATATGTGGTTTTGGGTATGGAGATACACTATTCATGGTTACACTTTTGTTATCAGTTGTTATTTATTGTTCATGGTGAGATCATTATGTTAATTGGAACATGGAGCGACCACCCGGGAAAACAGTGCTACCACAAGGGAGGAATGGGACCCCTTGGCTGATTAATTAGGAAAGCTAGTGGAAGACTACCTTACCCGAAAGGGGCAAGGGCAGTAGGGGAGAGGTCAGTGTAGGGAGGCCCTCGGGAGGATTTTGCTGCGATGGCGGTCCTGCAAGGGATTCCTGCACTGGATCTTCCTATAAACTGTAGCGGGTTTTCGGAAGCTAGTGGAACTTTGTAAAGGCCTCGTAGTGGATCCCTAGCCATTCACCTCGGTAGTGTCTAAGGGCCTTGCAAACCCTGGCGACATGGGATACACGACTTGTGGGTAAAGATGCGCAACCTCTGCAGAGTGTAAAACTGGTATACTAGCCGTGCTCACGGTCATGAGCAGCTCGGACCCTCACATGATTAAATGATGGAACTAAATTCAATTTGTCATATGCATTGCATCGCAGGTGAAGTTGTTACTTTTGTTCTATTACTTAACTGGGTTGGTATTTACTTATACTTAGTAACTGCTAATAAAATTTTGACCAACTTTAAAAGCAATGCTCAGCTCTAACCATCTCCTTTGGTAAGCCTTACACTTCACGTGAGCTCCCACCTTTGGCGAGTTCATGCACATTATTTCCCCACAACTTGTTGAGCGATGAACGTATGTGAGCTCACTCTTGCTGTCTCACATACACCACAGGTCAAGACCAGGTACTGCAGGATGATGCGCATGGAGGATGCCGTGATGTGTTCGTGAGAGGTCTAGGCCGTCGTCTCCCAGTCAACTTTGGGTTGCTGGACCGTTGTCTCCTTATAATGTAATCATTTATTTTGTATAGAACTCCTGTTATATGTAAAGATGCGACATTCGATCCTGTGCCACTATACATCATATGTATGAGACTTGGTCCCAGCATACCTGGTGTTTATGTTAACCCCGGGTTTTGGACCCCTAGAATCCGGGTGTTACATCTTAGCCTTGAAAGGAAGCGTCGTGGAATGTCGTAAGAAGATAAGTTAATTGCAGCAATAGGAAGACTATTACTTGTCAATTCTATAATTGAAGCAACTGCTGGAAAAATGATTGTTAATGAAGGAAAAAATACAAATGGGGTGCCTATTGTGCTTGCCTAAGCATTTGCAACTACTGAATGACATTGGGCCTGAGGGTACCACACAAGCAATTAGTAAAAAATACCTATTTGCAACTTCTGGTGCTGAGCACACACATTTATTGCACCAATCCTTTTAGAATATAGACCAAGGTTCTTGCTATAAGATTGTGCAACAAACACTTTCATGCCACGCTTAACAAAAAGCCTGACAGAAATTGCATCTTCATCAAGGCTTCCACTGGCAAAACCCTAAAAGTAAAACCTACCAATCAGCGGAAGACATACTGCAATACATATGTAGGAGACAAGGTACTCAAGCAAAAACAATTCACCTAATATGCAACATCAAAGAAATGCATATGCTTTTTCTCTTTAATGACATCTGCAATTTTCTCCAACTGTTCAGGAGTTGGGTCTATTCCAGTTGGGTTGTGAGCACAACCATGTAGAAGAACAAAAGATCCTTCAGGAGCAGCCTATTGTGAAGGGAAATGAATAGATAATGGCATAAACGATCAATTAAAAGCAAATTATTCATTTGCAAAACAAAAAACTCTTTAGATGTGTAGGACCAGTAAGGCGACCACAGGGGAGGTGAATGGGAGCCAGTCAGATTTTGCTTCCAAACACTGAAAATGAACACTTCACTTCAATTGAGATGAAGCAAGTGCTCAAACCATGAACACATCAGCGAACAAGTGATCTCATGATTACAAAATGTTCCTAATACTCACATGAGACCAGCAAAACAAATGAATTGCAAATCGAACACCAAATAGTCCAAAACGGTCCAATATTGTATCGTCAACAAGTGTTGTTTTCAGTAGTATGAAATTCTATTCTTGAATTCAAAACTAAACCAAACAAACACCGATTGAGATGAAATTTTACAGACTCCTGAGAAACTAGGTTTCCAAGATCTCCCTAAATTTTGAGCTCAATCGGACTTGTGAATCACCCTCAGATTTAAAAATACAGCTAGAAATTGGGGTTTTGTTAGAGTTTTCTAGAACGAGTTCATACTGAGTTTTTCTCAAATCACGACCAAGATCTGCAACAACTAGGTGTATGCAGTGGTTCGAAGAGTGCAACTCACCACTACTCAATCCCCAAACCAAATCCTCTCAAAGGAATCAAAGGTTTTTCACCAAAAACACAAGATCGGGGAAAAGGAGAAACCAAGACTATAAAACTTCAGAAATTCCAACGAGGGTACAAACTAAGATTTGAAGCCAAAGAACCCTGTGGGCTGGACCGGCGACCCTTCCTCTGATTAAACTTGAAAATCAAGAACATAGTCTAAGTACAAAATCATTGTGGAACCCTCGGCTCAACTAGTGTCTACTTAGAGTGTGATACCCAATTTTCAAAAGGAAGAGAAATTGAAGATTATTCTTTTTTTCCTTGTTTTCTCTTCCGGGTCCTGTGCTGCAGGGGTTTGGAACTTTTAGGAAGCATTCACCAGTAAAACAGTAGAATTCTTGTTGGACTGGTGCCCTGGGATCGGGAACGGACGTGAGAGCGAGTTTGGGCCGTGGATCTCGATCCGGCAGTGGGGAGCCCATTAGTTCTCCCCCCTTAACCCTAGCCGCCCCCTCCCCTATTCCCCTTTGGTTGCAGCCGCCCCCTCCCCTATTCCCCTTTGTGGCCGCCACCCCCCCTCTCTCTCCCTCTCCTCCCCAAGTGATTGCAGCACCACCCCTCAACCCTAGCCGCCCCCTCCTCCTCTCCATGGTGCAGCCTCCCCGCTTGGTACCCCGTCGTGTGGGTGCGAGTCTTCCATTGGAGTTTGGAGGGAGGAAGAAGGAAGAAAGGAAGGAGGAAAGGAGGAACCCAAGGTGATTTTAAGATCATTCTTTTTAGTATTTGTGCTGCAATCCAATTGATTACATGTTTACCTATGCGAATCGGTATAGGTGCTGTCCAGATTTTTGTGGGAGGACGAACAGTAGTAGTTATAGGGATTTCTGGGGATTTTTCGTGGGAAATTAGTAATAATCAATATGAGAATCATGTAGATCTTTGTCATACCTTTCCAACGAGTACTTATGCGCTCGATTCGGAGTTATAATTTAGGAGATATCGTTGTTTGAGTCCGGTTATGTTGCTGTCCAAAAAAAACAGATTTTCAGGTGGATGAACAGCAGTAGTATTAGCAGTTTCTGGTGATTTTTCGTGGGAAATTAGTGATAATCAATGTAATAATCATGTAGATCTTTGTCATACCTTTCCAACGAGTACTTATGCGCTCGATTCGGAGTTATAATTTAGGAGATATTGTTGTTTGAATCCGGTTATGTTGCTGCCAAAAAAACAGATTTTTCAGGTGGGTGAACAACAGTAGTATTAGCAGTTTCTGGGAATTTTTCGTGGGTAAATAGTGTTAAACAGTATGATAATCATGTAGGGCTTTGTCTTATCTTTCTAATGAGTACTTATGCGCTTGATTTGGAATTATATTTTAAAAGATATCGCTGTTTGAATCCGGGTATGTCGCTGTCCAAAAGACAAAAAACAGATTACAGGGTTCATCTTGTGGACTGTTTTGGGCTAATTAGATGTTAGAATTCAATTATAAATTATATACAAAACTTGTGGGGAATTTTATGTAGATGCCTCTGGAGTTTTTGTTTGTTACCACTGTTGTCATAATTTTAAAGTTATGAAATTATTAAGCAGCACCGCTGCAGTTTGGTGGGTGTGGGGAGAGATGTAACCCGCGGCGGGGTTTGAGTTTGTGCGTAGGTGCGACGTCGTTTATGAGCCTGATTATGTGAAATAGGTGCACTAAGTTGTGTGTCAAAAACAGGTGGTGGACTTCCGGATCGTACTTAGGGATTTGCCCAAACTTCCGGTAAAGGCAAGTAAATACAGTGGTGGTTGCTACCGTTTGGTTTGCATCCTATTCCCTGTCATTGAGTATGCATAAGTTTTAATTATGTTAATTATTGAATTCTATGATGAAGTTTATTTGTTTGGAAGTATTAATTCTCAATTGTCTAATATTGTGGATGATCATAATTTGATAATGACATATGTGGTTGATTCCTCTCTTGGATGAAGTTGAAGTATCTTTTGAATCATGTTATATGAAGTGTTGTAGGCATGACATGCACATCGCATCATCCATCTTGCATTTTGAAGTTATGTCGTGATCTTATGGTCCGACCGTACCGGTACATTTTTAGCATCGTACGTTGCCCGAGGAGGGGTACGATGCGGCTTCATATCCTTAGAGGTATGAAGGCAGAAGTCATCCTTGCATTTGCAGACATTTGCACTCATGAGGAATATATGAAGTGTGACATTACTATGTTACTATTATGGTTTCTACCTGCGAGGTGTGGTAACTAGGTGTGTTGTACGTTGTATACGTGCTGCACCTTCGTAATAAGAAGGTTGTGGAATCAAGTGGTGGTAAAACAATGTTCTTATGTGGTTGAAGAGTTTGATATTATTTTACTTGGTGAGATGTGTCATCTCACTCTTGCATTACTCAATGCAGGTACTTGATACATGTTGGGAATGAGGGGAATAGCAGCACGTCCACTTTCACTCTCACAATAACGCTGCCCAGGCGCAGCCATGATTTAATTAGAAACTTATTGTCAAAGGAAGTTTGTTTTTTTATATAGTCGTGCACACTGGTTAATTCTGTTCAGGTCGTATGTTTATCTTCCCTTGCTAGCCGATTAATAATACTTAGTATGTTTTTGTCATGATATATGTTTATACCCTGTTGCCCCCTTATTTATGCAATCTTGCAAAGGGGATGCTGCTGAAATTTTATATATGGACGTCGGAAGTGTAGTTCAGTAGCATTCCGGGTTGTTTGTGGAACCCGGGGTGTTACAGTTGGTATCAGAGGATAGGCTTTAGATTCTACGCAATTTGAAGATAAATTTGACACACTTGCACATATAGAAGGGTATGGGTTCATATATCTTTCATATTAGTTTTTTATTGTATAGATGACTAGAATTTCCTTACTCCAAATCCCTTTATGGTTTGATGGGGTATGTCGTTAACGACGTAATGCTTGATATGATATGTTACTTCTATTTAATATTGGTTTCTTGATGTGGTTGTTATTGAAATTATTATGCAAGTGAAGCTACTAATGTACTTGTTTTATATACATATCGTCATAATGTTTTTTTGGATGCAATGTTTACTAATCTCTGAGCTATTACTATCATACATTTCTGTATGCTTGACTGTGGATGTTTTTTTCCAAAAGGATTCTTGGGTTCTAGTACTTATAGGACCGATTGTTTATTGAGCTTGTGTATAAAGGATCTATTCCGACTTGGTGTAGTGTGAAAACACTATACAATGTAGTTTTATGGTGTTGTTGAGTTTGATTGACTGTTGGGTTACAACCCAACTTATCAATGTAATATTTCCATGGGTGCAGTGCTTTACACCTCACCTTTTTTGGCTAGTGTGGCTACTTGCCAACTTGATCTTAGAGTACAATAGGTTTGTCTCCATAGAGCAAAGGCAATGTTGTACTGTCTATGAAATCTTGAGACTGGTAGAACTCAAGTGAATTTGTAAGATGACGTGGATAGATAAGTTCAATCATGTTTACATGATAGGTTTTCTTATTGTGTGCAACCTTATCTTTAATAATAAATAGGGTGATTTCAAGTGGATTTTATGTCTATATTATAGTTGAAGAGGCATGCATGTTTTCCTTCTATGGTTTGTTTCTATAGCCAAAAAGGTTATGCATAATTTTTATTTGTTGGAGGCTAGTCATGTGGACGAAATGGACAACCCGTTTTATATTGTTTTTAATCGCCGATGATATATGGTAGTTTTTTTATATGACCAGTTCTCTATGCATGCTTGTTGAATTATTATTTGGACCGCTTTATCTTAAACAAAGTCAATGTTTAACTGGAAGTTGCTTATGTTTGTTAGTCCTCTATCTCTATAATGATGTGGTTGTTGCATCAGATGGAGATTTTTTTATATGAATGATGGTTTGATAGATCATGTATGTCTACTACTTTGAAGTCATCCTATGACATCACGAGGTACAAATTGTTCAAGTGCAATAATAGGAGGTATTGTTGTATGTGAGGTTAATCAAGGTAGTTTGGTTAGGTGGATTGTCTTATTGAAGTCCAATTACTCCTGTTGAGCATAGTATCGTGTTATTATTTTAGTGTTGAAAGTAATATTTATGAAGCTTTTGCATGAGTCTGTGTCAAGAAGTACATTAGTTTTTCTTGTTGTTATCCCTCCATTGCTTTATGAGTATTGCAAATTTTATCTCTTTTGAGAGGAGAAAAGGATGTTATATGACATGAGCACCATTTGCTTCACGTCAACAGAATAGTTTTGGAGATTTCTAGTAGTTGGATTCTAGTGTAATAACAACCATGTTTTATAGTGTTGGAGACAGGTATGTCAGGTGTTTCATACATTGTCGATATAGGGATGTTTGACCTTAGTGGCATTAACAAACGAGGTTGTTGAATTCATTGATTGTTGTGCTTAGTGTTCTAACCTATTTGGTAGAGTGTTATTTAAAGACTTTGTGGAGTTGCATCCCAGTGTGGTAGTGGAAAATCCTAGTGTTGATTGCATCTGCCAATGACTTGGGTTTCATTTTATATTGTTTTTTTATTGTTGATAATGTGTTGTTTGGTTTTGGGAGGCATTTTAAATTAGTTGGAGGCTGAATCAGGCTTCACTTATCTAGAATGTTTTGTAGTATGTTTCTTCATCTTTCCATAGGATGTTTAATCACCATGTTTGGTCTAAACATTTGAGAGATAGGGGTTTCTTAAAACATCCTTGTTGGTGTCTCTAGCAGAGTGAGTCTTTAATTTTGTACGGAAGAGTAGACATTGAAGACGGTATAATTTGGTCTTTGTGGATTATGAAAGTTTTAGTAATTTCATGATCTTTTCAAAGAGTATTGGTTTCTAATTCTCATTGCATATAATTGGAGTTAGGTTGCTCTGAAGTTGTTGCACTGTTGTGTCTGAACTTTAGGCGTCATTATAATCACCAATAAATCGACGGCATTTTGATAGTTGCAGAGCCCAAATTTGCGAATTCTCTTTAAGCAAAACTTGTAGGTCTTTTCAGTACCTTTTTAATGGGTATTTACTTGTAACTGTCTGTTAAATAGATTTGGAGAGGGGGTTGCCCGGATATAAGTCGAATCTCTAATGTGCAGTATCTCAGGCTGAGTTTAGCTGTAGGTCATGCAGAGTTGAGGGCTATAAGGATAAATTTGGGTGCAACTTTATTGCAAAAGTCGTGGACAATTTTCAAAACTTTTCCAACGCGTGTTCGTTGTAGTTTAAGTTGAGTATAGCAGGAGTTATAAGTTTTTGAATTTTAGTTGTCCATTGTTTCAATCCTATCAGTTTTGCAACAAAAGAGTTGCATTGTTTTATGAGTTTGGAAACCAATTCCGAGACACTCATTATAATAAAAGTTCTAGGGAATGTTATAATCTTTTCAATGAGTTTATATTTGCAAAATTTTGTTAGCTGCAGGGAGTTATGATATAATGTGGGCAGACATAACATGCTTAAATTGATTCTTGTTTGCATGATGTGAGATTAGGCTTAAATGATTTAAAAAGTTATCATATTGCTTCTATACTTATATTTGTTCTAGGTGTCTCGTAATGAAGAACCTAAAGTTATTAGTCTTTCAATGACCACTTAATCTTAGAAGAGTAATGAACCTGATAAAATCTATTGCTTGTTGTTGGGACTGCATGACCAGTTTTAGTTATGCAGCTAGTTCAATGAAGTAAACCATCTTTTCTGTAGAGATGTTATATATAAAAGTTGTAGCCAACTTCTTTATCTTACTTGTGTAAAAATTTCATGACCATAGGTCTAGAAGTTTGGGAGTTATGATTTTCTCAAGTCCAGTCTTGAAATCTGTGCAGATTCTGTACAAATTTCGAAGCTGACCTTGTTTGCCCAATTTAAACTTCGAATAACTTATTATAAATTATAAAGAAGTTGTAGTACTTTTCTTAATATTTTCAACAAATTTTGGATTACTTTTTTTGGAGATCTATAAGTTAAGTTACAGCTGTTTTAAGTGTGATCTCTGAATCTGTCCAAATTTGGACAGCAGAGCCTTTCTCGTGTCTTTTGACCTTGATATGCATTGAATTAACTTGATATGTTTATAAATGAATTATAGACAATTCTACTAGCTTTCTAAAAAGTCTGGGAGCACCTGAATTGGATGATTGAGACTCCAATTATGGATTTTTGAATTGAGTAGTTGAATTATGTCCAAGTCTGGACAGAATTTACGTTTAGCATTGTTTGACCTTTCTAAGTGTCAAATCTTGTTGTGATGATAATACCAAGGCTATAGTGGACTTTATAAGCTTTCCATAAAGTCCTAGTTTACTAATTTTCGATGCATATTTTGTGAGTTAGGAGCAAAATAATTAACCGCTGTGTTGTTGTCTAGAAATATGCAAGCATTAAGTTGCTCTTGTTTAGCTAAGTTTTATTTAGGCTATAGGAACACTATATGCATTGCATTAATATATACATTCATTGAAGTACTTGCATATGTCAATGTTGATTTGGTGTCTAGAAAGCTTTGTCCGAGGTATATAGGACCGTCTACTATCTTAGCCGAGGTGGCAGCTGGGCTTAGCACATGCAATTGTCAGAATCTATGATCAGAGTACACCATGTATTCCATGTATTTATGTTGAGGAAGTATTTGTAGAATCCAGACCATCTAATCGAGCTAGAGCCGATTCCCGTGTAGTAAGATCAGACTCTTGAGTGTCGTCTGCTGCGTATCTTAGAATCCTAAGAACTTGAGGAGCTGATGCGGCGGAAGTACCCGAACTTTTCGTTATGTGTGAGTTTTGTTGATTCATTAATCTTTCTTTTGTCGTTCCGATAGAAGCGTCGGAATTCGAGGTCGAATTCTTTTTAAGGGGGGTAGAGTGTGATACCCAATTTTCAAAAGGAAGAGAAATTGAAGATTATTCTTTTTTTCCTTGTTTTCTCTTCCGGGTCCTGTGCTGCAGGGGTTTGGAACTTTTAGGAAGCATTCACCAGTAAAACAGTAGAATTCTTGTTGGACTGGTGCCCTGGGATCGGGAACGGACGTGAGAGCGAGTTTGGGCCGTGGATCTCGATCCGGCAGTGGGGAGCCCATTAGTTCTCCCCCCTTAACCCTAGCCGCCCCCTCCCCTATTCCCCTTTGGTTGCAGCCGCCCCCTCCCCTATTCCCCTTTGTGGCCGCCACCCCCCCTCTCTCTCCCTCTCCTCCCCAAGTGATTGCAGCACCACCCCTCAACCCTAGCCGCCCCCTCCTCCTCTCCATGGTGCAGCCTCCCCGCTTGGTACCCCGTCGTGTGGGTGCGAGTCTTCCATTGGAGTTTGGAGGGAGGAAGAAGGAAGAAAGGAAGGAGGAAAGGAGGAACCCAAGGTGATTTTAAGATCATTCTTTTTAGTATTTGTGCTGCAATCCAATTGATTACATGTTTACCTATGCGAATCGGTATAGGTGCTGTCCAGATTTTTGTGGGAGGACGAACAGTAGTAGTTATAGGGATTTCTGGGGATTTTTCGTGGGAAATTAGTAATAATCAATATGAGAATCATGTAGATCTTTGTCATACCTTTCCAACGAGTACTTATGCGCTCGATTCGGAGTTATAATTTAGGAGATATCGTTGTTTGAGTCCGGTTATGTTGCTGTCCAAAAAAAACAGATTTTCAGGTGGATGAACAGCAGTAGTATTAGCAGTTTCTGGTGATTTTTCGTGGGAAATTAGTGATAATCAATGTAATAATCATGTAGATCTTTGTCATACCTTTCCAACGAGTACTTATGCGCTCGATTCGGAGTTATAATTTAGGAGATATTGTTGTTTGAATCCGGTTATGTTGCTGCCAAAAAAACAGATTTTTCAGGTGGGTGAACAACAGTAGTATTAGCAGTTTCTGGGAATTTTTCGTGGGTAAATAGTGTTAAACAGTATGATAATCATGTAGGGCTTTGTCTTATCTTTCTAATGAGTACTTATGCGCTTGATTTGGAATTATATTTTAAAAGATATCGCTGTTTGAATCCGGGTATGTCGCTGTCCAAAAGACAAAAAAACAGATTACAGGGTTCATCTTGTGGACTGTTTTGGGCTAATTAGATGTTAGAATTCAATTATAAATTATATACAAAACTTGTGGGGAATTTTATGTAGATGCCTCTGGAGTTTTTGTTTGTTACCACTGTTGTCATAATTTTAAAGTTATGAAATTATTAAGCAGCACCGCTGCAGTTTGGTGGGTGTGGGGAGAGATGTAACCCGCGGCGGGGTTTGAGTTTGTGCGTAGGTGCGACGTCGTTTATGAGCCTGATTATGTGAAATAGGTGCACTAAGTTGTGTGTCAAAAACAGGTGGTGGACTTCCGGATCGTACTTAGGGATTTGCCCAAACTTCCGGTAAAGGCAAGTAAATACAGTGGTGGTTGCTACCGTTTGGTTTGCATCCTATTCCCTGTCATTGAGTATGCATAAGTTTTAATTATGTTAATTATTGAATTCTATGATGAAGTTTATTTGTTTGGAAGTATTAATTCTCAATTGTCTAATATTGTGGATGATCATAATTTGATAATGACATATGTGGTTGATTCCTCTCTTGGATGAAGTTGAAGTATCTTTTGAATCATGTTATATGAAGTGTTGTAGGCATGACATGCACATCGCATCATCCATCTTGCATTTTGAAGTTATGTCGTGATCTTATGGTCCGACCGTACCGGTACATTTTTAGCATCGTACGTTGCCCGAGGAGGGGTACGATGCGGCTTCATATCCTTAGAGGTATGAAGGCAGAAGTCATCCTTGCATTTGCAGACATTTGCACTCATGAGGAATATATGAAGTGTGACATTACTATGTTACTATTATGGTTTCTACCTGCGAGGTGTGGTAACTAGGTGTGTTGTACGTTGTATACGTGCTGCACCTTCGTAATAAGAAGGTTGTGGAATCAAGTGGTGGTAAAACAATGTTCTTATGTGGTTGAAGAGTTTGATATTATTTTACTTGGTGAGATGTGTCATCTCACTCTTGCATTACTCAATGCAGGTACTTGATACATGTTGGGAATGAGGGGAATAGCAGCACGTCCACTTTCACTCTCACAATAACGCTGCCCAGGCGCAGCCATGATTTAATTAGAAACTTATTGTCAAAGGAAGTTTGTTTTTTTATATAGTCGTGCACACTGGTTAATTCTGTTCAGGTCGTATGTTTATCTTCCCTTGCTAGCCGATTAATAATACTTAGTATGTTTTTGTCATGATATATGTTTATACCCTGTTGCCCCCTTATTTATGCAATCTTGCAAAGGGGATGCTGCTGAAATTTTATATATGGACGTCGGAAGTGTAGTTCAGTAGCATTCCGGGTTGTTTGTGGAACCCGGGGTGTTACATAGAGAGAAAACTAGGAGCTCTATAATGAGTGCTCAAAACAAATGGCAACCAAGAGATGTTGAACTAACCAGCCCTCCCCTCTATTTATATAGGGTTATTCTCACTTCCTAAACTACCCCTATTTACATAGAGCCTATCCACTCCACTGGGGGTGAAATGGACCAACTCCTAGGTTTTCGATCCGACAGCCACATCCTTCACATGGAGTTGCTTCGCCTTGACGCACCCTCCGTGATCATGCCGTGTGCCGCCACCTGTTCCCTCTGGAATTACCACCGCTGAGTTTTGAGGCCCAAACTCAACAAAACCCACCATCCGTAGCGTTGGGTGGTTTTGACGCCCAAACCACCGAACCTGCCTGAGCACCGCACCTCGTGCACGTCCTCCACAATCAGACGCGTGTCCCGCCAGTCCTCAACCACGCCGGCAACACGGTCCACTCCACCACATCCTCGCACAAGTGTGTGTCCCAGGTGTCAGCCACCGTGGTTGGTCACCTGGCTGCTCTGATCCGTTAGTCAAAACCCAGCACTCGCCCTTCACCGATCCTGGTCCACCAGCACGAGCTCACATGACTTTCACCTTAGCCATTGACCACTGTTCCTGTGCTCCACACCTGCACACCATAAGTCGATCGACATGGTTGCACAAGCATAATCTCACACTCTGGTCAGTCCACTAACTACCCAGAGTGCTGCCCGTTGACAATCACTCATCATCAACCCGAACCACAAGGGACAAGTCAACCTTGTGTTCGCAATCTCCCCCTTGATGAGTGCATTGTCAACACAACCATTTGAGCATATGTAAACAGAAAGAGGAAGAAGAAGATAAACTCACTGGAATGACCATAAGCCAGATAAAAGTCAGACAAGTCATTTAGAGTAAGCAAAACTTGGTCCACAAAGAAATGGGCAACAACTCAACACGACCAAGCAAGAAAAGGCTAGCCCTCAATAAGAGGCAAAAGAAGGGTTCAACACCAGTAGCCAGAAGCCAAAATCTCAACGGAGCACAAACGGCTTTATCAGAGCATAAAAAACCAATTCAGAGCATAAGATCAGCACAAAAGCTAAAATCAAAGCTAGTTCCTCTAGAAGGAGGCAAACGGCTCAACACAACTAGCAATAGCTCCAAATAACTCATCTCGCCCTCTTGAATGAGGGGAAGCCCAAAAGACAAAATTCTCCCCCTAGATAGAGGAAACGGGAAATCTCAAATTTCTCCCCCTTGTTGACAAGTGAACTTATCAAGCACAGGCAGGGGTAAAAAGAAAAAACTCCCCCTTGACAAGAGAACCTCCCCTGAGAAAAAAAATAGAAATGCAATAGAGAGTATGAAAGAGAGAAAATGCATGAGCTTCAGGAGTATACCAGTCAGAGTGTAAAAAGTGCTCTAAGTGGTGATGTGCTAAGTGTGCAGCAATAAATGCACGTGCTAGCAGATGCTCAAATAGGGCATATGCACAAGATATGTGAAGTGTAAGTATTTTGATTCAGTTTTAAGCATTTGAAAGATGTGTTCACCACAAAGACAACACTAAGCATATAGTAAGCAGGAAATCAACTAAGTGCCAGTCACAAGTGAACAAGGTGAACTACTCCAAACAGTGATCACTCATCATGCTAGAAACATATCTGAAATAGATATCATTTGAAATTTTCAAAATTTATCAGATTTTGCAGTGGATTCCAAATTTCATTGAAAAGCATGTGAGTGCGAGAGGTTATAAGCATTGTCTGTCTGACTTTTCAACCGGGTGTAGCCTATGCAGACAAGCAATCAGAAGCTAAAAACATCGGTTTCGATCGTCCACTACACTACTCAAGTTCATCCAAAAGTGTAAATGGAAGCAGTCTCGATAGAGTGATGTGGTGACAAATACAAACCCATCTCAATCTTTCTGATTATCACTTACCTTGATTTTGAATTTTTAGCATAATATGAATATATCAAGACAAGTGAATGACTCAAGGCATGAGACATAGCCACCTATCATACTAGTAATAGCAAAAAGGATTTTAACACATCCTACACATGCTAGGTGCCAATCTTAATGGTAAACAATTTTAGATTGAGCAAGTAATAGTCAAGTTCACAATTACGAAAACAGCTTAGCTCAACAATATTGTATCAATATGAGCAAAAAGAGCCTAAGCATGCCATAGCATTATCATGTACACAAAGAACATACTACTAGGAGCAGAATCACATTCTAGCAGTTATACAAGTGAAACTCAATATGACATGCAGATATAATACAAAAGAAAGTGAAAGCAGAAAATAAGAAGAAAAGACCAAAAGGGAACCCTCTAATCAAAAAGGGAAACAAACACCCAATTCCCCTCACAAATGAACAAAAGTTTTTTGATCAAGGATTTGGTCAAAATGTCAGTAAGCTGGCGAGTGGTATCAATATAGAGCAATTTTATGTCGCCTTTCTCATAATGATCATGAAGAAAGTGAAAGTGAACATCAATGTGCTTGGTCCTCGAATGCAGCACGGGATTCTTAGCAACACTTATAGAACTCGTGCTATCACAAAGCAGAGGCACATGATGAAAATCCAAGCCAAAATCTTGTAAGGTAGCCATCATCCAAAGTAACAGTGAACAACAGCTAGCGGCAGCAACATATTCGGCCTCTATGGTAGACAGGGCAACACTAGACTGTTTTCAAGAAGACCATGAAACCAACGAAGTACCCAAAAACTGACAAGTCCCAGAAGTAGACTTGCGCTCCAAAAGGCAACCCACAAAATCAGCATCAGAATAACCACACAAGGATAGAACGGATGATGAGGAGTACCACAAACCAAACTCAGGAGTGAAACGTAAGTACCTCATAATCCGTTTCATAACGTTTCTGTGAAATGTGTGCGGGAAGCCTGGAAACGAGCGCACAAACACACTGCAAAGTGTATGTCTGGCCTCGTCCCAGTCAAATACAGGAGAGAGCCAATCATGCTCCTGTACTCCTTCTTGTCCATGGGTTTGCCATCCTCATTGGTGTCAAGAGTTGTCGAGGTGGACATGGGCGTCGAAAGAGGCTTGCCCTCGCCCATGTCAAACTTCTTCAGGATGTCCTTTGTATACTTGCCTTGATGCACAAAGGTCCCGTCTTGAGTCTGCTTGAGTTGCAACCCAAGAAAGAAATTCAGCTTGCCCATCATGCTCATCTCAAATTCCCTGCTCATAAGATCTGAAAATCTAGACACATGGGCATTAGAAAAACCACCAAAGATGATATCATCCATGTAAATCTGAACTAAAAGGGTGTCATTATTATGCTTGACAAGAAAAAGAGTTTTATCCATAGAGCCCATTTTAAAACCCTTAGAAAGCAGAAAAGATTTCAAACGCTCATACCAGGCTCTAGGGGCTTGTTTCAAACCATACAAAGATTTTTGGAGTTTCAAAATGTGGTTTGAAACTTGGAACTCTCAAAACTAGGGGGGCTACCTAACAGATATCTCTTCCTCTATATACCCATTCAAAAAGGCACTTTTGACATTCATTTGAAAAAGCTTAAAACCCTTGAAGCAGCAAAGGCTAAAAGGACCCTAATGGTATCTAAACGGGCAACAAGGGCAAAGGTCTCCTCATAATCAATTCCCTCTTTTTGGCAATACCATTGGGCAACCAACCTCACCTTGTTTCTCACTACCAAACCATCCTCACTCTGTTCGTTTTTGAAAACCCATTTTGTACCGATGGGATGGCAGTTAAAAGGAGGTGGTACCAAAACCCAAACCTGATTTATTTTAAAATTTTCAAGCTCCTCATGCATAGCATTAACCCAGTTAGGATCAGATAAAGCATGTCCAACATCTCAAGGCTCAAAAGTAGCAACAAAACCTGAATGAGCAAAATGAGAAATGTGTTGTGACCTAGAGCGAGTGACTCACTTGTGAAGCTCCTCGATCATCTGCTGAGGTGGGTGACGGCGCTGAATATGTTGTGGAGCCTCCCTTGAGGAAGTGGCCTCTCCCTCAACAGTAGCTTCAACTCCTCTAGTCTTAGCAGGAGCTGGCTCGAGCAGACCCCAAGTGGTGGAAGGAGTGGGGCTAGGTCCGTCAGCCATAGTAGTGGAAGCAGTCTCGACTAGGGTGACCAGTGGAGTTGGCTCGAGAGCAACCCAATTGGCATCGTCGTGCTCCTCTGGACCCGTAGGCTCAATGATAGGGGTTGGACAAGGTGTAGTCTCATTGAATGTAACCTCACAAGTCTCCATAATGCAGTTAGTCTCTAGGTTAAGAACACGATAAGCATGAGAATGTAATGCATAACCTAGAAAAACCCCACCAGTGTTGCGGCATTTGCCCCTAAAAAGTGTTAGGGAAAACACCAAACATCATCGGTTCCGAAGGGAAGCGATCACCACAAGAAGGAAATTGTGGTCCGTTGGGGAAGTATGAACCAAAGCCCTTGTCACATGGTCCTTGGCCATATAACACACGACTAGCATCCCATTGGGCACGACCACCATGTGGTCTCACTACCTGAGGCCTACCGACAAGAGGCAAAACACCTCTAGGCCTCACAGGACGTCTTTAAACAGGCTAAGCATGAACACCATGAGAGGGGAAGTTCATGTCCTTCCTACTCGACTCAGAAACCCGCCGCTCATCTCTCTTCCTCCTAAAGCAAAAAGAAGCTAGATGCCCATCCCTCTCACAATACTCACAATGGTACCTCACCTCTCTCTTAGGTGGATTTTGTTTGTGGGAGGGGGCTTTCTTTTTGGATGGCTGAGGGGCTCTAGGAAAGGGATCGCTAGAGATGTCGGGAAATGTGTCAAGTGTGTTCCTGAGATGGTTAGGTTTTGGGAGCCACACTTGTTTCTAAGGAGGAGCTCTCACAGGTTCATCAATCACACCATCTATCACAGGGGTGACAGGCTTAGTAGGGGTGGTTTGATAAGCTTGGGAGTGGGTGAAGGTTTCTCTGAAGGTGTCAAACCACTGCACTCACCAACCTTCCCAAAGCCTAACCTCGGTCCACCAGTTCCCATCTTGAACTGACTAACCATCATGCCCAACTGGGGCTCACTACACGACACCCAACTCAAGATAGATCGAAGGTATGTGTTTTCTTCCTCGATTCTTGTCTTGTCGTGTCTGCAGGACTCAAGGGCAGATTTCAAACCCTCACAAAGTGCACACTGCGTAGGTGCAAGGGCACTCACTGAGCTAGCTTTCTCAAGCAAAGATATCCTAGCGTCTCTGTCTACTAGCTCAGACTACAAGCCAGGACAAATGGTACACGCACCCAACAAAATAGACCTAGATCTCAACTCGTCGTGCTCATCTAGCAAGGTGGAATACTTGTCTGCAAAGTGGTGATGTTCGACATGTGTAGAGCGCACTCATCACATTAAATCTCGTCGGACACCTCAACTGAAGCTCTAGCAGACTCAAGTTCCCTAAGCGGGCTCTCGTACTTGGATCTAAACTCTCTCCTCTCACGAGCAGCCTGCCTAAGCAACTTATCCTGACTAGCCAAAGCAGTGTCCAGCTCTTCTATCTCAGTGGTGAGATCATTGACAGAAGGTAGTACCTCAGAAGTAGTGTCGTCGCCGATGTCTTTGTCTTCGCTGGTGCCGATCGTGTCCTCACCAAGTGCCATGGTGCAGAAGCCTCCTGCGGTGTCGGCGATGAAGCATAGCCCATTCAGCTTGTCCTCAACCCACCTCTCAGTCTACTAGTCGTTTAAGGAAGATACAACATTGTCGGAGTCGTGGTCGAGGTCGTCGAGGGAGGCGAGGAAGGCACACTCCTTGATCTTTGCCTTCTGAAGGTACTTCTTCTTGAGCGCCTCCTTGTCAAATCCTCCCTCGGACTTGTACTTGCCGAAGGAGTACTTGCCCTTGCGCCGACCAGAGTAACAGTCGCGTGGGCCAAACTTTGATTTGCCCTTCTTGGGGCAGCTGGCAACGAAGTGGTCGAGATCGCCACAGTTGTAGAATCTGTCCTTGTACCTGCCATGCCGTCGGCTCATACGGTTGTTGTGGAACCGCGTGAACCAGCTAGCCATAAGTGCCAACTCCTCATCCCCAAGGCTCTCCACCTGCTCCTCTGTAATAGACAACAAAGAAGATAGAGCAAACATAGCAGGTGAGGAGTTAGAAGCATAACCACCTCTAGAGACTAGGGCCATGGTAGGTGCACTAGGGTTCTCAATCTTGGGCCGAGTCTGGTGGTCAATCTCTATGGACTTGAGCTTGCTAAAGAGCTCATCCATGGTGAGAGTCTCGTAGTTGGGCGACTCGATGACCGCCGAGACCTTCACCTCCCAAACCCTTCGATCTAGAGCATGTAGTAATTTTAGCACTCTCTCATGATCACTATAGGGTAGCTGTGCCTTGTTGGCACACATCTTGTTCACAATTGACTAGAACCTGGAGAACATATAATCACTGGTCTCTGCAGCCAACTATGTGAAGTTCTCGTACTCTCGCCTATACGTCTCAAATAGTCTGGTCTTCACATGATCGTTGCCCTCATGGAATCTCTAGAGGGTAGACCAGATCTGATGAGCTATAGTCAGATGTCCAACTCGCTCAAACTCACCAAACAAGAGACACGAGAACAAAGCGTTTCGAGCTTTGTTGTTTGAATCATGGAACTCCATTTGAATTGGAGTGATCCAGTCACTTGTAGCATCGAAATTCGCATCGAGGCAAATTTCCCAAACAAGGTAACCGATGCTCTGAAGATACGCAGACATGCGAATCTTCCAGTACGGGTAATTTGTCCCATCGAAGAATGGAGGTTTGCCAACACCTCATTCCATGTCGCCTACGTGGATTTCGAGCCGATTAGGGAAGGGAAATCCTTAACCGGCTCCGATACCAATTGTAGGACCGATAAGGTGACCAGAGGGGGTGAATGGGAGCCACTCAGATTTTGCTTCCAAACATAAAAATGAACACTTCACTTCAATTGAGATGAAGCAAGTGCTCAAACCATGAACACATCAGCGAATGAGTGATCTCATGATTACAAAACGTTTCTAATACTCACATGAGACCAGCAAAACAAACGGATCACAAATCGGACACCAAAAAGTCCAAAACAGTCCAATACCGTATCGGCAACAAGTGTTGTTTTCAGCAGTACGAAATTTTGTTCTTGAATTCAAAACTGAATCAAATGAACTCCGATTGAGATGAAATTTTACACACACCTGAGCAAATAGTTCCTAAGATCTCCCCAAATTTTGAGCTCAATCAGACTTATGAATCACCCGCAGATTTAAAAATACAGCCAGAAATTGGGGTTTTCTAGAACGAGTTCAAACTGAGTTTTTCTCAAATCGCGACCAAAATCTGCAACAACTAGGTTTATGCAGTGGTCCGAAGAGTGCAACTCACCACCAATCAATCCCCAAACCAAATCCTCTTAAAAGGAATCAAAGGTTTTTTTTACCAACAACACAAGATCGGGGAAAAGGAGAAACCAAGACTAAAAAACTTCAGAGTTCCAGCAAGGGTACAAAATGAGATTTGAAGCCAAAGAGCCTTGTGGGCCGGACCGGCGACCCTTCCTCTGATTAAAATTAAAAATCAAGAACACAGTCTAATTATAAAATCGTTGCAGAACCCTCGGCTCAACTGGTGTCTACCTAAAGAGAAAACTAGGAGCTTTAGAATGAGTGCTCAAAACAAATGGCAGCCAAGATATGCTGAACTAACCAGCCCTCTACTCTATTTATAGAGGGTTATTCTCACTTTCTATACCATCCCTATTTACATAGAGCTTATCCACTCCATTGGGGGCGAAATGGACCAACTCCTAGGTTTTTGATCCGACGGCCACGTCCTTCACACGGAGTTGCTTCGCCTTGACGCACCCTCCGCGATCACGCTGCGTGCTGCCACCAGTTCCCTCTGGAACCGCCACCGCCGAGTTTTGAGGCCCAAAATCAGCAAAACCCGCCATCCGTAGAGCTGGGTAGTTTTGAGGCCCAACCCACAAAACCTGCCATAAGCACCGCACCTCGTGCATGTCCTCCACGATCAGATGCGTGTCCCGCCAGTCCTCGACCATGCCGGCAACACGGTCCACGCCACCACGTCCTCGCACAAGTGCGTGTCCCAGGTGTCAACCACCGCGGTTGGTCACCTAGCTGCTCTGATCCGTCAGTCAAGACCTAGCACTCGCCATTCACCGCTCCCAGTCCATCAGCACGAGCCCGCATGACCTTCACCTCAGCCATCGACCACCATTCCTATGCTCCACACCTACACACCACAAGTCGACCGACGTGGTTGCACAAGCATAATCTCACACTCTGGTCAGTGCAATGACTACCCCAGAGTGCTACCCATTGACAATCGCTCATCATCAACCTGAACCACAAGGGACAAGTCAACCTTGTGTTCGCAAGATGAATTCAGGTCTAATCTATTAAAACATTACTCCTCAGACCCAACAAAGTTCATAAAATGGAAGATACCTGGCAAAAATAGCAGTAGTGGGACAAATAAGAACATCCAAGTACCTCAATGTCAGCTATCATTACCTCAATTGATTTCTTGTATTATGAATAGCAGTCTTGGGTCATAATACAAGAAATGACAACACAAATTTGTGCTCTATAAACCAGTGCAATACTCAGATTTGTAGGCGTTTATCACCTTTTTTCATTTAGTTTCACTTTTTTTACTGGAACAACTAGAATTCTGCATGCCTTTTGAAATGATTATGGTACATCAGTTTATGATATTCTCTAGACCATTTCACTACTATGAACAAGTAGCAGCCAGCGAGAATACAGAATAGTGAACAATCACCATGTTGATGAAAGAAAGAGGCGTCAATTTCTATTGCATATTTTATTAAAGCGTATAGTGTCCTCAAACAGTAATTTTATTCCAATGGTAAGAGTATCATACCGCAGAATTCTAACCATACCAGTAAAAATGAAATTAATCTGTGACGCATTGAGATTCACTTCACAATTAGAAACACTAATAACTAATAACGTGCATCACAAATATATTACCAATATTTTTCTTAAGTACATGTATGCTGATGCATGCATCGCAGATATATTACCAATATTTTTTTCTTAAGTACATACAAAGCACGTATGAACATGGAAAAAGAAGGATATAATAATTGAAAATATGAACCTAATGCAGCTATGTCTGTAAGAAAAATAATCCTAGTTTTATTTCATGATTTGCAAGATTATGTATTTCATTGTGTATTATTACTATTCCTGACTACACGTTAATGTTAATATACAACATGCTTATTTGTTGTTGCTATTTTTTAGAGGCATGCTACATATCATATTCAGCAGAACTCCCAAAATTTGAATACCAAGTTCATTGTTCTCCAAGTTAGTTTTGATTCAAGACATTTTTTGTTTCATACAATAATCTTAAATAATTAAGAACTATGTATGTACAATGTGGATAGCCTTACATATCAACTAATCTATAATATGATTTTTTTTGTAGTGATTTAAATTGACACTGAGCATACACTTTTTAGGATCAGGGATGTGCACAGGCTAAACACCCAACATTTGTTTTATTCAGTCATTTTAGATCTTGTTGGGGGCCTTCTACTTCCGAAGGTCCTCGAAAACAAAATTAACCATTTGTTTTTAGTATAAGCTATTACAGGAAACTTCATCTTCAAGATACAAGCTTCTCCCTTATGACGAAGGCACACAAGATGAAGACAGATCCAAAGAGGATAAGAGTAAACGCCGAAGCTATCACCAGATGGACAACTTCAGCTCGTAATGAAGATGATGAATAATGATGATGATCAAAAGAGGAAAAGACTATTTAGTCCTTAATAACTTGTATTACGATCATGTGTAAATGTTGAGGACATAAATGTACTTTTGCTCGGGCTGCGTCCCATGCCTATAAATAAATGAACAGTAACATCGTACTGTTCACACTAGATTGTAATCACTCTCCTGCATTCTCGCCTTCGAGCAAGCCGAAGGTACCAATGTAATTTCAATACTGTTGAATATTCATTTATATTTTATGGAACATGAATATAAATGAATTAATGAAGATCTAGTCTTCATCTTTATCCTTTTGTATTTCCATTCATATATTAAATAATAAATGCTTGTCTTTCGTGATCTTCGTCTGATGAGTATTATCCCCATGTGGAGATAATGCTTCGGAAGACGAAGATCCTTAATGATTATGTTGCCTTGTTCTTGGTTTATAGCATTTGAGAATGAGTGACCATTGGCGCCCACCACCGGTGAACCTGAATGACCACCTTCGGCAAGCATCCACCTACGTCATGCCGCCGAAGAAGACAACAATGCCAGGGGCTGATCTGCAGCCACTGGACACAAATCAGGACATGCTCTCCCTGCGAGAAGCTAGGAGCCAGAAGAGAAAGGCTACTAGCCCAACACTTCATGAGGAGGAGCTGGACCAAGAGATCAGGGACTTAGAAGCAATTCACCAGCAAGTATAGAGGAAGAAGGAAACAATGCTTCGGTTGGCCGACCTTCAGAAGAATATTGATGAAGCAGCTGAGGAGATGCATCATCTCACTCAAGATGACCAAGACCGAAGGCCCCAACACAAGGAGCTTCGTCAAGAAAGCCCAATCAACGAATATGAATGGTACGACGATTTTCACCATGGTAACTTTGCTTTCGATGATGCTTCTCCTCTGGCAGCAGAATTGTAGGCTACCCCGTGGCCACCATCCTACAAGCCACCTCAGTTACCCATGTATGATGGGCATTCGGATCCAAAGCAGTTCCTGATGAGCTATGAGGCAACAATATCCTCGTACGGGGGCAACACTGCCGTCATGGCAAAGTCCTTCATCATTGCAGTTAGAAGTGTGCTCAGACATGGTATTCCTCTTTTCAGCCAGGGAAAATTACATCGTGATAGAAGCTGAAGGACATCCTAGTCACCAACTTTCAGGGCTTTTAGACAAAGCCAAACACTGCTCAGGTCCTGTTCTAATGAACGCAAGACCATGAGGAGTACCTACAGGCGTACATCCGAAGGTTCTTGCGTTTGAGAGCTCAAGCGCCTACAGTGCCCAATGAGATTGTCATTGAGGCCATGATCAAGGGGCTTCGACATGGACCCACAGCTCAATATTTTGCAAGGAAGCCACCACAGACCTTGGAGAAACTTCTCCAGAAGATGGATGAGTACATCCAAGCTGATAATGATTTCTGCCAAAGAAGGGAGGAAGCATATAGGTATTCTGAGATTACTAGGGGCTTCGGAGGAAGACTTCATCCCAGGCATGTCAGGACAATCCATAATCCCAATGCCAACGATGATAGGACCAATAATGCTTAGAGCAGTCAGCATAGCTCACAGTCTTCAAGCATGCAGCAAACTTCTTACAGACCACTAGCCCCGAGAGGCAGAGGTGGAGAAGCTTTGGCAGAGGAAGGTATGTGTCACACCCGGGTTTCAGGAGTCCAAAACCCGGGTGCGAAATAAACACCAGGTGAGCAGGACCAAGTCTCACACATATGATGAATCATGGCATAGGATCGAATGTCACAACTTTACTATATAATAGGAGTTCTGTACAAAATAAATAAATAATTACATTGTAAGGAGACAACGGTCCAGCAACCCAAAGTTGACTGTGAGACGACAGCCAAGATCTCTCATGAACTCGTCACAACATCCTTCATACGCCTCATACTGTGGTACCTGTTCTTGACCTGTGGGGGGTGAGACAGCAAGATTGAGCTCACATACGTTCATAGCTCAACAAGCTGTGGGGAATAATGTGCATGAACTCGCCAAAGGTGGGAGCTCACGTGAAGTGTAAGGCTTACCAAAGAGGATGGTTAGAGCTAAGCATTGCTTTTAAAGTTGGTCAAAATTTTATTAGCAGTTACTAAGTATAAGTAAATACCAACCCAATAAAATAGTAGAACAAAAGTAACAACATCACCTGCGATGCAATGCATATGACAAATTGAATTTAGTTCTATAATTTAATCATGCGAGGGTCCGAGCTGCTCATGACCGTGAGCACGGCTAGTGTACCAGTTTTACACTCTTCAGAGGTTGCACATCTTTACCCACAAGTCATGTTACCCATCTGCCACGGGGTTGTACGGGCCTCATCCACCTCTACCAACGAAGCAAGGCAGGGTAACACTACAAGGCCTTTACAAAGTTCCACTAGTTTCAGAAAACCCGCTACAGTTTATAGGAAGCTCCAATGCAGGGATCCCTCACCTGACCGCCATCGTAGCAAAATCAACCCAAGGACCTCCCTACACTGACCACTCTTCTACTGCCCTTGCCCCTTTCGGGTAAGGTAGTCATCCACTAGATTTCCTAATTAATCAGCCAAGGGCGTCCCATTAAACCTGTTGGGGGTCTGCTTCGAAGCCGAAGGTCCTGTAAGAAGAAACACCTTCGGAAGATCAGCACGAAAATAACGCCGAAGCTACCTTACAGGGAACTTCGGCATAGCGACATGCCTAAAGACGAAGGGTTGCACCGACTTAAAGATGAAAAGACAGATTGACCCATGATAGTTTGTGTCATGAATGTAATCAATTGTAGAGGATACAAATGTAATTTCACACAGGCTGCGCCCTATGCCTATAAATAGATACTTGTTCTCGCGTCACGCTTGTACTTTCACTTTCTGTCAAGCCGAAGGTAAAAATGTAATTCAATATTATTCTTATACATTTATGATCATATAATAAGAAATGAATGTGATAATATAATATAATTGTTCATGTTCTCTCTTATGTTTTACATGCTTCAACTGCCATTAATATGTACTATGATGATGAAGGTATGTCCTTCATGGCATTCCTCCGAAGATCATTATATCCTTAGGGAAATAATGCTTCGAAGGACGAAGGGCATTAACAATTAACTTGTTTTTGTGTTGCCTTGTTCTTAATTCATAGCAATTGAGATCAAGTCCCCAACAAAACCCTCGTGGTAGCACTGTTTTCCCGGGTGGTCACTCCATGTTCCAATTAACATAATGATCCTATCATGAATAGTAAGTAACAACTGATAATAAAGTATGATCATGAATAAAGTATAACTCTATACCCAAAACCACATAAAGCAATAGCATGTACTACCCAAAAATTCAGTGGTGAACAAGGTATAAAGATAATCAAACTAGGGTAACCTATTAGGTCCCATCAAAATTAACCTATGCAGATCATTATGATTAATCAAAACATGACTGGGTAAAAAGAAGTGATCAAGGGCACAACTTGCCTGGCACTTGAGATTTCCAGGCACCAGGATGATCTTCAGATTCGTAACCTCGCTGCTAATCATAGCAATACAAACAAACCTAGTATAGACAAAATTAACATCACACCAAACATAAGAATAAAATCTCTACTACTTATTAAGTAAGCAATAGTAGTCTGCCGTTCTATCGTTCTGCCCTCCCCCGTTCCGCGCGCAGAAAAAAAATTAAACCATGGCTACTCAGGAATCAAACCTTGGATCTAATGAGCAGAATACCTAGCCTTCTACCCTCTAGCCAACATGACTCATGTTGAATTGTGTACAACTTCAACTAAGACGTCTTTTGTGTTTAACCCGCCGTCCACTCTGTATGCTCACTGAGTCTAGAAAAACATTTATAGCTTAGCCCCTGATCTTTCTGGAATTTGGGACGCAGTCCAGGAAATAAAGAAAATAGGGAAAAGGAGTTTAGAAATTGAATTTTAGTTTACAAATAATTGCAGAAACCCATTTAATTCATGGAAATTTCATATTAAATCCAAATGAGTTCATTCCAATTTCTATAATTCTATAATATTATTTTTATCACATAATACCTCTGTTTTGTCATGAAAACAACAATAAAATTGATTTCCTAATTAATCCTATATCAAATACATAGAAACTTTGGAAATTCGTAACTTCCCCATTTTAATTCCAAATTGAACCGTTCCAGTTGTGTTAGTCTCGTATAAATATTTACTACGCAGTAATAACATTGATTATATCATGTTTCATACTTTTATAATTAGATATTTATTTATTCTAACTTTATGGTTATACGATGTTTGACCATTAGTCTTGCAAACACACACTTACCTTTTTGTTTAAGCAAAAGCGTATGGTGGTACGTGTCCGATGACTAACGATGTACGAGGGAATTTCTTCCGGTATGTGTGAAACCTGCTCTCCAATAATGAGACCATACAAATCGTGACATATATCGAAGTCTGCATGATACTTATGGTTGCAATGTAGTGGTGAAACAGATAGATTATAAATAACAAAAATTATGTATGGCCAGAATCACAAATTGATTATGAAACATTTTCTCATAACGGTATAACACATATTTTGTATATAAGTTATCGTAGTATACTGGTATTATATATTCCCGTTGCAACGCACGGGCATTCAGCTATCATGTATAGAAGTTTGCACGGTACTGTTGGTTGCAATGTAGTGATGAAATAGTTAGATTGAAATAACAAAATTTATGTATGGCTAGGATCACAAATTAATTACGAAACATTTTCACATAACAGTATAACAAACATTTGTTCATAAGTTATCATGATATTAAATGTTTCTGTTGCAACGCACGGGCACCCACCTATATGTGTTTATGTCTACATCGATGACAGGAAACACATCTACTACATCTCTCTCCAAGCTCACTTGCTACCATTTCACAATGCGTAGTAGTAGATAAGTATCACCGAGATTCTTGAATTATATTTTTGGATGGAGGTAATATTATTTAAAGAAGAGCTTTGCATGCTATTTCTTTTGTTTGAATAATGTATTATACTTAAATTTCCTTTTTTGCATGTGTGACATTTTTTCTTCCTAATATTTTTTTCCATGGATCAGACTTGTGAGTCATTTTCATAAACCAATGCCAAGCATGAATCCATGTTTCCTACTTCAAACCCCGAACAAACTCCATGAGCAGGAGGCACTCGCGTTGTCGTCGCTCATCGATGACGAGAAGAAGCTTGGAGACTGTCAGTTCGACCTCTAAAAGTAGTCTTACGTGGTCGCATGCGCTGCTGTGTACGACAAGCTCCCGCGAAGCCACCGCTTGGACGCGGTCCAGAGCAGCTGCACCGCGTTGTCCATCGTTAAGCAGGGGGCCTCATGGTTGTCGCCAACGTCGATGACTCTCGGGTTGTTCTGGACAACGCATCCGACGACGACGCCATCACGCCGTCCAGCTCATCGTCCACCTGAAGCCCAACCTGCCACGTAAGTCGCTACTGACCGGACATGAATTCTTGTGTGCTGGGACGATGGACGTTGCTGACGTTGTGTGAGTGTTCTCGAACATGATGTATGTAGTGGAATAGCGCATCCGGTGGTGCAACGACCAGGGGTACTACCTCGCTGATGAGCCCGGGGTGCACTTCGTTTGGCAGCCCAATCAAGAGTCATCAGTACTCGTCATGTCGCGTGCGTTCGATGACTACTATATTGAGGATTGTGGCGTCATCTTGGCGCCGGAGGTGACACAGAGGAGGATCAACAACAGTGACCAGTTCGTCATCCTCGCCACCGTCAGGGTAGCTTTTGTGTCGGCCTGCCTTTAATTCTCTTCGCAAACACATACACACTTACCTTTTTGTTTAAGCAAGAGCATATGGTGGTGCGTGTCTGATGACTAATGATGTACGAGGGAATTTTTCCGGCATGTGTGGAACGTGCTCTCCAATGATGAGACCATACAAATCGTGGCATATATCGAAGTCTGCATGATACTGATGGTTGCAATGTAGTGGTGAAATAACTAGATTAAATTAACAAAATTTATGTATGGCTAGGATCACAAATTTATTATGAAACATTTTCTCATAACAATATAACACACATTTTGTATATAAGTTATCATAGTATACTGGTATTATATATTCCCGTTGCAACGCACGGGCATTCAGCTAGTACATATTAATAATCTTACACATTATAAGATCATATGAACATGAATCATTAATTTTGGAGTTACGACTTTTAAGTTGTGAATTTCTGAAGTTAATAATCATCTAGAATAGATTAATCTAAATGAATAATTTTAATTCAAGTTTCATGGTTAAACAGTATTACTAGTTGATAAAAAATATTAATACAAAATTATTGCAACTGGAATGGATCAATTCAGAGCAAAAATGGATTTTCTAGGAATTACACAAGTTCTAGAATTATTTTTGATACTAAAAATCATTTTCTACACTAATTTATTCCCTTATTATTTACTGTTGGGCTTGAAAGGGAAATGTGCCCTTGGGCCATTTCTAAGTATTTTGGTGATTTAGTGTCCAACACAAGTGTCTAAGTGTAAAAAGGTGGACAAAGTAAAAATCAAGGATAAAGGTATGTTTCTCAGACTTAGTACATTGTTTTATGGACTAATGTATTGTGTCTAAGTGCTGGAAACAGGAAAAATCCAATTGAAAATGTCTTGGCTCGAGCAGCCAAGAGTCTGCTCAGTTTGGGATCACCGGACAGTGTCCGGTGGTGCACCGGACAGTGTCCGGTGCGCCAGGCTGGCTCGAGCGAAGTGGCCGCTCTCGGGAATTCACCGGCGACGTACGACTATAATTCACCGGACTGTCCGGTGTGCACCGGACTGTCCGGTGAGCCAACGGTCGGCTGAGCCAACGGTCGGCCGCGCGATCCCGAGCCAACGGCTAGAAGGGGGCACTGGACTGTCCGGTGTGCACTGGACATGTCCGGTGCGCCAACGGCTCTCAGGCTGCCAACGGTCGACTACGCCATTTTTGGAAAGAAATCGGGCATCAGACAGTGTCCGGTGTGCACCGGACTGTCCGGTGCGCCAGTCGACAGAAGGCAAGATCAGCCTTCCTAGAATGCTCTCAACGGCTCCTAGCTGCCTTGGGGCTATAAAAGGGACCCCTAGGCGCATGGAGGAGCACACCAAGCATTCCTACAACATTCCTAAGCACCAAGACCTCGATTTCGCGCATTTGTTTCATTGTGATAGCATATAGAGCTCTAGTCGAGTTGTGAACTCATTGAGTTATGTTGCGAGCTCTTGTTGCAACTTGTGTGCGTGTTGGCACTCTGATTCTTGTGTCTTGTGTGCGTTGCTAATCCTCCCTTGCTCTGTGCTTCTTTGTGAACTTCAAGTGTAAGGGCGAGAGGCTCCAAGTTGTGGAGATTCCTCGCAAACGGGATTGAGAAAAGCAAGCAAAACACCGTGGTATTCAAGTGGGTCTTTGGACCGCTTGAGAGGGGTTGATTGCAACCCTCGTCCGTTGGGACGCCACAACGTGGAGTAGGCAAGCGTTGGTCTTGGCCGAACCACGGGATAACCACCGTGCCATCTCTGTGATTGATTTCTTTTGGTTATTGTGTTTTGTTGAGACTCCTCTCTAGCCACTTGGCATTTACTGTGCTAACGCTTAACCAAGTTTTTGTGGCTTAAGTTTTCAAGTTTTACAGGATCACCTATTCACCCCCCCTCTAGGTGCTCTCAATTGGTATCAGAGCCGTTCTCTTCACAAAGGGACTAACCGCCCGAAGAGATGGATCCTAAGGGGAAGGGAATCGTGATCAACGACAAAGAGAAGGAATCCTTCGTCAACGAGCCGAAGGATGACAAGCCTACCGACTCTGGCTCGGGCCATAGACGGAAAGATGGGAAGAAGAAGAAGACAAGGTGCATCAAGGAAATTGTCTACTATGACGACAGCGATGAGTCTACTTCTTCCCAAAAGGACGACGACCACAACGACTACGAGAGAAGGAAACCGGTTAATTCGAACTTTTCTTTTGACTACTCTCGTATTCCGCAAAGTTCAAATTCACATTTGCTCTCCATTCCTCTCGGCAAGCCTCCACACTTTGATGGGGAGGACTACGGATTTTGGAGCCACAAAATGCGTAGTCACCTATTCTCTCTCCATCCTAGTATATGGGAGATTGTAGAGAGTGGAATGCACTTTGATAGTACGGATAGTCCCATGTTCATTAATGAGCAAATACATAAGAATGCACAAGCTACTACTGTTCTTCTAGCTTCATTGTGCAGGGATGAATACCACAAAGTGAGCGGCTTGGATAACGCCAAGCAAATATGGGACACCCTCAAGATTTCTCATGAGGGGAACGACGTCACCTTGCTCACCAAGATGGAGTTGGTGGAGGGCGAGCTTGGACGATTCGTGATGATAAGGGGCGAGGAGCCAACCCAAACATACAACCGGCTCAAGACCCTTATCAACAAAATAAGGAGCTACGGAAGCACGCGATGGACGGACCACGACGTCGTCCAACTGATGCTAAGGTCCTTTACCGTTCTTGATCCTCATTTGGTGAATAATATTCATGAGAATCCCAGGTACACCAAAATGTCGCTCGAAGAAGTCCTTGGAAAATTCGTAAGTGGGCGAATGATGATCAAGGAGGCGAGGTACGTGGACGACGCATTGAATGGTCCAATCACCGAGCCTCAACCCCTTGCTCTCAAGGCAACAAGAAGCAAGGAGGCGCTACCTAGCAAGGTGGCACAAATTGAGGCGGCCGGACTTAATGATGAAGAAATGGCCCTCATCATCAAAAGATTCAAGACAGCGCTAAAGGGTCACAAGGGGCAGCCGAGCAAGACCAAGACAAAGGGGAAGCGCTCATGCTTCAAATGTGGTAAGCTTGGTCATTTTATTGCTAACTGTCCCAACAATGATAGTGATCAGGATCAAGGGAACAAGAGGGAGAAGAAGAAGAACTATAAGAAGGCAAAGGGCGAGGCACATCTTGGCAAGGAGTGGGATTCGGATTGCTCCTCGTCCGACTCCGACAATGAAGGACTCGTCGCCACCGCCTTCAACAAGTCATCCCTCTTCCCCAACGAGCGTCACACATGCCTTATGGCAAGGGAGAAGAAGGTATGTACTCGAAACTCTACTTATGCTTCTTCAAGTGAGGACGAATCTAGTGATGAGGATGAAATAGATTATTCATGTTTATTTAAGGGCCTAGATAGAACCAAGGTAGATAAAATTAATGAATTGATTGATGCCTTGAATGATAAGAATAGGCTTTTAGAAAAACAAGAGGACTTGTTGTATGAAGAACATGACAAATTTGTAGAAGCACAAAAATCTCATGCCTTAGAAGTTAAGAGAAATGAAATGCTTTCTTGTGAATTATCTTCTTGCCATGAGACGATTTCTAGCTTAAGGAGCATTAATGATGATTTGAATGCTAAGTTAGAAATAGCTAGTAAATCAACAACTTGCGTAGAAAATGTCGTTATTTGCAATAGATGTAAGGATTTTGATATTGATGCTTGTAGTGAACACATAGCTTCTATTGCAAAGTTAAATGATGAAATGGCTAGTCTTAATGCCCAACTTAAGGCTAGCAAAAGTGATTTTGATAAACTAAAATTTGCTAGGGATGCCTACACGATTGGTAGACACCCCTCAATTAAGGATGGGCTTGGCTTCAAGAGGGAAGCCAAGAACTTAACAAGCCATAAGGCTCCCATCTCCGCCAAGGAGAAAGGGAAGGCCCCTTTGGCAAGTAGTACTAAAAAGAACCATGCCTTTATGTACAATGATAGAAGACAGTCTCATAGGAGTTGTAATGCTTTTGATTCACATGCCTATGATTCTTATGCTATGTATGCTTCCAGTTCTTCCTATATGCATGGTAGAGATATGCCTAGGAAAAATATTCATCATGTGCCTAGAAAGAATATTGTTCATGTTCCTAGAAAAGTTATGAATGGTCCCTCTACAATTTATCATGCTTTAAATGCTTCCTTTGCTATTTGTAGAAAGGATAGGAAGATAGTTGCTAGGAAATTAGGGGCAAAATGCAAGGGTGATAAAACTTGCATTTGGATCCCTAAGGAAATTGTGACTAACCTTGTAGGACCCAACAAGAGTTGGGTACCTAAGACCCAAGCCTAAATTTGCCTTGCAGGTTTATGCATCCGGGGGTTCAAGCTGGATTATCGACAGCGGATGCACGAACCATATGACGGGGGAAAAGAAGATGTTCACCTCCTACGTCAAGAATAAGGATTCCCAAGATTCAATCATATTCGGTGATGGGAACCAAGGCAAGGTGAAAGGTTTAGGCAAGATTGCAATATCAAATGAGCACTCTATATCTAATGTGTTTTTAGTTGAGTCGCTTGGATATAATTTGTTATCTGTTAGTCAATTATGCAAAATGGGATATAATTGTCTATTTACAAATGTAGATGTGTCTGTCTTTAGAAGATGTGATGGTTCACTAGCTTTTAAGGGTGTACTAGACGACAAACTTTATTTGGTTGATTTTGCAAAAGAAGAGGCCGGTCTAGATGCATGCTTAATTGCTAAGACTTGCATGGGCTGGTTGTGGCATCGCCGCTTAGCACATGTGGGGATGAAGAACCTCTACAAGCTTCTAAAGGGAGAACACGTGATAGGTCTAACTAATGTACATTTCGAAAAAGATAGACCTTGTGCAGCTTGTCAAGCAGGTAAACAAGTGGGAGGAGCACATCATAGCAAGAATGTGATGACCACTTCAAGACCTTTGGAGCTGCTGCATATGGACCTCTTCGGACCCGTCGCCTATCTGAGCATAGGAGGAAGTAAGTATGGTCTAGTTATTGTTGATGACTTTTCCCGCTTCACTTGGGTGTTCTTTTTACAGGATAAGTCTGAAACCCAAGGGACCCTCAAGCGCTTCCTAAGGAGAGCTCAAAATGAGTTTGAGCTCAAGGTGAAGAAGATAAGAAGCGACAATGGGTCCGAGTTCAAGAACCTTCAAGTGGAGGAGTTCCTTGAGGAGGAGGGGATCAAGCACGAGTTCTCCGCTCCCTACACACCTCAGCAAAATGGTGTGGTAGAGAGGAAGAACAGGACGCTCATTGATATGGCGAGGACTATGCTTGGAGAGTTCAAGACCCCCGAGCGTTTTTGGTCGGAAGCTGTGAACACAGCTTGCCACGCCATCAACAGGGTCTACCTTCACCGCCTCCTCAAGAAGACTTCATATGAGCTGCTGACTGGTAACAAACCCAATGTATCTTATTTTCGTGTATTTGGGAGCAAGTGTTATATTCTTGTGAAGAAAGGTAGAACCTCTAAATTTGCTCCCAAAGCTGTAGAAGGGTTTTTATTAGGTTATGATTCAAATACAAAGGCGTATAGGGTCTTCAACAAATCATCGGGTTTGGTTGAAGTCTCTAGCGACGTTGTATTTGATGAGACTAATGGCTCTCCAAGAGAGCAAGTTGTTGATCTTGATGATGTAGATGAAGAAGACGTTCCAACGGCCGCGATACGTACCATGGCGATTGGAGATGTACGGCCTCAGGAACAATTGGAGCAAGATCAACCGTCTTCCTCAACTATGGTGCATCCCCCAACCCAAGATGACGAACAGGTACCTCAAGTGGAGGCGCATGATCAAGGGGGAGCACAGGATGTTCAAGTTGAAGAGGAAGAAGCACCTCAGGCACCTCCAACCCAAGTTCGAGCGATGATTCAAAGGGATCATCCCGTCAACCAACACTATACCACAACCCAAATTTAGCAACTCCTTTAGAGTCGTTAAAAGTGGCTATAGCAACCAAGGATTAGTCGGTATAGACTTATGCCGACTGCAAGTATAGGTCGGTGATACTGGCGTCGGCAAAAGTTTTTGCCGACCGACGGATCTATGCCGACGGATAGTCGGACACCATAATGAGTAATACCGACCGA
Source organism: Zea luxurians (assembly GCA_029449295.1). Taxonomy (NCBI): domain Eukaryota; kingdom Viridiplantae; phylum Streptophyta; class Magnoliopsida; order Poales; family Poaceae; genus Zea; species Zea luxurians. The sequence goes on along the minus strand of JAOPSE010000011.1, from coordinate 27,129,386 downwards.
CCTGGTTGTGCCGACACGCAGTTTGTGACTAGTTGTACCGACTGATAGTGAAACGGTATATGCATTTTTAGCGACCCACAGTTTGACGCGAACTTTTCAGACATAAAATATGTACAATATATTTCTAATTATTATAATACCCCCAAATTATCAATACAATTCACCATTTGCACACAATTATTGGCACAATCATTCATTGATTCAACATCAGCATAGAAACATTTTGATTTCTCAGGACACACAAGAAATTGTTCAACAATCTTTGAAACAAAGGTACCAAGCACAAGCAGCAAAAGTGCATTGTCGCTTCCAAACAGCACACAGTCAGTACTATTACAGTTGTCAACACAACAACCCAAAAGCTATAACCATTCTCCATTACACCATATGCTTGCAACCCAAAAGCTACAACTACAGTCTTAATGTAGGAAACCCAAAAGCTGCAAACTAAGAAGACAACCCTTCTCCATTACACCATATGCTTGCTGTTTGAACAAGTTGTTGTCAGCTGGTCCATCAAATGTGCTACCTAGCATATCCCAGAATTACCTGAAATGCAATGAGTAGCTATATGAACATAAGGCACCACAGCTCAACATTGAGTATGCAGGAAACTGCAGAAATAATATGGAGATCATTCCCTCTCATAGCCCAGGAAGTGCCCATCAGGACATACAACAAATAATTATTTATACAAAGAGAAAGGGGGCTGCCACACCCAGCATAAACAACTAATCTTTCCCCAGCCTAACAAGGTCCCTCATTTCCCCAACCTCTATTTCCTCACTGCATATGCACAACAGCTCAATTGATGGTGCTATGAACTCTGAACCAACCAAAACACAAATGTGAAATAGCAGCAATCTAGTGTTCTAATTGATGGCGCTCACTGCATAAGTAGATAATGGAGTCCAGGGTTCTAATTCAGCAATCTATTAAATGTGAAACATAAACTAAGTCACATAGATAACAAAAAATGAAATAGCATTTTAGAGTGCACCATACATGATACATGATAAGAAATTTAGAATAATAGGTTCTGCAAAACAAACACAAAACAACTAACACTAATCAAGATTGCAGTATTTATAGATGGATGTTTCCTTTTGCTACTAGTGGAAAGGAAGAGCTATGTGGTCCTATGCATGTGAATAAGAAAAAACAAAATACCATACCAGTAGCAACATGGGATGATTTGGAAGCCTTGCTGACCTTCATCTATCAAACATAACAACAATTAGAAACTTTGTTTACACTAAGACATGAAAAATAGAAGCAAAGGCAAGTGCAGTTATTACTCTCTTGTATGGCCATGCAACAGGCATCATATAAGCATCACCCATGGTCTCCATATGGTCATAAGGGCGAGGCAGATCTGCGTCCCTTTTTAGCACAACATTCACAACTACTTCACAAAATTGTGTTCCAAGATTTTCACCTCCTAGCACAGTGTTTGGATTAGTTGAAGTAATTGTTCCCTTTTTAGCACAACATTCACAACTACTCAGTTTTGCCACCAAATTTATCAGCATCAAACCTAAATGGGTGGTTTTCATGCAAGAATATACGATGATCCATAAAGCAAGTCTTGCTGCCATTACTAAGTCTAAGTGAACAAGTATGGTAGTGACAATCAGGACATGCTGCTTCACCAGAGGTGATAGATCCGGACGTGTACCCTAGACCTGGGAAATCAGTAATAGTCCACAATACTGCTGCTCGCAAATTGAAGAACTCACCCTTTGAAGCATCATAAGTTCTAACTCCATTGACAAACATATCTAGCAGATCATCAACAAGGGGTTGAAAATAGACATCCATCGCACTACCAGGTCCATTTCGACCAGGAATCAGCAAAGAAAGGATAAAATTTGATTGCTTCATGCACATTGAAGGTGGAAAGTTGTAGGGAATACAAATACCAGGCCATACACTATAGCTAACATTCTTGCTCCTAAATGGATTAAAGCCATCAGTTGCAAATGCTAGGCGGATATTACGGCTATCTGCAGCAAAGTTAGGATGTTTTTGGTCAAAGTTCTGCCATAAAGGTGAATCTGCAGGATGCCTTAGCAAACCATCTTTTTTCCGGTCCTCATCATGCCATCTCGTTAGACTTGCCATTTTAGAGGTCAAAAATAACCTTTGGAGTCTTTTCTTGATTGGGAAATAACGGAGAACCTTTTTAGGGACTTTGTAGATATGTTTCCCATCTAGACTCTTTCGTATTGATTTCCACCGTGAAACCTTACATTTTGGGCATGAATCCAAATTTTCATTGTCCTTCCAATAGAGAATGCAATCATTTTGACATGAATGAATACTGTTGTACCCAATTCCTATAGATTTCACCAATTTCTTAGCTTCATAAAAGCTTTTAGGGAGTGTTGAACCCTCAGGAAGGGCATCATTAAGTAGATCTAGTAGCAGGTTCATAGATCTATCGGTCCATCCTCCAAGGAGTTTGATGTGGAGTAATCTAATTAGGAAACGCAATTGTGTATATTTCTGGCAACTGGGATATAACTCTTTGCTATTTTCTGCGACCAATTTTTGGATGGAAACTAGCTCTTCACAAGGCTCAATAACAGAACTATTGTCCTCAAAATCACCTCTATCATCTAAACCGGCAACTAAATCTCTAAGCAAATCTGATATGTCATCATCTTCGTTAGACTCCTCCGTAGCCTCAATCCCTTGATTAACAGAAGAGGAGCTAGCTTCTCCATGTAAGTTCCATATTTTGTACCCTTTTATAAACCCATCACATATCAAGTGTTCACGTACTTCACTTGCCTCTCTCCAAAATGAGTTAAAACACCTTTTACAAGGGCATAATATTTTGTTGCCTATAGCTGAATTCCTAAATGCAAAAGCTAAGAAACCATTCACTCCTTGTTGATATACCTTGGTGTGCCTACATGCAAATTTATGTTAAATTCTATGTTACTTGACAATTAACAGCACATTCAATGTTTGTGAAGTAATTAATTTGTACCTAGCCTCGGCATCGATCCAGGTTTTATCCATGCTCCTCTGTGTAGGACATCAGCAAACTTTTGAAATTAGCTCCTCTGTGTATCCATGCTTATCTATATTAGTTTTTAATTAAGACCTATATTTGTCTATATTATTTGTAAAATTGCATGTGCTTCCTATAAAAATCGAAACCGGATTCACCTCATGTAAAAAGGGGGGTTTCTTTTTACCTATAGCAGAGTGACCTAATTAACTTCTCTGCCTCAAAAATGAGCTTGTCACATTACAGTAAAATGAATCGATAGAAATATATTAATTCGATAGAAAATTTTGGGGGAAATTGAGATCGTCATCTTCTCACACACAGGCTTGTGCTCACAAGGCTGACCTCAATGAATCGATGTAAAATACTCAAATCTTAGCCATTCACCTTAATCCCCAATTTCTCACCTCAATCTCTCGGTCCTCATTGTAGCACTGCAGCAACAGCACCTAATAATGGGTAGCAGAGTAGTAGTGGTTTGGTTTTTGATCAAACAACAAGTGATTCTTAGCCGCACTTGAGTCGTAGCACCAGTAAAGAACACTTATAAAAGGATGGCCTGAAATCCCAGTCCCCAATCGTCCGCACCAATGGCTAGCACACAGCACTTCGAGTCTGTAGCAGCTCTGCTGCATGCCGAGGCACAGAGCGACCGCGTCCATAGCAGACAACGGCACCGTCCAGCTCGCATGCTGCCCTTACTCCTGGTGGCTGGCATCGCTCGCCCCTGCCACCACCTCCGCACCCCAGTCCCAAAGCTGCGGCGCTCGCAAGTCGCACCTCCACTGCTACAAAAACGCCTAAGCAAAGCAACAGTGCTTCTCACCTGGAACTTGTGCACTGCTATAGCAATGGCAGAGCAGAATCTTCGGCCCGACGACGGTGGCGCACTCCTCGACAACGGCGAGCTCCACGGCCCGACGACGGTGGCGCGCTCCTCGACGACGGCGAAGTCCACGGCCCGACGACGGTGACGCGCTCCCCGGCCGACGCGCGACGGTGGCCGTGGATCCCTGGTTGCAGCGTACGACGGCGTCGATTGGAAAGCAACGAGTGGCGGATGAGATAGTTGTGAAAAGAAAAGTGCTAGGGTTTAATTAGGCAGGCTTTTTAGCGCGGGATGGCCCAATCTATATGCCGACACATGGGCTGTTGTGACATATATCTTAGCCGACGGATACTTCGACACTAATATACCGACTAATGATTTGTCGGAAAATCTAATTATACCGACCCATGATCTGTGGACTATTTTTACCGACTGACTGTAACACCCGGCTTTAAGGAACAAAGCCAGGTGCATCTCATACATGCGCCAAGAAGACAACATATAGAATAACAGAGTGTATAGAGATAAATGTCATAAAACATCAGAGTATTTATTACATAGCGGAAGACTTATTACAAAATAAAGTAATAAAGATAAAACGAACTAAGGATCGTCGGCGCCAATGTCGACTGGGAAACGCCACCTAGATCAGATCGAACTCCTCAGTGTTAGGCGGCTCCTCCTGAACCACCTGATCATCTCCTGTGGGGGGGGGGGTGTGAGACAGCAAGGGTGAGCTCACACATGATCATAGCTCAACAAGTTGTGGGGAACCAGTGGACATAAACTCACAAAGGTGTGAGTTCATGTGATGTGTAAGGCTTAATCAAAGACAGAGGTTAAAGCTGAGCATTGCTTTTAAGTAGTTGGTCAAAATTTTATTAGCAGTTACTAAGTGTAAGTAAATACCAAACCATAAGTAAAGTAATAGAACAAAATTAATAATAAACCCATGCAATGCAAATGACAAAATTGAATTTAAGTTCCATAATTAAACATCAGAGAGTCCTGAGCTGCTCGTGACCGTGAGCTCGGCTAGTATACCAGTTTTACACTCTGCAGAGGTTGTACCCTTTACCCACAAGTCATGTTACCCATCTGCCAAGGGGTCATGAATCCCATACACCTCTACCTAGGAAGCGCGGCAGGGCAACACTACGAGGCCTTTACAAAGTTCCACTAGCTTCCGAAAACCCGCTACAGTTTATAGGAAGATCCAGTGCAGGGTTCCTGGCTGACCGCCATCGCAGCAAAATCAACCAGGGACCTCCCTACACTGACCTCTCCCCTACTGCCCTTGCCCCTTTCGGGTAAGGTAGTCTTCCACTAGCTTTCCTAATTAGTCAGCCAAGGGGTCCCATTCCTCCCTTGTGGTGGCACGTGGTTCTCAAGTTAAGCTCTATGTTCCAATTAACATTAATGATAACAATATGAACATAAACAGAATAACAACAAGAATTGGAACATAGAGGTAATAAATGATTATCCCAAAACCATATAAAGCAATAGCAAACTACCCAAGTGATTCAGGGGTAAACAAGGTAATGAGATAAACAATCTAGGGTGACCTATTGGGTCCCATCAAAGTTAACCTATGCATGAGTATGTGATATTAAAGAACATTATTGGGTAAAAAGTGGTCAAGGGCACAACTTGCCTTCAATGAGCTCCTGCTCAGCTACTTCAACCTGCTGCTCACCAGGATCCTCAGCAACGGGCTCTTCTACTCGCCACAATACAAACAAGCACAGTGTACATAGAGAAATTAACATCACACCAAACATATATACAAAATACACAGAGATATTCTACATATTAAAATAAAAACTTAGGAACTGAAATCCTAATTTTTGGAGTTATAGATTTTAGGTTATGCATTTTCAAAGGTTTTATGTGCTTTAAATAGGATTAAGTGATAAATAAATTCCTTACTGTTTTTATGACATAACAGAGGCTCTAGGTGTTAGAGAATAAAATTACAAAATTTTAGGGACTGGAATGGCTCAATTTGGAGTTAGTATGAATTTTCTATGAATTATTGAAGATTTAGCACTTATTTTTGTATTAAAAATACATTTTCTAATTCATTTACTCATTTTAAAACAGCAGTGGACTGGGCCTCAAATTTGTAAAAGGGCAGGGGGTTCGGCGCTAAAATACCGAGACACAGAGCACAGTAAAAATGGACGGCGGGTTGATTCTCTGGTTTCCAGGGGGTTCTTTAACAAATGTTACGGCCGAAGGGGTATTTTCTAATCTGGACCGTTCGATCAAACGTGGATGGCTCGGATTAGATCCACCCATCACCCGAACCGGTATGCGACATGAGCGCTCCGATCTTAATCCAACGGCTCGAATTTAATGAAGCCGAGATCTCGCCGCAGCCCTCGGATCTCGAATCTACGGTCGAAGCTCGTTTGAACGAAAGGGTATCTTCAATCTAATCGGGACCGTCCACAAGCGATCGGACGGCCCGCTGATCGCCCCCAACCCGAGCGCGCCCAGGCGGCGGAGCAAGGCTCCCGCGGCGACTGCCTCACCGGCGTGGGTGAAATCCGGCGAGCCCCTTTCCCCGATTCCAAAATTGACCAACGCTAAACGATGTGAAGGACATGACGGAAGCGTGCGGGTGGTAAATTACCTTGTTTCACGGCAGCAAGGTCACTGCCCACGGAGGTGCGCGGATCCGCGGCGGAGCTTGTACTCCGGTGAGAAATCCAGGGCGTTTGGGCGGTCGGCCGAGCGCAATACTTCACGCCAACAATCCCCAGGCGCCGATGAACGGGCACGACACCGCACCGGTCACCAATCGGCGATATAAAGCTGAGTCGACGGCGATGGCGCGGAGGTCGGCAAAACTATTCCGCTGCGCGCACAAATTCCGCGGTGACGGTGGCTCACTAGGGAAGAGGCTTTGAAAGGGAATTAGGCTTACACCTAGTTCCTAAATAGTTTTGGTGGTTGAATCGCCCAACACAAACAATTGGACTAACTAGTTTGCTCTAGATTATATGTTCTACAGGTGCCAAAGGTTCATCTATAACTATACTAAATCGACTGTCCGGAATACCGTAGATTATTCCGGACAGGAGAAGCTTTTTGGAACCACAGGCCAAGCGCGGACCGTCCGGGTCCTTGCGGCGGACCGTCCGCGACACTAGAATAACTCTCGGACAGAACCAATGCAAAAATACAAGTTTCCACTACGGACTGTCCGGAGGAAAAGGAAAGACCGTCCGAGCCCTCTCACGGACCGTCCGGCCTCAGGCGCGGACCGTCCGGTCGGTAAGAAACCGTAAAACCCGAAGGTAACGGGTTCGGAGAAATGAATTATAGGGGGCCTCGCGGACCGTCCGGGGTGCACGACCGGACCGTCCGCGACTGGCTCTGTCTGACATCTGACGTCGCATTAAATGCAATATAGCCGTTGATATAGCCGTTACTGCTGACCGTTGCATTTTCAGCCGTTGATCTACAGGGGCGGACCGTCCGGACCTGGCTCGCGGACCGTCCGCGCTCAGCAGAATGGCCCAACGGCTAGGAAGTGGTTGGTGGCTATAAATACAACCCCAACCACCTCCATTCAATACATCCAAGCATTCCAACCTTCAACATTCAATACAAGAGCTAGCAATCCATTCCAAGACACATTCAAAGCCTCCATCTCTCCAAGTTTCACAATTGAGAAAAGAGATCATTAGTGATTAGTGACTTGAGAGAGAAAGTGATCCGTGTGTTATTTGTCGCTCTTGTCGCTTGGTTTTTTTTTACAATCGTGCTTTCTTTCAATCTTTCTTGTGATCAAACACTCACTTGTAATTGAGGCAAGAGACACCAAGCGTGTGGTGATCCTTGCGGGAAGTTTGATTCCCAAGTGATTTGAGAAGAGAAGCTCACTCGGTCCGTGGGACCGTTTGAGAGAGGGAAGGGTTGAAAGAGACCCGGCCTTTGTGGCCTCCTCAACGGGGAGTAGGTTTGCGAGAACCGAACCTCGGTAAAACAAATCCACGTGTCTCACTTGTTATTCGCTTGCGATTTGTTTTGCGCCCTCTCTCGCGGACTCGTTATTGTTTCTAACGCTAACCCGGCTTGTAGTTGTGATTATATTTGTAAATTTCAGTTTCGCCCTATTCACCCCCCCCCTCTAGGCGACTATCAATTGGTATCAAAGCCCGGTGCTTCATTAGAGCCTAACCGCTCGAAGTGATGTCGGGAGATCACACCAAGAGGGAGATGGAGACCGGCGATGACAAGCCCACTACAAGCCAAGGGAGCACTTCATCGGAAGAGTCCCGCACCAAGAGAAGGGAGAAGAAGAAGAGCTCCTCCAAGCGGAAGGAGAAAAGATCTTCCTCTTCTCACCACAAGGAGAAGAAGGAAAAATCTTCTTCTCACAAGCCGCATCGGAGTGGGGACAAGCACAAGAGGATGAGGAAGGTGGTCTACTACGAGACCGACACTTCATCGACATCTACCTCCGGCTCCGACGCGGCGTCCGTCACTTCTAAACGCCAAGAGCGTAAGAAGTATAGTAAGATTCCCCTACGCTACCCTCGCATTCCTAAACATACACCTTTACTATCCGTCCCATTAGGCAAACCACCAACTTTTGATGGTGAAGATTATGCTATGTGGAGTAATTTGATGCGATTTCATCTAACCTCTCTCCACAAAAGATTATGGGATGTTGTTGAGTATGGTGTACAGGTACCATCCGTAGGGGATGAAGACTACGACACGGACGAAGTGGCCCAAATCGAGCACTTCAACTCCCAAGCCACAACCATTCTCCTTGCCTCACTAAGCAAGGAGGAATACAACAAAGTGCAAGGGTTGAAGAACGCAAAGGAGATTTGGGACCTACTCAAGACGGCGCACGAAGGTGATGAACTCACCAAGATCACCAAGCGGGAAACGATCGAGGGGGAGCTCGGTCGCTTCCGTCTTCGCCAAGGGGAGGAGCCACAAGACATGTACAACCGGCTCAAAACCTTGGTGAACCAAGTGCGCAACCTCGGGAGCGCAAAGTGGGATGACCACGAGGTGGTTAAGGTTATTCTAAGAGCCCTTATTTTCCTTAACCCCACTCAAGTACAATTAATTCGTGGCAATCCTAGATATCCACTAATGACTCCCGAGGAAGTTATCGGGAATTTTGTGAGTTTTGAATGCATGATTAAGGGCTCCAAGAAGATCAACGAGCTTGACGAGCCTTCCACATCCGAGGCGCAACCGGTGGCCTTCAAGGCAACGGAGGAGAAGAAGGAGGAGTCTACACCGAGTAGACAACCAATTGACGCCTCCAAGCTCGACAACGAGGAGATGGCCCTAATCATCAAGAGCTTCCGGCAAATCCTCAAGCAACGGAAGGGGAAGGATTACAAATCCCGTTCCAAGAAGGTTTGCTACAAGTGTGGTAAGCCCGGTCATTTTATTGCAAAATGTCCTATGTCTAGTGATAGTGACAGGGGCGACGACAAGAAGGGCAAGAGGAAGGAGAAGAAGAGATACTACAAGAAGAAGGGCGGCGATGCCCATGTTTGTCGGGAGTGGGACTCCGACGAAAGCTCAAGCGACTCCTCCGACGACGAGGACGCCGCCAACATCGCCGTCACCAAGGGCCTCCTCTTCCCCAACGTCGGCCACAAGTGCCTCATGGCCAAGGACGGCAAAAAGAAGGTAAAATCAAAGTCCTCCACTAAATATGAAACATCTAGTGATGAGGATGATGATAAAAATGAAGAGGATAATTTGCGTATTCTTTTTGCCAACCTTAACATGGAACAAAAGGAAAAATTAAATGAGCTAATTAGTGCCATCCATGAAAAGGATGATCTCTTGGACTCCCAAGAGGACTTCCTAATCAAGGAAAACAAGAAACATGTTAAAGTTAAAAATGCTTATGCTCTAGAAGTTGAAAAATGTAACAAATTATCTAGTGAGCTAAGCACATGCCATGACACTATTGCCAACCTTAGAAATGAAAATGTTAAATTAATTGCTAAGGTTGATTCTCATGTTTGCATTGATCCTAGAAATGATAATGTTGATTTGCTTGCTAGGATTGATGAGTTGAATGTTTCCATTGCTAGCCTTAGAAATGAAAATGAGAAATTAATTGCTAAGGCTAAGGATTTTGATGTTTGCAATGCTACTATTTCCGACCTCAGAACTAAAAATGATATGTTGCATGCTAAGGTTGTTGAACTTAAATCTTGCAAACCCTCTACATCCAATGTTGAGCATGTTTCCATTTGTACTAGATGTAGAGATGTTAATGTTGATGCTATCCATGATCACCTAGCCTTAATTAAAAAACAAAATGATCACATAGCACAACTTAATGCTAAAATTAGAGAGCATGACTTAGAAAATGAAAAATTTAAATTGGCTAGAAGCATGCTCTATAATGGGAGACGCCCTGGCATTAAGGATGGCATTGGCTTCCAAAAGGGAGACAATGTCAAAATTAATGCCCCTCCTAAGAACCTATCTAACTTTGTTAAGGGCAAGGCTCCCATGCCTCAGGATAACGAGGGTTACATCTTGTACCCTGCCGGCTATCCTGAGAGCAAGATTAGGAAAATTCACTCTAGGAAGTCTCACTCTGGCCCTAATCATGCTTTCATGTATAAGGGTGAGACATCTAGTTCTAGGCAACCAACCCGTGCCAAGTTGCCTAGAAAGAAAATTCCTAATGCATCAAATGATCATAGCATTTCATTTAAAACTTTTGATGCATCTTATGTTTTGACTAGCAAATCCGGCAAGGTAGTTGCCAAGATTGTTGGGGGCAAACACAAGGGCTCCAAGACTTGTGTTTGGGTACCCAAAGTTCTTGTATCTAATGCCAAAGGACCCAAAACCGTTTGGGTACCTAAAACAAAGAACTAAACTTGTTTTGTAGGTTTATGCATCCGGGGGCTCAAGTTGGATACTCGACAGCGGGTGCACAAACCACATGACAGGGGAGAAGAGGATGTTCTCCTCATATGAGAAAAACCAAGATCCCCAACGAGCTATCACATTCGGGGATGGAAATCAAGGTTTGGTCAAAGGTTTGGGTAAAATTGCTATATCTCCTGACCATTCTATTTCCAATGTTTTTCTTGTAGATTCGTTAGATTACAATTTGCTTTCCGTATCCCAGTTATGTCAAATGGGCTACAACTGTCTGTTTACTGATATAGGTGTTACTGTCTTTAGAAGAAGTGATGATTCAATAGCTTTTAAGGGAGTGTTAGAGGGTCAGCTATACTTAGTAGATTTTCATAGAGCTGAACTCAACACTTGCTTGATTGCTAAGACTAACTTGGGTTGGCTCTGGCACCGCCGACTAGCCCATGTTGGAATGAAGAATCTTCACAAGCTTCTAAAGGGAGAACACATTTTGGGACTAACCGATGTTCATTTTGAGAAAGACAGGATTTGTAGCGCATGCCAAGCCGGGAAGCAAGTTGGCATCCATCATCCACACAAAAACATCATGACTACCGACAGGCCACTGGAGCTCCTACACATGGATCTATTCGGCCCGATCGCTTACATAAGCATCGGCGGTAGTAAGTATTGCCTTGTAATTGTGGATGATTATTCTCGCTTCACTTGGGTGTTCTTTTTACAGGAAAAATCACAAACCCAAGAGACATTAAAAGGATTCTTGAGACGAGCTCAAAATGAGTTCGGCTTAAGGATCAAGAAAATTAGAAGCGACAATGGAACGGAGTTCAAGAACTCTCAAATCGAAGGTTTCCTTGAGGAGGAGGGCATCAAGCATGAGTTCTCTTCTCCCTACACTCCTCAACAAAATGGTGTAGTGGAGAGGAAGAATCGAACTCTATTGGACATGGCAAGAACCATGCTTGATGAGTACAAGACACCGGATCGGTTTTGGGCCGAGGCGGTCAACACTGCCTGCCACGCCATCAACCGGTTATATCTTCACCGAATCCTCAAGAAGACATCTTATGAACTCCTAACCGGTAAAAAGCCCAATATTTCATATTTTAGAGTTTTTGGTAGCAAATGTTTTATACTTGTTAAAAGAGGTAGAAAATCTAAATTTGCTCCTAAAACTGTAGAAGGCTTTTTACTAGGATATGACTCAAACACAAGGGCATATAGAGTCTTCAACAAGTCCTCAGGACTTGTTGAAGTTTCTTGTGACGTTGTGTTTGATGAGACTAACGGCTCTCAAGTAGAGCAAGTTGATCTTGATGATGTAGGTGAAGAACAGGCTCCATGCATAGCGCTAAGGAACATGTCCATCGGGGATGTGTGTCCTAAGGAATCCGAAGAGCCTCCAAATGCACAAGATCAACCATCCTCCTCCACGCAAGTATCTCCACCAACTCAAGTTGAGGATGAGGCTCAAGATGTTGAACAAGAAGATCAAGAAGATGAGCCACCTCAAAATGACGGCAACGATCAAGGGGGAGATTCAAATGATGAAGACAAGGAGGATGAACAACCAAGACCGCCACACCCAAGAGTCCACCAAGCAATACAACGAGATCACCCCGTCGACACCATCCTCGGCGACATTCATAAAGGGGTAACTACTCGATCTCGTGTTGCTCATTTTTGTGAACATTACTCTTTTGTTTCCTCTATTGAGCCACACAGGGTAGAGGAAGCTCTTCAAGATTCGGATTGGGTGATGGCGATGCAGGAGGAGCTCAACAATTTCACGAGGAACGAGGTATGGCACTTAGTTCCACGTCCTAACCAAAATGTTGTAGGAACCAAGTGGGTCTTCCGCAACAAGCAAGACGAGCATGGTGTGGTGACTAGGAACAAAGCTCGACTCGTGGCCAAGGGGTATTCACAAGTCGAAGGTTTGGATTTTGGTGAAACCTATGCACCCGTAGCTAGGCTTGAGTCAATCCGCATATTATTAGCCTATGCTACTTACCATGGCTTCAAGCTTTATCAAATGGACGTGAAGAGTGCCTTCCTCAATGGACCAATCAAGGAGGAGGTCTATGTTGAGCAACCTCCCGGCTTTGAAGACAGTGAGTACCCCAACCATGTTTATAGGCTCTCTAAGGCGCTTTATGGGCTCAAGCAAGCCCCAAGAGCATGGTATGAATGCCTTAGAGATTTCCTTATTGCAAATGGCTTCAAAGTCGGCAAAGCCGATCCTACTTTATTCACTAAGACTCTTGATAATGATTTGTTTGTATGCCAAATTTATGTTGATGATATCATATTTGGGTCTACTAACAAATCTACATGTGAAGAATTTAGTAGGATCATGACACAGAAATTCGAGATGTCGATGATGGGGGAGTTGAAGTATTTTCTAGGATTCCAAGTCAAGCAACTCCAAGAGGGCACCTTCATTAGCCAAACAAAGTATACTCAAGACATTCTAAGCAAGTTTGGAATGAAGGATGCCAAGCCCATCAAGACACCCATGGGAACCAATGGACATCTCGACCTCGACACGGGAGGTAAGTCCGTAGATCAAAAGGTATACCGGTCGATGATTGGTTCATTGCTTTATTTATGTGCATCTCGACCGGACATTATGCTTTCCGTATGCATGTGTGCAAGATTCCAAGCCGACCCTAAGGAATCACACCTTACGGCCGTAAAACGAATCTTGAGATATTTGGCTTATACTCCTAAGTTTGGGCTTTGGTACCCTCGGGGATCCACTTTTGATTTGATTGGTTATTCGGATGCCGATTGGGCGGGGTGTAAGATTAATAGGAAGAGCACATCGGGGACTTGCCAGTTCTTGGGAAGATCCTTGGTGTCATGGGCTTCAAAGAAGCAAAATTCGGTCGCTCTTTCCACCGCCGAAGCCGAGTATATTGCCGCAGGCCATTGTTGCGCGCAATTGCTATGGATGAGGCAAACCCTGCGGGACTACGGTTACAAATTAACCAAAGTCCCTTTGCTATGTGACAATGAGAGTGCAATCAAAATGGCCGACAATCCCGTCGAGCATAGTCGCACTAAACACATAGCCATTCGGTATCATTTTCTTCGGGATCACCAACAAAAGGGGGATATCGAGATTTCTTACATTAATACTAAAGATCAATTAGCCGATATCTTTACCAAGCCTCTTGATGAACAAACTTTTACCAAACTTAGGCATGAGCTCAATATTCTTGATTCACGCAATTTCTTTTGCTAGATTGCACACATAGCTCATTTATATACTTTTGATCATATCTCTTTAATATGCTATGACTAATGTGTTTTCAAGTCTATTTCAAACCAAGTCATAGGTATATTGAAAGGGAATTAGAGTCTTCGGCGAAGACAAAGGCTTCCACTCCGTAACTCATCCTTCGCCGCCACTCCATGCATCTCTCCATTCTTGGGGGAGAAAACAAAAGCACTTCTACCTTGGTATAATCTTAACTCATTTATTTATGACCAAAGGAGAAGAAAGCATTTACGAGGGCTCTAGTGATTCCGTTTTTGGCGATTCATGCCAAAGGGGGAGAAAGTATGAGCTCAAAGCAAAAGGACCGCACCACCACTAGTTTCAAACGTGTTTTCAAAGAATTTTATAAATTGGTATCCTATTGTGTTCAAAAGGGGGAGAAAGTCGTATTTCAAAAATGGTATATCAAAACCCTCTTGAACACTAAGAGGGAGTTTTGTTTAGTCAAAGGAAAAGCATTTGAAACAAGGAGGAGAAAAATTTCAAATCTTGAAAATGCTTTGCAAAATCTTATTCATTTACCTTTGACTATTTGCAAAAGAACTTTGAAAAGGATTTACAAAATAGTTTGCAAAAACAAAACATGTGGTGCAAGCGTGGTCCAAAATGTTATATAAGAAAGAAACATTTCATGCATATCTTGTAAGTATTGGCTCAACTTCAAGCAACCTTTGCACTTACATTATGCAAACTAGTTCAATTATGCACTTGTATATTTGCTTTGGTTTGTGTTGGCATCAATCACCAAAAAGGGGGAGATTGAAAGGGAATTAGGCTTACACCTAGTTCCTAAATAGTTTTGGTGGTTGAATCGCCCAACACAAACAATTGGACTAACTAGTTTGCTCTAGATTATATGTTCTACAGGTGCCAAAGGTTCATCTATAACTATACTAAATCGACTGTCCGGAATACCGTAGATTATTCCGGACAGGAGAAGCTTTTTGGAACCACAGGCCAAGCGCGGACCGTCCGGGTCCTTGCGGCGGACCGTCCGCGACACTAGAATAACTCTTGGACAGAACCAATGCAAAAATACAAGTTTCCACTACGGACTGTCCGGAGGAAAAGGAAAGACCGTCCGAGCCCTCTCACGGACCGTCCGGCCTCAGGCGCGGACCGTCCGGTCGGTAAGAAACCGTAAAACCCGAAGGTAACGGGTTCGGAGAAATGAATTATAGGGGGCCTCGCGGACCGTCCGGGGTGCACGACCGGACCGTCCGCGACTGGCTCTGTCTGACATCTGACGTCGCATTAAATGCAATATAGCCGTTGATATAGCCGTTACTGCTGACCGTTGCATTTTCAGCCGTTGATCTACAGGGGCGGACCGTCCGGACCTGGCTCGCGGACCGTCCGCGCTCAGCAGAATGGCCCAACGGCTAGGAAGTGGTTGGTGGCTATAAATACAACCCCAACCACCTCCATTCAATACATCCAAGCATTCCAACCTTCAACATTCAATACAAGAGCTAGCAATCCATTCCAAGACACATTCAAAGCCTCCATCTCTCCAAGTTTCACAATTGAGAAAAGAGATCATTAGTGATTAGTGACTTGAGAGAGAAAGTGATCCGTGTGTTATTTGTCGCTCTTGTCGCTTGGTTTTTTTACAATCGTGCTTTCTTTCAATCTTTCTTGTGATCAAACACTCACTTGTAATTGAGGCAAGAGACACCAAGCGTGTGGTGATCCTTGCGGGAAGTTTGATTCCCAAGTGATTTGAGAAGAGAAGCTCACTCGGTCCGTGGGACCGTTTGAGAGAGGGAAGGGTTGAAAGAGACCCGGCCTTTGTGGCCTCCTCAACGGGGAGTAGGTTTGCGAGAACCGAACCTCGGTAAAACAAATCCACGTGTCTCACTTGTTATTCGCTTGCGATTTGTTTTGCGCCCTCTCTCGCGGACTCGTTATTGTTTCTAACGCTAACCCGGCTTGTAGTTGTGATTATATTTGTAAATTTCAGTTTCGCCCTATTCACCCCCCCCCTCTAGGCGACTATCAGGCTTGGTCTGCCAGGGGCGGAAGTATCCGAGGTGGAGTTTATACCCTGGTTCCATCCCCTCTCCAACAGACCGAGCCGAATTTACAGGCGAATCGCTCGGAGCTTTCACGGTGGATTCGGTAAACGGAGAAGGCACTGACCCGTTGGGCCCGCGCGACAGTGAGACAAACGAGAGCGAGCGTAGAGTCTGTCCGGTGGCCCCGCCGTGTCGGCGCGCATGGAGTGCTCAATTGGGCCGCGCGGTGAGTGAACGGTAGATGGGCTGAAATGGGAGTCGCCGGCCCAGGTATGGTTTTATTCTTTTTCCTTTTTAATTTCTGTTTTCTTTTCTTTTACTTTTGAATCTAAGTTTTGAATTTCAAATTTGTGATGAACTTGCACTCAAATTTTTCTGAGTATATGATTTGGATAAAGCATTGTGGATCAAATTTATCTATTTGTAAGTTTTATTTCTTTGTATTACATAGCATTTTTCTTTCTCTCTTTCCAAATTTTAGCATTTCTTTTAGGATTTAATTTCTCATTTGGATATTTAATATTTTTCTTGTCACAAAATGCACACAAAAATACAATATCCAGCATGATGCAACAATTTAGTAGCATAACTTTTTATTAATTGTTCTTGGACATGGTGTTCTCATATGATGGTGCATAAAGATCAAACTCACATAAAGAGAAAATGTTTCTCTATTGATATTATTCCTAGCACTTACAAAGTAGGTGTTACAAATCCTACCCCCCTTAAAAATAATCTCGTCCTCGAGATTTAAGAAGATCTAGGGAAAAGGTGGGGAAAATCTATGCGAAGCTCTTCTTCTCTTTCCCAAGTTGCTTCATCTTCACTGTGGTGACTCCATTGAACTTTACACATCTTTATCACCTTATTTCTTGTAACTCGAGTCAAAGTATCCAAAATCTTGATTGGGTACTCCGTGTAAGTCAAATCACCTTGAACACTGAGCTCTTCCATGGGTAACTGTTCCTCAGGGACACGGAGACATTTCTTCAGTTGAGAAACATGGAACACATTATGCACATCTGATAGACTAGCAGGTAACTCGAGTTGGTATGCCATCTCCCCAACTCTCCTAAAGATCAAGAATGGTCCAATATAGCGAGGGGACAATTTGCCCTTGACTTTAAATCTCCTCATTCCACGAAGTGGTGACACCTTGAGGTACACATAATCTCCTTCTTCAAATTCCAGTGGCCTCCTTCTATTATCAGCATAGCTCTTTTGCCTGGTTTGAGCAACTCTCAAATTCTCTCGAATTATACGGACTTGTTCTTCTGCTTCTTGAATCAGTTCAGGCCCAAAGAACTGTCTTTCTCCAGTCTGATCCCAATATAGAGGAGTCCTGCACTTCCTCCCATATAAAGCTTCAAAAGGTGACATCTTTAGACTGGCCTGATAACTATTATTATACGAGAACTCAGCATAAGGTAGACTCTTATCCCAACTTCCTCCATGCTGAAGGGCACATGCTCTCAACATATCCTCCAAAACTTGATTAGTCCTTTCAGTCTGTCCATCAGTCTGAGGGTGATAAGCCGTGCTAAAATTCAACTTCGTACTCATGTTCTCATGAAAGCTTCTCCAAAATCTTGAGGTAAACTGCGAACCTCGATCAGACACGATCTTCTTTGGTACTCCATGCAAACACACAATCGGAGCCATATATAACTCTGCTAGCTGAGAACCTTTATAAGTAGTCTTGACAGGAATAAAGTGAGCCACTTTAGTCAATCTATCCACAATCACCCATATAGCATCATATCCTTTCTGGGTGCGAGGCAATCCAGTAATGAAATCCATACCAATCTCTTCCCATTTCCACTCGGGTATCTTCAGTGGATGCAATAATCCAGCTGGCCTCTGGTGTTCAGCCTTAACTCTTTGACATACATCGCACATAGCCACATGTGCAGCTACATCTCTTTTCAATCCATACCACCAATATTTTCGTTTCAAATCCTGATACATCTTGGTACTACCAGGATGAATAGAATAATCCGAGTCATGGGCCTCTTTTAAAATAGTCTCTCGAAGGCTTTTAATATCAGGAACACACATCCTGTCCTTGAACCATACGGTGCCCTGCTCATCTTCCGTGAATTCCGGAACTCGACCTTCAGTAATCAGATCCTTAATCTCTTTTATTTTAGCATCACCAATTTGTCCTTTGCGAATTTCTTGCTCCAAAGTAGGTTCCACATCAATAGTAACTCCCTCAGTATGAGCAACTATCCCCAGGTTAAGTCTCCTGAAGTCCTCAACAATCTCATCGGGTAGCTGGGCAACAACAGCTGAATGAACATGCTCCTTGCGACTCAAGGCATCTGCAACCAAGTTTGCCTTGCCCGGGTGATAGTGAATTTCCAAATCGTAATCCTTAAGAAGCTCCAACCAACGGCGTTGCCTAAGGTTGAGATCCTTCTGAGTGAATATATACTTCAAACTCTTATGATCCGTGTATACTTGGCACTTCTCGTCCCACTTAAATTCTCTTCCTTTCTCCAAAAGCGAAGTCATAGGTTTGGCAATCTTAGAAAATCCTTCAATAAATCTCCAATAGTATCCTGCAAGTCCCAAGAAACTTCGGTCCTCCGTAACCGTAGTGGGTATGCTCCACACCACTATCTCCATGACTTTAGAAGGATCCACTGATATCCCTCCATTAGAAATGATATGTCCAAGAAATGGCACCTCGCCAATCCAAAACTCGCATTTGCTGTACTTAGCGTAGAGTTGATTATCTCGTAACTTCTGTAGCACCAACCTTAGATGTTCTTCATGGTCACTCTCATTCTTAGAATAGATAAGAATATCGTCGATGAACACCACGACGAATCTGTCCAAATACTCCAAAAACATCTTATTCATCAAATCCATAAAATAAGCTGGTGCATTAATTAATCCAAACGACATAACGATGATCTCATATAATCCCTATCGAGTCGAGAAAGCCGTCTTAGGAATATCTGATGGTCCAGTCTTCATCTGATGGTATCCCGATCGGAGGTCGATCTTCGAGAGTACCCTGGCTCCTCTCATCCGATTAAATAAATCCTTAATGCGGGGTAACCGAAACTTGTTCTTCACAGTGACATCATTAAGGGACCTTTAATCCACGCACATCCCTTGCAATCCATCTTTCTTCTTTACAAACAAAACTGGTGCTCTCCAAGGTGAAGAATTCAGACGAATGTATCCATCCTCTTGTAATTCCGTTAATTGTTTCTTAAGTTCCTTTAGCTCTTCTATGGACATCATGTATGGCCGTTTAGAAATAGGGGCAGTCTTAGGTAAGAGATTAATGACCAACTCAACTTCCATATCTGGTGGCAGTAGTTACTGCAATTCCAACTTCAAATCTTTCTCCTTTGGAACTGGTGAGTTCTACGGTTCCCTTAGCGCAGTGTATAAACCACCATTGCCTTTCTTAACCATGACATACCAAGGATCAAGTCTATACTGCTCTCTTCTAACAGTATAGGGGTAGTCCATCTGGGTTAGAAATACAGGGTAAGAAAGAAAGAATTGTAGACAAGGCGAGTAATTATGAGGAATGTTACTGCGGGGAACTTATTAGCTAAGTAGATTAGTGTGCCACCTACTAAAGCTAATACAGTACCTTATAGTAGTACATGCTAAAATGTCCATATATAATATCTCAATCAATCAAAGAAGCAAATCAGGCATTGATCATCAGAACAATCAACCAACATTTTTAATAGAGAAAATAGTTTTAATTTTTGTCTTAGGCCTCCTATCTCTTAAAAATATCATAGGGGTAGGGATTCCAAGATTTGAAATCCATCTTGTCTTAGAGTAGAAAAGGTAAGAATGATCAGAGTAGAACAGTAGAAGGTGAGACAGGATCAAGATAAGTGTAGAAAGATTTAGAGTAAGGTGAGTGTAGAATGAATCAGAATGAGATAAGTAGGTAAGGGTTTGTCCATTTCTATCTAGGTTTCGTCCTACAGTCAACATTTCCTCTGATACCACTTCTGTAACACCCGGCTTTAAGGAACAAAGCCAGGTGCATCTCATACATGCGCCAAGAAGACAACATATAGAATAACAGAGTGTATAGAGATAAATGTCATAAAACATCAGAGTATTTATTACATAGCGGAAGACTTATTACAAAATAAAGTAATAAAGATAAAACGAACTAAGGATCGTCGGCGCCAATGTCGACTGGGAAACGCCACCTAGATCAGATCGAACTCCTCAGTGTTAGGCGGCTCCTCCTGAACCACCTGATCATCTCCTGTGGGGGGGGTGTGAGACAGCAAGGGTGAGCTCACACATGATCATAGCTCAACAAGTTGTGGGGAACCAGTGGACATAAACTCACAAAGGTGTGAGTTCATGTGATGTGTAAGGCTTAATCAAAGACAGAGGTTAAAGCTGAGCATTGCTTTTAAGTAGTTGGTCAAAATTTTATTAGCAGTTACTAAGTGTAAGTAAATACCAAACCATAAGTAAAGTAATAGAACAAAATTAATAATAAACCCATGCAATGCAAATGACAAAATTGAATTTAAGTTCCATAATTAAACATCAGAGAGTCCTGAGCTGCTCGTGACCGTGAGCTCGGCTAGTATACCAGTTTTACACTCTGCAGAGGTTGTACCCTTTACCCACAAGTCATGTTACCCATCTGCCAAGGGGTCATGAATCCCATACACCTCTACCTAGGAAGCGCGGCAGGGCAACACTACGAGGCCTTTACAAAGTTCCACTAGCTTCCGAAAACCCGCTACAGTTTATAGGAAGATCCAGTGCAGGGTTCCTGGCTGACCGCCATCGCAGCAAAATCAACCAGGGACCTCCCTACACTGACCTCTCCCCTACTGCCCTTGCCCCTTTCGGGTAAGGTAGTCTTCCACTAGCTTTCCTAATTAGTCAGCCAAGGGGTCCCATTCCTCCCTTGTGGTGGCACGTGGTTCTCAAGTTAAGCTCTATGTTCCAATTAACATTAATGATAACAATATGAACATAAACAGAATAACAACAAGAATTGGAACATAGAGGTAATAAATGATTATCCCAAAACCATATAAAGCAATAGCAAACTACCCAAGTGATTCAGGGGTAAACAAGGTAATGAGATAAACAATCTAGGGTGACCTATTGGGTCCCATCAAAGTTAACCTATGCATGAGTATGTGATATTAAAGAACATTATTGGGTAAAAAGTGGTCAAGGGCACAACTTGCCTTCAATGAGCTCCTGCTCAGCTACTTCAACCTGCTGCTCACCAGGATCCTCAGCAACGGGCTCTTCTACTCGCCACAATACAAACAAGCACAGTGTACATAGAGAAATTAACATCACACCAAACATATATACAAAATACACAGAGATATTCTACATATTAAAATAAAAACTTAGGAACTGAAATCCTAATTTTTGGAGTTATAGATTTTAGGTTATGCATTTTCAAAGGTTTTATGTGCTTTAAATAGGATTAAGTGATAAATAAATTCCTTACTGTTTTTATGACATAACAGAGGCTCTAGGTGTTAGAGAATAAAATTACAAAATTTTAGGGACTGGAATGGCTCAATTTGGAGTTAGTATGAATTTTCTATGAATTATTGAAGATTTAGCACTTATTTTTGTATTAAAAATACATTTTCTAATTCATTTACTCATTTTAAAACAGCAGTGGACTGGGCCTCAAATTTGTAAAAGGGCAGGGGGTTCGGCGCTAAAATACCGAGACACAGAGCACAGTAAAAATGGACGGCGGGTTGATTCTCTGGTTTCCAGGGGGTTCTTTAACAAATGTTACGGCCAAAGGGGTATTTTCTAATCTGGACCGTTCGATCAAACGCGGATGGCTCGGATTAGATCCACCCATCACCCGAACCGGTATGCGACATGAGCGCTCCGATCTTAATCCAACGGCTCGAATTTAATGAAGCCGAGATCTCGCCGCAGCCCTCGGATCTCGAATCTACGGTCGAAGCTCGTTTGAACGAAAGGGTATCTTCAATCTAATCGGGACCGTCCACAAGCGATCGGACGGCCCGCTGATCGCCCCCAACCCGAGCGCGCCCAGGCGGCGGAGCAAGGCTCCCGCGGCGACTGCCTCACCGGCGTGGGTGAAATCCGGCGAGCCCCTTTCCCCGATTCCAAAATTGACCAACGCTAAACGATGTGAAGGACATGACGGAAGCGTGCGGGTGGTAAATTACCTTGTTTCACGGCAGCAAGGTCACTGCCCACGGAGGTGCGCGGATCCGCGGCGGAGCTTGTACTCCGGTGAGAAATCCAGGGCGTTTGGGCGGTCGGCCGAGCGCAATACTTCACGCCAACAATCCCCAGGCGCCGATGAACGGGCACGACACCGCACCGGTCACCAATCGGCGATATAAAGCTGAGTCGACGGCGATGGCGCGGAGGTCGGCAAAACTATTCCGCTGCGCGCACAAATTCCGCGGTGACGGTGGCTCACTAGGGAAGAGGCTTGGTCTGCCAGGGGCGGAAGTATCCGAGGTGGAGTTTATACCCTGGTTCCATCCCCTCTCCAACAGACCGAGCCGAATTTACAGGCGAATCGCTCGGAGCTTTCACGGTGGATTCGGTAAACGGAGAAGAAGGCACTGACCCGTTGGGCCCGCGCGACAGTGAGACAAACGAGAGCGAGCGCAGAGTCTGTCCGGTGGCCCCGCCGTGTCGGCGCGCATGGAGTGCTCAGTTGGGCCGCGCGGTGAGTGAACGGTAGATGGGCTGAAATGGGAGTCGCCGGCCCAGGTATGGTTTTATTCTTTTTCCTTTTTAATTTCTGTTTTCTTTTCTTTTACTTTTGAATCTAAGTTTTGAATTTCAAATTTGTGATGAACTTGCACTCAAATTTTTCTGAGTATATGATTTGGATAAAGCATTGTGGATCAAATTTATCTATTTGTAAGTTTTATTTCTTTGTATTACATAGCATTTTTCTTTCTCTCTTTCCAAATTTTAGCATTTCTTTTAGGATTTAATTTCTCATTTGGATATTTAATATTTTTCTTGTCACAAAATGCACACAAAAATACAATATCCAGCATGATGCAACAATTTAGTAGCATAACTTTTTATTAATTGTTCTTGGACATGGTGTTCTCATATGATGGTGCATAAAGATCAAACTCACATAAAGAGAAAATGTTTCTCTATTGATATTATTCCTAGCACTTACAAAGTAGGTGTTACAAATCCTACCCCCCTTAAAAATAATCTCGTCCTCAAGATTTAAGAAGATCTAGGGAAAAGGTGGGGAAAATCTATGCGAAGCTCTTCTTCTCTTTCCCAAGTTGCTTCATCTTCACTGTGGTGACTCCATTGAACTTTACACATCTTTATCACCTTATTTCTTGTAACTCGAGTCAAAGTATCCAAAATCTTGATCGGGTACTCCGTGTAAGTCAAATCACCTTGAACACTGAGCTCTTCCATGGGTAACTGTTCCTCAGGGACACGGAGACATTTCTTCAGTTGAGAAACATGGAACACATTATGCACATCTGATAGACTAGCAGGTAACTCGAGTTGGTATGCCATCTCCCCAACTCTCCTAAAGATCAAGAATGGTCCAATATAGCGAGGGGACTCTTCTAAACATGGAACACATTACTCTTTTGTCTCTTCTATTGAGCCTTTCAGGGTAGAAGAGGCCTTGCTAGATCCGGACTGGGTGTTGGCCATGCAGGAGGAACTCAACAACTTCAAGTGCAATGAAGTTTGGACACTGGTGCCTCGTCCCAAGCAAAATGTTGTGGGAACCAAGTGGGTGTTCCGCAACAAACAGGACGAGCACGGGGTGGTGACAAGGAACAAGGCTCGGCTTGTGGCAAAAGGTTATGCCCAAGTCGCAGGTTTGGACTTTGAGGAGACATTCGCTCCTGTGGCAAGGCTAGAATCAATTCGTATTTTGCTAGCATATGCCGCTCACCATTCTTTCAGGTTGTACCAAATGGATGTGAAGAGCGCTTTCCTCAACGGGCCGATCAAGGAGGAGGTGTACGTGGAGCAACCCCCTGGCTTCGAGGATGAACGGTACCCCGACCACGTGTGTAAGCTCTCTAAGGCGCTCTATGGGCTTAAGCAAGCCCCAAGAGCATGGTATGAATGCCTTAGAGACTTTTTAATTGCTAATGCTTTCAAGGTTGGGAAAGCCGATCCAACTCTTTTCACTAAGACTTGCGATGGTGATCTTTTTGTGTGCCAAATTTATGTCGATGACATAATATTTGGTTCTACTAACCAAAAGTCTTGTGAAGAGTTTAGCAGGGTTATGACGCAGAAATTCGAGATGTCGATGATGGGCGAGTTGAACTACTTCCTTGGGTTCCAAGTGAAGCAACTCAAGGACGGCACTTTCATCTCCCAAACGAAGTACACGCAAGACTTGCTAAAGCGGTTTGGGATGAAGGACGCCAAGCCCGCAAAGACACCGATGGGAACTGACGGACACACCGACCTCAACAAAGGAGGTAAGTCCGTTGATCAAAAAGCATACCGGTCCATGATAGGTTCTTTGCTTTATTTATGTGCTAGTAGACCGGATATTATGCTTAGCGTATGCATGTGTGCTAGATTTCAATCCGATCCTAAGGAGTGTCACTTAGTGGCTGTGAAGCGAATTCTTCGATATTTAGTAGCTACACCTTGCTTCGAGATCTGGTATCCAAAGGGGTCTAACTTTGACTTGATTGGGTACTCAGATTCCGACTATGCTGGATGTAAGGTCGATAGGAAGAGTACATCGGGGACGTGCCAATTCTTAGGAAGGTCCCTGGTGTCGTGGAACTCTAAGAAACAAACCTCCGTTGCCCTATCCACCGCTGAGGCCGAGTACGTTGCCGCAGGACAGTGTTGTGCGCAACTACTTTGGATGAGGCAAACCCTCTGGGACTTTGGCTACAATCTGAGCAAAGTCCCACTCCTATGTGACAATGAGAGTGCTATCCGAATAGCGGAAAATCCTGTTGAGCACAGCCGCACAAAGCACATTGACATCCGGCATCACTTTTTGAGAGACCACCAGCAAAAGGGAGATATCGAAGTGTTTCATGTTAGCACCGAGAACCAGCTAGCCGATATCTTCACTAAGCCTTTAGATGAAAAGACCTTTTGCAGGCTGCGTAGTGAGCTAAATGTCTTAGATTCGCGGAACTTGGATTGAATTGTAGCATACATGTGTTTATGCCTTTGATCATGTTTCTTATGCATTTTGTTGCTTACTATGGTGCTCAAGTTGTACAAACACTCCCTGGACCTCACAAGTCCTTTTTGCAAGTGATGCACATATTTAGGGGGAGCTATGCTACAACTTGACCCTTTGAGACTAACCATGTACTTGAGTTTGGTTGTTTTAGTCTCAAAGGAGGATTGAAAGGGAAAGGTGGACTTGGACCATGCAAGACTTCCACTGCACTCCGATGAAAAGAGTAACTTTTCCAAGTTCATCTTTATACTCTTATTGCCTATTTGCTCTTAGTCGAAGATTTTGGTGAGGCAATAGGGTTATAGGGCCAAGATTGATCCCGTTTTGGTGCTTGATGCCAAAGGGGAGAAAATAAAGGCCAAAGCAATAGATGGATCAGCTACCACTTGAGAAATTTTGAAAATAGTAGATTAGAGCTTTTGGTTTGACAAAACTCTTTTTATTGTCTCTCTTGTCAAAAATTGGCCTCTTGAGGGGGGAAATGTTGATTATGGGAAAAAGGGGGAGTTTTTTGAATCTTGACTCAATTTCTCTTGGAATGACTCTCCTTATGGTTTAACAAGTGTGTTTGACTTAGAGATAGGAAGTTGAGGTTGATTTACAAAAACAAACCAAGTGGTGGCAAAGGATGATCCATATATGTCAAAATTGAATCAAAACAATTTTGGGTTCTTATTTGAATTGATTTTGTACTTGTTCTAGTTGCTTTATGTTGTGTTGGCATAAATCACCAAAAAGGGGGAGATTGAAAGGGAAATGTGCCCTTGGGCCATTTCTAAGTATTTTGGTGATTTAGTGTCCAACACAAGTGCCTAAGTGTAAAAAGGTGGACAAAGTAAAAATCAAGGATAAAGGTATGTTTCTCAGACTTAGTACATTGTTTTATGAACTAATGTATTGTGTCTAAGTGCTGGAAACAGGAAAAATCCAATTGAAAATGTCTTGGCTCGAGCAGCCAAGAGTCTGCTCAGTCTGGGATCACCGGACTGTCCGATGGTGCACCGGACAGTATCCGGTGGTGCACCGGACAGTGTCCGGTGCGCCAGGCTGGCTCGAGCGAAGTGGCCGCTCTTGGGAATTCACCGGCGACGTACGGCTATAATTCACCGGACTGTCCGGTGAGCCAACGGTCGGCTGAGCCAACGGTCGGCCGCGCGATCCCGAGCCAACGGCTAGAAGGGGCACCGGACTGTCCGGTGTGCACCGGACATGTCCGGTGCGCCAACGGCTCTCAGGCTGCCAACGGTCGACTACGCCATTTTTTGAAAGAAATCGGGCACCGGACAGTGTCCGGTGCGCACCGGACTGTCCGGTGCGCCAGTCGACAGAAGGCAAGATCAGCCTTCCTAGAATGCTCTCAACGGCTCCTAGCTGCCTTGAGGCTATAAAAGGGACCCCTAGGCGCATGGAGGAGCACACCAAGCATTCCTACAACATTCCTAAGCACCAAGACCTCGATTTCGCGCATTTGTTTCATTGTGATAGCATATAGAGCTCTAGTCGAGTTGTGAACTCATTGAGTTGTGTTGCGAGCTCTTGTTGCAACTTGTGTGCGTGTTGACACTCTGATTCTTGTGTCTTGTGTGTGTTGCTAATCCTCCCTTACTCTGTGCTTCTTTGTGAACTTCAAGTGTAAGGGCGAGAGGCTCCAAGTTGTGGAGATTCCTCGCAAACGGGATTGAGAAAAGCAAGCAAAACACTGTGGTATTCAAGTGGGTCTTTGGACCGCTTGAGAGGGGTTGATTGCAACCCTCGTCCGTTGGGACGCCACAACGTGGAGTAGGCAAGCGTTGGTCTTGGCCGAACCACGGGATAACCACCGTGCCATCTCTGTGATTGATTTCTTTTGGTTATTGTGTTTTGTTGAGACTCCTCTCTAGCCACTTGGCATTTACTGTGCTAACGCTTAACCAAGTTTTTGTGGCTTAAGTTTTCAAGTTTTACAGGATCACCTATTCACCCCCCCTCTAGGTGCTCTCAGGGCTGTGGGTCAAAAATCCAGAGAGTATAAGGGCTGTTGTGTAAAAAATCAGAGGACCAAACTGTTAGTTCCTTAACCTGACATGGACTGCAGGTTGTTTATTGAAAAGTGGAGGGGCTCTTAAGAAAAATAACAGCGGCGAAGGGGTAGGAGCAATTCCTAGCCATCCGATCAAACATTACCAGCCCAGATTAGATGCACCATGCATTCCAACCGGTACGCGATTGTATCCACCCGATCCATATCTAACGATCTAGATCACTCTGGCCGAAGCGTTAGCCACCATTTAATCTGGGTCGCCAGCAGCCGGATCAACGGTCGGGATCACAATAACGAAGGGCGCGGTAACATTGTAATCTGGAGCGTCCATCATTCAACTAACGGCCCATGTTCATCTTCCTTACCCGAGCAGATATCCGACGGTGCCGCCTGACCTCCATAGAGGAGCATCACCGGCGAACACCGATCCGCGACCCTATTGGCCTATACTCCCTATCTCTAGGTGCTAAACATGACGTAGGCTGATTCCACTTAGTGGAGAAGTTCCTTACCAAACTTGGTGGCACAGAGGCTACACACCACGGCGCGTGGCGGTCCTGGGACGGTGATGATTTCCGGTCACCAATTCCGGGGGCTCGGACGCGGCAATCCCGCGACTAAACACCATCAATTGACCCCGGGCTGCGCCTAGAACTCGATACACAAGGACTTACTGCGAATCCGGGTGCAATTGGTGCGGCGCGCGATGAGTAGAAGCTCCGTGGTGGAAGGACTGCCCAATCCGCGATTCTGGGCGCAAATCGGCCGGCCAAAGCCACGGACCTGACTAGCGCGGCACAGACGAGGAGTTGTCCCACGTGCGAGAGGTCGCGGCAAGGTTCTTCCTCCAATTTTGATGGTGCTTGCTTGTGTGGCTCGAATTCTCGTCGAGGGCCCCGTATGCGGTGGCAGAGCTGGAGCCGATGCCTGCGACGTTCGCGGACCTGCCATCCCGATGCCCCACGGCCTTTAAAACGTGTTCAATACGGCCCGGCGCACGCCCTCGCCCTGCGCCCAGGGGACAGAGCTGGAGCACACGCCCGGACCCAGCGGTGCCCGCAGCCAGAACGATGTCTTAGGTGGTGGTCGACCACGGCAAACCTAAGCCACACTGTGGTCAGCGGTGGTGAGTGTTCTCTGATCTCTTGGGGCCCATGGCTCGGAGCGGTATGGACAAGGGTTGGGTGCGGCACCCGCATTTATGCACCGGGGACAAGATCTTCGAGCGGAGATTTCGCCAGGATAAAACGAAATCGGGTCTGTTGCGAACGACGCGCGAGGTTGTTGTGATTAAGAAGGTAAACCTAACAAGCCAACCCCACGAGCAAGCGACAGCGCGCGCGCAACCTGAGGCAGACAGTGGGTCCCGCCCTATCAGGCCACGGTGCCAGCGTATAGATGGGCCGGGATGAGGGGACGCTGGACTAAAAAAGTAGGAGAGGAAGTGGGCCGAGATGGGGAAAATGGCCCAAGTGCTGGTTTCTCCTTTCTTTCTCTTTTTTTATTTTCATTTTTCATATTTGCTTTCAAATTCAAGTTTCAATTTCATACCTTTGTTAACTTCAAATATACATCAGCAACTCCAAAATGTAAGCAATTATATAACTTTATTTATTTGCTATTATTTTTTGAATGATTTTATAGAGCATAATATAAAAGAATAATTAGTTCTCCTATTTTTCAACTTTTCAAATTCAAAGTTAAAGTTTGATTTGAATATCACATTTCAAATGTAGAAGACAAAATCTCAGCATGATGCAATATATACTTATTATTATTATATTTTTAGATTAATTATAGTATTGCAAATGTGTTGTACACACACAAAGAACTTTTAATTTTCCAGAGACACATGGTTTTCCCAAATAAAATGTTATTCAAAATTAAATGTTTTATGCTTATTTATTTTGTATGATTGTTGTGGAGAGATAACTTACTTTGAATCTTAGGGACAATTTTTTTGAATATATGATTTAATGAAACTATTAACTTATATGAGGATCCTTTATTTAAATCTCTTATTTTAAACGATAATTATTTAAACATTAAGATAAACTCTAATAAATACCAAAACCGAGATTTGAGGTGTTACAAATCCTACCCCCCTTAACAGGAATCCCGTCCTCGAGATTAGT
The DNA here is from genome assembly GCA_029449295.1 of Zea luxurians. NCBI lineage: Eukaryota > Viridiplantae > Streptophyta > Magnoliopsida > Poales > Poaceae > Zea > Zea luxurians. Next base: position 27,099,965 of record JAOPSE010000011.1, on the reverse strand, counting down.
AAGAAAGGGATGCAGAAGGATTGGTCTATAATTCGGCTTTTAGTCTATAATTGGTTTAAAAATCCAGTGTCTCTTTTTTTATAGTCAATAGTGGGTGATTAGGAGAGCATAGGCATCTAGCCACTTATCATGTAGGATAAAAGATGGGTAGGTTAGGGCAAGAAAGATGATGGCAAGGAAAAGACTTCATCGAAAATGTTTAAGTCTTGATTCATCTCGAGATTCGCTTTGACTGTAATATCCTTCCTTGTCGATGTTGATCCTTTCTTCTCCGGTCTTGGTCTCATTGATGCGAGGTTAGTGTATATCATCGGAGTTGGGGAATATGGTTAAGATAGATATGGATGAGATAGACTACATGATGTAGGTCAAAAGTTTGTTTTAGGTTCGGGTTGATAGATTATGCAATTCCTCATGACTCTATTGGTTGGGTTAGCTCTTCTGCTCACGGTTGAGTTGGCCTAATGTGCTAAGTTAACACCTGGCTAGTAGGGTCTAATCTCTTCTACCAGTATCACTAATCTATTTAAGTAGACCACATTATATTAGTTTAGTAGATGGCTATGAGTTAAATGAGATTAGTCAGAATCTGGTTTGATTGTTTTGCTTCTGAATGGTTTTGGATAGGTTATGTAACCCATTATGTAGGTCAAGTTGTTGGGTATGGTCGAGTTGATCTAAGTTACCAATTTAGGCTTAGTGAATTAGGGGTATGGCCTTATTCTTTTGTACCAGCATTAAGTAACTCACTCTAGCTTAGATTATAATAGATTAGATAGAATCTAGATTAGGTTGGTATGACTAGAATAGACTAGTTTAGGTTAGAAAGATCTACTAGGGAAGAATAAATATTATTCAGGTATGTTATAATCTTTTGAGATAGGATGCACCATATGGTGTAGGTAGTTCAGAATCTCTGTTAGGTTAAAACAGAGGGGTTATGCAACCATTGGATGATTAAGGTAGTTGCATATGGCCAGGTTGGACTAAGACTCTAATTTAGGTTAAAACATATTTACAAGAATAGGATTCAATCTTATTTTACCAGTATTATCTAACATGTTTGTCCATTAGATTAGATCTAATCAGATTAGATGGGATCAGAATTAAATTGGTGTAATCAGATTAGACTAGATAAGATCTACACAATTTATTTTGGAATAGATCCTATTTGTTACACTGTTATGAGTTAAGCAAGGTGGTGGGAATAAGTATGCTTATTGGGACAAGATGAGTCTCTAAGAATAAGATAGAATCTTTTCGAGATAAGCTGGATCTATTAAGATAAGAAAGAATCTTTTAAGATAAGAGGGATCCATTAAAATAGATACAATTTAATGGAGGATAATCTAGGTTGTTTAATTATCTCATGAATTTTATTTATTTATATTTATGCCTATATGTATATGCAGATGTAATTATGGACATTACTCCACAACTAATCACACTCAATCAAAGAATCAAATCAAACAAGTGTCATAAGAACAATCATTCAAGTACCTATATATACCTACAAAAATAGTTTTGTTTTTGTTCGTATGAGTAGGTCTCCTATTCCTAAGAGTCAGGCACATGATTTCAAATTGTGAAATCCACAATTGTCTTTAGAAGGAAAAAGGTAAGAATAATCAGAGTAAGCGGAAATAGATGAGAAAAGATTAAGAAAAGTTTTAGAAAGAATCAGAGTGGCAAAGGTAAGTAGATAATGGTTGTCCAGTTCTATCTAGGTTTCGTCCTACAGTCAATATTGCTCTGATACCACTTTTGTCACACCTGGGTTTCAGGGGTCCAAAACTCGGGCGCGAAATAAACACCAGGTGAGCAGGACCAAGTCTCACACATATGATGAATCATGGCACAGGATCGAATGTCACAACTTTACTATATAATAGGAGTTCTGTACAAAATAAATAAATAATTACATTATAAGGAGACAACGGTCCAGCAACCCAAAGTTGATTGGGAGACAATGGCCTAGATCTCTCACGAACTCGTCACAACATCCTTCATGCGCCTCATATTGTGGTACCTGTTCTTGACCTGTGGGGGTGTGAGACAGCAAGAGTGAGCTCACATACGTTCATAGCTCAACAAATTATGGGGAATAATGTGCATGAACTCGCAAAAGGTGGGAGCTCACATGAAGTGTAAGGCTTACCAAAGAGGATGGTTAGAGCTGAGCATTGCTTTTAAAGTTGGTCAAAATTTTATTAGTAGTTACTAAGTATAAGTAAATACCAACCCAATTAAATAGTATACCAAAAGTAACAACATCACCTGCGATGCAATGCATATGACAAATTGAATTTAGTTCCATAATTTAATCATGTGAGGGTCCGAGCTGCTCATGACCGTGAGCACGGCTAGTATACCAGTTTTAACTCTGCAGAGGTTGCGCATCTTTACCCACAAGTCATGTTACCCATCTACCACGGGGTTGTACGGGCCCCATACACCTCTACCAAGGAAGCGAGGCAGGGTAACACTACGAGGCATTTACAAAGTTCCACTAGTTTCAGAAAACCCGCTACAGTTTATAGGAAGCTCCAATGCAAGGATCCCTCGCTTGACCGCCATCGCAGCAAAATTAACCCAAGGACCTCCCTACACTAACCACTCCCCTACTGCCCTTGCCCCTTTCGAGTAAGGTAGTCATCCACTAGCTTTCCTAATTAATCAGCCAAGGGCGTCCCATTAGACCCTTGTGGTAGCACTGTTTTCCCGGGTGGTCGCTCCATGTTCCAATTAACATAATGATCTTACCATGAACAGTAAGTAACAATTGATAATAAAGTATGATCATGAATAAAGTATAACTCTATACCCAAAACCACATAAAGCAATAGCATGTACTACCCAGAAATTCAGTGGTGAACAAGGTATAAAGATAATCAAACTAGAGTAACCTATTGGGTCCCATCAAAATTAACCTATGCAGATCATTATGATTAATCAAAACATGACTGGGTAAAAATAAGTGATCAAGGGCACAACTTGCCTAGCACTTGAGATTTCCAGGCACCAGGATGATCTTTAGATTCGTAACCTCACTGCTAATCGTAGCAATACAAACAAACATGGTATAGACAAAATTAACATCACACCAAACATAAGAACAAAATACATATTAATAATCTTACACATTAAAATAAGATCATAGGAACATAAATCATTAATTTTGGAGTTACGGATTTTAAGTTGTGAATTTCTGAAGTTAATAATCATCTAGAATAGATTAATCCAAATGAACAATTTTAATTCAAGTTTCATGGTTAAACAGTGTTACTAGTTGATAAAAAATATTAATACAAAATTATTGCAACTGGAATGGGCCAATTCGGAGCAAAAATGGATTTTCTAGGAATTACACAAGTTCTAGAATTATTTTTGATACTAAAATCATTTTCTACACTAATTTATTCCCTTATTATTTATTGCTGGGCTGCGGGTCAAAAATCCAGAGAGTATAAGGGCTTATGTGTAAAAAATCCGAGGACCAAACTGTTAGTTCCTTAACCTGACATGGACTACGGGTTGTTTATTGAAAAGTGGAGGGGCTCTTAAGAAAAATAACCGCGGCAAAGGGGTAGGAGCAATTCCTAACCATCCGATCAAACATTACTGGCCCAGATTAGATGCACCATGCATTCCAACTGGTACGTGATCGTATCCACCCGATCCATATCTAACGATCCAGATCACTCTGGCCGAAGCGTTAGCCACCATTTAATCTGGGTCGTTAGCAGCTGGATCAACGGTCGAGATCACAATAACAAAGGGCGCGGTAACGTTGTAATTTGGAGCGTCCATCATTCAACTATTGGCCCATGTTCATCTTCCTTACCCGAGCAGATATCCGACGAAGCCGCCCGACCTCCATAGATGAGCATCACTGGCAAACACCGATCCACGACCCTATTGGCCTATACTCCCTATCTCTAGGTGCTAAACGTGATGTAGGCTGATTCCACTTAGTGGAGAAGTTCCTTACCAAACTTGGTGGCGCAGAGGCTACACACCACGGCACGCGGCGGTCCTGGGACGGCGATGATTTCCAGTCACCAATTCCGAGGGCCCGGACGCGGCAATCCCATGACTAAACATCATCAATCGACCCCGGGCTACGCCTAGAACTCGATACACAAGGACTTATCGTGAATCCGGGTGCAATTGGTGCGGTGCGCGATGAGTAGAAGCTCCATGGCGGAAGGACTGCCCAATCCGCGATTCTGGGCGCAAATCGGTCGGCCAAAGCCACGGACCCGACCAGCGCGGTGCAAACGAGGAGTTGTCCCAGGTGCCAGAGGTCGCGGCAAGGTTCTTCCTCCAATTTTGATGGTGCTTGCTTGTGTGGCTCGAATTCTCGTCGAGGGCCCCGAATGCGGCGACAGAGCTGGAGCCGATGCCTGCGACGTTCGCGGACCTGCCATCCCGATGCCCTGTGGCCTCCAAAACGTGTTCGATACGGCCCGGCGCACGCCCTCGCCCTGCGCCCAGGGGACAGAGCTGGAGCGCACACCTAGACCCAGCGGTGCCCGTGGCCAGAAGGATGGCTTAGGTGGCGGTCGACCGTGGCGAACCTAAGCCACACTGTGGTCAGCGGTGGTGAGTGTTGTCTGATCTCTTGGCGACCTGGCTCGGAGCGGTATGGACAAGGGTCGGGTGTGGCACCCGCATTTATGCACCGAGGACAAGAGCTTCGAGCAGAGATTTCGTTAGGATCAAACGAAATCGGGTCTGTTGCGAACGACACGCGAGGTTGTTGCGATGAAGAAGGTAAACCTGACAAGCCAACCCCACAAGCAAGTGACGGCGCGCGCGCAACCTGAGGCAGACAGTGGGTCCCGCCCTGTCAGGCCGCGGTGCCAGCTTATAGATGGGCCGAGATGAGGGGACGCTGGACTAAAACAAGTAGGAGAGGAAGTGGGCCGAGAGGGGGAAAATGGCCCAAGTGCTGGTTTCTCCTTTCTTTCTCTTTTTTTATTTTCAATTTTCATATTTGCTTTCAAATTCAAGTTTCAATTCCATACCTTTGTTAACTTCAAATATACATCAGCAACTCCAACATGTAAGCAATTATATAACTTTATTTATTTGCTATTATTTTTTTGAATGATTTTATAGAGCATAATATAAAAGAATAATTAGTTCTCCTATTTTTCAACTTTTCAAATTCAAAGTTAAAGTTTGATTTGAATATCACATTTCAAATGTAGAAGACAAAATCTCAGCATGATGCAATATATACTTATTATTATATTTTTAGATTAATTATAGTCTATGGCTTTTGCTGCTTCAGCAAGTCACTCTCAAGCTTCCTAGGCTCAGTTACCACCAGCCCCACCACTGGCGCCTGCCCCAAGTCATGATCAGCGGCCAGAAGGGCATCTTTGGCCTCAGCAACAACGTGACCTTCAGGAGCAGTCCGAAGCTCGCACAGTTAACAGTACTGTGCCCGAGTCAAGGCATATCTACTGAAGATGGCACAATGTTTTGGCCAAAAGAGAGCTCTGATTTGTTATATTTTTACTCTTTTTGATTTTATATTTCCTTCTAAAAAGACAATATAGGAAGGTTTAACCTTCAGCTTGATGTAATAAACATGTGGTTACACCATCGAGTGTGACAATAGTAAGTTCCCAAGCTCCAAAGTCGTTCCTAAGGGAGCGTAGAGTATGTTCCGAAGCTCAAAAGTCGTTCGTAAGGGAGTGCAGAGTAAGTTTCGAAGCTCAAAAGCCATTCCTAAGAGAATGCAGAGCTAAGGTACCACCTAAATCAAAGGCGAAGAAGCTCCAAAGTCGTTCCTAAGGGGATGCAGAGCTTAAATACCACCTAAATCAAAGGTGAAGAAGCTTCAAAGTCGTTCCTAAGGGGATGCAGAGCTGAAATACCACCTAAGTAAAAGGTGAAGAGACTCCAAAGTCATTCCCAAGGGGATGCAGAGTCTGGGTGTGTATCCATGTGGTTTTTTACTTTTAGTACAAAAGACATTCCGCATCATACCATCATATCATATTGCATAGCATCGCATCATACATCATTTTGCATCACTAAAAAGATGTGGAGAAACAAAGGAAAGTTGCTCTCTCAAAAAAGTCGATTGGATTATGAAAAGGAATGCCTTCGGTGGATATATTTTCCTACATGAAGCTAATCTTCGTCAGCAGTGACATAAGGGGAATATTTTTCTTTGCGAGGCATGAAAAGAAGGGAAGGCGTTTTTCGCCAACAGCTCAAAAATGGTACGTACGAAGGTTTCATGCATCACAAAGAAATACATCACATTAATATACATAGAAAAACTTGATGTTTGGTTCTCACAAAAGACTAAAGCTATATACAAGCATTACACTCTCAAGAATACAAAGATTTAGTTTTCCTTCACTTTTTCAGCAGTCTGTCGACGACTTCGTCAACAGCTTCATTAGTGATTCTTATCATATCTAATGCCTCCTTCATGGTTGGGTCAGCTTTGGGGTTATATGGCTCTGGTGAATGTGAAAGTTCAGCTACATCATAAAAAATTGTTTGTTAGTTTCAAATTTGAAAACGAACTCCAAAGTTAAACCTCAGTAAAGGTACTTATAAGCCTTGCGCGCTCGGCAGCTTCTTCAGCTCGCTTGGCTTCTTCTTGAGCGTCGTGAGATTCTTTTTCATTTTTTCTAATCGCTTCATCAGCCATCTCACGACCACCCTTCATCCACACATCGGAGTAGAATCTCTTGCCCAGCGAAGAAGCTTTAGCCGAAGGGTCTTTGGTGTCATCCGCTGAGAAAACAAATCCTAGCTGAGCTGCAGCCTTAACATGTTCACAACCGGCTTTCTCTAAGATCGCCGCGACCCCTCATGCGCCATCGAACGCGTAGAAGTCGCCCCGGTCACTTAAAATTTCGTCAAAGGCTTCGACTTCTCCGCTGATCCACTAGACGACCCCATCGGGGTCACTGCAGATGAACCTTTGCTCGGAAGAGTATGCTCCCACCTTCGCAAAATTGTTCTTTGGATTCTTGGCGCATTCCAACGATATTTCATAGCATCTATCTTTGGAGTCACGGAGCTCTTCAGCATTCTTTTATGCCCTTGATTTTTCAATTTCGCTTATCTCGTGCTTCACCATTGCAACTTCAATTTTTTCGCTCGTTTCTGCAAGCTCCTTCTTTAAATCTTCAACTTCGGCTCTATGAGCTTCGGCTTGTGCACTAAGTTTGGCTTCGGTAGTTTTCAGCTTGTCCACTAATGAAAGCAATATCTTATCTTTCTCGAGAACTTCGTTCCTTAGTGTAATGACTTCTGACCGAAGATTCCCAAGAGCTATTTGACAGCTCTCGTCTTCCTCTTCCTTTTGGGCCTTTAAAGCCTTACTTAGAATCAAGCCCTAATAAAATATATATGAGAACATAACGATAGCGGGAAAAGCTACAAATATAATTTATTTTACAAGAAAAAATATATGCGCCTTCAGGCTATTATAAGCAAGGCTATCTACAAGATCATCCTTCGACATTGCAGATAGGCCAAGTTCAAGCTTCGGGTACCCCATATTTTTCATCATTTCTCGGCAAACAGAGATCTCTTTATTGTCTGGCAGACAATAAAGGAAATCATCCTCGTCATTGCCACTGTACACCAAGGATCCTTGGGGGTACTTTAGATCTTTGGCATATTGTTTTGCTTTAGCAATCTGCTCCTCCAATAATTGCTTCCACGAAGCATGTCGCACAATGTACTCCGGCTCTTCGGCAGGTGCTCCGGCAGCAGAAGACTTGGATTTCTCAGGGGCACCCTCTTTCTCCAGGATTAGTGGTGCAATTTCCGAAGGTCTTGCTTCGGCAAAAACTGAGGGTCTAGCCTCATAAACAGTTTGCACCATGCCAGCTTCATCAGATTTCGTTGAAATTTCACCTTCTGTGCTAGGCGCTTTAGCAGAAGTAGGAGTTGATGTCCTCACAGATTCCATAACGGCGTCTAGCATGCTGGCCATTCTCCTTTTTCTTGGAGGTTGCAGGGATCCTTGATGGCTTTGACAGTTCCGTTGTGCATGGTGAACTCAGGGCTTTAAATTGCTCTGCCGCTTTCTCCAGTTTCGGCTTTCCAGTCGGTTCTGTCCAAGCTTCGACGGGCACAGAGCGACTTGGCTCAGACATAGAAGTGGACCCTTCAATTAGCTTCGGCACCTCGGCCGTCTCAATGCGCATGGGTCGACGCGTCAAAACTTTAACCTTTTTGACTTCGATGCGCTAGAAGTCGTCAAAGTAGCAGCTTTTCTCTTCTTTCCTTGCTTCTGTGAAGGATAATAGTAGTCTAGATATACAAACCCGATAACATCGAATACCCTATTCAGCCTCTTTTTGCCCCGAGCTCCGAAGGCAGTTGTCATGGCGTCATCTTTGGCCTTCGAATATGCTCCAAGCAATTCATCACTAGTCGCCTCTATGGCATCTAGCAAGTCATCATTCGATTCATCAAATTGGCTCCTGTACCTGAAGGTATACTTCAGGTAGACTAAACCACCTTGGCTAGAGCCAGTAGCAGTCTCCTTCGGCATTTCCCACCCATCTGCAAGTGGCCACACTCTATAAGCAATGTGCTCCTGCACCAAGTCCCTTATGCCTATGTAAGTACACACTGTATTGAAAGCCACCTAGTATGTTTGTATATCATTCCCAAGGGCAGTGGCTGGCCTCCTAATGCCGAAGCGAGACCATATAGGATGTTGAATGATCCCTTTTACATCCTCCCTTTGACTTAGGTCATTCTTCACATAGAACCATTCCTGCATCCAGGAGCCCGGGCATCTCTTCCGAAATGTGGGAATTGGGTAGCTCTTCTCAGACCGAGGCACAAAACTGTAACAACCAAAATTGTTGTGATACTGCTCCTTTCCTGTAGTCTTCGTCTCATAAGACAACTCATGGATGTTACAGAAGCATCTTGCATTTGGTTCCAGTCCTTGGCTCCTCATGGTCCATATAAAGATCCCCACTTTAATGTTCGCTTCAGAAGGTAAATTTCAAAGGTTTTCAGAACCTCGACCAACAATTTGTCTAGGGGGAACCGAAGTCTCGCTTTTATGAAGCTTCTGTAAACTACCACTTTGTCAGCTTCAAGAAGAGGAACATTATTCTCTCCTCCAGCCCTTACGATTGAGATATCACAAAAATACCTCCCCCTCATTGCATCGATCTGCCCTTGTTTAATAGTTGATTTTCCGAAGACAACATGACTTGGTCTCCATGGCCGATCTTTGGCATCTTCATTTCCACTTTCCACATCAAAGCTTTCACTGTTGCTAGAGTTTTCAGAAATCCCAGCTAACATCACATTGGCTATCTTATCCACGTTGGTTTTTTCCATGGCTTCGTAGAACCCGGCCAGCACTGGATCAACGATCTTTTTCTCATCAGCCATTTGGGCAATGGTTGCTAGAATGCTGAAGCTCAAAAACCAATTGAACTCGATGAAGTAAGAAAGGTTAAAATGGCAAACACAATGCGAGCAGCTCAAATAGCACGAAAAATACTCACAACACAGGTTTCTATTTATACCTAGAGCTCTACAAATTGGTGGGTCCCGCAGGTCAGTGTAATTCGCTATTCTAGCGAAGGGAAGGTGTTTTTCGAACCTTCGGCTAAAGGCCTTCATTCACGTCGCAGTCTAAATTTGTTACAAAGAAACAAATCAATACTGCGAGGGGCTACTGTTGGGGGCCTTCTCCTTCCGAAGGTCCTTAAAAACATAATTAACCTTTTATTTTTAGCATAAGCTATTACAAGAAACTTCGTCTTCAAGATACAAGCTTCTCCCTTATGACGAAGGCACACAAGATGAAGACAGATCCAAAGAGGTTAAGAGTAAACACCGAAGCTATCACCAGATGGACAGCTTCGGCTCATAATGAAGATGATGAATAATGATGATGATCGAAAGAGAGGAAAAGACTACTTAGTCCTTAATAACTTGTATTACAATCATGTGTAAATGTTGAGGACATAAATGTACTTTTGCTCGGGCTGCGTCCCGTGCCTATAAATAGATGAACAGTAACACCGTACTGTTCACGCTGGATTATAATCATTCTCCCGCATTCTCTCCTTCGAGCAAGCCGAAGGTACCAATGTAATATAAATACTGTTGAATATTTATTTATATTTTATGAAACATGAATATAAATGAATTAATGAAGATCCAGTATTCATCTTTATCCTGTCGTATTTCCATTCATATATTAAATAATAAATGCTTGTCTTTCGTGATCTTCGTCTGATAATTATTATCCCCATGTGGAGATAGTGCTTCGGAAGACGAAGATCCTTAATCCTTAATAATTGTGTTGCCTTGTTCTTGATTAATAGCATTTGAGAACGAGTGACCAACAGATCTGTAATTCACCTTTTATACCTTCCCATTTTACAAATCATACAATACAAAATGTTCACCCAACAGTACAAAGAGATCCAGACACTGTTGTTTGCAAAACACAATAAATTGTTTCAAATTATAGATGACACGAAAATAGGATTACCTGTAGTGTGCAATTCTTGTTTGAGCTGAGCTAGCCTGATGCTAGAGTCGAGTTGCTGGATATAAGCCTGTTGCAGTAAAGAGAAGTAAAACAATATAAATCTATACTATTATATGGAGACATTGAACAATATCGAGCTTTAAAAACACAAAGGAAACAGTATTAATACTTTGCCATATTGTTTTTTTCCCAATCTTGGGTTTGGATCACCAACGATTGGGGCTTGGGGATTGGGTCAGCTAATAGCTATCAAATATCCAATATCCTGCCACTGCGTAGCCAAATTGCCTATGTTACTATGAGAAGTAAAACAATACTCTTTTTCTTGTTTTCCACCGCTACTCTGCTTAATATGAGTTTCTTTGGCACTTAGTGTTACGCTATATCTTTTCGATGTACCCAATTACCTAATATTTTATCCATCTGGCTGCAATTACCGTCTCTCATTATTACCAAATTAACAAATACGATTAATATTGTAAGGTATTTATAATTATATATGCAAATTAATTAATATAATAATATAATACACAAAAATGTAAGTCTCGGACCAATGAGTGAATCGACTTAGAGTATACCATTCTCAATAATTTATTTACCAACATTATATTCTCATATATTATCGTTTTTTCATTAACGTTATCCACAAAATTAATAAAGAAAAAGAAAGAAAATAAAGGACAAAAGGAACATACGACATATCTATCTCTTTGTCTTCTTTTCCTCGGGGCATGGCGCTGGGTCCGTCGGCGCCTTCCCACCCACCAGACCCTCTCTCTCCACGTCTCAGTTTCGAGCGCCGCTCCTTCCTATCTCCTCTCCCTCCAGATCAATCCACGGCCTCGACTCCACTCATCCATGATGTTGCAATTCGGACAAGCAGCACCAGTGCCTCGCTGTCCTTCACTCGTAAAGCAATGCCCGCTCACCTCCCCGTCGCCATCTCTTGTGCCACTGCCGGAAGACAGACTCGCGCTCATCTGTCCGTGGGATCTGGGCTTGCTTGTCCAAGGAGCCTCCGTCGCGTCCGCGAGATATGTCGTAGCGGAGGCAAGATTCGTCGTGCGGTGGCCCTGGAGGTTAGGGCAAGGGCCTTGAAGATGAGTGGGGCGGCATCGCGAGGGTCGAGGGCGATGGCGCGGTCGCACAGGGATGGACGGGTGCGGCGCGGGAATCGTGCGGGGATGGGTGGGCATCGTGGGGACAGGGCGGGGTGCGCATGGTACGCCTGCGAACGTCCTTATGTTCTTAATAGAGTAGTATAGATATGTAGTAGCGGTGATAATTGCTAACTCTCTTGACACCAGATTTAGTATTACTTGTCATCAGTTATAGCTTGGTCCTTTATTTGAGGCATGACGCGACTCATTTTGCCCGGAGGGAAACGATGATGACAGGGTACTTGGTCTTCACTTTCTGAAGATGCACCGTGACATTCTTAGCATACAACTCGAAGAGATCGTCGAGTCTCGAGTATGTGCTCGCCGAAGTGGCGCGCGATGAGGGGCCCGACCACGACCCTGATGGACCTGGCGACGTAAACGCTGCTCTCGACGCCACCGTAGTCTTCCATCTCCACGTCGTCGCCTCCATCCCACTTGACGTCGAAAAGCTGGATGTAGATGACGTCGAACGCCTGGCTCTGTGTGATCACGTCCCTCACCTCGTCCATGGCCGGCCCGGAGGGGGTGCCGCGGGTGCGGCCGCACCAGGCCCTCAAAAACAGAGGACCCCCTAGCTACTGGACGCTAGTATTTTTTTTTGTTAAACCTATCTATTCTAGACACAAATACGTAAAAAACGATGCGCTATCGAGTTATCAACTAGTCTCGTTTATATTGTTAAACTAATGTCTCAATTACTTATCGAATACACCGTCCGTTTCAAAATAGTATTTGGTTTAGCTCTTAATTTTTATGTTTATATTGATGATTATAAATCTACTAAAGAAACAAAACAAATTTTATTTTGAAACAGAGAGAGTATTATAAACTATAATATGATGGTTGCTTCGGTAGAGAGAAGCTTTTTAAAATTAAATTTTTTTTAAACTATTTATGGTCAACAATAACTCAAGAGAGGTTAAATGGCTTGGCGATTCTATATATCGAAAAAAGCTATTGGATGAGATTGATCTCGATGATATAAGCGATGATTTTGTATCACAAAATGTTAGAAGATATTTTTAATAATATCATATAACAAAGTAAGTGTTTTTTGCTATATTTTATATCTGTTATCTTATAAACTTTAAAACAGTGCATAATAATTTTTATACGTCAAATATTCGATTATATATGTATAATTATATATATTTGTGTATGGATAGAGCCTCTATATAAATTTTGCACTGGGCCCCTAAAAAGCCAGGAGGCCCTGACCTCGTCCACCGATGGTGCGTACAACGGCAGGTTGAAGGAGTCCAGCTTCTCCTTCTCCACACGGCCCTGCCATGCATGCGTATATGCATCAATAAGCTGATTATTATAGCTACTATTATATTAGGTTTCAGTTCAGGTCTTCAGGATAGATTTCCATTGATGGAGGATGTTGCGCTTGTGCACAAGAGAAGAGAAGAGAAGAGTAAGAGGCCTCTTTAACGAGTGACTGAAGAGCGCGCGCGAGGAGCCCGCACAAGTAGCTAAGCTCGCCACGGAGCACGTCCTTGCTCTTCCTGCCCAGGAACGTCAGCAGCATGTGGCCACCGAGCATGAGCTCCGTGTGGCGTAGCCTGAGGTACAGCGACAAGTCCTCCTGGAACTGCCTCCTGTACAGGGCCACCACCAGTCCACCACCGGCGGCGTGGTCTCCCAGATGTACATGTGGCCCTCGTTGAGGACGGCACCACCGGCGAGCTCGTCGGGGACCTTGGAGCGCCACATTAGGTAGTAGGAGGAGTGGAAGAGGTGCGTAGAACGGCAGGTTGAAGGAGTCCAGCTTCTCCTTCTCCACAAGGCCCTGCCATGCATGCATATATGCATCAATAAGCTGATTATTATAGCTACTATTAACATGTGTTTGGTTTCAGTACGATGTGATGTGGATTAGGTCGGATCCGACTCATTTTTCTGGATTAGATCGGACTCGTTCTTTGTTTGGTTTCATTGACAGGTTGAACTTAGTTTTTTGTTTAATTACAGGATTAAAATGGGTTGAAACTACACCATCTATTGTTTGTTTTGTGATAAGTTAAATGTGGGATAAACTGAATATGGTTACCTTCCTCGTCATATTACCACACTTAGGACGATATCTTCAATTCAATAAGATGACAGCATTCAAAATAAATGAAACCGACAGTATTTTAATATTTAAGAAATTTATAAGCACAAGATATACATAAATTAAAGTCATTATTAACCAAGTCATAAATTTTTAGTGATGAGGTCTCACTGTTACATTTTAGTCATAATTAAAGGAACATTCCAACAACATCAAGATGCATTTCAGTGAATTTGTAACATTTGTCATGACTAGCAGGCTTGTTTAGGCGATGACGAGCACTGACCTTTACCTGTTCGACGACAGCACTAGGAAGCTCGCGGATTGTGCCTACTAGAGAACATGCCGGCATGGGAGGGTAGGTCAGCGGGGGACTGACGGTGGGATCGGCGCAGCAAGCCAGCAGAAAAGTCTGATGGCGCTGACGGAGGCCAGCACGCTGGAGGGCAGGCCAGTGGGGGACTAACGATAGGAGGCAGGCGGGAGATTAACGTCGGAGGGTACGTAGGCTGGCGGGGTCTCTCGTCCCAAGAGGCCGACAGTGGCGGTGCGCCCCTGTGCTGGTCTCGAGTGGATAAGGTATAGGTGACAGGAGGGTGAAGAGGAAGTGGGTCGAAACGATTCGCTTGTTTTTTAGAAATCCCTAGAACCTATATTTTCAAGAAGTATTTCGACCTAGAACCAATATAATCCGCGAGCATTTTAAACCAAACACGGGTTGTTGTGGGTTGAACCCATTCCAACTCGCATCAACCCACTAACTGAACACATGATTAGGTTTCAGTTCATGCACAAGAGAAGAGAAGAGTAAGAAACCTCTTTAACGAGTGATTGGAGAGCCTGCGCGAGGAGCCCGCACAAGTAGCTAAGCTCGCCACGGAGCACGTCCTTGCTCTTCCTGCCCAGGAACGTCAGCACCATGTGGCCACCGGGCACGAGCTCCGTGTGGCGTAGCTTGAGGAACAGCGACAAGTCCTCCTGGAACTGCCTCCTGTACAGGGCCACCACCGCCGGCGGCGTGGTCTCCCAGATGTAGATGTGGCCCTCGTTGAGGACGGCGCCGCCGGCGAGCTCGTCGGGGACCTTGGAGCGCCACATGAGGCAGTAGGAGGAGTGGAAGAGGTGGACGCAGCGATCCGGGAACAGCCGGGTGTAGAAGGAGCCCGGCAGCCCGGCGACGTAGTACGGCGGCAGTAGCGGCCCCCCCTGCCTGTCCTTGGCGGCCAGCTTCCTGATCAGCTCCAGCGACTGGAAGACGAGGTTGAAGTCGTTCCCGGGGAGGTCGTTGAGGAAAAACTGCACTTGTTGTGGTTGGCTGCCGGCGGCCACCATCGTGGCGCCCAGCTCGTGTCGGCAGTCGGCCACCGCTTTGATCACCTCGGAGACGACGAGCAGAGTGTTGGTCCCCGACGAACAGCCGAGGTCCGCGACGACCATGGCGCCGCCGGGTCCTGAGGAGAGCGACAAGGCGTGCGCCGCTGCCACGGCCTTGTGCAGCACCGGCCTCGTCTTCAGTATGCACTTCTCCTGAGCCCTGGAGTTGGAGGCGTAGCTGTGCTCGCCGTCGCCCCGGGTCATGTGGAAATCGCGCTCTACGTTCATTGCTACCAGCTACCAGCTTCACTAATTAATGCTACTAGCTTGTTGCTTGTCACTTGATCGGATGGGGAAAGGAAGGTAGTTTGCAGAGCAGGAGGGGAGGCTTGTCAATTTATAGGCCCAGTCACGGAAGTCACCCACGGCCAGCCAGCCAGCCAGCCAGCCAGCAAGCGACTCAGCACACAATTGTAAGGGCTAGCCTTCTCAATGGTGCAGTGGTGTCTATGTTACTAGTTTCCCAACTTCCAACCATATCATAACATTATCATATATAGAAAATTGTGTTTTTTTATATATGATGATAAATATAATTGAATCCACATGCTTGCTTTGTACTCCATCCATCCCATTGACTCCTAATCCATTGACACAAATTCGCTTGACTTTGATCATCGTCTCGACCATCTCACTGATCCGCACCCATGTACCACAAACCAAGAAACATGTTGCACAACACACTCACGCTCTGATTAATTAGTCCGACAACACACTAGACCAAAGCCAACTATTTTTTTACAATAATGGCTCGTCACATTAGATAGTAGATACCTTGGTGAAAGCGTAGTTTAATTTATATAGACAGCCGTACGTGAACCAATTGTAGCCGATAAAGCGTGTGGTACACTCGCGAGAAACATATAAAAAAAAGGATTGAATGGTGCTTCCCAACCATGGGTATCTACTATCTACACTTACGCATGATACATATGTGCCCCATAATATTTGGCTACTAAACTTGTGTGCAGCAGGAAATAAGTGCCCCATAGTATTTGGCTACATGTGCCTCATAATATTTAGGTTCCGTTGTTTCGTTCACGAAGTAACGTAAATGGCAACGGTAATGATTCACACTCGAATGACAGCGATAATAAGATTAATTAAATAGATTGGTATCAGTTTCTAGTGTACCATCTGATTACGTTGAACTTAAACAAATATGTTTTAAAGTTATCTATTACCCATCATGTTACAATTATATGAACAAAACAGCACATTAGTTGATGCTATCAGAAGCGCTACAAAACCCTCTACCGCCTCATTCTATATGAAAAGAGTTTTATATTCGATGTGAGTCACTACCAGAAACATGCTCTTGCCAAGTGCTCAGTGCTTTATCGAGTGTAAAATATCGAACAATCGGCAAAGAATACTTTGTCGAGTGTCACTCTCGGTGAAAAGTGACACATGTTGGTCCTTGTTATCGGATGCTATACGCCAAGAACAAAGCAACACAATTGTTAACGATTAGAGACTTTCGTCCTTCGAAGCATTATTTTCACTGAGATATAATGTTCTTTAGACGAAGGTTAAGTAGGGCATACTTTCATCATTTCAGTGGGTAAATAAATAAACAGAGACATACGAAACATAAAAACAATATAAACAATTGTACCAAGTCCTTAGATTATTTATATTGTTTATTCTTATAAACATGAATAAATATCAATAATATTTATATTACATTCGTACCTTCGGCTTGACAGAAGGTAGAAAAGTGAAGGTGATGCAAGAGTGATTATAATTCAGCGTGCACAGTACGGTGTTACTGTTCATCTATTTATAGGCACAGGGCGCAGCCTGGATGAAATTACATTCATATCCTTGACATTCACTGTTGACCATAAGGCAAACTATCGAGGACTAAACAGTCTTTTCCCCCTTAAGTCGGTTACTCCTTTCACCATCGTTAATGTGCTGAGCCGAAGCTCCTTCATCCACATCTTCGGAGCTAGCTTGTCCTCTGTTCAGACCGCACCTTCATACCACACACACCTTCATCTTAAAGCCGAAGCTTCTTGAGACAGTATATTATACTGGAAAACATGTTAGTTATGTTTTTGAGGACCTTCAGAAGGGGAAGGCCCCCAACAGTAACCCCTCGCAGTATTAATTTGTTTTTGCATTTAACAAATTCAGACTGCGACGTGAACGAAGGCTTTTAGCCGAAGGTCCAAAAAAACACTTTCCTTCGCTAGAATAGCGAAAGTCAATGACATGTAGGGCCCGCCAAGTTGCAACACGCTGGGCATATAAATAGGAACCCGCAGCGGTAGCATTTGTTGCACCTTTCAATTGCTTGTGGTATTGTTTCAAGCTTGAAATTTCTTGCTGTCAGATTTTGCTTGATTTGTGAGCTTTGTCATTTACACAAGTGCTCGTTAGATGCCTGAAGAGAAGATTTCTGAGGAGAATAAGTGAGAGCACCTAGAGGGGGGTTAATAGGTGATCCTATAAAAACTTGAAACTTAAAGCCACAAACTTGATTAAGTGTTAGAGCAATAAAGCCAAGTGGCTAGAGAGGAGTTCTTGCTAAACATGATAACCACAAAGAAATCAACACAGAGAGGCACAGTGGTTTATCCCGTGGTTCGGCCAAGTCCAACACTTGCCTACTCCACGTTGTGGCGTCCCAACGGACGAGGGTTGCACTCAACCCCTCTCAAGTGATCTAATGATCAACTTGAATATCATGGTGTTTTGCTTTCGTTTACTATCTCCCATTTGCGAGGAATCTCCACAACTTGGAGCCTCTCGCCCTTACAAAGGATGATCACAAAGAAACACGGAAGTAAGGAGGGAGAGCAATGCACACAAGACACAAAATCAGAGCACAAACACGCACACAAGTCATAACTTGAGCTCGCAACACAACTCGAAGAGTTCTCTACTCAAATGGAGCTCTAGTTGCTATCACAAAGAATCAAATGCGCGGAAATGGAGTCTTGGTGCTTAGAGTTGATCAAAGAATGCTTGGTGTACTCCTCCATGCGCCTAGGGGTCCCTTTTATAGCCCCAAGGCAGCTAGGAGTTGTTGGAAGCAATCCAGGAAGGCAATTCTTGCCTTCTGTCGGGTGGCGCACCGGACAGTCCGGTGCACCACCGGACATCCCCTGTTCACAGTCCGGTGCAGATTGCTTTCCTAAAATGGCGCAGCCGACCGTTGAAGATTTGGAGCCGTTGGCGCACAAGACACTGTCCGGTGCACACCGGACAGTCCGGTGCCCCCATCCGACCGTTGGCTTGGCCACGCGTCATGCGCGGATTGCGCGGCCGACCGTTGGCCCACCGGACAGTCCGGTGCCTCACCGGACAGTCCGGTGAATTTTAGCCGTACGCTGTTGACTGGTTTCCTGAGAGCGGCGACTTCGCCGCAGACGACTCACCGGACAGTCCGGTGCACCACCGGACAGTCCGGTGCACCACCGGACAGTCTGGTGATTTATAGTCGTACGCCACCGTCGAGACCCGAGAGCAGGCTGTTCATCTGGACTGGTCCTGGCACACCAGACACTGTCCGGTGCACCACGGGACAGTCCGATGCATCTAGACCGAGCAGCCTTTTGGCTGAACATAGCCAACTTATCTCCAAAGTGATTTCTCGTGTTTCTAGCACTTAGACACAATACATTAGTCTTCAAAATAATGTACTAAGTCTAGAAACATACCTTTAATCTTGATTTGCATTTCTTGAGTCTTTGGCACAATTATCACTCAAGGCATTTTTGTTTGAAGCACTAAATCACCAAAATCTTATCGAAATGGCCCAAGGGCACATTTCCCTTTCAATCTCCCCCTTTTTGGTGATTTATACCAACACAATAAAAAGCAACTAAAAGAAGTGTAACATCAATGTAAATTAGAACAAAAATTTGTTTTGATTCAAATTTGACATGTTTGGATCATTCTTTGCCACCATCTGGTTTGTTTTCACAAATCAAACTCAATTTCCTATCTCTAAGTCAAAATCACTTGTTGAGGCATAGAGAGAGATATTCCAAGAGAAATTGATCAAAGATTCAAAAACTCCCCCTTTTTCCATAATCAGCCATTCTCCCCACAAGAGACCAACTTTTGACAATAAGAGACAATAAGAGTATTTTGACAAAACAGAAGCTCTAACTCTACTATTTTCAAAATTCTCAAGTGGTAGCTGATCCATTTCTTGCTTTGGCCTTAATTTCTCCCCCTTTGGCATTAAGCACCAAAACGGGATCATTATTGGCCCTTAAACCTCATTGCCTCACCAAAATCTTCAATTAAGAGTAGAAAGGCAATAAGAAATCGGAGATGAACTTGGAGTAAATTACCCTCTCATCGGAGTGTAGTGGAAGTCTTGCATGGTCCAAGTTCACCTTTTCCCTTTCAATCCTCCTTTGAGACTAAATTAAGAAAACTCAAGCACATGGTTAGTCTCAAAGGGTCAAGTTGTAGCATTTCTCCCCCTAAATATGTGCATCATTCACACATGGACTTGTGAGGTCCGGGGGATCCCTTGCACAACTTGAGCACCATAAATAAGCAATAAAATGCATAATGGAACATGATCAAAAGCATAAAACACATGTATGCTCTATATCAATCCAAGTTATGTGAATATAAGACATTTAGCTCACTACGTAACCTGCAAAAGGTCTTCTCATCTAAAGGCTTGGTAAAGATATCGGCTAGCTGGTTCTCGGTGCTAACATAAAACACTTCGATATCTCTCTTTTGCTGGTGGTCTCTCAAAAAGTTATGTCGGATGTCTATGTGCTTTGTGCGGCTGTGTTCAACAGGATTGTCCGCCATGCGGATTGCACTCTCATTGTCACATAGGAGTGGGACTTTGCTCAGATTGTAGCCAATGTCCCAGAGGGTTTGCCTCATCCAAAGTAGTTGCACGCAACACTGGCCTGCGACAACATACTCGGCCTCAGCGGTGGATAGGGCAACGAAAGTTTGTTTCTTAGAACTCCACGACACCAGGGACCTTCCTAGGAATTGGCACGTCCCTGATGTACTCTTCCTATCAACCTTACATCCAGCATAGTCGGAGTCTGAATATCCAATTAAGTCAAAGGTAGACCCCTTTGGATACCAGATCCCGAAGCAAGGCGTAGCAACTAAATATCTAAGAATTCGCTTAACGGCCACAAGGTGACACTCCCTTGGGTCGGATTGAAGTCTAGCACACATGCATACGCTAAGCATAATATCTGGTCTACTAGCACATAAATAAAGTAAAGACCCTATCATAGACCGGTATGCCTTTTGATCAATGGACTTACCTCCTTTGTTGAGGTCGACATGTCCGTCGGTTCCCATTGGAGTCTTTGCGGGCTTGGCATCCTTCATCCCAAATCGCTTGAGCAAGTCTTGAGTATACTTCGTTTGAGAGATGAAGGTGTCGTCCTTGAGTTGCTTCACTTGGAATCCAAGGAAGTAGTTCAACTCGCCCATCATCGACATCTCGAATTTCTGTGTCATCACCCTGCTAAACTCTTCACAAGACTTTTGGTTAGTAGAACCAAATATTATGTCATCGACATAAATTTGGCACACAAATAGATCACCGTCACAAGTCTTAGTGAAAAGAGTTGGATCGGCTTTCTCAACCTTGAAAGCATTAGCAATTAAAAAGTCTCTAAGGCATTCATACCATGCTCTTGGGGCTTGCTTAAGTCTATAGAGCGCCTTAGAGAGCTTACACACGTGGTCGGGGTACCGTTCATCCTCAAAGCCAGGGGGTTGCTCCACGTACACCTCCTCCTTGATTGGCCCGTTGAGGAAAGCGATCTTCACATCCATTTGAAACAACCTGAAAGAATGGTGAGGGGCATAGGCTAACAATATACGAATCGACTCTAGCCTAGCCACAGGAGCAAAAGTTTCCTCAAAGTCCAAACCTGCGACTTGGGCATAACCTTTTGCCACAAGTTGAGCCTTGTTCCTTGTCACCACCCCGTGCTCGTCCTGTTTGTTGCGGAACACCCACTTGGTTCCCACATCGTTTTGCTTGGGATGTGGCACCAGTGTCCAAACTTCATTTCGCTTGAAGTTGTTGAGTTCTTCCTGCATGGCCAACACCCAGTCCGGATCTAGCATGGCCTCTTCTACCCTGAAAGGCTCAATAGAAGAGACAAAAGAGTAATGCTCACAAAAATTAGCTAATCTAGAGTGAGTGGTTACTCCCTTGCTAATGTCACCCAAAATCTGGTCGACGGGATGATTCCTTTGAATCATCGCTCAAAATTGAGTTGGAGGGGCATGTGGTGCTTCTTCCTCTTCAACTTGGACATATTGTGCTCCCTCTTGATCACACGCCTCTTCTTGAGGGACCTATTCGTCATCTTGAGTTGGGGGGTGCATCGTCGTTGAGGAAGAAGGTTGATCTTGCTCCTTGTGTTCCTGTGGTCGCACATCTCCAATTGCCATGGTGTGAATTGCGTCCATTGGAACATCATCCTCATCTATATCATCAAGATCAACTTGCTCTCTTGGAGAGCCATTAGTCTCATCAAATACAATGTCGCTAGAGACTTCAACCAAACCCGATGATTTGTTGAAGACTCTATACGCCTTTGTATTTGAGTCATAACCTAACAAAAACCCTTCTACAGCTTTGGGAGCAAATTTTGAATTTCTACCTTTCTTCACCAAAATGTAGTGTTTACTCCCAAAAACTCGAAAATATGAAACGTTGGGCTTGTTACCGGTTAGTAGCTCGTATGACGTCTTCTTGAGGAGGCGATGAAGGTAGAACCGGTTTATGGCGTGGCAAGCCGTGTTCACAGCTTCTGACCAAAACCGCTCGGGCGTCTTGAATTCTCCAAGCATCGTC
This sequence comes from Zea luxurians, assembly GCA_029449295.1. NCBI lineage: Eukaryota > Viridiplantae > Streptophyta > Magnoliopsida > Poales > Poaceae > Zea > Zea luxurians. Next base: position 27,078,021 of record JAOPSE010000011.1, on the reverse strand, counting down.
CTCGCCATGTCTATAAGCGTCCTGTTCTTCCTCTCTACCACACCATTTTGCTGTGGTGTGTAGGGAGCGGAGAACTCGTGCTTGATTCCTTCCTCCTCAAGAAACTCCTCCACTTGCAGGTTCTTGAACTCGGACCCGTTGTCGCTTCTAATCATTTTCACCTTGAGCTCAAACTCGTTTTGAGCTCGCCTTAGAAAGCGCTTGAGGGTCCCTTGGGTTTCTGATTTATCCTACAAAAAGAATACCCAAGTGAAGCGGGAAAAATCATCATCAACAACAAGACCATACTTACTTCCCCCGATGCTAAGGTAGGCAACGGGTCCGAAGAGGTCCATATGCAGTAGCTCCAGAGGTCTTGATGTAGTCATCACATTCTTGTTGTGATGAGCGCTTCCCACCTGTTTACCTTCTTGACAAGCTGCACAAGGTCTATCTTTTTCGAAATACACATTTGTTAGACCTAACACATGTTCTCCCTTTAGAAGTTTGTGAAGGTTCTTCATCCCAACATGTGCTAGACGGCGATGCCACAGCCAGCCCATGCTAGTCTTAGCAATTAAGCATGCATCTAGACCGGCCTCCTCCTTCAAAAAATCAACTAAATAGAGTTTGTCGTCTAGTACACCCTTAAAAGCTAATGAACCATCACTCCTTCTAAAGACAGACACATCTACGTTTGTAAATAAGCAGTTGTAACCCATATTACATAATTGACTAACGGACAACAAGTTATATCCGAGCGATTCTACTAAAAACACATTAGAGATGGAATGCTCGGAAGAAATAGCTATTTTTCCTAGTCCTTTAACTTTGCCTTGATTCCCGTCACCAAATATGATTGAGTCTTGGGAATCTTTGTTCTTGACATAGGAGGTGAACATCTTCTTCTCCCCCGTCATGTGGTTTGTGCATCCGCTGTCGATAATCCAGCTTGAGCCCCCGGATGCATAAACCTGCAAGGCAAATTAGGCTTGGGTTTTAGGTACCCAACTCTTGTTGGGTCCTACAAGGTTAGTAACAATAGCCTTGGGGACCCAAATGCAAGTTTTATCTCCCTTGCATTTTGCCCCCAATTTCCTAGCAACCACTTTCTTATTTTTACATGAAAGTACAAAATCAGTGTTGCAGGCATGAAAAACAGTAGCAAATTTATTTTGCATTTTCTTAGGTACATGATGAACAACATGGTTCCTAGACATATCTCTACCATGCACAAAGGAAGAACTTGAACCAAACAAGGCATGTGAATCATAAGCATTAAAACTCCTATTATGATGAGCATTCCTAGAATATTTCCTATCATGATACAAGAAAGCATAATTTTTATGAACACTATTAGCCATAGGGGCCTTCCCTTTCTCCTTGGCGGAGATGAGAGCCTTATGACTTGTTAAGTTCTTAGCTTCCCTTCGAAAGCCAAGCCCATCCTTAATAGAGGGGTGTCTACCACTAGTGTAGGCATCCCTTGCAAATTTTAGTTTATCAAAATCATTTTTGCTAGTCTTAAGTTGGGCATTAAGACTAGCTACTTCATCATTTAATTTAGAAATGGAAATTAAATGTTCATTGCAAGCATCAACATTAAAATCCTTACACCTATCGCAAATTACTACATGTTCCACATGAGAACTAGTCTTATTTGCTTCTACTAATTTAGCATTTAAATCATCATTAATGCTCTTTAAACTAGAAATAGTCTCATGACAAGCAGAAATTTCACATGAAAGCATTTCATTTCTTTTGACTTCTAAAGCAAGAGACTTTTGCACACTTACAAATTTATCATGTTCTTCATATAAAAGATCCTCTTGCTTTTCTAAAAGTCTGTCCTTTTCGTTTAGAGCATCAATCAATTCATTGATCTTTTCTACTTTTGCTCTATCTGATCCTTTAAACAAGCTAGTGTAATCAATTTCATCATCACTAGAGTCCTCATCACTAGAAGTAGAGTACTTAGGAGTTTCTCTAGTGATTACCTTCTTTTCTTTTGCCATTAGGCACGTGTGGCGCTCGTTGGGGAAGAGCGACGATTTGTTGAAGGCCGAGGCGGCGAGTCCTTCGTCGTCGGAGTCGGACGACAAACAATCCGAGTCCAACTCTTTGCTGAGGTGTGCCTCGCCCTTCGCCTTCTTGTAGGCCTTCTTCTTTTCCCTCTTCCCACCTTTCTCTTGTTCCTCGTCATTAGTGTTGTCGGGACAATTAGATATAAAATGACCATACTTACCACACTTGAAGCAGGAGTGCTTCCCCTTCGTCTAGTTCTTGTTGGGATGCTCCTTGCGACCCTTTAGCACCGTCTTGAAGCGCTTGATGATGAGGGCCATTTCTTCCTCATTAAGCCCGGCCGCCTCAACTTGCGCCACCTTGCTAGGTAGCGCCTCCCTGCTACTTGTTGCTTTGAGGGCAACGGTTTGAGGCTTGTGGATCGTCATTGAGCCATTTAGCGCCTCATCAACATATCTCGCATCCTTGATCATCATTCGCCCGCTTACAAACTTCCCAAGTATTTCCTTGGGCGTCATCTTGGTATACCTAGGATTTTCACGAATAGAGTTAACAAGATGAGGATCAAGGACAGTAAAGGACCTTAGCATAAGCCGGACGACGTCGTGGTCCGTCCATCTCATGCTTCCATAGCTCCTTATTTTGTTGACCAGGGTCTTGAGCCTGTTGTATGTTTGGGTTGGCTCCTCCCCCCTGATCATTGCGAACCTTCCTAGTTCACCCTCCACCAACTCCATCTTGGTGAGCATGGTGACATCATTTCCCTCATGCGAGATCTTGAGGGTGTCCCAAATCTGCTTGGCGTTATCCAAGCCGCTCACCTTATGGTACTCTTCCCTACACAAGGATGCTAAAAGAACAGTGGTAGCTTGTGCATTTTTGTGAATTTGTTCATTTATAAACATGGGATTATCCGAACTATCAAAATGCATTCCATTCTCTACTATCTCCCATATACTTGGATGAAGAGAGAACAAGTCACTACACATTTTGTGACTCCAAAATCCGTAGTCCTCTCCATCAAAGTGTGGAGGTTTACCAAGAGGAATGGAAAGCAAATGTGCATTTGAATTATGCGGAATACGAGAGTAATCAAAAGAAAAGTTTGAGTTGACCGTTTTCTTTTTCTCGTAGTCGTCGTCGTAGTCGTCCTTTTGGGAAGAAGAAGACTCGTCGCTGTCGTAGTAGACTATCTTCTTGATGCGCCTCTTCTTCCTGTCTTTCTTTTTGTTACTCGAGCCAGAGTCGGTGGGCTTATCGTCTCTTGGCTCATTGAAGGTGGACTCCTTCTCCTTATCGTTGACCACCATCCCCTTTCCCTTAGGATCCATCTCTTCGGGTGGTTAGTCCCTTGCGTGAAGAGAACGGCTCCGATACCAATTGAGAGCACCTAGAGGGGGGTGAATAGGTGATCCTATAAAAACTTGAAACTTAAAGCCACAAACTTGATTAAGTGTTAGAGCAATAAAGCCAAGTGGCTATAGAGGAGTTCTTGCTAAACACGATAACCACAAAGAATTAACACAGAGAGGCACAGTGGTTTATCCCGTGGTTCGGCCAAGTGCAACACTTGCCTACTCCACATTGTGGCGTCCCAACGGATGAGGGTTACACTCAACCCCTCTCAAGTGATCCAACGATCAACTTGAATACCACGGTGTTTTGCTTTCGTTTACTATCTCCTGTTTGCGAGGAATCTCCATAACTTGGAGCCTCTCGCCCTTACAAAGGATGATCACAAAGAAACACGGAAGTAAGGGAGGGAGAGCAATGCACACAAGACACAAAATCAGAGCACAAACACGCACACAAGTCACAACTTGAGCTCGCAACACAACTCGAAGACTTCTCTACTCAAATGGAGCTCTAGTTGCTATCACAAAGAATCAAATGCGCGGAAATGGAGTCTTGGTGCTTAGAGTTGATCAAAGAATGCTTGGTGTACTCCTCCATGCGCCTAGGGGTCCCTTTTATAGCCCCAAGGCAGCTAGGAGCCGTTGGAAGCAATCCAGGAAGGCAATTCTTGCCTTCTGTCGGGTGGCGCACCGGACAGTCCGGTGCACCACCGGACATTCCTTGTTCACAGTCCGATGCAGATTGCTTTCTTAAAATGGCGCAGCCGACCGTTGAAGATTTGGAGCCGTTGGCGCACTGGACACTGTCCGGTGCACACCGGACAGTCCGGTGCCCCCATCCGACCATTGGCTTGGCCACGCGTCATATGCGGATTACGCGACCGACGTTGGCGCACCCGACCGTTGGCCCACTGGACAGTCTGATGCCTCACCGGACAGTCCGATTAATTTTAGCCATACGTTGTTGACTGGTTTCCCAAGAGCGGCGACTTCGCCGCAGACGACTCACCGAACAGTCCGGTGCACCATCGGACAGTCCGGTGATTTATAGTCGTACGCCGCCGTCGAGACCCGAGAGCAGGCTGTTCATCTGGACTGGTCTTGGCACACCGGACACTGTCCGGTGCACCACCGTACAGTCCGGTGCATCCAGACCGAGCAGCCTTTTGGCTGAACATAGCCAACTTATCTCCAAAGCGATTTCTCCTGTTTCTAGCACTTAAACACAATACATTAGTCTTCAAAACAATGTACTAAGTCTAGAAACATACCTTTAATCTTGATTTGCATTTCTTGAGTCTTTGGCACAATTATCACTCAAGACATTTTTGTGTGAAGCACTAAATCACCAAAATCTTATAAAAATGGCCCAAGGGCACATTTCCCTTTCAATAAGGTTGTGGACCCTGCTCTAGCTAGGTTTTACGAAGCTATGGAAAAGACAAACACATAAAAGATTACAAATGAAATATTTGCCGAGTTGTCTGAGGATTCTGATGATAGCGAGAACTTTGATGTGGAAAGTGGGAGCGAAGATGCCGAAGATTGGCCCTGGCGGCGAAGTCATACTATCTTCGGAAAGTCATCCATCAAACAGAGTCAGATTGATGCCATGAAGGGAAGATATTTCTGAGATATGTCCATTGTGAGAGTTGGAGGGGATAGTCTCGCCCCTGCTCCCGAAGAAGATGAAGTGGTTGTTTACAGGAGCTTCATGAAGGCAAGACTTCGGTTCCCGTTAAGCAAATTCCTGGTTGAAGTGCTGAAGACCTTCGAAATTTTCCTTCATCAGATTACCCCTGAAGCCATTATCAGGATGGGGGTTTTTGTTCGGGCGGTGAGGTGCCAAGGGCTAGAACCAAGCGCAAAGTGCTTCTGTAACATGCATGAGCTACTGTACGAGACGAAGGCCACTGGCAAGGAGCAATATCACAACAATTTCGGTTGCTATGGCTTCGTTCCTCGTTCTGATGTAAGTTATCCAATTCCAACATTTTGAAAAAGGTGGCTCGAGGCCTGGATGGAGGAATGGTTTTATGTAAAGAATAATCTAATTGAAAGGGAAGACATAAAAGGGATTATCCAACGCCCTATCGTCTCGCTTCGACATCAGAAGGCTGGCTACTGTGCTTGGGAACGATATCGAAGCCTGCCAGAAGGCTTTCAACAATGTTTGCACCTTTATTGGCACAAGAGACCTAATTCAGGAGCACATAGCTTACAGAGTGTGGCCTCTTGTGAATGACTGGGAGATGTCGAAGGAGACTGCTGCTAGGTCCAGTCAAGGTTGTTTGGTTTACTTGAAATACATCTTCAGATATAGAGACCAGTTTGACGAGCCGAATGACGACTGGCTGACCTGTGTTGAGGCGACTAGCGATGAGTTGCTTGGGGCGTACACGAGAGCCGAAGATGATGCTATGATCTTAGCCTTTGAAGGGCGAGGCTAGAAAAGGTTGAATAGAGTTTTTGATGTTATCGGCTTCGTGTACCCGGACTACACTTACCCCTCGTGAAAGCAGGGAAAGAAAAGGAAAACTGTCGCTTCGGCTATCTCTGTTGTGCCGAAAGGCAAAAAGATTAAGGTTTTAACGCACCGACCTAGGTATATTGAAACGGCCACGGTGCCGAAGCTTGGTGAAGGGACATCTTCCATTGCGGAGCCAGGACAGTATGCTCCTGCCGGCCAAAGCGCCGAAGCTAAAGGAAAGGCAACCGAAGAGCCAGACCGAGACGAAACAGTAGGACCACCAAAAATCTTAAGTCCGCCACTAGAGCCAAAATTGCCGAAGGTGTCAAAAGCTCCTGCAATAACTCCCAAGAGGAGGAGGATGGCAAGCGTGCTGGGGAGTCGACAAGGGCATTAACTCCTGTGCCTGCAAAGAAGGTTGCTGAAGCTGCTATAGCTCGCGTTGAAGCTAAAGCTGGGCCCTCAGTGCCCACTGAGGCAGAGTCTGCTGGAACTGAACAAGAATCTTAAGATGCTGTCTTGGCTCTAGAGAAGAAAGACGTGCTCGAAAAAGTTAAATCTCCTACTCCCGAAGCATGCTCCGAAGATCTTGACTTTATTATACGACATGCTTCGGGTAGAAGGTTGTCTAAAGAAGAAATCGCGAAAGCCACACACTACGCCCAGGAATTGAAGTATCCGAAGGGGGCCCTTGTGTACAATGGCACCAACAAAGATGATTTTCTATACTGTCTCCCGGACAACAAGGAAATATCTGTCTGCCGGGAAATGGCAAAAAACATGGGATTTCTGAAGCTTGAAGTTGGCCTTTCTGCCATGTCAAAGGATGACCTCGCAGACAGCCTTGCGTACAATAGTCTGAAGGTACGGAAGTTATGTACTTATAAATAGATTATATTTTTGTCTTTTATTCTCGTGCTGATCCCTTGTCTCCCTTCTTTTTGCAGGGCTTAATTCTTAGCAACGCTTTGAGGGCGCAGAAAAATGCTGAGGATGAAAGTTGCTAGATAGCCCTTAGCAACCTTCGGTCAGAGGTTATCAGACTGAGGAACGAAGCTGTAGAAAAAGACAAAATTCTGCTTTCCTTAGTGGATAGAGTGAAGAAAGTCAAGGCCGAATTCAATGCTCAATCTGAAGTCCATAAAGCCGAAGTTGAGAACCTTCAGAAAAAACTTGCTGAAGCTAATGAAAATTTTGAACATGCAAAAGTAAAGCAAGAAATAAGTGAATGGTCGAATGCCAGGTTGGAAAAGAATGTTGAGGAGCTTTGTGAATCCAAAGAAAAATGCTTTGAGAAATCCTTGGGTTGCGTAAGAAAACTGAAAATTAGCTTTGCCAAGGTGCGTGCGTATGTTGGTACTGTCTTTCGACAGCAAGGAGATCCAACACGAGTGAATGGTGATGGCAACAGGGCACTCGTGCGTGATGGCAAAAGCTCTGTTAATCTGGCCTCTCACGGGCACTGTGCGGGGGTATTTATAGGTATCCGAGTGCACGGCGCCTTGCGTTAAGGACGCATGTGCCCTCAGGTACCTAGTTTATCCCCAGAATATTCCCATAAAGCGGGGTTACAAGCTGTAATTACAAGTACGCCTTTACAAATTAGGCCCGTAACACAACCGCGGCCACGCAGGGCCCGTTACAATGGGCCCGACCTCATGTGGGCCTCGGAGCTGACCGAGGCCGCGCCGTAGGGAGGCGTTGCCGCAGGCCTTCGTCTGGTGCCGAATCGAGCGAAGGGTCTCCATGTTGTCCCTGGTGTCGATCAAGCGAAGGGTGTCCCTGCCTGCTTTGCCTGTCAGGGCAGGGGCTAAGCGGTGGAGACTTCGGGCGAAGGGTGGCGTTTCTGCCTTCGCTCCAACAGCGTACTCTTCGAAAGAAAAGTTCATTCGAGGTGACCCCAAAGGCGTCATTGATTGGATACGTGAAGAAGCTGAAGCCTTTGAAGAGATCCTTAGTGATCGCGGGGACATTTGTGCCTTCGCCGGCGCCCGAGGGGTTGCAGCAATTCTGGAGATAGTTGGTTGTGACCATGTTAAAGCTGCAGCCCAGACCGAAACCGTCTTCTCTACAGACAAAACAAAAGACCCCTCGGCCAAAGCCACTTCGGTGGGCGAGAAAATTTATTCCGATGTCTGGGTGAACGGTGGCCAAGAAATGGCCAATGAAATTATAAAGAAAAATGAAAAAGAATCCCATGATGCTCGAGAAGAAGCTAAGCGAGCCGAAGAAGCTGCCGAGCACGCAAGGCGTATAGGTATTATTATTGAATTCTTGTTTCGGTGTTTGTTTTCTAGCTTTGGACTAACGATTTGCTTACTACAACTGAACTTTCATCGCTACCTGAGCCGTACGACTCCCAGGCTAATCCCGTTATGAAAGAGGCTCTAGATGTGATGAGTGTTGCCAATACCATCATCGATGAAGTCATCGATAGACTGCTGAATGAGGCCACCGAAAAAATTCTCAAAGAAGACTAGGCTTTTGTTGTGATGATACAATGTAACATTTGTGTATGAAACAATTATCAAACATGTAAATTAATGTAATATATTTCTTTGCGATGCATGAAATTTATGTACATACCATTTTTTAGCCTTCGGCGAAAAAAACACCTTCCCTTCTTTTCATGCTTCGTAAAAAAAACCCTTTTATAGCAAAACTGTTGTGTGACGCTGTTGTCAATGGGCTTTCCAGGTAAGATTGCATTTGTCGAAGGTTTGCTTCGTGCCTCAGTACACTTTAATTCATTAAGTTATTGCACGAAGATTTGCTTCGTGCTCAAACTTTGCTGTTGATGCGGTATGATGTATGATGTAATTGTATGCTGAATGATGCAATGATATGATGCAACGTGATGTTTATGCCGGATACAAACACCCACACTGAAACACTCAAGACTCTGCATCCCCTTGGGGACGTCTTTGTAGTCTTTAAGCTCTGCATCCCCTTAGGAACGACTTTGGAGCTTCTTCACCTTATATTTCGGTGGTATTTAAGCTCTGCATCCCCTTAGGAATGACTTTAGAGCTTCTTCACCTTCTATTTCGGTGGTATTTAAGCTCTGCATCCCCTTAGGAGCGACTTTGGAGCTTCTTCACCTTATATTTCGGTGGAATTTTTGGCTCTGCATTCCCTTAGGAACGACTTTTGAGCTTCGGAACTTACTCTACGCTTCCTTAGCAATAGCTTTTTGTAGCTTCGGAACTTACCCTGCGCTCCCTTAGGAACAGCTATTGTAGCTTCGAAAATTTGTTAGGAGTAAGCATTTTACTCAATGATACAGGCACAATTATTACATGAAATCAGAATTCAGTCCTTCGTGACTTGTTTTTCATACAAGAAAAATAAAATGACAGGAAAGATAAAGATACACCAAGGGTAGGAAATTCTTTAGTAGATGTGCTTGGATTCAGGCACAGTACTATTGACTATGTGAGCTTCAGACTCCTCTTGAAAATCGCGCTGCTGTTGAGCGTGCTGGTGCCCTTCTAGCTGCTAGCTTCGGGTCAGAGTAGGTGGTAGTAGTGGTGGTGGTGGTAGCTGGGCCTAGGAACCTTGAGAGTGGCTTGCCAAAGCGACAGAAGCCGTAGGCTATTGATTACCTACGTACTCTGGGATATAGGGAGAATAGCACGAAGCAGTATGTAGGACCTACATCGGCTGATTTTGCCGTGCCTCAGCTTCGGCAATCTCTTTTTGTTTCTGAATTGTGACTTGGCATGATCTTGCGGTGTGGCCTTTATCTTCACCGCAGAACAAGCAAAACAGTCTTCTAGGCTGATCCCTGTATCTTCCTCTGAAGCTTCTGCCGCCTCTGCCTCTTGGGGCTGATGGCCTAAAGGAGCTTTGTTGTGGCCCTAAAGACTGGGAGCCGTGTTACTGCCTTTGAGGTTGACTTCCTCTATCATCACTCGGGTTGGAATTATGGATCGACCTAACGTGCCTGGGGTGAATTCTTCCTCCGAAGCCCCTCGTCATCTCAGAAAACATGTATACTTCTTCCCTTCTTTGGCGAAAATCATTGTCGGCCCGGATATACTCATCCATCTTTTGAAGAAGCTTCTCCAAGGTTTGTGGGGGCTTCCTGGCAAAATATTGAGCCATAGGTCCTGGTCGAAGCCCCTTGATCATGGCCTCAATGACAATTTCATTAGGCACTGTAGGCGCTTGTGCTCTTAGACGCAGGAACCTTCGGACATACGCCTGAAGGTACTCCTCATGGTCTTGCATGCACTGAAACAAAGCCTGAGCAGTGACTGGCTTTGTCTGAAAGCCTTGGAAGCTAGTGATTAGCATATCCTTAAGCTTCTGCTATGATGTGATTGTCCCTGGTCGGAGAGAAGAGTGCCAAGTTTGTGCTACGCTTTTGACTGCCATGACAAAAGATTTCGTCATGACTGCAGTATTGCCCCCATATGAAGATATGGTTGCTTCGTAGCTCATCGGAAACTGCTTGGGGTCTGAATGCCCATCATATATAGGAAGCTGAGGTGGCTTGTATGATGGGGCCATGGGATAGCCTATAACTCTGCTACCAAAGGAGAAGCATCATCAAAAGCAAAATTGCTATGATGAAAACCACCATACCATTCATCATCATTGTATGAATTCTCTTGTCGAAGCTCCCTGTGATGGGGCCTTCGATCTTGGTCTTCCTCGGTGAGATGGCGCATTTCTTCGATGGCCTCATCAATCTTTCTCTAGAGATCGGCGAGTCGAAGCATTTTCTCTCTCTTCTTTTGAACCTGTTGATGGATAGCTTCAAGGTCCCTAATCTCTTGGTCCAGTTCCTCCTCCTGAGGTGTTGGGCTAGTAGCCTTCCTCTTCTGGCTCCTAGCTTCGCGTAGCGTCTCCTGATTAACATCCAGTGGTTGTAGTGCAGCCCCTAGCCCAGATGTCTTCTTTGGCGGCATGACGAAGGTCGATGCCTGTCGAAGGTGGTCGGATCAGTTCACCGGAGGTGGGCGCCAATGTTGGTCCTTGTTCTCGGATGCTATACGCCAAGAACAAAGCAACACAATTGTTAATGATTAGAGACCTTCGTCCTTCGAAGCATTATTTCCCCTAGGATATAATGTTCTTCAGACGAAGGTTAAGTAGGGCATACTTTCATCATTTCAGTGGGTAAATAAATAAACAGAGACATACAAAACATGAAAACAATATAAACAATCGTACCAAGTCCTTAGATTATTTATATTGTTTATTCTTATAAACATGAATAAATATCAATGATATTTATATTACATTCGTACCTTCGGCTTGACAGAAGGTAGAAAAGTGAAGGTGATGCAAGAGTGATTACAATTCAGCATGCACAGTACGGTATTACTGTTCATCTATTTATAGGCACAGGGCGTAGCCTGGATGAAATTACATTCATGTCCTTGACATTCACTGTTGACCATAAGGCAAACTGTCAAGGACTAAACAGTCTTTTCCCCCTTAAGTCGGTTACTCCTTTCACCATCGTTAATGTGCTGAGTCGAAGCTCCTTCAGCCACATCTTCGGAGCTAGCTTGTCCTCTGTTCAGACCGCACCTTCATACCACACACACCTTCATCTTAAAGCCGAAGCTTCTTGAGACAGTATATTATACTGGAAAACATGTTAGTTATGTTTTTGAGGACCTTCAGAAGAGGAAGGCCCCCAACAACACCCAACAAAGACCACATTTGTCGAGAGCAAAACACACGACATATAAAGACCTCGGCAAAGGCAGATTTGTTGAGTGCCTAGCTCTTGGCAAAGTGTCTTCAGCAGCTGTCTATATTTGACCGTCGTTAGCTATGTCCAGTGTCCAAGGATGACATTCAATAAAGTTATGTCTTTGTCGAGTGTCACTAGCAGACACTTGGCAAAGAAAATATTTGTCGAGTGTCTTTTCTTGACACTCGACAAAGTATATTAGTTTTTCTCTTTTTCTCCCAAATTTTTTCTACTGTGTTCAAACAGTCTTTAGACCTACATCACTACTAGAATCGGCCTCTTTGCCGAATGTCTGAAGCACTCGGCAAAGGCCTAAAAACACTCGACAAAGGCTTTGCCGAGTGTGGCACTCGACAAAGAAAGCTTGGCAAACTGTACATCGACAGCGACTTCTTTGTCGAGTACTTTTTATCGGGCACTTGGCAAAGACTTTGTCGAGTGTCACTCGGTACCTGTCAAAGAAAAGTCGTCGTCACGACGACTAGTAATGGAGACGGCACCTTTGCCGAGTGTCCGCCAGAATAGCACTCGGCAACGAGGCCGCTGTGAATCATCTAGGCCTCTAAGTGGTGTTTTGGTAATTAATGACAACTGATTATGGACTAACAGTTCCTTGAGTGATAAGATTGCAGGACTGAACCACAAGGTACAACAAAGTTCTTGAGAAATCATAACCATTGATTGTGGATCAAGTGAAGGCAATGGTAAAACATAGGTTTTTGCTTTTGCCAGTCAGCAGGTGTTTAGAGAAGAAACTGACTGGATTAATAGGATAGACAGTCGTACTATTAAGAGGGGTCAATGAACTTGAATGGTGTATAACTTAGTGCCTCGTAGAGCATAAAGGTTAACATGTGCATGAGGGCTAACAACTCTACGGGTTTCAAAATTAAGATTCTTTTGAATTAGCGCAAAAACTTGTTTCCCTGAGGACGGCGGACCGTCCGGGCCAGATGGCCGGATCGTCCATGACTCTGCCAGAGAGGTCTGTCCCTACCTTCTTGTGGCGGACCGTCCACATAGGAAAAATCGAGTTTGGGCAGGGACGGTGTGTTTTTGGGACTTTGTACTACGGACCGTCCAGGGTTTTTAGCCGGACGGTAAGTGGTCCATGTGCGGACCGTCCGGCCATGATTGGCGGACTGTCCGCTCGTATTATTGAGACTGATCAAGCACTCTGTTACTCAAGTGTGTCAGGATCTAGACCGTCCGGTCCCAGTGGGCGGACCGTCCGACCTTGACTTTTCTGACAACTTTGACAGGTTTCAAATAGTCGATATAGTCGTTACTGGTACGGCAGACCGTCTGGCCATAGGGCACGGACCGTCCGCATGTACGCAGAATCTGTGCAAGTTGCACATAACGACTACATATGGGTTGAGGGGCTATAAATAGAAGTGTAGCTCGTGTGTGGAGGCTCTCTTGGCCATTTCTAGCAGACATTGAACTCATTTGTGAGCCTTCCACTCAAACACTCACACTAGTTGATTGAGATCACATTCTAGTGAGTGATTGAGACACTCTAGCGCATTTGCATTCGTTGTAATCTTTGAGGCACTAGGTGATACACCGAGCAAGCATCATCGACTTGTTACTCTTGGAGGTTGTCGCCTCCTAGATGGCTCGGGTGTTGTCTCCATTAAGCTCTCCATAAAGATTGTGGAAGAGCCGCGGGATTGATTGTGAGAGGTTTGCGCCTACCTCGCCGGAGCAGCAAAGGTGACACTAGTGAAATTGAGGTATTGAGTGAGTTCTTGTCCACTTGGCTCAAAGATCAAGTCGTGTCTTGGTAGAGGAGCAAGTGAGAGCTTGAATTCCACCTCAACGTGGATTAGGGGTGAACGGCAAATCACCGATACCACTGGATAAATCTTGGTGTCTTTCTCTCAACTATTTTATATTATTTACATGTAGTTGGTAACTTATATATTGTCTATCTTTGTGGCATTAGATTAAATTTCTCTTTACATTTTGTTGTTCCATCAAAGCTAGAAATATTTACATCTCCTGTTGTTTTGATTAAATTTGTCTAGTGTATTTTATTTTAGTCAAAACCGTCTATTCACCCCCCTCTAGCCGGTGTCCCAGATCCTACAGCCGCCAGTGGGCCCCTTTGTTAGTGAGTGCTCTATGAGGCACTCGGCAAAACTTGCTTCTTTGTCGAGTGTTAGGGCCGTAGCACTCGGCAAATAAACTTTACTGTTGCCTAGGTGTTCCGTCTTTGCCGAGTGGTATGACCTTGACACTCGGCAAAGCACCTCTTGTCGAGTGTTGTATTTACCTGCAAGTACTAGTTCAATCCTGCTGCTTGGTCACCTTTTCCCCAAGGACGAAGCCGTGGTATGTGACTGTCACACCCGGATTTAGAAGGTAAACCGAATGCGAACCAGGTACGTGCCAGGATCAGAAATTCACGTACACAACAATTACATAAATGACTCATCATAGCACAATGCTTTGAATATCAATAAAGAGTAAGTAATAATATTACAGCCTAGAGCCATTTACATAATATAAATCAAAGTACACAGAATCGAAACGTAGCTAACGTAAACAAACCCACCACAGGCAGCTGACTGGGGGAGGTCGCTAGCCTAATCCTCTAACTCATCGACGTCCTGGAACTCCTGGAGATCCACCTCGACGCCTTCCTTACCTGAGCATAGATTGCACCAAAGGCAACCTGGTGTTTTGTGAAAGCAAGGGTGAGTACACATCAACGTACTCAGCAAATGTCCTGTTTGGCTGTAGTGGACTAGCTTTATGTGGGGTTAAGTCAAGCAGTTGCTTTTAGTTGGTCAGGTTATTATTACTAGTAGAGAGAGAGCCAGATTTTAGTATTAATCCAAGTTGTTAACCCAAAAGTACCCTTTCCAAATAAAAAGAATACCACTTACCAGTACCATAGTCATAAACATCATCCTCGTCACCACCTGTAATCCAAACATCTCTGATCAAATATCTCTAATCAATGGAGCTCTCTTGGCCGCTCATAACCGCGAGCACGGCTGATATATCAGTTTCATAACACTCTGCAAAGGTTGCGCACTTTACCCATAAGCCGTGATTCCCTCTCTAGCCTGGGCTTGCAAGACCCTTGTTCACTCCCGAGGTGAATGGCCAGGGATTCACTATGAAGCCTTTACAAAGATTCCCTGAGGCTGTAGCCGCCCGTTAGGTTTCCTAAATGCACCGCACTCCTCCCCAAGGGGCGAACCAACCTTGGCAGAGCGAGCCGCATACACCGAGCCCCATTAACGGCACGACGGCGAAGTGAACTACACCCCAATTCCTCTAATTATTCAGCTAAGGGCGTCCCATTCCACCCTCATGGTTGCACTATTTTCCCGGGCGGTCATCCAACGAACCAGTCCTTACGGAGAGGCACTCGAGAAACAGCTCGAGTCCCCTTAAATGCCACAAGTATATCATCATATCCAGAATAAAACCATAGTATCATCATTGTATCTCATCATGTTCATTGATTAAAGTAAAGCGCTAGCATGAAGCTAACCATAGTAACCCAAAAGGTAATCAAGGACAAGGTAAATAGAAAGCTAGTCAATCCTTATGTTGTTCATAGTATGCGGGACAATGAATTATAAAGTAAATGGGACATAATGGGTCAGAGGACACTTGCCTTCACCAAACAGATGCTCAGGATCTTCAGCCTCGTAGAACTCGAAGAGTTCGATCTCTTGGTCGCCGAAGCTTGACTGTCGATTCCTCGAAGCACGAAAACGGATCACATTCTATTCGCGACATGCAGCGAATATGAACAGGAACAAGCAAACAAACATATACAAGTATGAGCACATCACACCATACAAAGGAAAACAATATAAGAACGTGCAATACAAAATAAAGCTCGCTTCTATGGTCATGCGAGGAAAGAAACGCGATCGTCGAAGCTACGGTCTAGAAGTTATAAAATTTATGCTACGCAAGTAATAGTCAGGACATTTAATTCAACATTATAAAATATAAATTATAACTGCTATGTATTTTGATTCAATCTGCTACACTAACAGCTGTCAAATAAATAACTAATATAATTAGCACGAGAAATTCTAAGCAAGGTAAGTTTACGATGCGCGAAACAGCATGCCAGCTTGTGAACGACACGCGCGACATAGCGCGCGGACGACGCACGAAACAGCACGATAGTGTGCGAACGACGCGCGGACACGCGTGCGAACAACACGCGTGACACGCGAACCAGACGCGCGGCAGAATGCGCGAAGGAAAGGCGACGACGCGCGAAGCAGTACGTCACCACGCGCGGAACAGCACCCGCGACAAACGAGAATAACTAAACAGGTGACAGGTTCATACTAAACGAATGTTAAATAAATAGAAAGTAGTTAAATTAATATTAGCCATGTTAATATTTATTATAAGAGCCCAAGATAAACGCTACACATTAAATCTGATTGGAATATTAATCCAATAAATTTTGGTCGAGCAATCCTTAAGTTAGTTATCTAAAATATATGACACGATGCATTAACATCGTTAACATGAATGTTTATAAGCGACAAACTATTTGTTATCACGCATAGACGTCGTACGACACACGAAGACAACATGACGTCAAGCGCGAACAGCGCGCGCGACACGTGAGGATCACTAACAGACACACGTTTACACTTAAGCGATAAATAAAATGCATTTAAGTTGACACTATTTATATTAACATTTATTTGTAAAAGCGCGGGTTAAAAACTATAAATTAGCTTTCGCTAAATTGCTTATTCCAATAATCAACAGACAAAATAATTAATTAAACTTAGGTCGCGAAAAAATAATGTTATTAACACGTGGGGTAGCCGAACGTGTTCGGGGGGGGGGGGGTAGACAGACGTTGTCTAGGGGTAGACGGATGTCGTCGAGACCTCGATGTCACGCTGTGCGTACGCGAAACAACACGCACAACAGCGCGCGACACGTGCGAGTGAAAGTCGACGACGCGTGTGTCAGCATGTGAAATACGCGGACGGGCTAGGGCGTGACGCAGACACACGTTCGACGACGGCGTGCCGATGGCGAGGCTGCGCAGCTCCTCCACGCAACGACCGGGCGCGAGGGACATGTTGGCGAGGCATCCACGCTGGCGAGCCACGCCGGGCCGCCACGCTGGGCTGGCCGTGCCGGCTGGCCACGGGCTGCCCGTTGGCCATGAGCATGGCCGAGCCACGCAGGCCGCTTGCTCGGGCAGTCGTGCAGGCCACTAGCTGTGCCGAGGGACGCACACAACTACACCAAGCACCACGTCGAGCCGTACACGCAGGCGCTCGGCGAGGAAGAAAAGAGAGAGACGCGGGGAGGAGGGGAGAGAGGAATGGAGGAGGCTCACCACGGCGACGAACCCTAGCACGACGACGACAGGAGGCACTGCGAATCGGCACAACGACAGTGGCGAGCTCCGAGAGATGGACGGCGCGGCTAGGCGGGCATGCTGGCGCGGCTGGGCCACGCCCGCGGCCGAGGAGGGAGAGAGGGGCGAATGGGTGCAGGAACCGGCGTGGGCGGTTTTTTGGCGGCGTGGGCGCAGGGAATCAGGTGTTTTGGAGAAGAAGACATGCGGCGACGGCTGCTCTGGCTGGCACACGCGGAGGGAAGGGCGAACTGGGCCGATTTGGCCTGGCGGCTTGGGCAGGGGCGC
Organism: Zea luxurians; assembly: GCA_029449295.1. NCBI lineage: Eukaryota > Viridiplantae > Streptophyta > Magnoliopsida > Poales > Poaceae > Zea > Zea luxurians. The sequence continues at coordinate 27,060,814 of JAOPSE010000011.1, read as the reverse complement.
GCCTGCGCGCTTGGCGGGCCGAGGGAGGGGCACGCCTGATGGGCCGCACGGGAAGCGCGCGCGTGTGCTGGATGGGCGGCTGCGGCCGTGGAGAGCTGGGAGCGAGCTGGGCCGCGAGGGCGCGGAGGGGGCTAGCTGGGCCGCGCGCCGGAGTGGGCCCTGGCGGGGGGGAAGAGGGGACGACCGGTTGGGCTAGGCTGCGTGGTGGGCTTTTCCCTTTTCTTTCCTATTTCTTTATTTCCTCTTCTTTCTATTTTGAATTTAGCTCTAGCTTTTAAATTCAAAATCAACATGCTTTGTGAGTTTAAATGGAGGCACAACAACTCAAAACATCATACAAAATTAGGTGCTCCAGCATGTGATGCAACCACAATAATTCCCCTAGGGTTTTGAACATACTACGATTAATACTTATATAGTACAAAATAACTCCTCAATATTCAGAAAAAGAGAAGTGAACCGAAGAAAGGAGAGGGTAACACCTGAATTTGGTGGATATTATAAAAGAAATTTTATACCCCCAAATTCAGGGTGTTACAGTGACGATGGCCTGGATTCATGCCTCGTAGTGCATGTCGACGACAATATGAAAATTGAGTGTATATATTTCTTTGATTTGTCCAAAATAATCGACCTCGTCCAGGCCGGGCGTAAAGACTACAGAACACGTTGTTTTTCGATTGGACCAACTTTGGTCGTAGCTTATTGTGCGAAAACGGTATCCATTGATATCATACCCAGAATATTTTTTGACCCTATAAGCAAAAGTCGTTAGCTACTTGTCTCAACTCGACACTCATAGACGGATCTCTTTGGCCCTGCAAGTATTCGCAAGTTAAAAGACGCTAAATTGAGTTTATAGACGGATCTCTTTGACAAATTAAGCATGTACCTTATGTTTGAACCAGAAAATGAAAATCAGTCAATCCATTTCTCGCACCCTTTTTAAGAAGGGTATCATATTCTTGTAGAGTTGTGTCCCTTGATCGATGCAAGAATTCATGAAGAAATTGTTCCATGTATGGCATCACTCCTTCAAGGTTGGTCAATACATATAGCATGATATGACGCCACTCTTCATGTGTCAGGGTCTTGGTGGTCGAACCACTTGTGCTTCCGAGTTGGCCTCGAAATATGCTGAGGTTTAATTCATTGCCACCATCATTGTAACGAGAGGGTGGATTATGCACGCTCGGCAATTTATCACCATAGTAGGTTGTTGTGAAGTTTGACACCTCCACTAGAATGTATGTCTCTGCAATAGAAGCCTCAATTTTGCATTTATTTCTACATTTCTTTTAAATAGTCTTTAGACATCTCTCGATTGGATAGCACCAACTTAACGTCCCTGCATGGGCCCCCATTCGTGCCTCATAGGGGAGATGAAGAATCAAATGTTGCATTGGATTGAAGAAACAACGTGGAAATATCTTCTCAAGTTTACACAGTAACACGGATGTCAATCTTTCCAAGTCTGCAATCACGGTCCGAGATAACTCTTTTGCACAAAGCTTGGTTGGGAAAAGAAAAAAATAAAAATATACTTTGCTGAATGTCCAAGAATGGCACTCGGCAAAGCATACTTTACTGAGTGCTAGACGCAGGACACTCGGCAAAGTAGCTTCTTTGCCGAGTGCCAAAGCCCGACGCTCGGCAAAGAAAACGACCGTCAGCTATAGACGGCTGCTGATGGCCCTTTGCCGAGCGTCGCCGTTCGCTGAGTGTTTGGAACTCAGCAAAGTCATGTTTGCCGAGTGTCTTCCAGTGCCGAGAGTCCTGCTCTCGGTAAACGCGGTCGTTACTGAGAGCAGGACTTTGCCGAGTGTGGCACCCGGCAAAGACTTCTTTGTCAAGTGCCCGATAGAAAGCACTCGGCAAAGCGCCGAGCACTCGACAAAGAGACTGATTCCGATAGTGCATGTTCAATTTTAGCACAATTATCAAAGTGTTTGCTCTAACTATTAGATTTAGTTCGTGTAATTGAATTTATTCGAATAATTCAAATTTAAACAGCAAGTCACTCGAAAATGGAAAATAGTGAATATAAAAATGATATTCATGTTATTTAGCACAAGTTACGAATTATTTTAGGAACGTACCGAAATTTTTATAAATGAAAAGTGAGTTGGTGTGGTAGGAGGAATATTTTATAAAATTTGGAGAAGCCAGAGACGATTGAGTCACATTTTGTGGCTTCTTTTGTCTAGTAAAAATTGGTTCTAGCTTTTTTATAAAAGTCGTTTTAAAAATAAATGTTTAGTAGTAGTGTCATTTTTTGAAGGAAAAGCCAGAGGCTATGCTTTGCCACCCAAGATTGAATGGGACCATGAAACCTGATGCTTACCATTACCGGTACGGTTACAGTACATATAATTAACGGAAACATTGGATATGCCACTAACAGTCTCTGAGGCACTTTATTTTTCTGATTGGTTGATTAATTCTTCTGCGTGCATATAGTAGTATCGGTGACGCCAGATTTAATATTATTTTTCATCAGCTAGCTTGGTCCTTTATTTGGCGCGCGGCTCATTTCGCCTGGAGGGAAACGACGATGACAGGATACTTGGTCTTCACTTTCTGGAGGTGCACCGCGACATCCTTGGCATGCAGCTCGAAGAGATCGTCAAGTATGTGCTCGCCGAAGTGGCGGGCGATGAGGGGCCCGATCGCGGCCCTGATGGACCTGGCAACGTTGACGCCGCTCTGGACGGCGTCTTCTTCTTCCATCTTCATCTCCACGTTGTCGTCGTCGTCCTTGTCATCGTGTGGATCCCAGTTGGAATCGAAGAGCTGGAAGTGGGTGACGTCGAACGCCTGGCTCTGCGTGATCACGTCCCTCACCTCGTCCAACGATGGTGCGTAGAACGGCAGGTTGAAGGAGTCCAGCTTCTCCTTCTCCACACGGCCCTGCCATGCATGCATGCATCAACAAGCATATTATGATAGCTAGCTACTAGGGTTCAGTTTCAACAGTACAATAATGGTGATTGTAAACCTATTTTTATTGGCGTTTCTTAGAATCGTTGGTGTTATCATCATTATATTTTTACAGTCAGGTAATTGAGAACCGTCAGTAGAAATCGATTTACTGGTGGTTGAGTTAAGAAAATCGCCAGTGAAAATCGAACCGCTAGTAAAAATTGCTTTTAGAAACATAAAACTGGTTTAAAAACAGCAAAAAAAAAACTTATTTAAGGAGAGGAGACTCACCCCACTCGACTGTCTATGTTTTCGCGCGCTACGCGGTTGTTAGGAATCAAACCGCCGACCTCACTCTCGCGCGTACCCTCCGCTACCACTCCGTTTATGACATACTTTGTATCTAGTTTATAGTTTTTGTGTCCACATATTACAACCAACTGAGTGTAAATTTTGTTTGTTTGAGACCGTAAACGAATTTAAATAGAAAAGTTGTCAACTATAAAGTTGAATAACTTTTAAAGTCTACAACTTTTATTTTGACACTTTTTCATTCGAGGTAGTTTGCAAAATTTGAATTTTAAATTTGATATACTTAAATTCAATTTTTGAGAACCGAAATGAGTTCAAATAAAAAAGTTGACAACTACAAAGTTTCATAACTTTTAGAGATCTACAACTTTTATTTTAGTGGTTTCATCATACGAGACCGTTTGAAAAACTCGAAAAATTAAGGATAAAAATGATTTCCAGTGACGGCTCCTTAAGAAAACCGCCACTATAAATCGATTTCTGCAGGCGGTTTTCTTAAGGAACCGTCTGTAGAAATACGATTTCTAGTTGCGGTTTTTTAAAAAACCGCCACTAAAAATAGTATAGACGATTGATAACCGAATCCCGTCTATAAAAATATATCGTCCTGCAGGCTTTAAGCCTTTTTCTACTGAGAACATATCTGGTGCACATGGAAGATTGGTGCACATGGTACACATATTAAATCATTACCACTCATTTTAGATCTAACGTCTTTAGTTGTTTGGTATATTTTGCTAAGGACACCCTCCAACGTTGTGGTGTGTACTAGTGGAAGGTGTTATTTGTAAATTGAATGATCAATTAGAGACGTTAGATCTAAAATGAATGTTGATGATTTAATATGTGCATCATATGTTCTAATCTTCCATGTGCACGGTGCACCAGATATGTCCTCTTTTCTACTAGCGTGTGGTGCTTGCACGAAAGAAGAGACCTCTTTAAGAAGCGACTGGAGAGCCTGCGCGAGGAGGCCCCACGTGTAGCTGAGCTCGCCACGGAGCACGTCCTTGCTCTTCCTGCCCACGAACGTCAGCACCATTTGGCCACCGGTCACGAGCTCCCTACGGCGTAGCCTGAGGAACAGCGACAAGTCCTCCTGGAACTGCCTCCTGTACAGGGCCACCACCGCCGGCGGCGTGGTCTCCCAGATGTACATGTGGCCCTCGTTGAGGACGGCGCCAGCGGCGAGCTCGTCGGGGACCTTGGAGCGCCACATGAGGCAGTAGGAGGAGTGGAAGAGGTGGACGCTGCGGTCCGGGAACAGCCGGGTGTAGAAGGAGCCCGGCAGCCCGGCGACGTAGTACGGCGGCAGTAGCGGCTCCTCCAGCCCGTCCTTGGCGGCCAGCTTCCTGATCAGCTCCAGCGACTGGAAGACGAGGTTGAAGTCGTTCCCGGGGAGGTCGTTGAGGAAAAACTGCACGTGCTGTGGTTGGCCGCCGGCGGCCAGCTGCTCGTGTCGGCGGCAGTCGGCCACCGCTTTGATCACCTCGGAGACGACGAGCAGAGTGTTGGACCCCGACGAGCAGCCGAGGTCAGCAACGACCATAGCGCCGCCGGGTCCTGAGGAGAGCGACAAGCAGCTGGCGTGAGCCGCTGCCACGACGGCCTTGTGCAGCACCGGCCTCGTCTTCAGTATGGACTTCTCCTGAAGCCTGGAGTTAGAGGCGTAGCTGTGCTCGCCGTCGCCCCGGGTCATATGGAGATCGCGCTCTACATTCATGGCTACGTCTACGTACGTACCGTGCTGATGAAAGGTATGGTTTGCAGAGCAGGAGAGGGGAGGGCTTGTCAATTTATAGGTGCAGTAGTCAGGCAGCCAGCCAAGCAATGCAAGCCACTCAGCACACAATTTGCAAGAGCCTTACTTCTCAATGGGAAATGTACATTGTTGCAGCAGCTGTGTGTGAAAAGGAAATCTATGGCATTGATCACTTAGGATTTGACCATAATCGGGCGACCACCATTTATAATCAGGTATAAATAAAGTGGTGTGGTGCACGAGCTTGGGCTCAAGATATATATAATAGGTTATATTATTGTACATGTCACAGCGATCGATGGACGGTGGGGGTGACAGATTTCTTGTTTAATCTCATGTAAGGAGGCACACCAAACAATGACAGCGGTGGGACAGGCGTAGTCACTATCCAGGTTTTGTTTGGATACTCTAGTATTGGCCCTAATCCACATGTGTTGAGGTGGATTAGAGTGTAAATTAGTTTAATTTACACCACAATTCACCTCAATACATGTGGATTGAGGTCAATACTAGAGTATCCAAATTAGACCTTAAATAGAAACAAAGTCTAATTCTAATCTGATCTCGATTCTTAGATTTTATAGTATAAATGTTAGAGCCTATTGTCACCTCTAAACGGGCGAGGCTCCAATCCCTCTTACAGAGCTCATAGAACCCTATTATTGAAGTCTCCCTAAAATTTAAAAACTACATAATATGATGTAGAAAAGGGACTCGTAGTGTAGCGGTTTAATTGATTGCATCCTAAAATTTTCGAGGTTCGACTAGAGCAGCTCATGGACAGCAGCTTGGGATCATTTCAATTGGTATTTTCTTGTCCTTACTCCACAAAGATACCCTCGCTAATCTCTTTGTTGTCACATGCAAACTCAAAAGACGTACGGCGGGGGCTAGCTGTACAAGGAATTGTTTTATGGGCTGTGACCTCGCTTATAGGTCTTTATGATATATGTTTAGTTCCAAGCTAGGTTAAATACACGATAGAAAGCACGAGTATGGCACTGTTTGTTTTAAATTATAATCTCTCCAGATTATATAATTCAGCGCAAATAATCCAATAGTTAAACAAACACCTAGATTATGGGTTCAGATTATATAATCTAAAACCCAGATTATGATAATCTCATAAATTCATCAAGACTAGCTTATTTGAGATTATTTTGGCAAAAAACCCACTACCCATAGTTATGTAAATAGAAATTACAATATATGTCATCCTTCTTTTCTCACCTCAAATAAACAATAAGGGTATTCTTGTCTTTGTGAATAATCTACATTTGTATAATCTAAATTACCAAACAACTACATATAGATTATAATATATCTAGATTATATAATCTATAAGCTGAAACAAACAGGCCCTATGTAAAATATAATCTATCTAGCGTATGAAGAAGGAAAAAAAACATGTTGCACAACACACCCACGCGCTATGGCTACTCCAACACATTAGACCAAAGCCAACTATGTTTTTGATAATCACTTGAATACCATGCGTTAGCTAGCTAGGTATATATATATGTACTAAAACTAGTTAAACAGTAGCGGATTCTTTGGTGAACGAACGAAAGCATAGTTACATGTCCTGTTTGTTTCGGATTATAATCTCTCTAAAACGCACCAGCTTGCAGTCTTCTGCTATGGGGCCCGCGACAGCTGTTACTGTTTCCGCTTCCGGTGGGATTATATCTGCCCTGTTTGTTTGGGTTTCTGGCAGTCTTCTGAGTATAATTAATTGTAATTATACTCAGATTCTCCCTATAGCCAGATTTTTGCCATAGCTAGATTTTCAGAAAAGCTGGTCAGAAAAAAGCTGAACAAAAATGAGACATCCTCTTGGGATCTTCCTGCAGCCCCTGTGCAAATGAATTCAATCTGGCTATCTAATCGTTCCAAGCCACCTTTGTTGGCCACGCCTCAGCTCCCGCCTAGTTGCCTACCTAGGCCTAGCGATGCTGGTACGACAGCCTACCTCCCTTCAATATGCTTGGCTCGAGTCCCGAGCCCCAAGCCAAACACTCCTTCCGGGACGTGCTATTGCTTTGCGCTGTTGAAGCCCGCTCATTCACGTCTCCCTCTCCTCGCTCCCCCCACAAAAATAAAACAGTTCGCCTGCTTCCGCTGCTTTGCCACTGATCACCAAATTGCTGCTTGCCGGGATCCTATCCGATGTCGCTCTTGTCGACGCTAGGGTCACCGTTGTCGTGAGTGTCCCATGCCAATTAACCGTAAACTAACCCCCTTGCCCCGCCGCTGTCCTACCCTTCTCCCTCCTACGCCGCAGGTCCCTCTGTCGCCGCCTCGTATGGCTGCTACAGCTCCTCTAACCTCCCAACACCACGCCCCACCACCGGCTCCCTCCCGCTCCCCTACTTCGCCTCTTCTCCCTGCATTCCCTGCTTTACCACCGTGCCATGCCCCTTCCACCACCTCCGTCCACCCACCTTCTGCTGCTGTTACCCCATCAGTTCCTTGTCGGCAACAGTCAAGTCTGCCTCCCTGACCAGCTCGGTCTGCCAGGGATCCCTCGAAGTTTTCTCCCTCTCGGGCGGCACGACGTGGTCGCTGCATTCGCATTTGTTCATATAACTCCGCAATTGGTAGTGTCTGCCCCGGCACCATTTGTTCAGGAGGCGATCCGTGCTGCTTTCCCGCTCATCACCTTCGAGGTTCTCCCCTCGTCGTTCGGATCATTGCTGGTGCGCTTTCAGTCGGCAGGTGATTGTACTGCTGCTGTGAGTCGCTCCCCCCTATTGCATGAGGATGTGGTGATCTTCTTGGAGCGCCACGACGGGAGGAGTGTCAAACCCTCGGTTGATGTGCTTGCGGCCTTGTCTGTTCATGGGTTCCCTCTGACCTTCTGGCACGAGGAGTTCATCCGCCAGGCGTTCCAAGTTTTTTGCTCAGTCGTGGAAGTCGACTGGCGTTGCACCTCGGGCCTCAACTACTCGTCTGTTCGGGTTGTGGTTCGCATGGAGGAAGTGACAAGCATTCCAGCAGACCTTTGCATTCATGATTCGTCATCTGGGGATTCCTTCGTTTGTCAGGTGAAGCTGGTTGATTCATGGCCGCTGCTGGTGGATTACGGCCAGCATGGCGCGCGCCGCCCCTACTTCGGATCATCGCCGTCCCGTCGGCCTCCCCATCCTGTGTTGTTGCCACCTGCCCCCACGCCCCACCGCACAACGCCCCTGCCTGCAACCCCTCCGCCACCACCTATCTCGCAACCTTGCCCGCTAGCTCACAGTCGCCCCCTTGCCCGCTAGCTCACAGTCCCCTCCGTCCTATATTACTAGTCTTTTTAGCCTTTTTTATGTCTATAATTAAATAATTAAATGGATAATAATAAATCTATATATATAACATATGCATTAATTATTGTATATTAAGTATTGTATGAATCTATTATAATACTAAAATTAATTTTAGTTTGGAACTTCTAGATACGCTTGGTTGGAGAGTCAAATAAAATAAAGTGACTCCATTCCAGTATTTGAGAATGGAGCCGTTCTATTCTGTGTTTGGCAAGAAGAACAGAGCCGCTCTATTTTTTGTTTGATTGAAGAGTAAATAGAGTGGAGCCGTTCAATTCTTTGTTTGGTTCGAGAGTCGTATAGGTGTAGAGAGGAGGAGAGGAGGTAGAGCGCTCACGTTCAGGAGAGCGCTCGTATCCGATTGTTTTTATGGAGCTAGAGCGTTCCAGCTACTTATAGTTAAATTTCCATATGAAGATCCGGAAGCCGCTCCGCTCTTATTTTGTTGGAAACCAAACGACCAAAAAATTGGAACGGAACCACTCTATTTTCTCCCCGCTTCTAAACCAAATACATCCTAAGATTCAGATAAATCCCATTGTATTTATATGTATCTTACTTAAAATTCGGCACCACCGTATCAAGTTTGTGCATGCCGGCTTGTCATTGAAAAACGATTCGATTTGTTTATCTGCTCATGTCTGCCTTCACACATAAAGGGATCTGTCACGATGTTGGAAAAAATGGATTTGCTTAGCCCTAAGAAATTAATGCCTTCATAATTGTCCGACATGAGTACATATGTACATGGCCAGTGTCGGCTATACAACAAATTAGATGAAGTGTGAACTAAATTCCAAAAAAAAAAACACTCCTGTTGCATCCTTTAATGAAATGTCACACCACCACATAGTCTGTTGTTTCAAAAACGATACGCAAAGAAGAACGGATTTAGCATAGTAATTTCCACTGGATTTTATTATACTTGTTGCAGCTTGAATTTTATACAATGGCATATAATGCACACAGTCCATAGTTTTGCATACCTTAATCAAGCATCACTCCTTGATGCTTAAAACATCGTAATAAACAGTATTAATTTATGGTTACTATTAAATGCTCCTCAGTGATCAACTGTACTAGCACATATTCAATGAACTTGGCACAATGCAGCTGCTAGTTCTGTGCATTAATGCCTTCCACCCTTCATATACACGGGTGTCCTCACAGCATTTGCAAATAAATAATATCATATATATCCACTGTTGAATTGCCAACATGTATCATATATGGAACAAAGTATGGATTTATGTTAGAAGAGACAGAGCGGCGGAGGCGAAAATATAGCACCAACATCTCTGAAGAGGAAAACGTACACTACCGGAATCCGGCTCTTTATCAAGTGCTCGGCGCTTTGCCGAGTGCTTTCTGTCGGGCACTCAGCAAAGACTTCTTTGCCGAGTCTTGCTCTCAGTAATGACCGTGTTTATCGAGAGCAGGACTCTCGGCACAGAAATACACTCGGCAAAGAAATCTTTGCCGAGTGCCAAACACTCGGCGAAGGACGACGCTCGACAAAGGGTCGTCAACAGCCGTCTATAACTGACGGCCGTTATCTTTGCTGAGAACCGGGTTTTGGCTCTCGGGAAAGAAGCTTCTTTGCCGAGTGTCTTACGTCTGACACTCGGCAGAGAATGCTTTGCCGAGTGTCATTCTTTGACGCTCAGCAAAGTATATTTTTATTTTTTCCTTTTCCAACCAAATTTTTTTTGGTATGTTGCTACACCATGTAGACCTACATGTACCATTTTAGCACAATTATAAAATTATTTGCTATAACTATTAGATTTAGTTCTTTTAATTGAATTTTTTCGGATAATTCACATTTGAACTGCAATGAAAAGGTGGGGTATCTCACCCCCCCCCCCCGAATTTCTCAAAAAAACGCAAACAAAGATTGTGTACCTTATCAAATCCAACATCGTCACATTCGTCGGTCACATTCGTCGGTAAAGTGGTGGAGATCAATTCCAACATTCCCCTCTTGATCTCATCTTTATACTTTCAACTTTATACCTTTTATTTCTTTTCGTATTCCATTACAGATTAGTGCATAGAGCATGCTTCTTCGTCACGGTCAATCGCCGATAGACTTAATAGCTACAATACACGTCTCCGTCCTGAAATAGATTCTTTAACTTTGGGCCCTTTATTGTCCGTAAAACATAGGCTATACCACAAACCCATGTCGACTGTGTGTTCTCTGAACGCACTAGGTGGTAAGCCTTTAGTAAGCGGATCCACAAGTATTTGCTTGTTACTTATATGTTCAATACTTTTAGTATAATTCTGAACTTTCTCCTTTACAACGTATAACTTTGTGTCGACGTGTTTGGCAGCACAATTGACGCGTTGTCATAGGAGTGAACTATTTGAAAGGTTACTACTATTGTCAACCATTATCGTTTCCGGGTATAATTTCCCTTAACCATTTTACCTATCCCTTAGCCTCATATCATGTTATATCATGTCTTTGCATCACATTGCTGGTAATTGTTTGTTTGGAGTGTTTCCACGCAAAAACTCCAAGTGTGAACGTTAGCGACAATTGTGGATTTCGCTACACATTACATAATGTTATATCTTTGTACTCACAATCTTTGAAAGCACTAGTTCTTTCTTTTTTTAGCATTAGATCGACATTGGTAACTCCATTCCAATGATCTATATCTGGATTGGACACTGCCAAAACAACCCGGATACATAAACAACGTCAGGGTAACACCATACTTGTGCATTCATTGAGTTTCGAACAGTTGAAGCATATGGTACCATATTCATTTAATCTATTCCATATTACCACTTTAGAACATTAAAGTTCACAAATCCATTACCCTTGAGCACTGGAACAGGCGTAGGTTTTCTCGCATGAATACTTTATTTCTTTACAACGTTTTCTTAGCATATATATATATATATATATATATATATATATATATATATATATATATATATGCGATAATCCTAATACTCCTTTTCTCTTCTATCTCAGTGAATCTCAATTCTTAGAACAAGAGACACTTCACCGAGACCAATTTCACTTAATCTTGAGGACAAGAACTTTTCAACAGTAGATTGCCATATCACTACTGACAAGTAAGATGTCATCCATATATGCAGAATTAGAATGAATTCCCCATTCTATACATTTGCACAATTGCAAATGTCCTCTCATTCTCTTTAACCCAAACATTCTTCAACATTAAAAGCTACTGTCTAGAGACTTGCTCTAGTCCATAAAGGATTTCTTTACCACTGCTCTAGCTTTACATGGGAAGTCATTTTAAAAATCAATGTTTACCACTTCCCAAGCTTTTTTAAAGAAAAAGCCAGAGCCCATGATCTGCCCACCCTAAATTACATGGACGATGAAACCTGATGTCTTCCATTACCATTACACTACATATAATTAACGAAACATTGGATCTGCCACTAACGACAGTCTCTGAGGCACTTTATTTTTCTGATTGGTTGACTAATTCTTCTACATGCATATAGTAGTAGCGGTACTAATAGCTAACTTGACGCCAGATTTAATATTACTTTTCATCAACTAGCTAGCTTGGTCCTTTATTTGGCGTGAGGTTCATTTCGCCTGGAGGGAAACAACGATGACAGGGTACTTGGTCTTCACTTTCTGCAGGTGCACTGCGACATTTTTGGCATGCAGCTCGAAGAGATCGTCGAGTATGTGCTCGCCAAAGTGGTGGGCGATGAGGGGCCCGATCACGGCCCTGATGGACCTGGCGACGTTGACGCCGCTCTGGACGGCGGCGACGTCTTCTTCCATCTTCATCTCCACGTCGTCGTCGTCGTGTGGATCCCAGTTGGACTCGAAGAGCTGGATGTGGGTGATGTCGAACGCCTGGCTCCGCGTGATCACGTCCCTCACCTCGTCCATCGACGGCGCGTAGAACGGCAGGTTGAAGGAGTCCAGCTTATCCTTCTTCACACGGCCCTGCATGCCACACATGCATGAAACGCAACGCAACGCAATGCATCAAGAAGAAAAGCTGACATGATGTTGCACTTGCATGCATGCACAAGATCAGAAGTTAAGAGAAGGGACCTGTTTGACGAGGGACTGGAGAGCCTGCGCGAGGAGCCCCCACGTGTAGCTGACCTCGCCACGAAGCACGTCCATGCTCTTCTTCCTGCCCAGGAACGCCAGCACCATGTGGCCTCCGGGCACGAGCTCCCTGTGGCGCAGCCTGAGGAACAGGGACATGTCCTCCTGGAACTGCCTCCTGTACAGGGCCACCACCGCCGGCGGCGTGGTTTCCCAGATGTACATGTGGCCCTCGTTGAGGACCGCGCCACCGGCGAGCTCGTCGGGGACCTTGGAGCGCCACATGAGGCAGTAGGAGGAGTGGAAGAGGTGGACGCAGCGGTCCGGGAACAGCCGGGTGTAGAAGGAGCCCGGCAGCCCGGCCACGTAGTACGGCGGTAGCAGCGACTCCTCCCGCCTGTCCTTGGCGGCCAGCTTCTTGTTCTTCAACAGGTCCAGCGACCGGAAGACGAGGTTAAAGTCGTTCCCGGGGAGGTCGTTCAGGAAGAACTGCACGTGCTGCGGTTGGGCGCTGCCGCCGGCCACCATCGCCACCGCTCCGAGCACCTCCGAGACGACGAGCAGTGTGTTGGGCCCCGACGAGCAGCCGAGGTCCGCGACGACCATGGCGCCGCCGCCGGGTCCTCCTGAGGAGAGCGACAAGGCGTGCGCCGCCGCCACGGCCTTGTGCAGCACCGGCCTCGTCTTCAGTATGGACTTCTCCTGAAGCCTTGAGTTGGAGGCGTAGCTGTCCTCGCCGTCGCCCCGGCTCATGTGGAGATCGCGCTCTACCTTCATGGTGGCTAGCTATGCTAACCGTACTGACGAGTGACAAGAGAAGCTCGTTTGCAGAGCACGCAGGAGACGAGAGGGCTTCTCATTTTATAGGCCCGGTCGTCGTAGTGCTGGGAATTTGGCTGGACAGGGCCAGCTCAATCCAAACTTATCGTGCTTCGTGTCAAATAAGTTTAGGCCAAAAAAAGTCCAAAAAAATTTAGGTCATGTCATATCAGTTCAAAATGTACAAACAGCTAAACCACGTCGTATCTTTATTGGGCCGTGTCAGTCCAAGCCCGACCCATATATTTAACCAAATAAAATCAAAATATTACAACCACATAAAGCCATAACTTACTAAATTAAAGATATTAAACAATCCTAACATCATTTTATCACATAAACTCCAAATATCACAACAATATAAAGTCGGTAGCTTACCAAATTAAAGTAATTAAACAACTTGACCTTCATTGGACCGTGCCGGCACAAGTCTGACCGATCTGTGCGCGGACCGTGCTGGGGCCCGACGGGCCGAATTTTGAGGTCCGGCCTAGACCCGCCTACAGACTGTCCTAGCTCGATTCATATTATTTCATATCGGACCATACTTTAGGCTCCTGTTTTCGGATCGTGCTCGTGGTGACCCAAAAAAACGTCTGACCCATATTCTCAGCGCTAGTCGTCACTCGTCAGTCACCCCCAGCCACTCATGTTCATCAGCAAGCAAACTGACATTGCTTCCATTTTTCATTATCCACGTGGTGCCTTCACATTGGTGGTGTCTCTGTTCCAACCATATCACCATTGTCCGATCAGCATGTACATAATAGCCACAAACTCTGGAAAATATCTTTATATGTACGATAATAATGATACATATATAGCATAATAATAGAATCCACACATATATGCATATGTGTTTTGTAGTTCCTCGCTGTCGTCGAAAATGTACATGCTGCTGACGAGCCGCATGTGAACGGGAAATGGCATTGGTCACTTCGGATATTTGACCATAAGCGGGCGACTAATCTCAACCATTTATAATTATTAGAGGCAAAAATGATGATGTGGTGCACGATGTTACGCTATTATTGTATAGGACTATGTCATACCGATCGATGGACGGAGAAGCGGATGACCACTTTTTTAATGAAAGACTATAATATAATGACGACGCACAATTATATTTGATACAAATAAAAAATAAATTTAATATCAAATTATAATAACAAGTATTGCACTTTATTTTAGCCAATAGGTCGAGAAAGATATGAGTTAAAAATAAGATCCATCCCTTTTTTATACCTCGATCGGTCGCTTGTCCTTATTCATTTAGCGAGGTGGTACTGCGCTGCGTGTGGCTTTCTGTCGTGGTGCTTTCTCATGGCCAATCTATGATGATGTAACAGCCCATTTATAATGTGTAATGGTCATTAGTAGGCGAGAAGCGATGAAGATGAATAGATCTACGTGTGAAGTCGCACGTACGTGACGCGCGAAACTGATGTTTTGAAGGAACTGATAAGTCATGAAAAAAATTACTCGAATGAAGCATCTCATGGAGATAGCTTGAGATCATTTCAATGGGCATCTTCTTGCTTGTACTTCACAAAGATGCTCTCGTCAACCTCTTTGTCACATGCACACACTCAAAGATATAGGAGTTGTATAAGACATTGTTCTGCTAAGCCATCATATATATGGAGAGGAAAACTGGATGGTTTAGTACGTCGGGTGTGTGATGCAGATGCCGTCGTCACCGCTGCAACGCCAGCAAAATGACGCGGCCCGCCCGGCGAAATCATTGTTCAATTGTTGCAGTCATTCGTGTTTATCCCCTCCCGGCCGTCAGCACGCAGTCAGTATCCATTATTATGTACTAGTGCTGTCGTCTATATATCTCTAGCTGGCTAGCATAAAACAATAACTGCACTCCGTTTAATCTCCTGGCATAGATTAGTTCCTCCTGAAAAAAGGCAGCCTCCTGAAAAAAAGGCAGAAATATTGTTGGGTGCAAATGGGTCTATAAAATTAAAAGAAAACAGGATGGAAGTCTAATCCCCGTGTGTTGCGATGGTACCCAACCATATTTGATGATATTGATTGGGTGACTAAGCGACACTTAAGAGTCTTAATGGACCCTCCATATAAAAATACCATAATAAATGAATTTAATGTCAAAGTGAACATATTGTTCATATACCAGATATGGAACTGGTAAGACAGAAAAGCACAAGTACCCTAACAAGATCATTCCTGAAATACCAAATACAACAAGTTTATTCTCTAATGCTTAACACACTTATTGAAATATATATTGCTCTTGCCTTTAGAGTATCATATCAAACAATAAAAACATTTTCCGTTTTTACAGAGCCTTGTATTCATCTCCAATTGCATAGTTGGTTTCACTTAAAAATCAATGTGCAACGATGGAAGAAGCGGCGGACGAAGGTTGTTGCAAAATGAATATGGTTTGTTGCTAGAGCGACAGCTACGAGAACGTTGCTGTACGAACAAAAAAGATAGGGATAAGATATGATCTGAGACCACGGGTTGATTTTGAAGAAATACAAGGGGTTGATTATGAGGATACCTTTAGTCCTCTTGTGAAGGCAGACACCAATCGTATCATCTTGTCAATTGATGTCTCTAGAGGATTGAGTTTATGTCAGCTTGATGTGCAAAATGCCTTTCTCCATGGTTATATAGAAGAGGAAATTTTTATGCAACAACCTCCTAGCTTTGAAGATCCTTCGAGACCAAATTATGTATGCAAACTTGATAAAGCCCTTTATGGTTTGAAACAAGCGTCAAGAGCATGGTATTCAAGGTTAAGTGAAAAAACTCGTAGAGTTGGGTTTTAAAGCTTCAAAAGGTGACACTTCTTTGTTCTTTTATAGGAAAGGAGGCATTGCAATGTTCATTTTGGTTTATGCGGATGATATAATAGTTGTCAGCTCTACAGAAAAGGCTACGTCATCATTATCGCATGATCTCTAGGAGGAATTTTCTCTCAAAGATTTAGGGACACTACACTACTTTCTTGGAATAGAGGTAACAAAGGTACGTGATGGCATAGTATTAACACAATAAAAATATGCATCAGATCTTTTGAGACGAGTTGGTATGTCAAATTGTAAGCCGATCAGTACACCACTATCTACCAGTGAAAAATTGACACTACATGGAGGAACTCATCTAGGCAAAAATGATGCAATTCAGTATAGTAGTATAGTGGCGGGAATATGGTTGTTGCCGTACCTATGTAAATGCCATGCGCAAGGCTGTTTTTGCGCACAAATTAACACGCATCCACCCAACGGTGCTCCTCGTTAGAATGTTACAGGGAATTACAGGCTTACGGGGATCGAACACAGGGCACCAGTTGTTGTCGTTCGCATCCCCATTCAGTCTACAGCTCCATAGGGTTGCTTCATCCCTGCATCGACGATGTAGATGAGGAACAGAGGGAGTCTCAGCATAGAAGACATCGTCGTTCCTTTGGTTCCAGATGACCCGGAAGCAGAGGTGGATGAAGTCGTGGCGGCAGTTTGTGGCGATCGACGGAGGTGTGACCAGCTCCTAGCGGCGGTCGTGAGGCTAACACCAACCTGGACCCCAACGCTTTGCCAAAAGGCTGTCATGATGGGGTAGTGGAGGATGATATTATCGTCGTCTTCCTCAGATAGCTTACAGATGTTGCAAACTGCAGAATCAAGGACCTACTTCTGGAGCAGAGTTTTTTTGTGATTCACTTTGTTCTGGATAAGAGTCCACATGAAGACCTTCACTTTGTGTGGGGAGATGGTTTGCCGGATGAAGTTGCTGCTTAGGGAGATGGGACTGTTTAGATATGCTGCAACATTTTGTAGAGCATTGTTGTTTTCATATTCCCTTCAGGCTCTATCAAGGGGCTGATTCTCTTGTCATATATTGGGCCACGAGGCAGCTAGCCATCAAGCCACAAGTTTATGGTTTTTCCATTGCCTAGTTTGACTGAGGTAATGGCTCTGTAGAGAGGGAGGAGTTGCTGCAATGAATTCCAATGCTCACCAGTAGGAGCAATGGTGTCATTGTCTTGAACCCAGGACACCTACGATGAACGGACAGGCATGTGTAGCTTGTGGACTAGTTTCAGCAGGAGGCATGTGTTTTGCGTACTTAGGTCCTTTACGCCGAGGCCTCCATGAAGCTTTTCTGAGCATACAGTTTCCCATGCCACCAGATTCTGGATACCTTTCGACCTGTCTTTGCCCGCCCCTTTCACAACTGACCAGTTCAATCACATGCCCATACTTCACCAAAGAAGAACATGTACAAGACCACCATTCATGACCCAACTGGGAAAGTGACTTAAACATGCATCCCTAAAAAACCTACCTTCCGGACCAATTTTAGACGGGTTATCGTCCCCTAAGGTTTGCCATAGACATTCTCCTCCATAAATGGGTGCGAGGGAAAGTTTACGACAATCTGTAGCCGACGATCCCGTAAAGGGGTTGTGACTGGTCATGACAATCTCAGGGCTGGCCCTGGATAGGTGCCGGCGGTGCGGCCGCACCGGGCCTCCAAGAACCAAGGGGCCCCTCCATGTATATACGTGAATATATAAGAAATGCTCATGTAGATTACAGCTTAAAGACAAATGTCAAATCCCACTAAACTATAGTATATATTCTTTTATTTCTGAGTATATGCTGTTGTGTTCTATTAGGATTAGCATCACATTCCACATGTCGTCCACTAGAAAACATGCATATCTGGTAGTGAAAAAAGGAAACATATAGAGAAGTTCAATACATCGCAGAGAGATGTTATTCATAAATTTCTTCAAACTATAGTGCCTTTAAGGAATATCGAGGAGCAAGAGGAGTTGTCGATAGTTGTATGGGATGGAAGGATTTCACAAGAAAATAATCTTCTTATATTTGTTGTCAATGGGGCCTCAATTTTTGTCTCGCACCGGGCCACAAAATTCTCAGGGCCGGCCCTGGATAATGTGCAGCCGATTCAACCTCGTGCAAGGGTAAGTTTGCGACGGTAGATTTATCAAATGCACACACTAGTCTCTTATAATCATTTTGCATACCCCCTATAATTTGTTGCATTTGGTCTCGCTGCTCATCTATGTAAGCTCTAATAGATTGAATTTTGTTTGTTTCACTTACTTTGGGGTAGCCACAGCAGGTCGGAGCGAAGCCAGATCAATCACCCATTGTTGAATGACCTTGTTGTTCCTGTCCACTCTGAAGTTGGCCAGAAACTTTGCTACTGGTGCTCCTTAAACTCTAGTTGTTCTTCAGTCAACAGGGTTTCCCAAGTCGGCTCGATCATGTTGCTGGGGGAGACGTTAGAGCTATCTTTTGAACCAGCCATTGAGGGTCGATCTGATAGGTCTTCACGTGATGTCCCCAGCGGAGTCGCTAAAAAGTGTGTTGGTGCCGATCTGGGCGCCAATCACTGTGATGAGTACCAGCTACGGTGCTCTCTTTGGAGGCGCGGATGGTCCACAGTCGGGGGCCGAACGGTCTGCAACCTGGCGCAGAGGCTAGGGTTCCTGCCTGACGAGCCGGACGGTCCGCGCGTGCGCAGAGGCGAGGAGTTCGCCGACAGCACCTGGATCTCGCTCCTGGGAGGGACCCGTCGGGGAGGAGAGGTCCTAGGGTTTGTGTTAGGATTGACATACCACCCAAGACACCCCTAAACGACGTAGAGCCAGAGAGACGTGAGGATTAGATGAAGAAATCTATGTTACTGTCTACTCCTAGGGCAAAAGGTAAAGAACTGAAGGTAAATTGATCGCTTGATCGATTGTTGGTTGTTCAATCGGCTATACCCCTTGAAATATATAAGGAGAAGGTCTAAACATGTTCTTAGACATTCTCCAATAGCTCCCGCGAGATTAGAGGGCTAAACACGCGAGGAGATAGGAGTTTTAATCGCCGGATCGTCCGACTGTGCCCAGTGCCACAAATGGTGCTCAACAAGCACCTAAATTAATTTTAGTAAAAATGAATAAAAATAGAGCTCAATCTAATAAACTGTTTATTATGACCCTAGGTCATAGAGAAGTATTCAGTTCCATGGTCAACTGTAACAGGCACATGTTATGTGTTGGGTACCTTCAAACTTGTCAAAAGCAACACCAAGGATATGATACTATTTATACTTCAATCAAACATTCAAACTAGCACAACAACAACAAAAAAAACATGAAAGGACCATAAATTACAACACCATCGCAACGAACAAGGATAACTAAGCTTTCTCGACCCAAAAGAGACTAACTTGCGGACTGATGATCA
The DNA here is from genome assembly GCA_029449295.1 of Zea luxurians. NCBI lineage: Eukaryota > Viridiplantae > Streptophyta > Magnoliopsida > Poales > Poaceae > Zea > Zea luxurians. The sequence goes on along the minus strand of JAOPSE010000011.1, from coordinate 27,041,368 downwards.
GCTAACGTTATACACGCAAGTGCAAGACAAGAAGGCTCATTTGTGTACAGAGTCAATATAACACTTCACATTGCACATGATGTGGTGCAGAAAATGCAAAAATTAAAACGAAGTTTTAAATCATCGGTGATGTAATGCAGTTGCGAGCATCTGCATATATACAGCCTTTGCTCCCAGAATAAATTATCATATATCTATGTAGGCGAGCAGAGCTATGGATGGAGTAGCAGAGGTTGACATTGTTTGGGCTCTATCTGCCCCCGCAGCAGGATCCCTATGCGACGACGATGTACCAGGGAGAGTTGCTCATCCTTCGGGGCCCAACAAGTCGCTCCGGACCGGGGGGCTCTTTTGCCGGGGCCACGCAGTTACCTGGGCGGACAGCCTCAGTTGCCGAGGCGGCCGCGGGGAGAGAGTGCGAGAGGGACGTCGGTGCACCTGCTAAGTGTTTGCACGGCGGCAGAGGCGGCGCACAGCATCCCCCGTCCACGCATCATTCCACCCATCTCCTTGAGTGCGTGAGCGAACCAGACCTACACACTCGGGCGGGAAGAGTTAGGGTTCCTGCCGACCAACGAGCCTTTTATATTGTAAAGAATCCCAGGAGGATATTTAGCAAAACCGCCTGTGATAGACAACATCACAGGCGGTTGTTAATTCCGACCGCCTGTGATAAATTAACTTCACAGGCGGTCGACGTAAAAAACCGTCTGTGATGTTATCTATCACAAGCGGTTTTGCTAAATATCCGCCTGTGATGTGTGTACACTATAAAAGGGCTAGCCCCCGACAGGTTCCAGAACCCTAACTCGCAGAACCCTAATTCACAACACTGTAGCGGCGGCGGGTTTTTTTTGAGATCTACAGGGAGAAGGTTTTGTTTTTGAGTTTATTGATTGATTTCAATAGTTTATGCATATATATGATCTCCATTTGTTTTATTTCTCATTTTGATGCGATTTTTTGCCTCAATTTTGTAATATAGAACGGATTTGAAGAAAAGCTTTGGAATTCAAGATTTGGACTTATAATAGTTGATCTAGTTTAAAGATTCTTTAAAAACACAATTGTCTCACCTCAAGGTATCTATTGTTGCAATGTTTGTTTTATTTTCATACATATCAATTCGTTTCATGTTTTATGGATGAATTCAATTAATTAATGATTTTATTGATGTTAATCAATATAAGGATAGGTAATGGACCGAGGTTGGATGTACAATGTGCCAAGACCACATCCGTTGTATATTCGAAATTTGAGAAGCTTTATTGAAGCGGCCAAAAAGCACGCGAATTTGCGAAAGAGCAAGGAGATATTATGTCCGTGCATCGACTGTGATAATAAGATAGCTTGGAGAGATAAGAAGTAATCCAATCACATCTGCTAAAAAGAGGGTTTAAAAACAATTACACGATATGGTCAGAACATAGTGAGTTGGATCCGTGTGAAGTGCCTGGTAATGACGAGAGAGTTGTCGGAATTTTAGATCTTAAAGTTGATGGTAAAGTGGATAATGTGGATGCTAATCAAGATTTTGAAGAATTTGATTGCGAAGAGATGTTGCGCCATATGGAACCAGAAATGTTGAGTTCTGTGGGATCGCAGAAAGGGCTATCTAAAATGGAGGGACTGGAAAGTGCTTCAAAAGAACCTTTATATGATGAATCAAAGGGTTGTGACAAAGAGTTTACTACACTGCGTACAGTTCTAGAACTTCTGAAGTTGAAGGCTAGCGCCGGATGGTCTGATACTAGCTTCACAGATCTTTTGAATTTTCTGTCCCAATTACTACCAAAACCCAACAAACTACCAACAAGCACTTATAAAGCGAAGAAGCTTATATCTCCCATAGCTCTGGGTGTGCAAAAAATTCATGCATGTCCGAACCATTGTATTCTGTATCGTGGCGATTTTGAGAACGCATCAAGATGCCCAGTTTGCAATGTCAGCCGATACAAGAAGAGCTACAATCAAGATTGTGTAAAAAAATTCCCAAAGAAAAATAAAAACAAGAAATCCACTATTGGACCTGAAAGTGACGATGACACTTTTGATGACATGGATGGGAAAAAGAAGTCAAAGAACCTAGCTTTGGTGATGTGGTATCTTCCAGTAATTGATCGCTTAAAACGTTTGTTCTCAAATCCTAGGGAGGCTGAGCTTATGTGTTGGCATGCTGAAAATCGCAAGCAGAATAACAAACAGATTCGATACCCTGCTAATGCATCACAATGGAAAAATTTCGATCTTATGTATCCTGAGTTTGCCAAAGAAACCAGAAATGTAAGATTTGCTTTGGGTACAGACGGAATGAATCCATTTGGTGAAAAAAGAAGTGTACATAGCACCTGGCTCGTGACTTTAACGATGTACAACCTTCCATCATGGTTGTGTCACAAAAGAAAGTACATTATGTTGACTATTCTTATTCAAGGTCCGAAATCAGCTAGTGTTGATATTGATGTGTTCCTAGAACCTCTTATGGAAGATATGACAAAGCTCTGGAATGAAGAAGTTAGAATATGGGATGAGTATTGCCATGAGTATTTCAACTTAAGAGCAATTATATTTGTTACCATCCATGATTCTCCCGGTGGCGCCACACTATCAGGGCAAAAGACTAAAGGAAAGAATGGTTGTGTAGTGTGCGTCGATGGAACTGCTTCCATGTACCTTAAATCATCCAAGAAGTTGGTGTTCATGGGACACAGATGGTTCTTGATGAAGCAGCATAAGTACCAAAAGATGAAAGCGGAATTTAACAATCAACTGGAAAGTGAAGGTGCACCAAAGCCTTATAGTGGGAAACTTGTTTTTGACATTGTAAAGAACATTCATGTTGTATTCGGAAAGGGAAAAAACAAAGGAGAAAAGAGAAAGAGAACTGACCCTTCAACTTACACAACTTTCAAGAAGCAATCAATTTTTTTCAAGTACCTCCCATACTGGAAGGATATGGAAATTTGCCACAACATTGATTTGATGCATGTAACAAAAAATGTTTTTGACAGCATCATTGGAACCTTGCTGGGCATGCCGAGTAAGACAAAAGACGGACTCAAATCACGCAATGATCTAGTAGATCTTCAAATCAGACCGAAACTTCATCCAGTGGATAGTGGCAAAGGGAAGCCTTACCTCCCCCCCAGCTAGCTACAACTTGTCAGTTGAGGAGAGAACAAAGATTTGCAAATGTTTGTGTGGGGTCAAAGTGCCCACAGGTTTCTCATCCAATATCAGCAGACTAGTCAGGATGAAGGACTTGTCTCTATTTGGCTACAACTCTCATGACTGCCATGTGATGATGACGGTGTTCCTCCCAATTGCGGTAAGAGCCCTCAAAACAGAGCATGTCAAAGTTGTCATCACACGCTTGTGTTACTTTTTCAATGTGGTTTCACAAAAAGTAATAGCTTTAGAAGACTTGGACTATCTAAAGGCATACATCATCGAGACTATGTGCAAGCTTGAAATGTGTTTTCCTCCATCATTTTTTGATATGCAAGTACACCTAATCATACATCTCGTGGATCAGATAAAAATATTAGGGCCACTATATTTACATCATATGTTTCAGTTGGAGCGATACCTGGGAGTATTAAAAGGTTATGTGCGAAATCGCGCTCACCCAGAGGGTTCAATCATGGAGGGATACACTACAGAAGAAGCGATTGAGAGCTGTATAGATTACATCAGTGATGGAACAATGATAGGTGTGCCTGTACCTAAACATGAGGGTAAACTATGTGGGAGAGGGAGAATGGGCAAGAAAACTTTTCGCGTTGAGGATTACAAGCTAGTACATTGTGCTCATGGTAGTGTACTACAACATCTCACGATAGCCGAGCCTTACATAGAGGAACACCTGGATGAGCTTCGTAAAGAAAATCAGAACCGCACAGAGGACTGGATCATGAGGGAGCACAAACATCATTTCAGTGAATGGTTAATGGACAAAAACATCCCATTCGGAGACTCTTTGGAAGAGAAAACAATGAAGAATTTGGCTTCTGGGCCATCGTGTTTTGTGACATCATGGCAAGCATATGACATCAATGGGTACACATTCTACACTAAATCAAAAGACATGAAAAGTGTTGCACAAAATAGCGGTGTTCGTATCGATGCTTTTGACCTACATGGACAGAAGACCACATATTTTGGATTCATAGAGAAAATATGGGAACTTGATTATGGCCCAAGCATGAAAATACCCTTATTTAAGTGTCAATGGGTACAACATCTCGTGGGGTGATAGTGGATAACTACGGACTCACACTGGTAGACTTAAAGAAAGTAGGATATAAAGATGACCCGTGGGTTCTCGCCGAATGTGTTGCACAAGTGTTCTATGTACTCGATCCAGCAGATGAGAAGATGCATGTAGTTATTTCTAGAAAGCAAAAAATTGTTGGAGTTGAGAATGTGGGAGACTAAGATGAGAAATACAATAAGTATGAAGAGATGTTCGTCTTTAACGGTCCAGAGAGAATCAAGCGTGTGGAAAAGAAAATTGATAAGAACTTAAAGCCATACATGCGGAAAAATGGTAGTTCATGAAAAATTGTATGAATCAAATTGTATTTGTTATCATGTATGATCGACTATAAATTGTGGTTGCCAATTAATTTAAAATCTCTCTAGTTATCTATGTGTGCTATTATAATTCATTTAAATTGTATTTGCATATTATTGTTAAAAATTAAATATTAATTCATTGAAATTGTATTTGCATATTTCTGTTAAAAAATAAATATTAATTCATTTAAATTGTATTTGCATATTTCTGTTAAAAATTAAAATTATTTTCATATTTAAATTGTATTTTCATATTTTTACAATTACAGGCGGTTTTTTCTTAGGGTCCGTTTGTGAAAAGGATAGAGCACCACAGGCGGTCCTAAACAAAAACCGCTTGTGATACTATTACATCACAGGCGTACTGAACCGCCTGGGACATCACAGGCGGTTTTCTAACCGAATCGCCTGTGATGTAAAAAGCCTACCGCTTGTATAGAGCCAAATTGTACTAGTGCAAGATCGGCGGCGGACAGCGAGGATGGGCATCTCGAGCATACCGACACCCAACGACAGCCTGCTGGGGTTCGTGTTGTACAACACGATCCTAGTGGGGTTGCTGCGCGCCGCACTGCTGATCCTAGGACTGCCGTCGTGGGGGCTGCGCAAGAGGAGGAAGACGAGCGGCGGCGGCAACAGCAAAAGGCGTGTCATGGCTGGTCCAGCGACATGAGGTGGCATTAGGGTTTACTGTATCGAGGTTGACGATAAACAGGATTATCAGGTTTATCAGATTTCTATCGGTGATAAGCAAATTATTTCGGCATAAATTTGAAAAAAAATACTAGTTTATCTAGAATATCATGTAGATTATATCTAGACATTTAACAAAATAAAACAACATATTAGCACATTCATAGTTCACATAATCATAGTTCACAGTTTAACACATCCATAGTTCACAGTTTCACACATTCATAGTTCACACATTAGCACATTATATAGTATAGCATACAAGCACATGAATCAAAAGTCCAAAATAAGGCAAAGACATGTGCTAAAAATATGACAATGAAATCTTCCATAGTCCTTGGAGAGGCTTTGATCACTTGTCACTGTCAATGTTGACAAGTTTATAGTCAGTCGCTAAATGAGGTGGCATAAGTGGTGAAGACGAAAGGAGGGAAGGTTCGTGTGTTTGAATTTTAAACTTCAATAATTCGTTAGGTGTCGGGCCGTGTGGGTCGGGTGTTGGGTGAGGCCGAGTGGCCCATGTAATCGACTACTTAAACATTTATGTGAGAAGAGCAGAACATGAAAGGAAGAAGAGAAATAGTATTCCACCAACAGTGGCATACCTTGCATCTCCTGTTACCTTCCGACGATCACCAGTGGTTCTCACTTCGGCGGCGGTGCGACATCGGCCATGGGCATCACAAGTGGTATCGGAGATGCGATCTTCGATAGCGATCATGACGGCTCCTAAGGCGAAGCCCTCCGTGCAGACTTGATTCATTTTGGAGACCATGGCAGAATCCGATCGGGTGGTGCAAGAGAGGTGTGGAATCTGATGTTCGAGTCTTTGGAAGCACTAACAGGAGAGGTGAAGGACATGAAGAAGGTACATAATCAGTTGATGACGTAGGTAGAGATCACTGCGGCGGTCGCTGAACAAGCTGCAGAAGAGAGAATTGAATTATATCTGAAGCTAGAGGAGACGGGTCGTGAGATGGCTCAATTGCGGCTAGATCAGATGGGAAGAGAGCTAGAGAATTCATCAGGGGAAGTGGAGAATCAGGGAAGGAGGAATCATCAACAGAACATGGGTCTCGAGCGTGGATTTCAGAGAAGAGATCATTCCGAGCCGAGGATGGATCGACATCATGAGGAGAGACTGATCGGTAACGCGAACACACAGATACTACCTAAGATGTATTTCCCTAGATTCTCTGGTGATGATCCTGCTATTTGGATAGATAAGTGCCTAGAATATTTTCACATGTATCGAGTTCCATCGTCTCTGTGGGTTTCGACTGCTTCTATTCACATGGAACAGAATGCAGCGAGATGGTGGCCGGTGCAGAAATTGAAACAAGGAGCGAGGGTGTGGACAGAGTTTGTGACAGCACCAGAGGGCAAGTTTGGGGTAGATGCGTATGCCAAGGCTCTGAGAAAATTGAGAAATCTGAAGCAGGTGGATACTCTGGACTCATATGTGCATGAGTTCGAACAGGCCAAATATCAGGCTGCTGTGCACAACCCAAGGTTGGATGAACTGTTTTTTTTGACACAGTTTATACATGGGCTTAAGTTGGATATTCAGCATGTTGTGTAGATGCATCAACCTACCATTGTGGATAAGGCTGCATCATTAGCCCAATTACAGCAGGAGATGTTGGAGAAAGGGAGGCATAAGGTTGCCAGGCAAGGGTATGCTATGGAGCAGAACTTGATTGGTAATAAGGTGGAAGGAAGAGGACAACAAATGGGGGAAGAATTATTTCGTGAAAGGCAAGTTAGAGAGTTTCACAAGCTTAATGGACTGTGCTATGCATGTGGTGAGAAATTCGAACCTGGACATCTTGCCAAGTGTGTAAGAAGGAAACCAGTTCAGTTGAATGTTGTGGTTACTAAGGAGGAGCCAATGGAACTCACTGATGAAGTTCTACAGAAGCTTGCCCAAGAGGATGAGAAGGAGGATCACTGTTGTCGTTTATCCTTTCAGGTTGTCTTAGGAACTGACAATGAACAAAGCATGAGGATCAGGTTAGTGGTGGGAAGACATACCATGCTAATTCTTGTGGATTCTGGTAGTTCCTCTAACTTCATCGGCCAACATATGGTGCAAAGGTTGGGTTTAAAAGTGGAACACTGTTAGCCAGTGAAAGTTAAGGGTGGCTAGTGGGCATGCACTGGATTGCAACACCATGGTTAAAAACTTGGGGTGGTGGTCACATGGACATTTCTATCACATTGATATGAGGGTGTTACCATTGGGGGTATTTGATGCCATACTTGGTTAGGAATGGTTGATGGAGCATAGTCCTATGGAGTGTGATTGGATTGATAAAGTATTACAGTTTAAAGATGCTGGCCAATGGGTGAAGTTGTATGGAGATGGTGCTGGGAACAATTCTTCCATTTAGAATGTGTCAGTTCTGCAAGTGCAGAAATGGATCAAGGGTCATGATGTGTGGGTAATGGTTCTGCTAGAGGAGGTTAAAGAGGATAATAGCACTGTTCAACATGAAGATATTCAGGCATTGTTGCAGGAGTTTGCAGACCTGTTTTCTATGCCTACTCAGCTACCTCAGACACTCGGCAAAGGGTTCTTCGCTAAGTACTTTTTTCGGACACTTGGCAAAGACTTTGCTCCAATCACTACCCATTACCATACCCATCGCCCTATTATTTTCAATATTATTTTGGATCAAATTTACATGTTTTGTGAATAGTGAGATTCGAACTCACAACCTCTCTCTCACGCATACCCTCCTCTACCACTACACTACTACATCAATTATGTCTATACTACGTTTTCATTCCCCATGTACTACAACAAACCAAGAGTAATTTGATTATTCGACACACTAAATGAATTCATTTGAAAATGTGACCAACTATAAAGTTGCATAACTTTTCAAGATCTACACGTTCTATTGTGATAGTTTCTACATCCGAGGTCGTTTACAAAATTTGAATTTAAAAACTTCACACAATTTTTTCAATGATAAGATGATTTCAAATCAAAAAATTGTCAATTACAAAGTTTCATTACATTTTAAGACCTACAACTTTTATTTTGGTGGTTTTTCCATCTGAGGTAGTTTTAAAAATTCAAATTTTAAAATTCAAAAATAGTTTTGCATGACAAGATGATTTCAAACCAAAACATTGTCAACTACAAAGTTTCATAACTCTTCAATACCTACAACTTTCATGTTGGTGGATTTTTCTTTCGATGTCATTTTTAAAATTCAAATTTTAAATTTTTTAAATTTAGACGTAGTTTTAGTTGACAAGATGACTTCAAATGAAAAAGTTGACAACTACAAAATTCTATAACTTCTCAAGATCTACAAAGTTTATTTTGGTTGTTTGGTCATTTGTTCATCTCACATGATAGTTCTAACAATATGCACAATATAGGTCTTATGAACAAATTTACTTTTATTTTGTCATATGAAGAAATGTTCAAAATATAAATTGTACATCATGATGAGTTATAAAAATTTGTAGCTGAAAACTTTTTCATTTGAATTAATTTACTGCTTTAAAATGTGATTTTTAAATTGTCTTTGCCTAGCGTTGAAAAAAGCACTCGACAAAGAAGCTCTTTGCCGAGTGTTATATATTTGACACTCAGCAAAGAGCTTTTTTGCCGAGTGTTTTCTTTTACCGAGGGTTTTTTGCTTGGCACTCGGCAAAGAGCTTCTTTGCCAAGTGTTTTCTTTTACCGAGGGTTTTTTGCTTGGCACTCGGCAAAGAGCTTCTTTGCCGAGTGCCCAAAAAAAACACTCGACAAAGAGCCGAATTCCGGTAGTGCCTCCTATCAGAGAATTTGACCATCATACACCTCTGTTACCTGGAGCAGTGCCTGTGAATTCGAAACCTTATAGATACTCACCTTTTCACAAGGATGAGATTGAAAGATAGGTTGATGCACTTCTAAAAGCTGGCCTCATTACCCCAAGTGCTAGTCCTTTTGCATCACCAGTGTTACTAGTTAAGAAAAAGGATGGCTCGTGGTAATTTTGTGTGCACTATAGGAAGTTGAATGACCTTACTATCAAAAAAAGATTTCCTATGTTGTTGGTTGAGGAAATATTGGAGTTAGCTTGCACAAAGTACTTTACGAGTCTAGATCTTACTGTTTGGTACCACTAGATTTGGATGGGGATAATAGAAGAGTACAAAACTGCATTTAAAACACATCAAGGGCATTATCAATTCAGATTTATGCCATTTGGTCTCACAAATGCGCCAGCCACATTTCAATGTGCTATGAATTCCATTCTAGCACCCTTTCTTAGGAAGTTCACCATGGTGTTTCTTGATGACATATTAATCTATAGTGCTTCCTAGAGAGAGCGTGTGCAACATGTGAGGATGGTGTTCACTTAACTGAGAGAGTGTTGGGGTGAAGGCGAACACGCTACCCTCCGCTCGATGCCTTCGTTGCCTCGCTACACCGACGAAGACCACATCCACAGAGCACGCCCGAGCAAGCCGAAGTCGTCGGTTGGATGAAAACTGGCGGGGTCCCCCTTCGTCCTCTACGTTGCAAGACGAAGGCTCTGTCGAAGTCTACCAGCCCCACGTCCCCACCGGGGCCTCCCGACGCGGTGGGGACGTGGGGCTGGTAGACTTCGACAGAGCCTTTGTCTTGCAACGTAGAGGACAAAGGGGGACCACGCTGGTTTTCATCCAACCGATGCCTTCGACTTGCTCGGGCGTGCTATGTGGATGTGGTCTTCGTCGGTGTAACGAGGCGACGAAGGCATCGAGTGGAGGGTAGCGTGTTCGCCTTCGCCCCAACATTTGCCCTCCAAGGGACCAGTTCAACTAAGTCATCTGGTGCCAAAGACGTCGCTAGATGGTGGAGATGCTGCCCTCGCTCGAAGTGGTCCCACAGGGTTTTTGAAATGTGACCGTTGATGGACGTGTTACTGTTGGACTGCGTGTTTCCCGAAGCACCACGTCTTGTCTATAAAAAGGTGGGTGCGGCTGGGACTGTCTCTTACCCTTGCTTGCGCCGTAAAAACCCTAACTTTTCAAATCGCTCGCCTGCCCTCCTTGCTCTTTCGCTTCGAAAATCTGGCCCGCGTCAAGCAGACCGCACGCCGCCGCCGACGGTACGTAGCAATGTCTTCTTTCTCATCTGCTGCGAGTGCGTCGTTGGCCGATCTGTCGTCCGAGGATACCTTGAGTGATTTGGTGGCGACGGAGCTGCAGCCGGGCCACACGTGGAGTTCGGCACTTCGAGGATCTCATCGGTTCGTGTGCAGGAGATGCAGCAGCTTGGATACTTTGGTGACGGTGTTGGGCGGGTTCTAGACGCTTTGGAGATCCCTGAGCCTGAGGGCGAATTGGTTGTGTTCGAGGCATTTTTCATTGTCGGCATTCGTCTCCCGGTGCATCGTTTCGTGGCGGAGGTTCGACGTGCAGGTCCACCAGTTGACACCCAACGCCGTGGTTGCTTTGGCGAAGTATGTTTGGGTGGTTGCTTCGTACGGCGGTCAGCCATCCGTGGAAGTATTCGCCAAGAACTATTGTCTGCACTGGCTAAAGAGAAAAATAGGAAATAAGATTGCACAATTTGGATCATGCACCTTCACGCTGAGGACTAGAAAGACTTCAGCGGAAGTCGTGGAAATAGTCCCTTGTGCTCAGAACAAGTGGGGCAACTGGTGAGACTTTTGGTTTTATGTCTCTGGTGAAGTCAAAGATCTCCCTAGGCTCCCTGCAGCCATTATGTGCTCTCACTGCTATGTGGCGTTCCCACCGTTCGAGGTGGCGAAGGACGAAGGGGCCCTTCGGTACGCTGTCCGCGTGAGTAGCGGGCGCGATCTGGTTGAGGAATTCATTGGATATGGAGTATGGCCCTTGGCGCATGGCTGGGTACTTGGCGAAGTGTGCCCCCACCGGATGCCGACCTTGGGCGATCAGTTGGTGCGAAGTCCTGCCTTTGCCTTGGATTTGCGAGGCCGGAACTCGGCCGCATTTGTGCGTGAAGTGGAGGCCGAGGCCGTAAGGATTGTAGGGCGATACGTGCCGAGGACGGAGACCTTGCGTAGTTGGGATATTCGTGGTTCTAATGTTCATTTGAACCGCGTTTTTTAGTTGAATCGTCTGCCATATGGCGGTTACCCGGGAGACAACGATGCTATTATTGTCGACCGCCAGGGAAAAAGGGCGGCGACAGCGGTCGACGAAGGCCCTTCGCGAGGAGCTGTGCTGGCTGCGGCCACTAAAAAGAGGAAACTAGGTACTGCAGCTGAGGGGTTGGGGGTCTCCGATCGTTTTGCTATGGATTTATTGGGAACTTGCGCGGCCCCGGGGAGAGGATGTCTTCGCCCGAGCTCCGGGAATCTTCCGCGCGAATGCTGAAGGTTACCGTGGGTCGGTGGCCTAGGAACGTTTCGATCCCTCGAGCGGCAGGTGAGGACATTCATACTTCTCGATTAGCTCGTAAGATGAGGATTTTTCCTTACGGGCGGAATGTTGCTGCTATTGTGTCGGCGGTGATGGAAAAGGATCGCCAAGACGTGTCGCGGAAGCGTCGGGCGTTTGCTAGGGTAGGGGACCCGCGCCACGAGGTCAAGATGGCTTGGGGGCTCGCGAAGTCTGCCGCCCCCGATACTAGCAAGCCTCCGCTGGGCGCGAAGTCTGCCGCCCCGGCCCTAGCAAGCCGCTCCCTACCGTGCCCATGCAGGAGCGAAGGCTTCCGTCGTCGCCGCGTGCTGCTGAGACGGAGGTGGGCAGGGCCGAGGCCCCCATGGATATTTCCATGGAGGACTATCTTCTGGGCGGCGTGTCGATATTTGATGCGCACACAGGGTGGGGACATGTTGGTGAGTTTTTGACGTGTGTTTTTTTATTGGGTTTTTTATGAGATTGGTGCAGGATCGGAGGCTGGGCAACTGGCTGTTGCCCCGGCGCCTGTGGCAGTTGGGCCGGTCGCCGTGGCGACTGGTGTGATGGGATCTACGCAGGACCCATGGGCCCAGTTTTGCGCCAGCGGCGAGATCTCTTCGACCGCCGCCGCTAAGGACGTGGCAGGCTCAGTTGCGCATCAGCTGAAGCATGTATGTTGTCTTCGGTAGTTTGCTCTCTTTTTTATATGACTTCGTATTGACGGTGGTTGATGCCAGGTGACCGCCTTCGCCGAACGGATTGCGTTTGGGGCCCTGACCTCGGAGTTCACTGCCGAAAGGCGATGACTCGAAGGGAGGAATGAGCACCTCCGGACGCAGCTTACCGAGGCTATGCGGGACAAGTCAGCCACGGAAAGCAAGAGCTGCAATCTGATGGACAAGCTATCGGCGGCGGAGGCTGAAAAGGAGGAACTTGGCCGCCGAATGGCCACGGAGAAAGAGGATGCTGACAAGGCCTGCGCGAAGGCCTAGGCTACGCGCGCCGAAGCTAAACTTGCACGCGCCGAGGCTAGCCTTGCCCTCCAACATGCTGTGGAGGCGGAGGCGAACCATAGAAGCCTTCACGGCTATCTAGACAAGGCAGAGGCCTCTACCCGCACAGGGGTGGACCGAGCACGTGCATTGCCGTGGACGCGTACCGGCAACTTGGTGCGCGTACGACCCCCTTTGATGCATCTGGCAAGGAGGTGGGCCTCTGCTTTCTCGGGTGGCTGCAGGAGGAGCTGGAGGTGCTTCCGTCGATCATGATGGGTCTCATGTCCTTCACTTCGCTTATCAACTGTGAGGGGGCCACGAATGCCTTGTCCCATGAGGGATGCAGGCACTTCGAAGTCTTCGATCGATCCGATGAAGACTTCGATCGCGAGATCTTTCAGGTTGAAGATGCGGTGCTAAAGCGGTCCGCTGGGGCGCTTTATGATAGGATGTGGGGCCCTCACGGTCGCGACACTGTCCGGGAAAGGTCTGATCGGTTGATGGAGCAGGTACAGATTGTTGTTATTTTATTTTATTGTCAAGAAAATGTACTGATGTTTGGTGCTATTTTTGTAGATGGCGAATGATGAGGACGTCGAAGACTTGGGTGGTCTAGAAAGCGTGAATCCTTTGGCGGAGGGTGTGAGGGCGGTGGCTGAGGACCAGCCGGCGCCGCCAACTGGCGTTGGCGAAGACGACCCTTTGGCCACCGCCGCATTGCCTATAGACACATCAGGGGTGGCCGCGCCGGTTGTTGAAGACCTTGTAGCGTCAGCTGGCCCTGCGTAGGTGGCGAGATAGACTTAGAGGCGTTGGGTTTAGGGTTTTGTTTTTGTGATACTGAAACTCGGTTGATACATAGGTTCCGACGTCTTGGCCTACGCAAGCAACCCCTACTGATGGTATTAATTTTGTGGCGGCCGCGAACACAGTGCCTGCTAATGATAGTTTTTCTGGTTCTGAATCTGGGTCTTTTTATCTGATGGTGGCGAGTTTGAGAGCCCATTTTTCTGGACTGAGGAGTCTTCGGATGAAGATTTGGATTATTTTGCTGTGTTAGATGTGGCCGCGGCGGAGTCTTCGCCGCGGTTGGAGATGGGCGAAGCATTGGATCCCCCGGCTGGTGCGGGGGTCAAACACCGTCAACAAAAAGTGGTGGCGAAGCATAGTGTTGGTGAGAGGTCGCGAAGTGGTAGGCGCCGTCGGATGGGGTTGGAGCGAACTCGTCTTCCTGTAGATCGGGGTAATCAACGCGACTTGTTGTCTTCGTCGTTTAGGATGAGTATTGGTGAGGGGGACCTATGAAATTTGTTTGAGGGTGAGGAATTGAAAATGATGTTGTTTAATTATCGGGAGGCGGGTATTATCCTGAAGGTTGAGCCGATGTAGAATGTGTGGTGCCCTCGCTTGTCGTGCAGTAGTAGAGGGCACAATTGTATGTCTTTGTGCGGTGGGTCTGGTGACCCTTCTCTGAGTGTATGTAATTTGCGACTTGTATTGTAATGTGGTCTATTGCCATTTGCTTGGCAGTGTGATGTTGTAAGTGTTCGGCGGCGCCATTGGGTGATTTTTGCATGGGGTTGTCCTATGGGAAAGACTTCGTGTCATGCACTTGTTGTGCTTGTCCGGCTGCACCCTTAGGCGACTTTTGCACTGAGTGTCTTTTAGTAAAAGACTTCGTATCACGCACTTGTTGTGCTGGTCCGGCTGCACCCTTAGGCGACTTTTGCACGGAGGGTTTTTTAGTAAAAGACTTTGTATCGCACACTTGTTGTGCTTATTCGGCTACACCCTTAGGCGACTTTTGCGCGGAGTTTGTTGCACGCGAGGGTAGTCTATGCTACCTATTGCGGTGACTTTGAATCGGTCGAATGCTGAAGACCGTCGAAGCGGTCTTTTTCGACATGGTGATACTTGGATATTTTTGCGGGGGCTTTTCACTAGTATATTATATGACTCCGTCTCGTTAAAAACCTCACCCCCCTAGGAGGAAAAGAGTGTGGGCCTGAGCAACATTGTTTGCAGAATTACATAGGCGCGTAGGCCCTGAGACTTAAACAAAAAATTTTTGGAGATTATCGATATTCCAGGAATGCTCTAAGTCCCCGCCTATACGCGTTGGGGGATGCCTTCGACTTGACAATGAATGGACCTTCCCACTTCGGCTCCAGCTTGCCCCGTGATTCTATCCGGGTGGTCTGGACGAGTACGAGGTCTCCTTTGTTGAATTATCTTGGGACGACTGCGTTGCCGCGCCAGGCCTTGGTTTGAGCCTGATATCTATCGAGGTCCTGCAGGGCGAGGACGCGGTCTCGGTCGATGAGATCATTGGATGTTGGTTCGTCGACATCGGGGACTGCTGATGTGTTTGTTCTAGGCAACCCATGCTTTATCTCTTGCGGCATCATGGCCTCGGATCCATACAATAGACGGAAATGTGTGAACCCGGTTGCCTGGCATTCTGTCGTGTTTAGGGCCCATACCACTTCAGGTAGTTGGTCGGCCCATTTGCCCTTTTGTCGTTAAGAAGTCTTTTCTTGATGACAGTAAAAATCTTGCCATTGGCACGCTCAACGACGCCGTTGGATTGTGGGTGGTACACCGAGGTGAAGACAGGCTTGGTGCCGATGGAAAAGCAGAAATCCTTGAAGTCTTGGCTATCGAACTGTTTGCTGTTGTCGACTGTGAGTTCGAACGGGACTCCAAAGTGGTAGACAATGTTTTGCTAGAAGAATTTTTTAGCAGTCTTCGATGTTATTGTGGATACTGCTCTGGCCTCGATCCACTTTGTGAAATACTCGACGGTGACGAAGGTGAATTTGAGGTTCCCTTGAGCCGTGGGCAGTGGTCCAATGATGTCCAGCCCCTAGCGTTGAAGTGGCCATGTATGGGCGATGAGCTTGGTGAATTGCGAAGGGCTGCCTAAGCGAGGGGAGAACTTTTGGCATGCTTCGTATGACCTCGTGACCTGATTGGTAGTACAAGTTATTGCGGGCCAGTAAAATCTTTGACGAATCACCTTGGCAGCGAGGGCCCTGGGTCCTGAGTGGGAGGTGCAAGTTCCGCTGTGGACTTCATGGATGATTTGTATGCCTTCGATTTCAGTTATGCACTTCAGCATGGGCTGACTGATCCCCTTCTTGTATAGCTGACCCTTGACTAGTGCGAAGTCTCGACTTCTGTGGTTTAGTCGTTTGGCCTCATTGCTATCGCTTGGATGATTGTGTCCTTGCAGATACAGAGTTATTGTGGCCCGCCAATCTTCGGCCATGATGAGGTTGACGATGTGGTGGCCTTCGGCGTCCTGAGTTATTTGTAAACCTTCTGGGTTGCGGACAACTGGTGTGCCGATGACATGGTAGAACACGTCGGAGGGCAAGGCCTCGCCCTTGGCTGCTGCTTTAACCAACGCGTTGGCCTCTTCGTTCTTGGCGCGATCAACATGTTGTAGGGTGAAACCCTTGAATTGTCTCTCGAGACTGCGGACGGCTGTGAGATATAGCATGAGCATGGGGTCTTTTACTGAGTATTCCTTTTCGACCTGGCCGACAACTACTTTGGAATCTGTCCTAACTATGCATGTGGTGACACCGAGTGCTCGTAGTTTGCGGAGTCCCAGGATGACGACTTCATACTCTGCTATATTGTTAGTGCATCTGTCAGACTCCAAGGCGAAGCTGAGGCATGCCGCATATCTATACTTGACGCCTGTGGGTGATGTGATAATTGTCGTGGCGCCTGCCCCGCGTGGCACCACGTGCCGTCGTAGTGGATGGTCCACAATTTTTCTGGAGACTCTTCTTGCTGCCACGTTGGTCCTGTCCAGTCAACGATGAAGTCTGCCATAATCGTTGTCCTGGGCTCGAAGGTGATGTGGTACCCAGAGAGTTTGGCTGCTCATTTGGCGATTCGGACGGACGCCTCCGAGTTCCTGAACAATTCCCCCAGACCCCTATCCGAAGTGACCCGTACCTTGAATGCTTCGAAGTAGTGGTGCAGCTTACGCGATGCCATGACAGCTACGTATGAAATTTTTTCTAGCTCGGTCATGTTGCACTTAGAAGCCGTGAGGACTTTCGAGACATAGTACACTAGGCACTGGCGGGTCGTGCCCTCTCTGTTCTGCTCTTGGATTAACGCTGCGCTGACTGCACATGGCGAGGCTGCAATGTAGAGAAGAAGAGGCAGCGAAGGGTCGGGGCTAGCAAGAGTTGCTAAGTCTGATAGGTGTTGCTTGAGCGACTCGAAGGCTGCCGCCTGCTCTGGTCCCCAAGCGAAGTCTTTTGCACCACGCAATGTCTTGAGGAAGGGTAGACTACGCTCTGCGGACTTGGAAATGAATCTGTTCAAGGTGGCCAATCTGCCTGTCAGTCACTGGACATCCCTGCCTGACTGCGGGGGTGTCATGTTGATGATTGCTTGGATCTTTGTCGGGTTGGCCTCGATCCCTCGGTGCGATACCAGGTAGCCAAGTATCTTCCCCTGGCGAACTCTGAAGACACACTTCTCGAGGTTGAGCAAAAGTTGTGCGTCCCGCATGTTAGCGAATGTCTCTACAAGGTCGGCCAGGTGGTCCTCTTTGTTTTTGCTTGTGACGACGATGTCGTCCACGTAAGTGAAAATGTTGCGGCCTACTTGGCTTTCGAGCACCCTCTTGGTGAGGCGAGAAAAAGTTGACCCAGCATTTTTGAGTCCCTCTGGCATCCTGATGAAGCAGTACGTGCCGAAGAGTGTGATAAAGCTTGTGCTGGCCTTGTCTTCCTATTTCATGTATATCTGGTGGTAACCAGAGAAGCAATCGAGGAGGGACATGACTTCGCATCCTACTGTGCTATCGACTATTTTGTCGATCCGTGGCAGCAGGAAATTGTCCTTAGGATAGACCTTATTGAGGCTGGTGAAGTCGATACACATGTGCCACTTGGCACTTTTCTTTTGCACCATGACCATGTTGGCGAGCCATGTAGGATAAGCAATTGGCTCGATGAAGTTGGCTTCCAACAGGCGGTGCACCACGGCTTTGCGGCTTCGGTCTTCTCGTCGGACATTTTGCGTAGTCATTGCTTTTTTGGGCGCACCGAAGGGTCGATGCCCAGGTCATGCTCTATGATGGTGTGACTGACCCCAACCAGGTCGAGGGTGGACCAAGCGAAGATGTCCTTGTTTCGGGAGAGGTAGGATATGAGTTTTTCCTCGTCTCGTGAGGTCAAGTCTTTGCTTATTACGACCGTTTGCTTTGGCGTGGCCAGATCGAGGGGTACCGCCTTCGTTTTGTCGTTGCTTTGTAGCTGTGCCTTTACTTTTTCGTCAGCGACTGGGCGGGTCCCTTTGAACCCTTCGCGTTGTGTTGTGAGCCAGTGTACGTTCCGTTGCCCTGGAACGAAGTCTCTTTCAATATTGCGCGCAGTCTGTTGGTTGCCATAAATTGTGATCACGCCTTGCGGACCCAGAATTTTCATGCAAAGGTAAAGTCCGTGAATGGCTACTTCAAACTTGTTGATGGAGCCTCGGCCCATTATGGCGTTGTACGGGTATACCATGTCGACGATGTCGAAGGTGACCGGCTCACTTCATGCATCGGGTGCTACACAAAATGACAAGGGTAGCTCTATCTTGTCGACGGGAAAGGTGCCCTTGCGCCAAAGCCATATAGGGGGTTGTCCGAAGGCTTGAGTAAACTGTGGCTGATGCCCATGCGGTCGAAGGCATGTAGGAAGATGATGTCAGCTTGACTGCCATTGTCGACCAGGACTTTGTGTAAGTCCCAGCCTGCTACGCTGCAGTTGATCACCATGGCGTCGACGTGAGGGGCGCTGCGCAGATCAACGTCTTTGGCATCAAAGGTGAGTGGCACATGGGACCACCTTGTTTGTACCACTGGGCCAGTGAGGGCGACGTGGTTAACACTTCGGTAGTGGTCCCTCTTCTACTGCTTTGTTTCGAAGTCCACGCTTGACCCTCCAGTGATCATGTGGATGACTCCGCGATATGGTTGTTCGGCGAAGTCTTCCTGCTTTGGTGCCTGGGGTGATTACGGTGGTGTGGATTTGGATGATGCGGAGGCGGAGGTGGAAGAACTTGCACTTCCTGACGGTGCTGGTATGCGTGGTTGGGTGGATGCTGGACGTGCTCGTTGTTGTAAGGTTGTTGGTGGTATGTGTGCGTGACGACTCTCTGGTTGTCGGCTGGCTGTGCTCTGGACATCCTGTCCCTGGTGGCCTTTGTTTCTGGACAATCTCTTGTTGGGTGCACGCAGTCCTCGCCATGAAACAGACAGTAGAATCTGCACGGTTGCTGCATCCGTCCCTGGCCTCTCCCTCTGGTGCCATTACCGTGACCTTGGGGGGATATTCCTGACGGCGAGTGGTTTCTCCAGTTGGGTGCTGATTGGCTATGTTGTGCACCTGTTGTTGACTGCGGCTGTCCTGCCCGGAGTCTGGCTGCAAAGGTCTGGTCCAGGTTCTGCTGGATTGCGGAGGTGTGAATCATCTAGGCCCCTTTGGTAATGTTTTGGTAATTAATGACAACTTCTTGTGGTCTAATAATTCTTGGAGAAATAAGAATGCAGGTTGAACCACAGTGAACTGAGAAGTCTTGAAGACTTATGAGCATTGGTTGTGGATCAGGTGAAGGCAAAGGTATAACATAGGTTTTGTTTTTGCCGGTCACCAGGTGTGTAGAGAAGAAAGTGACCGGATTGGTAGGCTAGATAGCCGTACTATTAAGAGGGGTTAATGACTTTGTTCTGTGTAAGACTTAGTGCCTCATAGAGCATCTAGTGGTTGCATTTGCATGAGGACTAGCAGCGCTTCCGTTTCGGAGAGTTAAAATCTTTTCAAAAGCGAGTTTGGAAAGTGACTAAATCTTGGGGTCGGCGGACCGTCCGCGCCATGTGACCGGACCGTCCGCGACCCATCCAGAGGGGTCCAGTATTTGTTCTTTTCGGGCTGGTTCTGTTTGTGTGCACTGCGGACCGTCCGGGGCGTAGGGCCGGACTGTCCGCAGTCATGTCCAGAGAAGGCTGTCCTCGGTCCAGTCCCTGTTTTATTAGGCGGACGGTCCGCCTGTGAGAGGCGGACGGTCCGCAAGTGTCCAACTCGTTTTTGGACAGGGACTGTGTGCTTTTACTGTTTTGTACTACGGACGGTCCGGGGGACCAGTCCGGACAGTACTGACTCAGGTCGCGGACGGTCCGGGATTTATAGCCGGACGGTCCGCGTGTGTTAACTCCGTTTGATCTGAGGCTCGGGTGTTTGAAATTGCCAGGTCGCGGACGGTCCGGCCTTGAAGGGCGGACTGTCCGGACCCACCTTTTTGAGTCTGCTCTGACATGTTTCAAACGTCTTTATAGCCGTTATGGTGTACGGCGGACCATCCGGCCCTAGGGCGCGGACGGTCCGCGTGTGCGCAGAACAGCCCCCTTTTGCACATAAGGTTGGATTCTTGTGGAGGACTATAAATAGAAGGGCAGCTCGTGTGAGAGGGCTCTCTTTGCCATTCCTTGCATACATTGAGCTCATTTGTGATCCTCCAACTCACTCTCTCACACTCTTTGCTTGAGATTGCATTCTAGTGAGGGATTGAGTGTTCCTAGTGCATTTGCATCATTTGGTGACTCTTGAGGCACTAGGTGGTACACCGAGCAAGCGTCGTTGGCTTGTTACTCTTGGAGGTTGCCGCCTCCTAGACGGCTCGGGTGATTGTCTCCGTCGAGCTCTCCAAGAAGATTGTGGAGAAGCCGCGGTGTGGATTGTGAGGGGTTCGCGCCTACCTCGCCGGAGCGGCAAAGGTGACACTAGTGAAATCGAGGTATTGAGTGATTTCTTGTCCACTTGGCTTAAAGATCAAGACGTGTCTTGATAGAGGAGCAAGTGAGA
This sequence comes from Zea luxurians, assembly GCA_029449295.1. NCBI lineage: Eukaryota > Viridiplantae > Streptophyta > Magnoliopsida > Poales > Poaceae > Zea > Zea luxurians. Next base: position 27,020,841 of record JAOPSE010000011.1, on the reverse strand, counting down.
GCTTGAAGTCCACCTCAACGTGGATTAGGGGTGATCGGCAAATCACCGATACCACGGGTTAAATTTCGGCGTCTATTCTTTCTAGCATTACTTATTGCCTTGCAATTGATTAGTGCTTTGCTCATTGTTTTTCAAGTATTCAATCTCCGTAGTTGTTTTTCATACATTGTTTACTTATTGACACTAGATATTTTATTTCTCTTGTTGCATTGATTAATTTTATTAAGTATTGTTGTTTTTAGTCAAAACCGTCTATTCACCCCCCCTCTAGCCGGTGTCCTAGATCCTACAAGTGGTATCAGAGCCAAGGACTCCATTGTTTGTGGATCTAATCATCCCGGAGTGGGACAAAATGGCTAGTAACAACAATGTGCACATTGGGAAGCCACCGCACTTTGATGGAAGCAATTATGATTATTGGAAAATAAGAATGTCAATGCATCTTAGAGCAATGGGTGGAAAAATTTGGCCAATTGTTAGAGATGGATTTGTTGTATTGAAGGAAGATGAACCATCCATTAGTGATAATGAGAATATCCTCACAAATGATCAAGCCATGAATGTCTTTTATGATGCTCTTGATATAAATGAGTTCAATCGTATCAAAAATCTCACAACCGCTCATGAGATTTGGATAAAATTAATGGAAATTCATGAAGGAACTACAATTGTGAAGAGTGCCAAACTATATGTGTGCAAAGGGAAGTTTGAGCAATTTATTATGAAAGAAGATGAGAGTGTATCCGATATGTTCAATCGGTTGAATGAGATTGTAAATGAACTCAAAGGACTTGGTTTTAATGTACCGGATGTGGATTTCACACACAAGTTCCTTAGATCACTTCCGGAGAAATATGAGACTATTGTGACAATGCTAGTAAGAAGTGATCTATCTACAACTTCTCCAACCGAAGTATTGGGAGAAATTCTCACTCAAGATATATTTAAGAAGTCTCAAGCCGATGCCTTAAGTTTGGCAAAGAAGGTGAAAAATGAATCTATTGCTCTCAAAGCAAAGGCCTCAAAGGCAATTGAAAAAGAAGATAGCAATGATGAAGAAAATGAAAGTGAGAGTGATGGTGACATGGCTTTATTTGTAAGGAAATTCAATAAATTCATGAAGATGAAAAGAGGTCAACCTAGAAGAGGTCAAACATCTAGAAGAAATGCTTTCAATGATAGAAAGTGCTTTGAGTGTGGGGAACCCGGTCACATTGCCATGAATTGCCCAAGCAAGAAGAAGAAGGGCAAAGATGAAAGTGACAAGAAGAAAAAGAAATTCTACAACAAGAAGAAAGATGGCAAAGCCTATCTAGTTGAATGGGACTCGGATGATAGCTCGGATGATGATAATAATGATGACACCTCATCAAAGCTTAATGCCGGAATTGCCATCAAGGAAGCTCCCTCACTCTTTTCATCCCCCCATTGTCTCATGGCAAAGGGAGATGCTAAGGTAAAAATCATCACCGATTTAAATGATATAAAAGATGATGATGATATTGATGATGTTGATGATGATGGCTATTCATATGATGATCTTGTTAGAATGCTAGGTGAGGCCGATGACTACATGCACAAAGAAAAAGAAAAATTTAAGACCTTGAAGGAATTGTATAAAAACCTCCAAGTGTCTTTTGAGGAGCTCAAGACCTCTCACAATGATCTCAAAGAAAATTGTGAGAAGCTTGCGGATGCTCAAAAATCATCTATTGTGCATGAAGTTGAGGTGGTCACTAAGGATGTTGGAGTCACTTGTGACTTACTTGATAGTCTTACAAGTGAACCACTATCTACTAACTCTATTTGTGATAAATGCAAAATTTCTCTCATTGATAACATTGCTCTTGATGAATCAAAAATTATTGTTGAGAATGAAGTGTTAGTAGATAGAATAAATGCTCTAACTCATGATCTAGAAAAGGCATATGGTGGTAAGACTAAATTGGATTTCATATTGGGAAGTCAACGATGCTCTCTTAACCGTGAAGGTCTTGGATATGTTCCTAAGAAAGGAAAGAATGCTTTTGTAAAGCAAAAGACATTGTTTGTGAAAGAATGTGACAAAGTGTGTCACAAGTGTCACAAAAAGGGGCATGTTAAGAAAAATTGTCCTAAGTTCAAAAATGTATCCTCCACTTGTTTTGAGCATTGTTATGTTCTTTCTCATAATGCAAAAGGTGTTCATGCCAAATTTGTTGGTACCTCAATTGTTGGAAACAAAAAGAAAGCTATTTGGGTGCCAAAGACCTTGGTCACTAACATCCGAGGACCCAAGCAAGTTTGGGTACCTAAAAGAGATTGATTTCCTTTTGTAGGTGAACTACAAGGCGGGAGGGAATCATTGGGTGTTGGATAGTGGATGTACTCAACACATGACCGGGGATATGAGAATGTTTACCCAAATGAGTGAGGAAGATTGCTCAAATTATGATAGTATCACATTTGGAGATAATCGTAAAGGAAAGGTTAAAGGTTTGGGTAAAATTGCTATCTCAAATGATCATTCTATATCAAATGTGCTATTGGTTGAGTCTTTGAATTTTAATTTACTTTCCGTAGCTCAATTATGTGATTTAGGATTTTGTTGCAATTTCACAGTTGAAGATGTTATTATCTCTAGTGTTGATGGTAGCAATCTTAAATTTAAAGGCTTTAGACATGAAAATCTTTATCTTGTTGATTTCTCATCTAATGAGGCAAAGCTCACAACTTGCCTATTTTCAAAAGCTTCACTAGGTTGGTTATGGCATAGAAGACTTGGTCATGTTGGGATGAAGCAACTCAATCGGTTAACCAAGCATGACTTAGTTCGAGGCTTAAAAGATGTGAAGTTTGAAAAGAACAAATTGTGTAGCTCTTGTCAAGCCGGTAAGCAAGTGGCAAATACTCATCCAAATAAAAGTCAAATGTCCACTCATCGACCTTTGGAATTACTTCACATGGATTTATTTGGGCCCACATCTTTTGTAAGTATTGGTGGTAATTCCTATTGTCTTGTGATTGTGGATGACTATTCAAGATTTACTTGGGTTTATTTTCTTCGAGACAAATCCAATGTGTTTGAAACATTCAAGTCATTTGCTATATTGGCTCAAAATCAATTTGATTTCGACATCAAAAAGGTTAGAAGTGATAATGGGTCGGAATTCAAAAATGCAAGAATTGATCAATATTGTGATGACAAGGGTATCAAACATGAATTCTCTTCCAAATATACCCCGGAACAAAATGGTATTGTTGAAAGAAAGAATAGAACTCTTATTGACATGGCTAGGTCCATGTTAGCGGAATATAGTATATCGGATTCTTATTGGGCCGAGGCAATAAATACCGCTTGTCATTCATCAAATAGACTATATTGTCACAAGCTCTTGAAGAAAACTCCATATGAATTGCTCATTGGTAGAAAGCCAAATATCTCATATTTTAGGGTATTCGGTTGCAAATGTTATATTTTGAGAAAGGGGAGCCGGCTTTCCAAATTTGAGAAGAAATGTGATGAGGGTTTTCTTCTTGGATATTCATCAAATAGTAAGGCTTATAGAGTCTTCAACAAAACTCATGGTATTATTGAGGAAGCCTATGATGTTGAATTTGATGAAACAAATGGGTCTCAAGATGAGAGTGATAATCTCGATGATGTTGGGGGAACTCAATTGATAAATGCAATGAAAACAATGGCCATTGGTGAAATAAAACCTAAGGAAGATGATGATGAAGATAGTGTGGTTGTCATCCCTTCATCCTCAACTATAAATGAGGAAGATCACCAAAGCCAACAACTCGATGAAACCATAGATACTCATGATCAAGGTACTTCAAGACCTACGGTTTCTCCAAATGCTTCAACAAGCAATTATCAAACGGTATCAAGAATTCATCATTCCATTGTGAAGGATCACCCGGTTGATCAAATTGTGGGTGATATTAGTAAGGGTGTTCAAACTCGCTCTCGCATAGCTTCGTTTTGTGAACATTTCTCTTTTGTATCTTGTATGGAACCTAACCGTGTAGATGAAGCTCTACTTGATGTTGATTGGGTGAATGCAATGCATGAAGAATTAAATAACTTCGCTCGAAATGAAGTTTGGGAGCTTGTTGAGAGACCAAAGAACCACAATGTTATTGGTACAAAATGGGTGTTTCGCAACAAGCACAATGAAGATGGTGTGGTAGTAAGAAACAAGGCAAGATTGGTTGCACAAGGATATACTCAAATTGAAGGATTGGATTTTGGGGAGACTTTTGCCCCCGTAGCAAGATTAGAAGCAATTCGGATTCTACTTGCTTATGCTTGTGCACATAATATCAAGCTCTACCAAATGGATGTTAAGAGTGCCTTTCTAAATGGTAAGATTAGTGAACTAGTGTATGTGGAACAACCTCCCGGTTTTGAGGACCCCAAAAGACCTAACCATGTGTTCAAGCTTTCTAAAGCTCTCTATGGGCTTAAGCAAGCTCCACGCGCTTGGTATGAAAGGCTTAGGGATTTCTTGCTTTCCAAAGACTTCAAAATTGGGAAGGTTGACACTACTCTATTCACTAAAAGAATTGGTAAAGACTTATTTGTTTGTCAAATTTACGTTGATGATATCATTTTTGGATCTACTAATGAATTATTTTGTGAGGAGTTCGGAAAAATGATGTCAAAAGAATTTGAGATGTCTATGATTGGAGAATTGAGCTTCTTTCTTGGCCTTCAAATCAAACAATTGAAAGATGGTATTTTTATAAGTCAATCCAAATATTTGAAGGACATGCTCAAGAAGTTTGGTTTAGAAAATGCTAAGCCTATCAAGACTCCAATGGCAACAAATGGTCATCTAGACTTAGATGAGGGAGGTACTATAGTAGATCAAAAACTTTATCGTTCAATAATTGGTAGTTTACTTTATATTACCGCATCTAGGCCCGATGTTATGTTTAGTGTATGCATATGTGCACGATTTCAAGCTTCACCTAGAGAGATTCACTTGAAGGCCGCAAAAAGAATTCTAAGATATTTGAAGTATACCCCCAATATTGGTCTATGGTATCCCAAAGGTGCCCACTTTGAATTAATTGGATACTCGGATTCGGATTATGCGGGGTGCAAAGTTGATAGAAAAAGCACCTCCGGTTGTTGTCAATTTCTTGGTAGATCTCTTGTTTCATGGTCTTCTAAGAAGCAAAATTCGGTTGCTTTATCTACCGCCGAGGCGGAATATATATCGGCCAGAAATTGTTGTGCTCAACTATTATGGATGAAACAAACTTTATTGGATTATGGAGTTATTTTCAAGAATGTGCCTCTCATGTGTGATAATGAGAGTGCGGTAAAATTGGCGACAAATCCGGTCCAACACTCAAGAACCAAGCATATTGATATACGGCATCACTTCTTAAGGGATCATGTTGGCAAGGGAGATATTTGTATTTATTCCATTGGAACGGATGATCAATTGGCCGACATTTTTACAAAGCCTTTGGATGAAACAAGATTTTGTTCCCTAAGAAGTGAAATGAATGTGATCGATCTCTCAAATGTGGCTTGAAGTTGATCACACATGTGTAGTCTTGCATCTCGGGTCTAAACATGCTTTTCATGCTATTTATTTGGTATTATTGGCGCATTTTTCATTTCAAATTGCTCTAGATAGTTTTATTCGAAAGTCTAGCACTTCTCAATTACATAATATGTATATGCATGCATACTAACTCTTGGATTGGTCGAAATGTCCATATATAAGCACCAATTTGGAATCAAAATTCAAAATCAGCAAGTAGACAGAAATTGGAAAAATGAGTATCAGGCCGCGGACCGTCCGCCCATGGACCGCGGACCGTCCGCAGCATCAGGAAATGGACAGTCCGAGCAGCCTCGCAGACCGTCTGAGATCATCAGGGCGCGGACCGTCCGCCGCCCCCGCGCGGACCGTCCGCGACAGGGCAGAAAAAGGGACAGAGCCCGCAGACTTGCCAGTTGTGCCCATTTGGTTGTTCTCTCTTGCTCTCCACTCACTATATTCTCTCTTGTGTCGAGTGTGCGCGGACCGTGAAGTAAAGTTGCGTGCGGACAGTCTGACAGCTTGCAGCAACATTCTCTCAACATGTCTTCATCACGGTATTCTCAAATCTTGTGGATTTAGTCAAATTTCATCAACTTTGAGATTATTTGGGTTTCTTCTCTGATCTGAAATTGAGCAGTGGGTTTCAAAATCTGATTGGTGGGATTGATAGTTCTTCTCAATATCAATGCTATGCAAAATTTTGAACCTGTTTGGTTGGATATTATCTGCAAAAACATCAAATTGAACACTTGTGGAGGCTAGGGTTCTTGGAGTCGCCCCTGGTCGGTCGCGGACCGTCCGCCTGGTGGACGCGGACCGTCCGGGCCTCTGGCGCGGACCGTCCGGCCCCCTAGCGCGGACAGTCCGGACCCTGGCAGAGCATTACAGTTCCATTCCTTTTACAAATGGTGATTGGTTTCAATTATTTATCTATGGATGTTTGTCACATTGTTGCAGTGGTCTTGGTGGTCTACGCAAGAAACTTGCAGGTCGCTTTAAATCCAAGCGCCCTCGAGGAAATGATGATGATTATGTACCAACCACTGATTCAGAAGCCCAATCCTCAGCTGGGGGCACTGAATCCATGGATGCGGAAGATTTTCCTCATGTTCATCCTGATTATCCCATTGATATCCAAGGATGGACTTTCCCAAAGCGGAGATTTTCTATGGCTGAGTACTGCTCTCGACGGACTGTGAATCAGTATGCTCTGCCATCAGATACCAACATCCAGTTTTTCCACACGCAGCTGCAGTTTGATGTTTTCTGGGGCACCCTGGTGGATACTAATTTCCATAAGCATCAGGTGATTGATTGGTCATTCCTGCTCAGTCAATCAGTCATGGAGGGTTTGATCCCTAAGTTTGAGGCATGCGGACTATATCAGTTTATGGGGCAGCGCACAGATTTTAATGAAATGGCTGTTAAGCAATTCTTGGCTACCTCAGAGATTGATATTGCAGAAGAATCCATCACCTGGATGACTGGCTTCAAGCGCTACTCTGCTTCTTTTGCTGACTTTGCAGCTGCCAACAGTCTGAACTATGGCACCATTTCTGCTGGAGTGGATCTTTATACTGAAGACAATTTTGAGGATTTTGTGCAGTTTTATGAGCCAGCCAGACTTGGTATACCCAGGAGATTTGGTGAGACAGCAGGACTCAGACATCATCCTGCTGTCATCAACAAGATTGCCAGAGTCACCATCCTTCCCAAGAGTGGTGATAAGAGTAAAATCAGGGATAAGTTCTGGAACATCATCCAGCATATAATGAATGGTGAAGTCATGAACATTGTTCTTTTCATGATGAGGCAGCTTAATGATTTAAAGATGGACAAGAATCAAAACTTGGCATATGCTCCCTACATTATGGCACTGATCAAATCCAAGACAAGATTTGAGGGCCCATGTGAGATTGTTCACACTCCATTCAGGCCTTTTAAGAATGAGATAGGGTTTCTCACCAGGCTGCTCACTCCATTCCCAGATGATGAGGAAGACCCTGGCTATGAGGGTGGAGCAGCTCCTAATGTTGAGGAACAGCAGATGCCTCCTCCTCCACCTCCTCCTCAGCCTCAGCACTATTGGGAGCCTGCTCCAGGATACTTTGATCCTTATTTTCAGAATATGCAGCAGGGACTTGAGCATCACATTGATACACGCTTTGATGGCCTGGTGACACAGATGGATCATCGTTTTGATGCCATGCAGTCTCAGTTTGACAGCAACTGGGATGCACTCAACTCTGAGTTTTCTGATTTTCGTGATCAGATTCACACTAATGTCACTGATCCCATCATGACCAGGCTGAACAATATGCAACAGAGTTTTCAGGACAACATGGGTGCCCTGTCCAGTCAGTTTGATAATCTCTCTACAAATGACAACATGCAGGAGATCAGTCAGAGGCAGCAGCAGCTTCAGCAGGATTTTGGCCAGTTCTCCTCCCTGTTTGATACCTTCAGCACTCATTACTACAATATGCATCCTCCGCCGAGCGATCAGTGAGGCCTCTCCTTTGTGGCAATTGATGCCAAAGGGGGAGAGACAACTGAGAAGTGATGAGGTTGTCTGCCTGGCGTCTTCTTCAGGGGGAGTTGGTGATTCTATGTGGACATTAAGACTTTGCATATGCATGTTACTTTTTGTGCCGTAGTTTGAACTATTAACTCTATGTCGTATGTCTGTGGACTATTTTCTGTAATATTCTGTGGGATGAACTATGTTTTAGTTCAAACTTTTCTATGTGTGGTTATTCGAGGAGTAATTATAATTGCTGCGCTCACTCTATGAATCATCTCTTGTATGCCTCGATAACCATGTTTGTAGGAAAGTCTCCATCAAGCTCAAATATATTATGTGTGTTATATCTTCAACGTCAGATAATCCTGCACACACTTAGGGGGAGCCTTTCTTACATTCTGAGTTTTTTTTATTGGGATTTATCTATCTCTCAGACAGAACTTCAAATCAAGATAAGTCCTATAAAACTCATCTCCAAGATCTATCTTATACCTTAGGTATGAGAGAGATTTGGAGAAACTAAACTTCTCTTTTATATACAATGTGGTGTTGTCATCAATTACCAAAAAGGGGGAGATTGTGAATCATCTAGGCCCCTTTGGTAATGTTTTGGTAATTAATGACAACTTCTTGTGGTCTAATAATTCTTGGAGAAATAAGAATGCAGGTTGAACCACAGTGAACTGAGAAGTCTTGAAGACTTATGAGCATTGGTTGTGGATCAGGTGAAGGCAAAGGTATAACATAGGTTTTGTTTTTGCCGGTCACCAGGTGTGTAGAGAAGAAAGTGACCGGATTGGTAGGCTAGATAGCCGTACTATTAAGAGGGGTTAATGACTTTGTTCTGTGTAAGACTTAGTGCCTCATAGAGCATCTAGTGGTTGCATTTGCATGAGGACTAGCAGCGCTTCCGTTTCGGAGAGTTAAAATCTTTTCAAAAGCGAGTTTGGAAAGTGACTAAATCTTGGGGTCGGCGGACCGTCCGCGCCATGTGACCGGACCGTCCGCGACCCATCCAGAGGGGTCTAGTATTTGTTCTTTTCGGGCTGGTTCTGTTTGTGTGCACTGCGGACCGTCCGGGGCGTAGGGCCGGACTGTCCGCAGTCATGTCCAGAGAAGGCTGTCCTCGGTCCAGTCCCTGTTTTATTAGGCGGACGGTCCGCCTGTGAGAGGCGGACGGTCCGCAAGTGTCCAACTCGTTTTTGGACAGGGACTGTGTGCTTTTACTGTTTTGTACTACGGACGGTCCGGGGGACCAGTCCGGACAGTACTGACTCAGGTCGCGGACGGTCCGGGATTTATAGCCGGACGGTCCACGTGTGTTAACTCCGTTTGATCCGAGGCTCGGGTGTTTGAAATTGCCAGGTCGCGGACGGTCCGGCCTTGAAGGGCGGACTGTCCGGACCCACCTTTTTGAGTCTGCTCTGACATGTTTCAAACGTCTTTATAGCCGTTATGGTGTACGGCGGACCGTCCGGCCCTAGGGCGCGGACGGTCCGCGTGTGCGCAGAACAGCCCCCTTTTGCACATAACGGTTGGATTCTTGTGGAGGACTATAAATAGAAGGGCAGCTCGTGTGAGAGGGCTCTCTTTGCCATTCCTTGCATACATTGAGCTCATTTGTGATCCTCCAACTCACTCTCTCACACTCTTTGCTTGAGATTGCATTCTAGTGAGGGATTGAGTGTTCCTAGTGCATTTGCATCATTTGGTGACTCTTGAGGCACTAGGTGGTACACCGAGCAAGCGTCGTTGGCTTGTTACTCTTGGAGGTTGCCGCCTCCTAGACGGCTCGGGTGATTGTCTCCGTCGAGCTCTCCAAGAAGATTGTGGAGAAGCCGCGGTGTGGATTGTGAGGGGTTCGCGCCTACCTCGCCGGAGCGACAAAGGTGACACTAGTGAAATCGAGGTATTGAGTGATTTCTTGTCCACTTGGCTTAAAGATCAAGACGTGTCTTGATAGAGGAGCAAGTGAGAGCTTGAAGTCCACCTCAACATGGATTAGGGGTGATCGGCAAATCACCGATACCACGGGTTAAATTTCGGCGTCTATTCTTTCTAGCATTACTTATTGCCTTGCAATTGATTAGTGCTTTGCTCATTGTTTTTCAAGTATTCAATCTCCGTAGTTGTTTTTCATACATTGTTTACTTATTGACACTAGATATTTTATTTCTCTTGCTGCATTGATTAATTTTATTAAGTATTGTTGTTTTTAGTCAAAACCGTCTATTCACCCCCCCTCTAGCCGGTGTCCTAGATCCTACAGGAGGGTCCTTAGGCTTCCTCTGAGATTCAACGTTTTGTTGATGTAGCTCTTCGGACCTGGCATACTTCTCGAATAGCTGATATAGCTCTTGGAGATTTTTGGGTGGGTCCCTGATGCAGTGACTATACAGGACGCCAGCCCGAAGGCCACTGATGGCGTAATGGATCGCGATGTGGTCATCAACCGATGGCAGTTGCAACTTGAGGGTCAGGAACTTTCTGTAGTACTCCCGAAGGGTTTCCTTCTCTTGTTGCTTGTAGAGTGATAACTCGGCCAGGGCGTCAGTATCGGGTCAGTACCCTTGAAAGTTGAGCAGGAACTTGTCCCGAAGGCCTTTCTAGGAGTCGATGGACAGTGGCGGTAACCTGGTGTACCAGGTCAAGGCCAGCCCTTCGAGCGCGATGATGAAAGATTTGGCCATGGTTGTGTCGTCCCCTCCAGACGATGCGACCAGCAACTTAGTAGCTTATGATGTATTATGATAGGTCAGTGCTGTCGTTGTATTTGGGGTAAGTGCCTGCCCTGAAATTAGCGGGCCAAGGTGATGCCTAGAGTTGTGGAGCGAGGGGGCTTTGCTCATCGAGGTAGTTGATCCCTTGGAAAGTTGTGACATGCGGAATGAAGGGCCCGCGCTGTGGTATGAATAGATCTCCGGCCGAGATGTGCTGCTAGAGGGGCGGTCCATGCTGCAAATTGTGCTGGCCTTCGCTCTGCATGAGCGTGATTTCTTGCTTGAGCTCCGAGCTCTTAGCTCCTCGTCCCATATCATATGGCGCACCTTGGCCGGCGCGGTGACACGTTGACGCTTGGCCTCGAGGATGTCTTTCTGTCTTTGGAGGTTGTGGTTCTTGATGCGTAGGGCCCTCAGGTGTGGCTGGTCTTTGGCTGAGATGCCGATGACTTTGCCGTCCTCTGTTGCATCTTCGCCCTCTGGTGGAGCGAAGCCTAGAGGTGGTACTTGTGGTACGCCTCCAGAGCTGCAGGTGCGTAGGGTGCCCTCGGGGGTGGGGTGCTCTAGGTGCTGTCTTTTGCTGACAGCTTCATCTTTGAAGGCCTCTTGGGGGTGCTGTCTGCGAGGGCCTTGCCTTTTTTCTCAGCTAGTAGCGCTGCCTTCGCTGCTTCGTCGATGGATGGGGCTGCCTTCGAACTAGCTCGCTTGGGGGCCATCGTGGGTTGTTTTTCGTAGCACGAACGGTGGGCCGCGTCGGGAGGCCCAGGTGGGATTCGGTCCACTATAACGAGCCCTGTGCCGATAAGCATATTATGAGCCACGTCTGTAATAGCCTTTCCTGTAATGACAGTCTATAACCTCCTCTCATGAGAATATTCTGGGGATAAACTAGGTACTCGAGGGCACAAATGTCTTTGACAAGGGATGGGTGGTCACTCGAGTGCCTATAAATACCCCCGTACAGTGCCCTTGAGAGGCCAGATTGATTGAGCTATTGCCATCCCATGTTGAACTTTGCAAACACTCTTTCCACTTTTTCGTTGGATCAACTTGCCTAGGAGGAAGAGTTCCAACAGGGAGCATCAATTTTTTATCAAAAGGTCTAAGTGTGCTTTTTGGTAAAACTGAATTGATTTACTAGGGTCATATGATTTCTCAGGATGGTGTAGCAGCTGACCCTTCTAAAACTAAAGCTATGAGAAAATGGCCCACTCCATCATCAGCAACAGAATTGCGGGGATTTTTGGGTCTAACTGTGTACTATAGAAGGTTTGTTAAGAATTATGGAGTAATTGCCAAGCCACTTACTAGACTATTGCAGCACAAGGCTTTTGTGTGGACTGCAGAAGCTGAGGAAGCTTTTGTTGCTCTAAAACAACCTATGATGACTACTCTAGTTCTGGCTTTACCATAGTTTCAGGTACCCTTTGAAGTGGAAACTGATGCTTGTGCAGTGGGTATTGGGGCAGCGCTGATGCAAAAACATAAACATGTGGCCTATCTAAGCAAGGATCTAGTGCAAAGAATCAGCTGCTATCCATATATGAGAAAGAACTTCTAGAATTGTTGTTGGTTGTTTCTAAGTGGAGACAATATATACAACATGCAGAATTCATCATCAAGACTAACCATAAGGCTCTTAGTATATTGGAGGACCAAACATTGCATTCTGAATGGCAAAAGAAGGCTATGGCTAAGCTTATGGGGCTTCAGTTAAGGGTGGTGTATCGAAAAGGTAAAGAGAATATAGCTGTTGATGCCTTATCTTGAGTCGTACATGCTATGGCAATGCAAACTATGATGCAAGTTTAGCCTCTTTGGATTCAGGATGTACTGAATTCTTATGTTACTGATGTCCAAGCTCAAGAGTTGTTAGGTCAGTTGGCCATTCACAGTCCTGATGAACATGGGTTTTTTTTACATCAGGGTATTATACGGAAGAATGGGTTGATTTGGGTGGCCAGTAATTCTACAACCAAAACCAAACTCATTTCTGTTATGCATGATAGTGCTATGGGAGGGCACTCAGGAGGCCAAGCCACTTATCACAGGCTGAAGAGAATGTTTTGGTGGACGGGACTTAAGCCTGATGTCTTGGAGTATGTCAGTCAGTGTGACTTTTGTCAGCATGCTAAGACTGAAAGAAAGCAATCCCCTAAGCTTCTTCAACCTTTACCCATTCCACAAGGTGATTGGCAGGATTTGACGATGGATTTCATTGAGGGATTACCTAAGTCTGAAGGCTATGACACAATTTTGGTGGTGGTGGACCGTTTCACTAAGTCGGTTCATTTCTTTGCATTGAAACACCCTTTTTCAGCAGCTACAGTGCTCAAATATTTCTGGACAACATTGTGAAACTGCATGGTACTCCCCAGTCTTTGGTTTTTGATAGGGACAAAATCTTTACTAGCCTTTTCTGGAAGTCACTGTTTCAGGCTTTGAATACCAAACTGGCTTTTGTGCTATGATGTACTTTGGCAGGAAGCTAAAATTGAAAAGATGAAATATGAGCATCTGATGAGGGAGGCTGCTTTAGCAGAGAAGGAGCTTCTTGAAGAGGAGTACAAGAAAAGTTTGATGAGGCAAAGAAGGAACTATCTCTGGAGAATGATCTAGTAGGCATGTGGGTTCTTGTTGCTAAGTTGAAACGAGGGGCTTTAAACATATCTGATTTGAATGTTGATGATTGAACTAAAGTGTAAGGGCGTAGCGATCACCACATTGTTGTCTCATAATTGGTGTTAATGAAAAATAACATAGTGCTGCACGAAATCTCTACTTTCTCTTGTAAGAAGGATTGTTCTGTCGGCATAATTTGATTTGCATGTATAATGTCTTCATGCTTTACTTGCCCTTTTATGAAATGTGGCGATCGGTCCTCTTGCCTTACTTTTCTGTTTATGTTCTGCGGTAGAATGATTGGAGTAGATTATAAGTATGGTGCTAATTTCATATAAATAATAATAACTGTTGCTAATTTATGGTCAAGTTAGTAGGATAATAATTTAGTCCCCAAAACAAAATGTATTGTTAAGTCTTATCAAAAGTTTTAAAGAGAATTGGGTGCCATGTCTGTCTGGATGCAAAAAAATGACAACTTTCTGCTTCGTGCTCGCTTTCGCACCGTGGTGGTGCAGCACATTTGCGCCTAGAAGAAGCGGGTGGCGGCGAAGGTAGGGTAGCGACAGTTATGTGCCTTGTTTTCATAATTATTGATGTTGTAACGCACGGGCACCAAACTAGTACATACTTATATGCATATGCCCATCAGGTTGGTCTCAGTGAGAGCGAGAAGAGGAAGTTCTGGTAAGACTTAGATGATAATGGTCAGAGCAGTACCCACCAATAAGAAGCTTTTCATAGGAGGAGATTTCAATGGTCATTTAGGTTCAACAAATACAGGTTATGAGCTGGCTCGTGGAGGTTTCGGGTATAGTAGTAGGAATCAAGAAGGAGAGATTCTCATTTTGGACTTTGTTGTAGCTTTCAACCTAGTGATAGCCAACACTTTCTTTAGAAAGAGAGATTCTCATTTGGTGACTTTTAGCGGTGGCAATAGTTCGAGCCAGATTGACTTTGTGCTCACAAGGAGAGAAGATAAACAAGCTTGTTTGAATTGTAAGGTAATACCTGGAGAGAATGTTGTGCCCCAACATAATCTTGTGGTGGCTGACTTCCATTTTCGGATCAGTACCCATAGGATAAATAAGCCAAAATTGCGAAGTCGGAGTGGTGGAAACTCAAAGGGAAGACATCCGAAGTTTTTAGGGAAAGAGTTTTTGTGGAGGGCGCTTGGTCTGAAGAAGAATATGCAAACAACATGTGGGTGAAGATGGCAACTTATATTAGGAAGGTGGCGTCAGAGGTGTTTGGAGTGACCAAAGGGATCAGCGGTGAACCTAAGGATACTTGGTGGTAGACTGAGGATGTTCAAAAGGCAATAAAGGAGAAGAAAGGATGTTACTGAAAGGGAAATGTGCCCTTGGGCCATTTCTAAGTATTTTGGTGATTGAGTGCCAACACAAGTGCTTTTGTGTTAATCTATGCAAAGTGGTGGACAAAGTGCAAATCAAGTCAAAAGGTATGTTTCTAGACTTAGTACATTGTTTTATGGACTAATGTATTGTGTCTAAGTGCTGGAAACAGGAGAAATCGAGTTGGAAAAGAGATGGCTTTGTTCAGCCAAAGTCTGCGCAGTCTGGGTGCACCGGACAGTGTCCGGTGCGCCAGGCTGGCTCTGGGGAACTTGCTGCTCTCGGGACTTCGACGGCGGTGTGCAGTATAAATCACCGGACTGTCCGGTGAGCCATTCACAGGCGAAGTCGTCGGTCTCGGGAAGCCATCAACGGCGTATGGCTATAAATCACCGGACTGTCCGGTGAGGCACCGGACTGTCCGGTGAGCCAACGGTCAGCCGGGGCAACGGTCGGCCGAGGATTCCGCGCGTGACACGTGGCCGAGCCAACGGTCACAAGGGGGGCACCGGACAGTGTCCGGTGCACCAACGGCTCTCATCTCCAACGGTCGGCTTCGCCAAACAAGGAAAGAAATCTGCACCGGACTGTCCGGTGCGCCAGTCGACAGAAGGTAAGAATTGCCTTCCTACAATGCTCTCAACGACTCCTAGCTGCCTTGGGGCTATAAAAGGGACCCCTTGGCGCGTGGAGAAGCAATCCAAGCATTCTTTGAGCATAGTTGATCACCCACACTTCGTTCTTGCACACTAGTTCGACATTCTTAGTGATTTGAGCTCCGTTCTAGTGAGAAACTCGTGATAGTCTCTTGAGCTCAAGTCTGGGTCCTGTGTGTGCGTATTTGCTGTGATCTTTGTGTCTTGTGTGAGTTGCTAATCCCTCCCTTACTCCGTGCTTCTTTGTGAACATCTTTGTAAGGGCGAGAGACTCCAAGTTGTGGAGATTCCTCGCAAGCGGGATAAAGAAAAGCAAAGCAAAACACCATGGTATTCAAGTGGGTCTTTGGACCGCTTGAGAGGGGTTGATTGCAACCCTCGTCCGTTGGGACGCCACAACGTGGAGTAGGCAAGCGTTGGTCTTGGCCGAACCACGGGATAAACCACTGTGCCATCTCTGTGTTGATCTCTTGTGGTTATTGTGTTTTGTTGAGACTCCTCTCTAGCCACTTGGCATTATTGTGCTAACGACTAACCAAGTTTTGTGGCATTAAGTTTTCAAGCTTCACAGGATCACCTATTCACCCCCCCCTCTAGGTGCTCTCAATTGGTATCAAAGCCGTTCTCTTCACGAAGGGACTAATCGCCCGAAGAGATGGATCCTAAGGGGAAGGGAATTGTGATCAATGATAACGAGAAGGAGTCCTTCGTCAACGAGCCGAAGGATGACAAGCCTACCGACTCGGGCTCGGGCCACAAACGTAAAGATAGGAAGAAGAAGAAGACAAGGCGCATCAAGGAGATCGTCTACTGCGACGACAGCGACGAGTCCACTTCTTCCCAAAAGGACAACGACGACAACGACTACGACAAAAGAAAGACGGTTAATTCGAACTTTCTTTTGATTACTCTCGTATTCCGCAGAGTTCAAATGCACATTTGCTTTCCATCCCTCTTGGCAAACCTCCACACTTTGATGGGGAGGACTACGGATTTTGGAGTCACAAAATGCGTAGTCACTTGTTCTCTCTCCATCCAAGCATATGGGAGATTGTTGAGAGTGGAATGAAATTTGATAGCTCGAATAGTCCTATGTTTATCAATGAACAGATTCATAAAAATGCATAAGCTACTACTGTGTTGTTAGCCTCTTTGTGCAGGGCCGAGTATCATAAAGTGAGCAGCTTGGACAACGCCAAGCAGATCTAGGACACCCTCAAGATCTCTCATGAGGGGAACGACGTCACCATGCTCATCAAGATGGAGTTGGTGGAGGGCGAACTCGGGAGATTCGCGATGATAAGGGGCGAGGAGCCAACCCAAACGTACAACCGGCTCAAGACCCTCGTCAACAAGATAAGGAGCTACGGAAGCACATGATGGACGGACCACGACGTTGTCCGCCTAATGCTAAGGTCCTTTACTGTTCTTGATCCACATCTTGTGAACAATATTCGTGAGAATCCTAGGTACACCAAGATGTCGCCCGAAGAAATTCTTGGGAAATTTGTAAGCGGGCGGATGATGATCAAGGAGGCAAGATACGTCGATGATGCACTAAATGGACCAATCCAAGAGCCTCAAACTATTGCTCTCAAGGCAACGAGGACCAAGGAGGCGCTACCTAGCAAGGTGGCGCAAGTTGAGACGGCGGGGCTTAATGATGAAGAGATGGCCCTCATCATCAAGCGCTTCAAGACGGCGCTAAAGGGTCGCAAGGGGCAGCCAAGCAAGACCAAGACAAAGGGGAAGCGCTCATGCTTCAAATGCGGTAAGATTGGTCATTTTATCGCTAATTGTCCCGATAATGTAAGTGACCGGGAACAAGGAAACAAGAGGGAGAAGAAGAAGGCATACAAGAAGGCTAAGGGCGAGGCACACCTTGGCAAGGAGTGGGACTCGGATTGCTCGTCATCCGACTCCGACAATGAAGGACTCACCGCCACCGCCTTCAACAAGTTATCCCTCTTCCCCAACGAGCGTCACACATGCCTCATGGCGAAGGAGAAGAAGGTATGTACTCGAGACAATACTACTTATGCTTCTTCAAGTGAGGATGAGTCTAGTGATGACGATGAAATAGACTATTCTAGTTTATTTAAAGGTTTAGATAGAAATAAAATTAATAAAATCAATGAATTGATTGATGCTTTAAATGATAAGAATAGGTTATTAGAAAAGCAAGAGGATCTTTTGTACGAAGAACATGATAAGTTTGTAGAGGCTCAAAAATCCCTTGCTTTAGAAATTAAAAGGAATGAAATGCTTTCTGGTGAATTGTCTACATACCATGACTCTATTTCTAACTTAAAGAGAATAAATGATGACTTGAATGCTAAGTTAGAAATAGCTAGGAAATCAACATCTTGTGTAGAACACATTACAATCTGCAATAGGTGTAAAGATTTTGACGTTGACGCTTGTAGTGAACACCTAGTTTCAATTTCCAAATTGAATGATGAACTGGCTAGTCTTAATGCCCAACTTAAGACTAGCAAAAGTGAATTTGATAAGCTAAAATTTGCAAGGGATGCCTACACGATTGGTAGACACCCCTCAATTAAGGATGGACTTGGCTTCAAGAGGGAAGCCAAGAACTTGACATGTCATAAGGCTTCCATCTCCATCAAGGAGAAAGGGAAGGCCCCTATGGCAAATAGTATTCAAAAGAACCATGCCTTCTTATACCATGATAGGAAATATTCTAGGAATGTTCATCATGATAGAAATTGCAATAATGTTGTTTCACATGCTTATGATTCATATGCTATGACTGCTTCTAGTTCCCATGTTGTGCATGATAGAAATGTTGCTAGGAAAAATGCTATGCCTAGAAAAAATGTTGTTCATGCTCCTAGGAAAGTAATGAATGAACCTTCTACAATTTATTTTGCTTGCAATGCTTCCTTTGCTATTTGTAGAAAGGATAAGAAGGTAATAGCTAAGAAGTTAGGGACCAAATGTAAGGGAGACAAAACTTGCATTTGGGTCCCTAAGACTATTGTGACTAACCTTGTAGGACCCAACAAGAGTTGGGTACCTAAGACCCAAGCCTAAATTTGCCTTGCAGGTTTATGCATCCGGGGGTTCAAGCTGGCTTATCGACAGCGGATGCACAAACCACATGACGGGGGAGAAGAAGATGTTCACCTCCTACGTCAAGAACAAGGATTCCCAAGATTCAATCATATTCGGTGATGGGAACCAAGGCAAGGTAAAAGGGTTAGGGAAGATTGCCATTTCATCCGAGCACTCTATTTCTAATGTGTTTTTAGTTGAGTCGCTTGGATATAATCTGTTATCCGTTAGTCAACTTTGCAATATGGGATACAATTGTTTATTTACAAATGTAGATGTGTCTGTCTTTAGAAGGTGTGATGGTTCACTAGCTTTTAAGGGTGTACTAGACGGCAAACTTTATTTAGTTGATTTTGCAAAAGAAGAGGTCGGTCTAGATGCATGCTTAATTGCTAAGACTTGCATGGGCTGGCTGTGGCATCGCCGTTTAGCACATGTGGGGATGAAGAACCTTCACAAGCTTCTAAAGGGAGAACACGTGATATGTCTAACTAATGTGCATTTCGAAAAAGATAGACCTTGTGCAGCTTGTCAAGCAGGCAAACAGGTGGGAAGCTCTCATCACACCAAAAATGTGATGACCACATCAAGACCTTTGGAGATGCTTCATATGGACCTCTTCGGACCCGTCGCCTATCTAAGCATAGGAGGAAGTAAGTATGGTTTAGTAATTGTTGATGATTTTTCCCGCTTCACTTGGGTATTCTTTTTGCAGGATAAATCTGAAACCCAAGGGACCCTCAAGCGCTTCCTAAGAAGAGCTCAAAATGAGTTTGAGCTCAAGGTGAAGAAGATAAGGAGCGACAACGAGTCCGAGTTCAAGAACCTTCAAGTGGAGGAGTACCTTGAGGAGGAAGGGATCAAGCACGAGTTCTCCGCTCCCTACACACTATAGCAAAATGGTGTGGTAGAGAGGAAAAACAGGACGCTCATAGACATGGCAAGGACGATGCTTGGAGAGTTCAAGACCCCCGAGCGCTTTTGGTCGGAAGCCGTAAACATGGCTTGCCACGCCATCAACCAGGTCTACCTTCACCACCTCCTCAAGAAGACTTCGTATGAGCTTCTAACCGGTAACAAACCCAATGTTTCGTATTTCCGAGTATTTGGGAGTAAATGCTACATTCTAGTGAAGAAGGGTAGGAATTCCAAATTTGCTCCCAAAGCTGTAGAAGGGTTTTTATTAGGTTATGACTCAAATACAAAGGCGTATAGGGTCTTCAACAAATCATCGGGTTTGGTTGAAGTCTCTAGCGACATTGTATTTGATGAGACTAATGGCTCTCCAAGAGAGCAAGTTGTTGATCTTGATGATATAGATGAAGAAGACGTTCCAACGGACACAATACGCACCATGGCGATTGGCAATGTGCGACCACAGGAACAATTGGAGCAAGATCAACCTTCTTCCTCAACAATGGTGCATTCCCCAACTCAAGACGACGAGCAGGTTCATCAAGAAGAGGCATGTGATCAAGGGGGAGCACAAGATGACCATGTAATGGAGGAAGAAGCACAACTGGCACCTCCAACCCAAGTTCGAGCGACGATTCAAAGGAATCATCCCGTCGACCAAATTTTGGGTGACATTAGCAAGGGAGTAACTACTCGCTCTAGATTGGTGAGTTTTTGTGAGCATTACTCTTTTGTCTCTTCTATTGAGCCTTTCAGGGTAGAAGAGGCCTTGCTAGATTCGGACTGGGTGTTGGCCATGCAGGCAGAGCTCAATAATTTCAAAAGGAATGAAGTTTGGACACTGGTGCCTCGTCCCAAGCAAAACGTTGTGGGAACCAAGTGGGTGTTCCGCAACAAACAGGACGAGCACGGGGTGGTGACGAGGAACAAGGCTCGACTTGTGGCAAAAGGTTATGCCCAAGTCGCAGGTTTGGACTTTGAGGAGACTTTTGCTCCTATGGCTAGGCTAGAATCAATTCGTATTTTTCTAGCATATGTCGCTCACCATTCTTTCAGGTTGTTCCAAATGGATGTGAAGAGCGCTTTCCTCAACGAGCCGATCAAGGAGGAGGTGTACGTGGAGCAACCCCCTGGCTTCGAGGATGAACGGTACCCCGACCACGTGTGTAAGCTCTCTAAGGCGCTCTATGGACTTAAGCAAGCCCCAAGAGCATGGTATGAATGCCTTAGAGACTTTTTAATTGCTAATGCTTTCAAGGTTGGGAAAGCCGATCCAACTCTTTTCACTAAGACTTGCGATGGTGATCTTTTTGTGTGCCAAATTTATGTCGATGACATAATATTTGGTTCTACTAACCAAAAGTCTTGTGAAGAGTTTAGCGGGGTGATGACACAGAAATTCGAGATGTCGATGATGGGCGAGTTGAACTACTTCCTTGGGTTCCAAGTGAAGCAACTCAAGGATGGCACCTTCATCTCCCAAATGAAGTACACGCAAGACTTGCTAAAGCGGTTTGGGATGGACGCCAAGCCCGCAAAGACGCCGATGTGAACTGACGGACACACCGACCTCAACAAAGGAGGTAAGTCCGTTGATCAAAAAGCATACTGGTCCATGATAGGGTCTTTACTTTATTTATGTGCTAGTAGACCGGATATTATGCTTAGCATATGCATGTGTGCTAGATTTCAATCCGATCCAAGGGAGTGTCACTTAGTGGCCGTGAAGCGAATTCTTAGATATTTAGTCGCTACGCCTTGCTTCGGAATCTGGTATCCAAAGGGGTCTAACTTTGACTTGATTGGATATTCAGATTCCGACTATGCTGGATGTAAGGTCGATAGGAAGAGTACATCGGGGACGTGCCAATTCTTAGGAAGGTCCCTGGTGTCGTGGAACTCTAAAAAACAAACTTCTGTTGCCCTATCCACTGCTGAGGCCGAGTATGTTGCTGCAGGACAATGTTGCGCGCAACTACTTTTGATGAGGCAAACCCTCTGGGACTTTGGCTACAATCTGAGCAAAGTCCCACTCCTATGTGACAATGAGAGTGCTATCCGCATAGCGGAAAATCCTGTTGAGCACAGCCGCACAAAGCACATTGACATCCGGCATCACTTTTTGAGAGACCACCAGCAAAAGGGAGATATCGAAGTGTTTCATGTTAGCACCGAGAACCAGCTAGCCGATATCTTTACCAAGCCTCTAGATGAGAAGACCTTTTGCAGGCTGCGTAGTGAGCTAAATGTCTTAGATTCGCGGAACTTGGATTGATTTATAGCATACATGTGTTTATGCCTTTGATCATGTTCCTTATGCATTTTGTTGTTTACTTGTGGTGCTCAAGTTGTACAAACACTCCCCGGACCTCACAAGTCCTTTTGCACGTGATGCACATATTTAGGGGGAGATGTGCTACAACTTGACCCTTTGAGACTAACCGTGTGCTTGAGTTTACTTAATTTAGTCTCAAAAGAGGTTTGAAAGGGAAAAGGTGGACTTGGACCATGAAAGACTTCCACTGCACTCCGATGAAAGGGTAACTTATTCCAAGTTCATCTCATGTACTCGTATTGCCTTTGTATTCTCATTTGAAGATTTTGGTGAGGCAATGGGGTTTAAGTGCCAAGATTGATTCCGTTTTGGTGCTTGATGCCAAAGGGGGAGAAAATAAGGCCAAAGCAATAAATGGATCAGCTACCACTTGAGAAATTTTGAAAATAGTAGAATAGAGCTTTTGGTTTGTCAAAACTCTCTTGTTGTTTCTTTTTGTCAAAAGTTGGTCTCTTGTGGGGAGAATGGTTGATTATGGGAAATACGGGGAGTTTTTGATACGGTGATCAATATCTATTGGAACAACTCTCTTTATGTCTCTACAAGTGTGTTTGACTTAGAGATAGGAATTTGAAGTTGATTTGCAAAAACAAACCAAGTGGTGGCAAAGTATGATCCATATATACCAAATTTGAATCAAAACAATTTTGAGTGTTCATTTGCATTGATATTGCACTTGTTCTAGTTGTTTTATGTTGTGTTGGCAATAAATCACCAAAAAGGGGGAGATTAAAAGGGAAATGTGCCCATGGGCCATTTCTAAGTATTTTGGTGATTGAGTGCCAACACAAGTGCTTTTGTGTTAATCTATGCAAAGTGGTGGACAAAGTGCAAATCAAGTCAAAAGGTATGTTTCTAGACTTAGTACATTGTTTTATGGACTAATGTATTGTGTCTAAGTGCTATAAACAGGAGAAATCGAGTTGGAAAAGAGATGGCTTTGTTCAGCCAAAGTCTGCGCAGTCTGGGTGCACCGGACTGTCCGGTGGTGCACCGGACTGTGTCCGGTGCGCCAGGCTGGCTCTGGGGAACTTGCTGCTCTCGGGACTTCGATGGCGGTGTACGGTATAAATCACCGGACTGTCCGGTGGTGCACCGGACTGTCCGGTGAGCCGTTCACAGGCGAAGTCGTCGGTCTCGGGAAGCCATCAACGGCGTACGGCTATAATTCACCGGACTGTCCGGTGAGGCACCGGACTGTCCGGTGAGCCAACGGTCCGCCGGGGCAATGGTCGGCCGAGGATTCCGTGCGTGACGCATGGCCGAGCCAACGGTCACAAGGGGGGGCACCAGACTGTCCGGTGTGCACCGGACAGTGTACGGTGCGCCAACGGCTCTCATCTCCAACGGTCGGCTTCGCCAAACAAGGAAAGAAATCCACGCCGGACAGTGTCTGGTGGTGCACCGGACTGTCCGGTGCGCCAGTCGACAGAAGGTAAGAATTGCCTTCCTACAATGCTCTCAACGGCTCCTAGCTGCCTTGGGGCTATAAAAGGGACCCCTTGGCGCATGGAGAAGCAATCCAAGCATTCTTTGAGCATATTTGATCACTCACACTTCGTTCTTGCACACTAGTTCGACATTCTTAGTGATTTGAGCTCCGTTCTAGTGAGAAACTTGTGATAGTCTCTTGAGCTCAAGTCTGGGTCCTATGTGTGTGTATTTGCTGTGATCTTTGTGTCTTGTGTGAGTTGCTAATCCCTCCCTTACTCCGTGCTTCTTTGTGAACATCTTTGTAAGGGCGAGAGACTCCAAGTTGTGGAGATTCCTCGCAAGCGGGATAAAGAAAAGCAAAGCAAAACACCGTGGTATTCAAGTGGGTCTTTGGATCGCTTGAGAGGGGTCGATTGCAACCCTCGTCCGTTGGGACGCCACAACGTGGAGTAGGCAAGCGTTGGTCTTGGCCGAACCACGGGATAAACCACTGTGCCATCTCTGTGTTGATCTCTTGTGGTTATTGTGTTTTGTTGAGACTCCTCTCTAGCCACTTGGCATTATTGTGCTAACGCCTAACCAAGTTTTGTGGCATTAAGTTTTCAAGCTTCACATGATCACCTATTCACCCCCCCTCTAGGTGCTCTCAATTACAGGAGCTTGTTCTATGACAGGAGTGCAGTCAACATAGAGAGGTATAAGGTGGAAAAGAAGACTGCAAATCGAGATGTGAGTGAGGTAAAGGGTCGAGCCTATGATGATCTTTACCGAAGACTACATACAAAGGAAGGGGAGAAGGATGTCTATAAGATAGCTATGATTCGGAAAAGGAAGATGAGGGACCTCAACCAAGTTAAATGCATTAAGGAAGAGATGGATCAACTCTTGGTGAAAGGACAAGACATCAAACAAAGGTGGCAGAGGTATTTTGACAATCTTTTTAATGGTGAGAATGAGACAATGGACATCCAATTGGATGACTCCTTTGATGATTTAAATAGATGCTTTGTACGCAGGATCCAAGAATCAGAGGTCAAAAAGCTTTAAAGAGGATGAAATGGGGCAAGGTGATGGGCAAGATGGAATCCCAATAGAGGTGTGGAAATGTCTTGGGGACATTGCTATCGTTTGGCTAACCAAGTTGCAACCATATTTTTCGATCAAACAAGATGTCCGATGAGTGGAGTACATTAGTACCAATCTTCAAGAAAAAAGAGAGATATTCAAAGTTGTTCCAACTATCGAGGGATTAAGCTCATGAACTATACTATGAAGATATGAGAGAGAGTTGTTGAGCATCGCCTGAGAGGAATGACACATATCACCATGAACCAATTTGTATTCATGCGTGAAATGTCAACCATGGAAGCAATTTTCTTAATAAGGCAGGTCATGCAGCGATATAAGGAGCAGAAAAAGGACTTGCACGTGGTTTTTATCGACCTAGAAAAGGCATATGTAAAATAGTCTATTTATAGTCAAACAATTATAATATATAAATCTATTAGTGTACATAAGCATATATATACATACATATGTGTGTATATATATACCAAATAAATATTGTTAGAATAATTACGACAACTATATTTTTTATAAGCCTATTTGTAGTCAAACATTTATAATATTTTCAATGAACATAATGAAAATAAAAATCATGTCAATTTAAATATTTATTCCCTATTGCAGATGTGAAGCACGAAATGTTATAAATATTAAGGTAGAACCTCATATTATCTCTACTACTACTTAAGTGCCTACTGTAGGCGTTCACAGCATAGTGGTGCATGTTCTGCCGCCCCGCATCCCGTCCGCCTCGCCCTCCCCCGCGGCAATCTCGGCGCTCGCCCTCCCCCGCGGCAAGCTCGCCCTCCCCGCGGCAATCTCGGCGTTCGCCACAATCACGGTGTTTGTCCCTCCCATCTCACTGCCGCCTCATAACACTCCCGTGTCCCATGCATACGCCCAAGACCGAGCCGCCTGGATCTGATTAGGTTGGCTCTCGTCGCGGGGGGCGAAGGGGAAGGGGAGGAAGAACCAGGAGGCGTGCGTTCGTCCAAGATGCTACAGCTGCTGATGGCGCTGGCCTTCTCGGCGGCCCCGCTGACGCTGTACGTGCCGCCGGCGGAGCGTCCCACCAAAATCCAACTAACCATGTATCTCCAGCGCCTGCCACTGCCGCCTCTACGTCTAGGGTTTCCTCACCATACGCTCCGCCGCCGCTGTCTGTTCCTTCCCTTTTTTGCTTTTCGCTTCCACCAAATCTGCCCCCGGGCTCCAAAGGCTACAGCTGTCCCGTTTGAAGGAGAAGGATCCCTCTGCTTCTGCAGGCGCCTCCACCCCCGCACTGGAGCCGAGCAAGAGCTACACGGAGGTTTCTCGGCTATTTATGGCGAGCGGGGGCCGCATGTCTGGCGTCGTCAACCCGTCGCAGCTCATCCATTCCCCTCGTCGAGGGCGTCACCTTCGCTAACGGTTTTCGCAGATCTAGGCCAACCATGGTCGCTACTGCGCGCTGAACCCGGACGACGACCTGGTCCCCGCTACGACGACAAGGACGTGGTGGTGGAGAACATGCGTAAGCTCTGCGTGCACTGCGTCGCCAACACCTTCGGTCGACCCTAGGTGTGGTGGGACTAAGCCGTCGACTACAACCTCTGCTGCTCCATGAAGGTATGGATAACAAGTACAACCACGCCTACGTCGAGGACGTCGTTCGGTCACTCGGTGCACGCCCTTCTCTTTCTCTCACATGATGATCGATGTTCAAGTTTGTCATGCTAACTAAAAATGACAAAGCGGTCAAAATAGTGGCCATGTTCTTGGTAGCAATTTTTGCTCACGTGGTAATGATGGTTAGGTTTTGACTCTTGGAGGAATATATGAGACATGGAACATATTTGTCCACGTACTAGCATCGCTTTCAACGGTCTCTTTCTTTGATGACAGAGTGAGTGCCATCACTTTTAGTGTGCAAGTGGCTTCGATGTCTTAAGCTTTGCTGCTTGGGCATCACATCTGATCATTGCATGGTTTTTCTCATCGCTTGCTAGGGATTCTTTTGTTGTGGGACACAATCAGGGGAGACAAACAGAACAGACAGATAGACACTGATGAGACTGAATGTCCTGCGTGATGTGCACATATTTCTTTTGTTGGAGTCTGATGAACAGACAATCTAGTTGACCAGCAATTTGTTTCACTTTTTTTGTTCCTGGCACGGACACTTCAGTTTCAACTATTAAACTATAATATGATGTAATAATGTAGAGACAAGACACCATTTTCAGCAGCAGGTCCGTGCCAGACGCCCTCGACGCCCATGCTCGGAACTCCACGATTTGGCTGGCCAACACGCCACACTAGCGTGCACTGCGCAAGACCATGTGCACTGAGCTGTTCGCGCCACGCCGGCTGGACACGTTGTACCATCTCCAGAGCGAGAAGCTACAGGAGCTCGTGGACCGAACAAGCCCAAAAGGTATGGTTTCCCTACCTACTGCTCTATCTCTCTCTCTCTCTCTCTTTTATCAGTTCACTTCTCATGATGACTGTTGCTTGTTACTATGGTGCTTTGGTGAGAGCTTGGCTGTTGGGCTAGGATTAAGTGTTAAGTTGAGGGGCATACACTGTTCACAAAGTTGTGGTCTGCTCGATCCCCTGTAGAACAGATTCATTGTTGCAAGTAGCATTATGCTCGATCTCTTGTAGTATGATTCATTGGTCCTAAAAATTTTCATTTGGTTAAAAATGGAGAACTGTTCTCCATGCTTGACCTGTGTTATTACAAAACTCTTATATAGAGGCCTGAAATACAATGAACTTAATCCCCTTTTGTCTGATAAATTTAGCGTAGGGTGGATTGGGTGTGTGGTTCAGTGTTTGGTGATGGAATTGCTATTCTTTTTTATCAAATGCAGGTTAGGCTGTCTTGGATCATCAGACAGATCAGCATGACTTGCAATCAGCAAGCTACTATTTACAGTTTACAGATGTCCTCTACTTGCCAAAAAATAACAAAGGGCTTCTCGTTCTTGAAAGCTGCATAGATAGCACCTCAACTTGGCCACTAAAACAACTAAGTTTTTTTATGGACATGTCTGATGTTTTGCTCAATAATTGTGCAAATTTTCCTTTCATCATTTTTCTTTGATTCATTGATTTTCTTGGGCTTTAGGTCTTGCTTGATCTAAGTTATTAACCCTTTTTAAAGCTGGATGGTTGAAGATGGTGAAAAAATCAAATTTCTAAGTGGTGGGACACTGGGACCCATTTTCACCATGGATCTGACAAATATATATCAAATATTGCAAATGTAAGCATTTTGTCTTGAGTCTTGACTCCTTTGCAAGTTGCCCTGAAATTCTTTTACCTAGCCATCTCTACTGCTTGGCAGATGCTAAATTTCAAAGATAACAATATAAACAATGATGCTCGTCCCTTCGATTACGCAATTCCAGGCTTAAAGCTATATAAACTTGGCATTTCCTAAACCATAGTCAACCTCACTTTTATTTATTCACTATATAAAGTACAATTAGGATTATTTGCTCATGTGTGATATGGTTTTCCATGTTATGTTTATAGTTCTGCTATACTTTATTGCAATTCAAAATGTGTAGTGAAATGGCCCATAATTAAGGTTTTTCAAGGAGCTGATGTCAAAAGTTGACATAACTCTCCTACATAACTAAATGATACTCATCTAGATTTTGATGACTTGGAGGTATGTTAGTCAATGGGATACTCCCTGATCATGCACAATAAATCTTGGGTTGCTGTTTTAACACTGACTAATAATAGATAAAGCTTGGAGAGCTGGAAGCTGAGCTAACTAAGGTCAACACAGTGCTGTCGAGTATCTGCTAGAAACAACAACAGTTAGCATCAAACCTTCTGGTGGGGGACCAAAACATCTAGCTATCTTGGTAGTGCTAAAATATAGATTGGTCTAGTTTGGCATGCATCTTCTCAAGAGGAAGTTATAGACTGCCAATTCAGAAGAACCTCAACCCCGTCTTCAAGGTATAAGACCAACTTCCCCTTTCTGCCCCATTGAGGTCAAATGATCTGATATACATGTGTACATTGAAATCATCAATCAATCTTACAAGTGGGCTTTGTCAAAGTCATTGCTAAGTTCCTAAGAACGGCTTCGAACAAGCTGCTGAGAGGCATATGAAGCATTAGCTTGTGCAGGAACTCTCAACTCGCTGCAAGAGCAAACTATGACTTTTGAGACTGTTATGCCTTGTTTCAACTCTTTTCGTGTGTCTCAATATTATCGATTTTCCTATTCCATTTCAATAAAACACTGCTTGGCTAAAAGAAGCATATCAAGATGATACTACAAATCTCCTCCCCCTTTGTAAAATTTCAAACCTAAGCTACCATGTTTTCCACATAATTTATGTTTAAATTTATTTGTAGTGGGAAAGGAAAAAAATTATAAATCTCATGTGTAGTGGGTGCATATGTATATTGCCACCATTCTGGGTGGCTGATGATCTTCCTCTCTAAGACATTCTAAATGAGTTCCAAAAAGGGCACAACCACATGGTTGTGGCAGTTAAACGAACAAAGGAAGCATGAGTATCCACTGAAAAGCAAGAGAGCACAACAACATATTATAAAACAAACCCTAAAGATGCTCATGCTGATGGTACACATCTTTTAATTTTTTCTGCACTGATTAAGCTTCACTCTAAAAATTGTGTGTTGATATATACATAGTACTATTCTAGTAGCCTTTTGCTGATAACATGTATTTCCAGGAAGTGACTGATTTGTCTTTGGCTTTCAGGCTCATCCCGTTCTTGTACTAGCACTGCCAGAAGTCATAGAATCAACGTAGAAGTTGTGTGCTATCATGTTTTTTGTAAGTAGATCTATGTTATGCTAGTGTTTGACATGATAGAGACTGTGCTGGTGAAGAAGATGTGGCTCTCTCTCGATCTCAAGTTGCGTTTGATTGCACGGACTATCTATGTTGGTAATGCACATGAGTCTGAACTGAGTTGACCTGAGCTGAGTTGAACTGAACTTGTGCTCCAAATTGGCGTCTCACTGAATTGATGTGATGCAACCTTGAGCAACGTTCACAATGTTCATAGTCATCACCTTCCCCTTCTCCGGTGCACTGCTCGGTTTCTTTGGCAGGTTTGCCTTTGCGCCGACCACTTATTTTGTAAGCTCTCATTAATCCATCTATCCTATTTTTTCTTGCAATTTCATAGCCTACAATTGTATATCTCTACTACTACTTATGTACGTAACGTAGGCGTCCACAGTCTTCCACGGCGCACGTTCTGCCCCTAGCCGCGCCACCGCTCGATGCCTGCAGCATGCTCCTGCCCCTCCACTGCAATCACTGCGGCAGCTTTACTATGTCCCCGTAATCACCGTAGCGGCCAGATCCAGCCTCATCTTCTTTCTCGGTGACGGCGCCAGGCCAGAGGGAAATCTGGAAGCGCGGCGGGCGAGCAGGATGAGCAGTGTGTTGCCGAGCTCAGAAGAAGACGGGCCCCGACGCCTCTTTGGCGCCCTGCGGCGGGAAGCAGAAGGGCCACGCCCACCGCGGCGCCGGCGCTGTCGCGACCATCGAGAGCGCGCACCCGGCGGCCATGGCGGCGGAGAGCGTCAGCAGGACCACATTGTGGGCGGTGGATGCCGCGCGGAGAGCCGGCGGAGGCAGCGTCAGGACTCAGGAGGTGGGGCAGGACAAGGTGGCGGAGGACGAGCCTCAAGTATTCTTCTATCCCTATTATCTAGCATTCTCAATATTTTCTTTAGAATATAGCTTCTGAACCATCTATAAGTATTAGTTGTTAGTAGGACATGGTAATTTATTCCTAGCATCCATTACAGTTTTTGTTTATCACCCAAAAATTATATGTGCTCAAGTTTGCTTCTACAATTCAGGATTAATGCGTTATAGCTCAATTTGATTGTTGTGTTGTTGTTTTCATTAGGCTGCTTGGATCCTGAGAACTTTAGGAAGTTAAAACTTGTTGAAAAGAAACAAATAATTTATAATTTTGCCAGGTTCAAATTCACTCTTCCAACTCCAAGTTCTATATTAGGCCTTCCAATCGATCAACATATAAGTTGCAGGTTTTAATTCTGCCTTTTCCCTAAATTTTGCTTAAGATAAAAGAATACCGATGACATGACTTAGAAAATATAGTTGAGTTTTGATTGTTGTGCAGTTGCATGACGACCTTGCATTCCCAGGTCCTGAAAAATCAGGAGATGATTCAGTCAATATTGAGGTTAAAGTACACCATGGTTCTAATCTATCTCAGTTAGGATCAACTGATCTCTTGGATGATACTGAATTGCTTCACCAGGGCCATAACCATAAAGATCGATCCAATGGGGATATGATAGAGCAAGTTGCTTTTGAACCCTGCACAAATGGGGATGATATCGTGGAGGCTGCGGCTGCTACCAAATGCTTAGAAAGCGGAGCGATGCTGGTTCCATCCGAAGAGAGATCAAATTTGAATGATAGGCAGCATACCCCCAAGCTGGAAAGCCCATACATCATGGAATCTGGCCTTAACTGTGATAAAGATGCTCGCAATACTTTGGACAATGGATTTGTTGTGGCTGTTGCTGGTAAGAAAACTCCATCTGGTTCTGGTCACTATGAACACAATGTCTACCAAGTTTCAGGCATTTGTGCTACGTCTGAAGCTACACTAGTTGGAGTGTTAGAAACTAGAATAGCTGTGGAAACATTATCCCTGGTAGATGAGCAACTTAATCTTGTGCTGGATGGTGATGAAGTTGAGAAGCACAGCTTAAACTGTGAGGCAGACACCGGTCGGATTCTTGGTACTGTATCTGTTACGAGACAACACAACCCTTGTGCCCAAGGACGGTCACACCATTTGTTGCCAGGAACTAGAGCTACCAAATGGTTTATCCTCGTTTCTATTTCCCGAAGAATCTGGAATTTGTCAGTATACGAGTGTTTCAGGATCAGGTCAGTAATAGTGATTACTTCCTTATATACTCTTAACTTAAATTAACCTTGGCAAAGTTACCTGTAAATCTTCCTTCTGCTCATTCCAGCTTCTACTATGTTAGGGCCTTGCCTGCAGCACGTAAATGAAAGCACCAGTACGCAAGCGACTTACAATATTGAAACGCTCAATCAGCATCACGAGTAGTACGACCAAACCGCTCGTGGTATCCTGGCTAGCAGTTTTCCTGAAGCTGTAGGGATTGAACAGTCAGGTCTGACCCCTACTGCAAAAGCATCTGTGTTGCCAGTGCCAGATGGGTAGCCTAACAACAAGCTGGAGGGCAACGAAGTGGATGAGCACAGTTGTAGCTATGATGCCGAGTTCCTGAACAGAGAAGCGTCGAACCTTCACAAAGATGTTTGCATGGATCCATGCAGTGAAGATAGTCATCGGAGTCATCTACCTCCTCTGAGATCTCCTCAATGTTTGTTTAAAATCCGTGCAGCGATATTTTATTACTTTTATCAATGATTCTACTTGATTTTGTTATGTGTATCTCTTAAAAATCAAAAGACAAATCTTTGAATTATTTTAAGACCTACAAAGCTGAAGTTGAAAATCAACTCGAGAGGAAAATTAAATGGTTAAGGTCTGATCGTGGTGGAGAATATTTTTCAGGTGATTTTTCTGATTTTTGTGTGGAACATGGTATTATTCATGAGAAGACACCACCATACTCACCACAATCCAATGGGGTTGCTGAGAGAAAGAACCATACTCTAACTGATTTGGTTAACACCATGTTAGATACTTCGGGACTATCTAAGGAATGGTGGGGTGAGGCGATCTTGACGGCGTGTAATGTCCTGAATAAAGTTCCCACAAAGAACAAAGAAATCACACCATTTGAGGAATGGGAAAAAAGAAAATTAAAT
The DNA here is from genome assembly GCA_029449295.1 of Zea luxurians. NCBI lineage: Eukaryota > Viridiplantae > Streptophyta > Magnoliopsida > Poales > Poaceae > Zea > Zea luxurians. The sequence continues at coordinate 26,988,742 of JAOPSE010000011.1, read as the reverse complement.
ATCTCCTATTTGCACACCTGGAGTTGTTTGGCTAAAGTGAGTATGCCAATTAACAAGAAGCGTAAATTAGGACTAAAAATTGTTGATTGTGTTTTCCTTGGGTATGCTTTCCACAGCATTGGATATAGGTTATTAATTATAAACTCTGGAGTATCAGACATGTTGCTTGGTACTATTATGGAGTCCAGAGATGCTACATTTTTTGAGGACGAATTTCCCATGAAAGCTATACATGATACGTCTAATGATGAATCAACGCTACCCCATGAGCATTTTATTTCAGTAGAACACATTGAGGAATCCCATATACATAATCTTGTGGAAGTTGACAATGTATCAACTTGAAAGAGTAAGAGACCAAGGATTGCAAAGTCCTTTGGTGATGATTACATTGTATATCTTGTGGATGATATACCAAGTACCATTGAAGTGGCATATTCCTCTTGTGATGCTGACTTTTGGAAGGAAGCAATAAGGATTGAGATGGATTCTATTATGTTTAATGCAACTTGGGAGGTCGTTGAGCGTCCTTATGGGTGTAAGCCCATTGGGAGTAAATGGGTGTTCAAGAAAAAGCTTAGGCCTGATGGTACTATTGAAAGGTACAAGGCGAGGCTTGTAATTAAAGGCTATTCACAGAAGAAAGGTGATGATTTCTTTGATACTTATTCACCTGTGGCTCGATTGACCATAATTCATGTGCTACTTTCTCTGGCTGCCTCTCATGATCTTCTCGTCCATCAAATGGATGTTAAGACAACATTCCTAAATGGAGAGTAGATGAGGAAATCTACATGGAGCAACCAACTGGGTTTGTAGCAAACGGTCAAGAAGGCACGATGTGTAAGTTATTAAAATCTTTATATGGCCTAAAACAAGCACCTAAGCAATGGCATGAAATGTTCGATAGAACTTTGACATCTATTGTCTTTGTTGTGAACGAAGTAGACAAATGTGTATACTATCGGTATGGTGGGGGTGAGGGAGTAATTTTATGCCTGTATGTTGATGACATTATAATCTTGTGGACGAACCTTGATGTGATTAAAGAGACAAAAGACTTTCTATCTAATAATTTTGAAATTGAAGATTTGGGAGAAGCTAATGTTATTCTTAACATTAAGCTACTGAGAGAAGGAAATGGTGGGATCACACTTGTGGAATCCCATTATGTGGAAAAGGTTTTGAGTCACTTTGGTTATAGCGAATTTGAACCTGCTCCAACACCTTATAATCCTAGTAAGCTCTTGAATAAAAATCGAAGGATATCTAGAGATCAATTGAGATATTCCCAAATAATTGGTTCACTCATGTACTTAGCTAGCGGTATGAGGCCTAACATCTCGTTTGCTTTGAGAAAACTTAGCCGTTTGTTTCAAATCCGGGAGATGATCACTAGCGTGCCCTTGAGAGAGTTATGTGCTATCTAAAAGGTACTATGAGTTTAGGCATCCATTATAACAGGTACCCAAAAATACTGGAGGGTTATTGTGATGCAAATTAGATATTTGATGCTGATGAGATATATGCCATAAGTGGATATGTGTTTTCACTTGGAGGTGGCGCTGTTTCATGGAAGTCTTGCAAGCAGACCATCTTAACGAGGTCGACTATGGAAGCAGAACTCACAACATTAGATACCGCTTCAATTGAGGCTGAGTGGCTTCATGAACTCCTTATGGATTTATTGGTGGTTGAAAAACCTATGTCGGCCATTTCTATGAACTGCGATAATTAGACTATGATAATTAGGATAAACAACTTTAAGGATAATATGAAGTCGACAAGGCACATAAAGAGGCATTTGAAATCTGCCAGAAAATTGAGAAACTCTGGAGTATTAGCATTGGACTATGTCCATACGTCTAAAAATATGGCAAATCAATTTACTAAGGGGCTATCATATAGTGTGATAGATAGTGCATCGAGTGATGGGCCTAAGACCTACCTAAAGTTTATCATAGTGGTAACCTGTTCTATGTGATTGGAGATCCCATGAATTAGAATGGTGAAACAAGCTAGTGGTAGACTGAGAGGAAAGACACTTAATAAGGTTCATTTTAGATACACATCTTTCCTTACTATAAGGCAGGTTGGTGTTTACACCTTAATATGTTCCAAGTGGCATTGTGAAGCAAAAAAGTTGTCATCAGAACATCTTTAGAGGAACATATCTATATGGGTTAACCGTTAGTCACAGTTTATGAGACCTGGGTGGTCTCTAGATACGCATGAAAGGCTATGGAGTTTGACTCATATGCTGCAACCAGAGGGGATGCGCTTGGCAATCTAGTACTGGTAAAGAGTTTAGATGAAACTTATTCCACACAAAATTGTCAATTCAAGGCCTAGTCCATTGTGCAGTTGTGGTTAAGTGTAGTCTAGGTTCTAGGTAGATGTTCAACTTAACAGTCTCCATCGAAATACCAGTATATCAAACGTTTAAGATGATGAGAGCATTTTAGTGTGACTTAGCATTTGGTGGTGATTGTTGGATTAATGTGGGTCTGACCTAAATTAATATTCAATAACAGTCAATGCTAAAGGCCCACTTTAATGCTATGGTGTACTAATACTTTAGTATCATACCGAAAGTTCAAGGGACAAATCAATCAATTTAAATAGGTGGACCATTGGTGCATCTATTGAGAAGTTGATAAAATGATGAAGGACTGCCACACGCACGCGCGCCGACGGTCGGGCCAGGTATGGCCGAGGCCGTGCCCGTGGTAGATCAGACCTTACTCTGAATATTCTTGGCCATGCCCGTGGTAGATCGGACCTTAGTCCGAATATTCCTTCCTAACGGTTTACCGTCGTTCGTTACTGGGTGTTTCCTGTGTTATGGCTAGTAACGGACGGGCTGTAATGGCTGTCGGCTAGTAACAGACGTCTCTGATGGCATCAGTTTCTGGCTGGCTATAATGGTAGCTCTGATGGCGACCGTTACTGTCCATTCACCTCCCTCTTCACGTGAACAAATACGAAGGAGGTAAGGCTACTTCTGGTTACACGAGAACAGATTCTCAGACGAGTTGCACATTGCCCATTCCTGTCCCACCTTCTGCGAGTACAAAGAGAGTGGGAGAGCAAGCCTCCGAAATCGTCGTCCGCAGAGCAACACTTGCACGAGTGTGCGGGCGATCAGATTTTTGGGGAGCGTACTCGCGATTACTCGCTCCGTCCGCTCGACCAACGTTGATCCAGTTCTTCGTCGTCGGCGCCGTTCGTGGGACAACACTGCATACACCTGTCTGCATCGACTGCGTACGATTACATCGAACATACACACAGGATGTCTCATGCGAATGGAGCCACTGATGCCTTGAGCATCGGTCCCTTCGCGGGGTACACTCTGTTCTTTGTATTTGTGCATATTTAAATGTTGTTTAGTGCTTATGTGAGTAGTGATACATATATACATATAAATGTCGTCACATACATCACTCTGGATTAAATTAAAACTGAAATGCCTAATTCTCTAACATCTAGCACCCATCCTTTTATTAAAATCATATAGATGTCCACACATGTTTGTTAACTTTACTTTATTCACATCTCTTCCTCGCCTAGACGTGACAGATATAGGACCTATTTGGTTTGTTACCTCACTTGCCACAGTTTGCCACGCCTAAGATTATGCATGTTTGACCAAGTTAAGCATGCGTTTGATTTATAGCCACAGTTGTGGCACAATGTTTCTCCTACCAAGTAGGTCCCACTCATAAATAACTTATAAAAATGTGGCAAGGTTCTCTGTATGTCATAATGTGGCGTAGAATTTGAGGGCTTAACCGTAGGCAAACATGACAGAAAATACGTGGCACTTTTTGGCACCTTAGATATGCAACCAAATATGCCCATAATTTGTTCATTACTACTTTTTTTACATGGTCACTCCTATTTGCCATCGGCGCACAACCATTGTCGAAAGCTGCAAATTAATTCTATTATTCTATTCATATTATGTACTGGCTTCCATAAATATATTAATGCCTACATATCTACTACTTATTAAGACAGTAAAGGGTAGGCTGCCATTCCGTGTTCTGTTATTCCCATCCCCCCTTCCTCTTTCTCATTCCCCCTCCCGTCAAAGCCCATTTCCATTCCCAGCTGTCATTCCGTGTTCTGTCATTCCCATTCCCCCATCTCGATACTGTCTTTCTCATTCCCCCCTCCCCGCAAAGCTCATTCCCATTCCCACGTGCATTCCACACCTAGCTAAAATTAAATTAAAAAACATAAATGTGACTCCAATGAGATTTGAACTCATGACCACTCAAGCAAATGTGCTCGTAGCTATCACTACACCACATGTATGTTTATATTAATAACTGTTACAGTAAAAATATCTACTACATCTCTCCCAAAGCCCACCTACTACCCTTGCACAATATGTATTAGTAGATAATTATCAACGAGATTCCTGAATTATATTTTTAGATGGAGGGAATAGTATTTAAAGAAGAGCCTTGCATGTAATTTCTTTGTTTGAATAATGTTTTTAACTTAAATTCCTTTTTATATGTGTGACATTTATTCTCCATAATATTTTTCCATGGATCTGACTTATGAGTCATTTTCATAAACCAACGCCAAAGATGAATCCATGTTTCTTACTTAGAAACCCCGAACAAACATCACTGGCAGGAGGTGCTCGCGTTGGCGTTGCTCATCGACGACGAGAAGAAGCTTGGCGACTACCAGTTCGACCTCTGGAAGCAGTCCTACATGCCCCCATGCGCCACTGTGTTCGGTAAGCTCCGTCGCAGCCGCCTCTTGGACGCGATCTAGAGCGGCTGCATCATGTTGTCCATCTTTAAACAGGAGAACCTCATGATTGTCGCCAACGCCGGCGACTCTCGGGTTGTTCTAGGCACCGCATCCGACGACGGCGCCGCCACGCCGTCTAGCTCATCATCCACCTGAAGCTCAACCTGCCATGTAAGTCGCTACTGAACGACCATGAATTCTTGTGCGCTGGGACGACGACCGTTGCTGACGTTATGTGAGTGTCCTCGAACAAGATGTATGTAGAGGAGTAGCACATCCGGTGGTGCAACGGCTAGGTGTACTACCTCGCTGATGAGCCTAGGGTGCACTTCGTTTGGCAGCCCAGCTAAGAGTCATCGGTACTCGCCATGTCGTGCGCATTCGATGACTACTATATCAAGGACTGTGACGTCATCTTGGCGCTAGAGGTGACGCAGAGGAGGACCGACAACAATGACCACTCGCCATCGTCGGGGTAGCTTTTGTGCCGGCCTGCCTTTAATTCTCTTCGCAAACACATACACTTGTCTTTTTTAAGCAACCGTGTATGGTGGTGTGTACCTGATGACTGACAATGTACGAGGGAACTTGTACCGGCAGGTGTGGCACGTGCTCTTCAATGATGAGACCATACAAATCGTGGCATATATCAAAGTCTGCATGATACTGATGATTGTAATGTAGTAGTGAAACAGCTAAATTAAAATAACAAAATTTATGTATGACCAGGATTACAAATAGACATTATGAAACATTTTCTTATAACAATATAAGATATATTTTGTATATAAGTTATCATGTTATTATATGTTCCCGTTGCAATGCACGGGTACTCACCTAGTTTCTTATATAAATCTGAAATATCAGGTTGCTTACATACATCGTTGTTTTAACATATTGCTAAAAGACTCGCGCAAGCGCTAGCAAGTTACTAGTAACAAAATAAAAACAATAACTTGTTTAAGCAACTAAAGAAGAGGAATGTAGAATATGTACTCTCTCTTTTTTGCAAAATAAAAAATAAATTGCTACGAGAATATATTATTTTGTGTATAATAAAAGGGAAGTTGTTGGGTGAGTGAGATGGTAACGAGATAGAGGAATGTTCTAGCGGAGGTGAGGCGGTTGATATTTTGGAGGCTAGCCGGAGAGAGACGCGGTTAACATTCCTCTTCCCTTCACTTCTCTTTTCTTATAGAAGACACGACAACTACGTCAAAGATGTTGAGAACTATGTTACCACGGATCGTCAGATCCGTTTTTTTCTCATTCGTCAGCAGATTAAGCGCGAGAAGATATGGATAACTCGTATCCTTTTTTTAGAAACACAACAGAGAAACACATAAGATACAGAGTATAGGGTTAGACCTCTAGTCTTTTTCTGTTCTATATATTATAAGAAGGTGTACAGGTTCCTTATATAAATATGTGAGACCCCTCAAAAGCAAAATAGATATTTACTTACATAATCCTAACTAGGTTACTCAAGGTAGGCGAAGAAGAGAAGGGAATGGATGCAAGGAAGGAGCTGCGGCGTAGCCGTGCGGCAGCAGCGGGGATCGTCTCGCGGGCCGTGGGCCGTGGGGTAGAGAACTAGAGATAGGCTGGATCAGAAAGCGTGCACGACGCCAGGCCGTAAATAATACCCTACACCTACAATTGGGCCAGGCCACACAAGCGTGCCCGGGGCACCGCCCATTGACACATCATCGAGCGCAACGCGGTCGTGATTGCGAGTGAATCCGTGGCGTCCAACTCCCAAGCCCCTACCGGCAACCCTAGCGAGGCGATGGGGAAGGCGGAGGCGAGGTCAAGGGGGCGCGGCGGCGGCGGCGGCGGCGGAGGCGCCAGCGGCAATCCGGGGTATCAACTCCTGGCTTCCACCCCCACCCCCCCTCTCTTGGCTTATTTACGTTCTCGATCTCGATTAAGCGGTCTTATTGCTTGGCCTTCGGTTTTGGGATTTTCAGGAAGATCTTCGTCGGAGGGCTCCCGCGGGACACCACGGATGGTACGTCGATCGGTTCCTTCGTTTTGTGCTTCGTCGCGTTCGATGCTTGTGCTGATTCCCGCGGATTGGAATATGAGATCGCGATTCCGTTTATACAACTTAAGTTTTTTTTTCTCTCTCTCTTTGGTCGGGGCGTTGGTCGGGGTGGGGCGTGGTGGACGGTATGTTATTCACTTTTTTTTCACTGCACTTCTATGGCTGTACTGTGCCTCGTCATATTTTGTTAGTTGCATGAAAATTTACAGTGGTGTTTTGTGCTCAGTATGGATTCTGGTCTGTGCTGTGGCCTGTAACTAATGCGAGCTGAGCTGTATGCAATGCACCGGCACAATGATTTTTTATGCTTCTGTTATGTGACAACTAATCTGTTTTAGTTGCTACAGGCACTTTTAGTACATATGCAGCTATATGCCTGATTAAGATCTTCATGTGTCCGTATTATGTTCCATTGCCAATAATTGTAATGAGTAACGCCCCACTACGCAGATCAGTGACCTCCGACAAAAACACATGTTAATTGGTAGGAAGATAAGTTTTTTTTACCTAATCTTTGCTAATAAATCTGCTCACTAGTGTTGCAATTAGCGACATGCCAGTTTTAGTTTTTACATAATTAGGCAACTGAAACATGGGGAGTACTCGTAGTTTATAGAGCAGGGTATGATGCAGCACTGTGGAAGTTATTGTTTTGGCATTTGTGCCATTTTCCTTTTTTTTTCTATATTTCATTTGTTCATCAATCAGATGTGTGGAGCTACTGGTGAAATGCAGGGTTAATAGATTCTCATATTGTCTCTGTTTTCGTTCTACTGATTTCGTGCTGCTGTTTCCTTCTACAGCTACATTTGTGAGGCATTTTGGACAGTATGGAGAAATAGTTGATTCGGTGATAATGAAGGATAGGCACACATCTCAGCCACGGGGTTTTGGCTTCATTACATACTCCGACCCTGCTGTTGTTGATAAAGTGATAGAGGACAATCATGTTATCAATGGAAAGCAAGTAAGTTTTGTTTCTCAGCAAGTCGGTATCGTCACTTAGGAGTTAAATTGCTCTATTTGTTAATTCTTCGCGTTAGTTCTTAAAGATGTTTTGTTGATACCTGCAAGTTAGGTTTTCAGTGTGAACATAACAAAGTCTGGATACAACACCAATTGTTGTATCATGTTGATGCTTTGTGAAAATTAATGTGGATAGGCTTTCGATTTATATGTCCATTAGCGCTTATCACTTCTATATGAATTGTTAGATTTTTGGTTAGCAAGTTACGAATGCATTTTAAACAAACATTTGTGTTGCTTTGGTGACTATATGTTTATCTGTTGTTTGCTTTGTTAGTTCAAGCAATTGGCATGTTTATTGTCTTGCTGTGCTGGATTTACAAACTACCAATGGTGTTTCTCATTCAATTTAGGATCAGGTTTACTACTCTGTTAAGTTGCTCATGTTATTTAATGTAGATATTGCATATGTGATTTCAGAATCATTATTTATCCATCCGAAGTTTCATTTGTGTCATACCTAATGCATCACCTATTTTCACAGCTGACAGTTACTTAGTAGTACTTCCCTATTGCTTTACTCCGCAGGTTGAAATTAAGAGAACCATACCAAAAGGTTCGGTGCAATCTAGCTCTAAGGATTTCAAGACCAAAAAGATATTTGTTGGTGGGCTTCCGTCAACACTAACAGAAGGTAATATCAGTATGGCATATGATGGATCAGCTTTGTGTTACATCAATTTCGCCCTGATGATTGTTCTGTTTGTTAACCTTGATCAGACGAATTCAAGAGTTTCTTTGCAAGATATGGGACTGTGGTGGACCACCAGATTATGTTTGATCATGAAACCAAACGTTCCCGAGGCTTTGGATTTATAGTTTTTGCTTCTGAGCAAGTTGTAGATGATTTGTTAGCAAATGGAAATATGGTTGACCTTGCTGGTTCAAAGGTGAGTCTGCAGTTCATTATAGAAATGGCACCAATGGTTGTCTCCTCCATTGTGGATCTATGGTGTAAAATATGTAAAGTAGTGTTTTGCATTCTTCTATTCGAAGTCACCTGTTGTGCTAATTTCATGGAGCATCATGCTTAATTAATAGGAAGGCCCCATAGGTTATTTGACAGGGCTTAGGTCATTTGCTTTGTTTGTTGTAGGTGGAGATCAAGAAAGCAGAACCAAAGAAATCCTCCAATGCACCGCCACCACCAGTGCATGGTAGAAATGCTAGGTCAGCATATGATAGCGGCTCTAGAGACCACCCTTCAGCTGACAACTATGGTGGAATGGCCAGTGCTTATGGAAACTACAGGGGTGGTGGATTTGGTCCTTATAGGAGCGACACAGGATTCGGTGCTAGGCTCAGCAGCTATGGTGGGGTAGGTGATTTTGGTGGTGCATATGGTCGTTACTATGCAGGATTAGGAGGGGGATATGGAGCCGCGTCTTCGTTTGGTTATCCTGGTCGCTTTGGGTTATATGGAGGAGGTTTTGGTGGATCTTATGCTGGTGCTGACTTAAGTGGCTATAGACGCGGTGGAGGTGATGAGAGCTTTGGCGCCCCTGGTGGTAATCCTGGGTTTGGTGGTGATGCTGAAGAGAGCTTTGGTGGCCCTAGTAGTTCTGGCTTTAGTGGCAGCGCCTACGGTGGGGCATATGATCCTACGCTAGGTGGTTACGGATCTGCTAGCACACCTGACATGAATAGGGGAAGCTTCACTGGAGGATATGGACGATATCACCCATATGGATAACAAGAAGAGCCCTTGAAGGCTTAACTCTTGCATGCACGTTTGCTGCCCGTCATTGGAGAACACCCACCATTTCTGGACAATATCCAGCTGCCTGAAGCTTCAAGAACAACTTAATGTCATGTGTACATGTTTTCTAGTTCCCGTGAGCTTTAACTTATATATCCTATAGCATGTAGTGTGATCCAGAGTAGACGTTGTATTGAAGGTTATTATGTTTGGCATAATATAGAATTCTGGTATACTTTGTAGTAGTTTTTAAGCTTCTATGTAAGCATACTCCATCTGGGAGCAGATTAGCTGTGTGAACGCTAGGAGGGCCAGTCTCTACCACTTAGCATTGTATCGGATTAAGTTATTCACTCTTTTGGTTTACCCATTGAGAGCATTGTCCGTGATGTCCTCCTTGGTTCACCTAACCTAGTATTAGCTGCCATTAGCTGGGGTTGAGGAGATTATGAGATAATGACATTTGTGCTCTATCTTAAGTTTATCTGCATTAGCTGGTCTGTTTGGTTTTAAGGTAGCTAGAGTTTAGCAGATAATCATTATCTAGGTGAAACTAAACCAAAGAGCACCTTAGCTTCATCTGTGATCACTAGCAATTGATGCCTGAACCGCGCTGATGATTCTCGTATTTACTCATAACTGCCATCTTTTTTCTATGACTTGCGAGGTTTGGGCAGAAGTTGCTCCACCAAGTTTAGCCATTGTTTTTGTTGATGTTGAGAAACCCTAGTAGGTTATATGGACAAATACTAGATTTATCCATGAGGGGTCTCGCTTGTATATATAAAAACATGTACACCTTCTTATAAGAAAAACAGAGAGGCGAGATGCTCAATCTACGTCTCTCATGTGTTCCTTTTTGTGTGTGGTTTTTTGGGAAGTAAATGGGCTTCTACGACTCTCGGTGTCTCTACTGTTGACGGGAGGGAAGAGAATAGATCTGGCGATCAGTGTTAACGTAACCTTAAACACGTTATCAGCACGTTCTACTTCGACACTCTATCTCAACGTTGCTGCGAAATCAGATCTGTATCAATTTTCCGTCATAGCTAAATTATTCTATGCGATAGTCTTCGATTTCCCAAATTCGGTGAATCAAGAAATGTGGTATCTAATTTCTAGATTAGATCTGCGATTTACCTCTCTTCACAGTGAAGAGAGCACCGTCGTGTATTGCGAGTCATGCGGCTAAAAAGAAATGCACGCCACGCTTATCGCCGCGATAGTGGTCCCTCGTGCGCCGGCTGCGCTGCGCGTCGCCCGAGCGCTACGCCGCCGTGCTACTGCCTACGCACGTAGATTCACCTGGCATATGATCCCTGGGCTCGAGCGCTCCCTGTACTAAGCACGAGACCGTGGCAGGCGTAACGTTGGCATGACACGGACGCGCCAGCCTTCTCCTGCGTAGCGTAGACGATGTCCACCGTGGCGACGAGGAAGCCACCAATGATACACGACGAGCGCGTCCCCATGGGGGTGGTCACGGGCGCAGGTGACGCCTGTCGCTTTGCCTCGTCGCGCGTGTGCATCCGATCGGACGATGCTGAAGATTCGGTTGCACTCAACCTATCTTAAATGATTCAAAGATCAAACTTGGATGTCACAATTTTCTTACTTATATCAATATCCTGTTGTGAGAAATCTCCATAATTTGGAGTCTTATGCCTTACATAAATAATTATAGTCAAAACTAGAGTAAGAGAGGAGTAGAGACACACACAAGAGCATAACACAACAACTACACGCACACAAGAAAAAGAGAGAGCGCACGAATCAAAACGACATAGTCACAGCTCTAGAACACACTCAAATCTCTCTAACAAATCAACAGCGTGGTTGCAGAGGTTCGGAGTTGTAGTGTGCTCAAAGTGTACTTGGGTAACAGCTCCATGTATCTAGGGGATTCTTTTATAGCCCCAAGGAACCTAAGAGCCGTTGGAGCTCTATTTGGAAGGCCCCAATTGCCTTCTGTCCGCGGTACACCGGACACAACACAGTGGAACAGTCACCAGATCCTGATTGGTCACTTTCCGTTTCAGGTGGGCATCGAACTGTCCAATGAGGGTACCGGACTGTCCGGTGAGCCACTTGACCGTTGGCTGCGGCTGACGTGTTAGATAGTCGTTGGCTGTCTGCACACCGGACTGTCCAGCGCTCCGCGCAGACTGTCCGGTGAATTAAAGCCAAGGTGCCCGGTTTATCTCGAGAGCGGCCAGTACGACCGGATGGTCACCAGACTGTCCGGTCAGTGGCATCGGACCATCCGGTGACCAGCCCGTGTTCTTCCTTTTCGTGCCAACTTTCTTTTGCTCCTTTTGGCTCGACTTCATATGGTCTCTAACACTTAGATAAGCATGATTAGTATCTAAAACAATTGACTAAGTGCTAGAAGCATATCTTTTTCACTTGAAAGCATATAGATTTGTAGTATGCCCACTTTCAAACCTAAAAGTATCTTTTCTTGTATTTCTCAATTTGCTTTACAACTACATGGCTCATGCATAGGAAAAGATGTTAGCCCATAGTAATATTTTGAGCATTTAATCACCAAAACAAATAGAAATGACCCAAGGACACATTTCTCTTTCACCATGTTGACCCAAAAAAAATCCGACCCCATATTTCCACCATTATTCCCCATAAGTAAGGTATGAGGCAGATTTTTTCCTACAAGGGCTTGAGGGAAAAATTAAGCTAATTTTCCCTTTAACTCTAATCTCGAAGGAGATTTAAGTTTCCAAACTAGTTCTAAACGAAAAGATTGCTTTTGACCTATGACCATGATCAGGTGAGGCAAACAAACAGAATCTAAGTGTAGTTGTTCCCTCTCGACTCTATGATTTGAGAAGGTTTAGGGCGTGTAAAACTTTAAAAATGATGGATTAACTTCGAAGACGTTGAATTTAATTGTTAGTATATTAGTACGAAACGGAGCGTGACATTTCATACCGTGTCAAAGAGATACTTGTTACGTCCCAAAATAAAATTCTTTTAACCCTGTTGTTAGCATGCAAACAAACAGCTAGCAACCTTTGTTAGATAATACGTACGTATGCATCTGTTAGCTGAAGACTGAAACCGAGTTTCACTTTGATTCATAGCCATGGATATCTCTCAGACCAATCTGATTCAGACAAAACCTCATAGATCACACACGTAGCTGATAGCTCTGCAGTTGTTGCTCTTGCTACGTCGCCACGCAATGGCGTGAGACAATTGCATATTTAGGACTCTAAACAATGCGCTTCGCAATAATGCCATCCGAAAGATTTAATCCGTAAAAAAGGTACTACAAACCTTCTCTAATTGATTATACTACCATTCAACGTATATCCTTCATTTTTATAATCTGATCTCATGTATTTTCTCCCTAACAGACAGTTTTACCCCTTTATTAATTATACACATTTATTCTCCATTTATTATTTGGAGATCCGTAAACGAACTAACAGAACCCACCTCCATCCAGAACCGACTTCCCTCTTCTCTTCCCCAATCGCCATGGATCCCGCTTCTCCTCCCGCACACGCTACAGCCACCGGCCAGGGACCTCCATCCAGAACCGACTTCCCGCTTCTCGTCGCGCCGTCCGCTGCCAGGGACACCGCGCCGTTCGCCGCCAGGGAAGCCGCGTCGTCCGCTGCCAGGGACACCGCGCCGTCCGCCAAGGCTGCATCGTCCGCCAAGCTCGGCGAGGAGCTCACTAGGGCCTCTAATGCCGCTCCGTTCGCCATGGCCGCGCCGGCAGTTGCGCTCGGCGAGGATGTGCTAGCCGAAGTCGCGGTCACTAGAGTCGCCTCGCCTGATCTCCCTATGACAACAATGGCTAGTGTGGCGGAGGCCGCACTGGCTAGGGCTGCCTCGCTCGATCTCCCTATCATAGCCATGGATCCTGCACCGAGCACCAGTGTGGCGGAGGTCACGCTGGACAGTCTGGCCTCGCTCGCTCTCCCTGTGACGACCACGGATGTCATATCTGAGAACGTGACTACGCCCATGGATGCTGGATCGTCGCCCACTACGGCTGCTCTCGTTAGATCTTTGCTCCCCAATATTTCTTCTCCGACAGTACAATACAATCTCCCTGTACTTCCTGTCCAAAGGTGATTGTTATTGTTAGCGCTGTTTTTGCTATGTCATTTTTTAATGTTTATATTATGTATATGATCAATAGGTTATGTAGAGCGTTTCACAATTGTTATGTATTACATGAAAGGTTAATTTTGTTTAGGTCCAATGTTGAACCCATGGAAAATATGCCAAGAGTTGATTGGAATAGCTTACATATAGTGGAAACACATGATGACGAAGGTCGAATTGCACTTTTGAGCAAAAATCAGATGTATGCACTTTTAGGTTTAAGAGAAGAGGGGACTACAAATGAATCTGAATATGTTGAACATGGGGTTGATAATGATGATGATTGCATTCGTACTAGTGATGTTCTACCAAGTGAGATGGTTATTTCGTATGATAAGGACCACCCTATAATGGATATTGGTACAATCTACCCAACAATGGAGGAGTTCAAGATGGCAGTACGACAATTTGCCATCAATGAGGAGTTTACTTTAGGGACAGAGAAGTCAGATAAAAAGAGGTATAGGTGTTTTTGCAAGTCTAGTCTTGATTGTCCTTGGAAAATAAATGGCACCAAACATAAAGAGCAAAGCACTCTAGAGGTAAATATTTTTTTCTCTTTTCCAATTATTATTTGATTCCATAAATTACTTTGATTCTCATTAGTTATTATTTATGTAGGTGACAGCCTTAACTGACCACCATACATGTATGTCTAACATGAGGATGAAAACTATAACTCCATCACAGAAGTGGGTAGCTAGTAAGGCTGTGACTATTCTTAGAGAATCTCCTAAAATGGGTGCCAAGGAATTACAGGATAGGCTACAGAAACAATATTCTGTCACAATTTCTTTCTTATGACACCGTATGGCGGGGTAAGGAAAAAGCCCTTGCTGAAATTTATGGTAAATGGGAAGACAATTTTGAGTTGTTGTTTAGATGGAAGGCTGAGGTACTTAAGAGGTCTCCTGGGAGTGTAGTGGAGATAGATGTACTTGATGTGGATGGTCAAGTATATTTCAATCGTTTTTTCTGTGCTCTAAAACCATGTATTGATGGTTTCTTGGAAGGTTGTAGGCCTTATCTGAGTATAGATTCGACAACACTTAATGGAAGGTGGAATGGTCATTTGGCAGCAGCTGTAGGAGTCGATGGACATAATTGGATGTATCCACTTGCTTATGGTTCCAAGTGTCCACTCAATGGGACTGCAAAAAAGAGGCAAGTATATTTTTTCTACTTCTAAAATACAACAATTTATTATTATACAATTTATTGATTTTACTTGTAGAAAGCGGAATCAACCTAGGAGGAATATTACAAAAGCTAAGCCAAGAGAACTTTGCACACCACACAGGCCAACTAGTGAAGAAATATTACGGGATAGTCTAGAAAGGATCACTAGAAGGTAAAAGAGAGGTCAACCATCTTTAAATATACATAATCTTTATATATACCTAATTATTACTATATTCATTGTGCAGCTGCCTTGCGTTCTTGTTAGGAGAGGGCAGTTCTTCCCAGACCAGTACCACAAGTCCTGTGAGAGTTCCAGCAACGTCTGCACCAAACAAGATGACTCCAAAGAGGAGACTATACAGTGGATAAATGATTTGTTATTCTTTTACCTTCTACATGAGATATGACCTTTTTACGATGAGATGTAAACTCGTCACATTTTTGATTATTTGTGACTATTTAACATTTATGAGATGAATCGTTGGAAGAGGTCAGGCTGTTGTACAGCTCCTGCATCTGCACCGTTCTGTTGTCACCCTGGTGTGCTGAAGTGCAATATAGATTGTTATACTTGTGCTCATGGAGACATATGCAAAGCAGGGTATAAACGAAGAAGTATTTCTCTTTAAAACGGTTAATTACCATTCCTAAAAAAGCTAATTACTCCAGAGAAATAAAGCATGATCTGCAATGCTTTCTTATGGATTAGCACACGATGACGAAGGAAAATGAAAAGGGTTGCCAGTTGCATGGAATGGATGTGCCCATTGAACTGCTAAAAAAGTTAGTACTTGTGCCACCTGAATCGATCCAAGCATGAATAAATCACAGCAGCAAGTCCATTTTGAATTTTGATGCACCAATTGTACACTGAGTAATTGAGTAAAGCAAGGAAGTTTGTGGCGTGACGGCATGTCAGGTAATGTATAGTACTCATCAATCAGTAATGAACAACCCACAATAGCATTAATTAGCAATCCATTTCAGCATGCGTCCATGAAGGAACCAGAGGAAATGAATCTGCTAATCTAAGTCGGGTGGATGCTCACTCGTTGCTAGGACGTTGGCCAGAGGAGGGATTTGTAAGGGGTAAAACTATCTTGTTGCGAAGAAAATACATGAGATCAGATTATAAAAAGGAAGAATATACATTGAATGGTAGTATAATCAATTAGAGAAGGTTTGTAGTACTTTTTTACGGATTAAATCTTTCGGATGGCATTATTGCGAAGCACATTGTTTAGAGTCCTAAATATGCAATTGTCTCCCCAACGGGGAAATTGCACATAAAACAATCTGCAGGACCAGTTGGTGGCATGATTAGGCATGCATGGACGGATCTACGGACGGAGAGGATTTGAACGGCGGTACGGTAGTACAGTAGAGTGTAAAAGCAGATCCTCCACGCCATTGGAGACAATTGCATATTTAGGACTCTAAACAATGTGCTACGCGCAAGTGGTGCTTCGCTTCCGGCTCCTCTCGGACGCTCCCCGCCGTCTCCACTATCGAGCTTCCGTCCGAAAATGCCGCGGGCCTCGTTCCCTCCGGTACACGGTGGCGACCGTGACACAAACGCGGTTGTCACGGTCTCGCAAGACTCTCGCCCCACTCGGTACAATTACAATGGCTCGCGCAAGAGCCGGGGGTTGTGTGGTTTTACAAAACTCACTCAACTCACTAGGGTTCATCTAGAGCAAGCGCTAAAGCGGTCTAACTAACCTAAGCACTTCACAAAGCACCTACGCTAATCACCGAGTGATTCTATTAATCACTTGGGTGTTTGAGCACTTGGAAATGTCTACAATATGCCTTGGTATGTTGCTTGGGCTCCCACACTTGGAAATAGCCGGTTGGGGGTGTATTTATAGCCCCAAACACATTTGTAGCCGTTGGAGGAAAGCTGCTGCTTTCTGCGGTCACACCGGACAGTCCGGTGGTGCACCGGACAGCGTACTGTTCCTTGTTCGGTGCGCCTAGCAGTTGGTCTGTCAGAGTAGGTGACCGTTGGCGCGCAGACCTTTTCACACCAGACAGTCCGGACTTCACACCGGACAGTCCGGTGGTCTTCCCTCTGGGTGCCACCTGGAACTAGCCATTGGGCCGAGGTTCCCAGGTGCACCGGACAGTCCGGTGCTCCACGCACAGACAGTCCGCAGGCAGCACACATCTTCATTCTTTGACTTTTCTTGGATCTTCTTAGTGTCTTCTTTTGACGTGTTGCTTTCCTCAATTCCTTAGTCCAAGTAACTCCAGCATCCTGTGAACTACAAACACAAATGCTAGGAAACTTATTAGTTCATAGATTGTGTTAATCATCAAACACCAAAACTCAATTAGCCAAATGGCCCAGGGTCCATTTTCCTTACAATCTCCCCCCTTTTTGGTGATTGATGACAACATAACCAAAGCAAGTAAGTAATACAAATATTTGAATGAAAATATGCAGTCTACTTGCTAGGATGCATGTTTGTCTCCTCAATGTGATATTATGGACTTAAGCCTCCCCCTAACTCCATAATTCACTTACTTCCTATTTTGGACCAAAGAACCAAACCCACTTGAAAAGCCACTTGCAGATTGAAATTTTAAATTGGTGGTGATTGGTGTTTGATACGTTTTTCATTGCTTTGGTCCCTAAACTTCTCCCCCTTTGGCATCAACCACCGAAAAGGAAGACATTAAAAGTGTTGGGGGCCTTCGGCTTCTGAAGGTCCTCAAAAACATGATTTGATATTGTTTTCCAAGTGAAATATGTGAACAGGTATCTTTGGATCCGGATCATGAGCATACAGAGCATGGTTAGGACGAAGCCTGAGCGAGACAAAGGGTGATTATGACTAGAGACAAGGTGATCACGAAGCTGTACACAGGAAAGCTTCGGCATGACAGTAGAAAAGGGGAACCGACTTAAAGATGAAAAGGCAAATTAGACCTCGAAGGATTACTATAGTGTTATTGGCAAATATAAAGGGCATGAATGTAATTTTACATGGGCTGCGTCCCTTGCCTATAAATAGATAAACAGTATTCCCGTACTGTTCACGTTGACCTGGCATTTGCTCTCACGTCACGCTTGTACCCTTGCTTTTCTTCGAGTCAAAGGTACATTCATAATTTGTCATTGTAAATACAGTAATGTAAATTAAAATAAGTTAATAATAACCTTTAAAGTGTTTATATTATTTTTCCATATCTTGTGTATGAATCCTTCTTTATCATTCATTGTGCTCATGAAGGTTTATCCTTCATGACCTTCGTCCGAAATTCATTATATCCAAAGGGAGATAATGCTTTGAAGGACGAAGGACTTTAACATTTAACACTTTTATGTTGCCTTGTTCCTAACTCTTAGCATTTGAGAACAAGTCCCCAACATTGGCGCCCGCCTCCGGTGAACCCACTACCACTATTTTGAGTTTCGAACACCTTCGGCAAGCGTAGACCTTCGTCATGCCGCCAAAGAAAGCTTCAGCAACAGGGGCTACCGCTCTGCAGCCGCTGGACCCCAACCAGGACACTCTCTCTCTTCGGGAGGCCCGAAGCCAGAAAAGGAAGGCCATCAGTCCAACGCCTCAGGAGGACGACTTGGACCAAGAGATCAGAAATATGGAGATGCTTCACCAGCAGGTGCAAAGGAAGAAGGAAAAGATGGCTAGGCTGGCTGAACTGCAAAGGCAGATAGACGAAGCCTCTAAAGAAGTTTGCCATCTTACTCAAGATGAGCAGAACCGAAGGCCTCAGTATAGAGAACTTCATCAAGAGGGCTTCTTCAACGAAGATGACTGGTATGAGAATTTCCATCATGGAAATTTTGCCTTTGATGATGCTTCTCCTCTATCAGCAGAACTGCAGGCTACACCTTGGCCCCCGTCCTACAAGCCACCTCAACTCCCCATGTACGACGGCCATTCAGATCCGAAGTAGTTTCTGATGAGCTACGAAGCAACAATATCTTCCTATGGTGGCAATACTGCAGTCATGGCGAAGTCTTTCGTCATGGCTGTCAGGAATGTTGCACAAACCTGGTACTCCTCCCTTCAGCCAAGAACAATCACATCATGGCAGAAGCTGAAGAATATGCTGATCACCAGCTTCCAAGGGTTCCAAACGAAGCCGGTTACCGCTCAAGCTTTATTTCAGTGCACCCAAGATCACAAAGAGTATCTTCAGGCGTATGTCCGAAGATTCTTACGCCTGAGGGCACAAGCGCCAACAGTGCCCAATGAAATTGTCATTGAGGCCATGATTAAGGGGCTTCGGCCAGGACCTTCAGCCCAATACTTTGCCAGAAAGCCCCCTCAGGCTCTGGAGAAATTGCTTCAGAAGATGGATGAATACATCCGCGCTGACAATGATTTCCGACAGAGAAGGGAGGAAGCTTACAGGTTCTCCGAAATAGCCAGGGGCTTTGGAGGAAGATTTCATCCCAGACATGTCAGATTGATTCATTCCACTCAGAATGATGACAAGGGAAGCCAGCAGCAGAGGCCACAATATTCCTCCCAGGCTTCGGGGCAGCAGCAGAGCTATCCTCGACCTCCAGCTCCAAGGGGTAGAGGCGCCAGGGGCTTCGGAGGGAGATTTGGGGATCAGCCCAGGAAGATTTATTGCCTATTCTGTGGTGAGGACAAGGGCCATACCACCAGGATGTGCCATGTTACCATCCAGAAACAAAAGGAGATAGCAGAAGCTGCGGCCCAACAGAGCCAGCCAAAGCAAGTTATGCACACTGCTTCGTACCATTCGCCATACATTCCAGAGTATGTAGGCAACCACCCTGCAGCTTCTGTCGCTTCGGCAAGCCAACCTCAGGCATCCTGGCAACAGCTTCCCCCTCCACCACCAATGCAACAAGGCCAGCAGCTAGAAGGGAGTCAGCATCCCCACCTCCAACGGGACTTCAGAGAAGAGTCCGAAGCTCGCACAGTCAATAGTACTGTGCCAGAATCGAAGCATATTTACTAACAAATATCCTACTTCGGCAGCAATTTTTACATTCAGTATCATTTTCTTTTTAGTAAGGAACAATTATTGAAAGCCTAAGTATTTTTGCCGTTTTTCAAACCTCTTGTAATAGTTTCATTTTTTGCCACAATAAAAGTATACCTTCTCCACAGAGTAGCGGAGTTGCCGAAGCATAAGATTTATGGTTGCAAGGGGAATTTCCGAAATAACAAAAAGTCGTTCCTAAGGGAGAGCAGCGTAAGTTTTCTGCTCAAAATTCGTTCCGAAGGGAATGTAGAGCCTACAGCGAAAAATAAACGCTGATACCGCTGAAAGTAAAAGGCGAAGAAGCTCCTAAGGGAGGCTTACAGCGAAAAATAAACGCTGATACCGCTGAAAGTAAAAGGCAAAGAAGCTCCTAAGGGAGGCTTACATCGAAAAATAAACGCTGATTCTGCTGAAGTAAAAGGCGAAGAAGCTCCTAAGGGAGGCTTAAAGTGAAAAATAAACGTTGATCTTCGGCAAATATCATTTTGCATAACATCACATCATCACATCATTTGCATAGCATAACATCATACATCATACTGCATCAATGACGCAAGAAGGGGATCAATGTTGATATTTGGAGATTGTTTCGAAGAAACAGTGCCAAGGCACAAAGAAGTAAATTTTGAAGAAGCATACCTTCGTCGAACTCCGAAATGAAAAGATTTATCGGTTATTGATTTTACGAAGATTGGACATTTTTATGAAAATACGGATATTATTTACGAAGCATGAAAAAAAGGGAAGGTGTTTTTTCGCCGAAGGCTCAAAAAACGGTATGTATGTAAAGTTTCATGCATCGTAAAGAATTGAACCATAAATAGCTTATATATTACATTCAAAGTTACAAAATATTACATGTGTTCAATAAATATTACATTCCAAATGTTTTTACAATAACATCTAGTTTTCCCTTAGAACAACTTCTGCAGCTTCGTTCAGTAGTTGATCAACAACTTTATCCATGATAGCTTCAGCCATTTTTCTAATTTCGTCGTCCCCCTTAGCGTGGGGGTCCACTGATGGCTTGGCACGCTCTGAGGGGCGAGAAAGTGCGGCTGTGTTACAAAGCGTAAACAAGTTCGAAATCAAAAATTACAACAGAGCCAAAAAACTGCTAGTCAGTACCTATTTGCACTTCGGCATCTGCACTCTTCTCAGCGGTCTCTGCTACTTTTCTAGCGTCATGAATACCTTTCTCGCTCTTTTGTATAATTTCTTGGGCTATCTCCCGGCCACCATTGTCCCAGATATCGGTGAAAAATTTTCCACCAACCAAGCTCGCTTCGGCCGAGGGGTCTTTTATATCTTCAGAGGACAATGCGGCTTCGGATTGTGCCAAAAATTTTACATGGTTACAGCCTTTTCTCTCCAAAATAGTGGCAATCCCCCTGGCACCCGTAAAGGCACATATGTCTCCACGACTATTCAAAACTTCTTCAAAAGCTTCAGCTTCGTGGCTGATCCATCCAATTGGACCTTCGGGGTCACCCCTTATTAAGTCCTCCTCACTTGAGAATGCACCGACGCTGACGAAGCTGGTTCTTATTTTCTTAACACATTCTATAGATTTTTTATAACACTTTTTCTTGGATGCACGAAGCTCTTCAATGTTTCTTTCTAAATGATTGGCCCATTGTTCACTAATTTCTCGTTTTGTTTCTTCAAGTGTGCACTCTTCTTTAGCTCTGACTAGTTGTTTCCGAAGATCTTCGATTTCGCGCTTCTGAGCTTCGACTTGAGTTTTGAAAGTAGCTTCGTCTTCTTTTATTTTATTCAATAACGAATGCAATATTTTATCTTTTTCGAGACCTTCGTTCCTTAGTTCAATTACTTCAGAACGAAGGTTGCTCAAGGCTATGGTATACCCTTCGTCTTCAACATCTTTTTGTGCCCTGAGGGCATTGCTAAGTATAAGACCCTGGAAAAAATGTTTGTTAAATAAGTTTAAGCAAATGAAAAATTTTGGTTTCAATAAATAATGCAAAGATTTCATTTTTTCACCTTTAAACTATTGTACACTAAGCTGTCAGCCAGCTCGTTCTTTGACAACACTGAGAGCCCGTCTTCTAGTGTTGGGAATCCGAAGCTTTTGCTCATCTCCCGACAGACTGAAATCTCCTTGCTGTCAGGGAGACAATACAAAAAGTCTTCTTCTCCGCTGCTATTGAATATCAACGCCCCCTTGGAATATTTCAGTCTTTGGGCATAGAACTGAGCCTCCTGCTTTTCTTTTTCAGTCAATTTCTTCCCCGAAGCATGTCGTAAAATATAATCGGAAGCTTCAGAAAAGGCTTCGAGGGCGGCAGTGCCGCTTTCTTCAACAAAGGTTTGTTCTGTTGTTTCTGTTTCTTTGGTTTCCAAGAATTTTACCTTGGCGGGCTCTGAAGGCCCAGCTTCAGATTCAGCTTGGTGTTTTGAAGCTTCTGCCTCAAAGGCTTCGATTTGCACTTCAGGAGTTTCGGCTATTTTCTTCGGAGTGCTGCTTGAAGACTTTATTGTCTCCAATACATCCAGTACATTAACCATCCTTTTTCTTTTGGGGGTCAATGCTGGACCCTTTTGGCTTTTCGGTATTTCAACTTTTGCTGAAGGACTTAAAATTTCAGATGTCCTTGTTTCTTCAGCCTTCGGTTCTTCTATTTTCTTTGTTTCCGGCATTGTGACCGGCTCTTCAATATTCTTCAGGGGAGTCGCCTCTTTAGCTTCGAGGGCCGAAGAGGATTCATCGACAAACTCTGACACTGTGGCTGGTTCAATATAGCGTGGACGGTGTGTAAGAACCTTTATCTTTTTCCTCTTCGGCGCTGGCTCACTAAGAGCGGCTGAGGCAGCTTCCTTCGTAGACGCCGTATCTTCCCTTTTTTGACCCTGTGTTGGGTAACGGTAGTCAGGATATACGAATCCGATGGCATCAAATACTCGATTGAGCCTTTTCTTTTTCCGGCCTCCGAAGGCTGCGGATAGAGCAGTATCTTCTACCTTCGAGTATGGCCCAAGCAACTCATCGCTTACGGCCTCAATACTTTTCAGCCAGTCGTCATCTGGCTCGATGAATTTATCTCCATATTTGAAGGTGAATTTTAACCTAACTAGTCCGCCTTCGTTAGGTTCGCTGGCGGTTTCCTTTGGCATTTCCCACTTATCTGCAAGTGGCCATACTCTGAAGGCAATGTGTTCTTGGACCAAATCCCTTGTTCCGATGAAAGAGCAAACTACTCCAAAGGCTCTCCGACATTCTTCGGCTGCTTCGTCAACTTCCACCTTTGGCTTTTGAAGGCCGAAGCGCTGCCAGATAGGGCGCATAATGATACCTTTAATATCTTCTCGCATTGTCAAGTAGTTTTTCACATAAAACCATTCCTTCATCCAGTCCCCAGGCCATCTTTTCTGAAAAGTTGGCACGGGACAGCTTGACCCAGAGCGGGCACTGAAGCTATAACAACCAAAATTGTTGTGATACTGCTCCTTACCCCATGGTTTCGTCTCATACAATAACTCATGCATATTGCAGAAACCTTTTGCATTTGGTTCCAAACCTTGGCTCTTTATGGCCCACACGAAGATTCCCATCCTTATGATTGCTTCAGGAGTAATTTGATGAAGGTAGATTTCAAATATCTTCAAAACTTCTACCACAAAACTGCTCAAAGGAAACCGAAGTCCAGCCTTAAAGAAGCTTCGGAATATCACGACTTCATTTTCCTCAGGAGTCGGACAAGTTTTCTGTCCTTCGTTAGCCCTTACAATAGATAAATCCCGAAAATATCTGCCCCTCATATTGACAAGATGGCTTTGTTTAATGCTTGATTTTCCAAAAACTGCATGGCTTGGTCGCCAAGGTCGATCTTCGGAATCTTCACCGCCACTTTCCACATCATAGCTGTCACTATCACCAGTGTCTTCAGACAAACCCTCTAAAATCTCCCTAGTAATCTTCTCTGTATTTGTCTTTGCTATTGATTCAAGGAAGCCGAGATTCATCTCTTCGAAAAGGCTTAGCTTCGACTCAACGACAGTTTTCTTGTCTTCAGACATCTTCGAAAATGCTAGGAAAAATGCTCTCAAAGACGAAGCTTAAAAATGTAAAGAGTCAGGCAGGCATTGGTGTGCAAAGAGCTAAAAATTAGGAAGGCAGGAGCCGGTGGCAAGAAAGCGTGCTAAAAGAGCTAGCGGTGCGTTCTTATTTATACGCCCAGTACGTTGGAAGTGGTAGGGCCTTACTTGTCATCGACTATTGCTATTCTAGCAAAGGGAAGGTGTTTTTTTCGGACCTTCGGCTTAAGGCCTTTGTCCATATCGCAATCTGAATTTATTATTCTAGCAAATTAATATTACGAGGGGCTACTGTTGGGGGCCTTCGGCTTCCGAAGGTCCTCAAAAACATGATTTGATAATGTTTTCCAAGTGAAATATGTGAACAAGTATCTTTGGATCCGGATCATGAGCATACAGAGCATGGTTAGGACGAAGCCTGAGCGAGACAAAGGGTGATTATGACTAGAGACAAGGTGATCACGAAGCTGTACACAAGAAAGCTTCGGCATGACAGTAGAAAAGGGGAACCGACTTAAAGATGAAAAGGCAAATTAGACCTCGAAGGATTACTATAGTGTTATTGGCAAATATAAAGGGCATGAATGTAATTTTACATGGGCTGCGTCCCTTGCCTATAAATAGATGAACAGTATTCCCGTACTGTTCATGTTGACCTGGCATTTGCTCTCACGTTACGCTTGTACCCTTGCTTTTCTTCGAGTCAAAGGTACATTCATAATTTGTCATTGTAAATACAGTAATGTAAATTAAAATAAGTTAATAATAACCTTTAAAGTGTTTATATTATTTTTCCATATCTTGTGTATGAATCCTTCTTTATCATTCATTGTGCTCATGAAGGTTTATCTTCATGACCTTCGTCCGAAATTCATTATATCCGAAGGGAGATAATGATTTGAAGGACGAAGGACTTTAACATTTAACACTTTTATGTTGCCTTGTTCCTAACTCTTAGCATTTGAGAACAAGTCCCCAACAAAAAGCATGTAGGAAGTAAATAAGACTTGCCCTCACAAAGAATTTGTCAATTGATACCAATTGTAGGATACCAATTGAGACCGCTTGTAGGTTACCATTAAATGATTACTCCCCCTAAATGAGTGTTCTCTTTTAGAAAGAAAATTTCTCCCCCTTTTTAGAGACAAAGAAATACTCCCCCTGACAAAGATCTTCTACTTAGGAAAAAGCAAGTGAAAATTAGAGGTGCAAGATATGATTTGAATAGACTAACTTCCCTTATGCATAGGTAACAGAATATGAGGTAACCATTTATGCATGTATAGCAACATGGAAGTATAAGATATGAAAATATAGCCTAATCAAATATTTGGAGAAGACATGTAAATGATATTAAATGTAGTCTCAAAAGTACCAATTGAAAGTCAATGACAGGCGTGGTGACATGAGAATTCTTGGAGATTTTGCAGTGGAAGATTGTTGTCTTTCTCCGGGGACTTCATTTTCCTTACAATGAGACTATCACCTAAAGTAAACTTAGAAAGGTGTCAGTCTCAAAGTCTTAGATTATGGAGTAACCTCCCTCTAAAGGTGTGCATACAAGTTTTGAATACTTGTAGGAGACATGCACTTTGATTTGATATCGAGAGGGGCAAATTATCCATAATTCAATCTTTGGCACATATAAGTTAAATGATACAAATTATAGAAAATAAGTGTTTTACCACTTGTAGCATTAAAAATCAATTGGTGTATCATTTACTATAGAGTGATATAGAAGCTACGTGCCGTGCTTAAATAAACATTTTAAACCATGTAGGTTTGCTTAGGTGTATGAATTTAAAACAAGCAATCCTACCATGTGATTTACCTAGTATGCAAGAATTTGATCAAAGGTAAATACCGAATGAAGTACTAGGCATGAAAAGGTAAACTAGAAACAAGAGAAATAGATATGCATATCTAAAAGTAAGGAATACAATAAATCTAGTTACCTTAGTCATGGGTGGGGAAATTTGGGTCCAAAATATTTACTAACCCACTTGGCAATAAACTTGGTCCAATATGATGTATCCCATGATATACATCCCTAATTTGCCAAGTCTCCAAATTTCCCGTAGACCTTCGGTCTACTCACTTCCCTTTCGGGATCCAAACCTTCTTGGTGCTTTTCATGGTTGAAATTATTTCCTTTGGCACCCAGATGCATTTGGCCCCCTTTGCTTTGTTGGCTTGCTTGTTGGCCTTGATTGCTATCACCTTTCCATTCTTTTTCTTCTTGATCAAATATGATGTAGCAGCCTTTTTGTCCACCTTTTTGATGTAGGTGTTGGAGATTTTGCTTGTTGGCTTTTGCTTGTGTTTATGCCTTTGCTTATCCCCGGTCATCGCCTTGCATTGGAAAGACTTATGGCCTTCCATGTGGCATAGCCTACAAATCACGGTTTCACCCTTCACAGGCTTGTTCACTCCCGCAGTGGTGTTATCCTGTGAAGGTTGGATTTGTTTGGCTTTGCCTTTATTTTCATACAAAGCCTTGCTAAGGCGGGCCACTTCTTGCCTTAATTGCTCATTTTCCTTTGCAACCTCATCCGAACATGTTTCTACTACAATATTCTTAACACAAGCTTGGTTGCAGGGGTTAGAATCATCAATTAAATCAAAACAAGAAGTAGAAGCATCTTTCTTAATAATTTCAAGTATTTCAACCAAAGATACTTTAGGGGTGCTACCAATGTTTTCTAGCTTAGTAGTTAGCTCGTTGTTGTGTATGCTAAGAATTTCCATTTTCCCTAGCAAATTTTCAATGGTTTCTTAGGAGCTAGCTAACTTAGCCTTAAGTTTTTCATTCTTTTTAATAAGGCCATCATCGATAGCAGTGGATGGAGCACTAGATTCTAATTGCTCAATTTTAGTTGATAGCTCACAATTCAAATTTGCAAATGTTTCAAATTTTTCTAGCAAAACTTTATAATCATTTTGAGAGCTAATCAACTTATTTTTCAAAGTTTTAAGTTGAGCCTTTTGCTTAGTGCAAACATCCTAAAAAAATTTAACGGCTTACGCAAGCTCATCTACGGAGGGCTTTCCCTCACCTTCATCATCACTACTACTATCATCACTAGAGGATGGAATGCTCATTTTACCTCTTGCCATAAGGCACTTGTATGACAACCGTGATGAGTGTGATGAGGACCGATGGCTGTGCATCCTTGGAGGTTCATCTTTACTTGAAGAATCATCCCAAGTTCTGACACTTGTTAGCGCCTTGCCTTTGTTCCTCTCCTTTTTGGGTTCGGCCATAGTTGGACAGTTGTCCCTGAAGTGGCCCTTCTCCCCGCATGCGAAGCATCCTCTCTTTCTTTGCTTTTCCTGTCAATGTTAAAGAGAAGATCCTCTACCTGCAGGGGCACACCCATTAGATTAATCTTGTGGATCATCCCCATTACCTTTCCGACGCGTCAGATTGTTTCTTCGTCCTCGGAGGATGATGTTGATGGTTGGTTATCTTTTTCATCACCACTTTCTTCTTCTTCCTCTTCTTCACTTGAGGAACTTGGAGTGGAAGCCTTCTTTTTACCCTTCTTTTCATCACATGCAAAAGCATATGACCTTGAGGAAGTTGGCTCCTCTCCCCGACACATTTTTCGCGACATCTCGAAGGCCGTGATTTTTCCAATCACAATGGTCGGGGTCATTACACTCAAGTCCTCCATGTTGTGAAGAATGGTGATGATGCTTCCATATCTTCGTTGTGGTAGCAGGGAGATAATCTTCCTCACAATGTCCGCATCACCTAGCTTATTTATGCCAATAGAGTTGAGCTCATTGATGATTAGATTTAAATGAGAATACATGTCTCTAACAAGCTCATCATCTCTCATAACAAAAGAAGTATACTCATTTAAGACTAGGCAATGTTTTTGCTCACGGACATTGGATGTGCCGTCATATAGCTCATGCAATTTTAGCCAAATCTCATTAGCAGTTTTCAATGTAAATACTTGATTAAAAATATCCATGCTAAGAGATTAATACAAGCAATTTTTGGCTCTAGCATTTAAGTGAATTTATTTTTCCTCACTCGTGGTGAGTTTTTTCGGGATTCTTGGGGAGTTTCATCCCGTCACGAGTGACTCTCTAAACACCTAGATCAACGACCTCTAGGTAACAAGCCATTCTAGCACTATAATATGGGAAGTTAGTGCTGTTGAAGTGTGGTGGCCTATGGGTATCCATCCCTTCCTTTAAAAAGCGTCGGCTCTTTTAGCGGTGAAGCTAAAACGTTTCAAATGAGCCAAACCAGGCTCTGATACCACTTATAGGAAACAGGTGACGCCTAAGAGGGGGGGGTGAATTAGGACTTCTAAAACTTTCGCTATACTAGGCCACAAATAAAACCCTAGAGCAAAACCTATGCAAATAATCAAACTAGTGAGTGCAAACTAGTTTTTGTCTAAGTGTTGCTATCTCTACCGCAATGGCTAAGTTTCAATCTACACTATATAAGTATGAATACAAGATTGAAACTTAAATGCTTAATATAAATGCGAAAGCTCAAAGAGCAAGGTAGAGAATGCAAACTCTCGTGGATGACGCCGGTATTTTTACCGAGGTACCCGGAACCGCGCAAGGTCCTGACTAATCCTCGTTGGTGCCCCTACACAAAGGAAAGCCCACGCGAGGGCCAAGCACCTCGGTCGAGTAACTCTGTAGAGAGCTGCGGGCCTTCTCCACGCGCAAGTGGTGCTCCGCTTCTGGCTCCTCTCGGACGCTCCCCGCCGTCTCCACTATCGAGCTTCCAGTCGAAAACGCCGCGGGCCTCGTTCCTTCCAGTACACGGTGGCGACCGTGACACAAACACGGTTGTCACGGTCTCGCAAGACTCTCGCCTCACTCGGTACAATTACAACGGCTCACGCAAGAGCCGGGGGTTGTGTGGTTTTACAAAACTCACTCAACTAACTAGGGTTCACCTAGAGCAAGCGCTAAAGCGGTCTAACTAACCTAAGCACTTCGTAAAGCACCTACGCTAATCACCGAGTGATTCTATTAAGCACTTGGAAATATCTACAATATGCCTTGGTATGTTGCTTGGGCTCCCACACTTGGAAATGGCCGGTTGGGGGTGTATTTATAGCCCCCAACACAATTGTAGCCGTTGGAGGAAAGCTGCTTTCTGCGGTCACACCGGACAGTCCGGTGGTGCACCGGACAACGTACTGTTCCTTGTCCTGTGCGCCTAGCCGTTGGTCTGTCAAAGCAGGTGACCGTTGGTGCGTAGACCTTTTCACACCAGACAGTCCGGACTTCACACCGGACAGTCCGGTGGTCTTCCCTCTATGTGCCACCTAGAACTAGCCGTTGGGCTGAGGTTCCCAGGTGCATCGGACAGTCCGGTGCTCCACGCACAGACAGTCCGCAGGTAGCACACATCTTCATTCTTGGACTTTTCTTGGATCTTCTTAATGTATTCTTTTGAGGTGTTGCTTTCCTCAATTCCTTAGTCCAAGTAACTCCAGCATCCTATGAACTACAAACACAAACATTAGGAAACTTATTAGTTCATAGATTGTGTTAATCATCAAACACCAAAACTCAATTAGCCAAATGGCCCGGGGTCCATTTTCCTTGCAACTGCTTCTAGAGGTCAAACTGGCAGTCGCCAAGCTTCTTCTCGTCGTCGATGAGCGACGCCAACGCGAGTGCCTCCTGCTAATGGTGTTTGTTCGGGGTTTCCAAGTATTAAACATGGATTCATGCTTGGCATTGGTTTATATAAATGACTCACAAGTCAGATCCATGGAAAAAATATTGCATAGAATAAATGTCACGCATGCAAAAAAGGAATTTAAGTTAAAAACATTATTCAAACAAAAGAAATTGCATGCAAGGCTCTTCTTTAAATACTACTCCCTCCATCCAAAAATATAATTCAAGAATGTCGGTGATACTTATCTACTACTACTACACATTGTGCAAGGGTAGCAGGTGGGCTTGGTGAGAGATGTAGTAGATGTGTTTCCTATCATAAATGTAGACATAAACACACATGTGGTGTAGCAGTAGCTACTACTGGCTTTTGCTTGAGAGGTCGTGGGTTTGAATCCCCTTGGGGCCATGTGTGTTTTTTCAATTTTAGCTAGACGTGGGCTGTACAGGGGAATGAGAATGGGAATGGGCTTTGCAGGAAGGGGGGTGTTGGGGGCCTTCGTCTTCCGAAGGTCCTCAAAAACACGACTAACATGCTTTCCAAGTATAATATACTGTCACAGGAACCTTCGGCTTTGAGATGAAGGTGTGCATGGCATGAAAAACGCGGTCTGGAAGAAGGATGAATCAGTTCCGAAGCTAGGGATGGAGAAGCTTCGGCTTAGTGCAAAGACGGTGATGAAGAATGAAACCAACCTAAAGGGGAAAATACTGCTTAGTCCTCGACAGGTTATTCCTCAGTCAATAGTAAATGTCAAGGACATGGATGTAATTTTACCCAGGCTGCATCCTGTGCCTATAAATAGATGAACAGTGCCACCGTACTGTTCACGATGACTTGTAATCACTCGCACGTCACTCTTGGAGTCTTACCTTCCGTCAAGCCGAAGGTACAAATGTAATTTAATATCATTAATGTTTGTTCATGGTCATATAATGAGAATATTGATAATCTAATGGTTTAATACAATTATTCATGCTCTCTCTATATATCTTATAAGTTCCTACTTTTATTCTTGCATATCGAGATGATGAAGGTATGTCCTTCATAACCTTCGTCTGAAGATCATTATGTCCTAAGGGAGATAATGCTTCGAAGGACGAAGGTCTTTAACCATTAATATTTGTGTTGCCTTGTTCTTGATTCATAGCATTTGATAACAAGTGACCAACATTAGCGCCCACCTCCAGTGAACTCATTTGACCACCTTCGGCAAGCATTGACCTTCGTCATGCCGCTGAAGAAGACAACAACGCTAGGGGCTGCATTGTAGCCATTGGACGTCAATCAGGAGACGCTGCGCGAAGCAAGAAGCCAGAAGAGAAAGGCTACTAGCCCAACACTTCAGGAGGAAGAGCTAGAACAGGAGATCAGGGACCTAGAAATCATTCACCAGCAAGTACAAAGAAAGAAGGAGACAATGTCCTGTCTGGCCGATTTACAGAAGAAGATTGACAAAGCTGCTGAGGAAATGCATCATCTTACTCAAGATGACCAGGACCGAAGGCCCCAGCATAGGGAGCTTCATCAAGAAAGTTCATTCAACGACGATGAATGGTACGATGACTTTCATCATGGCAATTTTGCTTTTGATGATGCTTCTCATTTGGTAGCAAAGTTGCAGGCTACTCTATGGCCCCCATCATACAAGCCACCGCAGCTTCCTATGTATGATGGACACACAGATCCCAAGCAGTTTTTGATGAGCTATGAAGCAACCACATCTTCATATGGAGGCAATACTACAGTCATGGCAGTACGAAGTGTGGCCCAGACATGGTACTCTTCTCTCTGGCCAGGGACAATCACATCATGGCAGAAGCTTAAAGATATGTTAATCACTAGCTTCCAAGGATTTCAAACAAAGCCAGTCACTGCTTAGGCTTTGTTCCAGTGCACACAAGACTATGAAGAGTACCTTCAGGCGTATGTCCGAAGGTTTCTGCGTCTGAGAGCACAAGTGCCTATAGTGCCTAATGAAATTGTCATTGAGACCATGATCAAGGGGCTTCGGCCAGGACCTACGGCTCAATATTTTGCTAGGAAACCCCCACAAACCCTAGAGAAGCTTCTTCAGAAGATGGATGAATATGTCCAGGCTGATAATGATTTTCGCCAGAGAAGGGAAGAAGCCTACAGGTTCTCTGAGATGACCAGGGGCTTCAGAGGAAGAATCCACCCTAGACATGTCAGATCAATTCATAATTCCAGCCAAAGTGATGACAGAGGAAGCCAATCTCAAAGGCCACAACACAGCTCCCAATCTTTAGGGCAACAACAAAGCTCTTTCAGGCCATTAGTCCCAAGGGGTAGAGGCAGCAGGAGCTTCAGCGGAAGATATGGAGATCAGCTAAGAAAGCTATACCGTTTATTCTACGGTGAAGAAAAAGGCCACACCACAAGAACATGCCAAATCACAATACAGAAGCAAAAGGAAATTGCCGAAGTTGAGCGAGGCAGAATCAACCGAAGCAGGTTTTACATACTGCTTCATGCTATTCTCCCTATGTACCAGAGTATGTAGGCAATCATCAGCCTACGACCTCTGTCGCTTCGGCAAGTCACTCTCAAGCTTCCTGGGCCCAGCTTCCACCACCACCACCACCGCTACCACCTGCTTTAGCCGAAGCCAGCAGCCAGAAGGGCATCAATAGCAGCACGACTTCCGGGAAGAGTCCGAAGCTCGCACAGTCAATAGCACTGTGCCTGAATCCAAGCATATTTACTGAAGAATATCCTACATCTGGTGTACCTTTATATTTTTTGCAATCTTATTTTTTCTTGTATGGAAAACATTTCACGAAGTACCAAATTCTGATATGTAATAACAATACTCATGCTGTTGAGCGGAATGCTTCTTTTTTAACAAAGTTCCGAAGCTACAAAAAGTCGTTCCTAAGGGAGCGCAGAGTAAGTTTTCTGCTCAGAAGTCGTTCCTAAGGGGATGCAGAGCCAAAAATTCCACCGAAATAGAAGGTGAAGAAGCTCAAAAGTCGTTCCTAAGGGGATGCAGAGCTTAAATTCCACCGAAATAGAAGGTGGAGAAGCTCAAAAGTCGTTCCTAAGGGGATGCAGAGCTTAAAGGCCACCGAAATATAAGGTGAAGAAGCTCCAAAGTCGTTCCTAAGGGGATGCAGAGCTTAAAGACTCCAAAGACGTCCCTAAGGGGATGTAGAGTCTTGTGTGTTCCAGTGTGGGCGTGTGCGTGTGTGTGTTCGACATCACCATCATTTTGCATCACATCATCATATCATTCCGTATAACATTACATCATACATCATATTGCATCAACGACAAAAAGATTGGATACGAAGCAAATCTTCGACAATACTTTGTTAAATGAAAATGTGCTGAGGCACGAAGCAAACTTCGGAAGATATAATTTCATCAGACTTGCCATAAAAGGGGCTTCTTTCTTTACGAAGCATGAAAAGAAGGGAAGGTGTTTTTTTTGCCGAAGGCTCAAAAACGACATGTGCGCAAATTTCATGCATCGCAAAGAAATATATTACAACAATTTACATTGTTCCATACACCAAATGTTACATGGTATTATTACAATAAAATTCAATCTTCCTTAAGTATTTTTTCCGCGGCTTTGTTCAGCAGCTTGTCGACGACTTCGTCGATGATGGAGTTAGCAACGCTCATTATATCCAACGCCTCCTTCATAACGGGATCGGCCTGGGGGTCGTATGGATCCGGCAGTGGAGAGAGAGAGCAGCTGTAGTAAAAAATCTTCAGTCTGAAGCTAGAAAGCAAATACCGAAGCTAAAAACTCAATAATAATACCTATACGCCTTTCGCGGTCAGCAACTTCTTTGGCTCGCCTAACTTCTTCTCGGGCTTCATGGGTTTCTTTTTCATTTTTCTTGATGATTTTGTTGGCCAATTCCCGGCCACCGTTCACCCAAACATCGGAATAAAATTTTCCGCCCACCAAAGTAGCTTCGATCGAAGGGTCTTTTGTGTCGTCTATGGAGAAGGCGGCTTCAGCCTTTACATGATCGCAACCAGCCTTCTCCATGATAGCTGCAATCCCTTGAGCGCCAGAGAAGGCACAGATGTCCCCACGGTCGCCCAGGATCTCTTCAAAAGTTTCGGCTTCCCCGCTTATCCAGTCAATAACACCCTCGGGGTTGCCTCGAATAAAATTTTCCTCAGAAGAATAAGCACCCACTTTGACAAAGTTGGTTTTCAATTTTTCACGCAATTCAAGGATTGCTCAAAGCACCTTTCCTTGGATTCACGAAGCTCCTCAACATTTTTCTCTAGCTTTGTCTTCCACCATTCACTAATTTCTTGACTAGCTTTTGCGAGTGCACAATTTTCATTGGCTTCAGCAAGTTTCTTCCGAAGGTCTTCAATTTCAGCCTTGTAAGCTTCAGATTGAGTGTTAAATTTCGCTTCATCTTCCTTCACTCTATCCACCAATGAAGGTAGAATTTTGTCCTTCTCCAAGGCTTCATTTCTCAGCTTACTGACTTCTGATCAAAGGTTGCCAAGAGCTATCGTGTAACTTTCATCTTCAGCATTCTTTTGCACCCTCAGGGCGTTGCTAAGAATTAAGCCCTGCAGAAAAAGATGAAGGATTAGCATGAGAATAAAAGACTTTGTTGCCAAGTTCATAGACTTTAAGTTCACAACTTCTATACATTCAAACTGTTGTATGCAAGGCTGTCCGCGAGGTCATCCTTCGACATGGCAGAGAGGCCAGCTTTGAGCTTCGGAAATCCATACTTTTGGCCATCTCCCGGCAGACAGATATCTCTTTGTTGTCCGGGAGACAGTACAGAAAATCATCTTCATCTGTGCCGTTGAACACTAAGGCCCCTTTCGGGTATTTCAGTTCCCGGGCATAGTGTTTGGCTTCTAAAACTTCTTCTTTGGATAATCTTTTTTCCCAAAGCATGTCGAATAATGTAGTCAAGGTTTTTGGACAGTACTTCAGGAGCAGAAGATTTAGCTTCTTCGGTCACTTCCTTCTCCATAGCCATGCCAATATCTAGCGATTCTTGCTCAGCCCTTTCCTCGGCTACGGCAGGCTTTGTCTCAACAGGCACTGAGGGCTCGGCTTCGGCTTCAGTATGAGCCGTAGCAGCTTCGGTAACCTTTTTTACAGGGGAAGGATTCAATACTCTTGTCGTCTCCATGACGTCTAACATGCTAGCCATTCTTCTCCTCTTGGGAGTTGTGGCGGGAGCGTTTACAACCTTCGGCAATTCTGCTTCTGTCGGTGTGCTCAGAATTTCTGGTATCACTATTGTTTTTTCTAACTCTGGTTTTTTGGCCGCCCCATCTTTGGTTTCAACTAGCTTAACTATAGGCACCTTCGGCACTATAGTCGATCCCTCAGTGCTTCGGGCGGTGGGAGCAGCTTGTTCTGCTTCGGTAGCAGAAGATGTCTCTTCACCAAATTTTGGCACTATGGTCGTTTCAATATATCTTGGCCGGTAGGTCAAAACCTTGATTTTCTTGCCCTTCGGCACAACAGAGATGGCCAAAGCGGCAATTTTCCTCTTTTTCTCTGCTTTCATGAGGGGTAATAATAATCAGGGTATACGAAACCAATTGCATCAAAAACTCGGTTCAACCTTTTCTTGCACTGACCTCCGAAGGCTGAGGACAAAGCATCATCTTCGACTCTGGTATAAGCCCCAAGTAACTCGTCGCTAGTAGCTTCAATATATTTCAGCCACTCATCGTCTGGTTTGTCAAATCGGTCTTTGTATCTGAAGGTGTATTTCAAGCGAATTAATCCACCTTGACTGGACCCAGTGGCAGTCTCCTTCGGCATTTCCAGTTATCCACAAGTGGCCATACCCTATAGGCTATGTGCTCTTGGATTAGGTCTCTTGTACCAATAAAAGCACAGACATTGCTGAAAGCCTTTTGACATGCTTCGACATCATTATCAATCGCCACGGTCGGCCTTCGAAGGCCGAAGCGAGACCAGATGGGGCGTTCAATAATCCTCTTTATGTCCTCCCTTTCAATCAGATCATTCTTAACATAAAACCATTCCTCCATCTAGGCCCTGGGCCACCTTTTTGGAAATGTTGGAACCAGGTAGCTTGCATTAGGACGAGCAATGAATCCATAACAATTGAAGTTGTTGTGATACTGCTCTTTGCCAGTGGCCTTTGTCTCGTAAATAGTTCGTGCATATTGCAAAAACACTTTGCGCTCGGTTCTAGCCCTTGGCTTCTCATAGCCTAAACAAATATCCCCATTCTGATTATAGCTTCGGGAGTAATTTGATGAAGAAAGATCTAAAATATCTTCAGCACTTCAACCAAAAATTTGCTCAACGAGAACCAAAGACCCGCCTTCATAAAGATTTTGTAGACAACAACCTCATTTTCTTCAGGAGCAGGGGCGGTGCTGTCCCCTCCAACCCTCATAATAGACATGTCACGGAAGTATCTTCCCTTCATGGCATCTGTCGGAGAGGGAATTATCCGGCCGGGTGGTGGAGTGCACCCGCCCTAAATCCTAAGATGAGGAAGGGGCTTAAGCGTTTTGCCTGTCCTGCTAAGCGATCATCAAGCACATGAACACGCGAGGATTTAGAGTGGTTCGGGCTGCCGGAGCGTAATACCCTACTCCACTGTGTGTTGGATTGTTGTGGAAGCTTGAGCTGTGTGTAAGCCTAAATGACTTGCGTCTGAGTCCTCTCACGCTGCATGCCTCCCCTTTTATAGTTCAAGGGGGGCATGTACAAGGATTCTGAGCCCCGACATGTGGGCTCAGGGACAAATGGAAGGATGGATCTACTGCTTGCCATGCCCTGTAATCTCCGTGCGCCCTGACACCCGAGATCTATGTAGCCTCGTCGCGCAGGGGGAAGCTTCTCGTATAAGGGATGAGTACAGTGCACCGCGCAGCACAGGCACACTGTTTCGACAACGGACTGGACAGGTGCGCAGTCTGCAGGGTGGCCCTGGCGCCGCCTACCAGCGGAATGGATAGGATGCAATAAATGCCGTGGGGGCACATTGAAAGTCGCCTAGAGGGGGGTGAATAGGGCAAAACTGAAATTTACAAAGTTAATCACAACTACAAGCCGGGTTAGTGTTAGAAACAATAATGAGTCCGAGAGAGAGGGCGCAAAACAAATCGCAAGCGAATGAAGAGTGTGACACGCGGATTTGTTTTACCGAGGTTCGGTTCTCGCAAACCTACTCCCCGTTGAGGAGGCCACAGAGGCCGGGTCTTTTTCAACCCTTTCCCTCTCTCAAACGGTCCCGCGGACCGAGTGAGCTTCTCTTCTCAAATCAACTCGGGAACAAAACTTCCCCGCAAGGACCACCACACGATTGGTGTCTCTTGCCTTGGTTACAAGAGAGTTTATGATCGCAAGAACAAGTGAGAAAGAAAGAAGCAATCCAAGCGCAAGAGCTCAAAAGAACACAACAAATCTCTCTCGCTAATCACTAAAGCCTTGTGTGGAGTTGGAGAGGATTTGATCACTTGGGTGTGTCTTGTATTGAATGCCTAGCTCTTGTAAGTGGTTGAGAGGTGGAAAACTTGGATGCAATTGAATGTGGGGGTGGTTGGGGTATTTATAGCCCCAACCACCAAACTAGCCGTTGGGGTGGAGGCTGTCTGTCGCATGGTGCACCAGACAGTTCGGTGCACACCGGACATGTACGGTGCGCCAGCCACGTCACCTGGCCGTTAGGGTTCCGACTGTTGGAGCTCTGACTGCTGGGCCCGCCTGGATGTCTGGTGGCGCACCGGACATGTACTGTAGAGTGTCCGGTGCGCCTGCTCGCGCGTGCCTGACTTCTGCGCGCTCTGGCGCGCATTTAATGCGCCTGCAGGTGACCGTTGGCACTGAAGTAGCCGTTGCCCTGCTGTCACACCGGACAGTCCAGTGTACACCGGACATGTCCGGTGAATTATAGCGGACTAGCCATTGCGAATTCCCGAAGCTGGCGTGTTCAGAGTCGCGTCCCCTTGGAGCACCGGACACTATCCGGTGTACACCGGACAGTCCGGTGAATTATAGCGCGGCGACTCTGAGTTTTCCCGAAGGTGAAGAGTTCAGCGCATGGAGAACCCTGGTGCACCGGACATGTCCGGTGGTGCACCGGACAGTCCGGTGCGCCAGACCAGGGTGCCTTCGGTTGACCCTTTGCTCTTTTTGTTGAACCCTTTTCTTGGTCTTTTTATTGGCCTTTTGTGAACCTTTGGCACCTGTATAACTTATAGACTAGAGCAAACTAGTTAGTCCAATTTATTTGTGTTGGGCAATTCAACCACCAAAATCATTTAGGAAATAGGTGTAAGCCTAATTCCCTTTCAATCTCCCCCTTTTTGGTGATTGATGCCAACACAAACCAAAGCAAGTATAGAAGTGCATAATTGAACTAGTTTACATAATGTAAGTGCAAAGGTTACTTAGAATTGAGCCAATAATTATTAACATAGGATATGCATGGATTGTTTCTTTTATTCTTAACATTTTGGACCACGCTTGCACCACTTGTTTTGTTTTTGCAAATTCTTTTGTAAAATCTTTTCAAAGACATTTTGCAAATAGTCAAAGGTAAATGAAAAAGATTTTGCGAAGCATTTTCAAGATTTGAAATTTTCTCCCCTTGTTCCAAATGCTTTTCCTTTGACTAAACAAAACTCCCCCTCAATAAATTTTCCTCTTAGTGTTCAAGAGGGTTTTAAGATATCAATTTTGAAAATACTACTTGCTCCCCGTTTTGAACACAATAAGATGCCAATTTGAAATTTACCAATTGAAAATCATTTTTAAAATTAGGGTGGTGGTGCGGTCTTTTTGCTTTGGGCTCATACTTTCTCCCCCTTTGGCATGAATCGCCAAAAACGGATACTTTGAGTGAGATATAAGCCCTTATCTAGCTACTTTCTCCCCTTTGGCAAATAAAACATATGAGTGAAGATTATACCAAAGATGGAAAGATGCTCGGAGCGACGGCGAGGGATGAGTGATAGAGTGGAGTGGAAGCCTTTGTTTTCGCCGAAGTCTCCAATTCCCTTTCAATACACCTATGACTTGGTTTGAAATTCACTTGAAAACACATTAGTCATAGCATATATAAAAGAGACATGATCAAAGGTATACTTATGAGCTATGTGTGCAAATTAGCAAAAGAAATTCCTAGAATCAAGAATATTGAGCTCATGCCTAAGTTTGGTAAAAGTTTGTTCATCTAGTGGCTTGGTAAAGATATCGGCTAATTGATCTTTAGTATTAATGTATGCAATCTCGATATCCCCCTTTTGTTGGTGATCCCTAAGAAAATGATACCGAATGGCTATGTGTTTAGTGCGGCTATGCTCAACGGGATTATCTGCCATGCGGATTGCACTCTCATTATCACATAGAAGAGGAACTTTGGTTAATTTGTAACCATAGTCCCACAGGGTTTGCCTCATCCAAAGCAATTGCGCGCAACAATGGCCTGCGGCAATATACTCGGCTTCGGCGGTAGAAAGAGCGACCGAATTTTGCTTCTTTGAAGCCCAAGACACCAAGGATCTTCCCAAGAACTGGCAAGTCCCCGATGTGCTCTTTCTATTGATTTTACACCCCGCCCAATCGGCATCCGAATAACCAATCAAATCAAATGTGGATCCCCGAGGGTACCAAAGCCCAAACTTAGGAGTATAAGCCAAATATCTCAAGATTCGTTTTACGACCGTAAGGTGTGATTCCTTAGGGTCGGCTTGGAATCTTGCACACATGCATACGGAAAGCATAATATCTGGTCGAGATGCACATAAATAGAGTAATGAACCAATCATCGACCGGTATACCTTTTGATCGACGGATTTACCTCCCGTGTCGAGGTCGAGATGCCCATTGGTTCCCATGGGTGTCTTGATGGGCTTGGCATCCTTCATTCCAAACTTGGTTAGAATGTCTTGAGTATACTTCATTTGGCTAATGAAGGTGCCTTCTTGGAGTTGCTTGACTTGGAATCCTAGAAAATACTTCAACTCCCCCATCATCGACATCTCGAATTTTTGTGTCATGATCCTACTAAATTCTTCACATGTAGATTCGTTAGTAGACCCAAATATGATATCATCAACATAAATTTGGCATACAAACAAATCATTGTCAAGAGTTTTAGTGAATAAAGTAGGATCGGCCTTTCCGACTTTGAAACCATTTGCAATAAGGAAATCTCTCAGGCATTCATACCATGCTCTTGGGGCTTGCTTGAGCCCATAAAGCGCCTTAGAGAGCCTATAGACATGGTTAGGATACTCACTATCTTCAAAGCCGGGAGGTTGCTCAACATAGACTTCTTCCTTGATTGGTCCATTGAGGAAGGCACTCTTCACGTCCATTTGGTAAAGCTTGAAGCCATGGTAATTAGCAT
Source organism: Zea luxurians (assembly GCA_029449295.1). Lineage (NCBI taxonomy): Eukaryota > Viridiplantae > Streptophyta > Magnoliopsida > Poales > Poaceae > Zea > Zea luxurians. The sequence goes on along the minus strand of JAOPSE010000011.1, from coordinate 26,948,777 downwards.
ATGCTAATAATATGCGAATTGACTCAAGCCTAGCTACGGGTGCATAGGTTTCATCAAAATCCAAACCTTCGACTTGGGAGTATCCCTTGGCCACAAGTCGGGCTTTGTTCCTTGTCACCACACCATGCTCATCTTGCTTGTTGCGGAAGACCCACTTGGTTCCTACAACATTTTGGTTAGGACGTGGAACTAAATGCCATACCTCGTTCCTAGTGAAGTTGTTGAGCTCCTCTTGCATCGCCATCACCCAATCCGAATCTTGGAGTGCTTCCTCTACCCTGTGTGGCTCAATAGAGGAAACAAAAGAGTAATGCTCACAAAAATGTGCAACACGAGATCGAGTAGTTACCCCTTATGAATATCGTCGAGGATGGTGTCGACGGGGTGATCTCGTTGGATTGCTTGGTGGACTCTTGGTTGTGGCGGCCTTGGTTCTTTATCCTCCTTGTCTTGATCATTTGCATCTCCCCCTTGATCATTGCTATCATCTTGAGGTGGCTCATCTCTTTGATCTTCTCCTTCATCAACTTGAGCCTCGTCCTCATTTTGAGTTGGTGGAGATGCTTGCGTGGAGGAGGATGGTTGATCTTGTGCATTTGTAGGCTCTTCGGATTCCTTAGCACACACATCCCCAATGGACATGTTCCTTAACGCGATGCATGGAGCCTCTTCTTCACCTATCTCATCAAGATCAACTTGCTCTACTTGAGAGCCGTTAGTTTCATCAAACACAACGTCACAAGAAACTTCAACTAGTCCCAAGGACTTGTTAAAGACTCTATATGCCCTTGTGTTTGAGTCATATCCTAGTAAAAAGCCTTCTACAGCCTTAGGAGCAAATTTAGATTTTCTTCCTCTTTTAACAAGAATAAAGCATTTGCTACCGAAGACTCTAAAATATGAAATATTGGGCTTTTTACCGGTTAGGAGTTCGTATGATGTCTTCTTGAGGATTCGGTGAAGATATAACCGGTTGATGGCGTAGCAAGCGGTGTTAACCGCCTCGGCCCAAAACCGATCCGGCGTCTTGTACTCATCAAGCATGGTTCTTGCCATGTCCAATAGAGTTCGATTCTTCCTCTCCACTACACCATTTTGTTGTGGGGTGTAGGGAGAAGAGAACTCATGCTTGATGCCCTCCTCCTCAAGGAAGCCTTCAATTTGAGAGTTCTTGAACTCTGTCCCGTTGTCGCTTCTAATTTTCTTGATCCTTAAGCCGAACTCATTTTGAGCCCGTCTCAAGAATCCCTTTAAGGTCTCTTGGGTCTGAGATTTTTCCTGCAAAAAGAATACCCAAGTGAAGCGAGAATAATCATCCACAATAACTAGACAGTACTTACTCCCGCCGATGCTTATGTAAGCAATCGGGCCGAATAGATCCATGTGTAGGAGCTCCAGTGGCCTGTCAGTCGTTATGATGTTCTTGTGTGGATGATGAGTTCCAACTTGCTTCCCGGCTTGGCATGCGCTACAAATCCTGTCTTTCTCAAAATGAACATTTGTTAATCCTAAAATGTGCTCTCCCTTTAGAAGCTTATGAAGATTCTTCATTCCAACATGGGCTAGTCGGCGGTGCCAGAGCCAACCCATGTTAGTCTTAGCAATTAAGCAAGTGTCGAGTTCAGCTCTATCAAAATCTACCAAGTATAGCTGACCCTCTAACACTCCCTTAAATGTTATTGAATCATCACTTCTTCTAAAGACAGTGACACCTACATCAGTAAATAGACAGTTGTAGCCCATTTGACATAATTGAGATACGGAAAGCAAATTGTAATCTAATGAATCAACAAGAAAAACATTGGAAATGGAATGGTCAGGAGATATAGCTATTTTACCCAAACCTTTGACCAAACCTTGGTTTCCATCCCCGAATGTGATAGCTCGTTGGGGATCTTGGTTTTTCTCGTAGGAGGAGAACATCTTCTTCTCCCCTGTCATGTGGTTTGTGCACCCGCTGTCGATGATCCAACTTGAGCCCCCGGATGCATAAACCTACAAAACAAGTTTAGTTCTTGACTTTAGGTACCAAACGGTTTTGGGTCCTTTGGCATTAGAAACAAGAACTTTGGGTACCCAAACACAAGTCTTTGACCCCTTGTGTTTGCCCCCAACAAACTTGGCAACTACCTTGCCGGATTTGTTAGTCAAAACATAAGATGCATCAAAAGTTTTAAATGAAATGCTATGATCATTTGATGCACTAGGAGTTTTCCTTTTAGGCAACTTAGCACGGGTTGGTTGCCTAGAGCTAGAAGTCTCACCCTTATACATAAAAGCATGGTTAGGGCCAGAGTGAGATTTCCTAGAATGAATTCTCCTAATTTTGCTCTCGGGATAACCGGCAGGGTACAAAATGTAACCCTCGTTATCCTGAGGCATGGGAGCCTTGCCCTTAACAAAATTAGACAATCTTTTAGGAGGGGCACTAAGTTTGACATTGTCTCCCCTTTGGAAGCCAATGCCATCCTTGATGCCAGGGCGTCTCCCATTATAGAGCATACTTCTAGCAAATTTAAATTTTTCATTCTCTAAGTTATGCTCGGCAATTTTAGCATCTAGCTTTGCTATATGATCATTTTGTTGTTTAATTAAGACCATGTGATCATGAATAGCATTAATATCAACATCTCTACATCTATCACAAATAGACACATGCTCAACGGTAGATGTAGAGGGTTTGCAAGAATTAAGTTGAACAATCTTAGCACGCAAAATATCATTTTTATCTCTAAGATCGGAAATTGTAACATTGCAAACATCAAAATCTTTAGCCTTAGCAATCAATTTTTCATTCTCATTTTTAAGGCTAGCAAGAGAAACATTCAACTCATCAATCTTAGCAAGTAAATCAACATTATCATCTCTAAGATTGGGAATTGAAACATCACAAACATGTGAATCAACCTTAGCAATTAATCTAGCATTTTCATTTCTAAGGTTGTCAATAGTCTCATGGCAAGTGCTTAGCTCACTAGACAATTTTTCACATTTTTCAACTTGTAGAGCATAAGCATTTTTAACCTTAACATGCGTTTTGTTTTCCTTGATTAGGAAGTCCTCTTGGGAGTCCAAGAGATCATCCTTCTCATGGATGGCACTAATTAGCTCATTTAGTTTTTCCTTTTGTTGCATATTGAGGTCAGCAAAAAGGGTTCGCAAGTTATCCTCCTCATTACTAGCATTATCCTCATCGCTAGATGTCTCATATTTGGTGGAGGATCTTGATTTTACCTTCTTCCTTTTGCCGTCCTTGGCCATGAGGCATTTGTGGCCGACGTTGGGGAAGAGAAGACCCTTGGTGACGGCGACGTTTGCGGCGTCCTCGTCGGAGGAGGAGTCGGTGGAGCTCTCGTCGGAGTCCCACTCACGGCACACATGGGCATCGCCGCCCTTCCTCTTGTGATATCTCTTCTTCTCCTTTCTTCTCCCCTTCTTGTCGTCGCCCCTGTCACTATCACTGGATAATGGACATTTAGCAATGAAATGACCGGGCTTACCACATTTGTAGCATACTCTCTTGGAGCGGGGCTTGTAATCTTTCCCCCTCCTTTGCTTGAGGATTTGACGGAAGCTCTTGATGATGAGCGCCATCTCCTCGTTGTCGAGTTTGGAGGCGTCGATGGGTGTTCGACTTGGAGTAGATTCCTCCTTCTTTTCTTTCGTCGCCTTGAATGCGACCGGTTGTGCTTCGGACGTGGAGGGGCTGTCAAGCTCGTTGATCTTCTTTGAGCCTTTGATCATCAACTCAAAGCTCACAAAATTACCTATAACTTCCTCAGGGGTCATTTGAGTATATCTAGGATTGCCACGAATTAATTGAACTTGAGTAGGGTTAAGGAAAACAAGTGATCTTAGAATAACCTTAACCACTTCGTGGTCATCCCATTTTTTGCTCCTGAGGTTGCGCACTTGGTTCACCAAGGTTTTGAGCCGGTTGTACATGACTTGTGGCTCCTCCCCTTGGCGAAGACGGAAGCGACCGAGCTCCCCCTCGATCGTTTCACGTTTGGTGATCTTGGTCACCTGATCTCCTTCGTGCGCGGTCTTTAGCACGTCCCAAACCTCTTTGGTGCTCTTCAACCCTTGCACCTTGTTATACTCCTCTCGACTTAGAGAGGTGAGGAGTATAGTGGTGGCTTGGGAGTTGAAGTGCTCGATTTGGGCCACTTCGTCCTCATCATAATCTTCATCCCCTACGGATGGTACCTGTACACCAAACTCAACAACATCCCATATACTTTTGTGTAGTGAGGTTAGGTGATATCGCATCATATCACTCCACCTAGCATAATCTTCACCATCAAATGTTGGTGGTTTGCCTAATGGGACGGAAAGTAAAGGTGTATGTTTAGGAATGCGAGGGTAGCGTAGGGGGATCTTACTATACTTCTTGCGCTCTTGGTGCTTAGAAGTGACGGACGGTGCGTCGGAGCCGGAGGTCAACGTTGATGAAGTGTCGGTCTCGTAGTAGACCACTTTCCTTATCCTTTTGTGCTTATCGCCTCTCCGATGCGACTTGTGGGAAGAGGATTTCTTCTCCTTCCCCTTCCCTTTGTTGGAGGAGTTCTTCTTCTCCTTCCTCTTGTTGCGGGACTCTTCCGATGAAGTCGACCCGTGGCTTGTAGTGGGCTTGTCGCCGGTCTCCATCTCCTTCTTGGCGGGATCTCCCGACATCACTTCGAGCGATTAGGCTCTAATGAAGCACAGGGCTTTGATACCAATTGAAAGTCGCCTAGAGGGGGGTGAATAGGGCGAAACTGAAATTTACAAAGTTAATCACAACTACAAGCCGGGTTAGTGTTAGAAACAATAATGAGTCCGAGAGAGAGGGCGCAAAACAAATCGCAAGCGAATGAAGAGTGTGACACGCGGATTTGTTTTACCGAGGTTCGGTTCTCGCAAACCTACTCCCCGTTGAGGAGGCCACAGAGGCCGGGTCTTTTTCAACCCTTTCCCTCTCTCAAACGGTCCCGCGGACTGAGTGAACTTCTCTTCTCAAATCAACCCGGGAACAAAACTTCCCTGCAAGGACCACCACACGATTGGTGTCTCTTGCCTTGGTTACAAGTGAGTTTATGATCGCAAGAACAAGTGAGAAAGAAAGAAGCAATCCAAGCGCAAGAGCTCAAAAGAACACAACAAATCTCTCTCGCTAATCACTAAAGCCTTGTGTGGAGTTGGAGAGGATTTGATCACTTGGGTGTGTCTTGTATTGAATGCCTAGCTCTTGTAAGTGGTTGAGAGGTGGAAAACTTGGATGCAATTGAATGTGGGGTGGTTGGGGTATTTATAGCCCCAACCACCAAACTAGCCGTTGGGGTGGAGGCTGTCTGTCGCATGGTGCACCGGACAGTCCGGTGCACACCGGACATGTCCGGTGCGCCAGCCACGTCACCCGGCCGTTAGGGTTCCGACAGTTGGAGCTCTGACTGCTGGGCCTTCCTGGATGTTCGGTGGTGCACCGAACATGTATTGTAGAGTGTCCGGTGCGCCTGCTCGCGTGTGCCTGACTTCTGCGCGCTCTGGCGCGCATTTAATGCGCCTAGAGGTGACCGTTGGCACCGAAGTAGCCGTTGCCCTGCTGTCACACCGGACAGTCCGGTGTACACCGGACATGTCTGGTGAATTATAGCGGAATAGCCGTTGCGAATTCCCGAAGCTGGCGAGTTCAGAGTCGCATCCCCTTGGAGCACCGGACACTGTCCGATGTACACCGGACAGTCCGGTGAATTATAGCGCGACGGCTCTGAGTTTTTCCGAAGGTGAAGAGTTCAGCGCGCTGAGAGCACCTAGAGGGGGGGGGGTGAATAGGTGATCCTGTAACACTTCAAAAACTTAAGCCACAAAACTTGGTTACTTGTTAGCACAGTAATTTGCCAAGTGGCTAGAGAAGGATCTCAACACAACACAATAACCAAGAGATATCAATCACAGAGATGGCACAGTGGTTATCCCGTGGTTCGGCCAAGACCAACGCTTGCCTACTCCACGTTGTGGCGTCCCAACGGACGAGGGTTGCAATCAACCCCTCTCAAGCGGTCCAAAGACCAACTTGAATACCACGGTGTTGCTTTGCTTCTCTTAATCCCGTTTGCGAGGAATCTCCACATCTTGGAGCCTCTCGCCCTTACACAAGATGTTCACGAAGAATCACAGAGCAAGGGAGGGATTAGCAACTCACACACGACACAAAGATCATAGCGAATACGCACACTCAAAACCCAGACTTGAGCTCAAGAGAATAGCACACTAGAACGGAGCTCAAATCACTAAAATGTCGAACAAGTGCGCAAGAATGAAGTGTGAGTGATCAATGATGCTCAAAGGATGCTTGGTGTACTCCTCCATGCGCCTAGGGGTCCCTTTTATAGCCCCAAGGCAGCTAGGAGCCGTTGAGCACAAATTTGGAAAGCCATTCTTGCCTTCTGTCATCGGGGGCACCGGATAGTCCGGTGCACACCGGACACTGTCCGGTGCCCGATTTCCTTCCTTAAATAGCGAAGCCGACCGTTGGCAGCCTGAGAGCGGTTGTCGCACCGGACAGTCCGGTGTCGTCTTCTAGCCGTTGGCTCGGCCATGTGTCCCGCGCAGATTGCGCGGCCGACCGTTGGCCCGGCCGACCGTTGGCTCACCGGACAGTCCGGTGCACACCGGATAGTCCGGTGAATTTTAGCCGTACGTCACCGGTGAATTCCCGAGAGCAGCCACTTCGCTCGAGCCAGCCTGGCGCACCGGACACTGTCCGGTGCACCACCGGACAGTCCGGTGCTTGCAGACTCAGCACATTCTTGGCTGCTCGAGCCAAGACATTTCCAATTGGATTTTTCCTGTTTCCAGCACTTAGACACAATACATTAGTCCATAAAACAATGTACTAAGTCTGAGAAACATACCTTAATTCTTGATTTGTACTTTGTCTACCTTTTTACACTTAGGCACTTGTGTTGGACACTAAATCACCAAAATACTTAGAAATGGCCCAAGGGCACATTTCCCTTTCAATCTCCCCCTTTTTGGTGATTTATGCCAACACAACATAAAGCAAGTAGAACAAGTACAAAATCAAGTCAAATAAGAACTCAAAATTGTTTTGATTCAATTTTGACATATATGGATCACTCTATGCCACCACTTGGTTTGTTTTTGCAAATCAAACTCAAATTTCTATCTCTAAATCAAACACACATGTTAAGACATAAAGAGAGTCATTCTAAGAGAAATTGATTTAAGATTTCAAAAACTCCCCCTTTTTCCCATAATCAATACTTCTCCCCACAAGAAGCCAACTTTTGACAAGAGAGACAACAAAAGAGTTTTGACAAACCAAAAGCTCTATTCTACTATTTTCAAAATCTCTCAAGTGGTAGCTGATCCATTTATCGCTTTGGCCTTTATTTTCTCCCCCTTTGGCATCAAGCACCAAAACGGGATCAATCTTGGCCCTTTAACCCCATTGCCTCACCAAAATCTTCAACTAAGAGCAAATAGGCAATAAGAGTATAACGATGAACTTGGAAGAGTTACTCTTTTCATCGGAGTGCAGTGGAAGTCTCGCATGGTCCAAGTACACCTTTTCCCTTTCAATTTTCCTTGGAGACTAAAACAACCAAACTCAAGTACATGGTTAGCCACAAAGGGTCAAGTTGTAGCACAGCTCCCCCTAAATATGTGCATCACTTGCAAACAGGACTTGTGAGGTCCAGGGAGTGTTTGTACAACTTGAGCACCACAATAAGCAACAATATGCAGAATGAACATAATCAAAAGCATAAACACATGTATGCTACATTTCAATCCAAGTTCCGCGAATCTAAGATATTGAGCTCACTACGCAGCCTGCAAAAGGTCTTCTCATCTAGAGGCTTGGTAAAGATATCGGCTAGCTGGTTCTCGGTGCTAACATGAAACACTTCGATATCCCCCTTTTGCTGGTGGTCTCTCAAAAAGTGATGCCGGATGTCAATGTGCTTTGTGCGGCTGTGCTCAACAGGATTTTCCGCTATTCGAATAGCACTCTCATTATCACATAGGAGTGGGACTTTGCTCAGATTGTAGCCAAAGTCCCTGAGGGTTTGCCTCATCCAAAGTAGTTGCGCGCAACACTGTCCTGCGGCAACGTACTCGGCCTCAGCGGTGGATAGGGCAACAGAGGTTTGTTTCTTAGAGTTCCATGACACCAGGGACCTTCCTAAGAATTGGCACGTCCCCGATGTACTATTCCTATCGACCTTACATCCAGCATAGTCGGAATCTGAGTACCCAATCAAGTCAAAGTTAGACCCCTTTGGATACCAGATCCCGAAGCAAGGCGTAGCGACTAAATATCGAAGAATTCGCTTCACAGCCACTAAGTGACACTCCTTCGGATCGGATTGAAATCTAGCACACATGCATACGCTAAGCATAATATCCGGTCTACTAGCACATAAATAAAGCAAAGAACCTATCATGGACCGGTATGCTTTTTGATCAACGGACTTACCTCCTTTGTTGAGGTCGGTGTGTCCGTCGGTTCCCATCAGCGTCTTTGCGGGCTTGGCGTCCTTCATCCCAAACCTCTTTAGCAAATCTTGTGTGTACTTCGTTTGGGAGATGAAGGTGCCGTCCTTGAGTTGCTTCACTTGGAACCCAAGGAAGTAGGTCAACTCGCCCATCATCGACATCTCGAATTTCTGCGTCATCACCCTGCTAAACTCTTCACAAGACTTTTGGTTAGTAGAACCAAATATTATGTCGTCGACATAAATTTGGCACACAAAAAGATCACCATCGCAAGTCTTAGTAAAAAGAGTTGGATCGGCTTTCCCAACCTTGAAAGCATTAGCAATTAAAAAGTCTCTAAGGCATTCATACCATGCTCTTGGGGCTTGCTTAAGTCCATAGAGCGCCTTAGAGAGCTTACACACGTGGTCGAGGTACCGTTCATCCTCGAAGCCAGGGGGCTGCTCCACGTACACCTCCTCCTTGATCGGCCCGTTGAGGAAAGCGCTCTTCACATCCATTTGGTACAACCTGAAAGAATGGTGAGCGGCATATGCTAGCAAGATACGAATTGATTCTAGCCTAGCCACAGGAGCAAAAGTCTCCTCAAAGTCCAAACCTGCGACTTGGGCATAACCTTTTGCCACAAGTCGAGCCTTGTTCCTCGTCACCACCCCGTGCTCGTCCTGTTTGTTGCGGAACACCCACTTGGTTCCCACAACATTTTGCTTGGGACGAGGCACCAGTGTCCAAACTTTGTTGCGCTTGAAGTTGTTGAGTTCCTCCTGCATGGCCAACACCCAGTCCGGATCTAGCAAGGCCTCTTCTACCCTGAAAGGCTCAATAGAAGAGACAAAAGAGTAATGCTCACAAAAATTAACTAATCTTGAGCGAGTAGTTACTCCCTTGCTAATATCACCCAATATCTGGTCGACGGGATGATCCCTTTGAATTGTCGCTCGAACTTGGGTTGGAGGTGCCTGAGGTGCTTCTTCCTCTTGAACATCCTGTGCTTCCCCTTGATCATGTGCCTCCACTTGAGGTACCTGTTCGTCATCTTGGGTTGGGGGATGCACCATAGTTGAGGAAGACGATTGATCTTGCTCCAAATGTTCCTGAGGCCGTACATCTCCAATCGCCATGGTGCGTATCGCGGCCGTTGGAACGTCTTCTTCATCTACATCATCAAGATCAATAACTTGCTCTCTTGGAGAGCCATTAGTCTCATCAAATACAACGTCGCTAGAGACTTCAACCAAACCCGATGATTTGTTGAAGACCCTATACGCCTTTGTATTTGAATCATAACCTAATAAAAACCCTTCTACGGCTTTGGGAGCAAATTTGGAATTCCTACCCTTCTTCACTAGAATGTAGCATTTACTCCCAAAAACACGAAAATACGATACATTAGGTTTGTTACCGGTTAGCAGCTCATACGACATCTTCTTGAGGAGGCGGTGAAGGTAGACCCTGTTGATGGCGTGGCAAGCCGTGTTCACGGCTTCCGACCAAAAGCACTCAGGGGTCTTGAATTCTCCAAGCATAGTCCTCGCCATATCTATGAGCGTCCTGTTCTTCCTCTCTACCACACCATTTTGCTGAGGTGTGTAGGGAGCGGAGAACTCGTGCTTGATCCCCTCCTCCTCAAGAAACTCCTCCACTTGAAGGTTCTTGAATTCGGACCCGTTGTCGCTCCTTATCTTCTTCACCTTGAGCTCAAACTCATTTTGAGCTCTCCTTAGGAAGCGCTTGAGGGTCCCTTGGGTTTCAGACTTATCCTGCAAAAAGAACACCCAAGTGAAGCGAGAAAAGTCATCAACGATAACTAGACCATACTTACTTCCTCCTATGCTCAGATAGGCGACGGGTCCGAAGAGGTCCATATGTAGCAGCTCCAGGGGTCTTGATGTTGTCATCACATTTTTGGTGTGATGAGAGCCTCCCACCTGTTTCCCTGCTTGACAAGCTACACAAGGTCTATCTTTTTCGAAATGAACATTGGTTAGACCTATCACGTGTTCTCCCTTTAGAAGCTTGTGGAGGTTCTTCATCCCCACATGTGCTAAGCGGCGATGCCACAGCCAGCCCATGCAAGTCTTAGCCATTAAGCATGCATCTAGACTGGCCTCTTCTTTTGCAAAATCAACTAAGTAAAGCTTGCCGTCTAGTACACCCTTAAAAGCTAGTGAACCATCACATCTTCTAAAGACAGACACATCTACATTTGTAAACAAACAGTTATATCCCATATTGCATAATTGACTAACAGATAGCAAATTATATCCAAGAGACTCTACTAAAAACACATTAGAGATAGAGTGCTCATTTGAGATTGCAATTTTACCTAACCCTTTTACCTTGCCTTGATTCCCATCACCGAATATTATTGAATCTTGGGAATCTTTATTCTTGACGTAGGAGGTGAACATCTTCTTCTCCCCCGTCATATGGTTTGTGCATCCGCTGTCAATAATCCAGCTTGAACCCCCGGATGCATAAACCTGCAAGGCAAATTTAGGCTTGGGTCTTAGGTACCCAACTCATGTTGGGTCCTGCAAGGTTAGCACAAATATCCTTAGGGACCCAAATGCAAGTTTTGTCTCCCTTGCATCTTGCCCCTAATTTTCTAGCAACTATCTTCCTATCCTTTCTACAAATAGCAAAAGAAGCATTTAAAGCATGATATATTGTAGAAGGTTCATTAACTTTCCTAGGAACATTAACGACATTTCTCCTAGGCATATTATGAATAACATTTCTCCTACCAACATTTCTATCATGCACATAAGAAGAACTAGAAGCAATCATGGCATGAGAATCAAAGGCATTATATACATTACAACTCCTATAAGCATTTCTAGGTTGTCTTCTATCATAGTACATAAAGGCATGGTTCTTTTGCACACTACTAGCCATAGGGGCCTTCCCTTTCTCCTTGGCGGAGATGGGAGCCTTATGGCTTGTCAAGTTCTTGGCTTCCCTCTTGTAGCCAAGTCCATCCTTAATTGAGGGGTGTCTACCAATCGTGTAGGCATCCCTTGCAAATTTTAGCTTGTCAAATTCATTCTTGCTAGTCTTAAGTTGGGCATTAAGACTAGCTAATTCATCATTTAATTTGGAAATTAAAACTAAATGATCACTACAAGCATCAATGTCAAAATCTTTACACCTATTACAAGTTTCAACAATTTCTACACAAGAATTAGATTTACTAGCTACTTCTAGTTTAGCATTTAAATCATCATTAAAACTTTTTAACTTAGCAATAGTTTCATGACAAGAAGATAATTCACTAGAGAGCATTTCATTCCTCTTAATTTCTAGAGCGAGAGATTTCTGTGCTTCTACAAATTTATCATGTTCTTCATACAACAAATCCTCTTGTTTTTCTAAAAGCATATTCTTGTCATTCAAGGCATCAATTAATTCATTAATTTTGTCTACCTTGGTTCTATCTAATCCCTTGTGTTGGAGACTTGTTCTCAAATGCTATGAATTAAGAACAAGGCAACACAGAAAAGTTAATGGTTAATGTCCTTCGTCCTTCGAAGTGTTATTTCCCTTAGGATATAACGATCTCAGACGAAGGTTATGAAGGACATACCTTCATCATCATAATTTATATTGATAAAAGAAAAGGCACATGAAACATGAAAGAATACATGAATAATCATATATCATTATTAAGTGTCATCATTATATGATTATGGAGGAATAAGAACAATATTGAATGACATCTGTACCTTTGATTTGACGGAAGGCGAAAATACAAGCGTGACGCACGAGCGAATACAAGTCAGCGTGAACAGTACGAGGTACTGTTCATCTATTTATAGACACAGGACGCAGCCTGCGAAGAGTTACAATTATGCCCCTCATAAAAGTTTACAACATTGACTCAGACCTTTATGGATTAAAAGGTCATTCTATCTCTAAGTCGGTTCGTAATACCGAAGCTTCATGAAGAAGAACCTTCGGTCATCTCCTGGGGACAACTTCAGCCGAAACTGCTTCTTCCTACAAGACCTTCGGCGCAACGAAGCATGGCCCCAACAGTAGCCCCTTTCGCGGCGCTAGATCGTTTTTCGTAACGAGCTTGATCCGTGAAAAAAGCCTCCTAAGCTTCGGGAAGCCGAAGGTCCAAAAAACACCTTCCCTGAGCTCGTTGCCGAGAAACGATTTAGTTTCCGAGCGCATGTCAGGCCCACCTTGCAGAGTTACTGTTTGGTCTCTGCGGTCCACCGCGCAGCGAGTGCAAGTGACTGTCCGCCTGGTGTAAAAATCCTGGCGTTTCGCCTTCTTACCTGCAACACTATATAAACAGACGGGTAGGTGTGAAGTTACCACAACATTCATTGCTATTTGCACTGTTTTGCTGCCAAAATTTTTAACCATAGCCGAAGCTTGACTCTCGGAATCGAACGAAGGTCCAACTCGAAGTCTGCTTCGTCAGAAGGAAAGGCTTCGGGAGAAAAAAGTATTCAATTTCCACAAACTCAAAATTAAATGGCCAGAGTACGATCTACCGCCAGGGTTGAGCGTGAAGGAGACGAAGCTGAAGGCTCGGAGACTGTTCCCATCTCCGAAGTAATGCAACGATCCGGACTAGTAACCTCGGAGGAAATCCCCACTGTTGAAGCAGAACAAGCAACTGCAGAAGATGAGATCATTGAAGAAACTGATCCCGAAGATGATTATCGCATTGCCATGCCAAGTAAGCCCAGCCACTTGGACTTCGGAAAGTCGACCGTTTCGAAGGCTGATCTCTCCAAGATGGTAAAGTCAGGTTATTTCAGTGAAAGTCAGAAGAGGCTACTTCGCTTCGGGGGAGAAGAAACTACCCCGAAGCCAGAGAAGGATGAAATAGTCATTTTCAAGAGCTTTCTAAAAGCTAGGTTGAGATTCCCTCTTCATGGGATTATTGCAGATGTATTGAAGAAGTTTGGTATCTACTTTCATCAGTTGACTCCTAACGCTATCGTTAGGCTTAGTGTTTATATCTGGGCCCTCCGAAGCCAGGCGGTGGAGCCGTTTGCCGACAGCTTTTGTCGAGTTCATGAGCTGCATTACCAGACGAAGGCTAGAAAAGATGGATTACATGATAACTTTGGTTGCTACAATTTTGCCTATCGGAAAACCACAAAGTTTCCTGTTATTAGCTATCGAAGCAAATGGCCGGCAGGCTGGAAGTCAGAGTGGTTTTATGTGAAGGTTGACGAAGACAAGGAGAAGTTGGTACAAAGCCCACTTGAATTGATCTTCGGAGAAACAAGACCGCGATGCCACATGACATTAGAAGGTCCCACCTGGGCTGCACTGGGTGAGTTTAAAATTATTTCAGAGCATATCAGTACTAGGGACCTGGTTCAAGAGTTCTTGGCCTTCAGGGTTTTCCCTACTTTAAAAGAATGGGAAATGCCGAAGCTAGAGGGGGAGAAGAAAGAAGGGGAACTTGTCCGGCTTCCTTACCATTTCAAGTTCAAGAAATACTTTAAAAAACCTTGCCAAGAGTGGCTGGACACAGTTGAAGTGATGTGCAATGAAATACTTGGTAATTACTCCAAGAAAGAAGATCAGCTAATGACTGCGGCCTTCGACACCCGTCCGAAGCGAAGACTAAACCGAGTGTTTGATGCCCTGGGTTTCGAGTACCCTGACTATGAACGGCTGAATAAGGGTGCTGAGGGCCAAAAAAGGAAAAGGGTGGCCGAAACTTTGAACAAAGATGAGGAAGAACCACCAAAAGAGAAGAATATTCCAAAGAAGAGAAGAATATCATCTCCGAAGCGAAAATTATCCGATGAAGAGGGGACTCCTGCATCACCCTCTACCACCGACGTGGAAGAAATCTTAAAGGTAATGACTGAACCCCTGCCCGTGAAGCTAAGTCCATTAGGGCCTCAACTGACGAAGCTTTTTCGAAAGGTGGAGGAGCCCGAAAAAACGAAGAAGATAACCAAAACAAAGAGACAAAGAATTATTGCAGTGACCGAAGTCATTGACAAGACGCCACCGAGGGCTTCAACTGTGAAAGCGCCAGCGGTTGAGGGCACAACAAATGTCGAAGTCGCACCTCCGGAGGTCGCGGCTACCAAAGCCGCTTCGGCCGAAGGTTTGAACTTGGAAACTACAATTGAAGACATCGACAAAATACTGCTAGACATGGCCGCAGAAGAAGCTACCACTGCTGCCGAAGAAACCATGGCCACAGTGCCTGGGAAGGGAAAGGAAATAGCCAAAGATACTTCGGAGGACGAAGCCTTCATATTTCAAAATTTAGTTGGGCAAGAACTATCGAAGGCCGAAATAGAAGAGCTTAAAGAATATGCCAAATCTTGCGGATATAAGCCAGGAGCTCTTCTTTTCGGAGGTATCGACGATGAGAAATTGAACTGCATCCGGGATTAAACTGGAGCTAAGGTCATCGGTACTCTATCAAAGAGTATCGGTTTTCCGAAGCTGGAAACGGATATCAGCCGCTACCGACGACAACATATCGTTGGTAGCTTATTTTATTCCAATTTCAAGGTAAACAACTTTTCTCTGACTTTTATTGCTTTTAATAATGAAAATGTTCCTAACGAAGGTTGTTTATGTGCAGAGCATGCTACTGAGCAAAGCTTTGAAAATGCAGCAAGATTTAGAGGATAAGAAACACGAAGTTATAATTGAAAATTTAGAGAGCAGAATAAAAGAGCAATCAGCTATTATTGAAAAGAAAGACTTTGAACTCCAAACAATTGAAGGCCTATTGGCAGAAACTGAAGCTAAAGTAGCAGAATTGAATTCGAAGCTTCTCTGCCAATCAAAACAATTTGAACAAGAGAAGCTAGAGCTTAATTCAAAATTTGAGGCCGAAGTCCAAACAAACTCAGATTTGAAAAAATCATTGACAAGCCTTCAGGACAAATGTTTGGAATTTAGTAACAACTGTATTCAACAATTAAAAAAAATCTTTTATTCAGTTGGAGCCAGCAGTGGAAAATTCACTCCTTCAGCTGAAAATTTGCCAAGAACCTTCGAACATATTGAAGCTGAAATTGATGAGCTTGACGAAGTTATAGCCGGGCACGGTGACTTCTGTGCCTGGGTAGCTTCTCGGGGCACTGCTGCAGCATTTCTGAAGGCCGGCTGTGATCATGGAAAAATCGTCAACAGGCCCAATTTCACTCTATCTCCATCAATGCTAGACGATATTCCTGACCTCGCCCGAAGCATTTCAAACAGATTTATAAAAATGATATGGACAAAAGGCGGGCGAGAGAAGGCTGGAGACGAAGCTTGAAGTCATCTTGAACCAGTAAGAAATGATACCTTGTGCTTACCTTCTCCTTCAAACTTGATTTTTACTCACAATACCTTGATTCATGTAGGATGACGAAGCTGAAAGTGATGCTTAGAAAGTAGGCCGCCGAAGTTGAAGCCCGGTGAAAATCAGTAGGAGTACACTGTAGAAAAAACTCAATAGACTTTTTGTAATAACTTTTGTAAATACAGCTAAACTGTTCTTAATGAACTTTGTTCATACCTTGTAATATATTCTTACGCTTCCATTGAGGCGCTTTGATGTGGACGAAATTAGTATTTTGAGCCAAAGGCGAAAAAACACCTTCCCTTCTTTTCGTACACAACGAAGCATAAAAGACCGCTTCTTCTTTTTGCCGAAATCTTTCTTTTTTGTACACAATGAAGCATAAAAGACCGCTTCTTCTTTTTGCCGAAACCTTTCTTTTTTGTACACGAAGAAGCTCTTCTCTTATGCCGAAACAACCACTTATGCCATGATGATGATTATCCTATATATGCCTGAATGGATGTTTTATGAATGCAAATGCTATGATGTAATGTGATGTGCGAATGAATGTCCAAAACACATATCCGAAGCCATACGCTTAGCCATTATTTCCTTAGAAACAATCACATATCAGCTCTGCATTCCCTTAGGAACGACTTTGGAGCTTCTTCGCCTTTTACTTTCGTCGGAATCAGCGTTGACTTTTCGCTGTAAGCTCTGCATCCCCTTAGGAACGACTTTGGAGCTTCTTCGCCTTTTACTTTCGACGGAATCAGCGTTGACTTTTCGCTGTAAGCTCTGCATTCCCTTAGGAACGACTTTGGAGCTTCTTCGCTTTTTCAGTTTTCGGCACTCGATGGTGCGTTCTCAGCTGTTACATTTACATTCCTTGGGGGATTTTGCTCTTATAGAACTAAAAAGGAAATTACATATGATGGCCCCATTAAAAACCTTTCTCCCCCTTAAGAAAGGAAAAGGGTGCCATGAAAAAGAAAAAACATAAAAAAGTTACATCAAGTTACACATAATATCGCCGAAGCTCATCCGCATTCCAAGATCTTGGAATGTCATTGCCGTCCATGTCCTTCAATCTGTATGAACCAGGTCTTGACGAAGATGCTACTAAGAAAGGTCCCTCCCATTTCAACTGTAACTTGCCCACTGTGTCTGGGTTGGCCACTCTCCGAAGCACCAAGTGTCCCGGCTCAATATTTTTTAGCCGGACTTTTCTATCTCGCCATTTGACTGTTTCAGCTTGGTATTTATTGATATTCTCCACAGCTTGAAGCCTGATCCCTTCTAAAGCATCTTTTTCCACAAAACAAGCATCTTCAGGACCTGATTCTGCCGAAGCTACTACTCTTATTGATCCAGTTTTAGCTTCTTCCGTAGTTATTGCTTCGTCACCGAATAATAACTTGAATGGAGTAAAGCCTGTAGACCTTGATGTTGTTGTATTGTGGCTCCACACCACTTTGGTTAACTGATCTGGCCATTTTCCCCTGGGTTGATTGAAGATTAACTTCATTATTCCTGTCATTATATTGTCGTTGGCTCTTTCAACGAGCCCATTTGACTCCGGATGCCTGACTGATGCAAAATGGATCTTCGTACCAATTTGATCACAGAAATTTCTGAAAGCTTCGGAGTCGAACTGTGTGCCATTATCTACAGTGATGGCCTTCGGTACCCCGAAACGACAAACAATATTCTGCCAGAAAAACTTTTGGACAGTGGCCGAAGTTATTGTGGCTAATGGCTTTGCCTCAATCCATTTAGAAAAATACTCCACAGCCACTATAACATATCTTAAATTCCCTTGAGCCGGTGGTAATGGACCTAACAAGTCAAGGCCCCACCTTTGCAATGGCCAGATGGGTTGTATGAGCTGTGTTAAAGACGAAGGTTGTCTTTGATCTCTTGCACATTTCTGACAACCTTCGCACTTTTGGACCAATTCCGCTGCATCCGAAGCTGCCTTCGGCCAATAGAACCCTTGACGGAAAACCTTTCCAAGTAACGGCCTAGATCCAATGTGAGATCCACACAGGCCTGCATGTATTTCTTTCATCAACTCTATACCTTCGGTTCTAGATAAACACTTGAGCAGCGGAGCGCAAACTCCATGCTTATACAACTCCCCTTCTATCATGACATATGGACGAGCTCTTGCCTCTATCCTGCTGTTATAAGCTTCGTCATCTGAAAGGAACTTACCCTGAAGGTAAGAGATAATCTCAGTTCTCCAATCTTCGCTATAAACAGGAGATATGTTGAGGACTGCTCTTTCAAGGAGCTCCACTGAAGGTGCCTTTATTGTTTCGAAGAACACATCCGAGGGTAACGGCAGCCCCTGTGCTGCTGACTTAGCTAGCAAATCAGCATGCTCATTTTGTCCTCGAGGGATATTTTTGACAGAAAATCCTTCGAAGGAAGCTTCGATTCTTCGGACCGTGTCTAGATATTTTTCAAGCTTCGGATCTTTAGCCTTGCAGCTTTTGTCAATATGACCCGAAACAACCTGGGAATCAGTTTTAAGAATCGCCCTTCTGATTCCCATTGCCTTTAATTTCCGAAGGCCCAGGAGCAGAGCTTCGTACTCAGTAATATTGTTTGTACAGCTGAAATCAAGTCTTGCCGCATAACAAGTTTTAACTTTGGATGGTGAGACCAACACAGCGGCTGCTCCTGCTCCGAAGGTTCCCCAAGATCCATCGCAAAACACTGTCCACACTTCGGCATCTTTATTTGTTTCTTCATCCTGAGCCCCTGGCGTCCAATCGGCAATGAAATCTGCCAACGCTTGAGACTGGATCGAGGATCTATGCACATAATCAATGCAAAATTCATTGAGCTCTGCAGGCCATTTTCCAATCCGTCCAGTAGCTTCTCTATTTCTCATAATATCCTTCAATGGCTGCGAAGAAGGAACAACAATATTGTATGCTTGAAAATAATGCCGAAGCTTCCTGGATGCCATTAAGACGGCATATAATACCTTCTCCAGTTCTGTATAGTTTTTCTTTGATACACTGAGGACTTCAGATACAAAATACACTGGAACCTGCTTCTTGACTTGGCCATCAAGCTTCTCCTGGACAAGTGCTGCACTTACTGCCGAGTGCGAAGCTGCCACATATAACAACAAAGGAGCCCCTGGTGTTGGTGGAGTTAATGTTGTTAGATCTATCAAATACTGCTTCAGCTCTTCAAAGGCTTTTTGTTGATTTGATCCCCATTGAAAGACTTCGGCTGATTTCAGCACTTCGAAGAATGGTAAATTTCTTTCTGCTGATCTGGATATGAATCTATTGAGAGATGCCAGCCTCCCTGTCAATCTTTGGGCCCCCTTTCTTGTAGTTGGTGGCTCCATTCGAAGTATAGCTTCAATTTTACTTGGGTTAGCTTCAATTCCCTTTGTTGAAACCAAGCATCCAAGAAATTTCCCCTTCTTTACTCCGAAGACACATTTTTCTGGATTCAACTTTAAGCCAGCTTGTCTGAAACTAGCAAAGGTCTCCTGCAAATCAGCAATATGATTTTCTTGTTTCGTGCTTTTTACAATGATGTCATCAACATAAGTTAGCACATTTCTGCCTATCTGAGACTGGAGGACCTTCGCAGTCATTCTGCTAAAACTTCCTCCAGCATTTTTGAGTCCCTCAGGCATCCGAAGATAGCAATATGTGCCACTTGGGGTTATGAAGCTAGTCTTCGGCTCATCTTCCTTCTTCATCCAGATTTGGTGATAACCTGAGTAACAGTCTAGCAGACTCATGAGCTCTGAAGAAGCTGTTGCATCAACTAAAGAGTCTATCCTTGGCAATGGGAATTCGTCCTTCGGACAAGCCTTGTTGAGATCTGTAAAATCGATACACATTCTCCACTTGCCATTGGCCTTTTTTACCATAACAGTGTTAGCTAGCCACTCTGGGTACTTTACTTCTCTGATAACTCCTGCACTGAGGAGTCTTTTTACTTCATTACGAGCACCTTCGGCCTTATCATCAGACATTTTCCGAAGCCTCTGCTTTCTGGGTTTGAAGGATGGGTCAACATTGAGCGAGTGTTCAATAACATCCCGATTTACTCCGCAGAGGTCATTAGCTGACCATGCAAAAACATCTTTGTTGTTGAACAAAAACCTTATTAAGGTTTTCTCCTGGTCTTCGGATAATTGAGAGCCCAACAGCACTTTCTGCTCTGCTATGTCCTCACATAAGAGCATGGGCTTCGGCTGATTTGCTGAAGCTGCTTTCTCCCTTCTGAATTTGTACTGTTCACAAGCTTCAGCTCCATCTATGTTATGGATTGCTTTGGAGTCAGTCCAGCTTCCTTCAGCCCTTCTGGCAGCTTCCTGACTTCCATGAATAGCGATGGGTCCTTGATCCGAAGGTATCTTCATGCAAAGGTAGGCAGGATGAAGGATTGCTTCGAAAGCATTGAGGGTGCCACGACCAATAATTGCATTGTAAGGGCATTCCATGTCAACAATGTCAAACACAACTTGCTCAGTTCTAGTGTTGTTGATGAACCCAAAGGTCACTGGCATGGTGATCTTGCCCAGCGCTACAATCTGTCTTCCTCCGAAGCCACAGAGAGGGTGCGTTGCATCATGAATCTTATCTTCTGGCTCTTGCATTTGCCTGAAGGCCTTTGCAAATATGATATCAGCTGCACTGCCTGTATCAACCAAGACATTGTGAACCAGAAATCCTTTGATAACACAAGAGATAACCATGGCATCGTTGTGTGGGTAATCCTTAAGTTGAAGGTCCTCTTGAGAGAAGGTAATAGGGATGTGGGACCATCTTGATTTGATGAAGGGTCCTTGCACCCCAACATGCTGTACCCTTCTCTGTGCTTCCTTCTTCTACTTCTTGTTGGCTGGCTCTGAACATGAACCGCCTGTTATCGGAAACAGCAGCTTCGGAACCGAAGCAGCTCCAGCTTGATCATTGAACGAAGCCATCGGCTCGAAAAAGTGGAAGTGAGTTCACCGGAGGTGGGCGCCAATGTTGGGGACTTGTTCTCAAATGCTATGAATTAAGAACAAGGCAACACAGAAAAGTTAATGGTTAATGTCCTTCGTCCTTCGAAGTGTTATTTCCCTTAGGATATAACGATCTCGGACGAAGGTTATGAAGGACATACCTTCATCATCATAATTTATATTGATAAAAGAAAAGGCACATGAAACATGAAAGAATACATGAATAATCATATATCATTATTAAGTGTCATCATTATATGATTATGGAGGAATAAGAACAATATTGAATGACATCTGTACCTTTGATTTGACGGAAGGCGAAAATACAAGCATGACGCACGAGCGAATACAAGTCAGCGTGAACAGTACGGGGGTACTGTTCATCTATTTATAGACACAGGACGCAGCCTGCGAAGAGTTACAATTATGCCCCTCATAAAAGTTTACAACATTGACTCAGACCTTTATGGATTAAAAGGTCATTCTATCTCTAAGTCGGTTCGTAATACCGAAGCTTCATGAAGAAGAACCTTCGATCATCTCCTGGGGACAACTTCAGCCGAAACTGCTTCTTCCTACAAGACCTTCGGCGCAACGAAGCATGGCCCCAACACCTTGAATAAGCATGAGTAATCTATCTCATCATCATCACTAGACTCATCTTCACTCGAAGAAGCATAAGTGCTAGTATGAGTGCTTACTTTCTTCTCTCTTGCCATGAGGCAAGTGTGACGCTCGTTGGGGAAGAGGGATGACTTGTTGAAGGCGGTGGCGGCGAGTCCTTCATTGTCAGAGTCGGAGGAGGAACAATCCGAATCCCACTCCTTTCCGATATGTGCCTCGCCCTTGGCCTTCTTGTAATGCTTCTTTTTCTCCCTCTTGTTCCCTTGGTCCTGATCACTATCATTGTCGGGACAGTTAGCAATAAAATGACCAAGCTTACCGCATTTGAAGCATGAGCGCTTCCCCTTGGCTTTGGTCTTGCTTGGCTGCCCCTTGCGACCTTTAAGCGCCGTCTTGAAGCGCTTAATGATGAGGGCCATCTCCTCATCATTGAGTCCGGCCGCCTCAACTTGCGCCACCTTGCTTGGTAGCGCCTCCTTGCTCCTTGTTGCCTTGAGAGCAATGGGTTGAGGCTCATGACTAGGACCGTTCAACGCGTCGTCCACGTATCTTGCCTCCTTGATCATCATTCGCCCGCTTACGAACTTCCCAAGAACTTCTTCGGGCGACATCTTGGTGTACCTGGGATTTTCACGTATATTGTTCACCAAATGAGGATCAAGAACGGTAAATGACCTTAGCATTAGGCGGACGACGTCGTGGTCCGTCCATCGCGTGCTCCCGTAGCTCCTTATTTTGTTGATAAGGGTCTTGAGCCGGTTGTATGTTTGTGTCGGCTCCTCGCCCCTTATCATCGCGAACCGTCCAAGCTCGCCCTCCACCAACTCCATTTTGGTGAGCAAGGTGACGTCGTTTCCCTCATGAGAGATCTTGAGGGTGTCCCAGATCTGCTTGGCATTGTCTAAGCCGCTCACCTTGTGATACTCGTCCCTGCACAAAGAGGCTAGCAACACAGTAGTAGCTTGTGCATTTTTATGAATCTGTTCATTAATAAACACAGGGCTATCCGAGCTATCAAATTTCATTCCACTTTCCACAATCTCCCAAATGCTTGGATGGAGAGAAAACAGGTGAGTACGCATTTTGTGGCTCCAAAATCCGTAATCCTCTCCATCAAAGTGAGGGGGCTTGCCAAGTGGAATGGGGAGCAATTGAGCATTTGAACTATGCGGGATGCGCGAATAATCGAAAGAAAAGTTTGAGTTAACCGTCTTTCATCTATCGTAGTCGTCGTCGTCCTTTTGGGAGGAGGAAGATTCATCGCTGTCGTAGTAGACAATTTCCTTGATGCGCCTTGTCTTCTTCTTCCTCCCGTCTTTTCTTTTGTGGCTCGAGCCTGAGTCGGTGGGCCTGTCATCATTGGGCTCGTTGACGAAGGACTCCTTCTCCTTGTCGTTGATCACCATCCCCTTGCCTTTAGGATCCATCTCTTTAGGCGGTTAGTCCCTTTCTTGAAGAGAAATGGCTCCGATACCAATTGAGAGCACCTAGAGGGGGGGTGAATAGGTGATCCTGTAACACTTCAAAAACTTAAGCCACAAAACTTGGTTACTTGTTAGCACAGTAATTTGCCAAGTGGCTAGAGAAGGATCTCAACACAACACAATAACCAAGAGATATCAATCACAGAGATGGCACAGTGGTTATCCCGTGGTTCGGCCAAGACCAACGCTTGCCTACTCCACGTTGTGGCGTCCCAACGGACGAGGGTTGCAATCAACCCCTCTCAAGCGGTCCAAAGACCAACTTGAATACCACGGTGTTGCTTTGCTTCTCTTAATCCCGTTTGCGAGGAATCTCCACAGCTTGGAGCCTCTCGCCCTTACACAAGATGTTCACGAAGAATCACAGAGCAAGGGAGGGATTAGCAACTCACACACGACACAAAGATCACAGCGAATACGCACACTCAAAACCCAGACTTGAGCTCAAGAGACTAGCACACTAGAACGGAGCTCAAATCACTAAAATGTCGAACAAGTGCGCAAGAATGAAGTGTGAGTGATCAATGATGCTCAAAGGATGCTTGGTGTACTCCTCCATGCGCCTAGGGGTCCCTTTTATAGCCCCAAGGCAGCTAGGAGCCGTTGAGCACAAATTTGGAAAGCCATTCTTGCCTTCTGTCATCGGGGGCACCGGACAGTCCGGTGCACACCGGACACTGTCCGGTGCCCGATTTCCTTCCTTAAATAGCGAAGCCGACCGTTGGCAGCCTGAGAGCCATTGGCGCACCGGACATGTCCGGTGCACACCGGACAGTCCGGTGCCGTCTTCTAGCCGTTGGCTCGGCCACGTGTCCCGCGCAGATTGCGCGGCCGACCGTTGGCTCACCGGACAGTCCGGTGCACACCGGACAGTCCGATGAATTTTAGTCGTACGTCGCCGGTGAATTCCCGAGAGCAGCCACTTCGCTCGAGCCAGCCGGGCGCACCGGACACTGTCCGGTGCACCACCGGACAGTCCTGTGCTTGCAGACTCAGCAGATTCTTGGCTGCTCGAGCCAAGACATTTCCAATTGGATTTTTCCTGTTTCCAGCACTTAGACACAATACATTAGTCCATAAAACAATGTACTAAGTCTGAGAAACATACCTTAATTCTTGATTTGTACTTTGTCCACCTTTTTACACTTAGGCACTTGTGTTGGACACTAAATCACCAAAATACTTAGAAATGGCCCAAGGGCACATTTCCCTTTCACGCGCGGAGAACCCTGGTGCACCGGACATATCCGGTGGTGCACCGGACAGTCCGGTGCGCCAGACCAGGGTGCCTTCGGTTGACCCTTTGCTCTTTTTGTTGAACCCTTTTCTTGGTCTTTTTATTGGCCTTTTGTGAACCTTTGGCACCTGTACAACTTATAGACTAGAGCAAACTAGTTAGTCCAATTTATTTGTGTTGGGCAATTCAACCACCAAAATCATTTAGGAAATAGGTGTAAGCCTAATTCCCTTTCACACATCATCTGTCAGAAGGGTGGACAGGCGGCGTGTCCTCTCCGTAATAAATGCGGAGGCCGCGCGGCTCAGAGCCCTTACGTCACGCTCCGCCCGTTGGCCTATGTCACGGACAATAAGCCATGTGGCTGCATTAGACCCTTGGCCGAGCGGGGGGCGGAGGCGCTACGGATAGAGCCAGGACACGCGTCAGTCCTAGACCCAGACCTAGGTTATGACACTCCTTTTCCTGGAACCTTGTTATGGGCGGTCCAGAGCTCACTTGGTGGGGTCCGAACCCTTTCCAATGGCTTCGGGCTGCTTTACTTCGGGGGTCTGGGTCGTGCGCACAGGGGTCCTATGTCTTCTGGGCCCTATGGCGTTGTCTCCGAGAACGCCACCTTAACTGCCCACAATATACCCCTGAGGCTGTTCTCCGCGCGTCTATGGGTAGCCGCACAGGCATCGTGCCTTCATACCGTAGTAAGAGGTACCCCTAATCCAGGGTACTGATAGCGTCAATTTGACTTTGTTTAATGGTCGACTTCCCGAAGATGGTATGGCTTGGTCGCCAGGGCCAATCTTCAGAATCTTCATCCCCACTTTCCACATCATAGTCATCACTATCGTCAGAATCTTTAGACAAATCCGCCATTATTTCCTTTGTGATCTTATCTGTATTTATTTTTTGCCATAGATTCGTAAAACCCAGCAAGAAAAGGGTCCACAACCTTCTTCTCCTCAGACATCTTCTCTTTAGACATACAACAAGCACTTGTGTTTATCGCGAAGCTTGAAAATCAAGCGAGAGCTGATAGCAAGAGAATTAAAATTTAAGAAAATAACGCAAGCAGCAGAAATGACGTAGCAAATGCTGCCGCTGGGGGTTTCTATTTATATGCCTAGTGCATTGCAACTTGGCGGGCCCTATCTGTCATTGACTTTCACTATTCTAGCAAAGGGAAGGTGTTTTTTTGGACCTTCGGCTAAAGGCCTTCGTTCGTGTCACAGTCTGAATTTGTTCGACACAACAAATTAATACTGCAAGGGGCTACTGTTGGGGGCCTTCGTCTTCCGAAGGTCCTCAAAAACACGACTAACATGCTTTCCAAGTATAATATATTGTCACAGGAACCTTCGGCTTTGAGATGAAGGTGTGCACGGCACGAAAGGCGTGGTCTGGAAGAAGGATGAATCAGTTCCGAAGCTAGGGATGGAGAAGCTTCGGCTTAGTGCAAAGACGGTGATGAAGAATGAAACCGACCTAAAGGGGAAAATACTGCTTAGTCCTTGACAGGTTATTCCTTAATCAATAGTAAATGTCAAGAACATGGATGTAATTTTATCCAGGCTGCGTCCTATGCCTATAAATAGATGAACAGTGACACCGTACTATTCACACTGAGTTGTAATCACTCGCACGTCACTCTTGGAGTCTTATATTCTGTCAAGCCAAAGGCACAAAAGTAATTTAATATCATTAATGTTTGTTCATGGTCATATAATGAGAATATTGATAATCTAATGGTTTAATACAATTATTCATGCTCTCTCTCTATATCTTATATGTTCCTACTTTTATTCTTGCATATCGAGATGATGAAGGTATGTCCTTCATAACCTTCGTCTGATATAACTAAATAAAGATTGTACTTAAAACAGCAAGCATGATAAATAAACTTGAGATATAACTAACTTATCCGTTCATACAGCCAGCAGCATGAAAGTATATATATAGTTTATGTATTATGAGCCTTGAGCTCCCTTTTGTTAGAGGAAGCCCTGCCCGCGCCGCGCGATTCACGTTCGATCTTCACATTGTGCCCACAACCCCACCACACATGTCAAAAAACAAAACAAAAAAACACTTATCGGATTTTATCCCTAGTCTCCGCTCCCACAAAAAACCTAATCGCTCTCCATCCACTCCTCATCAGTCGTCGCCACGTACCCATCGCAGAACCTGCCATCGCGGTCTGCCACTCTGCCCGTCTCCATGCTCTCCCTCACCATCGCCTCATCCACCCACCCCCATCTGCCGCTCCCTCCCAGCCTACGCCGCCACGGAGGGCGCATGGAGTGGCCGCTGGATCCCTCCCTCCCTGACATCAAGAATGGGGTCGTGCCCTGAGTTCAAGAAGAGGGTGGGGTGCCAGAGGGGGCGATGCGCTGCTTCTCGTATGCTGTGGCGCCGAGGCCTGCGCCCTCCTCACTTCTGTTAATCGACCAATATGTGCAACTCAACCAGGAGTCTGTCCTCGTCGTACCGTTTGGCAGTGGTGGAGCTCCGTAAAAATAACGTCCCGGGCCACTCTACAAATATAACGATGTACTACTTTTAATTTTTCGCACTTTAGGGGTAGTAACATTTAAAACAATCCAATGGAACTGTGGTAGATAGGGAAAGGAATCAGACATTCGGGAACAATTACTCACAATAGAGAAGAACTCAGCACACAGCGCTTGCCGCTCAGGTGGTCGCTGCCCATTGGCCAGGGAGACACTTCGCCCTCGTCTATGAATAAGAAAAGAAAAGGAATCAGGATGAGGAAGTTGTATAGTTTGAGAGAAGATGTAATGACAAAGGTAGATTTGGGCGGTGGCGCGACGCCAGTGCACCGCGTGCGTCATTGCTACAGGGACGCTAGAGGCGAACTGGTGGAGGTGGAGGCCGGACTGGCGGTGGCAGATGCCTGAGTCAGAGCCCGCCCGGGCGCCTCGGAGGTTGCTGCCTTGTGCCCTTGTCGAATTCGTAGAGCCTAAAGGCGTGGAGAGCGATAGAGGACTGAATGAAGGCGGCCGCGCCGCTGGCAACATAGGAAATACAGCCGCGCAGGTTTGCGAAATAATTGAAAGAGTCTATGTTCTTGTGACTTGAGCGACTGAGAGAGGCCGCCAGCGCCAGGCTCAATCGGTACAAGCAGGAGGTCTTTTGGGCCATATTTTTGAACTGAAATGTATTTTGGCCTAGATTTTTTTATTTAAAAAAAGATATATATATATATATATATAAGAGGATTTTTGGGCTGCGCCCCGGGCCACGACCCATGTGGCCCGGTGCCCATATCCACCCCTGCCGTTTGGGAATGTCTACTAGATCTGGCCGCTGCATCTCTTTGGGCCCGGCAAGAAGAAGCTTAAGTTGCTGGAATGTCATGTGTCCCGTCTGAAGCTAGCCAGATTACAAGCTAGCAGCAAGTGAGGGATTGATGTTGTACGTAGATTAATTAGCAGGCATTGCTTTCTCAGGTGACCAGCACTTGATGCAGTTCGAATTGGTAGCTAGTAGGCTGTGACCGCTGTGTTCACGATCGTCATGCCGCCGAGTCCCGACGAGTGGGTCGGGTGGGACCCCTTGAAGTAGACCTACATCTACAACTTCGACGGTCTATACGTCGATCAGTGGCACCGCTGTAGGGATTCACTTGCTATTTTTCTATCCTTCTCTAAAATGTGAGAGAAATTCTGATTGTAGCAGGACCCAGAGTTCCATTATTAACTTGTATAATATGCACTGTCGCATTGATTCATATCTAAAAGCTGATGGGTTCCAATTATATTTTTACGCTTGCAAATCCTCTATTGCAATATTGGGAATCCTCAATCTCTTGGTCAGCAACCTGTGACATTCTTCAGGGAGGTATGTGTTCATTTTACCTGCAGATTTCACCTTTGTTTCTTCGATATTTACATGGTACCTTTGTATCTGTAGCCATCGCTGTCAGCAGTAGGTATCATATTCATGGCTCCAGGACGGATCGCGTCGCTTTCCAGCCTCGCATAGGTAAGGCAAGGGAATTTTCTCTCTTCGCCAAAAGAGAGACGACAATGGCTAGGGAGAAAGGTACTTTCTGCCTTGAGTGTCCGCACCCTAATCATAAAAGACCATGTACATAGACATGCAACAAGACATGAATAAACTTCAGTCCACCATAATATTAAGGTTACAATCAAGGTGGTACAATTTTGATTATTAAAATGCGAGTGATGAAAAATAACAAATCAAAATGGTAGCAAACAACCACTACTTTCACTTGCCTCTTCACTAGTGAAGATAAAAAAGCCTAGAGACAATTTGAAGCACTACCACCTAGTTTAGGGAAAAACTCAGTACAAATACTCCAAATATATCAGTTAGAAACAAAGTCCAGCGGCACTCCTATGTCCAAACAAACAATCGGCGGAAATAATCCCACTTGATCTTTTCATAACTCTAAAACCATAACAGCAGAAGTAGCAAAACAAAAAACTAAGAGCATCTACACCGAACAACCATCTTTGCTAGTCATTTCAAAATTAGTTTCAGCATTTACTACCTGTAATGTTGTCTAATCATGCACGTCCTTTCTTTTTTTTTTCTTTTAAAATTTCCCTTAATACCATTTCTAGTTGAAAACATGATTTTAGTTATTTGTTATGTCTTTTGTTTGCACTGTTTAACATTTTTGTTAGCCAGAAACTTCCAAAAGTACTTAAGTGTCCCATTTATATATAAATTCTTGTGTGTATTTGATGGGTCATCTCACTGCTGCAATTTCTTGAGCAAAGTCTGATACTTGATGTGTCTACATTTGTTTACAAATTGTCGTAAAGATGTTGTTTAGTAACTGAGAGCACCTAGAGGGGGTGTGGTTGTAGGAAACGGTGACGCCTAAGAGGGGGAGGGGTGAATTAGAACTTCTAAAACTTTCTCTAAACTAGACCACAAATAAATCTCTACAACAAAACCTATGCAAATAAATAATCTAGAATGTGCAAACTAGGTTTTGTCTAAGTGTTGCTATCTCTACCGCAGTATCTAAGTTTCAATCCTAAATAATCTAACTAAGAGACAAGATTGAAACTTAAATACTTAATATAAATGCGGAAGGTAAAGAGGAAGGTAGAGATACAAACCCTCGTGGATGACGCTGGTATTTTTACCGAGGTATCCGGAACCACGCAATGTTCCGACTAATCCTCGTTGGTGCCCCAACGCAAAGGGAAGCCCACGAGAGGGCAAAGCACCACGGTTGAGTAACTCCGTAGAGAGCCGCAGGCCTTCTCCACACGCAAGTGGTGCTCCACTTCTGGCTCCTCTCAGACGCTCCCCGCCGTCTCCACTATCGAGCTTCTGGCCGAAACTCCGCGGGCCTCGTTCCCTTCGGTACACGGTGGCGGCCGTGACACAAACTCGGTTGTCACGGTCTCCGCAAGACTCTCGCCCCACTCGGTACAATTTTAATGGCTCACGCAAGAGCCAAGGGGTTGTGTGGTTTTTCTAAACCCACTCAACTAACTAGGTTTCACCTAGAGCAAGCGCTAATGCGGTCTAACTAACCTAAGCACTTCGCAAAGCACCTACACTAATCACCGAGTGATTCTATTAAGCACTTGGGTGTATGAGCACTTGGAAATGTCTATAATATGCCTTGGTATGTTGCTTGGGCTCCCACACCTTGAAATGGTCGGTTGGAGGTATTTATAGCCTCCCCCATAATTATAGCCATTGGACAGAAGCCGCAACTTTCTGTCGACGGGCGCACCAGGCAGTCCGATGCCCTGGCCACGTCAGCCGACCGTTAGGGTCTGTAGCAGTCGACCGTTGGATCCAACTGTTACCCAGGCTGTCTGGTGCACACTGGACAGTCCGGTGCTATAGCCCAAGGGCGCCTCGCTGCGGCCGCATCTGCGCAGACTGTCCGGTTTCCCACTGGACAGGGTACTGTTCACTCTCCAATGTGTGCCCACTTCATAGATTTCTGCGCTGTTTCCTTGGGCTTCTTTTAATCTTGAGTCTTGTACTTCTAAGCTCTTTTTATATCTTCTTTTGAGGTGTTGCATCCTCAGTGCCTTAGTCCAATCTTCTTTGTATCCTGTGAACTATAAATACAAACACTAGCAAACACATTAATCTATAGGCTCCGCTGATCATCAAACACCAAAACCTTTTGAGACAAATGGCCCGGAGTCCATTTTCCTTATAGGGGTGAATAGGTGATCCTGCGAAAATCAACTCTAAATAATACAAAATTGGTTTATAATAAGTGTTAGTAAAATCAAAACCAAGTTGATAGATGCAGAGAGAAGAAGAGAACTCTTCACTTGATTGTTCCTTTAAGATATGTATTTAAGCTTAGGAACAATAGCGCAAGTAATTATGTGAGAACTCTATGGAAGAAAGCAATCACAATAAAAAGATGCACAAGTCACAATAAAAAGCCAATGCCTACTCGACGTTGTGGTGATCTCCTTCGGTCAAGGGTTGCGCTCAACCCCTCTAAAGTGATCCAAAGATCAAACTTGAGTACCACAGTTTTCTTCCTTATCTCAAGTTTTCCCTTTGTGAGGAATCTCCACAAGTTGGAGTCTCTCACTCTTACACAATTTGATCTCAAGTAAATCACAAGAGTAAGGGGAAGTAGAATGAAACACACGAGACAAACTCATAGCAACTCACACACACAAGTCAAGAGAGAAAAGCACAAAGATAGCACAGTGGTGTTACAGCTCGAAACAAGTGCTCAAATCTCTATCTACTAAAGCAAAGGCGTGAATTCGATGTCTCGGTGTTGTAGGATGTTCAATGAAGGCTGGGTATGGAGGTCCATGCGCCAAGGGGTCCCTTTTATAGCCTCAAGGCAGCTAAGAGCTGTTGGAGCTCCATTTGAGAAGGCCCTGGTTGCGTTCTATCCGTGGACACACCGGACAGTCTAGTGCACCACCGGACAGTGAACAGTGCACGATTCCCTTCCTTATTCGGTGAAGGCGACCGTTGCTAGCCACTAGTCCCATAGCACACCGAACAGTCCGGTGTCGCCTGCTGACCGTTGGCTGAGCCACGTGTCGCCCGCTGATCACGCGGTCGACCTTTGGTTGGGCGCGTGGCTGGCACACCGGACAGTTCGGTGAATTATAGCCGTGGCACCGTGTCTTTTTCCCGAGAGCGGCCTGTTCGTTGGGCGCCAGCCTAGGCTTCAGACACTATCCGGTGCACCGCAAGCTGGTGTAAGTTTGGCTGGACTTAGCCAAACTTCTCCAATTTAATTTATCTCGAGTTGAGAAGATTTCTAGCACTTAATAGAACAGAGTTAGTACCAAAACAATTTACTAATTGCTAGAATCATACCTTTGTTTCTCCAATTTGCTTCTCTTTAACTCTGAGCTCATATTAGTCAAAACAAAATGTGTTGAGCATCTAATCACCAAAACACAATAGAAATGGAAGGGAACATTTCTCTTTCAATGTCCCTCTTTTAGTGGTTCATGCCAACACATCAAAAGCAACTCAAAATACACTAACATATCCAAATGTGAGCTAAAAAGTGCAAATTAATGTCAAATTGAAGACCAACAGAATTATGATAGGATTTGGCATATTTAGATCATTTTTGCCACCACTTGGTTTGTTTTTGCAAAACAAATTCATTTTCCTATCACTATGTCAAAAACACTTTGCTTTGGCAAATCAAAATGACTTTCAAGACTAGTTTTGATCAAGAGTCAGAAAACTCCCCCTTTTCCCATAAACAAATTTCTCCCCCACAAGAGAACAGTTTTTGCAATAAAAGGGTTTTGATAAAAAACCAAGTATACTTACACTAAAATTTTGAAAAATTTACAAGTGGTAGCTAATCCAGTTGCTTTGGCCTTAATTTCTCCCCCTTTGGCATTAAGCACCAAAATGGAAAAACTAATGGCATGTTAACCTCATTGCCTCACAAAAGTTGCAAGTAAAACCAAAGGCAATTAGAAAAACATAGATAGTGACTTGGAACAAGATATATTGATACCGAAATGCAGTGAAAGCCTCTTCTTTGTCCAAGTCTACCTTTTCCTTTTCAATCCATCTTTGAGACTATATCAAAATCACTCAAGCAAACACATTAGTCTCAAAGAGTCAAGTTGTAGTACATCCTCCCTCTAAACATGTGCATCATTTGCATAAGAACTTGTGAGGTCCGAGGATGACTTGTATAACTTGAGCACCTGAAAGTAGCCTAGAGGGGGGTGAATAGGCTACACCTGAAATTTCTCACCAAAAAACTTTGAGATAGTGTCAAATTCAAGTTGCACTGGTGCAAATTGGTTCAGCTGATTTTGTTCCCAACTGAACAAGTTTGAACCTGCTCAACTTAGATTAGATAAATAGTTAAACAAATATCACGAAGTAATGAGAGATTCTTTCTTAAGACTTGCCTTAGAGAAAATCCACTCGAATAGGTGACAAATCTTAGTGGACCGGTTCCACAAGATTTGCACACAACATAAATAGATCTGAACTAACCAACAATTAAAGCACTTTTCAAGAATATACCAAGAACACACGATTTAACCCGAGGTTCGGCAACAACCACAAAGGTGTCCTACTCCTTGTTGAGGAGCCCACAAAGGGCCGGGTCTTTTCCAATCCTAATCCTCCACAAGCCGACCACCAAGGTCAAGGCAATCTCTTCTTAACTTAGCTCAACGAGCGGGTGATACAAACTTCTTGGGGTCGTCCACAAATTTGGAGACTCCCAAGCAACATCTATCCGTCAAGGAACACAAGGCTCCAAGAGTAACAAATCTACACAAGATTAAAGTTTGCGATGACCTTGAAATATGAAGAGAAAGGGAGAATCGAGATGAAATCAACAACGAGTTAGACAAACTTCACCTCACACCAAGGGTCCTTCAATCAATTGAAGAAGATGCGATTTTGGGTGTGAGATGTGGAGTGAATGCTCTTGTTTGTGAGTAGGTTAGCCAGAAAATCATGAATGGGGCAGAAGTGAATGAAGAGAGAGAGTGCAAGGAGTATATAAAGGAGCCCCCAAAAAGCTAGTGGCCGTTGTGGGATTCTGACTGAAAATCGATTGAGCTGGTCCTAAAACCGGTTGAGCCGGTTTCCACCAGAGTGGTTCTCGGTTCAGGGACTGGCTCAGCCGGTCAGTGAACCGGTTTCAAAACCGGTTGAGCCAGCTCCAAAAGTGGTTGAGCCAGTTTCAACAGTCTGTGCACTGCTTTTTCTGACATGGCAGACTAGCAGACTGTCAGTGCAGAAAAGAGCAGGGTGAACAGTCCAAAAACCGGTTGAGCCGGTTTTGAGACCGGTTAAGCCAGTTTTCAAAAAGTTTGAGCTACTTTTTAGAAAACATGACAGAACCTTGGGGAAGTCTGAGTGGGAAATAAAAATGGTTTTCCAAGAGCATTCAAGGTCTAACAAAATGTTTTCTTAGAGGTTTTTGAAGAGGTTTAGACTTAGCTCATCGCAGTTACTTACTCAAATTTTGCGGATCCCTCTTAATTGAACGGTGATTCCTATGACTCAAGAATTTGTAAAATTTAAACTATCGTTGTTCACAAGCACTCGAAGCACGCCATATGATGTAGAATTTTAATCCGCGGTGCTTTCCCTTTTTGTGTACATATGGAATCTGTGCTCCTCCTGTCTTTAGGATAACTGTATACATACTAGGAGCAAACTTGTTAGGAACTCTGTTTGTTTTGTCATTTAATCACCAAAACCCTCAGTCAGGGTTGATTGCACTTACAATCTCCCCCTTTTTGGTGATTGATGCCAAAACAAACTAGAGTAAAGATATAAGAGAAAATTACTAGTGAGATTGTGAATACTTGTTTATGTGTGGCTCCCCCTAAATATGTGCATGTATTTTGTGATCTTCATATTGACTTGATATGTCAATTATGCAACATATTTGGAGGGAGTGAATAGTCAACACATCGCACAATTATTTGAGAGATGCAACAATGTTGTATAAGATATGATGATATAAAATAACATACTCTCACAATTTCATCATGTCATAGCATAACACATATATGATGGATAAAGAGGATCATAAAAAAAACTAGCTATTACAACAACGATCACCATCACATAATGTAGTTCATGGCCCTAGGCCATCATCACAAGCACAGACAAATGTAAAGTTATTACAGACCATCATGTTCATTACATAAATAAAATAGTTCAGCAGTTTAGCCCCTTGGGCTACCAACCACCACCACCAACCCTTCTCCCCCTTTTTGGCAGTGAGCACCAAAAAGACAGGAGAAGACATAGCAACATCTCACCAAGATGGAGAGGGGTCGAAGAACTGAGACGCCAGATTAACATCAATGTTTTCCTCCCGGGGGTTAGCAGGGGGAGGAGTGCTTCCTGAAGGATCCTGAGGGGGAGGATAAGACGATGAGGGGCCCAGATCACCCTGGTGGGGAGGCGGGACATACAGATCTCGATCATCAATATTCATCTTCAGCAGTCATAAATGGAACACCATAAGCTTGTTGGTGCCATTCATTGATATCTGGAGGGGGTGCATGAAGAGGCACGTCGGGCGAGCGGGGAGCAAAAGGAATTCCCATGGAGATAGACTGACGACGGATATTGTCATCCGTCTCCCGCTGTCGCCTGGCAAGCTCATGCACGTCAGCAGAAATGTTCCTGCACATAGAGAAAAAGGTTGTGATCCCATGAGCCAACCTGGCTCCCAGGTCGTGACCACGACCTCGACCACGACCACGACCACGTGGAGTGGGAGAGCCACGACCAGGAGAAGGTTGGGAGGGACCAGCTGAGGTCTGCTCACGAGAGCTGGCAGGGGCCTTCTTCATCCTGCCTGCTAGATTATTGGGGTCAATCCAAAAAGGGGTGTAAGAAAGATGCCTGGTGCCCTTTTCATATCTGAATTGGGTGACTACCTCAATCATTTTCATGATGAAGGGGGCATGCAGACAGCCTTTGAGTGGAGAGCAAGAGGCATGAATGATTTCTTGCCAGATCATATCAAACACATTCAATCTCTCACGGCTAGTGGGATTCATGAAAGAGAGAAGTACCTTGCTTTCTCCTAGAATGTTCATTTGATTTCCCCTTTGGGAATGAGAGTCATCCTGAAGAGAGAGTTAAGATATCTGTAGTACTTATGCAAGTTGGTGGATTTCCAATACTCATCATCTTTAGAAAGATGGAGATCTTTGGCCCTAGCTCTGGTGGGAGCACGAAAATCATGAATTCTAACCTTATCTCTAGCTATATCATTATCAAAGAATCCCAAAATATGAGCAAATCTTCTGTAGCTGACCTTGTACCAGCTCCCTATAGAATTGAGAAATAATTTCATCGTTCCAATCAAATTGGAAGGTCATGATGTTCTTCATATTCCTCTGTTCATAGGCCCTCAGAGCCAACGTCATCTCCCTATCGCCAATGCCTTCACACCCACTCCAGTTGATAAAACGTTGATGCAAAATGGGCTGATGTTTCTTGGGAAGGATAACCGTATTATAGAAATCTACATTTAGTAGAGTCCAAAAACGATTACCTTCAATCCTGAGGTCTCTCACACGGAGGGCAGGATTCTGAAAACGCATATCGTGAAGTAGAGCTGACCCTAAGCTGGCACTGAAGTCAGTGATTTCTTCGTTGGGGGATCGCCGAGCCTGAGCCTTGTGAAGAACCAATCCATGAATAATGGGGGCATTAGCGGAAGGCAGATCAATATCATTATCTTTACCGCCTTCATCATCACTGGTAGGCTCCCATGCTTGTGGATTAGTCGTGGGACGAGAACGACTAGAAGGAGTTCTAGCCGTTCGCCCACGACTTCCCTGAGACCCAGAGGCCTCACCACCCATCATGACATTGCCAGATCCTCGCCCACGCTTGGATCTGGACCGTGAGGGCGCCTCCTCACGAATCTTAGGGGAACTATCATCCGACTCAGATTCATTTACCGATGGATTCTGGCGACGAACCATCCTTGAGATCAAACAAGATACATACGGTGAGAGAGGTATTGATGTTCAAGGAATTTAAAGAACATATTTGAGGAGAGTAAAGTGTAATATTGGGCATGCATTTCAACCATTCATATGGACGGTCTAACTACAATGAACAATATTAACTGATTCAATCTCAAAACTATGTTCACGACAATGAGGACTGATTAAGTGTGAATCAAATGCCTAGACCTAACTCCTCCTAGAGGAAAATCTCAAGATATTTCAAGAAATGCATGGAACAAGTCAAAAATTAGGGAAGAGATAAATTACCTCGATCAGTGAAATCGTCCACAAAAATCCCGAAAAGAAGAGGAGAGGATGCGGAGGGGCTTGAGAAGAGCAAATCCTCAACTTTTCTATAAGACTTTTGGAGAGATTTGAGTGGATATTGGAGGGATTTTGAGGTGAGGGAGTGAGAGAAAACGAGAAGAGAAAGGCGTCGGCTAGGGAAGAAACTAAGGAGAGAGAGGAGAGGTAAAGGGTGAAAGGGAATTAGGCTTACACCTAGTTCCTAAATAATTTTGGTGGTTGAATTGCCCAACACAAATATTGGACTAACTAGTTTGCTCTAGTAAATAAGTAATACAGGTGCAAAAGGTTCACACTTAGCCAATAAAAAGACCAAGTGTTGGATTCAACAAAGGAGCAACGAGGCAACCGAGGGCACCTCTGGCTGGAGGCACCGGACTGTCCGGTGTGCACCGGACTGTCCGGTGCGGCCAGAGGACTCCGACTTCAAACTCTTCGCTCTCGGGAATTCTCGGAAGACGGCGCGCTATAATTCACCGGACTGTCCGGTGTGCACCGGACATGTCCGGTGCTCCAAGGAAACTCCGTCTCCGGAACTCGCCAGCCTCGGGTTCGCGCGGCAGCCGCTCCGCTAAAATTCACCGGACTGTCCGGTGTGCACCGGACTGTCCGGTGTGCCAGCGGAGCAACGGCTCCCTGCGGCGCCAACGGCTCCCTGCGGTGCATTAAATGCGCGCGCAGCGCGCGCAGACGTCAGGCACGCCCATGCCGGTGCACCGGACATCAAACAGTACCTGTCCGGTGTGCACCGGACACCCAGGAGGGCCCAGAAGTCAGAAGCTCCAACGGTCAGAATCCAACGGCAATGGTGACGTGGCAGGGGCACCGGACTGTCCGGTGTGCACCGGACTGTCCGGTGCGCCATCGAACAGACAGCTTCCAACAACGGTCACTTTTGGTGGTTGGGGCTATAAATACCCCAACCACCCCACATTCATTGCCATCCAAGTTTTCCACTTCTCAACTACTACAAGAGCTCTAGCATTCAATTCTAGACACACCAAATAGATCAAGTCCTCTCCAAATTCCACACAACTCCATAGTGACTAGAGAGAGTGATTTGCTTGTGTTTCTTTCGAGCTCTTGCGCTTGGATCGCATTCTTTTCTTTCTCACTTGTTCTTGTGATCATACTCAATTGTAACCAAGGCAAGAGGCACCAATTGTGTGGTGGCCCTTGCGGGAAAGTTTTGTTCCCGGTCGATTGAGAAGAAGAGAAAGCTCACTCGATCCGTGGGATCGTTTGAGAGAGGGAAGGGTTGAAAGAGACCCGACCTTTGTGGCCTCCTCAACGGGGAGTAGGTTTGTGAGAACCGAACCTCGGTAAAACAAATCCTCGTGTCACACTCTTATTCGCTTGCGATTTGTTTTGCGCCCTCTCTCGCGGACTCAATTATATTTCTAACGCTAACCTTGCTTGTAGTTGTGATTATTTTGAAAATTTCAGTTTCGCCCTATTCACCCCCCCTCTAGGCGACTATCAATTGGTATCAGAGCCCGGTGCTTCATTAGAGCCTAACCGCTCGAAGTGATGTCGGGAGATCACGCCAAGAAGGAGATGGAAACCGGCGACAAGCCCACTACAAGCCAAGGGAGCACTTCATCTTCATCGGAAGAGTCCCGCACCAAGAGAAGAGAGAAGAAGAAGAACTCCTCCAAGCGGAAGGAGAAAAGATCTTCCTCTTCTCACCACAAGGAGAAGAAGGAAAAATCTTCTTCTCACAAGCCGCATCGGAGTGGGGATAAACACAAAAGGATGAGGAAGGTGGTCTACTATGAGACCGACACTTCATCGACATCTACCTCCGTCTCCAACGCGGCGTCCGTCACTTCTAAACGCCAAGAGCGTAAGAAGTATAGTAAGATTCCCTTACGCTACCCTCGCATTCCTAAACATACACCTTTACTTTCCGTCCCATTAGGCAAACCACCAACTTTTAATGGTGAAGATTATGCTATGTGGAGTAATTTGATGCGATTTCATCTAACCTCTCTCCACAAAAGATTATGGGATGTTGTTGAGTATGGTGTACAGGTACCATCCGTAGGGGATGAAGACTACGACACGGACGAAGTGGCCCAAATCGAGCACTTCAACTCCCAAGCCGCAACTATTCTCCTTGCCTCACTAAGCAAGGAGGAATACAACAAAGTACAAGGGTTGAAGAATGCAAAAGAGATTTGGGACCTACTCAAGACGGCGCACGAGGGTGATGAACTCACCAAGATCACCAAGCGGGAAACGATCGAGGGGGAGCTCGGTCGCTTCCGTCTTCGCCAAGGGGAGGAGCCACAAGACATGTACAACCGGCTCAAGACCTTGGTGAACCAAGTGCGCAACCTCGGGAGCGCAAAATGGGATGACCACGAAGTGGTTAAGGTTATTCTAAGAGCCCTTATTTTCCTTAACCCCACACAAGTTCAATTAATTCGTGGTAATCCTAGATATCCGCTAATGACTCCCGAGGAAGTCATCGGGAATTTTGTAAGCTTTGAATGCATGATTAAGGGCTCCAAGAAGATCAACGAGCTTGACGAGCCTTCCACATCCGAGGCGCAACCGGTGGCCTTCAAGGCAACGGAGGAGAAAAAGGAGGAGTCTACACCAAGTAGACAACCAATTGACGCCTCCAAGCTCGACAACGAGGAGATGGCCCTAATCATCAAAAGCTTTCGGCAAATCCTCAAGCAACGGAAGGGGAAGGACTACAAATCCCGTTCCAAGAAGGTTTGCTACAAGTGTGGTAAGCCCGGTCACTTTATTGCTAAATGTCCATTATCAAGTGATAGTGACAGGGGCGACGACAAGAAGGGCAAGAGGAAGGAGAAGAAGAGGTATTACAAGAAGAAGGGCGGCGATGCCCATGTTTGTCGGGAGTGGGACTCCGACGAAAGCTCAAGCGACTCCTCCTCCGACGAGGACGCCGCCAACATCGCCGTCACCAAGGGCCTCCTCTTCCCCAACGTCGGCCACAAGTGTCTCATGGCCAAGGACGGCAAAAAGAAGGTAAAATCAAAGTCCTCCACTAAATATGAAACATCTAGTGATGAGGATGATGATAAAAATGAAGAAGATAATTTGCGTATTCTTTTTGCTAACCTCAACATGCAACAAAAGGAAAAATTAAATGAATTGATTAGTGCTATACATGAGAAGGATGATCTCTTGGATTCTCAAGAGGACTTCCTTATTAAAGAAAATAAGAAGCATGTTAAGGTTAAAAATGCTTATGCTCTAGAAAGAGAAAAATGTGAAAAATTGTCTAGTGAGCTAAGCACTTGTCATGAGACTTTAGACAACCTTAGAAATGAAAATGCCAATTTGCTAGCTAAGGTTGATTCTCATATTTGCAATGTTTCAATTCCTAGAAATGATAATGATTTGCTTGCTAGGATTGAAAAATTGAACATTTCTCTTGCTAGCCTTAGAAATGAGAATGAGAAATTAATTGCTAAGGCTAAGGATTTTGATGTTTGCAATGCTACCATTTCCGACCTTAGAGCTAAAAATGATATGTTGCATGCTAAGGTTGTTGAACTAAAATCTTGCAAACCCTCTACATCTAATGTTGAGCATATTTCCATTTGTACTAGATGTAGAGATATTAATGTTGATGCTATCCATGATCACCTAGCCTTAATTAAAAAACAAAATGATCACATAGCACAACTTAATGCTAAGATTAGAGAGCATGACTTAGAGAATGAAAAATTTAAACTTGCTAGAAGCATGCTCTATAATGGGAGACGCCCTGGCATTAAGGATGTCATTGGCTTCCAAAAGGGAGACAATGTCAAAATTAATGCCCCTCCAAAGAACTTATCTAACTTTGTTAAGGGCAAGGCTCCCATGCCTCAGGATAACGAGGGTTACATTTTGTACCCTGCCGGCTATCCTGAGAGCAAGATTAGGAAAATTCATTCTAGGAAGTCTCACTCTGGCCCTAATCATGCTTACATGTATAAGGGTGAGACATCTAGTTCTAGGCAACCAACCCGTGCCAAGTTGCCTAGAAAGAAAATTCCTAATGCATCAAATGATCATAGCATTTCATTTAAAACTTTTGATGCATCTTATGTTTTAACTAACAAATCCGGCAAGGTAGTTGCCAAAATTGTTGGGGGCAAACACAAGGGCTCCAAGACTTGTGTTTGGGTACCCAAAGTTCTTGTTTCTAATGCCAAAGGACCCAAAACCGTTTGGGTACCTAAAACAAAGAACTAAACTTGTTTTGTAGGTTTATGCATCCGGGGGCTCAAGTTGGATACTCGACAGCGGGTGCACAAACCACATGACAGGGGAGAAAAAGATGTTCTCCTCATATGAGAAAAACCAAGATCCCCAACGAGCTATCACATTCGGGGATGGAAATCAAGGTTTGGTCAAAGGTTTGGGTAAAATTGCTATATCTCCTGACCATACTATTTCCAATGTTTTTCTTGTAGATTCTTTAGATTGCAATTTGCTTTCCGTATCCCAATTATGTCAAATGGGCTACAACTGTCTTTTTACTGATACAGGTGTTACTGTCTTTAGAAGAAGTGATGATTCAGTAGCATTTAAGGGAGTGTTAGAGGGTCAGCTATACTTGGTAGATTTTGATAGAGCTGAACTCGACACTTGCTTGATTGCTAAGACTAACTTGGGTTGGCTCTGGCACCGCCGACTAGCCCATGTTGGAATGAAGAATCTTCACAAGCTTCTAAAGGGAGAACACATTTTAGGACTAACCAATGTTCTTTTTGAGAAAGACAGGATTTGTAGCGCATGCCAAGCCGGGAAGCAAGTTGGTGTCCATCATCCACACAAAAACATCATGACTACCGACAGGCCACTGGAGCTCCTACACATGGATCTATTCGGCCCGATCGCTTACATAAGCATCGGCGGTAGTAAGTATTGTCTTGTAATTGTGGATGATTATTCTCGCTTCACTTGGGTGTTCTTTTTGCAGGACAAATCTTATACCCAAGAAACTTTAAAGGGATTCTTGAGACGGGCTCAAAATGAGTTCGGCTTGAGGATCAAGAAAATTAGAAGCGATAACGGGGCGGAGTTCAAGAACTCTCAAATTGAAGGCTTTCTTGAGGAGGAGGGCATCAAGCATGAGTTCTCTTCTCCCTACACTCCACAACAAAATGGTGTAGTGGAGAGGAAGAATCGAACTCTATTGGACATGGCAAGAACCATGCTTGATGAATACAAGACACCGGATCGGTTTTGGGCCGAGGCGGTCAACACCGCCTGCTACGCCATCAACCGGTTATATCTTCACCGAATCCTCAAGAAGACATCTTATGAACTCCTAACCGGTAAA
The DNA here is from genome assembly GCA_029449295.1 of Zea luxurians. Taxonomy (NCBI): domain Eukaryota; kingdom Viridiplantae; phylum Streptophyta; class Magnoliopsida; order Poales; family Poaceae; genus Zea; species Zea luxurians. The sequence goes on along the minus strand of JAOPSE010000011.1, from coordinate 26,907,048 downwards.
AAGCCAAACATTTCATATTTTAGAGTTTTTGGTAGCAAATGTTTTATTCTTGTCAAAAGAGGTAGAAAATCTAAATTTGCTCCTAAAACTGTAGAAGGCTTTTTACTAGGATATGACTCAAACACAAGGGCATATAGAGTCTTTAACAAGTCCTCAGGACTTGTTGAAGTTTCTTGTGACGTTGTGTTTGATGAGACTAACGGCTCTCAAGTAGAGCAAGTTGATCTTGATGAGATAGGTGAAGAACAGGCTCCATGCATAGCGCTAAGGAACATGTCCATTGGGGATGTGTGTCCTAAGGAATCCGAAGAGCCTTCACAAGCAAAAGATCAACCATCCTCCTCCAAGCAAGCATCTCCACCGACTCAAATTGAGGATGAGGCTCAAGATGTTGAACAAGAAGATCAAGAAGATGAGCCACCTCAAAATGACGGCAACGATCAAGGGGGAGATTCAAATGATGAAGACAAGGAGGATGAACCACCAAGACCGCCACACCCAAGAGTCCACCAAGCAATACAACGAGATCACCCCGTCGACACCATCCTCGGCGATATCCATAAGGGGGTAACTACTCGATCTCGTGTTGCTCATTTTTGTGAACATTACTCGTTTGTTTCCTCTATTGAGCCACACAGGGTAGAGGAAGCACTTCAAGATTCGGATTGGGTGATGGCGATGCAAGAGGAGCTCAACAATTTCACAAGGAATGAGGTATGGCACTTAGTTCCACGTCCTAATCAAAATGTTGTAGGAACCAAGTGGGTCTTCCGCAACAAGCAAGACGAGCATGGTGTGGTGACTAGGAACAAAGCTCGACTCGTGGCCAAGGGGTATTCACAAGTCGAAGGTTTGGATTTTGGTGAAACCTATGCACCCGTAGCTAGGCTTGAGTCAATTCGTATATTATTAGCCTATGCTACTTACCATGGCTTCAAGCTTTATCAAATAGACGTGAAGAGTGCCTTCCTCAATGGACCAATCAAGGAGGAGGTCTATGTTGAGCAACCTCCCGGCTTTGAAGACAGTGAGTATCCTAACCATGTTTATAGGCTCTCTAAGGCGCTTTATGGGCTCAAGCAAGCCCCAAGAGCATGGTATGAATGCCTTAGAGATTTCCTTATTGCAAATGGCTTCAAAGTCGGCAAAGCCGATCCTACTTTATTCACTAAGACTCTTGATAATGATTTGTTTGTATGCCAAATTTATGTTGATGATATCATATTTGGGTCTACTAACAAGTCTACATGTGAAGAATTTAGTAGGATCATGACACAAAAATTCGAGATGTCAATGATGGGGGAGTTGAAGTATTTTCTAGGATTTCAAGTCAAGCAACTCCAAGAGGGCACCTTCATTAGTCAAACGAAGTATACTCAAGATATTCTAAGCAAGTTTGGAATGAAGGATGCCAAGCCCATCAAGACACCCATGGGAACAAATGGGCATCTCGACCTCGACACGGGAGGTAAGTCCGTGGATCAAAAGGTATACCGGTCGATGATTGGTTCATTGCTTTATTTATGTGCATCTCGACCGGACATTATGCTTTCCGTTTGCATGTGTGCAAGATTCCAAGCCGACCCTAAGGAATCACACCTTACGGCCGTAAAACGAATCTTGAGATATTTGGCTTATACTCCTAAGTTTGGGCTTTGGTACCCTCGGGGATCCACATTTGATTTGATTGGTTATTCGGATGCCGATTGGGCAGGGTGTAAGATTAATAGGAAGAGCACATCGGGGACTTGCCAGTTCTTGGGAAGATCCTTGGTGTCTTGGGCTTCAAAGAAGCAAAATTCGGTCGCTCTTTCCACCGCCGAAGCCGAGTATATTGCCGCAGGCCATTGTTGCGCGCAATTACTTTGGATGAGGCAAACCCTGCGGGACTACGGTTACAAATTAACCAAAGTCCCTTTGCTATGTGACAATGAGAGTGCAATCAAAATGGCCGACAATCCCGTCGAGCACAGCCGCACTAAGCACATAGCCATTCGGTATCATTTTCTTAGGGATCACCAACAAAAGGGGGATATCGAGATTTCTTATATTAACACTAAAGATCAATTAGCCGATATCTTTACCAAGCCACTTGATGAACAATCTTTTACCAGACTTAGGCATGAGCTTAATATTCTTGATTCTAGGAATTTCTTTTGCTAGTCTTGCACACATAGCTCATAAATATACCTTTGATCATGTCTCTTCTATATATGCTATGACTAATGTGTTTCCAAGTGTATTTCAAACCAAGTCATAGGTATATTGAAAGGGAATTGGAGTCTTCGGCGAAGACAAAGGCTTCCACTCCACTCTACTATTCATTCTTCGCCATCGCTCCGCATCATCTCTCCAACTTTGGTATAATCTTCACTCATTCATTTCATGACCAAAGGGGGAGAAAGTATTTCATGGGCTCCAATGATTCCGTTTTTTGGCGATTCGTGCCAAAGGGGGAGAAAATATGAGCCCAAAGCAAAAGGACCGCACCACCACTAATTTTATAAAATTTGATGATTTTAATTGGTAAATTTCATAATTGGTATCTCTTTGTGTTCTAAAAGGGGAGCAACTAGTATTTTCAAAATTGATGTCCCAAAACCCTCTTGAACACTAAGAGGAGACCTTATTTGAGGGGGAGTTTTGTTTAGTCAAAGGAAAAGCATTTTGGAACAAAGGAAGAAAATTTTCAAAACCTAAAAATGCTTTGCAAATCTTATTCATTTACCTTTGACTATCTTGCAAAAGAACTTTGAAAAGAATTTACAAAAAAAATTGCAAAAACAAAACTCTTGGTGCAAATGCGGTCCAATATGTCAAAAACAAAGAAAATAATCCATGCGCATCATATGAGTATTTATATTGGCTCAAATTCCAAGCAACCTTTGCACTTACATTATGCAAACTAGTTCAATTATGCACTTCTATATTTGCTTTGGTTTGTGTTGGCATCAATCACCAAAAAGGGGGAGATTGAAAGGGAATTAGGCTTACACCTAGTTCCTAAATAATTTTGGTGGTTGAATTGCCCAACACAAATATTGGACTAACTAGTTTGCTCTAGTAAATAAGTAATACAGGTGCAAAAGGTTCACACTTAGCCAATAAAAAGACCAAGTGTTGGATTCAACAAAGGAGCAACGAGGCAACCGAGGGCACCTCTGGCTGGAGGCACCGGACTGTCCGGTGTGCACCGGACTGTCCGGTGCGGCCAGAGGACTCCGACTTCAAACTCTTCGCTCTCGGGAATTCTCGGAAGACGGCGCGCTATAATTCACCGAACTGTCCGGTGTGCACCGGACATGTCCGGTGCTCCAAGGAAACTCCGTCTCCGGAACTCGCCAGCCTCGGGTTCGCGCGGCAGCCGCTCCGCTAAAATTCACCGGACTGTCCGGTGTGCACCGGACTGTCCGGTGTGCCAGCGGAGCAACGGCTCCCTGCGGCGCCAACGGCTCCCTGCGGTGCATTAAATGCGCGCGCAGCGCGCGCAGACGTCAGGCACGCCCATGCCGGTGCACCGGACATCAAACAGTACCTGTCCGGTGTGCACCGGACACCCAGGAGGGCCCAGAAGTCAGAAGCTCCAACGGTCAGAATCCAACGGCAATGGTGACGTGGCAGGGGCACCGGACTGTCCGGTGTGCACCGGACTGTCCGGTGCGCCATCGAACAGACAGCTTCCAACAACGGTCACTTTTGGTGGTTGGGGCTATAAATACCCCAACCACCCCACATTCATTGCCATCCAAGTTTTCCACTTCTCAACTACTACAAGAGCTCTAGCATTCAATTCTAGACACACCAAATAGATCAAGTCCTCTCCAAATTCCACACAACTCCATAGTGACTAGAGAGAGTGATTTGCTTGTGTTTCTTTCGAGCTCTTGCGCTTGGATCGCATTCTTTTCTTTCTCACTTGTTCTTGTGATCATACTCAATTGTAACCAAGGCAAGAGGCACCAATTGTGTGGTGGCCCTTGCGGGGAAGTTTTGTTCCCGGTCGATTGAGAAGAAGAGAAAGCTCACTCGATCCGTGGGATCGTTTGAGAGAGGGAAGGGTTGAAAGAGACCCGGCCTTTGTGGCCTCCTCAACGGGGAGTAGGTTTGTGAGAACCGAACCTCGGTAAAACAAATCCTCGTGTCACACTCTTATTCGCTTGCGATTTGTTTTGCGCCCTCTCTCGCGGACTCAATTATATTTCTAACGCTAACCTTGCTTGTAGTTGTGATTATTTTGAAAATTTCAGTTTCGCCCTATTCACCCCCCCTCTAGGCGACTATCAAAGGGGAAAGGAGAAAAAAAGGGGCGGCGGCGGCTGGGCAGACTGCCCAAAACCGGTTAAGCCAGTCCAGAAACCGTCTCAACCAATTTTGCAGCAGTGCACACAGAAAAAGTTGCAGAAAAAGGACTAACGCACAGAGCTCGGGTCATAGAAAAAGTGGTTCAGCCAGTTTTTTGACTGGCTCAACCGGTTTACACCAAAGAGAAACCGGTTGAGTGGTTGGCTCAGCCGGTTTACTCAACCAGGTTTCAGTAGGAGCCAAATATGACTAAGTATACAAACAAGATTAATGTATTGACCATTCTTAACATTTTAGACACTAAAAGTAAGATTTTAAATGTAATTTTGTGTCATAAAAACAAATTAATGCAAATCAATCATGATTTAAGTGTTATTTATTCAAGCAATTTATGTGTCCGTTTTCAAGTTAAGTTACGAGAATCCAAAATATTTAGTTCACTCCTAAGAAAGCAAAATCTAGTCTCATCGAGGGGTTTTGTGAAGATATCGGCTAGTTGATTTTTTTGTGTTCACATGACATAATTCGATATCTCCTTTTGCTTCGTGGTCCCTCAGAAAATGATGTCTTATATCTATGTGTTTGGTTCTAGAGTGTTGCACGGGATTATTGGCTAGTTTAATGGCGCTCTCATTATCACATAGTAATGGAATTCTCTTAAACTCACAGCCAAAATCTCTCAAGGTTTGCTTCATCCATAGCAACTGAGCACAGCAAGCACCAATGGCTATGTATTCAGCCTCGGCAGTGGAAAGTGCAACACAATTTTGCTTCTTGGAGCTCCAAGACACCAGGGACCGCCCAAGGAATTGGCAAGTCCCTGAGGTGCTTTTTGGATCTACTTTACAACATGCATAGTATGAGTCAGAGTAGCAAATAAATCAAAAAATGAGCCTTTGGGATACCAGAGACCTAGGTTTTGGGTGTAAACTAAATATCTCAAAATTCTCTTAACAGCCACTGGGTGACACTCTTTCGGGTTAGCTTGATAACGGGCACACATGCACACACTAAGCATGATATCTGGTCTAGATGCACATAAATACAGTAGAGATCCTATCATCGATCTATAAAGCTTTTGATCTACAGTTTTACCTTCTTCATTTAAGTCGAGATGCCCATTTGAATCCATTGGTGTCTTGGCGTGCTTTGCCTTTTCCATGCCAAACTTCTTGAGCATGTCTTGTGTGTACTTGGTTTGGCACAGAAAAGTTCCTTCCCTGAGTTGTTTTACTTGGAATCCCAGGAAGTACTTGAGCTCGCCCATCATAGACATCTCGAACCTGTTCGTCATTACCTTACTAAATTCTTCACAAAATTTCTCATTAGTACTACTAAATATAATGTCATCGATATATATTTGGCACACAAATAATTCATTATCGACTTTGTGAGTAAACAAAGTAGAGTCAACATTTCCCATTTCAAAACCATTTTAAGTAGGAAATCTTTAAGACATTCATACCAAGCTCTAGGGGTTTCTTTAAGCCCATAGAGCGCTTTGTGGAGTAGATAAACATGGTTTGGCTTTCTTGGATCTTCAAATCCCGGCGGTTGCTCCACATAGACCCGCTCATGTAATGGCCCATTTAGAAATGCGCTCTTGACGTTCATTTGATACAACTTGAAATCATGATTAGTAACATAGGCAATTAATATTCTTATTGATTCTAACCTTGCTACTGGCACATAGGTTTCCCCAAAATCAAGTCCCTCCACTTGAGTGAAACCTTGAGCAACCAACCGTGCTTTGTTTCCTTGTAACAATACCATGTTCATCTTGCTTATTTCTAAAGACCCACTTGGTTCCAATCACATTTTGCTTAGGTCTTTCCACTAAGGACCAGACTTCATTCCGAGTGAAGTTATTTAGATCCGCTTGCATTGCAATTATCCAATTCGGATCACCTAGTGCTTCTTCAATCTTAAGTGGCTCAAGAGAGGAAACAAACGAGTAAAATTCACAAAAATTTGCTAAACAAGATCTAGTTGTTGCCTCTCTTTTGATGCTGCCAAGAATGTTGTCCACTGGATGATCTCTTTGGATGGTATGGTGAACTCGAGGATGAGGCACTGATGGTTGTCTTTGAATTTGCCCTTCATCATCATCATATTGATCAAGAGGAACTTCACTAACAACTACTTCAGGTTCATCTTCCAAAATTGTTGGCAACTCTTGTGGTTGATGAACTTCCTCAAGGATTGGATGACTTGAGGTTGATGTGTTTGCTTAGGTGAAAGGTTTATCACCCACCACCTTTGCGCCCATATCAATGACCTCATTTGTCATCCAAAAGGTTCCTTCGTCATCGTTCTTTTCTTGTGGCCTCACTTCACCTATTGCAAGCTTCTTTATGGCCTCACATGGTGATTTTTCATCTCCTGCAATATCATTAGAAATATGCCCTTGCGAGCCATTAGATTCATCAAATGTCACGTCTATCGCTATTTCAACAAGACCGGTGGTATTGTTGAAGACACGATATCCATGCGCATTTGATGCATAACCAAGCAAGAAACCCTCGTCCACTCTAGGAGCAAACTTCGAGCTCTTGACTTTCTTGTTAAGAATGAAGCATTTGCAACCAAAGACTCTAAAGTAATCAACCTTAGGTTTGTTACCGGTGAGAAGCTCGTAGGCAGTCTTCTTATAAATCTTATGAAGATAAAGACGGTTGATTGCATGACAGGCGGTGTTGACCGCCTCTGCCCAGAAGTTGTCAGGTGTCTTGTATTCATCCAACATAGTTCTGGCGGCTTCTATTAGTGTTTGATTCTTCCTTTCTACTACACCATTTTGTTGTGGAGTGTAGGTGACCGATAACTCATGTTTGATCCCTTCTTCGCCTAAAAACTCTTCAACACATGTATTCTTGAACTCCGTCCCATTGTCACTTCTCACTTTCTTGATTTTTAACTCAAACTCATTTTTGAGCTCTTCTCATAAACTTCTTCAATGTATCTTGGGTTTCACCTTTGTCACTCAAAAAGAAAACCCAGGTGAAGCAAGAAAAACCATCAACAATGACTAATCCATACTTACTTCCTCCAATACTTATGTAGGCCACTGGACCGAATAGGTCCATATGAAGAAGCTCCAAAGGCCTCTTAGTTGTGACTGCATTCTTTGATTGATGTGGAACACCATGTTGTTTTCCTCCCTGACATGCGCCACAAATCCTATCTTTCTCAAACACAACATTTGTTAGTCCAATGATGTGATTATCCTTTTGAAATTTGGCCAAGTTCCTCATGCCAACATGAGCTAGCTGGCGATGCCATAGCCAACCCTTGTTAGATTTTGCCACTAAACAAGTCTCAGGCATCACCTTACTTGTTGTGAAATCAACAAGATAAAGTTTGCCCTTCAAGCGACCCCTAAAAGCAACAGAGGAATCCTCCCTTCTAAGGATCTTCACATCCACATCAGTAAATAGACAATCATATCCCATTCCACAAAGTTGTGAAACGGACATCAAGTTGTAGCTTAATGAATCAACTAACAAAACATTTGAAAGTGACTGGTGTTCAGAGATAGGAATGTTACCAATACCAATCACTTCACTCTTGCCACTATCTCTAAACACAATTTCTTGTGCTTCTTGAGTTAGTTGCAATGAGTGAAACATGTCTTTCTCCCCGGTCATGTGATTTGTACATCCACTGTCAAGCACCCAACTTGACCTACCGAAGGAGTAAACCTGCAAAACAAGTTTAAGCTATGCTTTTAGGTACCCAAATTGAATTGGGTCCTGCAGTGTTAGTTATCACCTTAGGTACCCACACATTCCTTTTCATAACCTTTCTCTTTGTGTAGGCACCCACATATTTCACAACTAGTTTTCCTGAATCCCAAGTCAACATATAATCACAAAGGTAAGAGTGAGAAATGGGAGCTCTAAACTTTTCTCCATTTGTGGAGACAACATCCTTTCCCTTATCCTTTGTGTGACTCAAGTTCACCTTCACTTGAGTGGATCTGTCATCTGAGGAGTGAATCCTCCCCAAGGCATCATATAGGGTAGTTCCCTCTATGAACTTAGGAGATTTCCACCCCTTATGCTCTATGCTAGGGTTCATCTTGTATGAGTTGTACCTAAGCCCCTTTCTCCCATTGTTGGGCTTCAAGGACTTGTACTTGGGTTCAACTTTCTTTAACCCATCATTGCTAGAGCATTTCTTCAATATTTCCTTGACTTTAACCTGTGAGCTTTTCTTCCTTGCATGGTTAGTCAAGCAACAAGAAGCATGATATTTTGTACAATGTTTGCAAATATTATTATTTGAGGAGCTAGCCTTAGACTTTGCCACTAAAGATAAAGTGTTGAAGTTCTTGCAACTTTCAAGTTGCACTTGGAGTTCTTGATTTTGAACTGTTAAGCATGACAAGCTTGATTCAAGTGCATCCTTTTCACTTACAAGACTAACTATAAAGGTTTTTACATTAGCCATTTCTTTCTATTTATCCTCTATAGTTATTTTGACTAAAGATATTTCCTTAGTCAAAACTTCCAGCATCTCATCTTTATTGGATAGCAATTCTTAAAGCTCTAGGTTTCTCTCCTTTTCAAGGATGAGCAAGTCTTTTTGAGCATCACGGGTTACTTTTCTTTTATCGAGCTTCTCTATTAGTTTAGTGATTACATTGTATCCATTTAAGCCAAATTCTTTAATCATTTTATTTTTCATAGCAAGTTGTTTATCATCATCATTAGTAAAATCATCATTAAATAAGGTTACCTTATCTCCTTTTGCTATGAGGCAAGTGGGAGTGTAGGAGTCGTCGGAGAGGTTGGTGAAGAGTTGCGAGGTGGAGGTGGATTGAATGGCGACATTAGCCACCTCTTCCTCCGAGCTTGAACTCTCTTTGTCGGAGTTCCATTCTTCACCTATGTGAGCTTGGCCATACTTATTCTTATTGAAGTATCCCTTGCTCTTGCCTCCCTTCTTCAACTTGCCCCCTTTGTAATCCTTCTTGGCATCTTGTTCCTTTTTGTTTGGACAATCTGCTATGAAGTGACTGGCCTGGCCACATTCATAGCATGCCCTCTTCTTTCCTTTTCTCTGATACCTGTCATTCTTCCTTACAAACTTCTTGAAGGTCTTGGTGAACATAGCAGTGTCCTCATCACTTGAACTCTCTTCATTGCTTGATGTTTCAACAACTTTCTTTGACTTGTGGTCTCTACTTTTCTTGGAAGAATCTTGCTCATTTGAAAACAAGGCATGTGAGTCTCTTGTTTTGATTGGGGCTTCTTCAGACTCATGTTGTTGAATTTTGGCAAATAGTTGATGAGGAGTCATCTCCTCATAACCATCTCGATCTCTTATCATCCTTGCCAGACTCTTGTCCTTTTCTTTATGGGCTCTCATAAATAGCCTAGTGACCTTTGAGTCACTCCAATCTTCACTACCTAGCACTCATATTTTGTTGACCAATACCATAAATCGGTCAAAGAGTGATTGAAGAGATTCACCCTTAGACCAATCATATCTTGCAAGTTCGCTTTCCAAAGCTTCAATTATGTGTCTTTTAGCTTTGGGATCTCCTTCATGTGACATTTTCAGAATGTTCCAAATGTCACGTGCATCTTCTCTTCCTTGAACTTTCTGGTACTCTTCCGGACAAAGGCTTCCTTTGATTATGCTCACTGCTTGAGCATTGCGATGCACCTCTTGCATCATTTCTGATGTCATCTCTTCTCCTTGGGTAGGCTTATGCATACCTATATTAACAATCTCCCAAAGACTAGGATGCACATCGATTAAATGTGACTTCATCTTATCGGCCCACTCATCATAGTTCAACTCACTAAGAGTTGGTAACTTTCCGAGTGGAGCCAAAGAGAAGTTTGGAATAAAATTTCTAGAATAATCAAATTGAACCTTATTGAATTCGGTACCTTTACTTTTGGTCAATGATCCTTAGATGTTGAGACTTACCTTGCTCATCACCCTTGACACCAAAAGTTCCACCAAGTCATCATTATATTCAATTTTTTCTTTTCCTCTGACTTCTTCAGCCTTTCGTCTTGTTTCTTCTTCTTCGGCCTTTTTCTTTGCATCTTCCTCTTTCATTTTGAGGAACATTCTCTCCACAATCTTCATGGCGAGGTCGAGAACCTTGGGGTCCAATTCCTCACCGGTGGAGGTGGTAGGAATTTCCTTGAGAAGAGGATCCACATGATCCCTTTGCGTAGACATGATCGCAACCTCACGCGGTTAAGCGTAAAATGAGGCATGAGGCTTTGATACCAATTGAAAGTAGCCTAGAGGGGGGTGGTGAATAGGCTACACCTAAAATCTCTCACCAAAAAACTTTGAGATAGTGTCAAATTCAAATTGCACTGGTGCAAACTGGTTCAGCTAATTTTGTTCCCAACTGAACAAGTTTGAACCTGCTCAACTTAGATTAGATAAACAGTTAAACAAATATCACAAAGTAACGAGAGATTCTTTCTTAATACTTGCCCTAGAGAAAATCCACTCGAATGGGTGACAAACCTTTGTGGACCGGTTCCACAAGATTTGCACACAATATAAACAGATCTGAACTAACCAACAATTAAAGCACTTTTCAAGAATATACCAAGAACACACGATTTAACCCGAGGTTTGGCAACCACCACAAAGGTGTCCTACTCCTCGTTGAGGAGCCTATAAAGGGCCTGGTCTTTTCCAAACCTAATCCTCCACAAGCCGACCACCAAGGTCAAGGCAATCTCTTCTTAACTTAGCTCAATGACCGGGTGATACAAACTTCCTGGGGTCGTCCACAAATTTGGACACTCCCAAGCAACCTCTATCCATCAAGGAACACAAGGCTCCAAGAGTAACAAATCCGCATAAGATTAAAGTTTGCGATGATCTCGAGAGATGAAGAGAAAGGGAGAATCGAGATGAAATCAATAGCGAGTTAGACAAACTTCACCTCACACCAAGGGTCCTTCAATCAATTGAAGAAGATGCGATTTTGGGTGTGAGATGTAGAGTGAATGCTCTTGTTTGTGAGTAGGTTAGTCAGGAAATCGTGAATGGGACAGAAGTGAATGAAGAGAGAGAGAGTGCAAGGAGTATATAAATGAGCCCCTAAAAAGTTGGTGGCCATTGGGGGATTCTAACTGAAAACCGGTTGAGCCGGTCCTAAAACCGGTTTCCACCAGAGTGGTTCTCGGTTCAGGGACGAGCTCAGCCGGTCAATGTACCGGTTTCAAAACTGGTGGAGATGGCTCCAAAACCGGTCGAGTCGGTTTCAACAGCGTGCGCACTGCTTTTTCTGACATGGCAGAATGGTAGACTGGCAGTGCAGAAAAGAGTAGGGTGAACAGTCTAAAAAACGGTTGAGCCGGTTTTCAAAAAGTTTGAGCTGGTTTTAGAAAACACGACCGAACCTTGGGGAAGTCTGATTGGGAAATAAAAGTGGTTTTTCCAAGAGCATTCAAGGTCTAACAAAATGTTTTCTTAGAGGTTTTTGAAGAGGTTTAGACTGAGCTCATCATAGTTACTTACTCAAATTTTGCAGATCCCTCTTAATTGAATGGTGATTCCTATAACTCAAGAATTTGTAAAATGTAAACTGTCGTTGTTCACAAGCACTCGAAGCACGTCATATGATGTAGAATTTTAATCCGCGGTGCTTTCCCTTTTTGTGTACATATGGAATCTGTGCTCCTCCTGTCTTTAGGATAACTGTATACATACTAGGAGCAAATATGTTAGAAACTCTGTTTGTTTTGTCATTTAATCATCAAAACCCTCAGTCAGGGTTGATTGCACTTACAACACCAAAATAAGTAAAGACAGAAATGCTTAAGAGAACATGATCAAAATATGCATGCTACAGATCAATCCAAGTTCCGTGAATCTAAGACATTTAGCTCACTACGCAACCTGCAAAACATTTTCTCGTCTAAAGGCTTGGTGAAGATATCGACTAGCTGGTTCTCGGTGCTAATGTGGCAAACATCAATATCTCCCCTTTGTTGGTGGTCTCTCAAAAAGTGATGTCAGATGTCTATGTGCTTAGTGCAGCTGTGTTCAACAGGATCATCCGCCAAGCGGATTGCACTCTCATTATCACATAGGAGTGGGACTTTGCTCAGATTGTAGCCAAAGTTACAGAGGGTTTGCCTTATCCAAAGTAGTTGCGTGCAACACTGGCCTGCGGCAACATACTTGGCCTCAGCGGTGGATAGGGTAACATATGTTTGTTTCTTTGAACTCCAAGACACCAGGGACCTACCCAAAAATTGACAAGTCCCTGATGTGCTCTTCCTATTAACCTTGCACCCAGCATAGTCGGAATCTGAATATCCGATGAAGTCAAAGGTAACCCCTTTGGATACCAGATCCCGAAGCAAGGCGTATGAACTAAATATCTAAGAATTCGCTTCACGGACACAAGATGACATTCCTCGGGGTCAGATTGAAATCTAACACACATGCATACACTTAGAATTATATCTGTTCTGCTAGCACAAAGATAAAGTAATGAACCTATCATAGACCGATATGCCTTTTGATCAACGGACTTACCTCCCTTGTCGAGGTCCAAGTGTCTTTCGGTTCCCATTGATGTTTTGGCGGGCTTTACTTCCTTCATCCAAAACCTTTTGAGCAGGTCTTGAGTGTACTTCGTTGGGAGATGAAGGTTCCTTCCTTGAGTTGCTTCACTTGAAATCCAAGGAAGTAGTTTAGCTCGCCCATCATCGACATTTCAAATTTCTGCATCATTACCCTACTAAACTCTTCACAAGACTTTTGATTAGTAGAACCAAATATTATGTCATCGACATATATTTGGCACACAAACAAATCACCATTACAAGTCTTAGTAAAAAGAGTATGATCTGCTTTCCTGGCCTTGAAAGCATTATATATGAGAAAATCTCTAAGGCATTCATACCATGCTCTTGGAGCTTGCTTAAGTCCATAGAGCGCCTTAGAGAGCTTATAAACATGGTCGAGATACCTATCATCCTCGAAGCCAGGGGGTTGTTCCACGTACACCTCCTCCTTGATTGGTCCGTTGAGGAAGGTGCTCTTCACGTCCATTTGAAACAACTTAAAAGAGTGGTGAGCAGCATAGGCCAATAATATGCGAATCAAGTCGAGCCTAGCTACAGGAGCAAAAGTCTCCTCAAAGTCCAAACCTGCGACTTTGGCATAACCTTTTGTACAAGTCGTGCTTTGTTTCTTGTCACCACCCCATGCTCATCTTGCTTGTTGCGGAACACCCACTTGGTTCTCACAACATTTTGCTTCGGATGTGGCACTAGACTCCACACTTCATTTCTCTTGAAGTTGTTGAGTTCCTCATGCATGGACAATACTCAATCCGGATCCTGCAAGGCTTCTTCTACCTTGAAAGGCTCAATAGAAGAAACAAAAGAGTAATGTTTACAAAAATAGCTAGACGTGAACGAGTGGTTACTCCCTTGCTTATGTCATCCAGAATCTGATCCACTGGATGATTCCTTTGGATGGTGGTTCGGATTTGAGTTGGAGGTGCCTATGATACTTCTTTCTCTTTATCCTTTTCTTCATGTGCTCCCCCTTGATTCATGCCTGCATCTTGAGGTACTTGTTCCTAATCTTGAGTTGGGGGTTGTAGCAGTGTTGAGGAAGATGGTTGATCCTGTTCTTGTTGTTCCTGAGGTCGCACATCACCTATTGCCATAGTTCTCATTACGGCCGTTGGAACTTCATCTTCATCTATATCATCAAGATCAACTTGCTCTCTTGGAGAGCCATTAGTCTCATCAAATGCAACATCACTAGTGACTTCAACTAAACTCAAAGATTTATTGAAGACCCTATATGCCTTTGTATTTGAGTCATAACCTAGTAAAAAACCCTTCTACATCTTTAGGAGCAAACTTTGAATGCATACCTCTCTTAACTAAGATGTAGCATTTGCTCCCAAATAAACGAAAGTATGACATATTGTGTTTGTTACCTGTTAGAAGCTCGTAAGACGTCTTCTTGAGGAGGCGATGAAGATACAGCTGGTTTACGGCGTGGCAAGCTGTATTTACAATTTTCGACCAAAACCGCTCAGACGTCTTGTACTCTCCAAGCATTGTCTTTGCCATGTTGATGAACGTTCTGTTCTTACTTTCTACTACACCATTTTGCTTAAGCCTTTCTTCATCAGTTTTGACCATTTATTTATTTACAAGAAAGCACGACAAGAGGTATATTCTTCCTCTTCCTGCAATGGATGATCTTCCTCTTTCTGCATGTTGGACATGCCACGGTGCGAGAAGCTGCATGTGCCTGATCGAGTTTTGGAAGAGCTTGTTCAGTTCTACCCTAATCCATACGAACTGAGCGGGATTGAGGGGTTTTAATCCCCAGTAAGTCGGGATTGAGAGGTTTCAATTCCTAGTAAGTCAAAAAATCTCTTCCAATCTGTAGCAATCCCCTCTAGTCCATATAGATTGAAAATAACCGAACAAGCCCAAACAAAACTTGTCACCTGACCTGAGGAAGGAGACGCTAGGGGTGGGAAGTCTTGGCTGTACGCTTTTTGGGCTTTGAGATGGCAAAGCTGATAATAGGCATTTACATTCTCTTTAATATAAAATGTATAATGATTTTATATTTCTATCTGCCGTACAAAAATTCTTCATAAAAAAATATAGTACGTAGTAAACAATAAATATGGCTTTGAAATCGGAGAACATCTCGGTTGGCTCCCTCCCACGGTCACTTGGTGGAATCCTCTCCGCCCGTAGATCCGTCCATGCGAATCAGTATTCACGCCACCGACATGGTGGTGGCAGCAGCGCAGCAGACCAACCAAAATGGTCCTGCAGATGTTTTATGCATTTTTACCCCAGGATTCATGCCCAGTTGCACACTGCAGCTAGCTGCTGCTCGTCGACCATGGAACCTCTGCTCTCTACACACCCATTGCCGCTAGAAGAATGAACTGCTCGCTCTCTCTGAGTCAGCATAACCAAACCTGGCCACGCCCCTTACGAATCAACAAGATTTGAGTTTTGATGTACACCACCAGGTCACATATCGACCTTGTTCATACTAACAACGGCAGCAATCGATGGAGTAATAAGCAACCGAGCAAGACCAAGAACCAAAAAGGCATGGCGTCTCCATCCAAAGACAACAGCTGGGTGGCCGAGCAATCTTTAAACCACCCCGCCCTAATAAGCCAAGGCGGCGGCCACGGCGAAAGCGGCGGCGGCGGTAGCGAGCCACCGTGGGCGGCACGGGGCCGCCGCGTTCTTCTTGTAGTCCTTCCTCTGGTCGGCCGGCGAGGCGTCGGCGGCGGCCGGGCCAGGCGCGTCCGCTCCGCGCCGCCTCTGGTGCCGCGTCCGCTTGGCGGACCTGGGCGCCGGCGCCGGCGCCGGGGCGGGCGCGGGCGTCGGCGCATCCGCCACGGGGTCGAACAGCTCCACGGGCTCCAGCACCGCGTCCACGGCGTAGATGGCGACGGGGTCCCTGTCGTAGACGGTGGAGCGCACGCGGGCCGGCGCGTCGGCCGCCGGCGTCCGCAGCGTCACCTGGTCGCCCGCGTTCTGCACCGTCAGGTTGTAGTTGCTGGCGGCGCCGTCGGTGGCCAGCGTGTTCATGGGCCCGTTGCTGGATTTCAGGCCCCGCAGCGTGTAGTACACGGGCACCGCGTGGAACAGCAGCAGCGACGCCTTGCCGTCCGCGCTCAGGTTCCGGTAGCTGGGCATGAACCCGCGCACGGCCTCGTCCGTCGGGCAGAACGCCGTCACGCCGCCGCCCACCGCCGACTCGAACGCCGACAGCGCGTCGGGGGACTTGTCCAGCAGCGACGCGAACGCCTTGCACCCGCCCTTGGACATGAGCGCCGTGATGTTGGGCGTCGCCTTCGCCGCGGCGCCGGCGGCGGCGGCCGAGGCTAGCGGCAGGAGGAAGAGGAGCGCTAGCGCCCCCGCGGTGGTGGTGGCGGCGCCGAGTGGGGAGTGGCGCATTGCGGCGCGTGGGACTGGAGTGAGCGGCAGGCAGATGGCAGCGGCCGACACTCCAGCAGCCGAGAGTGATATGTCAGTGTGAGGACTGAGGTGATGGGCTGGCTTTGTGATTTTACAGAAAGAAATACCTTCACACAAACCAGACTTGTTGCTCAGCTCATCGCCACAAAGAAATCAGACTAGAGGAAGGAGACAAAGAAATCAAAGAGGACGACAAAAGACAGGCTGGGAATACAGAGAAGGGAGGGACCAGCCAGCAGCACAGGACACGCCACAGCTGCACCTCAATTTGCTGAACGCATCCATTGCATGGTTTATAAAACCGTTAAAAACCGGCAGTAAACCGGTTGGTTTACCGAAACCGTCGGGTGCGGTTTCGGTAAACCACCGGTTTTTTTTTTCAAAATTCTATCTAAATTCAAAAATTTGAAAAAATTCATAAAACCGAAAACCGCTGGTAAACCGTTTTCTGGGACCGGTAAACCGTTATTTGAGACCGATAAACCATCAATTTTTGCCGAAAAATCGGATTTAATACCAAAACTGAGTATTTAGTGGTCAATTTAGGTATATTAGTCTTGTTTACTGTTATATACTATATGTGAAGATGTTATATGTTATATGTGAAGATAAACCATAGCTCAAGTCTAGTTTAGACATTTAGTGGTCAATTTCGGTTTCATTTCCTGATCAAGATGGAATCCATAGATCAAGTAGCTTCAGTTCTTCTAATAACTATCCATATAGACAAGACTCAATCTAGAACCCTTAGCTCCAGTTCTTCTATATGTGTTCCTAAGATTTGCTGGTCAGGAGAAAAGTCCAACACTTGGTGAGGTGCACATGCAATACATAAACACCGAACACACATACCGATATGTTTTTTTTGCTTTGTGGATAAATATTTATTTGTCGATCTTGTTTTCTCGCTAATGTATCTCATATATTTTGTATAGACCTATCACTACCGCTATAACAGATTAGAACAATATCACGATCCTTCCAACATGCCTGAGTACTATCACTATGACTCGAGATAAACATGTGAGTATTGTGAAATAAGTCAACCTATGTGTCGTTGCCTCGTTGGAGAGTTGTAAAAGAACTTGTATTTGAGTATTGCGAAGTTCGCTGATTGTTTGTTGCATGAGAACTGGAGTTTGTGGTTGCATATGTATGTTATATATTATTTTGGTGAACACATGTCTTGTGGATCAGTTAATATTTACTGTGCAATATGAATTGAGCAAACTATAAATAAACTTGTCAAAATTTTCCATTTTTTCTGTAAAAAACAGCAAAAACCTGTTTGTTTCGCGATTAACCAGCGGTTTAGAGCGGTTTTTCGCCGATAAACCGGTTCAAATTTAAATTGATTTGAATTGGTCAAACCGGTCGGTTTTTACCAGTTTTTACCGGTTTACTGTTGGTAAACCGTTACCGGTGGGGGCGGTTTTTGCATCCGGAACAGTTTTGTAAACCGTGATCCATTGATCCATCAATTGATCCAGTTGCTCCTTCGTGCTTTGGCCTTTGGCCCGGCCCCACCGGCGAGGGAGGCATGCTGGTCAGCTGGTGGCGTCACCGATTTGATAGCCTTCCTCACTTGAGAAGGGGAGATCCCCATTTCTATTTTTTTTAAACACAGAACACTTGTTGTCCTTAGACTAAGGAGACCAAATTTAGGTCCTGTTTGGTTTCAATTAGTCTTACGGCTAAACTACTAAACTTTAGTCCTTACCTATTTAGTTCTAGGGACTAAACAGATTCTAAAGTCATTAAATACACTGTCCAAAGACTCAAATACTCTTGGAATACACTGTCGCAATAGTAGTTGTCCATCCAATACACTTCCGGTCAGGTTTTTCAAATGCAATAGTAGTTTTTCGTCCAGTAGCTTTCAGCTACTAGTACCGATACAAAAATCTGGGAAGTCATTACCAAGGGAGTTGAGATCTAGAAATATATAAAACTCAATTTTTCAAAATCTGAAATGCTTAATCATTACAGTCTCAACTTATCACACACAACTGTCCAAAAATACTTGTCCAAATACAAGAAGCAAAATATTTCTGCAATATTTATTACACACAAAAACATTACAATCTGTTGAACAAGTCATCTGCTATCCAATCACGAAATTGATTCATATTCCGATCTTCTTCACCTTATACTGAACCTGCTACTTGTTCTTGTTCTTGTGTATGTAACTCACCAACTTCAGGCACATAATTCTCATCATGGTCACACAACTCAAAATCCTTATCTCCCAAAAAACTCTCCCTAATGAAATTGTGAAGTGCCATACACCCCATAATTATTCTACTTTGTTTTGCCATAGGATAACTAGGGGGATCTAATAGAGTCCTCCATTCATTTTCAAGACACTAAATGACCTCTCAATTACATTTCTAAGTGAAGAATGTGCGTAATTAAAATTTTCTTTTCTACCTCTTGGCATTGGACCTTGACGAAATTCAGAAAGATGGTATTTTGTACCTTTGTATGGAGCAAGATAGCCAATACGGTTTGGATACCCCGAGTCCACAAGATAGAATTTCTCTTCTGGAGGATGTGGAAACCTATCTCCATATTTTCCAATTGCATCTTTGAAAACTCTCATGTCATGAACTGATCCTGACCATCCAACCACAACAAAAGTAAACCTCGTATCAAAATCACAAACGGCCATGACATCCTGTGCTCGGGTACGGCGGCCGGAGTAAAATAGTGGCTGAAGTTCATCCCAGAGCGATGTTTCTTACTCCCGCGACGTTATCCATTTGCACCGAGCGTGAATCACCGCGGTGGCATGAATCCGGGCGCACGGTCGCCGGTGGTGAGATCTCTGAGTTGGCGTCCTGATCAGTACACTGTACCATTGCGCAGCTTATTCAGTTAGCCTTATAGACCAAGTTTGGCATTGATTTACTCCAGATTTCATGTAATGACTGAATCAACTCTCTGTATCAAAGTTATAGCCTAATAAACCAGCTACAACTTTGCTACATTGTGCACCCACAAAAAGTCATAGGATCTTGCTTAGAATTGAGCCCTAAGTTCATGCAATTTCACTGTCAATCTGAATTCAGACTTAAGGCAGTCTGACAGCTCGACTTTGGGCACATTTTTATCCAAATTTTTCATGAGACCAAGGCTTAATCCCTATAGCAAAGTTATTCTTCTTACATAGCTCTACAAAGTTGATGTGTTGACCAAGGGCAAAATCCTCATAATTTGGAAGATATAGGGCTTCAAAGTTGACCCAATTCCACTGAATTTCAGACTTAACTCAATAGAGTTCAAGTGGGGCTTTTTGCAAATAAGTACAAATCTCAAGGTTTTATTTGAAAATCCACATACATGTGAATCATATGAGTTAAGGTACCCTAATTTCATGGTTTTTGCACCTAAGTCCAAAATGTGCACACTTTTACAGATAATCCTTTAGGGTTTCAGTCCAGGGTTTCTCAGGGGTCTATTTAGGGTTTTTGGTGCTTCTATGGTTTGGATGCTACTTAAGTCCATCCATGGTGATATTTTATGATCATTTCAACTAAGTTTTGAAGTGTTCTCTTAGTTAAGCTTTGTTTACTCTTCTGAGTCTAGTTTAGGGTTAAGAACCCTATTCTAGGGTTTTACCCACAACCCGGCATATCCACACAACTTGTTTGAAATTTTTGCCTAGTGAATGCATTCTAGGTGTGACAAACACATGATATGCCAATGCTTATGATGTTATTCTCAAGTTTTAGTGGCAGTAAGTAACACCAGGGGTGTTACAAAGTCAGTGTTATATGCTCACGCTTACGAATACTGGGTGCACACCATACCCGACTAACAGAGCAATCGACTTAAGTCAGGAAGCGGCTTAAGTCGGTGTCACATTCTCACACATATAGATGAAAGGGTGCACACCAAACCCCATCAAGGAGAATGATTAGTCTAAAACTCGGGAATTAACTTAAGCCGATATAGCACACTCGCACAAAAAAGGTAGGGGAGCCCACTAAGTCCCACCTGCGCAACTCATCTCAACACACGATTCAAAGAAAGGGAGGAAGCAACCTCAAAGCTTAGATTTAAACTAATTGTCAATACATTCACAGAGAGCAGGGGCACCTCCCACACAAGCAACAATTGTTCTACTTCCCAAGTTTACAATACATCATGCACTCATGTAGAAGCACCTCCAGGAGTGGAATCAACCTTGGGTCCACTAGGGGCAGGAGCCTTAGCCGTAGTCCCCGATGCAACTACAACATCTACAACAATGTCATTAGGGACCACAACACCAGGTTTCTTCATTAGAAGACGACCCATGCGAACCGCCTTATCCATCGTTTTACCATACCCAGCCTTCAGAAGTTCGCGGTTGCTCTCTAAGACCTTAATGTTTCATTTGGCGGCTTCCAACTCCTGGGACAAAATTTTCTTTGAAGCACGGAGGTCCTTGATAATAGAATCTTTAGAGGACAGCAGACTGCTAAGCACTGACACTTCATCCTGGGAATCCTTCAGTTCATTTCGCTTACACTCTATCTCCTCCATAGTAAATCGGTGACTCCTCTCCAGAGTGATAAGGGAGTTGGAGAAATCCTTGTACAACTTGTCCAGATTATTTCAAGAAGAGAGCAGCACCCGATTTTCAACCTTCAGCCTCTAGATCTCGTCCTGTGGATGGGAGAATTCTTGATAATAGGTTGATAGCATAGAATAAGCAACCTAAAGCTCTCAATGAGTTACCTCGTGAGTTTTCTTTTCCATGTCTAACTTCAACTGCGGGGAGGAGTTCATCGCGCAGCACCTTTAAGGAACCCAGTAACTTGGTCAAGCTCTGCTTGGCTTTGGGCGCACCTCTCCTCGGCATCAAGGCACCATCGAGTCAAAGCTGAGGAAGCAGCACACAATTATCAAGAATATGAACGAGCAAGAGAAGAATTAGCAAGGGACGATATAAATGACTTACTAGCATTAGCAGCCTTCAGGTCATCTATTTGCTTCTAAAGAATAGTAGGATCCCACTACGACAAAGAAGATATATGTCCGGGCACCTAAGCTACCTGTGCTTTCAGCTAGACGACCACCTGATTCAAAACGCCCTGCAAAGCAAAAAATCAGAAAACAGAACACACATAGGAAAATTACAAAGAAATGTGAACTCCACAACAAATACCTGCAAGTTCGCTAGAAACACTAGAAGATCCAAAGCCGGTGCAACCAAGATACCCCTAGAAGCAGTAACATCCGCAGAAACCACAAGGGAAGTAGGAACAAGCGCCAAATTTTCTAAATCCCCTAGACTAAGTGCAACACCCATTGGGGTCCCAACGTCAATCGAAGCTACTGCAACATCTTCAGGAACTTGACTCGGGGTGTCCTCTTCAACCAAGGGGATAGCAAAGCCTTACTAACGCCAGAACTACTAACCTCCAAAGTGATTGGGTCGTCTGGACCATATTCGATGGGTAGGGTTGAACTCATTGCCAAGCATTGGTGACCCAACCTGAACTTCCATTGAAGGAGCAGAAGGAGAACCAACCGTGACACCCTCAGGGGCTGGAGCGCCCTCTAGAGTCAGGACTAGATCGGTAGCATGGCCGACTAATGTAGGAACTCCCTAGGGCTAGTAGGCTTAATTCTAGCCTAGCCAACATACCAGTAGGAGATACTTCATCTGAGCGAACTACAGCAACATCAAAAGCATTTATCTCAGGTAATTCATGTATCAGTGCCTCTGGAATGGCCTCTTCAAGAATACAACCCATAGCTAACATGGACAAACCTTGGATGTCCACGAGCCTCACTGTGTCACACCCGGTTTTGGAAGGCAACCGAATGCGAACCATGTACATGCCAGGATCAGAAACTCACGTACACAGCGATTACATAATTGGACATCATCACACAATGCTTGAAATAAATAGTGGAAAGGTACTTTATTACATCAAGTTGTCCAAGACATCCACAGAGTCTAATACATAACCATTGTTCAACATAAATATCAAAGTGCGGAAAAACGAAACGTAGATGCTAAGACTACACATGCAGCTGACTAGGGGTTTGCCACTAAGAAAGAACTAGAACTCATCGTATTTCCTGGAACTCCTCGAAGTCATCCATGTTGCCAGCATTACCTCCATAGCATTGAGAACAGTGGGGACAACCTGGGGTGGGGTGGTTTGTAAAGCAAGGGTGAGTACACATCAACGTACTCAGCAAATGTCCAGTTTGGCTAGGGTGGACTAGCTATATGTGGAGTTAAGGTTAAGCAGTTGCTTTTAGTTGGTCAAGTTTTATTATTATAATTAGATCCAAATTTTAGTAATAACCCAGTTATTACCCAAAGGCACTCCCTCCAAGAGGAAATACCGGAGATCAGGATTATAATCACCATTGTTAATCATCATCATAAAAGTAACCATTGTTCTTCTAATCGAAGAGGATCCCAAGGCTGCTCATAACCGTGAGCACGGCTGATATACCAGTTTCTAACACTCTGCAGAGGTTGCACACTTTACCCACAAGCCGTGATTCCCATTCTGCCTGGGGTTCTAGCCTCCCCATTGATCACTACTAAGGTGACATAGCAGGGTCTCACTACATAGCCTTTACAAAGATTTCCTAGAGGTCATAGCCGCCCATTAGGTTTCTCTAGTTTGATAAACACAGTACATCTCCCCAAAGGAAGGGTGACTAACAAAATCAAATCAAAGAACCTCTGCAACCAACCTCGGTAGAGCAAGTAATGTGCCCGGACCCCATTGATGGCCCTACGGCAAAGCCAACTACTCCTCTGGTTCCTCTAATTAATCAGCTAAGGGCGTCCCATTCCACCCTCATGGTTGCACTGTTATCCCGGGTTGTCACTCCCCAAACAGGTCCTTACGGAGAGGTACTCAGGAAAGAGCCTAAACCCCTAAAGTAATTACAAGGACCCCATCGGGATAACATCATCGTATCATAAAAGATCACATCATATTCATTGATTAAGTTTAAGCAATAGCATAAGCTAACCATGATTAACCCAAAAAGGTAAACAAGGGTAAGGGAACTACAAACTAGTCAATCCTTAGGTTTCAATAAAGTAACGCGGGACAATGAATTATAAAGTAAAGTAGGACATGATAGGTCTGAGGACACTTGCCTTCACCAGGTTGTTGCTTAGAGGGATCTTCGGCAACACACTCAGGAACCACGAGCTGCTCATTGTCTAAGTAAAGCGAGCATACATTCAATACATTTGGAAGGTAAAAATGAACATCACATCACACATGTACAAATATTGGTACACAACTCAAGAAGATACAGTATTAAGTACAGAGGAATGGGGTCAAGTTATAAAAATGGACTAATCCTAATTGGGGAATTGATTACTCTCTAAATGTTTGGAACATAGCTCAAAAAGGTTAAGTAGTGATTAAAACAAATGAAAGCTAGAATTATAAGATAAACTACTCTCATTTAGAAATTTGATTATCTTTTAAGTATTATCTATAATTACATTCCTAATTCTATTTATGTCATTAAGGCCTAGAGGTTAAGCCAAAAATAAATCCAAGTAATGTATAACACTAATCTCTCAAGATTGAATATACTTTATTCCTAGGGTTCTCCTTTTATTTATTTCATTAAATAAATAAATCAACATATACTTTAATTCTATATTCTAAGTGTAAAAATTAAAGTGTATAGATTACAGTTGGTCATATTTTACTTGAACAGAGAATAATTTGGTGAACATTTTGCAATTTGAACCACTAAATTTGGAGTTCATATGAAAAAGATATGAAATAAACAAGTTTTGAAGTTTGAAATATGAAATTAGGGCTAAATCTGTGATTAAATAAAAGTCCAGGGGTTTAATTAAAACAAACCAGGGACCTATACGCTAAAACAGAGGACGACGGGTTGATTTCCTAAAACCAGGGGGATTCTTAAGCAAAGCAGCCACGCGAAGGGGTATCGGGTGAATCTAACCGTCAGATCTAAAACCAACGGCTGAGATTAGATCTGTGGCCGAGGGCACGCGCGCGCGGGCGGGCGAGCACTGACAAGCGGGCCAGGGGCGTCAGCGGCAGAGGGGGAGGGCGCACTGACCGAGCGGGCCCAGCGCCAGAGGACTTGGGCGCTGACGGGTAGGCCAGGGCGTCAGGGCGTGCGGGCGTGAAGCGATATCCTGGGGTCGAGGCCATTCGATCGAGATCGGACGGAGGGGGGTTCGAGGGGGTCCGAGCCATTCGATCAAGATCGGACGGGGAAAATCAGACCAGGAAGGATGAGCGGCTGCGGGTGGCGCTGACTGGCGGGCCAGGGCGTCAGGCCCACGTGCGCGAAGCGGCGCCGCTCCTCTCCGCGGCAGTGAGGTCACCGGAGTTGAGGCTGGCACGAGCTAGGGTGGCTCCGGGGATGCCGGAGTTGGGCAGAGGGGAAGAGGGCGCCACGGCGAACTCAATGGCGGGGAAGAGGCCATGAATCCACGGGCAGAGAGGGGAGAACGGCGGTGAGAAGGTCTCGTGCGGGCCGGAGAAACTCCGGTGAGCCATTCCGGCCATGGGGAGGGGACTTAAGGCACGCTAAGGCCTTGGCTAACTTAAACAGAGGCAGGGGTGACACAGGGACCTACTCCGGTGAACTAGACCGGGCTAAATCGGCCGACCACCGCGCGAGCACGGCGAACCACCGCGACCGAGCACCGGCGAAGGCGAAATTGGACGAACACAGGGCGTAATAAGGGAAATTGAGCACGGGGACGGGTATCTCACCTCGGGGCGGAGCTCGAGGAGGCTTGGAGCGGTCTCCAGCGAGCTGGATGGTCGAGGACGCGGGCGCGAGTCTCCAGCGATGGCTGGCAGCATGAGAAGAGCGTGAGAGAGGGCGAAACTACGCGAAATGAAATGAGGGGTGTGCGCTGGGCACTAGCAGGGCTCTAAAAAGGGAGCTGGGCGTGTGGGCGGGCGTCGTGGCCAAGAAATCCGACGACGTGCGCGAGTGCGCACGCGCCGGTCCACGGCGAGCGCGGAGAAGGCGGAACTGACAGGGCAGGCCCACGGCGCAGAGAGAGAAGAAAGGGGTGCACGGGGCAACGGCTTGGCGACTGGCGATCCAGGCCCGCGAGACAGAGAGAGAGAGGGAGCGCGCGGGGAGAACTGCCGCTAACAGGCGGGGTCTGCCTGTCAGGCGGCGCGGGCACGTGGGCGTGCGGTCTGGCTAGGCCGACTGGGCTGGTTTGGGATGCTTTCTCCTTTTCTTTTTCTCTAAATTTTCTAATTCCTTTTCCATTTCTTTTTCTATAGGGTTTTTTCAAATCCAAATTCAAACTAGGTTTCAAATTCAAATAAATTCAAACTTGTGCAACACTTCAAAGAATATTTTAAACTTAGCATGATGCAACATGTCATGACTCATAAGGTTTTGGCAAAGATAAATAATTAACCTCCACTAGTTTAGGCTATCTCTAATCAAAAAGAAAAAAGGGAGAATGAATCTAGAGAGAGAGAAAACCTAGAGTGAGAAAAAGAAGAGTAACACATGATTTTGGGTGATAATTAGAAAGAAATTTTATACCCCCAAAATCAGGGTGTTACAGACCTATCCCCCTTAAAAGAATCTCACCCTCGAGATTCAGGGCTGGCTAGAAAAGAGCTCAGGGTACTTGGCTTTTAAATCATCTTCTCGTTCCCAGGTTACTTCTTCTTCTGAGTGATGACCCCATTTGACTCTGCACATCCTAATGGTACTTCTCCGGGTGACCTGATCTGCTGTCTCTAGAATTTGAGTTGGCTTCTCAATATAAGTCAGATCTTCTTGAACTTCAAGATCCTCTGCTGGCAACTGCTCTTCTGGCACTTCAAGCATTTCTTCAACTGAGACACATGGAACACATCGTGAATAGCAGACAGATTTTCTGGTAAGCTGAGTTGATAAGCCACTTCTCCACGTCTTGCCTGAATCTAATACGGCCCGATATAGCGAGGTGCTAGCTTGCCCATGACTCCGAACCTTCAAATAGACATAATCTCCCACTTCAAAACTGAGTTCTCTTCTTCTGGTGTCAGCATAGCTTCGTTGTCTGGACTGCGCTGCCTTTAAATCTCCCGGACCATTCTGATGTTCTCTTTGGCTTCAAGCAGAATATGTGGACCGAACTCCTGTCTTTCACCAGGTTGGTCCCAATGTAGTGGAGTTCTACAATTCCTTCCATAAAGCGCTTCAAACGGTGACATCTTCAGGTTGGCTTGGTAGCTGTTGTTGTAAGAGAATTCTGCATATGGTAATCTCTTGTCCCAGCCTATCTTGTCTTGTAAGGCACAAGCCCTCAACATATCCTCCAAAATCTGATTAGTTCTCTCAGTCTGGCCATCTGTCTGCGGGTGATAAGCTGAGCTGAACTTCAAATGCGTGCCCAAAGCTTCATGTAACTGCTGCAAAAAATGAGAGGTGAACTAGGTGCCTCTATCTGATACTATTTTCTTCAGAACGCCATGCAAGCACACAATCCGAGCCATGTATAGTTCGGCCAACACCGCACTATTGTAGGTGGTCTTGACTAGTATGAAATGGGCCGCCTTTGTCAAATGGTCCACTACAACCCAGATAGAGTTGAAAGGGAAATGTGCCCTTAGGCCATTTCTAAGTATTTTGGTGATTGAGTGCCAACACAAGTGCTTAAATGTGAATTTATGCTCATGGATGGACAAAGTGCAAATCAAGAGTAAAGGTATGTTTCTAAGCCTTAGTACATTGGTTTTGTGTACTAATATACTTGTCTAAGTGTTAGAAACAGAAAGAAGAAGAAAAGAAGAAAGGTGCAAAAGACTTGGCTGTGTACAGCCAAAACTCAGCTCGGTCTGGCACACCGGACTGTCCGGTGTGCACCGGACAGTGTCCGGTGCGCCAGACTGACTCGGCGTGAAGAGGCCGCTCTCGGGAATTCGCCGACGGCGTACGGCTAAAATTCACCGGACTGTCCGGTGTGCACCGGACTGTCCGGTGAGCCAACGGTCGGCTGGACCAACGGTCGGCCGCGCAATCTACGCGAGACACGTGGCCGAGCTAACGGTCGGAAGGGGGCACCGAACTGTCCGGTGTGCACCGGACATGTCCGGTGCGCCAACGGCTCCCAGATCTGCAACGGTCGGCAACGGTCGGAAGCGCTGTTTAAGGAAAGAAATCGGGCACCGGACAGTGTCCGGTGTGCACCGGACTGTCCGGTGCACCCGACGACAGAAGGCAAGGATAGCCTTCCAGATTTGCTCTCAACGGCTCCTAGCTGCCTTGGGGCTATAAAAGGGACCCCTAGGCGCATGGAGGAGATATCCAAGCAACCTTAGAGCATTCTTGATCATCCACACTCAGTCTTTGCGCATTCGTTTGTCATTCTAAGTGATTCGAGCTCCGTTCTAGTGAGAACTTTGAGATAGTCTTTTGAGCTCGATTCTTGGCCGTGTGTGTGCGCATTTTGCTGTGGATTTGTGTGTGTTGCTTCCCTCCCTTACTCTGTGCTTCTTTGTGATCATATACTTGTAAGGGCAAGAGACTCCAATTTGTGGAGATTCCTTGCAAACGGGATAAAGAAAAGAAAGCAAAACACTGTGGTATTCAAGTGGGTCTTTGGACCGCTTGAGAGGGGTTGATTGCAACCCTCGTCCGTTGGGACGCCACAACGTGGAGTAGGCAAGCGTTGGTCTTGGCCGAACCACGGGATAAACCACTGTGCCATCTCTGTGATTGATCTTCTGTGGTTATTGTGTTTTGTTGAGACTCCTCTCTAGCCACTTGGTATTATCTGTGCTAACACTTAACCAAGTTTTGTGGATTAAGTTTTGAAGTTTTACAGGATCACCTATTCACCCCCCCCTCTAGGTGCTCTCAATTGGTATCAGAGCCGTTCTCTTCACAAAGGGACTAATCGCCCGAAGAGATGGATCCTAAGGGGAAGGGTATCGTGATCAACGACAAAGAGAAGGAATCCTTCATCAACGAGCCGAAGGACGACAAGCCTACCGACTCCGGCTCGGGTCATAGATGGAAGGAAGGGAAGAAGAAGAAGACAAGGCGCATCAAGGAGATCGTCTACTATGACGACAGCGATGAATCTACTTCTTCCCAAAAGGACGATGACTACAACGACTACAAAAAGACAGTCAATTCGAAGTTTTCATTTGATTATTCTCGTATTCAACATAGTTCGAATTCGCATTTGCTTTCCATTCCTCTTGGCAAACCTCCACACTTCGATGGGGAGGACTACGGATTTTGGAGTCACAAAATGCGTAGTCACTTATTCTCTCTCCATCCAAGCATTTGGGAGATTGTAGAGAATGGAATGAAGTTTGATAGCTCGGATAACTCTATGCTCATAAATGAACAAATCCATAGAAATGCACAAGCTACTACTGTTCTCTTAGCGTCCTTGTGCAGGGAAGAGTACAACAAGGTGAGCGGCTTGGACAATGCCAAGCAAATATGGGACACCCTCAAGATCTCTCACGAGGGGAATGACATCACCATGCTCACCAAAATGGAGTTGGTGGAGGGCGAGCTTGGACGATTCGCCATGATAAGGGGAGAGGAGCCAACCCAAACGTACAACCGGCTCAAGACCCTCATCAACAAAATAAGGAGCTACAGAAGCACGCGATGGAAGGACCACGACGTCGTCCGCCTAATGCTAAGGTCCTTTACCGTTCTTGATCCTCATCTCGTGAACAATATTCGTGAGAATCCCAGGTACACGATGATGACGCCCGAGGAGGTACTCGGAAAATTCGTAAGCGGGCGGATGATGATCAAGGAGGCGAGATACGTCGACGAAGCATTAAACGGTCCAATCCACGAGTCTCAACCCATCGCTCTCAAGGCAACAAGGAGCAAGGAGCCGCTACCCAGCAAGGTGGCGCAAGTTGAGGCGGCCAGGCTCAATGATGAAGAGATGGCTCTCATCATCAAGAGATTCAAGACGGCGCTAAATGGTCGCAAGGAGCAACCAAGGAAGACCAAGACAAAGGGGAAGCGCTCATGCTTCAAATGTGGTAAGGTTGGTCATTTCATTGCTAACTGTCCCGATAATGAAAGTGACCAGGAAAAGGGGAACAAAAGGGAGAAGAAGAAGCATTACAAGAAGGCCAAGGGCGAGGCACATATCGGAAAGGAGTGGGATTCGGATTGCTCCTCCTCCGACTCCGACAATGAAGGACTCGCCGCCACCGCCTTCAACAAGTCATCTCTCTTCCCCAACGAGCGTCACACTTGCCTCATGGCAAGGGAGAAGAAAGTAAGCACTCATGATACTAGTACTTCTTCAAGTGAGGATGAGTCTAGTGATGATGATGAAATAGATTACTCATGCTTATTCAAGGGATTAGATAGATCTAAAATTAATAAGATTAATGAGTTGGTTGATGCTTTGAATGACAAGAATAGATTACTAGAAAAACAAGAGGATCTTTTATATGAGGAGCATGATAAATTTGTTAGTGCACAAAATTCTCTTGCTCTAGAAATTAAAAGAAATGAAATGCTTTCTAGTGAATTATCTACTTGTCATGAAACTATCTCTACTTTAAAAGGTGTTAACAATGATTTAAATGCTAAACTAGTAGAAGCAAATAAATCTAACTCTTGTGTTGAACATGTTGAAATTTGCACTAGGTGTAAGGATGTTGATATTAATGCTTGTTGTGAACACCTAGTTTCAATTTCCAAACTAAGTGATGAATTGGCTAGTCTTAATGCCCAACTTAAGACTAGCAAGAATGAATTTGACAAGTTAAAATTTGCAAGGGATGCCTACACAATTGGAAGACATCCCTCAATTAAGGATGGGCTTGGCTTCAAGAGGGAAGCCAAGAACTTAACAAGCCATAAGGCTCCCATCTTCGTCAAGGAGAAAGGGAAGGCCCCTATGGCTAGTAGTGCTAAAAGGAACCATGCCTTCTTGTACCATGATAGGAGACAAACTAGAAATGCTTATAGGAGTTATAATGCTTATAATGATTTTGACTCTCATGACATGTTTGCTTCTAGTTCTTCCTATATGCATGGTAGACATATGTCTAGGAGAAATGCTATTCATCATGTGCCTAGAAAGAATGTTATTCATGCTCCTAGGAAAGTAGTGAATGAACCTTCTACAATTTATTGTGCTTTAAATGCTTCTTTTGCTATTTGTAGAAAGGATATGAAAATAGTTGCTAGGAAGTTAGGGGCAAGATGCAAGGGAGACAAAACTTGCATTTGGGTCCCTAAGGATATTTGTGCTAACCTTGCAGGACCCAACATGAGTTGGGTACCTAAGACCCAAGCCTAAATTTGCCTTGCAGGTTTATGCATCCGGGGGTTCAAGCTGGATTATCGACAGCGGATGCACAAACCATATGACGGGGGAGAAGAAGATGTTCACCTCCTACGTCAAAAATAAGGATTCCCAAGATTCAATTATATTCGGTGATGGGAATCAAGGCAAGGTAAAAGGGTTAGGTAAAATTGCAATTTCTAATGAGCACTCAATATCAAATGTGTTTTTAGTTGAGTCTCTTGGTTACAATTTGCTATCTGTTAGTCAACTATGCAATATGGGATATAATTGTCTTTTTACTAATGTAGATGTGTCTGTCTTTAGAAGATGTGATGGTTCACTAGCTTTTAAGGGTGTACTAGACGGCAAGCTTTACTTAGTTGATTTTGCAAAAGAAGAGGCCGGTCTAGATGCATGCTTAATGGCTAAGACTTGCATGGGCTGGCTGTGGCATCGCCGCTTAGCACATGTGGGGATGAAGAACCTCCACAAGCTTCTAAAGGGAGAACACGTGATAGGTCTAACAAATGTTTATTTCGAAAAAGATAGACCTTGTGCAGCTTGTCAAGCAGGTAAACAAGTGGGAGGAGCACATCACAGCAAGAATGTGATGACCACGTCAAGACCTCTGGAGCTGCTGCATATGGACCTCTTCGGACCCGTCGCCTATCTAAGCATAGGAGGAAGTAAGTATGGTCTAGTTATTGTTGATGACTTTTCCCGCTTCACTTGGGTGTTCTTTTTGCAGGATAAGTCTAAAACCTAAGGGACCCTCAAGCGCTTCCTCAGGAGAGCTCAAAATGAGTTTGAGCTCAAGGTAAAGAAGATAAGGAGCGACAACGGGTCCGAGTTCAAGAACCTTCAAGTGGAGGAATTTCTTGAGGAGGAAGGGATCAAGCACGAGTTCTCCGCTCCCTACACACCTCAGCAAAATGGTGTGGTAGAGAGGAAGAACAGGACGCTAATCGATATGGCGAGGACGATGCTTGGAGAGTTCAAGACCCCCGAGTGTTTTTGGTCGGAAGCCGTGAACACGGCTTGCCACGCCATCAACAGGGTCTACCTTCACCGCCTCCTCAAGAAGACGTCGTATGAGCTACTAACCGGTAACAAACCCAATGTATCTTACTTTCGTGTATTTGGGAGCAAGTGCTACATTCTGGTGAAAAAGGGTAGAAATTCTAAGTTTGCTCCCAAAGCTGTAGAAGGGTTTTTATTAGGTTATGATTCAAATACAAAGGCGTATAGGGTCTTCAACAAATCATCAGGTTTGGTTGAAGTCTCTAGCGACGTAGTATTTGATGAAACTAATGGCTCTCCAAGAGAGCAAGTTGTGGATTGTGATGATGTAGATGAAGAAGATGTTCCAACGGCCGCGATACGAACCATGGCGATTGGAGACGTTCGGCCACAGGAACAAGATGAACGAGATCAACCTTCTTCCTCAACAACGGTGAATCCCCCAACTCAAGATGATGAACAGGGTCATCAACAGGAGGCGTGTGATCAAGGGGGAGCACAAGATGATCATGAGATGGAGGAAGAAGCGCAACCGGCACCTCCAACCCAGGTTCGAGCGATGATTCAAAGGGATCATCCCGTCGACCAAATTCTGGGTGACATTAGCAAGGGAGTAACTACTCGGTCTCGACTAGTTAATTTTTGTGAACATTACTCTTTTGTCTCCTCTATTGAGCCTTTCAGGGTAGAGGAGGCCTTGCTAGATCCGGATTGGGTGTTGGCCATGCAGGAGGAACTTAACAACTTCAAGCGCAATGAAGTTTGGACGCTGGTGCCTCGTCCCAAGCAAAATGTTGTGGGAACCAAGTGGGTGTTCCGCAACAAACAAGACGAGCACGGAGTGGTGACAAGGAACAAGGCTCGACTTGTGGCAAAAGGTTATGCCCAAGTCGCAGGTTTGGACTTTGAGGAGACTTTTGCTCCTGTGGCTAGGCTAGAGTCCATTCGTATCTTGCTAGCGTATGCCACTCACCATTCTTTCAGGTTGTACCAAATGGATGTGAAGAGCGCTTTCCTCAACGGGCCAATAAAGGAGGAGGTGTACGTGGAGCAACCCCCTGGCTTTGAGGATGAACGGTACCCCGACCACGTGTGTAAGCTCTCTAAGGCGCTCTATGGACTTAAGCAAGCCCCAAGAGCATGGTATGAATGCCTTAGAGACTTTTTAATTGCTAATGCTTTCAAGGTTGGGAAAGCCGATCCAACTCTTTTTACTAAGACTTGCGATGGTGATCTTTTTGTATGCCAAATTTATGTCGATGACATAATATTTGGTTCTACTAATCAAAAGTCTTGTGAAGAGTTTAGCAGGGTGATGACGCAGAAATTCGAGATGTCGATGATGGGCGAGTTGAACTACTTCCTTGGGTTCCAAGTGAAGCAACTCAAGGACGGCACCTTCATCTCCCAAACAAAGTACACGCAAGACTTGCTGAAGCGGTTTGGGATGAAGGACGCCAAGCCCGCAAAGACTCCGATGGGCACCGACGGACACACCGACCTCAACAAAGGAGGTAAGTCCGTTGATCAAAAAGCATACCGGTCCATGATAGGTTCTTTGCTTTATTTATGTGCAAGTAGACCGGATATTATGCTTAGCGTATGCATGTGTGCTAGATTTCAATCCGATCCTAAGGAGTGTCACTTAGTGGCTGTGAAGCGAATTCTTCGATATTTAGTCGCTACGCCTTGCTTCGGGATCTGGTATCCAAAGGGGTCTAACTTTGACTTGATTGGGTACTCAGATTCCGACTATGCTGGATGTAAGGTCGATAGGAAGAGTACATCGGGGACGTGCCAATTCTTAGGAAGGTCCCTGGTGTCATGGAACTCTAAGAAACAAACCTCCGTTGCCCTATCCACCGCTGAGGCCGAGTACGTTGCCGCAGGACAGTGTTGCGCGCAACTACTTTGGATGAGGCAAACCCTCAGGGACTTTGGCTACAATCTGAGCAAAGTCCCACTCCTATGTGATAATGAGAGTGCTATCCGAATAACGGAAAATCCTGTTGAGCACAGCCGCACAAAGCACATTGACATCCGGCATCACTTTTTGAGAGACCACCAGCAAAAGGGAGATATCGAAGTGTTTCATGTTAGCACCGAGAACCAGCTAGCCGATATCTTTACCAAGCCTCTAGATGAGAAGACCTTTTGCAGGCTGCGTAGTGAGCTAAATGTCTTAGATTCGCGGAACTTGGATTGAAGTGAAGCATACATGTGTTTATGCCTTTGATCATGTCCATTCTGCATTTTGTTGCTTATTATGGTGCTCAAGTTGTACAAACACTCCCTGGACCTCACAAGTTCGTTGCAAAGTGATGCACATGTTTAGGGGGAGATGTGTTACAACTTGACCCTTTGAGACTAACCATATGCTTGAGTTTGCTTGATTTAGTCTCGAAGGAGAATTGAAAGGGAAAAGGTGGACTTGGACCATGAAAGACTTCCACTGCACTTCGATGAGAGGGTAACTTATTCCAAGTCCATCTCATGAACTCTTTTTGCCATTTGCTCTAAATTGAAGATTTTGGTGAGGCAATGGGGTTAAAGGGCCAAGATTGATCCCGTTTTGGTGCTTGATGCCAAAGGGGGAGAAAATAAAGGCCAAAGCGATAAATGGATCAGCTACCACTTGAGAGATTTTGAAAATAGTAGAATAGAGCTTTTGGTTTGTCAAAACTCTTTTGTTGTCTCTCTTATCAAAAGTTGGCTTCTTGTGGGGAGAAGTAGTAATTATGGGAAAAAGGGGGAGTTTTTGAAATCTTTGATCAATCTCTTTTGGAATGACTCTCTTTATGATTCAACATGTGTGTTTGACTTAGAGATAGAGATTTGAGTTTGATTTGCAAAAACAAACCAAGTGGTGGCAAAGGATGATCCATATATGCCAAAATTGAATCAAAATAAATTTTTATTTTATTTGAAGTGAGTTTGCACTTGTTCTAGTTGCTTTATGTTGTGTTGGCATAAATCACCAAAAAGGGGGAGATTGAAAGGGAAATGTGCCCTTAGGCCATTTCTAAGTATTTTGGTGATTGAGTGCCAACACAAGTGCTTAAATGTGAATTTATGCTCATGGATGGATAAAGTGCAAATCAAGAGTAAAGGTATGTTTCTAAGCCTTAGTACATTGGTTTTGTGTACTAATATACTTGTCTAAGTGTTAGAAACAGAAAGAAGAAGAAAAGAAGAAAGGTGCAAAAGACTTGGCTGTGTACAGCCAAAACTCAGCTCGGTCTAGCACACCGGACTGTCCAGTGTGCACCGGACAGTGTCCGGTGCGCCAGACTGACTCGGCGTGAAGAGGCCGCTCTCGGGAATTCGCCGACGGCGTACGGCTAAAATTCACCGGACTGTCCGGTGAGCCAACGGTCGGCTGGACCAACGGTCGGCCGCGCAATCTACGCGAGACACGTGGCCAAGCTAACGGTCGGAAGGGGGCACCGGACTGTCCGGTGTGCACCGGACATGTCCGGTGCGCCAACGGCTCCCAGATCTGCAACGGTCGGCAACGGTCGGAAGCGCTGTTTAAGGAAAAAAATCGGGCACCGGACAGTGTCCGGTGTGCACCGGACTGTCCAGTGCACCCGACGACAGAAGGCAAGGATAGCCTTCCAGATTTGCTCTCAACGGCTCCTAGCTGCCTTGGGGCTATAAAAGGGACCCCTAGGCGCATGGAGGAGATATCCAAGCAACCTTAGAGCATTCTTGATCATCCACACTCAGTCTTTGCGCATTCGTTTGTCATTCTAAGTGATTCGAGCTCCGTTCTAGTGAGAACTTTGAGATAGTCTTTTGAGCTCGATTCTTGGCCGTGTGTGTGCGCATTTTGCTGTGGATTTGTGTGTGTTGCTTCCCTCCCTTACTCTGTGCTTCTTTGTGATCATATACTTGTAAGGGCAAGAGACTCCAATTTGTGGAGATTCCTTGCAAACGGGATAAAGAAAAGAAAGCAAAACACTGTGGTATTCAAGTGGGTCTTTGGACCGCTTGAGAGGGGTTGATTGCAACCCTCGTCCGTTGGGACGCCACAACGTGGAGTAGGCAAGCGTTGGTCTTGGCCGAACCACGGGATAAACCACTGTGCCATCTCTGTGATTGATCTTCTGTGGTTATTGTGTTTTGTTGAGACTCCTCTCTAGCCACTTGGTATTATCTGTGCTAACACTTAACCAAGTTTTGTGGCTTAAGTTTTGAAGTTTTACAGGATCACCTATTCACCCCCCCCCCCCTCTAGGTGCTCTCAAGAGTCATAACCAATACGAGTGCGGGGCAACCCGACTATGAAATCCATTTCGATCTCATCCCATTTCCAGTGAGGAATCTGCAACGGTTGCAACAAACCTGCAGGTCTCTGATGTTCAGATTTAATCCTCTGACAACTGTCACACACTGCCACATACTCTGTTATCTCTCTTTTCATACCGTACCACCAGAATCTTTTCTTTAGGTCTTGGTACATCTTCTCACTACCAGGGTGTATAGAGTATGTTGTCTCATGAGCTTCCTTGAGAATCAGTTCCCGGATTGGTTTGATATCGGGAACACACAGTCTGTCCTTGAACCATATCACTCCTGCATATTCATGGAAATCCTTGCCTTTTCCATCTATGATCAGCTGCCGGATCTCGTTGATTTTCTCATCATCCTTCTGACCCTTCCTGATGTCTTGCTCTAGAGTGGGTTCCAACTCAATCGTCACTCCTTGAGTGTTGTTCAAAAATCCGAGACTCAACTTGTCGAATTCCTTCGCTAGCTCATATGGCATCGGTGAGCGGCCAACATATTGACTTGACTCTTCCTGCTAAGAGCATCTGCAACTACATTTGCTTTGCCTGGGTGATAATGAATCTCTAGCTCATAATCTTTGATCAACTCTAGCCATCTTCGCTGCCTCATGTTTAACTCTGACTGAGTGAATATGTACTTGAGGCTCTTGTGGTCCGTGTAGATATCACACTTCTGCCCATAAAGATAATGCCTCCAGGTCTTTAATGCATGAATCATGGCTGCTAACTCTAGATCAAGAGTAGGATAGTTCTTCTCATGAATCTTCAACTGTTGGGACGAGTATGCCACTACTCTCCCTTCCTGCATCAACACACATCCCAGTCCGGTGTACGAAGCATCGCAATACACTGAGAATGGCTTGTGAACATCTGGCAGAATCAGTACTGGTGTCGTTGTCAACTTCTCCTTCAATGTCTCAAAGGACTTCTGGTATGCTGGGGTCCACTTGAACTCAACCTTCTTTTCCAGCAAGGGTGTCATTGGCCTGACGATCTTGGAGAAACCTTCAATGAAACGCTGATAATAACCGGCCATTCCAATGAAACTTTTGATTCCTCAGACATCTTTTGGTGCTTTCTAGTCCAAGATAGCTGTTACCTTTTTCGGATCTATAGCCAATCCCTCTCGGTTTATAATGTGACCCAAGAACAGGACTTCACTGATCTAGAACTCGCACTTGCTAAGCTTGGCATACAGCTGACAATCTCATAGCCTCTGAAGTACTTTCCTCAAATGCTCCTCATACTCTTGCTCATTCTAGGAATATATAAGAATGTCATCAATGAACACTACTACGCACTTGTCGAGGTAGTCCATGAACACACTGTTCATCAAGTACATGAAGTAAGCTGGCGCATTCATCAATCCAAATGACATAACCATGAACTCATATAGTCCATACTTAGTGATGAATGCTGTCTTCGGTATATCTGCAGGTCGAATTCAGAGCTGATGGTAACCTGACCTCAGATCTATCTTTGAGAATACACTGGCTCCTCTCAACTGATCAAATAGGTCTTCAATTCGAGGCAGAGGGTACTTGTTCTTGACAGTGACTTCATTCAAAGCTCTCCAATCGATACACATCCTCTTCGTGCCATCCTTCTTATCCACAAATAACACTGGGGCTGCCCAAGTTGAGGTACTTGGTCTGATGTAGCCTTTCTCTAACAACTCATCAATTTGCTTCTTGAGTTCCACCAACTCTGGTCCGGACACTCGATAAGCTCTCTTAGAAATAGGGACGGTGCCTGGGATAAGCTCTATGGCAAATTCAACTTTCCTTTCAGGTGGCATGCCTGGTAACTCTTCAGGGAATACGTCAGGGAATTCTGACACAATCCTAATTGCCTCAATCGGATTGGACTCCTTGTCATCTACTGATAAATGGTGATGAGCTCCTTCTTCTAGTTCGGGTAAGTACAGCTTGGTTACTACTTCCTTTCCGGATGGGGACACCAACTTAACTGTTCTCTTGTCACAACTGACAGTGGCTTGATTTCTGTGTAGCCAATTCATCCCTAGGATGACATCTAACCCTTGAGTTCCCATGACTACTAGGCTATCGGCGAAGGCTATTCCCCTTATTTCAATCCTTAGATTCGGACAAATCCTATCGGACTGAACTTTTCTCCCAACTGAATTAACTCTCAAAGGTGGGATCATTGGTTCTATGGGGATGTTATGTGATTCTACCCAAGATGCAGAAACAAAAGAATGTGTGGCACCAGTATCAAATAGTACTTTTGCTAGGTAGGATTCGACTGGAAACATACCTACTGCCACGTCCTAAGCATCCTGGATTGCTTCGGCCTCCAGGTGATTCACCTTTCCATGGTTGTAGGCCTGACCACGGACTCCTGGTGCTTGCTGTGGTGCTCCTTGTCTTGCTAGGGCATTGACTGCTGGCAGTTGCTGGGCTGCTTTCTTTGGACAATTCTTCACCCAGTGATTTTGTTCTCCACAGTAGAAGCATGCACGACCTCCTACCTGAGCTAGGGCTGCTTGGCCATTCTGGTTGGTTGTTGGGGCAGGAATACAAGCTGCCTGGTTGCTCTGACGCTGGTACTGATTTCCTCCAATTTGGGTGCTCTGATGGTACTGCTGCTGTTGAGGAAACTGCCTCTGGTACTGGTGCTGACGCTGATGCTGGTGCTGGTGGCCTTGCTTGAATTGCTGTGGTGAGTTGCCTGAGTAGCGGGGGCGACTGCTACCCCCGGCCTGAGGTCCACCAATCTTGCGCTTCCTATCCTCCATCTCCCGACGCTTCGTTTCAGTCATGTTGCCTTGTCAATCAAATGCTGGAAGGTGGGGAAAGTGTGGTTCATGAGCTGATAGTGGAGGGGATCAACCAATCCTCTCAGAAAGCGGTACTGCCTCTTGGCATCTGTGTTGACATCTTCTGGGCGTAGCGTGACAATTGCAAAAACTTATCCCTGTACTCACTGACGGACAGGGGACCTTGCTTTAGGGCGAGAAACTCCTCCTTCCTCACTATCATCAGTCCCTCGGGCACATGGTAGTGATGGAAGTTATCCCTGAACTCCTCCCAAGTGATAGCCTCAGGGTTGGCATGGGTGGCGAGGTAAGACTCCCACCAAGACTGTGCTGCTCCCCTCAGTTGTCGGGGACCATACAACACCTTCTCACGAT
Organism: Zea luxurians; assembly: GCA_029449295.1. Taxonomy (NCBI): domain Eukaryota; kingdom Viridiplantae; phylum Streptophyta; class Magnoliopsida; order Poales; family Poaceae; genus Zea; species Zea luxurians. The sequence goes on along the minus strand of JAOPSE010000011.1, from coordinate 26,868,015 downwards.
CGTTGCACTGGGCAGTGTGCAACTCACGCTCCACGGTACACAGCCAATCTTCGGCGTCCATGGGATCAGCAGAGTGGGCAAAAACTGGGGGATGGCCCCTCATGAACTCTGCCCGCTTGTCTTTGGGCACTTGTGGCATCTGGACTTGCACTAGAGGCTGAGGTGGTGGTGGCTGCTACTGCGCCTGCTGCATAGCTGCTAAGGTCTGACCAATTGCCTGAACTGCTTGAGTTTGCATCAAGAACATCTGCTCAATGGTCATCGGGGGTGGTGGTGGCAACTGCTGCTGCGGAGCTGCCTCCTCTTGGGGTGCCTGCTGCTCTGGTTGAGCACGCCTCGCACCTCTGTGCCTGTTCTCAGACATCTGTAGAAACCACACACATATCAGATCTGACTCTGCAGTCTTTTGGCATAAGAAAAGATATACAGAAATCTTCAAAGCACTGAACAATTGATCATCTTCACTGACAACTTCTTAGATAAAGAGGAAAGTGGAAATAAATGGATTACCCAACTAAATAACTGACTTTATTAATAACTACACCAAGTTGCAGGAGATACCCACCCCTTGGTGACAATCATTACAAAGATCCAACTTCATTACATGTTCATCATGACAAACATTCCAACATACGATAAGCAAACTAACTCAAACTAAGACTAACTAGACTAAGACACTGAATTCATTATTACAGACTCCGACTCCACCGATCTATGGATCTAAATCTATGTGGGTCCTGCAGTCTGGGGTACCATAGTCGAAGCGACCACGGGGCGGTGAACGGTAAGGGTGCTGAATCCCTACAGGGGCGAGAGAACCACCATCAAGATAGTGGCGTGCCGCGCATTCAGCATGCAATTCCGCAACCTTCGACCGAACCTTGCCCAACTCGTCAAGGGCGTGGTCCAACTCTGTGTTGAGCACGGCGACCAAGTTGACCATGCTATTTAGCCTGGGATTGCCCTCACCCACTGGCGAGACAATCACACCTCCAGCACTGCCGGTCGAACGGCGAGGGTAGTACTTCAGGTCAAGGCCATCAGCTACCCCACAGAACAACGAGCAATACTGAGAAAGTGCCCGTCGTGCTGCATCTTGCATGGCTGCCTCGGCAGTATCACTCTCAGTGATAGAATAGTGCTCTGAGAAGGCCTCTGCACCCCGGAGATCATCGTCCGGACGGCGCACCAAGCAAGTAGCCTCCCACTGGTCTGGGTATAACCCATGACGATGCTGGTAGACTACACAACGGTACTCGATAGACCAAGTGTGCCGGTCGAAAGCCCGACGCAACAAGGTATCAAGAGCGTCGTGGAAGTGACACTCGCGAGCGGCGTCACGAGTGATGGGTCTAGCGATCCATCCCTCCGGCTCTGGCTCCTCCGAGTGCTCTGTGTCATGGCTCAAACTGCCACCAGCAACGTCATCGTCTCCGTCAGGGTCTCCTCCAGCAGCCGGGATGCCCTGTGGTGGTGCAGGGGGCATCTCTGGCTGAGGTGCAGGGGAAGGAGGCCTCTCAGACTCCACCTCCCGCTGAGGCGAGGCGGAAGAGTCTTGCTGCTCCTGCTCCTGCTCCTAGCATCGGCGCTCCTACTCCTCGTGCAGGCGACAATGCAGTCTCTCCAGTTGACTAGACTGACCTGACACTATGCGACGTAGTGGACGCTCTGCCAGTCGAGAAGGCAAAAAGGGGATCACAGACTTACGTGCAGTGCACCTAAGATGAGCCATCTACAGAAGACATCGTAAGCACAAGAGTAAGAGTAGAACTATTAGACCAGAAAGTAAACTGAAAGAAAAGTGAGACAAAACTTTTAAGATAAGTAAATAACATAGAGTTGGTCAAGATGACCAACTTTTGAAAGAACTTTAAGGTCAAGGTAAGAGTAGGGGTCTATAGTCCTTAGGGCGACCATTCTAGTCTAGATTAGCGGTCCTACAGTCAGCAAGGGCTTTGATACCACTTATGTCACACCCGATTTTGGAAGGCAACCGAATGCGAACCATGTATATGCCAGGATCAGAAACTCACGTACACAGCAATTACATAATTGGACATCATCACACAATGCTTGAAATAAATAGCAGAAAGATACTTTATTACATCAAGATGTCCAAGACATCCACAGAGCCTAATACATAACCATTGTTCAACATAAATATCAAAGTGTGGAAAAACGAAACGTAGATGCTAAGCCTACACAGGCAGCTGACTAGGGGTTTGCCACTAAGAAAGAACTAGAACTCGTCGTATTTCCTGGAACTCCTCGAAGTCATCCATGTTGCCAGCATTACCTCCTGAGCATTGAGAACAGTGGGGACAACCTGGGGTGGGGTGGTTTGTAAAGCAAGGGTGAGTACACATCAACGTACTCAGCAAATGTCCAGTTTGGCTAGGGTGGACTAGCTATATGTGGAGTTAAGGTTAAGCAGTTGCTTTTAGTTGGTCAAGTTTTATTATTATAATTAGATCCAAATTTTAGTAATAACCCAGTTATTACCCAGAGGCACTCCCTCCAAGAGGAAATACCGGAGATCAGGATTATAATCACCATTGTTAATCATCGTCATAAAAGTAACCATTGTTCTTCTAATCGAAGAGGATCCCAAGGCTGCTCATAACCATGAGCATGGCTAATATACCAGTTTCTAACACTCTGCAGAGGTTGCACACTTTACCCACAAGCCGTGATTCCCATTCTGCCCGAGGTTCTTGCCTCCCCATTGATCACTACCAAGGTGACCTAGCAGGGTCTCACTACGTAGCCTTTACAAAGATTTCCCAGAGGTCATAGCTGCCCGTTAGGTTTCTCCAGTTTGCTAAACACAGTACATCTCCCCAAAGGAAGGGTGACTAACAAAATCAAATCAAAGAACCTCTACAACCAACCTCGGCAGAGCAAGTACTGTGCCCGGACCCCATTGATGGCCCTACGGCGAAGCCAACTACTCCTCTGGTTCCTCTAATTAATCAGCTAAGGGCATCCCATTCCACCCTCATGGTTGCACTGTTATCCTGGGTTGTCACTCCCCAAACAGGTCCTTACGGAGAGGTACTCAGGAAAGAGCCTAAACCCCCTAAAGTAATCACAAGGACCCCATCGGGATAACATCATCGTATCATAAAAGATCACATCATGTTCATTAATTAAGTTTAAGCAATAGCATAAGCTAACCATGATTAACCCAAAAAGGTAAACAAGGGTAAGGGAAATACAAACTAGTCAATCCTTAGGTTTCAATAAAGTAATGCGAGACAGTGAATTATAAAGTAAAGTAGGACATGATAGGTCTGAGGACACTTGCCTTCACCAGGTTGTTGCTCAGAGGGATCTTCGGCAACACACTCAGGAACCACGAGCTGCTCATTGTCTAAGTAAAGCGAGCATACATTCAATACATTTGGAAGGTAAAAATGAACATCACATCACACATGTACAAATATTGGTACACAACTCAAGAAGATACAGTATTAAGTACAGAGGAATGGGGTCAAGTTATAAAAATGGACTAATCCTAATTGGGGAATTGATTACTCTCTAAATGTTTAAAACATAGCTCAAAAAGGTTAAGTAGTGATTAAAACAAATGAAAGCTAGAATTATAAGATAAACTACTCTCATTTAGAAATTTGATTATCTTTTAAGTATTATCCATAATTACATTCCTAATTCTATTTATGTCATTAAGGCCTAGAGGTTAAGCCAAAAATAAATCCAAGTAATGTATAACACTAATCTCTCAAGATTGAATATACTTTATTCCTAGGGTTCTCCTTTTATTTATTTTATTAAATAAATAAATCAACATATACTTTAATTCTATATTCTAAGTGTAAAAATTAAAGTGTACAGATTACAGTTGGTCATATTTTACTTGAACAGAGAATAATTTGGTGAACATTTTGCAATTTGAACCACTAAATTTGGAGTTCATATGAAAAAGATATGAAATAAACAAGTTTTAAAGTTTGAAATATGAAATTAGGTCTAAATCTATGATTAAATAAAAGTCCAGAGGTCTAATTAAAACAAACCAGGGACCTATGCGCTAAAACAGAGGACGGTGGGTTGATTTCCTAAAACCAGGGGGTTTCTTAAGCAAAACAACCACGCGAAGGGGTATCGGGTGAATCTAACTGTCAGATCTAAAACCAACGGCTGAGATTAGATCTGCGGTCGAGGGCGCGCGCGCGTGGGCGGGCGAGCACTGACAAGCAGGCCAGGGGCGTCAGCGGCAGAGGGGGAGGGTGCACTGACCGAGCGGGCCCAGCACGAGAGGACTTGGGCGCTGACGGGCGGGCCAGGGCGTCAGGGCGCGCGGGCGCGAAGCGGTATCCTGGGGTCTGGGTCGTTCGATCGAGATCGGACGGAGGGGGTCCGAGGCGGTCCGAGCCATTCGATCAAGATCGGACAGGGAAAATCAGACCGAGAAGGATGAGCGGCTGCGGGTGGCGCTGACAGGCGGGCCAGGGCATCAAGCGCGCATGCGCGAAGCGGCGCCGCTCCTCTTCGCGGCGGTGAGGTCGCCGGAGTTGAGGCTAGCGCGAGCTAGCATGGCTCCGGGGATGCCAGAGTTGGGTAGAGGGGAAGAGGGCGCCACGGCGAACTCAATGGCGGGGAAGAGGCCATGAATCCACGGGCAGAGAGGGGAGAACGGCGGTGAGAAGGTCTCGGGCGGGCCGGAGGAACTCCGGTGAGCCATTTCAGCCACGAGGAGGGGACTTAAGGCACGCTAAGGCCTTGGCTAACTTCAGCAGAGGCAGGGTGACACAGGGACCTACTCTGGTGAACTAGATCGGGCTAAATTGGCCGACCACCGCGCGAGCACGGCGGACCACCGCGGCCGAGCACCGGCGAAGGCGAAATTGGATGAACACAGGGAGCAATAAGGGAAATTGGGCACGGGGACGGGTGTCTCACCTCGGGGCGGAGCTCGGGGAGGCTTGGAGCAGTCTCCAGCGAGCTGGATGGTCGGGAACGCAGGCGTGGGTCTCCGGTGGCGGCTGGTGGCGCGGGCAGAGCGCGAGAGAGGGCGAAACTGCGCGAAATGAGATGAGGGGTGTGCGCGGGGCACTGGTGGGGCTCTAAAAAGGGAGCTGGGCGCGTGGGCGGGCGTCGTGGCCGAGAAATCCGACGACGTGCGCGAGTGCGCACGCGCCGGTCCACGGCAAGTGTGGAGAAGGCGGAACTGACAGGGCAGGCCCACGGCGTAGAGAGAGAAGAAAGGGGTGCGCGGGGCAACGGCTTGGCAACTGGTGATCCGGGCCCACAAGACAGAGAGAGAGGGAGCGCGCGGGGAGAACTGCCGCTGACAGGCAGGGTCCGCCTGTCCGGCGGCGCGGACGCGTGGGCGCGCAGTCTGGCTGGGCCGACTGGGCTAGTTTGGGCTGCTTTCTCCTTTTCTTTTTCTCTGAATTTTCTAATTCCTTTTCCATTTCTTTTTCTATAAGGTTTTTCAAATCTAAATTCAAACCAGGTTTCAAATTCAAATAAATTCAAACTTATGCAATACTTCAAAGAATATTTTAAACTCAGCATGATGCAACATGTCATGACTCATAAGGTTTTGGCAAAGATAAATAATTAACCTCCACTAATTTAGGCTATCTCTAATCAAAAAGGAAAAAGGGAGAATGAATCTAGAGAGAGAAAACCTAGAGTGAGAAAAAGAAGAGTAACACATGATTTTGGGTGATAATTAGAAAGAAATTTTATACCCCAAAATCAGGGTGTTACACACTGGGGCCGCAAGACTTGAAGCATCACTACAAGCCTTAGAACGCTGCTCGCGCGCGGACCAGTTTGAGCACCACCACCTCCTCCTCGTCGTCCTCATCTTCATCCATTTCTTCCACGACATACCTGGTTGTCTTCACCATGCCTCCACCTTCCACATCATCCACCGAACCAACATCCACCACATCAATGCCGGCGTCTAGCTCAGCTTGGGCAGACACCGGTTGCATGTCCGACAAGCGTTGGAGCATCCTTTTCTTATTAACCTCTAGGGCATCAGCCGAGGCATCAGCTGACAAGGCTATATGTAACACCCAAAATCTTATTTTGGATTTATTAAAAAAGATTTTTCTAAGGTATAAATAAATGTCGTGAATAAGGATTTTATTAGCTTAGAAATTATTTCTTAAAAATAAGTAAATGATAATATTATATTTTGAATTGTCAAAGTTAGATTTGGGTCTCAAAACTAGAAGTTAAAATTGAAAATCTTTTAATAAACATAAAGTTTTTCAATTGTTGAGATGAGTGAATTATTTTCTTTATCTCTCTCATGAATTATTTTTTTTTTACAAAGGGAAACCCCCTATTTCATTAAGAAATAGAAACCGATCAAAGTTCTTACAAAATCCCCGACTTAACCAACAGCCGCAAGCCGATAAGCCTACCACATTATCAGCTACGCAGTGTTTTAAACCCAACTGAAGGAACATAACAATCTAGAAATATTCTGAAAGACTAACAACCATCTAGAGAGATCACCTAGAGACAGTTCCCAAAAGCAGCCTGGACCAGCCATCACCAGCGACGACTAAAGCTAGTTTTTTATCTACCAAAGAAGATAAACTGAATACATCCAAAACAAAAGATGCATCAGCAGCCAAAATGTCACTGGAGGCACCTATCGACCGGCTTCCAACCATGGGCCTTGTTGTAGATGTCACTTGTTATCTTTCGGATTCTGCGGCTTCCTTGCTCCACCAGTTTTTCCCCTCTTTGTCTGTCGAATAGACCAAGCATCAATCCAGTAGCAACAGGAGAAAATCACATTAGATGGATCATCAATCAGCTTAGCATTAAAGCAGCAATCGTTACGGGTACGCCAAATTGCCCAAATAACAGCACCACACCCAAAGAGGATCAGCTTCTTTTCAGTTTTATGGAAACTATTAATCCATGGACCGAAAAGATCAGCTGTGTCTTTGGGAGTAGAGGACAGCTTGAAGGCAATTTGGATGATTCTCCAAATAAATCTGGCCACCGGGCAATGAAAAAACAAATGGTCTATGGACTCTAATAGTCCACAAAAGCCAGTGCCTTTTGACCAAATTATCCTTTGTCAGAATCTTATTATTTCTGACCAACCACAGAAACACTTTAATTTTGTGGGGAAGCCTTGTTTTCCACAAAAAATTCAAAGGAACCTCAATCATGGAATTCTTTAACATTTTGTAAAAGGATTTTACAGAAAAACCTTTGCAACCCAACAACCATTTAGAAGAATCATCATTATCAGAAAGCAAGACCTGACTACAATGTTCCATAAGGTCACTATAGGCCTCACCTAAATCACCAATAAGTCTCCTTCTGAAAGTAAGCATCTGGAAATTGGAGGAGATGACATTATGAACAGTGATATCTTTGTCATAAGCAAACTCAAACAAGTTAGGGTACTTGTCAGCCAACTTCACATTGCCACACCATATGTTTTTCCAAAAACTGGAACTCTTTCCATCACCAATATTCTTTTTACAGTAATTATAATATTTGTCTCGAACCGAGAGTATACCCTTCTAGAAATGAGAATCTGAAGGTCTCTTCTTCACAGAAATGATAGGTTTATTTTTAACATATTTGCTCTTAACAATGGATTGCCACAAACCATTAGAATTTTCTAGTCTCCAAATCCATTTTGCCAGCAAAGCTTCATTCATTTTTTGCAAATCCAAAACACCAAGACCACCCATACTTTTGGGAGAGCAGACTAAATTCCAATCAGCCAAATGGTATTTTTTCTGATCATGGCCCCCTTGCCATAATAATCTTTTTCTAAAGATATCCATTTTTTCAGCACAACCTTGGGGCATTTGTACAAGGAGAGCATATACAAGGGAACATTGGTGAGGCTGCTGTTGATCAAGACTAATCGACCCCCCAAACTGAGAAACCGACCTTGCCAGGAACCCAACTTGTTCTCAATTTTTCCAATTATGGGATCCCACAAAAATTTGCACAGTTTCTTGTTATCAATTGGAACCCCTAAATATTTCATAGGGAGACCACTGGGAGGACAGGTAAAGATGTCAGCATACAGATGTTCTCTGTTACAAGCATTTCCCAAACAAATAATTTCACTTTTATGAAAATTAATCTTAAGGCCAGACAACTGTTCAAAGATACAGAGAATAAACTTCAGGTTTCTAGCATTTTCCAAATCAACTTGAAACAGAAAAATAGTGTCATCGGCATATTGTAAACAACAGCAGCCACCAGAAATAATATGAGGAATAAGACCTTTGATAATACCTTCATCTTTAGCTTTTTGAATCAGACAAGCAAGACCATCAGCAGCCACATTAAAAAGGAGAGGGGGAAAAGGATCACCTTGGCGCACACCCTTATGAGTTTTAAAGTAGGGTCCTACCACATCATTAGTTCGGATAGCAACTTTACCACCTTTCACAGTCTTCAAAACCCAATCACTCCACTTATCACCAAAGCCTTTCTTAATCATCATATTATGAAGAAAATTCCAATTAACCTTGTTGTAAGCTTTTTCAAAATCAACTTTGAAAATCACCCCATTTTGTTTCCTCCGTTTTACTTCATGAACAATCTCATGAAGAGAAAGGACACCATCCATGATATATCTCCCTTTGATAAATCCATACTGAAGGTCACTAATCACAGATGTAATGCAGCGAGCCAATCTATTAGTCAGAACTTTGGTGATAATTTTGTAACAGACATTAAGCAAACAAATAGGACGAAAGGCTTTAATATCAGTCGCATCAGGGACTTTTGGGATAAGGGTGACTATACCAAAATTAAGTCTCTCAATGTTGAGAGAACCATCATGAAAGGATTTAAAGAGATTAAACAAATCATCTTTGATAACTTCCCAGAACTCCTGATAAAATTCAGAAGGGAAGCCATCGGGGCCCGGAGCGCTGTTGTGTTTCAGGGCAAACACCACATCTTTGATCTCTTCCAAGGAAAAAGGATTGATAAGAAGGTTTCTATCGCCCTCCTCAAGTTGTTTCATGTCCAAATCAGTCAAAGAAATATTCGAACCTTGAGAAGGGCCGAAGAGATCTCTATAGAAAGAAGTCGCCAACTGATTAATGCCGTGATCATCATGGGCCACGATATCACCATGAGAAAGAGTTAAAATCTTAAGTTTTCTCTTTTTGTGTTTAGCAATCAAATGAAAGTATTTAGAATTCTCATCACCCTCTAATAAGAATTTATCCCTAGCTTTTTGTCTGAGACTAATGTTTTCCTCATTGACAATCTTCTTGAGGTTAGATTCTAGATCTAGTTTCAAAAATCTATCAGCATCTGATAAGCCTGAAGTCTCACTAGCTTTGTCAAGGATATCAATTTTTTCAATCAAATTTTTCTTCAATTTTTTGTAGTGACCCACAATATTGTTGTTCCAACCTTTAAGTTTTTGCCTCAGACGTTTCAATTTCAACTTCCACACATCAAGACTATTGGTCACACCAACAGGGAGAGACCAATTACTTTTCACTAAGTTGTGAAAATCCGGTCTAACTTTCCAGCACAGCTCATATCTAAAGTCCTTACGCACCATGAGGAGAGTGTCAGTTTGAAGACAAAGAGGAGCATGATCCGAGAAGGATCTATTTAACCCAAGAACACTGATATTGTTGTAAGCAAGATCCCAGTCAGGACTGGCCAAAAATCTGTCAAGTTTTTCAAAAGTAGGATCGCTGCGGTTGTTAGACCACGTATATAGTCTATTTTTCAACTCAAATTCCACTAGACCATGATGGTCTATGATACTATTAAACAGAAAACTCCACTTACTGAGGGCGCCCGGTTTATTTTTTCCTCAGCTTTTCTGATGATGTTGAAATCGCCACCTATAAGCATAGGGACCTGGCTTCTCGAGCAAACTGCAGACAGTTCACTGAGGAAACGGGATTTGTGCTCCTTTTGAGCAGCCCCATAAACATTAATGAAATTCCAGATAAAATTTTTTTCTCTGTGAAGGACAAGAGAGCGAGTCAAAAATTCACCAGCTTCAAATTCTCTGACATCAAACACCTCAGAGTTAAAACCCACTAAAAGACCTCCCGATCTCCCATTAGGAGGAGAGGAGAACCAGGCAAAAAGCTTGCTACCAGCAAGCGAGGACAGAAGAGAATCATTAAAATGGTTCTTTTTAGTCTCTTGTAAACCAACGAAATCAATTTTTTCCTCCCTAATGATTTCTCTCAAGAAATCAAATTTAGTGCTCCGACCCAAACCCTGATAGTTCCAAATAAGGCCTCTCATGATTTAAAATGGATCAGGAGGGAGGTCAGAAAAGTCAGACACCCATTTTTTAGTAGATGAACATCTACTTTTTGGGGAAGCCTTTTTTAATCGTTTTTTCCGATGCTTAATTTTCCTTCCTTTTCTTAAAACCATCACATCAAGTAAATCCTGATCATTATTAAGATCTGAATCATCATGGACACTACTATCCACATCTTTGTGATCATCAAGGGAGGGGACCTCCAAATATGAGGTATTAATTTTTTTACAAGCTTGGAATGCCAAAAATTTTCTGGAAAGTTCCAGATATTTGATCAACTCCAAATTATCTATTGCATCAGAATCAGAAGGACCCAAAGAAACTCCAAGTTTATTAGCTATATCTATTAAATCATCATTATTAGAATCAAGCAAAGAAAAGGAGTTAGAACACATACCTTTATTGAGGAAGGCATCTTTGGCTTCAGCTTTGGATATCGCTTTATCAGCCACCTTCACATCATCATTCTTCTCCAGCCTAGAGCTTTTTCTGACGCCATCTACTATGTTAGTGGGCATGTCCAGAGGCTTTTTACCTTTCCCATCATGAAGAATCTCATCATTGGGGGGAATCGAGATCATAGCACCAATTTTAGATTGAAAGTCAGTTTGGTCTTCCTCCATATCTTTAGCAAATTCTTCAAGTTCCTGAGAGCTCAGCAAATCATCTTCATTTGGATCAAAATCCACTTTCTCATCAGAAAGGTTATCAAGTTTCTGCTCCTCATCAGAAATGATTTTAGAAGACACAAGGTTAGGATCAGAAAGTTTGGCAAACTCTTTGTCTTGAGAAGAAGACTCCCCAATTTTGAGGCTAGGATTAGGATCATCTTCAAGGGTAACTTCATCAACATTCTTGGGTTTTTTCCTAGATTTATCAAATAATGGGTCATTGGACCCATGGATTTGAACAGAAGCGCTCTTTCCCAGATTCACTGAATCATCATTCCACCCTTCATCACAAATTGATTCAATTCTAAAGAAGATATCATATAGAAAGGGTTTGACTGCCACTTCCACCACAGGAGGAATCATAGCCACACTTTTAATGTGAATTTTAAACCTCACAATATCATCTGAATCCAAGGACATGAGGTCAACTTCCTCAACAACCCCAATCATAGAGTCGATTTCACAAATCGACTGATAATTTTGTAATTCCTCAGGGACATTCTCAGCAATAACCCACACAGTATGGAGTCTAGATTTGGCTTTGGCCCTAGAACTCCAAGGCACAACGGCAATCTTGGCACCAGACATCTTCATTTTAAGCTCAGGGAAGCTTATCATTTCATCAAGACATTCTTGGGAGGGAAATTGCATCAGAAACCCCGAATGGCACTTAGTAGCTTTCCACATCTTATTCCAAGGGAAATGAAAACCGAAATCTCTCTCAAGATCTTCAGCCGATACTAACCCCTCAATCACCTTAACCAGACCGATAAAAACCCTTTTTGGTTTTTTGGTCAAAGGTTTAGCGAAATGAGACAAATAAAACCCTAATCCATCTGCAGCCATTCCAACAATGGGCATGGTGGGTTTGTTTTGCTTGGGTAGAACACAGCGAGAAGTAACATGTGTCTCCTTACGGCAAATATCACACCACAAAGCGTTAAAGCAGTTTCTAGCATGGTGTCCTTCAACACCGCACTTCTGGCAGAAAGCAGGGCGAACAAGATCTACATCTTTCTTCAGAGGCACAGGGGAGACAGTAGGGTTACCTGATTGAGTTCCCTCGCCAGGATGAGGGGACAACAGACCCTCTTGTTGCTCAGATTTTCCGAGAGTAGGCTTCAACTTCCAACTAAGGTTTCTTGCCCTATTCCAAGAATGAGGACCCTGCGGCTTCTCCATAGGACCCCAACGATCCCACTGGGAGTTCTAAGGGTTCTTGCCTTTCGGATCCATAGCAGAGATTTTCGAGGGGCTTCGAAAATCGCCAGAACCCAGACGAGGCCACTCCTCTTCAACCACCGGCGGACGAAAGGACGAGACGCACCACCCCTCGCCAAAACTAGACCTCACAGAAACCGGGAGCGACCAGAGGTGCGAGAGGAAGGCGGCGCAATGAGGAAACGAGTACGAACCAATGAAATCCAGGGGAAACCCTAACCTGGAAGAAGGGTTTTCTGGCGGAGAAGACAGCGGAGGAGACGACTCACGCGTGGGGAAGTGCGAATGCGTAGAGAGCGGTGACACCCCCGGGCTCCACCCAATCCAAGAAGAACGCGCATCTAGGGGCCGTTCCACCGCGCGGGTCGGGATACTGTATCTCTGGGCCTGGAGATGACGCGGGGAAAGCGGCCCAGCAGCAAATATCCGCGCGGCATCACACCGATCACCATCCGAAGGAGAGCTCTCTCATGAATTAAGCATCAGTATTATTCAAAATAATAAAATATTGTTGCATCATGCTGCGATTATTTTGTTTGTTGCATCTAAATTGGAGCTTGAAATTCAAAACCTAGACTTAAATTGAATTTGAAAACAGAAAGCTAAAATATAAAGGGAATTAGGAAAATAAAAAGGGAAAAGAAACATGCTTAGGCCGCATCCCACACCCTAAGCCCACGATACCCTCAGTCCCACTATGCCAGCCTAACTCCAACCCACGTAGCCCTTTCCCACACGCACGTACACCCAGGGCCACATGCCGGCCTCCCACTGCGGCCTCACACAAGCACACCCACCACTGACATGTGGACCCTAGTGGTCATCCCCTTCTTCACTTCGAGAGCACGTGCGCGCCGAACCGCAACGACCCTAACGGAGCTCGCGGGCTGTTGGAACCGAACGCCCACCACATGCTGGCTACCCCAATCCTCGCTTTGTGTATAACACTGACTGCAGCGGTCCACACTACCGCCCCCCTCTCCTTGCATGTCGGCTGTAGGGGGCACCCTATGGCCGCAGCGGTGCCCCTACAGCGCCCCCTACGTGTCGATCCCCTTCTCTCTCCTCCCAGATCTAGCGTGTCACTGTTCATCATCCTAAACACTGTGCTGTGTGCTCACGGGTAATTGTTAGTAGATAAAAAATTGATAGTTGGTATAGAAAATGATATTTTATAGTGGTAGTAGGGTATAGGAGGAGTATTTAGGGGGAACCGCTGCAGGAGATGAAAAAATAGGGGAGAAAATAAGGGGAAAAAGTGATATAGGGGGAAAAGAGGTAACGGTTGCGGATAGCATAAGAACCAAGGCCGCCACCTCCTCCGGCGAACGCATTAGCTCCAGCCTCGCAAAAATCTCCTAACCGTCGTCGTCGCAAGCACAGAAATTGGGCTCGCCACCTTGGCCACCCGTACACACCATCGCTGGGGAGCCAGCGTTTTGTCACATACAGATTTAAGGGATAAAGTCAGGTGTGTCTCATATGTGCGCCAAAGAAGAGCAACACATATAATGACCAAGTGTATAGAGATAAATGTCATAAATATTATTACATAGCGTAAGTATCTTATAAAAATAAATGATAACAATAAAGTGAACTAATAATTATTCCTTGGCACCATCAAGCTGACTGGGAGACGCTACCTAGATAAGCTTGTATTCCTCATTATAGACCTCCTCCTGTAGTACCTGCTCTTCACCTGTGGGGGGTTATATATCGCAAGGGTGAGCTCACAAAAGATCATATCACAACAAGTTGTGAGGAATAATGTGCTAAACTCACCAAAGGTGGGAGCTCATGTGAAATGTAAGGCTGATCAACAAATAAGGGTTAAAGTTGAGCATTGCTTTTAATAAGTTGGTCAAATTTTATTAGCAGTCACTAAATGTAAGTAGATACCAAACTAGAGTAATAATAGATCAAAATTAATAATAAAACCATAATGCGATGCAAATGACAAATTGAGTTTAATTCCATAAACTAATCATACGAGAGTCGTGAGCTGCTCATGACCGGGAGCATGGCTAGTATACTAGTTTTACACTCTACAGAGGTTATACCCTTTACCCACAAGTCATGTTACCCATCTGACAAGGGGTCATGAAACTCATACACCTCTACCAAGGAAGCGAGATAAGGTAATACTACGAGGCCTTTACAAAGTTTCACTAGCTTCAGAAAACCCGCTACAGTTTCTAGGGAGCGCAATGCAGGAATCCCCTGTCTGAAAAGCCATCACAGCTAAATCAACCCGAGAACCTTCCTACACCGACAAATCCCCTACTGCCCTTGCCCCTTTCAGGTAAGGTAGACCTCCACTAGCTTTCCTAATTAGTCAGTCAAGGGCGTCTCATTCCACCCTTGTGGTGGCACGTGTTTCTCAAGTTAAGCTCCATGTTCCAATTAACATAATAGTCTTATCATGAACAGAACTGAATAACAATAATAAAGCATGACCATGTGTAATAATCATCTCAACACCCAAAACCACATATAGCAATAGCAAAGACTACCCAAAAGTTCGGGGGTAAGCAAGGTGTAAAGATGACCAAACTAGGGTGACCAATTGGGTCCCATCAAAATTAAGACTAACCATGCCAAAATGATTATAGAGAACATTATTGGGTAAGTAAAAGTGGTCAAGGGCACAACTTACCTTCAATGAGCTCCTGCTCAGCAGTTTCCACCTACTGGGTATCGGGCTCCTCGGTCACTTGCTCGTCTACTCGTAGCATCACAAACAAACATGGTATAGGAGAAATTAACATCACACCAAACATGAGAACATAATGAATAATAATAATCTACGCATCGTAACGAGATCGTAGGTTCGAGAATCACTAAATTCGAAATTACGGTTAATAAGTTATGATTTTCCTAAGTTTTTATGTGTTTGGTACAGAATAAACTAAGTGATTAATTTTAATCTATGTTTTATGATAAAACAGAGTTACCAGGTGATAAACAATATTAATACAAAATTAATGCAACTGGAATGGATCAAAAAAGAGTCAAAATGAATTTTCTATGAATTAAACAAGTTTCTAGAATTATTTTAATACAAAAAATTATTTTCTATATTTTTCTATTCCATTTACTGGTCTTCTGGACTGCGTGCATAATTCAGAAGTTTTACAGGGGCCAATTCATAAGTTTTCAGGGCCTAAATTCAATTACTTTCTCATTAATGTGGACGGCGGGTTGATTTGGGGCTCATTTACAAAAGTGCACGGCCGAAGGGATAACCTTCTCATCTGGTCGTTCGATCAACAACCGAGGGCCCAGATTAGATCTAGTTTATAACGAATCGGTATGCAATAGGGGCCATCAGATCATGGAAGGATGCCTTGGATTTAAAACACGTTTAGATCATACCGCGTACGCCCGATCTAAATCTAACGCCCCAGATTGATTTGACCCAACCGGTATCTAGGATCTAATCTAGTGCGTCCATCTTCCCATCTACGGCTACGGGATCATGACCGAAACTCTCCTTAATCTAATCAGGGTCGCACCCTGGTCGAGCTATGGCCCTCTATCAACTCCTGAAACGGTATGCTCGGGTTCTAATCTGGGCCGTCCCTGGCACATCCAACGGTTCGAGGCGCTCTCTCTCCCTCCCAGTCGAATCGCATGGCACGCGCTCTCCCCTTCGGCAGATGATCGCCGGTGAGCATGCCAATAGGCGTCCCAACGCCTCGAACTCAAAAGTGACTGAAGCGTAACCCCTACGAGAACTTGGCAAGTAGATGGGGGGTTAATTTACCTTGACTCCTAGCGACAATGTCTCGGTCCACGGCACAAGGCGGCGCGGCACTTGATTGGAACTCCGGTGAGCGATTAAGGTTGCCCCACCTGTCGATTCCGCTCAGCAGCTTCGGACAACTTCACATCGACATGGTGTAGGCCCCCGATTTGATCTCCAGCGCTGGACGGCTACGGAGACGAGGACCCGTGTTTCCCTGCTTCCACTACCCCGACGCTACCCTCCCTAATTGCTATACTTGGTGGCGTGGTTCTGGCACTAAAGTGAAAGGCGAAAGGGGGGCTGGGTACCAAGGTTTTATGGACGGGTGAGGTCGGTGAGTCGGCGGCCAGCTGCTCCGCCAATTCCGCACGGTGGCGGATATCTCGGCCGCGGCAGTTGCGGAGGTGGGGGACGCTCTGACCTGTGGGTCCCATAGCGTAGTGAGGTGGTTTGGTCGTGTCATGGGCGCGGGTGTGCGGCTGATAGGTAGGGTCCACATGTCGGCGCGCAGATGGAGGATTGGGCCGCGTGGAGGAACTAGCCAGTTGGGTCGGCCGACGGGATGCGGCCCAAGCGCACGTTTACTTTCCTTTTTTGTTTTCTTTTCCTTTTTATTTTTAGATTTCAAATTTGAATCTAAGTTTTGTTGTGAAATTCATTCTTAGATTAAATGCACGAATTCAAATACCAGTATGAAAAGTTTTATTTATTTATATTTATATTTTCTTTCTAGTGTGTTTTATTTTTCCTTTCCTTTTCTATGTCATTTTCAAATTCTAGATTTCAAATTAGGTCTTAAACCCCAATTTGGACACTAATATATTTTTATTAATATTATTATTATTAAATGCATAAACCAATAAACTCCAACGTGATGCATATATTATTTATGTGTCATTAGTTAATTATTCACTTTAAATATGGTTATTCATATGTTCTAATAAGTAGAGGACAATACATATAAGAAGATTACTCCTTCTCTTATTACTCACAAGATGGGTTTTACACGTTTGGCCGGGGATGTTCATCGGGGCATGGGGGACCTATGGGTGGTGTCACTAGAATCGATGATCAACCAAGGCGACCAAAATTTCTCACCGGTCTCTAACCTCCGTTGCGGATACGCGCTCGACCGTGGCCAACCCTGGGTGTTGTGCAATCGACCGTGAGTACTCAACGTCTTGTTTAGCCTCGTCCTTCTATTTGTCTCGCACTAGATAAATAGGTGTCGGGTGATCTAGCGCGCTGGCTAGTGGGTCACCGAAGTTGCTCCGTCGTGGGGTGTTGTTCGCCGATGCTCAATCGCGTCGGGGGGGGGGGGGGGAATGCAATGCAGTGACCACGGGATCCTAGGGGAATGACTCGGATTTGATCTGGGTACCGATTCACTGCATTGATTCGTGTTTGTTGATCAATGGTTTGGTAGCTAGGGTTGGAGTTCATCTATTGTACATCATCATCGCTAGATTTGGATCCAGTAGCCATGATGGCGTACCGGTTCAGGTTCTGTCCTTGACCGTTGATCTCTAGATCGACAGATATCGAGGTGTACCTGTTTGATGGGCTAATCGTCTAATCAGGATCGTTGGATCTAATCCGAATGGCCCAGGCGCATGGATACCCCTTCGGCTGTGTCCTTTTGCGAAAGAGACCTCGGAAACTTAACAAATCAACCCGCCATCCGTAGATGTTATAAAATCATTACAACAGAGTCCTTTTTCTTGCTTAAAGAACCCTGGGTTCTGAAGAATTTATGCCCACAGTCCACTAATCCGGTGTAAGTATAGATTTAATCCGAAAATTGATTATTATGTATAAAAATAGACCTAGGAAGAAAAGGAAGTCATAACTTTCTCATAGTAACTTCAATTTGATCCATTCAAATTATATTATCTTAGTATTAAAGTTGTCTACATGATAATAATATTAATTTTAGTATTTTCATAAATAAGTAAATATCCATTTTATCGCCTTAACTTTGGTAATCAAGGTTAATAAGATAATGTGAATCAATCTAGGACTATGGTCCAACTAAAATATGATCCTAATACAGTTATAATATAGAATAAAGTTCAATTAATTATCTAAATGTGATATAGTCCCGCATGATTTACATTAATAAACCCAGAACGTAATCACCTAAAGGTTCGGGAAAATCATATCTTTCTAACCGTAACTCTGAATTTAGTGGTTCTCGAACCTGCGATCTCCTAGCCGCACGTAGAGTATTCTTACGCAGTTTGTTCTTATGTTTGGTGTAGTGTTATCATTTGCTTGATTGTATGTATTGCTATGCATAGAGGCAAGGTCACGACAAATCTAAAGATTAGCTTGGTGAAGTACCTAGAATCTCAAGTCATAGGTAAGTTGTGCCCTTGATCACTCTTCTTTACCTAATAATGTTCTCTGTTAATCATTGTGACATGCTTAGGATAATTTGATGGGACCTAATAGGTTTTCCTAGTTTTGTTTACCCCACCCCTTGCAGACAAATAAACTATTGGGTAGACTTGCTATTGCTCTACCTGGTTTTGGGATTGATGTTACATCTGAATTATGATCATGTTCCAATTTTGTTGTTGTTTTAATTATTGTTCATGACAAGATCATTGTGTTAATTGGAACATGGAGCTTAAATTGAGATAATAGTGCTACCACAAGAGTGGTATGGGACGCCCTTGGCTGACTAATTAGGAAAGCTAGTGGAGGACTACCTTACCCAAAAGGGGCAAGGGCAGTAGGGGAGTTGTCAGTATAGGTAGGTTCTCGGGTTCATCATGTTGTGATGGCTTTTCAGACGAGGATTCCTATATCGCTCTCCTCAGAAACTATAGCGGGTTTTCTGAAGCTAGTGGAACTTTGTAAAGGCCTCATAGTGCTACCCTACCCCGTCTCCTCGGCAGAGATGAATGGGAAGTCGTGATCCCTTGGCAAATAACACGACTTGTAGGTAAAGGGCGCAACCTCTATAGAGTGTAAAACTTGTATATCAGTCGTGCTCACGGTTAAGAGCTACTTAGGACTCTCGCATGAGTAATTTATGGAACTAAATTTAATTTGTCATATGCATTGCATTGTGGGTTTTATTATTAATTGTGATCTCTTATTTAATTGGGTTGATATCTACTTATACTTAGTAACTGATAATAAAATTTTGACAAACTCTAAAAGCAATGCTCAGCTTTAACCATCTTCTTTGGTAAGCCTTACACTTCACATGAGCCCCCCACCATAAGTGAGCTCATGCATATTATTCCCCACAACTTGTTGAGCGATGAACGTATGTGAGCTCACCCTTGTTGTATTCACATCCCCCAGGTCAAGGACAGGTACCACAAGATGAGGAGCATGAAGGATGTCGCGATGAGTTCGTGAGAGGTCTAAGCTGTCGTCTCCCAGTCAACTATGGTTGCTGGATCGTTATCTTCATATGATGTGATTATTTAGCTATTTTGTACATAACTCCTATTATATAGTAAAGATGTGACATTCATTTTTGTACCATGAGTCATCATATGTGTGAGGCTTGATCCTAGCACACATTTGATTTGCGCCCAGGTTTGCCCTTAAATCAGGGTGTGACACCGTTTGCGCCGCAGACTCATGAGCTTATGTGCCCTCTTCCCGCTAGTACTCGACTGCTCAGGGGCTCCGCACCCCGATTCAAGTAGTGCCGACTTAGAGGACTCCCCGTCCAACATGCCAAAAACAACCTCAATCTTAGAGTCGCTGCTAGGCCGCCATATCAAGATATGAGTCTGCTTATCCTCCATAGGCAGATCCCGATGTGCAGCAACTATGGCCTCTATCTCATCTGAAGAAAGCTGCACTCTATGGCTAGAACGGCTACCCTCTTCATGGATGGGAGGGTTGGACACAAACTCAGCAAAAGAACTCCGCAACAATGAAACAACACGATCAGTATGAAGCATACAATAACTCGGCAAGTGTCAAAAGAGAAATCAAGTGATCAGAACTTTTAGAGGGAGGAAGGTTCTAGGCAGAATAAGATCGAGGAGCGCCAGTATTTACAATGGCCCCCTCAACAGCATCTCGACCAGGATCAAGACGTCCTCCTCTAAAATTCGCTTGTTTGTCATTTAGGAAGGATCTTTGACCCTGGTGTACACATATGCAGGGTAAACTCTGTCTTTTAGAGGCTGAATATTCTTGAAAACAAAATCGATCACCACAGCTTCAATAGTTAGACCTCTGTCCTTTAAACCAGCAATCTAAGCCAACAAGACCTTTGCTTTGGCAACTTCAGAGTTGGTTGGGGCCTCTATCCAACTGGGCACGTGAACATCCGATTGTCTTCCAGAGCGAGCAGGCAAGGAATCATTGTGATTCTCCATAGTGAACCACTCAAAGCGCCATCCTTTGATGCTATCCTTTAGGGGGGATATCTAGGTATTCCACCTTCCTACCCTACCAAAGTTCTAGGCTGGCCTCGCCAACTACTTGATGCTATCCACTCGCCATCCCTGGCTTGCAATGGTAGACATACTTATACAGTCCAAAGCGTGGGCTAATTCCAAGATAGGCTTCATAGAGATGCATGAACATAGAAATTTGAAGAATAGAGTTGGGGTTCAAATGAGTTAGATTGAGGGAGTAGAAATCAAGGAGGCCATGGAAAAAGGGGGAAACGGGCAAACCCATACGCCAGATCAATAAAGGAACGTAAACCATGAACTCATGGGTGTTCTCCATGGGCATGGTAATCCCTTGCCAAATACACCATAAACTCAACTCCTTCGAGGGAAGAACACCAATTTGGACAAGGTGGAGCAAATCAGATTCAGAGATAATAGAAGCATAGTTACCGTACAAGGGAGAGTTGCGGTGAGACCTTTTGTAAGCGTGGAATTGAGCATGGATTCGTCGAGGCACGAGAATTTTAGAGGGGAGAGTTGTGGTGAAAGAACAGAGCTAGGGTTTGTCTGCCAGAAGCTATCAAACAGAGGGCATGTATATACATGCCACAAGCACCAGCGCATAGGAAACAAATTTTCAAATCAAAGGGAAGAAATGTTAAGTCAGACGAGTTAAGTCGGACGAACTAAGCCAGACAAAAAACATGTTCCTACATAGAATTAGTCGGGAGAGATCAGTCGGGACATAATAAACTGAACAGAACAAGGAACTCAATATTCAAGATAGATAAGAACAACAAACTTTATTCACATAAGCAAAAGTGCTATTACATAAAAGGGCCAATTCATTATGAATCGACCCTTGCAAAAGATCCCTACCCACTACTTCTACTACTACTTCTACTACAATACCTACCCACTACTACTACACTACACTATACTAATATCTAAACAAGTGGCGCCTTGCCACTAGCGTTGTCGTCCTTGCCGCCGCTGCCCTGGCTGCTGTCGTCGTCGTCGTCGCCATCACCTCTGCCGCCCCAGCTGTCACCACCGCCATTGCCACCTCTGTCGCTGCCATCGTTGTCATTGCCCTTGTCGCTACCACTACCCTTGTTTTTAGCGCCACCACTGTCAACCTTGTTGTCATTGCCGCCCTCGTCGCCACCATCATAGCCACTCTCATCCACTCCTCCCTCGTCTTCCTCCTCCTCCATGGGGTCATCCTCCTTGAAGTCCTCCTCCTAGGAGTCCTCCTCTGAGTCATCCAAGCCATCGAGCCCTGCTCACTCAGTGGCCCGGATGTAGGCTCTCTCCGCTGCGGAGAGCCCCACCTAGTCATCCGTATAGATGGATGACGATGAGGGGGGAGCCGATGGCGAAGACTCCTCACCCTTGGAGGAGAACCTCTCCTCTGGTACTCAGAGTCATCGAAGTCGTCTGACAGAGGGATCGAAAGACGCTTCCTCTTATCGCTCTAGCTCTTCTTGTCACGCTTGCCCTTGCCGCTCTTGCCTCCCGCCACTAGGGTTTTCAGAATGGAAGAGGGGGCAGTAAGAAACGAGACTGAGAACGAGTGAAGAAGAATGTCACAGGCGAGTGGCCTATTTAAAGAAGCCAGGAGGTGCCCCTTCAGCTCCCATCCGTACGACGAAAGGTTGCAAGCCTTCAAGAGCCACGTAGATTTCCAAGAAACTACACACCACTGTCACCCCTTGGTGTAACACAGCACTAGAGAGGAGTTAACCAACCGCTTAGGCACATTATTACGCCCTATCACCTCTGGTTACTATTTTGAGACAGGACAGTGTACACACCCATTAGGTGCACAAATCAGATTTTCTAGGATTTTCTGAAAAATCTGGTCAGTGAGATATCCAAAAACCCTACAAAATGACAAACTCAAGATCGATCAAACCAGAGCCACCCGGACCTCTATCGGTTGAGTTCAGTCGGTCGCTTTGACAAAACCCTGACCAAGCGTGCCCTAGCCAGGCTTCAGTTGGCTAGGCTTCAGTCGTCCAGGTTTTAGTTGGCCAAGCTTCAATCAGACAAGTTTCAGTCGACCAGGTTTCAGTCAAGCGAATCACATTCAAGGCGGCAAATTAAAACCCTTCAAAAGCAAGATCATGAGGACCTTTCAGTTGATTGATGCTCAAATCAACTCAAAGCTCGATATAAAGGCAGAACAAAGCTGCACTCAAAAGCATGGAATAATCAAATTGCTTGATCCATTTTTGGAGTCTCGAGTCAATTACCCTAAAATTGGTTTGAGCCTCAGGGGCTTGTGGGAGATAAATATCCCATGGGTCCCTATAAGCACAAAAATGCTCCATGGGCTGCTTGATGGGCCCCCGATGGTTTGCCTAGCAAGGCATACCATTGGGTCATGACCAAGCTAAGCGAGTTTGACCAAGGAAGATGAAGACCAAAATAGCTGACTTATACATAGCTAACGCAAAAGGAGCGTTGATGCTTCGCGCACGAAGATTGCATGTACCTAAAGAGCTAGATACTCGGGAGATAACTCGGAATAAAGGTGACCAAAGTCCAGATAAACAGTAGCACCTGCTGCTTTAAAGATAGACCCAGATAGAATTAGATAGACTTCACGATTTGTAAAGGGATATCCCTCCGGTCGCCTATATAAGTGTCGGCGTTCCGAGACCGGGGGGTCCTCGAGCCGACGAGTGAGAGTGCCGCGTGCCCCAGCCCAGATGGGTCGAGCGCGTGGAGCGAGCGCGAAGGGGGGAACACAGAGAGAGAGAGGTCGGTGGCCGGAGCCGGGTCGTGAGGGAGTCGGAGAATTCCCGCGGCCTTCGTGTTCGTCCCGCGCCCAGGTCGGGTGCGCTTGCAGTAGGGGGTTACAAGCGTCCGCGCGAGGTGAGGGGAGTGAGCGGCCCCGAGAGAGCGCCTGCCCCTGCCCTTCGTCCCCGCGAGGCCAACCTTCTCTAAGAAGGCCCTGGTCCTTCCTTTTATAGTCGTAAGGAGAGGGTCCAGGTGTACAGAATGGGGGTGTAGCAAGGTGCTACGTGTCTAGCGAGGGAGAGCTAGCGCCCTATGTACATGCCTAGGTGGCAGCCGGAGAGATCTTGGCGCCCTGTTTGGTGTGGCGTCGTGGCTGTTGGAGGAGTAACGGAGCCGGACGGGGAGACAGCTGTCGAAGTGGCTGGGCCCTTGCTGACGTTCTCCTGCTTTCGTAAGGGAGCTGGGAGTCGCCGTCGTCATGGTCTAGCGGGGCGCCATCATTTGCCTATCTGGCGTGGCTGGCCAGATGGGACGCCGGTCTTGTCCTCTGCGACCCAAGTCGGCTCAGGGCAGGGTGATGATGGCGCTTCCTGTTGACGTGGCGGTCTCGTGTCCTAGATCGGGCGTCGTGGAGGCTCCTCCGAAGCCGAGGTCGAGTCCGTCCTGCAAGACAGAGGCAGAGTCCGAGCCCCGGGTTCGGGCGAGGCGGAGATCATTAGGCAGAGGCCGAGGCGGAGTCCGAGCCCTGGGTCGGGCGAGGCGGAGTTCGTCGTCTTCCGGGGCCTTAGCCCGAGTCCGAGCCCTTGGGCGGAGCGGAGTTCGCCGTCTTCCGGGGCCTTAGCCCGAGTCCGAGCCCTGGGGTCGGGCGGAGCGGAGTTCGCCGTCTTCCGGGGCCTTAGCCCGAGTCCGAGCCCTGGGTCGGGCGGAGTCTCTTATGGTGCCTCTGGCGAAGTCTGGTCGCCCGTTGGTCTTACCTTTTGCGTTAAACGCCCCGGTGACTCGGTCGGTTGGCACGGTGATTTAGTCAGGGTTTCTTCTTATCGAAGGCGGGGCCTAGGGCGAGCCGGAGATGCGTCTGCCGTGAAAGAGGAGGCCTCAGGCGAGACGGAGTCATCTTAGGGTCGGCTGCCCTCGCCCGAGGCTAGGCTCGGGCGTGGCGTGGTCAAGTCACTCGTATGGACTGATCCCTGACTTAATCAAACCCATCAGGCCTTTGCAGCTTTATGCTGATGGGGGTTACCAGCTGAGAATTAGGCGTCTTGAGGGTACCCCTAATTATGGTCCCCGACAGTAGCCCCCGAGCCTCGAAGAGAGTGATAACACTCGCTTGGAGGCTTGCATCGCACTTTTTTGCAAGGGGACCAGCCTTTCTCGGAGGTACTTTGTTCCGGTGGGTGCGCGCGAGCGCACCCGCCGGGTGTAGCCCCCGAGGCCTCGGAGGAGTGGTTTCACTCCTTCGAGGTCTTAATGCCTTGCGCAATGCTTCGGCTGGACTAGCGGTTCCCTCATGCGAGCAGGGCGTAACCCAGGTGCACTGTCGGGGCCCAAGTTCTCGGGCTGGTATGTTGACGCTGTCAACGGTTCGGCCGGAGCCGGGTTTGCGAGAGCAGCTCCCGAGCCTTCGCACGGAGCGAGAGGACGATCAGGGACAGACTCGACTTTTTATATACGCCCCTACGTCGCCTTTCCGCAAGGAGGAGGGGGGGAGTGCGCCATGTTACCCTCGATGGGCACCGAACATGGTGTCTCCGGTGAGCTGCAATCGGGTAATCCGAGTGGACGTCTGTGCCCCGTTCGTTGGGGGTCGGCTAGGGGCCCGGAGGCACGCCCAAAAGTACCTGCGGGTGATCTGCCGGACCCGGTCCCCCAGCGACGGGGTCCGAGGGCTCGTTGCCTCCCTCCGATGGGATTCCGTTACAGAGTCGTTCCCGCTGGTCTCGGAAATGTCCTAGGGTACCTCGGGAGCGCAGCCCGAGCCTTGGTTATGTATCGAACGTACCCCTGGTCATCCCTCGCTCGGCGTCTGAGGCGGCTGTGAACCCTTCGACAGGCCAGCCTTCGAACCCCTGATCAGTAGGGGGCACGGAGCCCGAATAGCCTGAGGCGGTCATGGAACCTTTCGGGGGCCGACCTTCGAACCCCTGACCAGTAGTGGGTGTCGGGCCCACGCGATCTGAGGCGGCTGTTGAACCCCTCGGGGGGCCAGCCTTCGAACCCCTGATCAGTAGGGAGGCTCGGAGCCTAGTTCCTTCACGGGGAAGGATCCCTTTGGGGTTATCCCCCTTCTCGGTCCCTGTTGCAAGAGATAGAGAAAGAAGGAAAAGGGAAAAAGGATTCGAAATTGAACGTCGTGGCGTACCTCTTTCGGCGTGGTCGTTTTGGCGGAGGCGAAGCGTCGCCAGCTGCCCCTGCCAGAAACGTTACCTGTTTCGCCGTGAGGTTAATGCGCCGAGGTAAACGGTCGGCGAAGCTGCCGTTGCGTGCGCGGGCCGTTCGAGGTACGGGTCACGGGCGCGTCGTCTTCACACCGCGAGAGGGGGTTCTCTTGCTGCCTCCGGATGGGACACGAGCTTGGCAGATGGCGTGACCGCTGCCCTCGCGCGCCTGCCACCGTCATTACTGCCGGCCCATTTTTGACCGCTTTTGACCGCTGCGCCAGGCTGGCGTTGCTGGGTCGCGGGCTGGGTCGCCTCGAATCGCGGCATCGGTTCCGCGATCGAGGAGGTGCAGTGGTGGAGCGAGTGGCATGGCGGTCCGCATGCAGCGCCCGGCGCGCCAGTTGCACGACGCGTGGGCTTGAGCCGTCGCGCCAGTTGCACGACGCGTGGGCTTGAGCCGTCGCGCTGGCCTGTCAGGAGTCGGAGAGGCGCGTCCACTTGGCGCGGTTGCATGCCGCCTGCATGGCCGCCTGCCCCTTTCGCCCGCTGGTCCGGGCAAAAGTGGAGGGTTACTTGTAACCACTGGGTGGTTGCGTGCGTCGTGCGCGGCGGTTCGGCTTCTTCTGCTTAGAGCCGGTCTGCATGACAGGCGGGTCCCAGCCCCCGCGCCGTAGGGAAGGGCTTTGGAGGCGTGTTGGAGAAGACTTCAGCCCGTGACGGTCGAGGGCGCAAGCAGGGGGAGTTGCCTTTAAAAGGAGGGCGACCCCTTTCGTGAGGTAACCATGTCTCCTTCCTCCCCAATGCATTGTGTCCCTCCATCTTCCGAGCCCCCCGGATGGGGGGAAACCGCCGTCTTTTCGCTCCATCGCTGGAGGAACGCAACCCCGCGGGAGTTGGTACCTTTCAGCCATCGTTCGGCTTCAAGGATTTTCATCATGCAGCCCGGCTGCTCCCCTCCACCGGCGGCCACCCGGGAGGGCGACCTCCGGCTTGATGATGGGGGAAAGCGAGCCGGGCTGCGGCCTCTGCCCCTCCCTCAGCCTCAAGGATTTTCATCACCAGGGCTGAGGAGGGGTGTGTGCCGAGTTTTTTGTTCATTTTGGCTTTCGGGGCCTGAACATGTATGTAACTTACGGCACAGAGCCGTGTTTTTCCCTCATTCCCGAGCACTAAGACTCGTCTGTTGTTTGCCTGAATCGCTTCACCAAGCATGAGTCGCCCCGTGTCAAGGTGACGAGTGAGGTATCCGTATCCCGGAGGCGTAGGAATCCCTCGGCTCGGTCGGACCTGTTGTCCGAGGCTCCTCTAGCTTGGTTAAAGAGACCCCTCGGCCGCTCTTCGACGAGCCGAGGCCAGGGGTAGCGATATTAGCACGAGCAGAGGCGGAGTTGGCTCGGAAACGAAACCTGGTTGGCCGGAGCCTAGCCGGGTTGTTTGTTGGCAGGATCGGCGTCGGAGCTGATCAGCCGAGGCTTTGGACCGAGCTGGCGCCCTCGGAAGGTGGTCGGCCGAGGCCCCGGGGGTGGCCGGCCGAACCGTCCGCTCGGGCCGGGTTCTCGGAGAAGTCCCTGGCAGAGATTGCTCGAGCGTGGTGATGACGTCGCCCTTCGGAGTGGAGACCCTCGGACCGCGTCACCGTCCGAGGCTAGGTCGGGCCTTGCCGAAGGTGCTATCGATGCCGAGGGTGTCGTTGCCCTCTTCCAGCGTCAAGATCCGAGCCTGCAGGGTCAAATCGTCTTGTAGCGTGGGCCTTGCGCGGCCGTTGAGGCCAGAACACATACCCTTGTCGCGTTATAAAGCTGCGTCTCTTTTCCTCTTGTTTCGAGTATCTGGACTTTTTGTCGGTAGCAGGGATGTTAGTGCGAGCAAGAGTTGCTTCTCGCGGAAGGTGATGAGTGAAGTATCCGTATCCCGGAGGCGTGGGAGTCCCTCGGCTCGGTCGGCCTTGCCGCTTACGCGTACTTTTACCCGCCCATGAAGCCCTGTCACCGACTTGGTCGAGAAGGCTCGAAGAATCGCTTCGACAGAAGAGCTTCCGTACGTGAAGACTCGTTCGATCCGCGGATTCGCCTTATCCGAGCGCGAGTTACTTATCGCAGAAGGTGATGAGTGAGGTATCCGTATCCCGGAGGCGTAGGAGTCCCTCGGCTCGGTCAGCCTTGACTGCTTACGTGTACCCCGTCGTTTCAGGACCCGCTTTTCGAAGTAGTCAAAAAGCACGAAAGATGTTCTGGTGAAAGAGATTTTTTGTTCGAGGAAAATTTTGACGCAGAGGGGGTTTCCCCCCTTTTAGCCCCCGAGGGAGGGTCGGGCTCTGCCGAGGCGAGGCTGACCCTTCCTTGTTGACTAAACTTTTGCGTGGGTGCGAGGTATATAAACAACTTGGAAACATCTTAAGGGTAGAAGCGACGTAGCTGTTGGATGTTCCAAGCGTTGCCGTAGACCTCGCCTTGACTGTTGGCCAGCTTGTACGTTCCGGGCTTCAGAACCTTGGCGATGACGAACGGCCCCTCCCAGGGGGGCGTGAGCTTGTGCCTCCCTCGGGCATCTTGCCGCAGCCGAAGCACCAGATCGCCCACCTGGAGATCTCGGGGTCGGACCCCTCGGGCGTGGTAGCGTCGCAGGGACTGCTGATACCGCGCCGAGTGTAGTAAGGCCCTGTCCCGAGCCTCGTCCAGCTGATCCAGCGAGTCTTTTCGGCTAGCTTGGTTGCTTTCTTCGTTGTAGGCCCTCGTCCTCGGGGAGCCGTATTTCAGGTCCGTGGGCAGGATGGCCTCGGCCCCGTAGACCAGAAAAAACGGCGTGAAACCCGTGGCCCGGCTTGGCGTCGTCCTCAGGCTCCAGACCACCGAGGGGAGTTCCTTCATCCACCGCTTGCCGAACTTGTTGAGACTGTTGTAGATCCGAGGCTTGAGCCCCTGTAGGATCATGCCATTGGCACGCTCTACTTGCCCATTCGACATGGGATGAGCTACGGCGGCCCAGTCCACCCGGATGTTGTGATCCTCGCAAAAATCCAAGAATTTTCTGCCGGTGAACTGGGTGCCATTGTCGGTGATGATGGAGTTCGGGACCCCGAAGCGATGGATGATATTGGTGAAGAACGCCACCGCCTGCTCGGACCTGATGCTGTTCAGGGGTCGGACCTCGATCCACTTGGAGAATTTGTCGATGGCGACCAGCAGGTGCGTGTAGCCCCCGGGCGCCTTCTGCAGAGGGCCGACGAGGTCCAGACCCCACACAGCGAAGGGCCAGGTGATGGGTATCGTCTGCAGAGCCTGAGCGGGCAGGTGGGTCTGCTTCGCATAGAATTGGCACCCTTCGCAGGCGCGGACAATTCTAGTGGCGTCAGCCACCGCCGTTGGCCAGTAGAAGCCTTGGCGGAAAGCATTCCCGACGAGGGTTCGGGGTGCTGCATGATGACCGCAAGCCCCCGAGTGTATTTCCTGCAGGAGTTCCTGGCCCTCGGCGATGGAGATGCATCGCTGGAGGATGCCCGAGGGGCTTCGGTGGTAGAGTTCCTTCTCATCGCCCAGCAAGACGAACGATTTGGCACGTCGTGCTACCCGCCGAGCCTCGGCGCGGTCGAGGGGCAGTTCTCCTTGGCGGAGATATTGCAGGTACGGGGTTTGCCAATCTTGATCTGGCACGACCCCGTTCTGCTCCTCCTCAATGCGCAGTGCCTCGCCCTCGGGCTCCGAGGGTTCCTCGGGGTGAGCCGAGGATGGCTCGGGCTGGGCCGAGGTCACCTCGGACGAGGCCGAGGGTGCTTCGAGCTCGGGCACGTCGCCTATCTTGACGGAGGGTTGGTGCAGATCCCGGGAGAAGACGTCCGGGGGAACCGTCATTCGTCCCGAGGCTATCTTCGCCAGCTCGTCCGCAGTCTCGTTGTAGCGCCGGGCGATGTGGTTAAGCTCGAGCCCGTAGAACTTGTCTTCCAGGCGTCGAACCTCCTCACAGTAGGCCTCCATCTTCGGGTCGCGGCAGAGGGAGTTCTTCATGACTTGGTCGATGACGAGCTGCGAGTCGCCGCGCGCATCGAGGCGTCGGACCCCTAGCTCGATGGCGATTCGCAATCCGTTGATCAGAGCCTCGTACTCAGCCACATTGTTGGACGCCGGGAAATGGAGGCAAAGCACGTAGCGCAGGTGTTTTCCGAGGGGCGAGACGAAAAGCAGGCCCGCGCCAGCTCCCGTCTTCATCAGCGACCCGTCGAAAAACATGGTCCAAAGCTCTGGTTGGATCGGAGCCGTTGGTAACTGGGTATCGACCCATTCGGCTACGAAATCCGCCAGTACCTGGGACTTGATGGCCTTCCGAGGGGCAAACGAGATTGCCTCGCCCATGATCTCCACCGCCCACTTCGCGATCCGTCCGGAGGCCTCTCGGCATTGGATGATCTCCCCCAGGGGGAAGGATGACACCACAGTCACCGGATGGGACTCGAAGTAATGTCGCAGCTTTCGCCTCGTCAGGATCACTGCATATAGCAGCTTCTGGACTTGTGGGTAGCGGATCTTGGTTTCGGACAGCACTTCGCTGACGAAGTAGACTGGCCTCTGAATGGGCAAAGCATGCCCCTCTTCCTGCCTTTCGACTACGATCGCGGCGCTGACCACCTGAGTGGTTGCGGCGACGTAGACCAGGAGGGTTTCTCCCTCAGCTGGGGGTACCAAGATGGGCGCCTGGGTGAGGAGCGCCTTCAGGTTCCCGAGGGCTTCCTCGGCCTCGGGAGTCCAAGTGAAGCACTCGGCCTTCCTTAAGAGGCGGTACAGGGGCAGGCCTCTTTCGCCGAGGCGTGAGATGAAGCGGCTCAAGGCCGCGAGGCATCCCATGACCCTCTGTACGCCTTTTAAGTCCTTGATAGGCCCCATGTTTGTGATTGCTGCGATCTTCTCCGGGTTGGCTTCGATGCCCCGCTCGGAGACGATGAACCCCAAGAGCATGCCTCGGGGCACCCCGAAGACGCACTTCTCGGGATTGAGCTTGACGCCCTTCGCCTTGAGACACCGGAATGTCAGTCCGAGGTCGGAGAGAAGGTCGGAGGCTTTCCTCGTCTTGACTACGATGTCATCGACGTAGGCCTCGACCGTGCGACCAATGTGTTCGCCGAACACATGGTTCATGCACCGCTGGTACGTTGCACCCGCGTTCCTCAACCCGAACGGCATTGTGACATAACAGTACATGCCGAAGGGCGTGATGAAAGAAGTCGCAAGCTGGTCGGACTCTTTCATCTTGATTTGATGATACCCTGAGTAGGCATCGAGGAAAGACAGGGTTTCGCACCCTGCAGTGGAGTCCACAATTTGGTCGATGCGAGGTAGAGGGTAGGGGACCTTCGGACATGCTTTGTTGAGACCAATGTAGTCTACGCACATCCGCCACTTCCCCCCTTTTTTCCTCACAAGTACAGGGTTGGCAAGCCATTCGGGATGGAATACCTCTTTAATGAACCCTGCTGCCACCAGCTTGTGGACCTCCTCGCCTATCACCCTGCGCCTTTCCTCGTCGAATCGGCGCAGAGGCTGTCTGACCGGCCGGGCTCCGGCCCGAATATCCAGCGAGTGCTCGGCGACATCCCTCGGTATGCCAGGCATGTCCGAGGGACTCCACGCGAAAACGTCGGCGTTTGCGCGGAGAAAGTCGACGAGCACTGCTTCCTATTTGGGGTCGAGTCCGGAACCGATCCGGATCTGCTTGGAGGTGTCACCACTGGGGTCGAGAGGGACGGCCTTAACCGTCTCCGCTGGCTCGAAGTTGCCGGCATGCCGCTTCACATCCGGCACCTCTCGGGAGAGGCTTTCCAGGTCGGCTATGAGGGCCTCGGACTCGGCGAGGGCCTCGGCGTACTCCACGCACTCCACATCGCATTCGAATGCGTGTTTGTACGTGGGGCCGACGGTGATGACCCCGTTGGGGCCCGGCATCTTGAGCTTCAGGTAGGTGTAGTTGGGGATGGCCATGAACTTCGCGTAGCATGGCCTTCCCAACACCGCGTGGTAGGTTCCTCGGAACCCGACCACCTCGAACGTCAAAGTCTCCCTTCGGAAGTTGGAAGGTGTTCCGAAGCAGACAGGGAGGTCGAGCTGTCCGAGGGGCTGGACGCGCTTCCCGGGAATGATCCCGTGGAAGGGCGCAGCGCCTGCTCGGACGGACGACAAGTCGACGCGCAGGAGCCTGAGGGTCTCGGCGTAGATGATGTTGAGGCAGCTGCCTCCATCCATCAGGACCTTGGTGAGCCTGACGTTGCCGATGACGGGGTCGACGACGAGCGGGTACTTCCCTGGGCTCGGCACGTGGTCGGGGTGGTCGTCCCGGTCGAAGGTGATGGGCTTATCGGACCAGTCTAGGTAGACTGGCGCCGCCACCTTGACCGAGCAGACCTCCCGACGCTCTTGCTTACGATGCCGAGCCGAGGCGTTTGCCGCATGCCCTCCGTAGATCATGAAGCAATCGTGGACCTCTGGGAACTCTCCTGCTTGGCGATCCTCCCTTTTGTCGTCGTCGCGGGCCTTGCCACCCTCGGCGGGTGGCCCGGCCCTGTGGAAGTGGCGCCGAAGCATGACGCACTCCTCGAGGGTGTGCTTGACGGGCCCCTGATGGTAGGGGCACGTCTCCTTGAGTGCCTTGTCGAAGAGGTTTGCACCTCCAGGGGGCTTCCGAGGTTCCTTGCGCTCGGCGGCGGCGACAAGGTCTGCATCGGGAGCGTCGCGTTTCGCTTGCGACTTCCTCCTGCCTTTCTTCTTGGCGCCGCGCGGAGCAGACGCCTCGGGAGCATCTTCCGACGGGCGGCCCTGGGGCTGCTTGTCCTTTCGGAAGATGGCTTCGACCGCCTCCTGGCCAGAGGCGAACTTGGTGGCGATGTCCATCAGCTCGCTCGCCCTGGTGGGGGTCTTGCGACCCAACTTGCTGACCAGGTCGCGGCAGGTGGTGCCAGCGAGGAACGCGCCGATGACATCGGAGTCGGTGACGTTGGGCAGCTCGGTGCGCTGCTTCGAGAACCGCCGGATGTAGTCTCGGAGAGACTCTCCCGGCAGTTGCCGACAGCTTCGGAGGTCCCAGGAATTCCCGGGGCGCACGTACGTGCCCTGGAAGTTCCCGGCGAAAGCCTGGACCAAATCTTCCCAGTTGGAAATCTGCCCCGGAGGCAGGTGCTCCAACCAGGCACGAGCGGTGTCGGAGAGAAACAGGGGGAGGTTTCGGATGATGAGGTTGTCATCGTCCGTCCCACCCAGTTGATAGGCCAGGCGGTAGTCCGCAAGCCACAATTCCGGTCTCGTCTCCCCCGAGTACTTCGTGATAGTAGTCGGGGGTCGGAATCGGGGCGGAAACGGCGCCCGCCGAATGGCTCGGCTAAAGACCTGTGGACCGGGTGGTTCGGGCGAGGGACTCCGATCCTCCCCGCTGTCGTAGCGTCCCCCACGCCTGGGGTGGTAGCCTCGGCGCACCCTTTCGTCGAGGCGTGCCCGACGGTCGCGATGAGGGTGCTCGGCGCCGAGGTGGCCCGGGGCCGCAGGCGCGGTGTTGCGCGTGCGCCCGGTGAAGACCGAGGCTTCCCGCGTGAGCCGGGAAGTCGCGGCACGAGGTTCCGAGGGGTATCCCTGCCTTCGGGAGGCAGAGCTCTCGGCCCGCCGGGCCGCAGCGCCTTCCAGGAGATGCTTAAGTTCTCCCTGGATTCGCCGACCCTCGGTGGTTGATGACTCCGGCATCGCGCGGAGGAGCATCGCTGCCGCTGCCAGGTCCTGACCGGTTCCGCCGGATGCGAGAGGCAGTCTGGCCCTGGCATCGTTGATGGTGCGGTGCTGGAGACCTTGGGGCAGGTGACGTATTCCTCCGGCCGGGGGCTGGCTCGCCCACACCTGCCCGATGTTCTGGCGGATTGCCTCGAGCGCTCCTGCTCCCCCATCGAGCCCGGCCTGCGCCCCGCGGACTTGCTCGAGCTGTGGGTCGTGACCCCCCGCCGGAACGGGGACCACAGCTAGCTCCCGCGGGATGTCGGCGCGAGGCGCTGGCCTAGGGGGATCACCATCCTCCGGCAG
The DNA here is from genome assembly GCA_029449295.1 of Zea luxurians. Lineage (NCBI taxonomy): Eukaryota > Viridiplantae > Streptophyta > Magnoliopsida > Poales > Poaceae > Zea > Zea luxurians. The sequence goes on along the minus strand of JAOPSE010000011.1, from coordinate 26,834,546 downwards.
GCCGAGACAGCCGCCTCCGGAGGGATCCCCTAGCTCGATGTGGAAACATTCGCGACTCGGGCCGCAGTCCTTGTCGCCAAGGCTGCGGCTGCCGTCGGAACAGTCGGAGAGGCAGTAGTCACATGCGGTCATGAAGTCCCGCATGGCACTAGGATTGCCAGATCCGGAGAAATCCCAGCAGATGCTGGGGTCGTCATCTTCCTCGGACCCAGAGGGTCCGTAGGTCGAGACACCCGTCAATCGGTCCCAAGGCGACCGCACACGAAACCCCAGAGAGGTTGCACTCGCCTCAATGTGAGCGCCCGCCAAAGCGAGAACGCCAGGCGGGCTGAGGCCGAGTCGAAATGACGAAAGATGGGTAGCAGTCGGTACCTTTTTGTCGACGAAGGGCGATGAAGTCACGTCGGGGGCTGACCGCGCCGTCGTCTTGGGTACGAGGGCGACGTCCTGCAGGCCTTCCGTGAGCGTGCTGGCGTCGTCCACTTGCTCGGGGTCGACGTGTTGCGGGGGAATGGCGCTCGCGTTTGCCTTGAACGCGAGGGCGACGCTTGGCGTGTCCTCCGTTGAGGCGCCGGGGATGTCGATTTGCTCGACAGCCGTCGGAGCGCGATCTCCCGCTCGGCCCCGGTTGCCCCGCCTCCTCCTCCTCCGATGGCGAGGGAGAGGACGGGGCGAGCTCGAAAGTTGTCCTTCCCCTACGCGGGAAAGACGTCGTCGATTCCGCCGCCGGCGGGCGGGCTGTCCGCCACCATTGTCGCTGTCGCGCGGCGGTGGAAGGAGTATCATGTCGTAGTCGCCGTCGAGCGACATGAACTCGAGGTTCCCGAAACGGAGCACCGTCCCGGGTTGAAGAGGTCGTTGGAGACTGCCCATCTGGAGCTTGACGGGAAATCGAACGTCAACACGCAGCAGGCCCCTACCTGGCGCGCCAACTGTCGGCGTTCCGAGACCGGGGGGTCCTCGAGCCGACGAGTGAGAGTGCCGCGTGCCCCAGCCCAGATGGGTCGAGCGCGTGGAGCGAGCGCGAAGGGGGGAACACAGAGAGAGAGGTCGGTGGCCGGAGCCGGGTCGTGAGGGAGTCGGAGAATTCCCGCGGCCTTCGTGTTCGTCCCGCGCCCAGGTCGGGTGCGCTTGCAGTAGGGGGTTACAAGCGTCCGCGCGAGGTGAGGGGAGTGAGCGGCCCCGAGAGAGCGCCTGCCCCTGCCCTTCGTCCCCGTGAGGCCAACCTTCTCTAAGAAGGCCCTGGTCCTTCCTTTTATAGTCGTAAGGAGAGGGTCCAGGTGTACAGAATGGGGGTGTAGCAAGGTGCTACGTGTCTAGCGAGGGAGAGCTAGCGCCCTATGTACATGCCTAGGTGGCAGCCGGAGAGATCTTGGCGCCCTGTTTGGTGTGGCGTCGTGGCTGTTGGAGGAGTAACGGAGCCGGACGGGGAGACAGCTGTCGAAGTGGCTGGGCCCTTGCTGACGTTCTCCTGCTTTCGTAAGGGAGCTGGGAGTCGCCGTCGTCATGGTCTAGCGGGGCGCCATCATTTGCCTATCTGGCGTGGCTGGCTAGATGGGACGCCGGTCTTGTCCTCTGCGACCCAAGTCGGCTCAGGGCAGGGTGATGATGGCGCTTCCTGTTGACGTGGCGGTCTCGTGTCCTAGATCGGGCGTCGTGGAGGCTCCTCCGAAGCCGAGGTCGAGTCCGTCCTGCAAGACAGAGGCAGAGTCCGAGCCCCGGGTTCGGGCGAGGCGGAGATCGTTAGGCAGAGGCCGAGGCGGAGTCCGAGCCCTGGGTCGGGCGAGGCGGAGTTCGTCGTCTTCCGGGGCCTTAGCCCGAGTCCGAGCCCTTGGGCGGAGCGGAGTTCGCCGTCTTCCGGGGCCTTAGCCCGAGTCCGAGCCCTGGGGTCGGGCGGAGCGGAGTTCGCCGTCTTCCGGGGCCTTAGCCCGAGTCCGAGCCCTGGGTCGGGCGGAGTCTCTTATGGTGCCTCTGGCGAAGTCTGGTCGCCCGTTGGTCTTACCTTTTGCGTTAAACGCCCCGGTGACTCGGTCGGTTGGCACGGTGATTTAGTCAGGGTTTCTTCTTATCGAAGGCGGGGCCTAGGGCGAGCCGGAGATGCGTCTGCCGTGAAAGAGGAGGCCTCAGGCGAGACGGAGTCATCTTAGGGTCGGCTGCCCTCGCCCGAGGCTAGGCTCGGGCGTGGCGTGGTCAAGTCACTCGTATGGACTGATCCCTGACTTAATCAAACCCATCAGGCCTTTGCAGCTTTATGCTGATGGGGGTTACCAGCTGAGAATTAGGCGTCTTGAGGGTACCCCTAATTATGGTCCCCGACAATAAGGCTAAGGGGGTACCCCTACAAAATCATCTCATATCATCCCATCTCGTACCTCGTTAGCCATCCCATAGCAACCACACCGACATTAGATCGATAGGATAATTCATCCATCGTTGCCCACAACTCATCTATAACCTGTGAACACCAGTAATACTCAGTACTCAACATCAACAGGATGTAGGGTATTGCACATTTGAGCGGCCCAAACCTGTATAAGCTCTCTTGTGTTCCGATGTGCATCTGCTAGTACCATCGAGTCGTGATCAATGACACTGTCCTACGCAAAAGCATCATGTGGGGGTACCCGTGGTGTGTAGTTAGACCATAAACACTGACAATGAGGTTTATACTAGTTCGGGTTCGCACCCTACTCCAGTGTAGTGCTGATCATAGTATTGCTTGGATCATGTTAAAACTGGTGTGTCTGTGTCATTGAGAAGGAGGGGGCCTTCCCTTTTATATCTCAAGGGTAGAACCTTATAGTGGGACTTGTATTCTACTGGAGAGAGAAAGACAGAGAGAGATATGCTCACCGGGTTGGTGTGCATGGTCCTTCGTAGGGTCATGCATAACAGTACTCCTGGCATGGCATCGTCCTTTCTCGCTGCTCTAGCTCTTGTAGCGAGTTCATCACTGATGTCTTCGTAATGGGTTCCATGGATCAGTCTCAAAGTGTGCTTGTACAGGGCGTGGCTTCTCCTATCGTCATGGGCCCTTCCTCACCTACCAGCATGTGTAGGCGCACGCTTGGTATGGCGCGCTGTCTCATTCTTCTAATGTATGGGTCACTGTAGAGACCTCGATGCCCATTTGGTGTACTGTGCGCATATCCGAACGTGGCTTGATGGTGATGCGTCCCATCGTAGGTGATGTGGATCTGTAGCGCTGGACTTAGATCTCTGCCTCGCTGAGTTGCTCGATGGAGAATTGGTCGGCCGGAGCTGATTGGCGGAGAGTTGGTCGTCAAAGTTGGTTATCTGAGTTGGTCATCGGAGATTTGGTCATCATCGGAGAGTTGGTCATCATTCGAGAGTTGGTCATCATCCTAGAGGTTGTCACCACCAGAGAGTTGGTAATCACCAGAGATTTAGTCATCATCGGAGAGTTGGTCATCATCCGGTCCACCATGCAGAGTTGGTCGGCGGGTGGGCCATTTCTAAATGGCCTATTTGGTTACTTGGTTCTCGAGTACTCGACAGGAGCAATCTTACTCTTCATATATGTTTCATATATGGACCTTGACCATTTCTAGCAATATGAGAATAGATGGATTTAACAGTAAACATTTTACTTTTCCCCATTTCTAGATAATCACATCTGGAGCAGCTTGATGGTTAAATTTCTCAACCTTCATACAAATATTTAGGGATGGCAATGGGTACCCGAAACCCGATATCCGATGGGTAAAAACCCTATTAGGGCATGGATATGGAGAATTTTGATACCCATGCATGGGCATTTTATTGGGTATGGTGGGTGTGGGTATGTTCTCTCTTGCCCCATACCTGCTACCCGTTAAGAAACCCATTAGCATATGATCTATGGGTCAGATTAAGATGCTTGTTCTCTCTCTTGCATGGTCTTGTATTATGTTGCTATCTAATGTTGAATGTTGTTAACCTTGTGATAAAATTACGATGGGTTCGATAAAAATGTCATGCTGGCACAAAATAATATGTTATTTTAGCATCTTTCAATATTGATGAGGTATGAGATTTGAATATTTTACATCTGGTACTTACTTTTGCGATTCAAATGATAATGTCTATTGTAATGTTAGTGGGTATGGATACCTGATGGGTACTCGCTACCAGTGGTGGGTATGGGTATGGCGTAATTTTATACCCATGACGGGTATGAGTATTTCTTTGTGTGCCCATTGGAGTATTTTTTTTTCTCTAGTAGGAATTTTACCCACTGCCCATTGTGTCCATTTTCTTAACAAGCCCTCATGAAGCCATCTTCTAAAATATAATTGGGCATTTTCCTCAAGGACTTTCTTCACCATAACATCTTTGCATTCACATATATCATACAACTTAGGAACTATATGGCAAAGAGGTTGATTGTCCAACCAACAATCCTTTTAAAAACTTATTTTATCATTTAATAAACACTTGTCTACCCATCATGTAAATTTTTTGGCCTTTAGTAGGTCATGCCAAACAAGGGGAATCATAAGCGCTGAAGGGGACCTTATGTATATATTTATTGAAGAAAATGTTTTCCTGATTAACTTCTACCAAAGGCCCTATTCATTCTCCAACTTCCACCACCATTAGCAAACTAGTATTTAACAACATAAGATCTTAATTCCTAGCCCACCATTCTTTTTCTCATTGCAAACATTCCCCCATTCTATGAGATGATATTTCTTTTTATCACCCCTCTCTGCCATAGAAACCTTCTCCTGATGATATCCATTTTATAGTCATTTTGGGCAGAAGGTACATGGACATATGGTAGATAGGGGTATTAGACATGCAAGAGCCAATGAGGGTAATCCTACCAAAAATTGAAAGAGCATGCCTTTCCAGGATTGGAGCCTTTTATCAATTTTTATCTTCAAGCTTATTCCAATCAGAAAATGGAGCCTACTCGGGCTAACAGGAACCCCAAGATAGTTCATAGGAAAAACTCCAATTCAGTAGTCAAACAGATCAGCATACTGAGCAGTATTGTTAGACCCATTTATCACAAAAATCTCACTTTTCATGAAATTATTTTTAAGCCTGACATTAACTCATATAAATGCAAACTTAGCTTCAAATGTGTAGCTTTTCCCAAATAATCTTTGATACAAATGATAATATCATCAGCATACTACAGGATTGCAATGCCAAAGGGGATTATGTGATAACCAGTAATCAAATCATTTTATTGAGATTTATGAATCGATCTTGACAAACTATCAGCGACTACGTTAAAGAGAATGGGGGATAAAGGATCTCCTTGCCTTACTCCTTTATAACTTTTAATATAGTTCCCATACTATTATTGATTTAACCCTCATTGTCCCTCCTTTCACCACCTGACAGATCCAACACATCCATTGAGGGCATAATCCTCTTTTTTGAAGACAACAGGACAAAAATACCCAATTGATTTTATCATAGCCTTTCTCGAAATCAAGTATAAAAATAATACACACTTCCTTCTTCCTCTTAGTTTCATGTAAAATTTCATGAAGAATCATCACCCCAGCCATAATATTCCTTCCTTTAATAAAGGTTGTTTGCTGATCATTAATAAGCCTTTGGGCCACCGGCTCAATTCTTATAGTCAAGGTTTTAGTAATCCATTTGTAAAGACATTTGAGCAAGCAGATGGGTCTGAACTACTGAATTTTTGTGGCCTCTTTAACTTTGGGCAACAAAGTGATAATACCATAATTGATTCAACTTACATCGAGATTTCCATTGTGAAAATCATGAAACAGATTGATAATGTCCTCCTTCACTATATCCCAACAGGTCTAATAAAACTCAATTGGAATATTGTCAGGACCAGCCGCTTTGTTACTCTCCACAAGAAACAACACTTTCTTAATTTCTTCCTCTAAAATGAATCAAAAAGAATCTGGTTATCCTGCTCATCCAGCTTATCTAAGTTGTCCCAGAATCATCCTCGATTTGAAACATATTACCCATGGCAGGACCAAAAAGATTAGTGTAATAGTTAGTAGCATGATCATTGATCAACCAACTTCTCATCACTTTCAATTCTTAGACCATTTTCTTTGAAGAAGACAATATTACTCTTTCTTCTTCTTGAAAGTCGCCTAGAGGGGGGTGAATAGGGCGAAACTGAAATTTACAAAGTTAATCACAACTACAAGCCGGGTTAGCGTTAGAAATATAAACGAGTTCGAGAGAGAGGGCGCAAAACAAATAGTGAGCGAATAAAGAGCGAGACACAATGATTTGTTTTACCGAGGTTCGGTTCTCGCAAACCTACTCCCCGTTGAGGAGGCCACAAAGGCCGGGTCTATTTCAACCCTTTCCCTCTCTCAAACGGTTCCTTGGACCGAGTGAGCTTCTCTTCTCAAATCAACCCGGAACAAAACTTCCCCGCAAGGACCACCACACAATTGGTGTCTCTTGCCTCGGTTACAATTGAGTTTTGATCACAAGGACAAATGAGAAAGAAAAGAAGCAATCCAAGCGCAAGAGCTCAAATGAACACAACAAATCTCTCTCACTAGTCACTAGAGCTTTGTGTGGAATTGGAGAGGATTTGATCACTTTGGTGTGTCTAGAATTGAATGCTAGAGCTCTTGTAAGTAGTTGGAAGGTGGAAAACTTGGATGACTTGAATGAGGGGTGGTTGGGGGTATTTATAGCCCCAACCACCAAACTAGCCGTTTGGTGAGGGCTGCTGTCGCATGGCGCACCGGACAGTGTCCGGTGCGCTAGCCACGTCACCCGCCCGTTAGGGTTCAACCGTTGGAGCTCTGACTGGTGGGGTCGCCTGGCTGTCCGGTGGCGCACCGGACAGGTACTGTAGACTGTCTGGTGCGCCGTCTCGCGCGTGCCTGACTTCTACGCGCTCTGGCGCGCATTTAATGCGTCTGCAGGTGACCGTTGGCGCCGAAGTAGTCGTTGCTCCGCTGGCTCACCGGACAGTCCGGTGTGCATCGGACATGTCCGGTGAATTATAGCGGAGCGGATTCCCGAAGCTGGCGAGTTCAGAGTCGCTCTCCTCTGGAGCACTGGACACTGTCTGGTGGTACACCGGACAGTCCGCTGAATTATAGCGGAGCCCTCTGAAAATTCCCGAAGGTGAAGAGTTCAGCTTGGAGTACCCTGGTGCACCGGACACTGTCCGGTGGTGCACCGGGCAGTCCGGTGCGCCAGACCAGGGCTGCCTTCGGTTATCCCTTGCTCTTTTTGTTGAACCCTTTTCTTGGTCTTTTTATTGGCTTTTTGTGAACCTTTGGCACCTGTATAACTTATAGACTAGAGCAAACTAGTTAGTCCAATTTTTTGTGTTGGACAATTCAACCATCAAAATCAGTTTAGAAAATAGGTGTAAGCCCAATTCCCTTTCAATCTCCCCCTTTTTGGTGATTGATGCCAACACAAACCAAAGCAAGTATAGAAGTGCATAATTGAACTAGTTTGTAAAATGTAAGTGCAAAGGTTACTTAGAGTTGAGCCAATAAATATTACGTACTAGATATGCATGGATTGTTTCTTTATTCTTATCATTTTGGACCACGCTTGCACCACATGTTTTGTTTTTGCAAATTCTTTTGTAAAATCTTTGCAAAGACATTTTGCAACTAGTCAAAGGTAAATGAATAAGATTTTTGAGAAGCATTATAAGATTTGAAAAATTTCTCCCCCTATTTCAAATGCTTTTTCCTTTGACTAAACAAAAAAACTCTCCCTCAATAAATTCTCCTCTTAGTGTTCAAGAGGGTTTTAAGATACCAATTTTTGAGGGTGCTACTTTCTCCCCTTTAGAACATAATAAGATACTAATTTGAAAATCATAAGTTTTAAAATTAGGTGGTGGTGCGGTCCTTTTGCTTTGGGCCAATACTTTCTCCCCCTTTGGCATGAATCGCCAAAAACGGATACTTAGAGTGAGATATAGGCCCTTTCGAAACTACTTTCTCCCTCTTTGGCAAACAATAATATGAGTGAAGATTATACCAAAGTTGGAGAGTTGCTCAGAGCGACGGCGAAGGAAGAGTGATGGAGTGGAGTGGAAGCCTTTGTCTTCGCCGAAGACTCCAATTCCCTTTCAATACACCTATGACTTGGTTTGAAATTCACTTGAAAAACACATTAGTCATAGCATATATAAAAGAGACACGATCAAAGGTATATATATGAGCTATGCATGCAAGATATCAAAAGAAATTCCTAGAATCAAGAATATTTAGCTCATGCCTAAGTTTGGTAAAGGTTTGTTCATCTAGTGGCTTGGTAAAGATATCAGCTAATTGATCTTTAGTATTAATATATGCAATCTCGATATCTCCCTTTTGTTGGTGATCCCTTAGAAAATGATACCGAATGGCTATGTGTTTAGTGCGGCTATGCTCAACGGGATTATCCGCCATGCGGATTGCACTCTCATTATCACATAGAAGAGGAACTTTGGTTAATTTGTAGCCATAGTCCCGCAGGGTTTGCCTCATCCAAAGCAATTGCGCGCAACAATGGCCTGCGGCAATTGTCGGCGTTTCGAGACCGGGGGGGTCCCTAAGCCGACGAGTGAGTGTGCCGCGTGCCCTAGCCCAGATGGGTCGAGCGCGTGGGCGAGCGCGAAGGGGGGAAAGCGAGGTGGCCGGCGGCGAGTCGTGAGAGAGGTGGAAATCCCGCGGCCTTCGTGTTCGTCCCGCGCCCAGGTCGGGTGCGCTTGCAGTAGGGGGTTACAAGCGTCCACGCGGGTGAGGGAAGCGAGCGGCCCCAAGAGAGCGCCTGCCCCATCCTCGTCCCTGCGCGGCCAACCTTCTCTAAGAAGGCCCTGGTCCTTCCTTTTATAGGCGTAAGGAGAGGATCCAGGTGTACAATGGGGGTGTAGCAGAGTGCTATGTGTCTAGCGGGGGAGAGCTAGCGCCCTAAGTACATGCCAATGTGGCAGCCGGAGAGATCTTGGCACTCAGCTGGTGTGGTGTCGTGGCTGTCGGAGGAGCAACGGAGCCTGGTGGAGGGACAGCTGTCGGAGCGGTTGGGTCCTTGCTGACGTCCCCCTGCTTCCGTAAGGGAGCTGAGAGCCGCCGTCGTCACGGGGCTAGCGGGGCGCCATCATTGCCTATCTGGCGGAGCTAGCCAGATGGGACACCGGTCTTGTTCTCTGCGGCCCGAGTCGGCTCGGGGTAGGGTGATGATGGCGCTTCCTGTCGACGTGGTGGGCTTGTGCCCTAGGTCGGGCGACGTGGAGGCTCCTCCGAAGCCGAGGTCGAGTCTGTCCTTCATGGCCGAGGCCGAGCCCGAGCTCCTGGGTCGGGCGAGGCGGAGGTCGTTCGGCAGAGGCCAGGGCGGAGTCCGACCCCTGGGGTCGGGCGAAGCGGAGTTCGTCGTCTTCCGGGGCCTTAGCCCGAGTCCGAGCCCTGGGTCGGGCGGAGCGGAGTTCGCCGTCTTCCGGGGCCTTAGCCCGAGTCCGAGCCCTGGGTCGGGCGGAGCGGAGTTCGCCGTCTTCCGGGGCCTTAGCCCGAGTCCGAGCCCTGGGTCGGGCGGAGCGGAGTTCGCCGTCTTCCGGGGCCTTAGCCCAAGTCCGAGCCCTGGGTCGGGCGGAGCTTCCTATGGCGCCTTTGGCAAGGCCTGACTGCCTGTCAGTCTTCACTCTATCAAGTGGCACTGCAGTCGGAATGGCGCAGGCGGTGCTGTCCTTCTGTCAGACCGGTCAGTGGAGCGGCGAAGTGACGGCGGTCACTTCGGCTCTGCCGGGGGGCGCGCGTCAGGATAAAGGTGTCAGGCTACCTTTGCGTTAAATGCTCCTGCGACTCGGTCGGTCGACGCGGCGATTTAGTCAGGGTTGCTTCTTAGCGAAGGCAAGGCCTCGGGCGAGCCGGAGATGTGTCTGCCGTTAAAAGGGGGCCTCGGGCGAGACGGAAACCCCTCGGGGTCGGCTGCCCTTGCCCGAGGCTAGGCTCGGGCGAGGCGTGATCAAGTCGCTCGTATGGACTGATCCCTAACTTAATCGCACCCATCAGGCCTCTGCAGCTTTATGCTGATGGGGGTTACCAGCTGAGAATTAGGCGTCTTGAGGGTACCCCTAATTATGGTCCCCGACAGTAGCCCCCGAGCCTCAAAGGGAGTGTTAGCACTCGCTTGGAGGCTTTCGTCGCACTTTTTTGCAAGGGGACCAGCCTTTCTCGGTTGCATTTTGTTCCGGTGGGTGCGCGCGAGCGCACCCGCCGGGTGTAGCCCCCGAGGCCTCGGAGGAGTGGTTTCACTCCTTCGAGGTCTCAATGCCTTGCGTAATGCTTCGGCTGGTCTGGTGGTTCCCTCATGCGAACTGGACGTAGCCCGGGTGCACGGTCGGGGCCCAAGTTCTCGGGCTGGTATGTTGACGCTGTCAACGGTTCGGCCGGAGCCGGGTTTGTGAGAGCAGCCCCCGAGCCTCCGCACAGGGCGAGAGGGCGATCAGGGACAGACTCGGCTTTTTTACATACGCCCCTACGTCGCCTTTCCGCAAGGAGGAGGGGGGGAGAGCGCCATGTTACCCTCGATGGGCACCGAACATGGTGTCTCCGGTGAGCTGCAAGCGGGTAATCCGAGTGGACGTCCGTGCCCCGTTCGTTGGGGGTCGACTAGGGGCCCAGAGGCACGCCCAAAAGTACCTGCGGGTGATCTGCCGGACCCGGTCCCCTGGCGACGGGGTCCGAGGGCTCGATGCCTCCCTCCGATGGGATTCCGTTACAAAATCGCTCCCGCTGGTCTCGGAAATGTCCTAGGGTACCTCGGGAGCGCAGCCCGAGCCTTGGTTATGTATCGAACGTACCCCTGGTCATCCCTCGCTCGGTGTCTGAGGCGACTGTGAACCCTTCGGGGGCCAGCCTTCGAACCCCTGATCAGTAATGGGCGCGGAGCCCGAGTAGCCTGAGGCGGCCGTGGAACCCTTCGGGGGGCCGGCCTTCGAACCTCTGACCAGTAGTGGGTGTAGGGCCCACGCGATCTGAGGCGGCTGTTGAACCCTTCGGGGGGGCAGCCTTCGAACCCCTGATCAGTAAGGAGGCTCGGAGCCTGGTTCCTTCACGGGGAAGGACCTCTTTCGGGGTATCCCCCTTTCCCGGTCCCTGTCGCAAGAGATAGAGAAAGAGGAAAAAAGGAAAAAGGACACGAAACCGAACGACGCGGCGTACCTTTTTTGGCGCGGTTGTTTCGGCGAAGGCGAAGCGTCGCCCGCTGCTCCTGCCAGAAGCGCCGCCTGTCCAGCCGCAGAGTCAATGCGACGGGGCGAGTAGTTGGCGGGGCTGCCGTTGCGCGTGCGCGAGCCGTTCGAGGAACGGACTACGGGCGCGTTGTCTTCATGCTGTGAGAGGGGGTTCTCTTGCTGCCCCCGGATGGGACGTGAGCTTGGCTGACGACGTGACCGCTGCTCCCGCGCGCCTGCCACCGTCATTACTGCCGGCCCACCTTTGGCCGCGTTGGCCGCCGCGCCAGGCTGGCGCTGCTGGGTCGCGCGCTGGGTCACCTCGAGTCGCGGTATTGGTTCCGCAATCGAGGAGGCGCGGTGGTGGCGCAGGCGGTACAGTTGCTTGCATGCAGCATCCGGCGCGCCGGTCGCACGACGCGTGGGCCTGGGCCTCCATGCTGGCGTGTCGGGAGTCGGAGAGGCGCGTCCACTTGGCGCGGTTGCATGCCGCCTGCATGGCTGCCCGCCCCTTTCGCCCGTTGGTCTGGGCAAAAGTGGAGGGTCACTTGTAACCGCTGGGCGGTTGCGTGCACCACGCGCGGCGGTTTGGCTTCTTCTGCTTGGAGCCGGTCTGCATGACATGCGGGACCCAGCCCCCGCGCCGCAGGGGAGGGCTTTGGAGCGTGTTGGAGAAGACTCAGCCCGTGACGGTTGGGGGTGCAAGCAGGGAGAGTCGCCTTTTAAAAGGAGGGCGACCCCTTTCGTAAGGCGACCATGTCTTCTTCCTCCCTTATGCATCGTGTCTTTCCACCTTTCAAGCCCCCGGATGGGGGAAACCGCCGTCTTTTCGCCCCATCGTTGGAGGAACAGAACTCCGTGGGAGTTGGTACCTTTCAGCCATCGTTCGGCTTCAAGGATTTTCATCATGCAGCCCGGCTGCACCCCTCCGCCGGTGGTCACCCAAGATGGTGACCTCCGGCTTGATGGTGGGGGAAAGCGAGCCGGGCTGCGGCCTCTGCCCCTCCCTCAGCCTCAAGGATTTTCATCACCAGGGCTGGGGAGGGGAGTGTGCCGAGTTGAGGTCGGCCCCCGCGTGGGCGGCGGCCCGCTCCTTCACTCAGTGATCGGAGGGAGGAGCGGTTGTCGTCCATGGTGCTGGCATCTGCAGCGTGCCTGGCCTTCGGACGCGAGTGGCTTCGGAGTCGCTCGCGGCGCCGGCGTCTGCCACGGCAGCTGGAAGAGGTTCTTCCACCGGCGCGATAGCCAGGGCTGGCCACGGACCGACCTCCAACTCTACGGCCTTCTGCCCGTCCTTGCCTCTCGAGTTTGGGCATGGGCGGGGGCCTCCTGGCAGCAGCATCCGCCCTGAGGTCATCGCTGCTGCTGTTCGGCCCCCCGGGATAGAAGTCTTCATCGTCGCCGCTGCTGGGGCGGGCGATGACAAGCCGTTCGTCGGTCTTCTGTTGCTCCGCAGGCCCACCCCTATCGAGTGGGGTTGTTCGTACCTGCGGAGGGGGAACCGGAGTTCCGTTTGTAATGACACTTCGAATGCCAGGGTTTTTTGTTCATTTCGGCTTTCGGGGCCTGAACATGTATGTAACGTCGGCACAGACCCGTATTTTTTCCTCATTTTTGAGCACTAAGACTCGTCTGCTGATTATCTGAACCACTTCACCAAGCATGAGTCGCCCCGTGTCAAGGTGACGAGTGAGGTATCCGTATCCCGGAGGCGTAGGAGTCCCTCGGCTCGGTCGGCCTTGCTGTCCGAGGTTCCTCTAGCTTAGTTAAAGAGACCCCCCGGCCGCTCTTCGACGAGCCGAGGCCAGGGGTAGCGATATCAGTATGAACAGAGGCGGAGTTGGCTCGAAAATGAAACCTGGTTGGCCGGAGCCTACCCGGGTTGTCCGTTGGCAGGATCGACGTCGGAGTTGATCAGCCGAGGCTTCGGACCGGGCTGGCGCCCTCGGAAGATGGTTGGCCGAGGCCCCAGGGGTAACCGGCCGAGCCGCCTGCCCGGGCCGGATTCCCGAAGAAGTCCCTGGCAGCGATTGCCTGGGCGTGGTGATGACATCGTCCTTCGGTGCGGAGACCCTCGGACCGCGTCACCGTCCGAGGCTAGGTCGGGCCTCGCCGAAGTTGCCGTCGATGCCGAGGGTGTTGCTGCCCCCTTCCAGCGTCAAGACCCGAGCCTGCAGGATCAGATTGTCTTGTAGCGTGTGCCTTGTGCGGCCATCGAGGCCAGAACACACACCCTCGCTGCGTTGTAAAGCTGCGTCTCTTTTCCTCTTGTTTCGAGTATCTGGACTTTTTGTCGGTAACAGGGGTGTTTGTGCGAGCGAGAGTTGCTTCTCGCGAAAGGTGATGAGTGAGGTATCCGTATCCCGGAGGCGTGGGAGTCCCTTGGCTCGGTCGGCCTTGCCGCTTACGCGTACTTTCACCCGTCCATGAGGCCCTGTCACCGACTCGGTCGAGAAGGCTCGAAGGATCGCTTCGGCAGAAGGGCTTCCGAACGTAAAGACTTGTTCGATCCGTGGAGCCACTTTATCCGAACGCGAGTTACTTATCGCAGAAGGTGATGAGTGAGGTATCCGTATCCCGGAGGCGTAGGAGTCCCTCGGCTCGGTCAGCCTTGGCTGCTTACGTGTACTCCGTCGTTTCCAGGACCCACTTTTCGAAGTAGTCAAAAAGCACGAAAGACATTCTGGTAAAAGAGATTTTTTTTCGAGGAAAATTTTGACGCAGAAGGGGGTTTCCCCCCTTTTAGCCCCCGAGGGAGGGTCGGGCTTTGCTGAGGCGAGGCCGACCCTTCCTTGTTGACTAAACTTTGCGTGGGTGCGAGGTATATGAACAACTTGGAAACATCTTAAGGGTAGAAGCGACGTAGCTGTTGGATGTTCCATGCGTTGCCGTAGACCTCGCCTTGACTGTTGGCCAGCTTGTACGTTCCGGGCTTCAGAACTTTGGCGATGACGAATGGCCCCTCCCAGGGGGGCGTGAGCTTGTGCCTCCCTCGGGCGTCTTGCCGCAGCCGAAGCACCAGGTCGCCCACCTGGAGGTCTCGGGGTCGGACCCCTCGGGCATGGTAGCGTCGCAGGGACTGCTGATACCGCGCCGAGTGTAGTAAGGCCCTGTCCCGAGCCTCTTCCAGCTGGTCCAGCGAGTCTTCTCGGCTAGCTTGGTTGCTTTGATCGTCGTAGGCCCTCGTCCTCGGGGAGCCGTATTCCAGGTCAGTGGGCAAGACGGCCTCGGCCCCGTGGACCCGGAAGAACGGCGTGAAACCCGTGGCTCGGCTCGGCATTGTCCTCAGGCTCCAGACCACCGAGGGGAGTTCCTTCATCCATCGCTTGCCGAACTTGTTGAGGTCGTTGTAAATCCGAAGCTTGAGCCCTTGTAGAGTCATGCCGTTGGCACGCTCTACTTGCCCATTCGACATGGGATGAGCTACGGCAGCCCAGTCCACCCGGATGTGGTGATCCTCGCAAAAATCCAAGAATTTTCTGTCGGTGAACTAGGTGCCGTTGTCGGTGATGATGGAGTTTGGGACCCCGAAGCGATGGATGATGTTGGTGAAGAACGCCACCGCCTGCTCGGACCTGATGCTGTTCAGGGGTCGGACCTCGATCCACTTAGAGAATTTGTCGACGGCGACCAGCAGGTGCGTGTAGCCCCCGGGCGCCTTCTGCAGAGGGCCGACGAGGTCCAGACCCCACACAACGAAGGCCCAGGTGATGGGTATCGTCTGCAGAGCCTGAGCGGGCAGGTGGGTCTGCTTCGCATAGAATTGACACCCTTCGCAGGTGCGGACAATTCTAGTGGCGTCAGCCACCGCCGTCGGCCAGTAGAAGCCTTGCCAGAAAGCGTTTCCGACGAGAGCTCGAGGTGCTGCATGATGGACGCAAGCCCCCGAGTGTATCTCTTGCAGGAGTTCCTGACCTTCGGCGATAGAGATGCATCGCTGGAGGATGCCCGAGGGGCTGCGGTGGTAGAGCTCCTTCTCATCGCCCAGCAAGACGAACGACTTGGCGCGTCGCGCTACCCGCCGAGCCTCGGCTTGGTCCAGGGGTAGCTCTCCTTGGTGGAGATATTGCAGGTACGGGGTCTGCCAATCTCGATCAGGCGTGACCCCGCTCCGCTCCTCCTCGACGCGCAGCGCCTCGCCCTCGGGGGCCGAGGGTACCTCGGGCTGAACCGAGGACGCCTTGGGCTGGGCCGAGGGTACCTCGGACTCGGGCGTGTCGTTGATCTTGACGGAGGGTTGGTGCAGATCCCGGGAGAAGACGTCCGGGGGAACCGTCGTTCGCCCCGAGGCTATTTTTGCCAGCTCGTCCGCAGTCTCGTTGTAGCGCCGGGCGATGTGGTTAAGCTCGAGCCCGTAGAACTTGTCTTCCAGGCGCCGAACCTCATCGCAGTAGGCCTCCATCTTCGGGTCGCGGCAGTGGGAGTTCTTCATGACTTGGTCGATGACGAGCTGCGAGTCGCCGCGAGCATCGAGGCGTCGGACCCCTAGCTCGATGGCGATTCGCAATCCGTTGATCAGAGCTTCGTACTCAGCCACATGGTTGGACGCCGGGAAATGGAGGCGCAGCACGTAGCGTAGGTGTTTCCCGAGGGGCGAGACGAAGAGCAGGCCCGCGCCGGCTCCCGTCTTCATCAGCGACCCGTCGAAAAACATGGTCCAGAGCTCCGGTTGGATCGGAGCCGTCGGCAGCTGGGTGTCGACCCATTCGGCTACGAAGTCCGCCAATACCTGGGACTTGATGGCCTTCCGAGGGTTCTTGTACTCGGCGGCGGCGACAAGGTCCGCGTCGGCGGCGTCGCGTTTCACTTGCGACTTCTTCTTGCCTTTCTTCTTGGCGCCGCGCGGAGTAGACGCCTCGGGAGCCTCTTCCGACGGGCGGCCCTGGGGCTGCTTGTCCTTTCGAAAGATGGCCTCGACCACCTCCTGGCCAGAGGCGAACTTGGTGGCGATGTCCATCAGCTCGCTCGCCCTGGTGGGGGTCTTGCGACCCAACTTGCTCACCAGGTCACGGCAGGTGGTGCCGGCAAGGAACGCGCCGATGACATCGGAGTCGGTGATGTTGGGCAGCTCGGTGCGCTGCTTCGAGAATCGCCGGATGTAGTCCCGAAGAGACTCTCCCGGCTGTTGCCGGTAGCTTTGGAGGTCCCAGGAATTCTCGGGGCGCACGTACGTGCCCTGGAAATTGCCGGCGAAGGCTTGGACCAAGTCATCCCAGTTGGAGATCTGCCCCGGAGGCAGGTGCTCCAACCAGGCGCGAGCAGTGTCGGAGAGGAACATGGGGAGGTTGCGGATGATGAGGTTGTCGTCGTCCGTTCCACCCAGTTGGCAGGCCAGGCGGTAGTCTGCGAGCCACAATTCCGGCCTCATTTCTCCCGAGTACTTTATGATAGTAGTCGGGGGTCAGAACCAGGCCGGAAACGGCGCCCGCCGGATGGCCCGGCTGAAGGCCTGCGGACCGGGTGGTTCGGGCGAGGGACTCCGATCCTCCCCGCTGTCGTAGCGTCCCCCACGCCTGGGGTGGTAGCCTCAACGCACCCTTTCGTCGAGGTGGGCCCGACAGTCGCGACGATGGTGCTCGTTGCCGAGGTGGCCCGGGGCCGCAGGCGCGGTGTTGCGCGTGCGCCCGGTGTAGACCGAGGCTTCCCACATGAATCGGGAAGTCGCGGCATGAGGTTCCGAGGGGTACCCCTGCCTTCGGGAGGCAGAGCTCTCGGCCCGCCGGGCCGCAGCGCCTTCCAGGAGATTCTTGAGCTCTCCCTGGATTCGCCGACCCTCGGTGGTTGATGGTTCTGGCATCGCGCGGAGGAGCATCGCTGCGGCTGCCAGGTTCTGACCGACCCCGCTGGATGCGGGCGGCGGCCTGTCCCTGACGTCGTTGGCGACGCGGTGCTGGAAACCCTGGGGCAGGTGACGTATTTCTCCGGCCGGGGGTTGGCTCGCCCATACCTGCCCGATGTCCCGGCGGATCGACTCGAGCGCTCCTGCTCCCTCGTCGAGCCTGGCCTGCGCCCCGCGGACTTGCTCGAGCTGTGGGTCGTGACCCCCCGCTGGAACGGGGACCACAGCTAGCTCCCACGGGATGTCGGCGCGAGGCACCGGCCTAGGGAGATCACCGTCCTCCGGCATGCCGAGATGGTTGCCTTCGGAGGGATCCCCTAGCTCGACGTGGAAACATTCGCGGCTTGGGTCGCAGTCCTTGTCGTCAAGGCTGCGGCTGCCGTCGGAACAGTCGGAGAGGCAGTAGTCACATGCGGTCATAAAGTCCCGCATGGCACTGGGGTTGCCAAATCCAGAGAAATCCCGACAGACGCTGGGATTGTCATCTTCCTCGGACCCAGAGGGCCGGTAGGTCGAGACGTCCGTCAATCGGTCCCAAGGCGACCGCATACGAAACCCCAGAGGGGTTGCACTCGCCTCAACGTGAGCGCCCGCCAAAGCGAGGTCACTAGGCGGGTTGAGGCCGAGTTGAAATGACGTAGGATGGGAATCAGTCGGTACCTTTTGGTCGACGAGGAGCGACATAGTCACGTCGGGGACTGATTGCGCCGTCATCTTGGGTACGAGGGCGACGTCCTGCAGGCCTTCCGCGAGCGTGCTGGCGTCGTCCACTTGCTCAGGATTGGCGTGTCGCGGGGGGACGGTGCTCGCCTTCGTCTCGAACGCGAGGTCGACGCCCAACGCGCCCTCCGTTGGGGCGCTGGGGACGTCGATTCGCTCGACAGCCAACGGAGCGCGGCCTCCCGCTCGGCCTTGGTTGCCCCGCCTCCTCCTCCGATGGCGGGGGAGAGGACGGGGCGAGCTCGAATGTTGTTCTTCCACCACGCGGGGAAGACGTCGTCGATTCTGCCGCCGGCGGGCGGGCTGTCGGCCGCCATTGTCGTCGTCGCACGGCGGTGGAAGGAGTATCATGTCGTAGCTGCCGTCGAGAGACATGAACTCGAGACTCCCGAAACGGAGCACCGTCCCAGGTTGGAGAGGTCGTTGGAGACTGCCCATCTGGAGCTTGACGGGAAACTGCTCGTCAACACGCAGCAGGCCCCTACCTGGCGCGCCAACTGTCGGCGTTTCGAGACCGGGGGGTCCCTAAGCCGACGAGTGAGTGTGCCGCGTGCCCCAGCCCAGATGGGTCGAGCGCGTGGGCGAGCGTGAAGGGGGGAAAGCGAGGTGGCCGGCGGCGAGTCGTGAGAGAGGTGGAAATCCCGCGGCCTTCGTGTTCGTCCCGCGCCCAGGTCGGGTGCGCTTGCAGTAGGGGGTTACAAGCGTCCATGCGGGTGAGGGAAGCGAGCGGCCCCAAGAGAGCGCCTACCCCGTCCTCGTCCCCGCGCGGCCAACCTTCTCTAAGAAGGCTCTGGTCCTTCCTTTTATAGGCGTAAGGAGAGGATCCAGGTGTACAATAGGGGTGTAGCAGAGTGCTACGTGTCTAGCGGGGAAGAGCTAGCGCCCTAAGTACATGCCAATGTGGCAGCCGGAGAGATCTTGGCACCCAGCTGGTGTGGTGTCGTGGCTGTCGGAGGAGCAACGGAGCCTGGTGGAGGGACAGCTGTCGGAGCGGTTGGGTCCTTGCTGACGTCCCCCTGCTTCCATAAGGGAGCTGAGAGCCGCCGTCGTCATGGGGCTAGCGGGGCGCCATCATTGCCTATCTGGCGGAGCTAGCCAGATGGGACACCGGTCTTGTTCTCTGCGGCCCGAGTCGGCTCGGGGTAGGGTGATGATGGCGCTTCCTGTCGACGTGGTGGGCTTGTGCCCTAGGTCGGGCGACGTGGAGGCTCCTCCGAAGCCGAGGTCGAGTCTGTCCTTCATGGCCGAGGCCGAGCCCGAGCTCCTGGGTTGGGCGAGGCGGAGGTCATTCGGCAGAGGCCAGGGCGGAGTCCGACCCCTGGGGTCGGGCGAAGCGGAGTTCGTCGTCTTCCGGGGCCTTAGCCCGAGTCCGAGCCCTGGGTCGGGCGGAGCGGAGTTCGCCGTCTTCGGGGGCCTTAGCCCGAGTCCGAGCCCTGGGTCGGGCGGAGCGGAGTTCGCCGTCTTCCGGGGCCTTAGCCCGAGTCCGAGCCCTGGGTCGGGCGGAGCGGAGTTCGCCGTCTTCCGGGGCCTTAGCCTGAGTCCGAGCCCTGGGTCGGGCGGAGCGGAGTTCGCCGTCTTCCGGGGCCTTAGCCCGAGTCCGAGCCCTGAGTCGGGCGGAGCTTCCTATGGCGCCTTTGGCAAGGCCTGACTGCCTGTCAGTCTTCACTCTGTCAAGTGGCACTGCAGTCAGAATGGCGCAGGCGGCGCTGTCCTTCTGTCAGACCGGTCAGTGGAGCGGCGAAGTGACGGCGGTCACTTCGGCTCTGCCGGGGGGCGCGCGTCAGGATAAAGGTGCCAGGCTACCTTTGCGTTAAATGCTCCTGCGACTCAGTCGGTCGGCGCAGCGATTTAGTCAGGGTTGCTTCTTAGCGAAGGCAAGGCCTCGGGCGAGCCGAAGATGTGTCTGCCGTTAAAAGGGGGCCTCGGGCGAGACGAAAACCCCTCGGGGTCGGCTGCCCTTGCCCGAGGCTAGGCTTGGGCGAGGCGTGATCGAGTCGCTCGTATGGACTGATCCCTGACTTAATCGCACCCATCAGGCCTCTGCAGCTTTATGCTGATGGGGGTTACCAGCTGAGAATTAGGCGTCTTGAGGGTACCCCTAATTATGGTCCCCGACAGCAATGTACTCGGCTTCGGTGGTAGAAAGAGCGACCGAATTTTGCTTCTTTGAAGCCCAAGACACCAAGTATCTTCCCAAGAACTGGCAAGTCCCCAATGTGCTCTTTCTATTAATTTTACACCCTGCCCAATCGGCATCCGAATAACCAATTAAATCAAATGTGGATCCCCTAGGGTACCATAGCCCAAACTTAGGAGTATAAGCCAAATATCTCAAGATTCGTTTTACGGCCGTAAGATGATATTCCTTAGGGTCGGCTTGGAATCTTGCACACATGCATACGGAAAGCATAATGTCCGGTCGAGATGCACATAAATAGAGTAATGAACCTATCATCGACCGGTATACCTTTTGATCGACGGATTTACCTCCCGTGTCGAGGTCGAAATGCCCATTGGTTCCCATGGGTGTGTTGATGGGCTTGGCATCCTTCATCCCAAACTTGTTTAGAATGTCTTGAGTATACTTCGTTTGGCTGATGAAGGTGCCCTCTTGGAGTTGCTTCACTTGAAATCCTAAGAAATACTTCAACTCCCCCATTATCGACATCTCGAATTTCTGTGTCATGATCCTACTAAATTCTTCACATGTAGATTCGTTAGTAGACCCAAATATAATATCATCAACATAAATTTGGCATACAAACAAATCGTTGTCAAGAGTTTTAGTGAATAAAGTAGGATCGGCCTTTCCGACTTTGAAGCCATTAGCAATAAGGAAATCTCTTAGGCATTCATACTATGCTCTTGGGGCTTGCTTGAGCCCATAAAGCGCCATAGAGAGCTTATAGACATGGTTAGGATACTCATTGTCTTCAAAGCCGGGAGGTTGCTCAACATAGACCTCTTCCTTGATTGGTCCGTTGAGGAAGGCACTCTTCACGTCCATTTGGTAAAGCTTGAAGCCATGGTAAGTAGCATAGGCCAATAGTATACGAGTTGACTCAAGCCTAGCTACGGGTGCATAGGTTTCACCGAAATCCAAACCTTCGACTTGTGAATATCCCTTGGCCACAAGTCGGGCTTTGTTCCTTGTCACCACACCATGCTCATCTTGTTTGTTGCGGAAGACCCACTTGGTTCCTACAACATTTTGGTTAGGACGTGGAACTAAATGCCATACCTCGTTCCTAGTGAAGTTGTTGAGCTCCTCTTGCATCGCCATCACCCAATCCGAATCTTGTAGTGCTTCCTCTACCCTGTGTGGCTCAATAGAGGAAACAAAAGAGTAATGCTCACAAAAATGTGCAACACGAGATCTAGTGGTTACCCCCTTATGAATGTCACCGAGGATGGTGTCGATGGGATGATCTCGTTGGATTGCTTGGTGGACTCTTGGGTGTGGCGGTCTTGGTTCTTCATCCTCCTTGTCTTGATCATTTGCATCTCCCCCTTGATCATTGCCGTCATCTTGAGGTGGCTCATCTTTTTGATCTTCTTCTTCATCAACTTGAGCCTCATCCTCATTTTGAGTTGTTGGAGATGCTTGCATGGAGGAGGATGGTTGATTTTGTGCATTTGGAGGCTCTTCGGATTCCTTAGGACACACATCCCCAATGGACATGTTCCTTAGCGCGATGCACGGAGCCTCTTCTTCACCTATCTCATCAAGATCAACTTGCTCTACTTGAGAGCCGTTAGTCTCATCAAACACAACGTCACAAGAAACTTCAACTAGTCCTGAGGACTTGTTAAAGACTCTATATGCCCTTGTGTTTGAATCATATCCTAGTAAAAAGCCTTCTACAGTCTTAGGAGCAAATTTAGATTTTCTACCTCTTTTAACAAGAATAAAGCATTTGCTACCAAAGACTCTAAAATATGAAATATTGGGCTTTTTACCAGTTAGGAGTTCATATGATGTCTTCTTGAGGATTCGGTGTAGATATAACCGGTTGATGGCGTAGCACGCGGTGTTGACTGCCTCAGCCCAAAACCGATCCAAAGTCTTGTACTCATCAAGCATGGTTCTTGCCATGTCCAGTAGAGTTCTATTCTTCCTCTCCACTACACCATTTTGTTGTGGCGTGTAGGGAGAAGAGAACTCATGCTTGATGCCCTCCTCCTCAAGGAAGCCTTCAATTTGTGAATTCTTGAACTCCATCCCATTATCGCTTCTTATTTTCTTGATCCTCAAGCCGAACTCATTTTGAGCCCGTCTCAAGAATCCCTTTAAAGTCTCTTGGGTTTGAGATTTTTCCTGCAAAAAGAATACCCAAGTGAAGCGAGAATAATCATCCACAATAACTAGACAGTACTTACTCCCGCCGATGCTTATGTAAGCAATCGGGCCGAATAGGTCCATGTGTAGGAGCTCCAGTGGCCTGTCAGTCGTCATGATGTTCTTGTGTGGATGATGAACACCAACTTGCTTCCCGGCTTGGCACGCGCTACAAATCCTGTCTTTCTCAAAATGAACATTTGTTAATCCTAAAATGTGCTCTCCCTTTAGAAGCTTATGAAGATTCTTCATTCCAACATGGGCTAGTCGGTGGTGCTAGAGCCAACCCATGTTAGTCTTAGCAACTAAGCAAGTGTCGAGTTCAGCTCTATCAAAATCTACCAAGTATAGCTGACCCTCTAACACTCCCTTAAATGTTATTGAATCATCACTTCTTCTAAAGACAGTGACACCTACATCAGTAAATAGACAGTTGTAGCCCATTTTACATAATTTAGATACGGAAAGCAAATTGTAATCTAATGAATCAACAAGAAAAACATTGGAAATGGAATGGTCAGGAGATATAGCTATTTTACCCAAACCTTTGACCAAACCTTGGTTTCCATCCCCGAATGTGATAGCTCGTTGGGGATCTTGGTTTTTCTCGTAGGAGGAGAACATTTTCTTCTCTCCTGTCATGTGGTTTGTGCACCCGTTATCGATGATCCAACTTGAGCCCCCGGATGCATAAACCTACAAAACAAATTTAGTTCTTGACTTTAGGTACCCAAACGGTTTTGGGTCCTTTGGCATTAGACACAAGAACTTTGGGTACCCAAACACAAGTCTTGGAGCCCTTGTGTTTGCCCCCAACAAACTTGGCAACTATCTTGCCGGATTTGTTAGTTAAAACATAAGATGCATCAAAAGTTTTGAATGAAATGTCATGATCATTTGATGCACTAGGAGTTTTCTTCTTAGGCAACTTAGCACGGGTTGGTTGCCTAGAGCTAGATGTCTCACCCTTATACATAAAAGCATGATTAGGGCCAGAGTGAGACTTCCTAGAGTGAATTCTCCTAATCTTGCTCTCGGGATAACCGGCAGGGTACAAAATGTAACCCTCGTTATCCTGAGGCATGGGAGCCTTGCCCTTAACAAAGTTGGTCAATTTCTTAGGAGGGGCATTAAGTTTGACATTGCCTCCCTGTTGGAAGCCAATGTCATCCTTAATGCCAGGGCGTCTCCCATTATAGAGCATGCTTCTAGCAAATTTAAACTTTTCATTTTCTAAGTCATGCTCATTTATTTTAGCATTAAGTTGAGCTATGTGATCATTTTGTTTCTTAATTAAGGTTAGATGGTCATGGATAGCATCAACATCAATGTCTCTACATCTAGTGCAAATAGTGACATGCTCAGTGGTAGATGTAGAGGGTTTGCAAGAATTAAGTTCAACAATCTTAGCACACAATATATCATTTTTATCTCTAAGATCGGAAATTGTAACATTGCAAACATTTAATTCTTTAGCCTTAGCAATTAATTTCTCATTTTTAATCCTAAGGCTAGCAAGAGTAACATTTAATTCTTCAATCTTAGCAAGTAAATCAACATTATCATCTCTAAGATTGGGAATTGAAACATCACAAACATTTGAATCAACTTTAGCTAACAAATTAGCATTCTCATTTCTAAGGTTGTCAATAGTCTCATGGCAAGTGCTTAGCTCACTAGATAGTTTTTCACATTTTTCCACTTCTAGAGCATAAGCATTTTTAACCTTAACATGCTTTTTATTTTCTTTAATAAGGAAGTCCTCTTGAGAGTCCAAGAGATCATCCTTCTCATGAATAGCACTAATCAATTCATTTAATTTTTCTTTTTGTTGCATGTTTAGGTTGGAAAAAAGGGTACGCAAATTATCCTACTCATCACTAGCATTATCATCACTAGAGGACTCATATTTAGTGGAGGATTTGGATTTAACCTTCTTCTTTTTGCCATCCTTTGCCATGAGGCACTTGTGGCCGACGTTGGGGAAGAGAAGTCCCTTGGTGATGGCGATGTTGGCGGCGTCCTCGTCGGAGGAGGAGTCGGTGGAGCTCTCGTCGGAGTCCCACTCGCGGCACACATGGGCATCGCCGCCCTTCTTCTTGTGGTACCTTTTCTTTTCCTTTCTTCTCCCCTTCTTGTCGTCGCCTTTGTCACTATCACTAGAAATAGGACATTTAGCAATAAAGTGACCGGGCTTACCACACTTGTAGCAAACCTTCTTGGAGCGGGGCTTGTAATCCTTCCCCTCCTTTGCTTGAGGATTTGGCAGAAGCTTTTGATGATAAGCGGCATTTCCTCATTGTCGAGCTTGGAGGCGTCGATTGGTTGTCTACTTGATGTAGACTCCTCCTCCTTCTCCTCCATTGCCTTGAATGCCACCGGTTGTGCTTCGGGCGTGGAGGTGGTGCCTTGCTCGATGATTTTCTTTGAACCTTTAATCATTAGCTCAAAGCTCACAAATTTTCCTATAACCTCCTCGGGAGACATTAGCTTGTATCTAGGATCACCTCGAATTAATTGAACTTGCGTAGGGTTAAGAAAGACGAGAGATCTAAGAATAACCTTGACCATCTCATGGTCATCCCATTTTTCGCTCCCGAGGTTGCGCACTTGGTTCACCAAGGTCTTCAAGCGGTTGTACATTGCTTGTGGATCTTCCCCTTGGTGAAGCATGAAGCGACCGAGCTCCCCCTCGATCGTCTCCCGCTTGGTGATCTTTGTCACCTCGTCTCCTTCGTGCGCGGTCTTGAGTACGTCCCAAATTTCCTTCGCACTCTTTAACCCTTGCACCTTATTGTACTCCTCTCGCCTTAGAGAGGCGAGGAGTATAGTGGTGGCTTGGGAGTTAAAGTGATGGATTTGGGCTACTTCGTCCGAGTCGTAGTCTTCATCCCCTACGGATGGTACTTGTACACCAAACTCAACAACATTCCATATGCTTGTGTGGAGTGAGGTTAGATGATGCCTCATTTTGTCACTCCACATATTATAATCTTCACCGTCAAAAACCGGTGGTTTGCCTAATGGAACGGAGAGTAAAGGAGTACGCTTTGAAATATGGGGATAGCGTAGGGGAATCTTACTATACTTCTTGCGCTCATGGCGCTTAGAAGTGACGGACGGCGCGTCGGAGCCGGAGGTCGATGGTGATGAAGAGTCGGCCTCGTAGTAGACCACTTTCCTCATTCTCTTGTGCTTGTCACCTCTCCGATGCGACTTATGGGAAGAGGATTTCTTTTCCTTCCCTTTCCCTTTGTTGGAGGAGTCTTTCTTCTCCTTCCTCTTGTTGCAGGACTCTTCCGATGAAGTCTCCCCATGGCTTGTAGTGGGCTTGTCGCCGGTCTCCATCTCCTTCTTAGCGTGATCTCCCGACATCACTTCGAGCGGTTAGGCTCTAATGAAGCACCGGGCTCTGATACCAATTGAAAGTCGCCTAGAGGGGGGGTGAATAGGGCGAAACTGAAATTTACAAAGTTAATCACAACTACAAGCCAGGTTAGCGTTAGAAATATAAACGAGTTCGAGAGAGAGGGCGCAAAACAAATCGTGAACGAATAAAGAGCGAGACACGATGATTTGTTTTACCGAGGTTCGGTTCTCGCAAACCTACTCCCCGTTGAGGAGGCCACAAAGGCCGGGTCTATTTCAACCCTTTCCCTCTCTCAAACGGTCCCTCGGACCGAGTGAGCTTCTCTTCCCAAATCAACCCGGAACAAAACTTCCCCGCAAGGACCACCACACAATTGGTGTCTCTTGCCTCGGTTACAATTGAGTTTTGATCACAAGGACAAATGAGAAAGAAAAGAAGCAATCCAAGCGCAAGAGCTCAAATGAACACAACAAATCTCTCTCGCTAGTCACTAGAGCTTTGTGTGGAATTGGAGAGGATTTGGTCACTTTGGTGTGTCTAGAATTGAATGCTAGAGCTCTTGTAAGTAGTTGGAAGGTGGAAAACTTGGATGACTTGAATGAGGGTTGGTTGGGGGGTATTTATAGCCCCAACCACCAAACTAGCCGTTTGGTGAGGGCTGCTGTCCAATGGCGCACCGGACAGTCCGGTGCGCCACCGAACAGTGTCCGGTGCGCCAGCCACGTCACCCGGCCGTTAGGGTTCGACCGTTGGAGCTCTGACTGGTGGGGTCGCCTGGCTGTCCGGTGGCGCACCGGACAGGTACTGTAGACTGTCCGATGCGCCGTCTCGCGCGTGCCTGACTTCTACGCGCTCTGGCGCGCATTTAATGCGTCTGCAGGTGACTGTTGGCGCCGAAGTAGTCGTTGCTCCGCTGGCTCACCGGACAGTCCGGTGTGCACCGGACATGTCTGGTGAATTATAGCGGAGCGGATTCCCGAAGCTGACGAGTTCAGAGTCGCTCTCCTCTGGAGCACCGGACACTGTCCGGTGGTACACCGGATAGTCCGGTGAATTATAGCGGAGCCCTCTGAAAATTCTCGAAGGTGAAGAGTTCAGTTTGGAGTACCCTGGTGCACCGGACAGTTCGGTGCGCCAGACCAGGGCTGCCTTCGGTTATCCCTTGCTCTTTTTGTTGAACCATTTTCTTGGTCTTTTTATTGGCTTTTTGTGAACCTTTGGCACCTGTATAACTTATAGACTAGAGCAAACTAGTTAGTCCAATTATTTGTGTTGGACAATTCAACCATCAAAATCAGTTTAGGAAATAGGTGTAAGCCTAATTCCCTTTCACTTCTCCCATTAGCCATTCTATGAAAAAACTCATTATTTCCATCACCTTTAAGAAGCCAAGACTCATGATACCTTTGTATCCAATATAGTTCCTCTTACTCAAGCATACTCATATGCTCACTTAGCAAACAAGCTCTTTGTTCCAATTGGTAAGCATCCAAATCCATATACTCCTCAATTTGCTCAAAAGAGAGCAAGGTTTGTTGAATTTGACATTTCTTCCTTTTCTTTTCAACCTTCTTATTTCAACCCCATCCCTTGAGAAAATGCTTGCATAATCTTTATTTTTGTTGGATTTTATCTAGGGCACTTCTGACCCTACATGCTTTGTCCCAAATTGCTTTAATAATATCTTTAAAATCAGGGTGTGATAACCATTCGTTCTCAAAATGAAACTCTTGATTTTTTATCGCATTATTAGGTTCTGTCATCAAAATCAAAGGATTATGATCAAACATGATTCTGGGAAGTTTTTTGATATGAACCAGGGGAAAGTGATTTTCCCACTCCTTCATTAACACCCTATCCAACTTAATCAAAGTTGGATTTTTTTATTGTTGGACCATGTGTAACTGCCACCAGACATGAAAATATCAATCAAGTCGTTTTCATGAATAACATTACTAAACAGATTATAATGTCTATGCAGACCTCCATTTTTATTCTTATCCGACGAAAATCTCACAATATTAAAATCACCCCAACAATATTGGGCTCCTTGTTTTTTCACAAAATTCAGCCAACTCCCACAGAAAGTTATTTTTATCAATATCATGAGCTCGACCCTAAACAACCATCAAGTCCCATTTAAACAATCTTTTTATCCCAGATCTTCACCTTAATCATGAAATCACCTTGATCAAAAGCACCCACATATAAATCATCATGCTTGATCCCCACTAAGATCCCACCCGACTTCCCTTTGGAAGGCAACAAACCCACATATAGTCATTAAAAGGATCAACCTTCATACTGATCTTGTCACTAAGCTCCTCTATCATAGTTTCTTGGAAACTAATGAAAAAATTATACTGTAACATCAGATTCTTGATATATATAGACATCCCTTTTTCCTCAGTCCGTTGCAACTCCACAAAAGGTCATTCATGGAGAAACAAAAATTTTTAGTCATCTTCATTAGTAGGCATTTTTCCCATTACCTTTCCTCTTCTTTCGAAGGTCAAAATTTTCATCTACCTTAAAGGAAGGAGACATTCTTTTGCTTTTCAATTTTTCTTTCTTCTTTCTAGATTGAACCAGCATAAAGCCATCAGGATCCACTTCTTCATCTTGATATTCATTTTCATTTTCCATCATTCTAATTACCAAACAAATGTCGAGGCGGCACCACCACCGCGACCTTCCTCACTTCCAGAGTTAAAGTTCAGAACATGAAAAAACAAAACAAATGCTAGAAGAGAAGACTGTAAAAACACATAGTATTACACGAGTGGATACATAAAACACAGCTATGCAACAATTCATTTATCGTAGTTAAAAATTACAAAACAATACCAAAAAAACAAACATAGAAACAAGGTAACCCCGAAAAGGATGAATCGAAAAGCCTAAAAAACCCTAAGGAGAGATTCAGAGACTCGTAATAAGGCATAGTCATCGGCTCCGACAACCATGCATGCATGACCATATTAAACTCAGAGCGATCGTGGTCGTTTAGAAACAAAGCATGGCGGAGGACGTGACGGCCGCGACCAGCACGACCATGGCAAGGCCAGTGCCACCCAACATGCTCGGGCTGCCGCTCTCGTGGTCAGCGGCCGGGCCAGGAGACTCCGCTGGCGAGTCCGAAGTGTGGGCCGGCTCAGGCGGGCTGTTGGCCGATGCGCCGCCGGCCTCGGCCGTCGACGGCTCCTCTGCGGCACCAGCCTCGCTTGCGGAAGGCTCTTTCGAGGCGGCACCACCACCGCTGCTACTATCGGGCGATACTGCAGCCTCAGCCTCCGACGGGGACTTGGAAGGGCTGGCCGATGATGAGTCCTCGGGGGCACTTGTAGGGGCCTCCTCTGACGCAGCGCTCTCGTTAGGTGAGGCGGCACCGGACTCAGACCCGGAGGTAGGTGCCTCGGAAGGTGACGCCTCTGAGTTGGAGGCCGTGGAAGCAGGGGCCTTAGCGGGGGTAGCCGCACCATCCTCAGACGATGCCGTGGGGGCCTTCTCAGACTTGTCGGGCGACGTGCTGGGTGCCTTTGACGGTGTGGAGGCCGAATGCTTTGGCGAGGCAGCCGGCGCCTCATCCGCAGCGAACGACACGACAGCGGAGGCGATGACGACGAGGAAGACGGTGAGGGCGAGAGCACGGGCCATGGTCGGTCGCTCGATCGGTTTCCCAGCTGGTGTGCGGTGGTCACGGCATGAGAAGAAGCCAATGTCGCGCGGGAGCTATATAAGCGACGACGAAGGGGGAATGTGCTGACCGGCGAGAGGGACGCGGTGGAGTCGTTGGCTATGTTTGGGGGTCCCTCTGTGCGTCTCGTCATCCTGCATGCACGGGCCTCCTCCACCTTCGGTGACGGTGGCGCGTGCCATACGGAGGCATCATGAGAAAAAGGGCAGGTATTTTTGGTCTATTTCTTTGTGGTTGTTGTATTTGCACTCTCTCGTATCTTACGGTTGTACAAGTTCGTGAGCTTGACAATTGGTAGCGACAGCAGTAGGGACGCCCCAGTAAGATAGCCCCAGAAGCACCTCCCATGTTCACTTCAGATTAAAACTAGTTGTTCGAACCGTTGCGGCTGCAATTCATAGAGACAAAACAATGTAGAAGCAGTAAAAGCCGGTACAAATTAAAGCTAAGCGAACAAGCTGTCCATCTACACCCCAAGCTATTTCTCTCCTTCCATGGCGACATGGATGGTCAAACAAATTTACAACTTTCGAGGATAGCTAGCTAGTCATACACCTCTGGATTTGCGATGGGGAACAACTCAACCGCTCAGTCGTGCTGCTCTCGCCGGCCAGCGCAACGTGGTAGACCGTGCGCTCGAACTTACTGTATCATGGCGGTGTGCGTGGCCAGGGAGCGTGACTAGTTCTTGTTGTTGACATCCAGCCCCACGCCATGCACGCTCTAGGTGATGGGGCCTAAAAAGTGAAAGCTCTCTTGTGGGTTTTGGTGGTTTAGATGACAACCCAATTAAAAGACTAACAGGTGTGCTAAGTGTTGAACATGTGCTGAGTGCAAAGCATGTAGAGTTCAACACAAGTGTTCAAGTGTGATGGTCCAAAGGCTGAGATGGTTATGGACATCACAAGTGAAGGAGAATGCTGCTTAAGTGAGACTCGGTGTGCATATCTTGGAGACAACTGATCAAGTCAAGGATGGAGGCAAGAAGAGCTTTAAGGTACCGAGTGCACGGGAGAAGGTCAAGGAGGCCGAGGAACCCAAAGCCAAGGGTGAAGAAAAAGACTTGCTAAGTCAAGGTTGATCGAGTTGAGAAAAGCTATGGTGTATCAAGGATCACTACCTAAGGATATAACTTACAACCATTGAGGTAACATCTATGGTTGTATGGTGTAAGTCATAAGGCTCAAGATCAACCTCAAGGAGTCAACAAGGTCACTAGACGGACAAGTAGTGTCAAAGCCAGAACCTGGAAGCAACTCAACAGAGCTAAGTTCACTTTGACCTTTAGTTTTTATTGTTCCTATGTTTGGATATGTTCTATGTGACCATTTTAGGGTGTTGGGGCTCATAGATGACAATCTAGATCAAGTCAAGTTGAATTGATGGTTTGGAGTCCAACATCAACCTTAAACATGCCAATAATGGGTAAAACGATGGGGAAAAAAAGAAGGTTTGAGTGTTCAACTATGTTGCATACACCTTTTAATACATGTTTGGTGCTTTGGTTTGTTCTCTAACTCAGCTTGTAGATAAAGTGCCATTTTGAGCTCTGTTTGAGGAGAAACAGAAAATCTAAGAAAAGAATGGGAAAAGGTAACTTTTTGGGACTTAGTCAATTGGATTATACTCTAATTGTGTGTATAAGTCACAAGAAAGTCTTCCCAAGAGTTGAGTTTGATTGGAAAAGAAATAGAGAAAAGGGACTCACTGCAACCTGTCTGTGTGAACGGGACCTGCTACAGTAATGGGCCTGTGCACTAAGAGTGAATTGGCTGGTCTCGGGTATTTTGGGTAAAAACCATCAGACTCTCAACAATGTCAGTCATGTACATCATACCATCTATAGGGCCTCTACAGAACTTGGTCTGTGGTGCACCGGACCTACTATAGGACTTAGTCCGTGGCACACAGGACCTGCTACAGGACTGGTCCGGTGCACCAATGGCTAGCCGTTTTAGAGAAGGAAATCACCAATCAGATCTTGGACAGGGGGCACACGGACCCCATCCGATGGTGCAGTCCGGTGCACCCGTAGTTAGCCTAGTTTTGGCATCTTTTTGCAAGGAAAGGGCAACAACTAGAGGCTCTTTTGGGGCTATAAAGAACCCCTAGGTACCCATAATCAAGTGTCCAAGGCTGCCAAGTGCAGCAATACTTTGTAGGCACATTGTGAATCATTTCTGTCCTCCTCTCTTGTGTACTTCTCTCTAGTTTGTGTATTGGCGTAGTTATAAGACAAGAGAGAGAGAGAGTAGAGGAGTGCTGCTGCAAGTTAGAGTGAGCAAGATCTTGAGCAAGGGAGTACTGTTACTCTGTTGGAGTGCTGTGAATACTTGTAAATAGTCATGGCTCTATTGTAACAAACCTCGACATAGTGGAAGACTCAATCTGTCACCTGGTGACGAGTTAAAATAGACTCCAAGCCAAGGTTTGGCTAACTCCAACAAGAACTAGGCAAGCATTTTAGACTTGGCTGAACCACAGGATAAACCCATGTGTCTGTGTGCTCTGCTCTGTGCTGTGTTTTGTCTCTTTGTCTTGATTACTTTTCTACTTGCACTTCAATACATATATGTGGTATAAGTTGTCTTTGAAGTGCAGGATATTTTGAGACATGAACTTCAATTCTGCTACAACCTACTCGACGTGATATTCCTTTTGCTACAACCAGACTTCGAGTAGAGTTAGATTTTCATTTTTTAAGTGATAATTTTTATTCGTTTATTCACCCTCCCTCTAAACGACATCTAGATCTTGTTCCCGGGCAAAGTGAACTTTCAAAAAGTGAGCACCTCCAGCTCATGTCTTATTTGGATACTCTCGTATTTAGATGGATTAGGGTGTAAATTAGTTTAAGTTACACCCAATCCATCTCAATACATATAGATTAAGATGAATACTAGAGTATCCAAACAAGACTTCAAGGTTGGTTTCCTCTTCGCATGGGAAGTCTATTGGAGCTCCATCGGTAGCGTGTTTGCGGTTCTGTAATCTCATTATTGCTCTGGATCAACGATGATGGCGCAACTAGAGTCATAAAATGTTTAGTTTATGATCATAAATTATCACACCATAAGTTTATTGTACCACAATTTTTAGCAGTTGTTTGGTTCATTGCCACAATTGTAAGGTCGTATCTAGCAACTTACTCATCCTATCTCTCATGCTATCTCCTATTTTCAAACATCACTTTGTAAATAGTGCATTCTACAGTACAAAACAATGTTTTGCATGACCATATTAACAATATGATAAATGCAACATAATGTACCGCATCTTTTTTAGTATTGTGTTGTGTCACACGTTATAAACTTATTCTTTTTACTAAACTTATTCTCTGTTAGCTTCGGCTTATTAAAGATGATACATGGTAAACTATCTCTAATTTTAGGGTTAGTTTGGATGATGAGACACTTTTCCAGGAACAGTCTATTGATCCTAGTTCATCATGTACCATTTCTAAGTTTAGTTTTTTCTTTACCATTTGGATCCTATGAATTGAACTCCATTCTAATAGTCGTAATTTAGGCACATGTCAATTAAGCTAATATTATTTTATGTGAAATATATTTGTATATTGTTGTTGATCGTATAGAGAAGGTATTTTTGTACCACATTTTTATTATAGGAAGCGATTCGAATAGTATGTTATAATTTGCAGGGTAGAAATATAGCATAGAGATACTGTCGGAGGGGAAACCCTAAGATTGTATAAACACAAGGATTAGAGTGGTTTGCCTAAGATGAGGAGGGGGCTTAGGGATTTGCCTAACCGATTGGATGAACACAAGGATTAGAGTGGTTTGGATCGTCGAAACGTAATACCCTACATCCACTATGAGTTGTATCGCTTTAAGAGTCGAGAGTCTGAGCATCTCCTCCCCTGCTACGGTGCAAGTGTCACCCCCTTTTATAGTCCAAGGGGGCATGTTACAAGGGAGCTAGGCCCATGGGCCCAAGAGTAATTACAAAGTAGGATGTGAGGCATCGGATAAGCCCGACGACGCTAGATCTTCCTGAGCGCGTATCTCCTCTTGGTCGTCGTGCTGTCTCCTGATATCCTATCCTCCCGCTTCATCTAATCAGGGCACATGCTTAGCCCATGGAGTAGGTTGCAGCGTAGTTTGATACGCTGTCGTGCGTAGAGGTGGACGATGTCTTCCCATCTCCTCCACCTCTCTTCATGCCTCAGTAACGCACAAGAAACAGTGGAAGTCATAATGAAGGGCGCCTAGGCGACGCATTGGGTCAATATTCTTGCCTTGGTAACGTGCGGGTAACAGTAAAATCCGCACGTTGCAGTCCTGACGCGCCGCACACATTCGGTGCAGGGGATACACTACCCGCTGTTGGTGCGGGTAAGTATGCATTCCATCTGCACCTAATGCTGGCGGGCCCTATGTCATAGGCTTACGTCAGATACCGTCCGACGCCCTACGTCAAGTGCGTCTGGCCACGTGTCGGCACCAGACCTTTTCTTGGACAAGGAGCAAGCCCGGGAATAAGTGGTGACACGACATTCCTAGGCCCTCCCTAACTGTGGACCCGGGGCATACCCGATGAAGCCCTAACCTCAGTTGCATCGGTCCGGACATGTGGCGACACCAGACCTCACCTAGCTTGAGGTCCAGATGGTATATACTAGGTCCGGAACTACCCTGGAGATTCGGTGCTACAACCAGAGTGTCTTCTTTCCAGAGTAGTGGGGCCCCTCCAGACCCCCTTCTCTAGAGATCCGATGGGCTCACGAGGAGGTCCGGCTTCCACTCGCAATGACCTAGATCTATAGTTGAGGTTGCTGATTCCTTCCTTTATGAGGCTTGTGACGGTGGTGGTCCAGCCCAGGAAACAAGCCTAGGTCGGGCCACAACTTCATATGATGGGCCTTAACCCCGTGTCAGGCCGGCCACCCAGAAATCCTCAATGGTAGCCATTGGGGTTTCACCTTGACCTAGCAGGAGTAGGTACCCCATATTTAGGGTACCAAGATACATTAAATCAATTTCTATTTCCCAACCTATGAATTTGTGGTAGACTTATATTTAAGATTTGAAAAGTGACGGAATGTCAAATTCCAAATCAAATAGCCTACTTTATTAAATAAATTCCAATTGCTCTATAATAAATATATCCAAATGATACCTTACAAAATTTCAAAGTACAGAAGATGCTGGAGTTTGAGCTTCACAAGCATAGTACCAGGGTCCACATCTCTGATAATTGATATATATATATATATATATCCTCGATGAATGACATATGATATCTTAAATAAATATTATATGACTAACAATCGTATCGATCGTATGCACAAATATCTCTATTATATAAAATATCAGTTTGCACGGTTCTACGGTCCTCGTGCATTATGTTCTCTCTTTCTACACTACGCAGGAAAAATAAGGTAAAATTCTGAATAAGTGGATTCAACTTTTGATTATTGGCTTCATATTAACATTCACCTAACCAACAATATACATATGTGATATATAAAAATCGTAGCACAACATCTGACTAGTAAATGTATAATAGTTCGTTTGAATGCATATATTAGTGCATCGAAATCAAAATTTTGTTGTTTGGTTATATCTCTACTACTAATTAAGTGAGTAGTGTAGGCGTCCAACACCGCATGGCGCACGGTTCTGCCATATCGCGCCGCGGACCCTCCTCCCTTCTGCTCCCCGCCATCACCGCCGATCCGCCCTCGCCCCCCATCCCCCGCCAATCTCGGCGTCTGCGCCCTCTCGTCCGTGGCCCACATGCTCCGTCCTCGCCCCCATCCCCCGCCAATCTCGCCGTCGGCGCGCCGCTCGCCATCCCCGCAGGCCATCATTGCGTGCGCGCCCATGCCCCGCCTCCGTAGCCCCTGTCATCGGCGCCAGATCCGCATTTGCCTCTGCCTCAGATCCCTACGGCGCGATGCGAGGGAACGGCCCATGCCCCATGCCCCGCCCCGTCCACACGAATGCCCCTGCGTGCCCCCGCCTTCCCCCGACCGCGATTGCAGCAGTAACGTGCCCCCATCCTCTCCCCGCGTGCACCGCACCCATCCCCGACCGCGATTCCAAGCTCGGTGTTGACTACCATTGATGGCGCCCAGCCTGCCCTCGCCCTCGCCCCTGCCTCGGCATCCCCCTCCGTGCCATCCTCGCCCACACGCCTCAGCGCAGGTCTTCGACCACCGCTACTTCTTCCCCCCACACCCAGTCTTCGGATATGTGCGCGGACAGGAAGGGCATGTGGGTGTCGCTGCCACCGCCGTTCTAGGGATGGCAGGGCGGGTAGAGGAGACAAGCAAGGTCAGCTGTGTCGGCAAGGAGCGCCTCGTGGTTCCCTGCACGAACTCGCTGGAGTCACGCTTGACAGCTTGGGCCAAGTTCATGGCGATGTGGGTAGAGTACTTACTTTGTGTTGTATTCTCCACGTTTGTGCCCTTGTCGAGACAGCTGCCACGAAGACTGCCCCGGCAAGCACTGCGGCTCCTACGCGGGCCTCATTGAGATTATGTTGCCTTTGTGTTTACCTGCAGGTAATTTGTAATCTGCAAACTGCATTTGCTGATCGACCTGAAGTGCTGATAATGGTTGTTGCACTGTCTGAGAGTTTTGAGTCATTGTATAAGACAGAGGTTCGTTATTTCTGTCTGTCCCTGTAGGATCTTGCATTTTATGTTCATAAGAACCTTTCATTATGGTATTGTTAATGTG
The DNA here is from genome assembly GCA_029449295.1 of Zea luxurians. NCBI lineage: Eukaryota > Viridiplantae > Streptophyta > Magnoliopsida > Poales > Poaceae > Zea > Zea luxurians. Next base: position 26,798,719 of record JAOPSE010000011.1, on the reverse strand, counting down.
TCTTAAAGCTTAGTTTTGCACTAGTCCAGCCTCTGCTATGCCCACAAGGTGGCCCTCTTCCTCGATAGGTAATTTGCTATCATGGCTTCACCCCTCTTCTCTTCTCCTGCATTGATCGAGGTCGCTAGGTGACCCTGGGTGTCTAGAAATGGTTGCCCGGTGGTTAAAGATGATCGTGTAGGTTGAATTCCAAATTATGTCGACCTGATAGGAAGTTATTGGGGGAAGATAGGAAGCACCAAAGCAGATTGGATGAGAACAAGGGCTCTATTATTCTTAATTTCACCAATTTGTGTGCAATGTGGAATTATGCTAATGTGCAATGGCCCCATTCTGTAGGGTGCTTGTCATGCCTGCAAAGATGTGCCTTAGTTCAGTGCACAATACAAAGGGCCACCTTCATTCAAGCATTGCAACTTCATAACAAAAGGTTTTGCTTCGTGTAAAGGTAGCACTGCTTGCTCACGTTAATCTTCCCTATGCCTACATCTATGTTTTGGTTTTGCTGACCTGCATGAATACAACCACTTGTTTTGGTCCTCGGTATGTTTTCTATGTTTTGGTTTTTCTAATCTGCATTGGAAGACATGCCTTCGGTCATCAATAAGACGATGTTGATACCTGCCAGGTTCAACATAATGAAAACACTGAGAGAAAACATTATGGAAGGTTCGAGCGAACAACAAAAAGATGGAAATTCACCATATTCCAGCAGCCTCAAATTTGGACTTCCAGTCAGCTTCATAGACCTCCTGGAAAATGTCCTTAAACCTGCAAAGTCACATAATATCAAAACGGAAATACACACACATACATATAGGACCAATTGTCTATATACAAGCAAAAGGTAATAAGAGCATATAAAGATGTAAGCACCTGCCATCATATTTTTTTCAGGATTGTGTTTTTGGTGCTAAGGTAGAACATCCATTTCTTCTCATAAGCAGTTGTCATAGAAGCCTCGGCAAAAGCTCGGATTGACTATCCATAGCAATTAAAAAGATGTTCAGCTAAGGGTCCGTTTTCCTGGGCTGGTCTTGGCCTGGATCTTGTGCTTTCCAACTGAATCTACACATCTTAATTTCTAAGAAAAGATGTCTGCATCAATATCTCTTAGGAGGATATTGGTGGGCTGGAGAATGTCAAGAGGGAGCTCCAGGAGATAATTAGATGCTAATTGACCACCTGCTCTTGGTATTGTTTATGTTCCACATTTTGCTGATTTCTTTCAAAATTGATGCAGACTGTTCAATATCCTGTGGAGCATCCGGAGAAGTTTGAGAAGTTTGGCATGTCTCCATCCAAAGGAGTTTTGTTATATGGTCCTCATGGTTGCGGTAAGACCTTGTTGGCAAAGGCAATTGCCAACGAGTGTGAGGCTAATTTCATCAGTGTCAAGGGTCCTGAGTTGCTTATCATGTGGTTTGGTGAGAGTGAAGCCAACGTCCGTGAAATTTTTGATAAGGCTCGTCAATCTGCTCCTTGTGTCCTCTTCTTTGATGAGCTTGACTCAATTGCTTCCCAGGTCTATACACGTCTCACCTTGGCTCTTTATTTATTTGTGGTGTCATGTTTTTTGTCTTACAGATATTAACACATGTTGCAGAGAGGAAGCAGTGTGGGTGATGTTGGAGGTGCGGCTGATAGAGTGCTTAATCAGCTACTGACAGAAATGGATGGCATGAATGCCAAGAAAACAGGTTTGGTGCATGACACTGAACTGCGCTCTTACATTTTTATTCCATCGTTGTGCAATTGTTTGGTAAGCTGTGTAACCATTTAATTATCTGCATATATTTTCTATCTAAAAATAAATTATACATTTATTTGGTTAGCTGACACCATCAGCTTTACATTTATTGATATTCACAAGAATCTTCGTCCTTGTTGCGTGCCTAATTTTTTTTGTACTGTTTTAGGTAAAAGGCGAACCAAACATTTCTTACATCTGTTCTAGATACTACAGAGCTCCAGAGCTCATATTTGGTGCTACTGAATACACAACAGAGGTGCTGAAGAAGAAGTATGGTCTAGAGGCAGACGTCTGGAGCGCCGGTGTGATCATCTACATCCTGCTGTGCGGAGTGCCGCCATTCTGGGCAGGTGAAGTGTGGCACACCTTTCAGCAGTGCATTGATCAACGAGACTGATACGGCATTATCATGTAAAATTCCATGGCTGATCTCTTGTACTGACCACGCACGCACTTCTTCACTTGTTCGTGGAGCAGAGAACGAGCAGGGCATATTCGAAGAGGTTTTGCACGGGAGGCTCGACTTCGAGTCGGAGCCATGGCCCAGCGTCTCCGAAGGCGCCAAGGATCTTGTGAGGAGAATGCTCATCAGGGACCCGAGGAAGAGACTGACTGCTCATGAAGTTCTACATGAGTTTCCTAACTTACTTACCATCAGTCACATTGCTTCCCAATTTCTGCCTGTGTTTTTTCCCCTGAAACTGTTGTTTGTTATCCTCTTCTAGGGCATCCTTGGGTCCAGGTTGGTGGTTTGGCTCCTGACAAGCCGCTGGACTCGGCTGTTCTTTCTCGCATGAAGCAGTTCTCGGCCATGAACAAGCTGAAAAAGATGGCTCTCAGGGTAAGTCGTCTTGTGCGTTTGTACTCACCACCATGCGACCAGTGAATAGCTCGCACGCGTTCGAGTTCCCTAACTTACTTACCATCAGTCACATTGCTTGGAAGTTTGGTCAACCTGGATTCTTCACCTGACATTGTTTTGATTCCGCATTCCAGGTATATCGGCCGCTCTACTGTCAGTGATGGTGTCACACCCGGGTTTTAGGGGCACCAAGACCCGGGCGCGAACATAAACACCAGGTATGCTGGGACCAAGTCTCACACATATGATGTATAGTGGCACAGGATCGAATGTCACATCTTTATATATAACAGGAGTTCTATACAAAATAAATAATTACATGATAAGGAGACAACGGTCCAGCAACCCAAAGTTGACTGGGAGACGACGGCCTAGACCTCTCACGAACACATCGCAGCATCCTCCAAGCGCCTCATCCTGCGGTACCTGTTCTTGACCTGTGGGGTGTGTGAGACAGCAAGAGTGAGCTCACATACGTTCATCGCTCAACAAGTTGTGGGGAATAACGTGCATGAGCTCACGTGAAGTGTAAGGCTTACCAAAGAAGATGGTTAGAGCTGAGCATTGCTTTTAAAGTTGGTCAAAATTTTATTAGCAGTTACTAAGTATAAGTAAATATCAACCCAGTTAAATAGTAGAACAAAAGTAACAACCTTCACCTGCGATGCAATGCATATGACAAATTGAATTTAGTTCCATAAATTAATCATGTGAGGGTCCGAGCCGCTCATGACCGTGAGCACGGCTAGTATACTAGTTTTACACTCTGCAGAGGTTGCGCATCTTTACCCACAAGTCGTGTATCCCATGTCGCCAGGGTTTGCAAGGCCCTTAGACACTACCGAGGTGAATGGCTAGGGATCCACTACGAGGCCTTTACAAAGTTCCACTAGCTTCCGAAAACCCGCTACAGTTTATAGGAAGTTCCAATGCAGGAATCCCTTGCAGGACCGCCATCGCAGCAAAATCCTCCCGAGGGCCTCCCTACACTGACCACTCCCCTACTGCCCTTGCCCCTTTTGGGTAAGGTAGTCTTCCACTAGCTTTCCTAATTAATCAGCCAAGGGGTCCCATTCCTCCCTTGTGGTAGCACTGTTTTCCCGGGTGGTCGCTCCATGTTCCAATTAACATAATGATCTTATCATGAACAGTAATAATAAACATATAATAAAAGTGTGATCATAAATAATATACCTTCATACCCAAAACCACATAAAGCACTAGCAAGTACTACCCAAAAAGTTCAGTGGTAAACAAGGTATAAAGATTGACAAACTAGGGTAACCTATTGGGTCCCATCAAAATTAACTTATGCAGATCATTATGATTAATTAGAACATGAGTGGGTAAAAAGAAGTGATCAAGGGCACAACTTGCCTGGGACTTGAGATTCCAGGTACCAGGATGATCTTCGGGTGACTCGTATCCTCACGCTAGTCGTAGCATTACAAACAAATAGTGTATAGGCAAAAATTAACATTACACCAAACATATATGCAAAATACATATTAATAATCTACGTGATGAAATATGTTCACAGGAACAAGAATTATTAATTTTGGAGTTATAGGTTTTAAGTTATGAATTTCCAAAGATTCTATGTGCTTATTACCAGATTAATTAAGATAACAATTTTAATGTGACTTTTATGTAAAACCAGTGGCACTAAATGATAAAAAATAATATTACAAAATTATAGGAACTGGAATGGGCCAATTTGGGCTTAATATGAATTTTCTATGGATTATACAAGTTTTACAATTATTTCTATACTCAAAATCAATTTCTAAATCTCTTTTTCCTATTTTCTTTAATTACTGGACTGGGCACACTATTATCAGAAACCGCAGGGGTTATTCTACAAAAGTTTCCGAGACTCTAATCTCCCTGCCGACGGACTGCGGGTTGGTTTCATAAAAGCACAGGGGTTCTTATGCAAAATGGTTATGGCGAAGGGGTATCTTCGTCTGTAGACCGTTGGATTACGATCGAGCGGGTTAGATTAGATTCAAACCCCACCGAACCGGTATGCAATCCTAGCCAACCGATTTTGATCAAACGGCCAGGAATCCATCACGAAAGAGATACGCGATCATCAATCTAAGTCGTACGCGTATGATCCGACGGTCCAGCCTTAAAGCGTGGAGGCAATGGAGTGATTTAATCGGGTCCGCCCGTTGAGCATCCAACGGCCGAGGTCGAACCAACCTCCCATCGACCCGAGTCCGGTGCCGCCGACGACCCGCGCGGTGGCGCCATCGCCGGTGCCATCCAAACCTTACCCCCACGCGCCCAAACTTCGATCGGGCAAGGTCTACACGACGAGGACGCAGCTGCGAATGCTTGGGTGAGGCTCGTACCAGTTTTCCAGTGGTGTGCAGCCCTGCCCACGCGACGATGCGGCTCCGCGGCGGAGCACTGGCAACGACGACGAATCGCCGGTTCTCCGGTCAGCGAACCCGGACGAGGACACCGTGGACACCCTCCAAAGCTCCCAGCGGACCCCCGTACGCCAGCCGAGGCGCCAACGCGAGTGTACAGAGGTTTTCCCCCGCGGCGGACCCCAACGACGGAGATCCCTGGCGGCGGCAAACTCCCCCAAGGTCGGCAATGGCGGGACTGGGTGCATTGGGTTGGGGAGAACGAGGAGACTGCGACGCCCGATTTATACTCCGGTAGCGAAGTTCGAGCGGGGCACGAGGAGCGAGATCCCCGGCGGGGTAGTCGGCGCTCTGCTGCAACGGCATCGGAGAGACGAATCTGACAGGCGTGGCCCGCAAGTCTGTGGCGCGGTCTGTGCGGCGTGCGGCTGACGCACCGGGCCCAAGTGTCAATGAGAGCGGAGAGAGGCGCGTGAGCACAATACCGGTCGAGTGGCTGAGGGTGTGGGCCGGGATGTCAGTGGGAGATTGAAAACGCAGTGCGAGCGGCATGGGCCGGCCGAGCGAGGTGAGTAGTGGCCTGCGCGGAGTGGGGAGTTGGGCCGCCCAGGCACATTCGGCCCACGCGAGGTAAGGTTCTTTCTTTCCTTTTTTTTTCCTGTTTTGTTCAAATTTATGTTTTGAATTCAAATTTGTTTATGAATTGCACACAGGGATCAAGTGCACAAATAAAAATTACTAGCCTAAAGTGATATATTTTATATATATATATATACTTCTTTAGTGCATATTGTTTCCCTTTTCTCCTCCTTTTTCCCATTTCCATTTTCAAACCCTAATCTCCTTTTGAGTTCCAATTCAATTTTATTATTAGTATATTTTGATTAATAGTGTTGCTATTATTATTATATGCACAACAAACAAAACTCTAATATGATGCACATGTTGTCTAGTTAACATTAGTCATTTAATCCTTTTAAATGGGGTTGTTCACATGCTTAGTTAAATTGAAACAAATCAAATAGGAGAATTATCTCCATTACCATGGTTTACAAATTTGGGTATTACAAATCCTACCCCCCTTAAAAATAATCTCGTCCTCGAGATTTGTAAGAAAAAGGATTATACCAAGATTGGTTTGTAATTGAGGTTGTAGTTTCTAATTGATTCAAAAATTATGAGTCTCTCTCTTTTTTTTTAAATACAATTTAGCAAGTACTTAGAAATGCATGGGTATCTTCTAGTTTAGACACACAGTTAGGTAAGAAGAGAGATGGTCAAAGTGAGGTTAGCTGATGGTAAGAAGAACTTGGTAAGGGAAGACTCCATCCAAGGTGGTAAATCTTGAATCATCTCGAGATCTGATTTGACTCCTATTCTTCCATGTCGAGGTTGATCTCCTCCTTCTTGCTCTTTGGTGTCTCCATCCGGGTTTGGGACAAGAGGCTAAGATAGATCTGTCATGTAGGTCAAGTTGTTGGGTATGGCCGAGTTGATCTAGGTCACCAATTTAGGCTTAAGTGAATTTTGGAGTATGGCCTTATCCTTTGTATCAGCATTAAGTAACTCAATCTAGCTTAGATCATAATAGATTAGATAGAATCCAGATTAAGTTGGTATGACTAGATTAAACTATTTAAGATTAGCTAGATCTACCAGGGTAGGATAAATATTATTAGGATATGTTAGAATCTTTTAAGATAGGATGGATTATATGATGTAGGTAGGTCATTGTTCAAGGACGAGTTGGTATAAGACATTAATTTAGGTTAAGATATGTTTGTAGAGACAGTGTCTAACCTATATCACCAACTTAACTAACATGTTAATAACTCACTTTAGATTGGATAATATTAGACTAGATGGGATCTAGATTATATCGGTTAAGATATGAGGTCAGTTAGATCTATTAGGATAAGATAACATCTTTTCAAGATAAGATGAGTATCTTTTAAGATGAGATGGATCTATTAAGATAAGGGAGAATCTTTTAAGATAAGATGAATTGGTTAGAATGAGATCTTTTAGGATAAGATAAATCTCTTAAGCTAGATGTATTCCAATGGGGATAATCTAGGTTGTCTAGTTATTTTATAAATATATATTTTTTTATACCTTTATGTATATACAGATGCAATTGTGGACATTACTCCACAGCTCATCACACTCAATCAAAAATCCAAATCAGACATGTATCACAAGAACAAACATTCAAGCATACAAATATTGACAAAAATAGTCTTGATTTTTGTTCCTAAGTGTAGGTCTCCTATTCCTAAAGGTCACTTTAGGCATGGGATTTCAAAGTGTGAAATCCACATTTGTCTTTAGAATGAAAAGGTAAGAGTAATCAGAGTAAAGCGGAAATAGATGAGAAAAGATTAAGAAAAGTTTAGAAAAGAATCAGAGTAGCAAAGGTAAGTAAAGAATGGTTGTCCAGTTCTATCTAGGTTTCGTCCTACAGTCAACATTCCTCTGATACCACTTCTGTCACACCCGGGTTTTAGAGGCACCAAGACCCGGGCGCGAACATAAACACCAGGTATGCTGGGACCAAGTCTCACACATATGATGTATAGTGGCACAGGATCGAATGTCACATCTTTATATATAACAGGAGTTCTATACAAAATAAATAATTACATGATAAGGAGACAACGGTCCAGCAACCCAAAGTTGACTGGGAGACGACGGCCTAGACCTCTCACGAACACATCGCAGCATCCTCCAAGCGCCTCATCCTGCGGTACCTGTTCTTGACCTGTGGGGTGTGTGAGACAGCAAGAGTGAGCTCACATACGTTCATCGCTCAACAAGTTGTGGGGAATAACGTGCATGAACTCGCCAAAGATGGGAGCTCACGTGAAGTGTAAGGCTTACCAAAGAAGATGGTTAGAGCTGAGCATTGCTTTTAAAGTTGGTCAAAATTTTATTAGCAGTTACTAAGTATAAGTAAATATCAACCCAGTTAAATAGTAGAACAAAAGTAACAACCTTCACCTGCGATGCAATGCATATGACAAATTGAATTTAGTTCCATAAATTAATCATGTGAGGGTCCGAGCCGCTCATGACCGTGAGCACGGCTAGTATACTAGTTTTACACTCTGCAGAGGTTGCGCATCTTTACCCACAAGTCGTGTATCCCATGTCGCCAGGGTTTGCAAGGCCCTTAGACACTACCGAGGTGAATGGCTAGGGATCCACTACGAGGCCTTTACAAAGTTCCACTAGCTTCCGAAAACCCGCTACAGTTTATAGGAAGTTCCAATGCAGGAATCCCTTGCAGGACCGCCATCGCAGCAAAATCCTCCCGAGGGCCTCCCTACACTGACCACTCCCCTACTGCCCTTGCCCCTTTCGGGTAAGGTAGTCTTCCACTAGCTTTCCTAATTAATCAGCCAAGGGGTCCCATTCCTCCCTTGTGGTAGCACTGTTTTCCCGGGTGGTCGCTCCATGTTCCAATTAACATAATGATCTTATCATGAACAGTAATAATAAACATATAATAAAAGTGTGATCATAAATAATATACCTTCATACCCAAAACCACATAAAGCACTAGCAAGTACTACCCAAAAAGTTCAGTGGTAAACAAGGTATAAAGATTGACAAACTAGGGTAACCTATTGGGTCCCATCAAAATTAACCTATGCAGATCATTATGATTAATTAGAACATGAGTGGGTAAAAAGAAGTGATCAAGGGCACAACTTGCCTGGGACTTGAGATTCCAGGTACCAGGATGATCTTCGGGTGACTCGTATCCTCACGCTAGTCGTAGCATTACAAACAAATAGTGTATAGGCAAAAATTAACATTACACCAAACATATATGCAAAATACATATTAATAATCTACGTGATGAAATATGTTCACAAGAACAAGAATTATTAATTTTGGAGTTATAGGTTTTAAGTTATGAATTTCCAAAGATTCTATGTGCTTATTACCAGATTAATTAAGATAACAATTTTAATGTGACTTTTATGTAAAACCAGTGGCACTAAATGATAAACAATAATATTACAAAATTATAGGAACTGGAATGGGCCAATTTGGGCTTAATATGAATTTTCTATGGATTATACAAGTTTTACAATTATTTCTATACTCAAAATCAATTTCTAAATCTCTTTTTCCTATTTTCTTTAATTACTGGACTGGGCACACTATTATCAGAAACTGCAGGGGTTATTCTACAAAAGTTTCCGAGACTCTAATCTCCCTGCCGACGGACTGCGGGTTGGTTTCATAAAAGCACAGGGGTTCTTATGCAAAATGGTTATGGCGAAGGGGTATCTTCGTCTGTAGACCGTTGGATTACGATCGAGCGGGTTAGATTAGATTCAAACCCCACCGAACCGGTATGCAATCCTAGCCAACCGATTTTGATCAAACGGCCAGGAATCCATCACGAAAGAGATACGCGATCATCAATCTAAGCCGTACGCGTATGATCCGACGGTCCAGCCTTAAAGCGTGGAGGCAATGGAGTGATTTAATCGGGTCCGCCCGTTGAGCATCCAACGGCCGAGGTCGAACCAACCTCCCACCGACCCGAGTCCGGTGCCGCCGCCGACCCCCGCGGTGGCGCCATCGCCGGTGCCATCCAAACCTTACCCCCACGCGCCCAAACTTCGATCGGGCAAGGTCTACACGATGAGGACGCAGCTGCGAATGCTTGGGTGAGGCTCGTACCAGTTTTCCAGTGGTGTGCAGCCCTGCCCACGCGACGATGCGGCTCCGCGGCGGAGCACTGGCAACGGCGACGAATCGCCGGTTCTCCGGTCAGCGAACCCGGACGAGGACACCGTGGACACCCTCCAAAGCTCCCAGCGGACCCCCGTACGCCAGCCGAGGCGCCAACGCGAGTGTACAGAGGTTTTCCCCCGCGGCGGACCCCGACGACGGAGATCCCTGGCGGCGGCAAACTCCCCCAAGGTCGGCAATGGCGGGACTGGGTGCATTGGGTTGGGGAGAACGAGGAGACTGCGACGCCCGATTTATACTCCGGTAGCGAAGTCCGAGCGGGGCACGAGGAGCGAGATCCCCGGCGGGGTAGTCGGCGCTCTGCTGCAACGGCATCGGAGAGACGAATCTGACAGGCGTGGCCCGCAAGTCTGTGGCGCGGTCTGTGCGGCGTGCGGCTGACGCACCGAGCCCAAGTGTCAATGAGAGCGGAGAGAGGCGCGTGAGCACAATACCGGTCGAGTGGCTGAGGGTGTGGGCCGGGATGTCAGTGGGAGATTGAAAACGCAGTGCGAGCGGCATGGGCCGGCCGAGCGAGGTGAGTAGTGGCCTGCGCGGAGTGGGGAGTTGGGCCGCCTAGGCACATTCGGCCCACGCGGGGTAAGGTTCTTTCTTTCCTTTTTTTTCCTGTTTTGTTCAAATTTATGTTTTGAATTCAAATTTGTTTATGAATTGCACACAGGGATCAAGTGCACAAATAAAAATTACTAGCCTAAAGTGATATATTATATATATATATATACTTCTTTAGTGCATATTGTTTCCCTTTTCTCCTCCTTTTTCCCATTTCCATTTTCAAACCCTAATCTCCTTTTGAGTTCCAATTCAATTTTATTATTAGTATATTTTGATTAATAGTGTTGCTATTATTATTATATGCACAACAAACAAAACTCTAATATGATGCACATGTTGTCTAGTTAACATTAGTCATTTAATCCTTTTAAATGGGGTTGTTCACATGCTTAGTTAAATTGAAACAAATCAAATAGGAGAATTATCTCCATTACCATGGTTTACAAATTTGGGTATTACAGATGGGGTCGCGCTTCAAGAAGCCCATGAAGGTATTCCCTGCCGGCGTCGTGTCCCTTGTATCACTGGTTATGGTCGGAGGCTACTTCCACGGGATCTTGCGTAGCTCGCACGCGTGATGCAGCCTGTGGTCTTTTCTGTTCCGTAATGCAATTTGGCTCCCCTTTGAACTGTTTCTCTGTTTCACTTCTCGGTGGATGTTTTGTATCCGTTCTCAACTTTAGTTCATCTTTTGTGACAGTGGGCAATAATAACCAATAAGCATGTGAGAGCTGATAGAGGTGAAGTTTAAGCTTTGTGAGAATTTTTAGATTTATACTGCAGCAGCAACAAGTGTGAATTGCACTACGAGTGCCTGAATATGGCTTGTGCGGACAGCCAAACAGAGATTTATACTGCAACAGCAACAAGTGCAGCAGCAACTAGCTCAGTAGTTTGTTTGGGTTTCATTTTGAACCTTAGTATTAATAACTTGATAGATCAGGTCAGTAGTTTGGTTGAGTTTCATTTTCAACCTTAGCATTCATAACTTGATAGATCAGCTCAGTTTTTTGTTTGAGTTTCATTTCAGACCTTAGTATTCATTATTCAATACATGAATCAGCAAAACACAAAGATTGTGAAGCCTTTTTTTGTGGCAACCTGTGCAAATCTTATTTTTCTGCCTAATCCTTATTTATAGTGACAAAGAGAAATTAGGTAAGGCTTATAATTTCTTTCTTTTTTCCAGTGTGAAAAGTAGCGCTCAAAAGTCACTTCTGCACCTTTCTGAGCATCTTGAAGTTTCGTCGCCGGTGGCAACAACCTGCCTGTAGCGATTCGAAGTAGGCATCCCTGTTCCTCTCCTTCGGAGGCTTGTCTCCTCGCCATATCGTCGATGTAGCCTGAGTGCAGGGCCGTGATATTCCAATTGTCCATCGTGTGATCAAGGTAGCAAGCTACTGTATTTAATAGTTTGATTCTATTGTAGATTATATACCATACTTGGGTTGCGGCTTGAGTTTTCTTTTGTCCCCTCATAGGTTCATGAGCGCCATGATACGGTGGACTCTGACATTCTCACGAAAGGTAGCCATATTTTTTACAGCTGCTTTATTTTGCTTCATGAGCATTTTCAAGAACAGAAATAAACTAACTGTGTCTCATCAGGTGACAATAATCCCGGGGATGACCGAGTCCTGTACGCATATGGGCAGCTTTGGCTGCAGCGACAGCACATCATTGGACGGGCTGTTGGGTGAGTTTTTCTTCCCACTTGACTCTTAAGGGAATACATTACATTCACTGTCATGACTGATGATTAACGATTGTTTACTCCATCTGACTCTTGTTCCCTGTTATTTAATGTTAACACTTGAGCAGCTATCTGCCTTATGCTGGGTGGCTTACAATCGTCATGACGGAGAAACCAGTCCTCAAGGTATGAGCATTCTGGTTTATTAGGCATAGGCACATAGTGGTTGAACAAATGGAGTGTTAAACAAATGGCCAGTGCTTTTGTGTTGGGCTGAGTTTGTTACAAGTAATAGGAGGGTCTGTTACTGGTGTGTTTTTGGTTGACTGTTGTCGTTTGTTGGTGCAGTATCTGCTAATTGGTGCACTGGGGCTGCTGGTGGTAGCATCCAAGGAGTGACGTTAAAGGTAGGATGGATGAACAGTGAGAAGAGTATGCGGAGAGGAGAAAAGCTGTAGAGAAACACAATTGTTATGTTGAAGAAAGCTGTATTGCATACATGATACAATGTTGGAGTACAAGTATATATAATATCTCATCCTGTGTTAAACTATACTGCATGTATGACATGATAGATTGTCTTGCAACCAGAATATGATCAGGATCCACGACCTAGATTTATTGGTGTCGTGGAAACCAAGATTATCGTGTCATTATACGGTTCCGTTGCAACGCATGGGCATTCACCTAGTATGGGATTAAGATTTGGAATTAGAGAGCCAATTCTATGGTATTGGGTTATAACTAGATACCCCATTTCTCAATATGTGTCGCTTCTATGTGTTGCATGAAATTTGACCACGTAATTCTAAATATAGTGTCATCCAATTAATAAAATTAAAATTGTATCTTATTTAATTCCATATACTCACATTTAAACGCAGCCTAAAGTATTACAACCCCTACCTGTTACCCCTTCCTCATCGCCTGTCACCAACAGCAGGGCCCCACAGTGCCCGCGCCAAGAGTGTCCACTTCAACCCTAGCTCCACCTGCATCTCCCCTCCCTCCCCTCCCCCCGCCTCCCTCCGTCCACTCGGATCCGGAAAACCCTAACCCTAGACGTCGCCCGGCCGCCGCGATGGACCCCGACGGCGACCCGGCCTTCCACCGCAACGAGGCCATCTCCGCGGTCCAGGATGTCGACCAGTACTATGGCGACGACGACGACTTCGACGACCTCTACAACGACGTCAACGTCGGGGACGGCTTCCTCCACGCCTCCCACCAGGCGCCGCCGCCGCCGCCGCCACCTCCGACTCAGCAGGCCCCACCGCCGCAGAAGCACCAGCACCAGCTCCCTCCGCCGTCCCAGCAGCTGCCGCCGCCCCAGCAGCATCCACCTGCCCACGTCCTCCCGCCACCGCCGCCGCAGGCCCCACCGCCGCAGCAGCAGGTAAGCATCCCGGGGGTGGCCGTCCCTGCTCCTGGCAGACCTCCCGCCCAGACCAACCTCCCTCCGCCGCCTCAGCCACCGGCCGCGCCCGTGCCGCCGCCACCGCCTCAGCACCACCATATTCAGCAAGATGGGATCAACCGCCCTGGAGGGAACATCGCCGGTGGCCCCATCGTGGTCGGGAACGGTGGCCCTGCTGGCGGGGGTGACGGCCCTGGCGGCACGACGCTGTTCGTGGGGGAACTCCACTGGTGGACAACGGACGCGGATCTGGAATCTGAGCTCAGCAAGTATGGGCCGGTCAAGGAGGTTAGGTTCTTCGACGAGAAGGCCAGTGGCAAGTCAAAGGGCTACTGCCAGGTCGATTTCTATGACCCTGGTGCAGCTGCTGCCTGCAAGGAGGGCATGAACGGCCACACGTTTAATGGCCGTCCATGTGTTGTGGCATTCGCCACACCGAACAGCGTGCGTCGCATGGGCGAGGCGCAGGTGAAGAATCAGCAGGCTATGGCTGCACAGACATCAAATATGCAGCCAAAGGTTGGTAGAGGGAGCGGTGGTGCTGCAGGGCCACAGGCGGGTGGTAATTATGGTGGTGGCCGTGGAGGACCTGTTGGACCTGGTGCCGGAGGTGGAGCTGGTGGAGGCGGTGGAAATTGGGGAAGAGGTGGCGGAGGCATGGGGAATAGAGGCCCTGTTGGTAATATGAGGAACAGGATGGGCCCAGCTGGTGGTGGTCGTGGGATAATGGGAAATGGGGGGATGGTTGCGCCGCCGCCACCAATGATGCCTCCAGGTGGAATGCTGGGGCAGGGTTTTGATCCTACTGGTTACGGCGCTATGGGAAGGATGGGTGGTGGATTTGGTGGTTTTCCTGGTGGACCAGGGGCTATGCCATTCCCTGGGCTGATGCAGCCATTCCCGCCAGTTGTTGCTCCACATGTTAACCCAGCTTTCTTTGGTCGTGGCGGAATGGGTGCTGGTGGAATGTGGCCTGATCCCAACATGGGAGCCTGGGGTGGAGAGGAACAATCGAGTTACGGTGATGACGCAGCTTCTGATCAGCAGTATGGTGAAGGAGGGAGCCATGGGAAAGAGAGGCCACCAGAGAGGGAGTGGTCTGGTGCACCAGAGAGGAGGCGTGAAAGGGAGAAGGATGCGCCCCCTGCACAGGAGTGGCCAGAGAGGAGGCAACGGGATGAGCGTGACATGGACCGTGAGAGGAATCGTGACTATGACAGAGACAGGGAAAAAGACCGTGACAGGGAAAGAGACCGAGACCGAGATAGGGAGAGGGACAGAGATAGGGAGAGAGAGAGGGAGAGGGAGAGGGAGAGGCATAGGGATGACAGAGATCGCTATGGCGATTATCACAGGCACAGGGATCGCGATTCGGAACGTAATGAGGACTGGGACAGGGGTAGATCATCTGGGATTCGTGGCAGGTCAAGGGAGGCTGACCACTCTAAGCGCAGGCGGATGACACCTCAGTAGTCGTAGCTGGGTGAGCTACTAATGTAGAGGCAAACGATGATCCAGAGCCGAGTCTTGCTTGCACACTGGCATGGTTAACAGCTAGCATCTTCTTGCTGCTTCTGGCTGTGGTGGTTCTAATATCTTGTGTCTCCGGCAATGTGTTGTAGCAAGAACGAGAGATGTAAGTGAAGCTTAATCTGATCCCTTGTTTGTTTTACAACTGTAACCCTCTTCTTTAATTGTACTGTTTGGTAGTCATATGCTGATAACATCATGTAACAGTATTTTTGTACCATTACACTTCTTGTAACTTGTTATGTACACGAAATTGTTTGTTTTCTCCCTCCTGTGATCTTTTGTAGCTACAAGGCATTCTGTAAGGCAAGAATTGTAATATAGAGTCCTTGCCTAATACCATGGAATGTACAATTTTGTTGCTATAGCTCAGGTCTCATTGTAATTATCTTAGTTTTCATTCAATGTGTATGTAGGAACAATGAATTTGTAAAGATGACTTGCTGTACATTGCAATTACTTGTAAGGAGCACTGGCTCCACCTATTTAGGCTTCGTATACATTATTGATTGGAACTGGGGCGTTACATTTAGCATTTACTCTAGGAAGGATGCTAAATCAAATTAACACTTTATTTCAAATATCTGCTGGACTACGCAATTTAAGCTTTCTTCCAATTTGACCGAGTATGTTCTTGTACGAATTTGTAGGTTTAACATTAGATACATTTGTAACCAATTGCACAGTTTAAGGAATAAAAAAGATGAATCATTCAAGCACCTGACACTAGCATGGTAGCATGTGCCCGAACAATGATTCTTGAAAATTGGAGCTCAAAGATGCGATGAATGCTTTAGTTGAAATATTTGCTATAATATATTGAACTGACAAGTTGGACCATGGCCTTGAAAATGAGGGATGGTTACTTGTAATATTTGCTACAGTTAATTGCTGCTAGCCTACTGGCTGCTCTATAATGTTTATCTTTTCCAGTAAGCATGGTTAATTGACTTGTATTTTCACATAAATATAGATGACATGGAAGAAAAATGTTTTTATGTTTACTTCAGTGGGGGGGGGGGTCCAAATTACCTAGATATGTTGTGGATAACCATAAGCATCTTATTTTTCTTGCTCCAGTAATTATTATCAATCACTTCAGCCTGGTATCTTTTGTTACTTGCAATTTGGAGCCTACCAGACATGATCCTGTTTGTGTTGGTATTGGTAATATCCATGATCTCATTTTGGCTGATGCTCTATAAATTTATTGCATTTTTGCATTCAGGCTGTGCTAGTTTTGTGTTAGTTCTCATGGCTTAGCTGCTAGCTTTTTCTTGCATTCTCTCTGACCACTAACATTTCCTGGTGAGCTCTTGTAAATACTGACAGACAATGCTACTTTTTCAAATTTTGGTTTCCATCATCAAGGGCTACCAAATTTTGGTTTCCAAATTACCTAGATAGGTTGTGGATAACCATAAGCATCTTATTTTTCTTGCTCCAGTAATTATTATCAATCACTTCAGCGTGGTATCTTTTGTTACTTGCAATTTGGAGCCTACCAGACATGATCCTGTTTGTGTTGGTATTGGTAATATCCATGATCTCATTTTGGCTGATACTCTATAAATTTATTGCATTTTTGCATTCAGGCTGTGCTAGTTTTGTGTTAGGTCTGATGGCTTAGCTGCTAGCTTTTTCTTGCATTCTCTCTGACCACTAACTTTTCCTGGTGAGCTCTTGTAAATACTGACAGATAATGCTACTTTTTAAAATTTTGGTTTCCATCATCAAGGGCTACGCTCAATACTCAATATAGTTGACTGTATCTTTTCTTTTTTTAAAAATCCCCTACCAATAGCTGAAGGCTATGTTCTGTGACCTCTTTCTCTGAAGCTAACCTGTATTTTGCCATGCCGCCACCACTCCACATGACTCTTGGTTGCCTTCGCATATGTGCTAATGGATTATCTTTCCTTTGCCTTTTTTTTTAAAAATCTGGTACATGTCCAATATTTGCTGTTCCTGTTGTAAAGTTCAAACAAGATGGTCAAACAGTTGTAGTTCCATATTTTTTTGAGCTGCTAAGCAAAAGACAAGGGCTCTTGGAAGAAAAACCACTGAATGATCATTTATTGAAAGATAAAGAGTGATCTTTTAGGCAAACAAAATTGGAAGGAAAAAAATTCTTTTTTTTTATACAGTACTTGTTTTTTTAAAAGTCTGGTTATGAGGTCTGACCTTTTGAGCTTTTACATGTGAAGTAAACAATATATAAGGCTAGATTGCTCCTTATTTTCTTAAGGAGAGTGCATTATATTTTTTTTCCCTGATTAACATAGAAATAACGAATATGCGGCTAATGCCATATTCCTTGCTATAATTTTTTACATTAATATCTGGAGGGCGCTTGCTATTTTCAGTCCTTGCATTTCCCATCTGGACTTTATCTTCCATCATGTGAAGCCATAGTATGCTTGCTTTTACTTGTAGAGATACCCGGTCTTTAAGTGGTACTACTATAGCATATGGTCTGGTGTGGATTTTGCCAATTTGGCCTAATGCTTTCTTTTTCATTTGCAGGAATGTCTGGTTGGGACCTGTTGAGCTGTGCGAAGATGGACTTCCCTGGATGATAGTTGCTGCCTCTTATTGTACCCCATGTTAAATGTCTGAGTTTTCACAAAGACAAAAAAAAAAAGATCTCTGTTTTGTGTGTAATTCAGGACCGATGCTGTTGCTGTTGAAAACTGTACTATTTCTGCTGTAATCTTATGATAAACCAGTCTGTATTATGACACTGTCCTTTTGTTCATCCTTTCTCCTTTGTTCCTGGTTGAAGTTGTCTCATGTTTTGATGGCTGCAGCGCTAGTTGTGTTGCCAGTTGGAATATTCAGAACGCGAGACCTCTAAATGTACTGGCTTGCTTCTTTGAAAAAACATTGTATTTGCCATTGTTTGCTTGTTCCTCTGTTGATAGTGGATAGATGGTATTGTCATTCCCTGTGATAGATTCATGTGACGTTTGGATATTGCAGTAGCAGTGATCGTCTGCACTAGAAGCTAGATTCAATGTCTTTGTTCAACCAAGTCATGCCATGGCTTAACACTCACTATCTAATTTTGTACTGTCAAAACTATATATACATGTATACATTTTGCCTAAAATACATATAAAGTTAGACCCTACCGTGAGTCCGTGAGTACAAAGGAACGAATCGTAAGACAACTTCAACTCCGAACATGAATCAGAAGAGCAAGCCTCCCTGCAGATTATGTTGAATAGCATAATATGTTCAGACCGTGCTCAAGAGAGCATGGGTGAGATTGTACTATTTACGGGGTGCTCAACACAGCGTGGGTAAGACTGCACTATTTACGGGATGAGATAGTATTTTCTGCTATCTCTTCTATCTATCTGCTATATAAAACATCAGTTTTAATCGTTGTCCTACTCCCGCACATTTAAATGATAATAAAGTTAAAATTATGCATAATTATATATTTGAGCTATAATTGCTAGCTCTATATCAACATTCACACCCACCAAGCTAACAGAACACACGTATCTGTGTTTTATATTCTATGTTTAAACATAAATGCTTGTTTGAGAGTAATAGAATTAAAGAGGATTGAAGGAGATAAAATCCTTTTACTATTTAATTTTAAAAAGTAAGACAATTTTAGCCTCATTTGATTCCCTCCAATCCCTTTGCTTCCAAACAAGGCCTAAATGGAAACCGTAATAATACATGAGAACTTTACTAGTCTCTACTCCTTTAAAGCACCAATTTCATGTATTATTTGTGAAGCGCGTAGATCTGTTCCTCTTCATGCTTCTCGCATACCAATGGACTGTCATACTACAGATGGAACGTGAGAAACCATCCAAGTACAATATGACAGGAACCCACACGCAACACATCGCTCCCATATAGTACCATCTCGCTAGCTAAAAGGTGACGAGCGACTGAGCGAGCTATAAAAAAACTGATCCCTTTTTCGGTCTTTTGGCTAAAATAAAATGTAATACTTGTTTTATCATTTTAAAATATGATTTTAAATTTGTTTTTATGGATATAAAATTTGATTGTGTGCTGTTTTTGTATTAGTAGATTATCATACCGCACTGCACTCTGCACTCTGTGTTTTGCTCGTATTCAAGGCTAAAAAACGTACGAGGCAAGCGCAAAAAGAGGCCCAGCTAGTGCAGGGACGACACAAAGGCTGGCCGGCCTGGGAATGCATGGGCTGGGCTCTTGTATAAACTTGCAGCAAACGAATCAATCATGGTACTCCAATGTTAGCTCTCCTTGGCCCAATTAATAACGGATAGGCGGAAAAGAAGCAAGCCTAGCCGGCAACGGCAAGCCCGAAGGCGTTTTCTTCCATGTCCAAGATGCACGCTGGGTAGCAAGCAACCGCCGCCGGCCGTCAAGTCGGCAACCGCCACAGCAGGAGCGCGTCCGTACATTACATATCGCTCCCGCTCCCTTCGCAAGTGCAACTTCCACTTCCCTCGTCGCCCAGCCTCCCCGATCGATCAATCCCTGGTGGTTCGCCATGGCCACTCCGGTCCGGCCTGACGCGGCTGCTCCTGCTCGTCGTCCTCCGCAGCCACTGCCGCTGCCGGCGGCGCCCCACCACGACACGATGCTCACGCTGTCTCTGGCGCTTCCGCTTCCGCCTCCCGCGTTCGTCGTCCGCGCGCTCTCCCCCGACGGCGGCGGCGTCGCCCGGGTGCGGTCGTCGCCCACGGGGGACGACACGCCGCCGTGCACCGAGTGCGGCAAGCGGTTCCCGTCGTGGAAGGCGCTGTTCGGCCACATGCGGTGCCACCCGGAGCGTCAGTGGCGCGGGATGACGCCACCGCACTTCCGCCGCCACCGGACCGTCGTGGCCGCCGCGGACCTGCAGTTCACCGAGCAGGAGCGCGAGACCGCCACGAGCCTGCTCATGCTCGGCGGCGGACGCCCCGCCGGCGCTGGCAAGGGCAAGAAGAGTGTCCTTGGCGCCTCGCCTAGCGCAAAGAAGGTGACCTGCGGCGCCAGCAAGTCGGCTTCTTCGCCGCCGCCGCCCACCGTTCCAAGGTGTGACGACGACCACAAGTGTAGCGTCTGCGCTCGGGGGTTCGCGACCGGGCAGGCTCTCGGCGGGCACAAACGGTGCCACTGGGAGAGGACGACGGCATGCGCGGAGGGGACGACGACGGTGGCTGCGATTGCAACACCTGGCGCCTGCAGCCCGTCGGCAACGTCGTCGTCACAAGCGGCGCCGGCCACCACGCTGGACCTCAACCTGCCGCCGCCATTGCCACGAAAGAGCGATGAATATGGCAGCTTGGACGCGACGTTAGATCTGAAGCTTGGGATATAGAAAGCTAGCTTTGCTGGCTAGCTAGGTTCATCTTTGTCTGTGTCTTCTCTTGACACCCTGATTCAGGAAAAATCAGCAAGTTTTTCTGATCTATCTGAATCGGCGGCTTGTTTTATCTGGACTGAACTCTCCAGTGGTGTACTACTAAGTCTGTACATATCCGTGTATATGTTGATATATATAATGCAATCTATCTACCAAGAGACGAAGACAGGCCGTTGTCCCATTGCTTTGCTTCTCTTTTAACTATAGATGGTTAAATGAACCGTGTTAAATGAACATAACTAGTGTTTCGGAATGGTATGATACAATCTGTATAGTGTTTGTGTCGGTACGGTACGGGTCAGTGTCGTGTCGGAACTGACACTCCAACACTATAGACTAGCATGATTAGACACGACTTATATCAACTGATGATATGTATGTATCAACTGATGATATGTGAATACGATTGTGATGTGTGCTGATACAATCTGTATAGTGTTCGTATCGGTACGGTACGGGTCAGTGTCGTGTCGAAACTGACACCCCAACACTATAGACTAGCACGATTAGACACGACTCATATCAACTGATGATACATATATATCAACTGATGATATGTGAATACGATTGTGATGTGTGTATATAATTATGAATTGTGATTTGTTACAGGCACAACACTTATTAACAGTGTGTGATATTGTCGTGCTTAATAGCTCTAGCGTCTTACTGTGCCGGACGTTTAACCATCTATGCTTTTAACCATGGCTAGCTATTAGTCGGTCTTGGCCATCCAACTGAAGGCGTTGAGGCTAGTGGCGGATGCAGGATTTATCAAAGCCCTGGGTCAGCAAGTTGGTGTGATAAAAGTAGGACAAAGAGTGACATAGTAGCTCTAAGTCTCTTGGGCTAGTTTTGATATTAGCCCAAAATTTTTTTATAGGGTTTCTCGACATTCTCGTTGGACGAATAGTCGAATATAATACCGCGACTACTCATGTCTCGTTAAAACTTCGAAAATTCAGTAGGAAAATGGATAAAAGAAATTATAGTATCATGTCTCGTTAAAACTTCGAAAATTCAGTAGGAATGGATAAAAGAAATTATAGTATCACTCGATGTATTGCACTTGTTGCCTCGTTAAAATACATCTATGAGGAACTTTGGAAAAACTTAAAATGGAAAAAGAACAAAAGATGTTTTAAGATAACTACAATTTTTAGGATGTTTAATATACTATCTTCAGGATTGATGGCTGAAATTCATAGGTCATCAATTTACATGAAAATACTCCCACAAAACATTTATCCTTTCAATCCATAAACTAAAAGTAATCGTTGACACCTTTTTGGGGCACCAATCACTCAACACGAACCAGCAGCGGTGCTCTCTGGTCAGGCGCGGACGGTCCGCGGCCAGGGGCCGGACGGTTCGCGACCTGGCGCGAGGCTAGGGTTTCCTGCTTGACGGCCGGACGGTCCGTGCTCTGGGGCCGGACGGTCCACGCGTGCGCAGGGGCGACGGAAGATCGTCGGCGGCGCCTGAATCTTGCTCCCGGGAGGGACCCCGTCGGCGAGGAGAGATCCTAGGTGATGTCTAGGCTCGGCAGGCCGACCTAGACTCCTCTAATCGACGTAGAGTCGAAGAGAAGCGAAGAATTTGGGGATTGGAAGGCTAAACTAGAACTAGACTAGAACTACTCCTAATTGTACATGAAATAAATGCGAAATAGAAGTGTTATTGATCGATTGATGATTACAAATCGGCCGTATACCTCTCTATTTATAGAGGAGGGGGGCTAGACCCTTTACAAACTAATTTCCCGAGCTAATTCCACGAATCGAGCTAACAACCGTAGCACAAAACTCGGAACCCTAATCTGCTCTACGCACGTGCGGACTGTCCAGCTCACAGGCGCGGACGGTCCGGCCTTAGGGCCGGACCGTCCGCGCTCAAATTGGTGCTCAACATATGCCCCCTGCCTTTTGGTGGAGCTGAGCGAACCAAAAGCAATTAACTCGATGTTATCACATCGGTTTTCTTAGGCATCTTGCCACTTACTAGGATGGTACGCAGTGGCCTTGGTCTCGATGGTTGACTCAACGGACGTGACCCCTTTAGCTTTGATCGAACTGTCAGTCCCAAGACCGTCGAGCGTCATACTTGAAAGTCGCCTAGAGGGGGGGGGGTGAATAGGGCGAAACTGAAATTTACAAAATTAATCACAACTACAAGCCGGGTTAGCGTTAGAAATAATAATGAGTCCGAGAGAGAGGGCGCAAAACAAATCGCAAGCGAATGAAGAGTGTGACACGCGGATTTGTTTTACCGAGGTTCGGTTCTTGCAAACCTACTCCCCGTTGAGGAGGCCACAAAGGCCGGGTCTCTTTCAACCCTTACCCTCTCTCAAACGGTTCCTCGGACCGAGTGAGCTTCTCTTCTCAAATCAACCCGGGAATAAAACTTCCCCGCAAGGACCACCACACAATTGGTGTCTCTTGCCTCGGTTACAAATGAGTTTTGATCACAAGAACAATTGAGAAAGAAAGAAGCAATCCAAGCGCAAGAGCTCAAAAGAACACGACAAATCTCTCTCGCTAATCACTAAAGCCTTGTGTGGAATTGGAGAGGATTTGATCACTTGAGTGTGTCTAGAATTGAATGCCTAGCTCTTGTAAGTGGTTGAGAAGTGGAAAACTTGGATGACTTGAATGTGGGGTGGTTGGGGGTATTTATAGCCCCAACCACCAAACTAGCCGTTTGTGTGGAGGCTGTCTGTCGCATGGTGCACCGGACAGTCCGGTGCACACCGGACATGTCCGGTGCACACCGGACATGTCCGGTGCGCCAGCCACGTCACCCGAACGTTAAGGTTCCGACCGTTGGAGCTCTGATGCTGGGCCCGCCTGGATGTCCTGTGGCGCACCGGACATGCACTGTAGAGTGTCCGGTGCGCCTGTTCGCGCGTGCCTGACTTCTGCGCGCTCTAGCGCGCATTAAATGCGCTGGCAGGTGACCGTTGGCGCCTGAAGTAGCCGTTGCTCCGCAGTTACACCGGATAGTCTGGTGTACACCGGACATGTCCGGTAAATTATAGCGGAACAACCGAAGCGAATTCCCGAGACTGGCGAGTTCGGAGCCGCGTCCTCTTGGAGCACCGGACACTGTCCGGTGTACACCGGACAGTCCGGTGAATTATAGCGCGCTGGCTCCGAGAATTCCCGAAGGTGAAGAGTTTGAAGCCGATCTTCCCTGGTGCACCGGACACTGTTCGGTGGTGCACCGGACAGTCCGGTGCGCCATACCACGGTGCCTTCGGTTGTCTCTTTGCTCCTTTGTTTGAACCCTTTTTCTTGGTCTTTTTATTGGCTTATGGTGAACCTTTGTACCTGTAGAACTTATAAACTTGGGCAAACTAGTTAGTCCAATTATTTGTGTTGGGCAATTCAACCACCAAAATTAGTTTAGGAAATAGGTGTAAGCCTAATTCCCTTTCAATCTCCCCCTTTTTGGTGATTGATGCCAACACAAACCAAAGCAAGTATAGAAGTGTAAAATTGAACTAGTTTGCAAAGAGTAAGTGCAAAGGTTACTTAGAATTGAGCCAATAAATATTACTTACTAGATATGCATAGATTGTTTCTTTATCTTTAACATTTTGGACCACGCTTGCACCACAAGTTTTGTTTTTGCAAATTCTTTTGTAAATTCTTTTCAAAGTCATTTTGTAAGATAGTCAAAGGTAAATGAATAAGATATTGAGAAGCATTTCCAAGATTTGAAATTTTCTCCCTTTGTTTTAAAATGCTTTTCCTTGACTAAAATAAAACTCCCCCTCAATAAATTCTCCTCTTAGTGTTCAAGAGGGTTTTAAGATATCAATTTTGAAAATACTACTTTCTCCCCCTTTAGAACACAAAGAAATACCAATTTGAAATTTACCAATTGAAAATCATTAATTTTAAAATTAGGGTGGTGGTGCGGTCCTTTTGCTTTGGGCCAATACTTTCTCCCCCTTTGGCATGAATCGCCAAAAATGGATACTTGGAATGAAATATAGGCCCTTTCCTAACTACATTCTCCCCTTTGGCAAATAAAACATATAAGTGAAGATTATACCAAAGACGGAGAGTGATGCGGAGCGACGGCGAAGGATGAGTAGTAGAGTGGAGTGGAAGCCTTTGTCTTCGCCGAGGACTCCAATTCCCTTTCAATATACCTATGACTTGATTTGAAATACACTTGAAAACACATTAGTCATAGCATATATAAAAGAGACATGATCAAAGGTATACTTATGAGCTATGTGTGCAAATTAGCAAAAGAAGTTCCTGGAATCAAGAATATTGAGCTCATGCCTAAGTTTGGTAAAAGTTTGTTCATCGAGTGGCTTGGTAAAGATATCGGCTAATTGATCTTTAGTATTAATGTATGCAATCTCGATATCCCCCTTTTGTTGGTGATCCCTAAGAAAATGATACCGAATGGCTATGTGTTTAGTGCGGCTATGCTTAACGGGATTATCCGCCATGCGGATTGCACTCTCATTATCACATAGAAGGGGAACTTTGGTTAATTTGTAACCATAGTCCCGCAGGGTTTGCCTCATCCAAAGCAATTGCACGCAACAATGGCCTGCGGCAATGTACTCGGCTTCGGTGGTAGAAAGATCGACCGAATTTTGCTTCTTTGAAGCCCAAGACACCAAGGATCTTCCCAAGAACTGGCAAGTCCCCGATGTGCTCTTCCTATTGATTTTGCACCCCGCCCAATCGGCATCCGAATAACCAATTAAATCAAATGTGGATCCCCGAGGGTACCAAAGCCCAAACTTAGGAGTATAAGCCAAATATCTCAAGATTCGTTTTACGGCCGTAAGGTGTGATTCCTTAGGGTCGGCTTGGAATCTTGCACACATGCATACGGAAAGCATAATTTCTGGTCGAGATGCACATAAATAAAGCAATGAACCAATCATCGACCGGTATACCTTTTGATCCACGAACTTACCTCCCGTGTCGAGGTCGAGATGCCCATTGGTTCCCATGGGTGTCTTGATGGGCTTGGCATCCTTCATTCCAAACTTGGTTAGAATGTCTTGAGTGTACTTCGTTTGGCTAATGAAGGTGCCCTCTTGGAGTTGCTTGACTTGGAATCCTAGAAAATACTTCAACTCCCCCATCATAGACATCTCGAATTTCTGTGTCATGATCCTACTAAATTCTTCACATGTAGATTCGTTAGTAGACCCAAATATAATATCATCAACATAAATTTGGCATACAAACAAATCATTGTCAAGAGTTTTAGTGAATAAAGTAGGATCAGCCTTGCCGACTTTGAAACCATTAGCTATAAGGAAATCTCTTAGGCATTCATACCATGCTCTTAGGGCTTGCTTGAGCCCATAAAGCGCCTTAGAGAGCCTATAAACATGGTTAGGGTACTCACTGTCTTCAAAGCCGGGAGGTTGCTCAACATAGACCTCCTCCTTGATTGGTCCATTGAGGAAGGCACTCTTCACGTCCATTTGATAAAGCTTGAAGCCATGGTAAGTAGCATAGGCTAATAATATGCGAATGGACTCAAACCTAGCTACGGGTGCATAGGTTTCACCAAAATCCAAACCTTCGACTTGTGAATACCCCTTGGCCACGAGTCGAGCTTTGTTCCTTGTCACCACACCATGCTCGTCTTGCTTGTTGCGGAAGACCCACTTGGTTCCTACAACATTTTGGTTAGGACGTGGATCTAAATGCCATACCTCGTTCCTCGTGAAATTGTTGAGCTCCTCTTGCATCGCCATCACCCAATCCGAATCTTGGAGTGCTTCCTCTACCCTGTGTGGCTCAATAGAGGAAACAAAAGAGTAATGCTCACAAAAATGTGCAACACGAGATCGAGTGGTTACCCCCTTATGAATGTCGCCGAGGATGGTGTCGACGGGGTGATCTCGTTGGATTGCTTGGTGGACTCTTGGGTGTGGCGGCCTTGGTTGTTCATCCTCCTTGTCTTGATCATTTGCATCTCCCCCTTGATCATTGCCGTCATCTTGAGGTAGCTCATCTCTTTGATCTTCTCCTTCATCAACTTGAGCCTCGTCCTCATTTTGAGTTGGTGGAGATGCTTGCGTGGAGGAGGATGGTTGATCTTGTGCACTTGGAGGCTCTTCGGATTCCTTAGGACACACATCCCCAATGGACATGTTCCTTAGCGCAATGCACGGAGCCTCTTCATCACCTATCTCATCAAGATCAACTTGCTCTACTTGAGAGCCGTTAGTTTCATCAAACACAACGTCATAAAAAACTTCAATTAGCCCTGAGGACTTGTTAAAGACTCTATATGCCCTTGTGTTTGAATCATATCCTAGTAAAAAGCCTTCTACAGTCTTAGGAGCAAATTTTGATTTTCTACCTCTTTTAACAAGAATAAAACATTTGCTACCAAAGACTCTAAAATATAAAATATTTGGCTTTTTACCGGTTAGGAGTTCATAGGATGTCTTCTTGAGGATTCGGTGTAGATATAACCGGTTGATGGCGTAGCAGGCGGTGTTGACCGCCTCGGCCCAAAACCGATCCGGTGTCTTGTACTCATCAAGCATGGTTCTTGCCATGTCCAATAGAGTTCGATTCTTCCTCTCCACTACACCATTTTGTTGTGGGGTGTAGGGAGAAGAGAACTCATGCTTGATACCCTCCTCCTCAAGGAAGCCTTCTATTTGTGAGTTCTTGAACTCTGTTCCATTGTCGCTTCTAATTTTCTTGATCCTTAAGCCGAACTCATTTTGAGCCCGTCTCAAGAATCCCTTTAAGGTCTCTTGGGTATGGAAATTTTCCTGCAAAAAGAACACCCAAGTGAAGCGAGAATAATCATCCACAATAACTAGACAGTACTTACTCCCGCCGATGCTTATGTAAGCGATCGGGCCGAATAAATCCATGTGTAGGAGCTCCAGTGGCCTGTCACTTGTCATGATGTTCTTGTGTGGATGATGAGTGCCATCTTGCTTCCCGGCTTGGCATGCGCTACAAATCCTGTCTTTCTCAAAATGAACATTTGTTAGTCCTAAAATGTGCTCTCCCTTTAGAAGCTTATGAAGATTCTTCATTCCAACATGGGCTAGTCGGCGGTGCCAGAGCCAACCCAAGTTAGTCTTAGCTATTAAGCAAGTGTCGAGTTCAGCTCTGTCAAAATCCACCAAGTATACCTGACCCTCTAACACTCCCTTAAAAGCTATTGAATCATCACTTCTTCTAAAGACAGTGACACCAACATCAGTGAATAGACAGTTGTAGCCCATTTGACATAATTGAGATACAGAAAGCAAATTGTAAGCTAAAGAATCTACAAGAAAAATATTGGAAATGGAATGGTCAGGAGATATAGCTATTTTACCCAAACCTTTGACCAAACCTTGGTTTCCATCCCCGAATGTGATAGCTCGTTGGGGATCTTGGTTTTTCTCGTAGGAGGAGAACATCTTCTTCTCCCCCGTCATGTGGTTTGTGCATCCGCTATCGATGATCCAACTAGAGCCCCCGGATGCATAAACCTACAAAACAAGTTTAGTTCTTGACTTTAGGTACCCAAACGGTTTTGGGTCCTTTGGCATTAGACACAAGAACTTTGGGTACCCAAACACAAGTCTTGGAGCCCTTGTGTTTGCCCCCAACAAACTTGGCAACTACCTTGCCGGATTTGTTAGTCAAAACATAAGATGCATCAAAAGTCTTAAATGAAATGCCATGATCATTTGATGCACTAGGAGTTTTCTTTCTAGGCAACTTAGCACGGGTTGGTTGCCTAGAGCTAGATGTCTCACCCTTATACATAAAAGCATGGTTAGGGCCAGAGTGAGACTTCCTAGAATGAATTCTCCTAATTTTGCTCTCGGGATAACCGGCAGGGTACAAAATGTAACCCTCGTTATCCTGAGGCATGGGAGCCTTGCCCTTAACAAAGTTAGACAAATTTTTAGGAGGGGCACTAAGTTTGACATTGTCTCCTCTTTGGAAGCCAATGCCATCCTTGATGCCAGGGCGTCTCCCATTATAGAGCATACTTCTAGCAAATTTAAACTTTTCATTCTCTAAGTTATGCTCGGCAATTTTAGCATCTAATTTTGCTATATGATCATTTTGTTGTTTAATTAAAGCCACATGATCATGAATAGCATTAATATCAACATCTTTACATCTAGTGCAAATAGAAACATGCTCAACATTAGATGTAGAGAGTTTGCAAGATTTTAATTCTACAACCTTAGCATGTAATATATCATTCTCATTTCTAAGGTTGGAAATAGTAACATTGCAAACATCAAAATCTTTAGCCTTAGCAATCAAATTTTCATTTTCTACTCTAAGGCTAGCAAGAGATACATTCAATTCCTCAATCTTAGCAAGCAAATCATCATTATCATTTCTAAGATTTGGAATTGAAACATTACAAACATTTGAATCAACCTTAGCAATTAATTTAGCATTTTCATTTCTAAGGTTGGCAATAGTGTCATGGCAAGTGCTTAGTTCACTAGTTAGTTTTTGACATTTTTCTATTTCTAGAGCATAAGCATTTTTAACCTTAACATGTTTCTTGTTTTCCTTAATTAGGAAGTCCTCTTGGGAATCCAAAAGGTCATCCTTTTCATGTATAGCACTAATTAATTCATTTAATTTTTCCTTTTGTTCCATGTTAAGGTTGGCAAAAAGGGTACGCAAGTTATCCTCCTCATCACTAGCATTTTCATCACTAGAAGACTCATATCTAGTGGAGGATTTAGATTTAACCTTCTTCTTTTTGCCGTCCTTTGCCATGAGGCACTTGTGGCCGACGTTGGGGAAGAGGAGTCCCTTGGTGATGGCGATGTTGGCGGCGTCTTCGTTGGAGGAGTCGGTGGAGCTCTCGTCGGTGTTCCACTCGCGGCACACGTGGGCATCGCCGCCCTTCTTCTTGTGGTACCTCTTCTTTTCTCTCCTCTTGCCCTTCTTGTCGTTATCCCTGTCACTGTCACTTGATAATGGACATTTAGCAATAAAGTGACCGGGCTTACCACACTTGTAGCAAACCTTCTTGGAACGGGATTTGTAATCCTTCCCCTTCCGTTGCTTGAGGATTTGGCGAAAGCTTTTGATGATTAAAGCCATCTCCTCATTGTCGAGCTTAGAGGCATCAATTGGTTGTCTATTTGGTGTAGACTCCTCCTTCTTCTCCTCCATCGCCTTAAATGCCACCGGTTGTGCTTCGGACGTGGAGGGTTCATCAAGCTCGTTGATCTTCTTTGAGCCTTTAATCATACATTCAAAGCTCACAAAATTCCCGATTACTTCCTCGGGAGTCATTAGTGTATATCTTGGGTTGCCACGAATTAATTGTACTTGAGTAGGGTTAAGGAAAATAAGTGATCTTAAAATAACCTTAACCACCTCGTGATCATCCCATTTCTTGCTTCCGAGGTTGCGCACTTGGTTCACCAAGGTCTTGAGCCGGTTGTACATATCTTGTGGCTCCTCTCCTTGGCGAGACGGAAGCGACCGAGCTCCCCCTCGATCGTTTCCCGCTTGGTGATCTTGGTGAGTTCATCACCTTCGTGCGCGGTCTTGAGTAAGTCCCAAATCTCCTTCGCATTCTTCAATCCTTGTACCTTGTTATATTCCTCTCTACTTAGAGAGGCGAGGAGAATGGTTGTGGCTTGGGAATTGAAGTGCTCGATTTGGGCCACTTCATCCACATCATAGTCTTCATCCCCTACGAATGGTACCTGTACACCAAACTCAACAACATCCCATATACTTTTGTGGAGTGAGGTTAGATGAAATCGCATTAAATCACTCCACCTAGCATAGTCTTCACCATCAAACGTTGGTGGTTTGCCTAATGGGGCGAAAAGCAAAGGTGTATGTTTAGGAATGCGAGGGTAGCGTAAGGGGATCTTACTATACTTCTTACGCTCTTGGCGCTTAGAAGTGACGGACGCTGCGTCAGAGCCGGAGGTGGATGTCGACAAAGAATCGGTCTCGTAGTAGACCACCTTCCTCATCCTCTTTTTCTTGTCCCCATTCCGATGCGGCTTGTGGGAAGAGGATTTTTCCTTCTTTTCTTTGTGGTGTGAAGAAGAAGATCTTTTCTCCTTCCGTTTGGAGGAGTCCTTCTTCTTCTCCTTCCTCTTGGTGCGGGACTCTTCCGATGAAGTGCTCCCGTGACTCGTAATGGGCTTGTCGCCGGTCTCCATCTCCCTCTTGGTGTGATCTCCCGACATCACTTCGAGCGGTTAGGCTCTAATGAAGCACCGGGCTCTGATACCAATTGAAAGTCGCCTAGAGGGGGGGGGGGTGAATAGGGCGAAACTGAAATTTACAAAATTAATCACAACTACAAGCCGGGTTAGCGTTAGAAATAATAATGAGTCCGAGAGAGAGGGCGCAAAACAAATCGCAAGCGAATGAAGAGTGTGACACGCAGATTTGTTTTACCGAGGTTCGGTTCTTGCAAACCTACCCCGTTGAGGAGGCCACAAAGGCCGGGTCTCTTTCAACCCTTACCCTCTCTCAAACGGTCCCTCGGACCGAGTGAGCTTCTCTTCTCAAATCAACTCGGGAATAAAACTTCCCCGCAAGGACCACCACACAATTGGTGTCTCTTGCCTCGGTTACAAATGAGTTTTGATCACAAGAACAATTGAGAAAGAAAGAAGCAATCCAAGCGCAAGAGCTCAAAAGAATACGACAAATCTCTCTCGCTAATCACTAAAGCCTTGTGTGGAATTGGAGAGGATTTGATCACTTGAGTGTGTCTAGAATTGAATGCCTAGCTCTTGTAAGTGGTTGAGAAGTGGAAAACTTGGATGACTTGAATGTGGGGTGGTTGGGGGTATTTATAGCCCCAACCACCAAACTAGCCGTTTGGGTGGAGGCTGTTTGTCGCATGGTGCACCGGACAATCCGGTGCACACCGGACATGTCCGGTGCGCCAGCCACGTCACCCGAGCGTTAAGGTTCCGACCGTTGGAGCTCTGACGCTGGGCCCGCCTGGATGTCCTATGGCGCACCGGACATGCACTGTAGAGTGTCCGGTGCGCCTGTTCGCGCGTGCCTAACTTCTGCGCGCTCTGGCGCGCATTAAATGCGCTGGCAGGTGACCGTTGGCGCCTGAAGTAGCTGTTGCTCCGCTGTTACACCGGACAGTCCGGTGTACACCGGACACCAGACATGTCCGGTGAATTATAGCGGAGCAGCCAAAGCGAATTCCCGAGACTGGCGAGTTCGGAGCCGCGTCCTCTTGGAGCACCGGACACAGTCCGGTGTACACCGGACAGTCCGGTGAATTATAGCGCGCTGGCTCCGAGAATTCCCGAAGGTGAAGAGTTTGAAGCCGATCTTCCCTGGTGCACCGGACACTGTCCGGTGGTGCACTAGACAGTCCGGTGCGCCAGACCACGGTGCCTTCGGCTGTCTCTTTGCTCCTTTGTTTGAACCCTTTTTCTTGGTCTTTTTATTGGCTTATGGTGAACCATAGTACCTGTAGAACTTATAAACTTGGGCAAACTAGTTAGTCCAATTATTTGTGTTGGGCAATTCAACCACCAAAATTACTTTAGGAAATAGGTGTAAGCCTAATTCCCTTTCAATACTGATCCTGACCAATCCGTTACCTTGCTTTTCCTAATTTTCTAAGTGTTCTGGCGTAGCTCCGTAGTCGACCAGGTCTTCTCCTTGCAGGTCATCTTCCTCCATGGGTGTCGGTACATCGTTGGAGGTGTCTTGGTGTAGTGCGGATGGTTTGGCCTCAGGGGTCGGACGGTCCACGTCCTGTGCGGATGATTCGGCTTTTATAGCCAGACTGTCTACCATACTTGCAGAGAGCTGCACAATTGTTGTTTTATTTTCTATCTTTGTGGTCGTTTGGTTTTTCTCAATGACCTTTGGTCTCCATCTCTTTTATGGTGGCGGATACTGCGGATGCGTGTCATTGAATATTTTCCCCTCCTTTGCCTGATTCTCCTTTGCTCTGAGGCGCTGTAATTTTCGCTTTTGTGATCGTGTCAATCCCGATGGGCACCATCGAGGCATGAAGTATTTTGGATCGGTTGTTTTGTTGACAGTCTTACCTTCTTTTTGTTTGTGTTGGCCGATTCACCAAAAATCATCGGCCCTTCGTTATTTTGTTGTACGACGACATCTGTTATTCCTATTTTAATGATGTCCCCTTTTATCGTACTGTTGGAAGCTGTAGCTGTATGCCCCCCCTGCCGGATTAGTCAGCCTTTGGGGCCGAGTTGTTTGGCAATCTTGTTGGGCCTGTGCTCGTGGACCAGATTGAGGGGCTCTCAATCGGTCTTGTACTGGAGGCGTCAACCTGTCAAGAACAGATGTTTGGGGTGCCCCCCAGGCGGGGTACTGTGGCATCCCAAATGGATATGCTGGCATGCCCCACATTTGATTTGGGACATATGGTGGAGGTATGTATGTATATGGATATGCCATAGGTAGATATGGGGGTGGAGGTGTCCATGCAGGTATGTTAGGCCTCAACTGAACAATATGACCTTCCATTTTTTCCGATTGGTGAGGTGGTCCAATCGGTCTTTCCTGACGTTGCTCATGAATGGGCGAGCAAGGTCGCCTTGCTGGCCGGTCACTGGGGCCGGCCTTCTTTTTCACATACTTAGACAATAATTGATCGAAGGTCGGGTCGGGTTTGACCAACCGACCAGCTGCCTTGAACGTGTTAGTTTTCCACGTACCTATTTCTGGTTGTCGTGGTTTGAAGGTATGTGGTCGTCGTGGCTCCTTGGCGTTGTCAGATCATCCGCTGGAACACTCTGGACCGTCTGGCAATGTTACATATCGTCCGCGCCTGGACACCAGACCGTCCGCGATGCGCAGTATTGGTTCTCGCGCATGTCCCCTCGTCTGCGCTTGCCCCCCTGAGCTAGAGGTTGTGATGGTCACTTTCAGTGTCTCCCCTCCATCAGGAGTCTTCTCGGCCACCACTTTCCTGCAAGAGATTTTGTTGTTTCCATCGGCTCCCATGCGTTGCCGATGATGACTTCTTTGTCTTTGCCCTTATCGGCTGTGCTGGGCCGAATTAGGATCCTTTTGCCCTTGAAGTCGATCATATTCATTAGGAAGGGCTCTGTATCGTCCTGAAATTTCAATCGTCCCTCGTCAATGGCCGATTGGATTTGTCGTTGGAACACATTACAATCATTCGTGGCATGGGAAAATGAGTTGTGCCACTTGCAATATGCGCGACGCTTTATTTCGTCGGCGAGTGGAACAGTATAATCAATCTTAATGTTACCATTTTTAGTAATTCATCGAATATCTTATTACATTTACCGACATTAAATGTAAACTTAACCTCCTCCTGCCGTTTCTTTTGAACTGACTGCAAGGAGGAGCAAGCCGAAGGTTTGGCCTGCTCAAGCCAAACTATTTCGGCAGTGTAAACTTCCTTTGGTTCATCGTCCGAACTACCTTGATTATGTTCTACTATATGGACATTATGATGAACCGTTTTGACTAGTTCTTTGCTTCGGCGTTCACAAGCCAAAGCTTTCTGATATAATTGTGCTAGCGTAAAGAACTGGATGCCTTCTAATTTCTCTTTTAAATAATAGCGCAATCCATCAAAGGCTATCCCCGCCAGTTGTTTATCTGTTAAATGAATTCGAAAACATCGGTTTCTCGTATCCCGGAATCTCCGGATGTAATCATTAACCGATTCATCCTTTTCTTGTCGTAGGGCCACTAAGTCTACTAAATCTAGCTCATAATCGCTAGAGAAGAAATATTCATGAAATTTTTGTTCTAAGTCTCCCCATGACAAATGGAATTAGGAGGGAGCGTGGCATACCATGTGAATGCAGTCCCTGTTAAAGACAATGAAAATAAACGCACACGGAATGCTTCGGTGTCGACCAATTCTCCTAATTGTGCTAAGAACTGGTCTATATGCTCACGCGTGCTCTTTCCTTGGTCACCCGAAAACTTTGCGAATTCGGGTATTCTGGTCCCCTGTAGGTATGTCTCCGATATGATTGCCCCCCGTGGACTATACTAACTCCGAGCTTATCTCGGAATGCCCCAGCTATTTCCTCTCTTACTATATAGATGGCAGCCGGTGGGAGACCACCGGCTCTTTGGTCTAATATGGGTGAGGTTGTTTGGATGTTGGTATGTTGTTTTCCTCCCCATTAGTTTGGGTTTTGCGGTGCGTTAATACATGCCCTATGAGGCTCATAGGACTGGTCATTCCTTTCTAGCCTTCTGGAGGCCGGAAAGTACTCACTCTCACAAGTTTGGTAGGTTATATTATGGTGTTGGTGTGTCGCATGGTGAGATGGGGAGTTTAGCTAGGACGGATGCGGAGTTGGATATCCATCCTCCTCAAAAAAACTCTGTGCCAAACCGTCCGGTTAAATACGCGGACCGTCTGGCGTTATATTCGGACTGTCTGGCGCCATACGCGGACAGTCCGAATGGGTTATCTAGGGTTTGCATGGTATGTGGTGGCTTGGGTGCAGGCCTCGATAATTCGCTTCTAAAAATGGGATCGGCCGCCGCTGACCCGGACGGTCCGTGCTTACGTGCGGATGGTCCGGACATGCGCAGATCGACAAATTTATCGCCGATGTGCGTGGGAGGCTGTTGTTGCCCAAGGTACATGTCTATCGGCATCCCATAAAGGGGTTGCGACTAGTCGTGACAACCTATAGCCGATAAATTACATGTGTATTCCCTCAGTTCAACCTCGTGCGAATGAAAATTTGCAATAGTAGACTTATCAAGCGCATGCACTAGCCTTTTATAATCATTTTGTATATCCCCTATGATATGTTGCATTTGCTCTCGTTGTTTGTCTATGTAAGCTTTAAGAGATTGGAGTTCATTGGTGCTACTTACATTGGGGGTATTCGTAGTAGGTCGGAGCGAAGCCAGATCTGTCGCCCGTTGCCGAATGACTTTGTTGTTCCTGTCCACCTTGAAGTCGGCCAGGAATTTCGCCTTTGCTTCTCGGATCAGCTGCTCCTGGCGCTCCTCGAACAGGAGCTGTTCTTCAGCCGGCAAGGTTTCCCATGTCGGTGTGATGGTATTGCTGGCAAAAACTTCAGAGCTATCTTTTGAACCGGCCATTGAGGGCCGATCTCAATAGGTCTATATGAAATCGTCCCCCGCGGAGTCGCCAAAAAGTATGTTGACACCTTTTTGGGGCGCCAATCACTCAACACGAACCAGCGGCGGTGCTCTCTGGTCAGGCGCGGACGGTCCGCGGCCAGGGGCTGGACGGTCCGCGACCTGGTGCGAGGCTAGGGTTTCCTGCCTGACGGCCGGACGGTCCGCGCTCTGGGGCCGGACGGTCCGCGCGTGCGCAGGGGCGGCGAAAGATCGCCGGCGGCACCTGGATCTCGCTCCTGGGAGGGACCCCATCAGGGAGGAGAGATCCTAGGTGATGTCTAGGCTCGGTAGGCCGACCTAGACTCCTCTAATTGACGTAGAGTCGAAGAGAAGCGAAGAATTTGGGGATTGGAAGGCTAAACTAGAACTAGACTAGAACTACTTCTAATTGTATAGGAAATAAATGCGAAATAGAAGTGTTATTGATTCGATTGATGATTACAAATCGGCCGTATACCTCTCTATTTATAGAGGAGGGGGCTGCACCCTTTACAAACTAA
Organism: Zea luxurians; assembly: GCA_029449295.1. NCBI lineage: Eukaryota > Viridiplantae > Streptophyta > Magnoliopsida > Poales > Poaceae > Zea > Zea luxurians. The sequence goes on along the minus strand of JAOPSE010000011.1, from coordinate 26,762,768 downwards.
TTTCCCGAGCTAATTCCACGAATCTAGCTAACAACCGTAGCACAAAACTCGGAACCCTAATCTGCTCTGCGCACGCGCGGACCGTCCAGCCTCAGAGTCGGACCGTCCGTGCTCAAATTGGTGCTCAACAGTAATATTGTGAACTTATGGAACCAAACTAATCTAAACTTGATTGCTAATCATTAAATCTATCCACAATTCCATATATGTTCCATAACAAGAAGAAAACTAGACCCACCTCTTGAGAACAAGAGAGGTATGCTTGCAGAAAAGCACTGTTGTGGACTCGTGGTGCCGCATTGTTATTTGTGTATGCTGCATGTTCGATGACGACATGTCGGTCGACCTGGGCGTTGGCGATGCCCCGGGAGCGGTCGGCGAGGCGGACGCAGTCGCGGAACCAGTCGACGAGGTGATCGACGTCCATGCCGGCGGCCTGCATGAAGGAGTAGACGATGACGGGGCCGACGAGGCGGAGCCGCCGGCGGACGAGGTCCCTGCTCACCGCCTCCGACCTGGGCGTCCGTGAAAAGGAATATCTGGCCATCTTGTTAGCTGTTAATCAATGGCGCTCGTACCTGCAACATGCTGAGTTCTACATTTTCACTGATCAACGCAGTTTGTCTCATTTGAATGAACAACGTCTTCATACACGGTGGCAACAAAAAGTCTTTACTAAACTACTTGGGTTGCAGTACAAGGTGATATATAAGAAGGGAACAAACAATAATGCTGCCGACGCATTGTCCAGACGACCACATGGAGCTGATTTGTATGCATTGTCAGCCACTTCATCGACTTGGTTGCAGGCTATGATAGATGGATATCAGCAGGATGCAGAAGCACTAAGGTTGCTGACAGAGCTGGCTGTGGCTGAAGTTCCACCTTACAGTTTGCATAATGGTGTGATCCGATACAACAACCGTGTTTGGTTGGGATCTAATGTTCAAGTACAGACTAAAGTCACTACTGCACTTCATTCCAGTGCTATCGGAGGTCATTCTGGGTTTCCTGTCACATATAGCAGAATTAAGCAGCTCTTTTATTGGCCAGGAATGAAGGCTTTCATCAAGAAGTTCGTAGCTGCCTGTGAAGTGTGTCACAAAGCTAAGCCTGATCGATCCAGATATCCGGGCTTGTTGCAGCCGCTTCCTGTGCCTCAGCAAGCTTGGCAGTCTATCTCACTTGATTTCATTGAAGGGCTGCCACGTTCTAACACATATGACACTGTGCTCATCGTGGTTGATCGTCTGACCAAATATGGCCATTTTATACCTTTGCATCATCCCTTCACTGCTCTCAAGGTCGCTCAATGCTTCATGGATACTGTGTATCGTTTGCATGGTATGTCGGAGTCCATAGTTTCTGACCGTGACCGTGTGTTTACAAGTACACTTTGGAAGGAATTGTTCAGATTGTCAGATACACAGCTGCTCATGAGCTCGTCTTATCACCCACAGACGGACGGCCAAACAGAACGGGTTAATCAATGCTTGGAGACATTTTTGCGCTGCTTTGTGCAATCGTGTCCGACCAAGTGGTCCTTGTGGCTGTCAGTGGCGGAATATTGGTATAATTGTTGCTTTCATACATCGCTGGGACGATCACCATTTGAGGTGCTCTATGGCCGTTCTCCTCGACACTTTGGTCTGACAGTTGCGGACTCAGTGTCTCATGCTGATCTGAATTTATGGCTCTCTCAACGTGACCTTATGCTTCGTATGGTCCAACATCATTTGCTTTGGGCACAACAGCGAATGAAGCATCAATCTGATAAAAACCGATCAGAACGTGTTTTCAATGTTGGTGACATGGTTTATTTGAGGCTGCAGCCCTACGTTCAGACTTCAGTGGCCACCAGAGCTAATCACAAGCTGTCATATAAGTACTTTGGGCCATTTCAAATCTTGCAAAAAGTGGGCACCGTCGCTTACAAGTTGCAGTTGCCAGATTCTGCTACGGTTCACCCAGTTTTTCACGTATCCCAGCTGAAATCATCGCCGAGGCCTAACTGTTTGGTCAGTTCAACACTCCCTGATACTGCCATTCAGTATCCTTTACAGGTGCTCCAACACAGGACTATATCACGCGGTGGGCGACAGATTGATCAAGTGTTGATCCGATGGTCTCATTCCGACGCTGCTTTGGATACATGGGAAGATGAAGAGGCGCTCCAACAACGGTTTCCCAAAGCCGCCGCTTGGGGGCAAGCGACTTCTCAAGAACGGGGGTATGTCAAGAAGCCCAGGTCGCAGCAGCAGAAGCGGCATGTCCAAGTAAATGTGGAGCGTGAGAAGGAAGAAGTGGTTCAGGACAACGATTCGCTGATGGGCCGTGGCCGTCGAGTTCGTAGGCCCAGTGGACGCTTTCCATCTAATGTGTGGACCAATTGAGTCCTTATAATTGACTTATAACTGGAGAACAGCCAAAATAAGAACTTACGATGATGCTAATGGAAATCTTCCCAGCCGACTACCTCGTCTTCTTCCTTGCTCTTGTATTCCTGTTGTCTCTTGGTTAGCTAGGGCAGGACGCTAACAGTCCGGAACGGGACGTACACGTACTTGTGGTGCCTGTGGTTCACGTGGGGCCCTCGCCACATGTACCCGCTGATGAAGGAGCCCGAGCTCCCTGGCCACCTTCTGGATGCAGCAGGCGTTTGCCACGATGCACCGGACCCTGCACACGCGGCGAGCCTCAGCTCCCTGTTGCCGCTGATCTCCGCGACGTCGTCCTCCTCCATCCTCGCCACCGCGCTAGGGTCGAAGCAGGCGAACGCCTCCCTGTACATGTCTCGGCGCTTGAGTATCTCCGTCCAGCTCTGGTTGGTCAGCATCCCCGACAGCGACAGAAGCTCGAACAGCCGGCTGCGTACAGGCCGCCAGTCATCCATTCACCAGCATGAGTTTCAAGTTTAGAAAAAGTTCACAAATTAATTCAGGGAGAAACAAATGTGGTGGCAGAATCAGAATACTTGTCGCTGTACGCAGAGAGGGACGCCCGAGCAGGCCAGCACTCGTCGTGGAACTAGTTCATGCAGTTGAAAAAAAAGGATTGGCACACAAATACAGAGCTAGCGAGCATTTAATCACCACTGTTCTTAGCGATCCAGCTGCACCTGTAGTCCTGTACGCAGGGACGCCCAGCTCAAGTCCTCCTCCACCTCCTCACTGGACGCCAATGGACCTAAAGTTTGGGCCAGACCATTTGGAAGCCGTATAACACGGTATAAAAATAAGACCTTAAAGCACAACTCGGCATAAAGGAAAATGGATCGAATGCCGTGCCTCAAACTTAGACACGACAAGTAACACGGTACTAACTGAAAAATTTGCGTTTAAATAGTTATTTTATATTTTAATATTTTTTTATCTCTTTCCAAAATTATATAAAATATTGATTTCTTTTTCTCATATGATTTTTTTAGTCTATAACAAAGTTATGAATATTTTCAGGTTATATTATTTTAGATATATACATGTTTTTTTGTGCGTGTCGTGCTTAGACCGGCACGACACGATCATCGACCACTGTGCTTCGGGCCTAGCTTTTAGTATCTAGCCACAACACGGTCCAACCTAAAATTATTTTGTGCAATGCTGGCCCAAGAAATGTTAATTCGAAGCACTATGGGTCTGGTCCATGCCGTCACAGCACGGTCCAACTTTTAGCTCTAGACGCCACAGTCACTGGCCTTGTCACCATGCATCCTCTGGCGAAATCTTCTATGACGAGTAGATCTATTCTACTGAGAGGAATAAAGAAACATACCTTCATTGTTGTTGTGTGACGGAACCTCCCAAGTCATTAAACCCACCTACAGTTGTCCTTATCCAACGGACCTTGGACAACCCTGTAGATGCACATAATCACTCGACAAGTTCGGTATCTGTCTCCTTTTCCTCGCCCAAGAGCGTTTCACCCATCACACAGATATTACAACACATCGGAGGAACGAATAAGCGGAAGCGAATTACAATAACTTAATTTACATTTATTAAAATACAGAAAGAGTATCATTATTACATCACCAGGTCATAAGTGTGCATAAATATTATTATTACAAACTTGGGAGGCAAAAACCCCTCCCGCATAAAAGTATATTGTTTTTCAAAAGGAGGCCAACATCCTCCCGCGACCACGTCACTGTTGAGGTTCGTCCTTTGGCGCCACGTCCTTGGGCACCACCTTAGTGCAAAAACAGCAAAATTCTGCTGTTTCCTCACCTACAACAATATGGGTTCGAAAACCCTGAGTACGAAGTGTACTTTGGCAAGTCTTACCCGTCAAAATAAAAGACTCTCAAGGATATGCTAGCTTTAAGAGAGTCAAGGTAAGGCTTAATCAAGAATCAAGACTCTACTTGCAAAAATGTTGTCGGGGACCATAATTAGGGGTACCCTCAAGGCTCCTAATTCTCAGCTGGTAACCCCCATCAGCACAAAGCTGCAAAGGCCTGATGGGTGCGATTAAATCAGGGATCAGTCCATTCGAGGGACACGATCACGCCTCGCCCGAGCCTAGCCTCGGACAAGGGCAGCCGACCCCGCAGGATTTCCGTCTCGCCCGAGGCCCCCCTTCAGCGGCGAACATATTCCCGGCTCGCCCGAGGCCCTGCCTTCGCCAAGAAGCAACCCTGACCAAATCGCCGCACCGACCGACCAAATCGCAGGAGCATTTAATGCAAAGGTGGCATGACACCTTTATCCTGACGCGCGCCCCCAGTCGGCAGAGCCGAAGTGACCGCCGTCACTTCGCCGCTCCACTGACCGGCCTGACAGAAGGACAGCGCCGCCTGCGCCACTCCGACTGCGGTGCCACTTGACAGAGTGAGACTGACGGGCAGTCAGGCCCGGCCGAAGGCTCCATAGGAAGCTCCGCTTCGCCCGACCCTAGGGCTCGGACTCGGGCTTAGTCCCGGAAGACGGCGAACTCCGCTCCGCCCGACCCAGGGCTCGGACTCGGGCTAAGTCCCGGAAGACGGCGAACTCCGCCCGACCCAGGGCTCGGACTCGGGCTAAGTCCCGGAAGACGGCGAACTCCGCCCGACCCCAGGGCTCGGACTCGGGCTAAGTCCCAGAAGACAACGATCTCCGCCTCGCCCGACCCAGGGCTCGGACTTGGGCTCGGCCCCAGAAGACGACGATCTCTGCCTCGCCCGACCCAGGGCTCGGACTTGGGCTCGGCCCCAGAAGACGACGAACTCCGCTTCGCCCGACCCCAGGGCTCGGACTCCGCCCCGGCACCAGCCGGCAATCTCCGCCTCGCCCGACCCGGGGGCTCGGACTCGACCTCGGCTTCGGAGGAGCTTCCACATCGCCCAACCTAGGGCGCAGACCAGCCACGTCAACAGGAGGCGCCATCATCACCTTACCCCGAGCTGACTCGGGCCGTAGGGAACAAGACCGGCGTCCCATCTGGCTCGCTCCGCCAGATAGGCAATGATGGCGCCCCGCATGCTCTATGACGACGACGGCTCTCAGCCCCCTTACGGAAGCAAGGGGACGTCAGCAAGGACTCAACCGCTCCGACAGCTGTCCCTCCGCCAAGCTCCATCGCTCCTCCGACGGCCACGACATCACACCAGCTGGGTGCCAAGATCTCTCCGGCTGCCACAACGGCATGTACCTAGGGCGCTAGCTCTCCTCCGCTAGACACGTAGCACTCTGCTACACCCCCCATTGTACACCTGGATCCTCTCCTTGCGCCTATAAAAGGGAGGACCAGGGCCCTCTTAGAGAGGGTTGGCCGCGCGGGGACGAGGACGAGACACACGCTCGCCCGGAGCCGCTCGCTCCCTCTCCCGCGTGGACGCTTGTAACCCCCTACTGCAAGCGCACCCGACCTGGGCGCGGGACGAACACGAAGGCCGCGGGATTCCCACCTCTCTCACGCCGGTCTCCGGCCGCCTCGCTCTCCCCCCTTCGCGCTCGCCCTCGCGCTCGACCCATCTGGGCTGAGGCACGCGGCGACATTCACTCGTCGGCTCAAGGACCCCCCGGTCTCGGAACGCCGACAGTTGGCGCGCCAGGTAGGGGCCTGCTGCGTGTTGACGAACAGCTTCCCGTCAAGCTCCAGATGGGCAGTCTCCAGCAACCTCTCCAACCCGGGACGGTGCTCCGTTTCGGGAGTCTTGAGTTCATGTCCCTCGACGGCAGCTACGACATGATATCCTTCCACCGCCGCGCGACAACGACAGTGGCGGCCGACAGCCCGCCCGCCGGCGGCGGAATCCACGACGTCTTCCCCGCGTGGTGGAAGAACAACCTTCGAGCTCACCCCGTCCTCTCCCCCGCCGATGGAGGAGGAGGCGGGGCAACCAAGGCCAAGCAGGAGTCAGCGCCTCGTCGGCTGTCGAGCGAGTCGATGGCCCCAGCGCCCCAACGGGGGGCGCACCGGGCGTCGACCTCGCGTTTGAGACGAAGGCGAGCGCCGTCTCCCCGCGACACGCCAAACCCGAGCAAGCGGATGACGCCAGCACGCTCGTGAAAAGCTTGCTGGACGTCACCCTCGTACCTGAGACGACGGTGCAGTCAGCCCCCGACATGACATTATCGCCGCTCGTCGATCAAAAGGTACCGATCGATTCCCATCCCACGTCTTTCGGATTCAGCCTCGACCCGCCTAGCGGCTTCGCTTTGGCGGGCGCTCTCGTAGAGGCAAGTCCAAACCCTCTGGGGTTTCGTATGCGGTCACCTTGGGACCGGCTGACGGACGTCTCGACCTACGGGCCCTCTGGGTCCGAGGAAGACGGCGAACCCAGCATCTGTTGGGATTTCTCTGGACTTGGCAACCCCAGTGCCATGCGGGACTTCATGACCGCATGCGACCACTGCCTTTCCGACTGTTCCGACGGTAGCCGTAACCTCGGCGACGAGGACTGTGGCCCAAGTCGCGAATGCTTCCACGTCGATCTAGAGGGCCCCTCCGAAGGCAACCATCTCGGCATGCCGGAGGATGGTGACCTCCCTAGGCCGATGCCTCGTGTTGACATCCCACGGGAGCTAGCTGTGGTCCCCATTCAGGCGGGGGGCCATGACCCACGGCTCGAGCAAATCCGCGGGGTGCAGGCCAGGCTCGACGAGGGAGCAGGAACGCTTGAGCCGATCCGTCGGGACATCGGGCAGGCATGGGCGGGCCAACCCCCGGCCGGGGAAATACGTCATCTACCCCAGGGTTTCCAGCACCGCATCAACGACGACGTCAGGGTCAGGCCACCACCCGCATCTAGTGGGGTCGGCCGGAACCTGGCTGCAGCAGCGATGCTTCTCCGTGAGATGCCGGAGCCATCAACCACCGAGGGACGGCGAATCCAGGGAGAGCTCAAGAATCTCCTGGAAGGCGCCACGGTCCGACGAGCCGAGAGCTCCGCCTCCCGAAGGCAGGGGTACCCCTCGGAACCTCATGCCGCGACTTCCCGATTCATGCGGGAAGCCTCGGTCTACACCGGGCGCACGCGCAACACAGCGCCTGCGGCCCCGGGTCGCCTCGGCAACGAGCACCATCACCGCGACCGTCGGGCCCACCTCGACGAGAGGGTGCGCCGAGGCTACCACCCCAGGCATGGGGGACGCTACGACAGCGGGGAGGATCGGAGTCCCTCGCCCGAACCACCCGGTCCGCAGGCCTTTAGCCGAGCCATCCGACGGGCGCCGTTCCCGACCCGGTTCCGACCCCCGACTACTATCACAAAGTACTCGGGGGAGACGAGACCGGAACTGTGGCTCGCGGACTACCGTCTGGCCTGCCAACTGGGTGGAACGGACGATGACAACCTCATCATCCGCAACCTCCCGCTGTTCCTCTCCGACACCGCTCGCGCCTGGTTGGAGCACCTGCCTCCGGGGCAGATCTCCAACTGGGACGACCTAGTCCAAGCTTTCGCCGGCAATTTCCAGGGCATGTACGTGCGCCCCGGGAATTCCTGGGACCTCCGAAGCTGCCGACAGCAGCCGGGAGAGTCTCTCCGAGACTACATCCGGCGATTCTCGAAGCAGCACACCGAGCTGCCCAACATCACCGACTCAGATGTCATCGGCGCGTTCCTCGCTGGCACCACCTGCCGCGACCTGGTGAGCAAGCTGGGTTGCAAGACCCCCACCAGGGCGAGCGAGCTGATGGACATCGCCACCAAGTTTGCCTCCGGCCAGGAGGCGGTCGAGGCTATCTTCCGGAAGGACAAGCAGCCCCAGGGCCGCCCATCGGAAGATACTCCCGAGGCGTCAACTCAGCGCGGCGCCAAGAAGAAGGGCAAGAAGAAGTCGCAAGCGAAACGCGACGCCGCCGACACGGACCTTGTCACCGCCGCCGAGTACAAGAACCCACGGAAGCCCCCCAGAGGTGCCAACCTCTTCGACAAGATGCTCAAGGAGCCGTGCCCCTATCACCAGGGGCCCGTCAAGCACACCCTTGAGGAGTGCGTCATGCTTCGGCGCCACTTCCACAGAGCCGGGCCACCCGCGGAGGGTGGCAAGGCCCGCGACGACGACAATGTAAAGCCCAAAATTAGTATCAGGATAATAATAATAATAATAATAAAATAAAGAACTAAAAGCATCAATAATAGTGTTTCAAGAATTTTTGAAAACCTTTGAGAATTTATAAGGGCCTTTCCAATTCATAACCAATTGATAAACATTAATTTGGTTAAGCAACAAATAAATAAATATATAAATACATAGCATGCTGGTGTTCTTTGTGTAAGAGGTGCACAATAATTGGAATCTGAAGATTTAAACCCAACCTGAATTCAAAATTCAAAGGAAGAAAGGTGAATGCTAAAATTTAGGAAGAAAATTCTAACTAAGTTAAATATTCCTTCTATAATTAAACAATAGAGAGAAGAATAAATATTTAGTACCAAAAAAATAGGTGTTATATTCACATTAGGACTGAATTGGAAATTTGGAAGAGTAAAAATTCAAAACAGGAAGTTAAACTAGTTTGAATCTTTGAATTTGGAAATAGAACCAGAAAAGAAAAAGGTTACCTGCACGCTTGGGCCACCATTCGTTCGGCCCAAAATCCCTTCCACGCCAGCCCAACCCCCGCGCGGCCCATCTCCTTCCCTTTCCCTTTTTCTTTATTCCGGGCGCTTATAGGTGGGGCCCACTCGTCATAAGCCGCTCAATCACTCACACACGCGCGCGCATGAATATCTCGCCGGTTGGCGGGGCCCACGCTGTCAGGGTCTTCCTCCCCGCGTAGCTCGCGTTCGGGCGTAACAGAACCCGCGCGACTCGCTCGCGCGAGCTCCGGCCCTCGCAACCGACTCCGAGCCCTCTCGGGTATAAAGCATCGCGCCACCGCTCCTCATCCATCACTCCTATTTCCCTCGTCCCGACTCGCCCACCAGCACCGCTGCCATCGCTGAGATAAATCGGACCCACCGCCGTTCGGTTCGTGGTTAGGGAGCGCTCGAACATCCGTGGGGCGTTCCAGAGCTTCGGAGGGTCGGGCAGGTTAGGGCCAGGACCTCACCTTCGGCAGTTTGCGCGAGGTCGACCTTGAATTGCTCGTCGTCGCCGCATCTCCGCCGTGGCCGTGCCGCCCGCGTCGACCGAGCTCTGCTGGGCACCATTTAAGGCGAGAAACCATCAATTGCGTATGTCTCGTTCCCAATTGTGCGCTGGCTCGATGAATTGGAGTATGGGGGCGGGGTTGGTCGGATTGCAGGCTCGCCGCGCGTGCCCTCCGCCGCGGCGAGGGTGCGGCTGCCCGTGCAGCGTTGTTTAGGAAGAAGCGCGTGCGCCGTCGGATTTTGACGGACGGCTAGGATTAGATTACATCATACCCCTTCGATTGTTTAGCATGCACCGTCCGATTCAGATCTGGCGCATGGGATTCAATCGAGACATCTTAAATCAGGCCCGCTGATCGCCGATCCGACGGTCGCGGCTGCGTACCGGTTCGTGGATGTGTAAAACTAATCGGGGCGCTCGGTTTTCCATCCAACGGCCAGAAACGCTCGATACCCCTTCGGCCTGCACCTTTTGTTAAAGAGACCCTGAGTAAATCGGAAATCAACCCGCCGTCCTGTGCGGGGGAAAACTGAGTCTGGGGAAAAATTCTGGATTTGCCCCCGGAGTTCTCTGTAATCAGTGCTCGGTCCAGAGAATTATAAAATCCAGAAAAAAAAGAATTAGAAAATGATTTTTATGCAAAAATAAATGCTAGAATTTGTTTAATTCATAGAAAATGCATAGTTAGTCCAAATTAATTCATTCCAGTTCCTATAATTTTGTAATATTATTGTTTATCATTTAGTGCCACTGGTTTTACATAAAAGTCACATTAAAATTGTTATCTTAATTAATCTTGTAATAAGCACATAGAATCTTTGGAAATTCATAACTTAAAACCTATAACTCCAAAATTAATAATTCTTGTTCCTGTGATCATATTTCATCATGTAGATTATTAATATGTATTTTGCATATATGTTTGGTGTAATGTTAATTTTGCCTATACACTGTTTGTTTGTAATGCTACGACTAGCGTGAGGACACGAGTCACCCGAAGATCATCCTGGTACCTGGAATCTCAAGTCCCAGGCAAGTTGTGCCCTTGATCACTTCTTTTTACCCACTCATGTTCTAATTAATCATAATGATCTGCATAGGTTAATTTTGATGGGACCCAATAGGTTACCCTAGTTTGATTATCTTTATACCTTGTTTACCACTGAACCTTTTTGGGTAGTACTTGCTAGTGCTTTATGTGGTTTTGGGTATGAAGATACATTATTCATGATCACACTTTTATTATCTGTTTATTATTATTGTTCATGTTAAGATCATTATGTTAATTGGAACATGGAGAACCACCCGGGAAAACAGTGCTACCACAAGGGAGGAATGGGACCCCTTGGCTGAATAATTAGGAAAGCTAGTGGAAGACTACCTTACCCGAAAGGGGCAAGGGCAGTAGGGGAGTGGTCAGTGTAGGGAGGCCCTCGGGAGGATTTTGCTGCGATGGCGGTCCTGCAAGGGATTCCTGCATTGGAACTTCCTATAAACTGTAGCGGGTTTTCGGAAGCTAGTGGAACTTTGTAAAGGCCTCGTAGTGGATCCCTAGCCATTCACCTCGGTAGTGTCTAAGGGCCTTGCAAACCCTGGCGACATGGGATACACGACTTGTGGGTAAAGATGCGCAACCTCTGCAGAGTGTAAAACTAGTATACTAGCCGTGCTCACGGTCAAGAGCGGCTCGGACCCTCACATGATTAATTTATGGAACTAAATTCAAAATGTCATTTGCATTGCATCGCAGGTGAAGTTGTTACTTTTGTTCTACTATTTAACTGGGTTGGTATTTACTTATACTTAGTAACTGCTAATAAAATCTTGACCAACTTTAAAAGCAATGCTCAGCTCTAACCGTCCTCTTTGGTAAGCCTTACACTTCACGTGAGCTCCCACCTTTGGCGAGTTCCTGCACATTATTCCCCACAACTTGTTGAGCAATGAACGTATGTGAGCTCACTCTTGCTGTCTCACACACCCCACAGGTCAAGAACAGGTACCACAGGAGGAGGCGCTTGGAGGATGCTGCGATGAGTTCGTGAGAGGTCTAGGTCGTCGTCTCCCAGTCAACTTTGGGTTGCTGGACCGTTGTCTCCTTATAATGTAATTATTTTGTATAGAACTCCTGTTATATATAGAGATGTAACATTCGATCCTGTGCCATGATTCATCATATGTGTGAGACTTGGTCCCAGCACACCTGGTGATTATGTTCGCGCCCGGGTTTTGGACCCCTAAAATCCGGGTGTGACAGAAGTGGTATCAGAGGAATGTTGACTGTAGGACGAAACCTAGATAGAACTGGACAACCAATACTTACTTACCTTGGCTACTCTGATCCTTTCTAAACTTTTCTTAATCTTTTCTCATCTATTTCCGCTTTACTCTGATTATACTTATCTTTTCTTTCTAAAAGACAAATGTGGATTTTACACTTTGAAATCCTGTGACTGAAGTGACCTTTAGGAATAGGAGACCTAATCCTAGGAACAAAAACAAAACTATTTTTATAAGTGTCTATGTATTTGAATGTTTGCTCTTATGATATATGTCTGATTTGGATCTTTGTTTGAGTGTGATGGGTTGTGGATCAATGTCCACAATTACATCTGCATATACATCTAGGCATAAAGGATAGCATTTGTAAGATAACTAGACAATCTAGATTATCCCCCTTAAAAATATATATATATATAGTATTCCGTATCTATCTCATCTTGACAGATTCTATCTTACCTTTGGACATTCACCCCGTACAACTAGTTACCCTAATCTTGACATAAAATATCTGGTCAAACCCTGCCAAAGAAAGTTTTAGTACATAACCAACTATTAGCTTATTCATTCTGTCTACTAAATGATTCCCTTGCAAAGCTATCTTACCATATGCTTCTAACTTAGATGGTCAATACCAGGCGGGGTGGTGGAATTGATTTACCTGCTAATCGACACACTCGGTGGATATATCGACAACCCCAACCACAGCCAGCAGAGATGAATCCTCCTAATCCCCCACCAGGCGGAGTCGATCCACTAATTGCAGCTCAAATGAGGATGATGCAGCAAATGGCTGACACTATGGCAGATATGCGCACCCAAATGCAGCAAGAACGCTAAGAAATGCACCAGGAAAGAGAGGATGCACGTCGGGAAATGCGCCAAGAGCGGGAAGAGATACGCCAGGAGAGAAGGGTACAACAACAGCAGCTGCAACAACAACTTCAACAACAGCAGCAACAACAACAAGTGCCATTGCCTCCACCTCCACCACCAGTTCCACCCCGAGATAAGCATCGGGAATTCATGAGCCACAAACCACCAACCTTCTCCAACTCCACGGATCCACTGCAAGCTGACGACTGGCTAAAGTCTATAGAGAAGATGCTCAACATAGCTCAGTGCTCGGACCGAGAGAAAGTACTCTACGCATCGGGTCGTCTTGCTGGTCCTGCTGCGGATTGGTGGGATGCGTACTGCGCTGCTCATGTTGCTGTCGATACAATTACCTGGGCAGAATTCTCCACACAATTCAGGAATTACCATATTCCTGCTGGGCTCATGAAGATTAAGAGAAAGGAGTTTCTCTCCCTCAAGCAAGGAAGTATGTCCGTGAGTGAATATAGGGACAAATTCATCCAGTTATCTCGATATGCTCCTAGAGATGTTGAGGATGATGAGCAAAAGCAGGAGCTTTTTCTGGACGGTTTGATTGGACCCTTGCAATATCAACTGGTATCGCACACATTCCCATCCTTTCAAAGGCTACTTGACAAAGCTATTGCTGTAGAAAACAAGAGGAGTATATTTGGAGAGAAAAGAAAGGCTGTCAACCAAGGGCAGGCTGGAAGTAGTTCCCGTCCTCGCTATACTACCACACCAAGTACACCAGCTAGTGGCAGTTCTGGACAACAAACTCAACAGGCACCAACTGCTCCTCCAAAAGCAAGCACCCCAGCAGGACCCGTTGCTCCTAACACAACCACCAACAGGACATGCTACAAGTGTGGACAACCGGGACACTACGCCAACTACTGTCCCAACAGAGCTGCCTACACTACACCAGCTCCAATGAAGCAAGGTCAAGCCTCGGCAGGAAAGAGTCAGCCCCTATCTATCAACCGGGGACATGCCCATCATGCAGAAGTAGAAGCTGAACCCGGTGAACTTGAAATTCAAGGAGAAGAGCCAGTTGAAGATGAAGTAGTCGGTGAAGAAGTCAACGAGCAACAAGAATAGAGAGATAAACATAGATATAGATACATATATATATATATTTTTACTATTTGTAAGACCTAAATATTAGTTTAGCTATTATTTAGTATTATTACTATTTTAGTGATAATAGTAAGGTCTATTAAACCTATGTTTTGTTAAAGGATTATGCATCATGCCGAGATCTCTTTGTTTGTGCATATGTTCCGAGAACACTATAAGCATACATCCCTTTATTACTAATCTCGAGGACGAGATTATTTTTAAGGGGGGTAGGATTTGTAAAGCCCAAAATTAGTATCAGGATAATAATAATAATAATAAAATAAAGAACTAAAAGCATCAATAATAGTGTTTCAAGAATTTTTGAAAACCTTTGAGAATTTATAAGGGCCTTTCCAATTCATAACCAATTGATAAACATTAATTTGGTTAAGCAACAAATAAATAAATATATAAATACATAGCATGCTGGTGTTCTTTGTGTAAGAGGTGCACAATAATTGGAATCTGAAGATTTAAACCCAACCTGAATTCAAAATTCAAAGGAAGAAAGGTGAATGCTAAAATTTAGGAAGAAAATTCTAACTAAGTTAAATATTCCTTCTATAATTAAACAATAGAGAGAAGAATAAATATTTAGTACCAAAAAAATAGGTGTTATATTCACATTAGGACTGAATTGGAAATTTGGAAGAGTAAAAATTCAAAACAGGAAGTTAAACTAGTTTGAATCTTTGAATTTGGAAATAGAACCAGAAAAGAAAAAGGTTACCTGCACGCTTGGGCCACCATTCGTTCGACCCAAAATCCCTTCCACGCCAGCCCAACCCCCGCGCGGCCCATCTCCTTCCCTTTCCCTTTTTCTTTATTCCGGGCGCTTACAGGTGGGGCCCACTCGTCATAAGCCGCTCAATCACTCACACACGCGCGCGCATGAATATCTCGCCGGTTGGCGGGGCCCACGCTGTCAGGGTCTTCCTCCCCGCGTAGCTCGCGTTCGGGCGTAACAGAACCCGCGCGACTCGCTCGCGCGAGCTCCGGCCCTCGCAACCGACTCCGAGCCCTCTCGGGTATAAAGCATCGCGCCACCGCTCCTCATCCATCACTCCTATTTCCCTCGTCCCGACTCGCCCACCAGCACCGCTGCCATCGCTGAGAGAAATCGGACCCGCCGCCGTCCGGTTCGTGGTTAGGGAGCGCTCGAACATCCGTGGGGCGTTCCAGAGCTTCGGAGGGTCGGGCAGGTTAGGGCCAGGACCTCGCCTTCGGCAGTTTGCGCGAGGTCGACCTTGAATTGCTCGTCGTCGCCGCATCTCCGCCGTGGCCGTGCCGCCCGCGTCGACCGAGCTCTGCTGGGCACCATTTAAGGTGAGAAACCATCAATTGCGTATGTCTCGTTCCCAATTGTGCGCTGGCTCGACGAATTGGAGTATGGGGGCGG
This sequence comes from Zea luxurians, assembly GCA_029449295.1. Lineage (NCBI taxonomy): Eukaryota > Viridiplantae > Streptophyta > Magnoliopsida > Poales > Poaceae > Zea > Zea luxurians. The sequence goes on along the minus strand of JAOPSE010000011.1, from coordinate 26,747,588 downwards.
GGTTGGTCGGATTGCAGGCTCGCCGCGCGTGCCCTCCGCCGTGGCGAGGGTGCGGCCGCCCGTGCAGCGTTGTTTAGGAAGAAGCGCGTGCGCCGTCGGATTTTGACGGACGGCTAGGATTAGATTACATCATACCCCTTCGATTGTTTAGCATGCACCGTCCGATTCAGATCTGGCGCATGGGATTCAATCGAGACATCTTAAATCAGGCCCGCTGATCGCCGATCCGACGGTCGCGGCTGCGTACCGGTTCGTGGATGTGTAAAACTAATCGGGGCGCTCGGTTTTCCATCCAACGGCCAGAAACGCTCGATACCCCTTCGGCCTGCACCTTTTGTTAAAGAGACCCTGAGTAAATTGGAAATCAACCCGCCGTCCTGTGCGGGGGAAAACTGAGTCTGGGGAAAAATTCTGGATTTGCCCCCGGAGTTCTCTGTAATCAGTGCTCGGTCCAGAGAATTATAAAATCCAGAAAAAAAGAATTAGAAAATGATTTTTATGCAAAAATAAATGCTAGAATTTGTTTAATTCATAGAAAATGCATAGTTAGTCCAAATTAATTCATTCCAGTTCCTATAATTTTGTAATATTATTGTTTATCATTTAGTGCCACTGGTTTTACATAAAAGTCACATTAAAATTGTTATCTTAATTAATCTTGTAATAAGCACATAGAATCTTTGGAAATTCATAACTTAAAACCTATAACTCCAAAATTAATAATTCGTGTTCCTGTGATCATATTTCATCATGTAGATTATTAATATGTATTTTGCATATATGTTTGGTGTAATGTTAATTTTGCCTATACACTGTTTGTTTGTAATGCTACGACTAGCGTGAGGACACGAGTCACCCGAAGATCATCCTGGTACCTGGAATCTCAAGTCCCAGGCAAGTTGTGCCCTTGATCACTTCTTTTTACCCACTCATGTTCTAATTAATCATAATGACCTGCATAGGTTAATTTTGATGGGACCCAATAGGTTACCCTAGTTTGATTATCTTTATACCTTGTTTACCACTGAACCTTTTTGGGTAGTACTTGCTAGTGCTTTATGTGGTTTTGGGTATGAAGATACATTATTCATGATCACACTTTTATTATTTGTTTATTATTATTGTTCATGTTAAGATCATTATGTTAATTGGAACATGGAGAACCACCCGGGAAAATAGTGCTACCACAAGGGAGGAATGGGACCCCTTGGCTGAATAATTAGGAAAGCTAGTGGAAGACTACCTTACCCGAAAGGGGCAAGGGCAGTAGGGGAGTGGTCAGTGTAGGGAGGCCCTCGGGAGGATTTTGCTGCGATGGCGGTCCTGCAAGGGATTCCTGCATTGGAACTTCCTATAAACTGTAGCGGGTTTTCGAAAGCTAGTGGAACTTTGTAAAGGCCTCGTAGTGGATCCCTAGCCATTCACCTCGGTAGTGTCTAAGGGCCTTGCAAACCCTGGCGACATGGGATACACGACTTGTGGGTAAAGATGCGCAACCTCTGCAGAGTGTAAAACTAGTATACTAGCCGTGCTCACGGTCAAGAGCGGCTCGGACCCTCACATGATTAATTTATGGAACTAAATTCAAAATGTCATTTGCATTGCATCGCAGGTGAAGTTGTTACTTTTGTTCTACTATTTAACTGGGTTGGTATTTACTTATACTTAGTAACTGCTAATAAAATCTTGACCAACTTTAAAAGCAATGCTCAGCTCTAACCGTCCTCTTTGGTAAGCCTTACACTTCACGTGAGCTCCCACCTTTGGTGAGTTCCTGCACATTATTCCCCACAACTTGTTGAGCAATGAACGTATGTGAGCTCACTCTTGCTGTCTCACACACCCCACAGGTCAAGAACAGGTACCACAGGAGGAGGCGCTTGGAGGATGCTGCGATGAGTTCGTGAGAGGTCTAGGTCGTCGTCTCCCAGTCAACTTTGGGTTGCTGGACCGTTGTCTCCTTATAATGTAATTATTTTGTATAGAACTCCTGTTATATATAGAGATGTAACATTCGATCCTGTGCCATGATTCATCATATGTGTGAGACTTGGTCCCAGCACACCTGGTGATTATGTTCGCGCCCGGGTTTTGGACCCCTAAAATCCGGGTGTGACAGACAAGAAGGAAGATCACCAGGCAGGAGAGTTCCCCGAGGTCCGCGACTACTTCATGATCTATGGTGGGCAAGCGGCGAATGCCTCGGCTCGGCACCGCAAGCAAGAGCGCCGGGAGGTCTGCTCGGTGAAGGTGGCGGCGCCAGTCTATCTAGACTGGTCCGACAAGCCCATCACCTTCAACCGAGACGATCACCCCGACCATGTGCCGAGCCCGGGGAAATACCCGCTCGTCGTCGACCCCGTCATCGGCGATGTCAGCTCACGAAGGTCCTCATGGACGGAGGCAGCAGCCTCAACATCATCTACGCCGAAACCCTCGGACTCCTGCGTGTCGATCTGTCCTCCGTCCGAGCAGGCGCTGCGCCCTTCCATGGGATCATCCCCGGGAAGCGCGTCCAGCCCCTCGGACAACTCGACCTTCCTGTCTGCTTCGGAACACCCTCCAACTTCCGAAGGGAGACCCTGACGTTCGAGGTGGTCGGGTTCCGAGGAACCTACCACGCGGTACTGGGGAGGCCATGCTACGCGAAGTTCATGACCGTCCCCAACTACTCCTACCTGAAGCTCAAGATGCCGGGCCCCAACGGGGTCATCACCGTCGGCCCCACGTACAAACACGCGTTCGAATGCGACGTGGAGTGCGTGGAGTACGCCGAGGCCCTCGCCGAGTCCGAGGCCCTCATCGCCGACCTGGAAAGCCTCTCTAAGGAGGTGCCAGACGTGAAGCGTCACGCCAGCAACTTTGAGCCAGCGGAGACGGTTAAGTCCATCCCTCTCGACCCCAGCGGCGACGCCTCCAAGCAGATCCGGATCGGCTCCGGGCTCGATCCCAAATAGGAAGCAGTGCTCGTCGACTTTCTCCGCGCGAACGCCGATGTCTTCGCGTGGAGTCCCTCGGACATGCCCGGCATACCGAGGGATGTCGCCGAGCACTCGCTGGACATACGCGCCGGAGCCCGACCCGTCAAGCAACCCCTGCGCCGATTCGACGAGGAGAAGCGCAGGGCCATAGGCGAGGAGATCCACAAGCTAATGGCGGCAGGGTTCATCAAAGAGGTATTCCATCCCGAATGGCTTGCCAACCCTGTGCTTGTGAGAAAGAAAGGGGGGAAATGGCGGATGTGTGTAGACTACACTGGTCTCAACAAAGCATGTCCGAAGGTTCCCTACCCTCTGCCTCACATCGACCAAATTGTGGATTCCACTGCTGGGTGCGAAACCCTGTCTTTCCTCGATGCCTATTCAGGGTATCACCAAATCAGGATGAAAGAGTCCGACCAGCTCGCGACTTCTTTCATCACACCCTTCGGCATGTACTGCTATGTCACCATGCCGTTCGGCTTGAGGAATGCGGGCGCGACGTACCAGCGATGCATGAACCATGTGTTCGGCGAACACATCAGCCGCACGGTCGAGGCCTACGTCGATGACATCGTAGTCAAGACGAGGAAAGCCTCCGACCTCCTTTCCGACCTTGAAGTGACATTCCGATGTCTCAAGGCGAAAGGCGTCAAGCTAAATCTCGAGAAGTGTGTCTTTGGGGTGCCCCGAGGCATGCTCTTGGGGTTCATCGTCTCCGAGCGGGGCATCGAAGCCAACCCGGAGAAGATCGCAGCCATCACCAGCATGGGGCCCATCAAGGACTTGAAAGGCGTACAGAGAGTCATGGGATGTCTCGTGGCTCTGAGCCGCTTCATCTCACGCCTCGGCGAAAGAGGTCTAACTCTGTACCGCCTCTTGAGGAAGGCTGAGTGCTTCACTTGGACCCCTGAAGCCGAGGAAGCCCTCGGGAACCTGAAGGCACTCCTCACAAAGGCGCCTATCTTGGTGCCCCCAGCTGCCGGAGAAGCCCTTCTGGTCTACGTCACCGCGACCACTCAGGTGGTTAGCGTCGCGATTGTGGTCGAGAGGCAAGAAGAGGGGCACGCATTGCCCGTTCAGAGGCCAGTCTACTTCATCAGCGAGGTACTGTCCGAAACCATGATCCGCTACCCACAAGTTCAGAAGCTGCTGTACGCGGTGATCCTAACGCGGCGGAAGCTGCGACACTACTTCGAGGCTCATCCGGTAACTGTGGTGTCATCCTTCCCCCTGGGAGAGATCATCCAGTGCCGAGAGGCCTCGGGTAGGATTGCAAAGTGGGCGGTGGAAATCATGGGCGAGACAATCTCGTTCGCTCCCCGGAAGGCCATCAAGTCCCAGGCCTTGGCGGACTTCGTGGCTGAATGGGTCGACACCCAGCTACCGACGGCTCCGATCCAACCGGAGCTCTAGACCATGTTCTTCGATGGGTCGCTGATGAAGATAGGAGCCGGCGCAGGACTACTCTTCATCTCACCCCTCGGAAAGCATCTACGCTACGTGCTACGCCTCCACTTCCCGGCGTCCAACAATGTGGCCGAGTATGAGGCTCTGGTCAACGGGTTGTGGATCGCCATCGAGCTAGGGGTCCGATGCCTCGACGCTCACGGTGACTCGCAGCTCGTCATCGACCAAGTCATGAAGAACTCCCATTGCCGCGACCCGAAGATGGAGGCCTACTGCGATGAGGTTCGGTGCCTGGAAGACAAGTTCTACGGGCTCGAGCTCAACCACATCGCCCGGCGCTACAACGAGACTGCGGATGAGTTGGCTAAAATAGCCTCGGGGCGAACAACGGTTCCCCCGGACGTCTTCTCCCAAGACCTGCATCAACCCTCCATCAAGATCGACGACACGTCTGAGCCCGAGGTACCCTCGGCTCAGTCCGAGGCACCCTCGGCTCAGCCCGAGGCGCCCTCGGCTCAGCCCGAGGCACCCTCGGCTCATCCCGAGGCACCCTCAACTCGGCCCGAGGCGCCCTCGGTTCAGCCCGAGGTACCCTCGGCCCCCGAGGGTGAGGCACTGCGCGTCGAGGAGGAACGAAGCGGGGACACGCCTAATCAAAGCTGGCAGACCCCATACCTGCAATATCTCCACCGAGGAGAGCTACCCCTCGACCGAGCCGAGGCTCGGCGGGTGGCGTGGCGCGCCAAGTCGTTCGTCTTGCTGGGAGATGAGAAGGAGCTCTACCACCGCAGCCCCTCAGGCATCCTTCAGCGATGCATCTCCATCGACGAAGGTCAGGAACTCCTGCGAGAGATACACTCGGGGGCTTGCGGCCATCACGCAGCGCCTCGAGCCCTTGTCGGGAATGCTTTCCGGCAAGGCTTCTACTGGCCGACGGTGGTGGCCGACGCTACCAGAATTGTCCGCACCTGCGAAGGATGTCAATTCTACGCGAGGCAGACCCACCTGCCCGCTCAGGCTCTACAGACGATACCCATCACCTGGCCTTTTGCTGTGTGGGGTCTGGATCTCGTCAGCCCCTTGCAGAAGGCACCCGGGGGCTACACGCACCTGCTGGTCGCCATCGACAAATTCTCCAAGTGGATCGAGGTCCGACCCCTGAACAACATCAGGTCCGAGCAGGCGGTGGCGTTCTTCACCAACATCATCCATCGCTTCGGGGTCCCGAACTCCATCATCACCGACAACGGCACCCAGTTCACCGGCAGAAAGTTCCTGGACTTCTGCGAGGATCACCACATCCGGGTGGACTGGGCCGCCATGGCTCATCCCATGACGAATGGGCAGGTAGAGCGTGCCAACGGCATGATTCTACAAGGGCTCAAGCCTCGGATCTACAACGACCTCAACAAGTTCGGCAAGCGGTGGATGAAGGAACTCCCCTCGGTGGTCTGGAGTCTGAGGACAACGCCGAGCCGAGCCACGGGCTTCACGCCGTTCTTTCTAGTCTATGGGGCCGAAGCCATCTTGCCCACAGACTTAGAATACGGTTCCCCGAGGACGAGGGCCTACACCGACCAAAGCAACCAAGTTAGCCGAGAAGACTCGCTGGACCAGCTGGAGGAGGCTCCGGACAAGGCCTTGCTACACTCGGCGCGGTACCAGCAGTCCCTGCGACGCTACCACGCCCGAGGGGTCCAGTCCCGAGACCTCCAGGTGGGCGACCTGGTGCTTCAGCTGCGACAAGACGCCCGTGGGCGGCACAAGCTCACGCCCCCCCTGGGAGGGGCCATTCGTCATCGCCAAGGTTCTGAAGCCCGGAACGTACAAGCTGGCCAACAGTCAAGGCGAGGTCTACGGCAACGCCTGGAACATCCAACAGCTACGTCGATTCTACCCTTAAGATGTTTTCAAGTTGATCATATACCTCGCACCCGCGCAAAGTTTAGTCATCAAGGAAGGGTCGGCCTCGCCTCGGCAAAGCCCGACCCTCCCTCGGGGGCTAAAAGGGTGGGGAACCCCCTCTGCGTCGAAATTTTCCTCAAAAAAAGATCTTTTCTGCCAGAATGTCTTTCGCGCTTTTTGGCTACTTCGAAAGTGGATCCTGAAAACGACGGAGTACACGTAAGCAGCCAAGGCTGACCGAGCCGAGGGACTCCTACGCCTCCGGGATACGGATACCTCACTCATCACCTTCTGCGATAAGTAACTCACGTTCGGATAAGTGATTCTGCGGACCGAACAAGTCTTCACGTTCGAAAGCTCTTCTGCCGAAGCGATCCTTCGGGCCTTCTCGACTGCGTCGGTGACAGAGCCCCATGGACGGGTAAGAGTGCGCGTAAGCGGCAAGGCCGACCGAGCCGAGGGACTCCTACGCCTCCGGGATACGGATACCTCACTCATCACCTTCCGCGAGAAGCAACTCTCGCTCGCACAAACATTTCTGTTACCGACAAAAAAGTCCAGATACTCGAAACAAGAGGAAAAGAGACGCAGCTTTACAACACGGCGAGGGTGTGTTTAGGCCTCGGCGGCCGCAGGAAACACACGCTACAAGACAATCCGATCCTGCAGGCTCGGATCTTGACGGCTGGAGGGAGCAGCAGCACCCTCGGCATCGACGACGCCTTCGGCGATGTCCGACCTGGCCTCGGACGGCGACGCGGTCCGAGGATCTCCACTCTGAAGGACGACGTCATCACCACGCCCGGGCCATCGCCGCCAGGGTCTTCTCCGGGAATCCGGCCCGAGCAGGCGGCTCGGCCGGTCACCCCGGGGCCTCGGCCAGCTGCCCTCCAAGGACGTCAGCCCGACCCGAGGCCTCGGCTGGTCAACTCCGGCGTCGGTCCCGCTAACGGACGACCCGGCCAGGCTTAGGCCAACCAGGTTTTCTTTTCGAGCCAACTCTACCTCTGTTCATGTTGACGCCGCTACCCCTGGCCTCGGCTCATCGAAGAGCGGCCGAGGGGTTCCCTTAATTAAGCTAAAGAAGCCTCGGACAACAAGGCCGACCGAGCCGAGGGACTCCTACGCCTCCGGGATACGGATACCTCACTCGTCACCTGTACACGGGGCGACTCACGCTTGGTGAAGCGGTTCAGACAACCAACAGGCGAGTCTTAGTGCTCGAAAAGGAGGAAAAAACACGGCTCCGTGCCGAAAATACATACATGTTCAGGCCCCGACAGCCACAATGAACAAAAACACTGGCATTCAAAGTGCCATTACAAACGGAACTCTGGTTCCACCTCCGCAGGTACGAACAACCCCACTCAATGGGGGGGGGCTGCGGAGCAACAGAAGACCGAAGAACGGCGCGCCGTCGCCCGCTCCAGCAGCGGCGACGACGACGACTTCTGCTCCGGGGGGCCGAACAGCGGCAGCGCTGACCTCAGGGCGGATGCTGCTGCCAAGAGGCCCCCGCCCATGCCCAAACTCGAGAGGCAAGGACGGGCAGAAGGCCGTAGAGTTGGAGGTCCCTCCGTGGGCGGCCCTGGCTATCTCGTCGGCGGAAGAACCTCTTCCAGCTGCCGTGGCAGATGCCGGCGCCGGGAGTGGCTCTGAAGCCACTCGCGTCCGAAAGCCAGGCATGCTGCAGCTGCCGGCGCCACGAACGACGACCGCCCTTTCCCTCCGATCACTGAGGGAAGGAGCGGGCCATCGCCCACGCAAGGGCCGACCCCAACTCGGCTCACTCCCCTCCCCAGCCCTGGTGATGAAAATCCTTGAGGCTGAGGGAGGGGCAGAGGCCGCAGCCCGGCTCACTTTCCCCCACCATCAAGCTGGAGGTCACCGTCTTGGGTGACCGCCGGCGGAGGGGTGCGACCGGGCTGCATGATGAAAATCCTTGAAGCCGAACGATGGCTGAAAGGTACCAACTCCCGCGGAGCTGTGTTTCCTCCAACGACGAGGCAGAAAGACGGCGGATATCCCCCATCCGGGGGCTTGGAAGGTGGAAAGACACGAGGCATAAGGGAGCGCGAAGACATGGTCGCCTTCCAAGGGGATCGCCCTCCTTTTAAAGGCGGCTCTCCCTACTTGCGTCCCCAGCCATCACGGGCTGAGTCTTCTCCAACACACTCCAAGGTCCTCCCCTGCGGCGCGGGGGCTGGGTCCCACACGTCATGCAAGCCGACTCAGAGCAGAAGAAGCCAAACCGCCGCGCGTGGTGCGTACAACCGCCCAGTGGTTACAAGCGACCCTCCACTTTTGCCCAGACCAGCGGGCGAAAGGGTGGGCAGCCATGCAGGCGGCATGCAACCGCGCCAAGTGGGCACGCTTCTCTGACTCCCAACACGCCCGACATGGAGGCCCAGGCCCACGCGTCATGCAACCGGCGCGCCGAATGCTTCGTGCATGCAACTGCGCGCGACCCAGCAGCACCAGCCTGGCGCGACGGTCAATGCGGCCAAAAGTGGGCTGGCAGTAATGGCGGTGGCAGGCGGGCAGGAGCAGCGGCCACGTCGTCAGCCAAGCTCACGTCCCGTCCGGGGGCAGCGAGAGAACCCTCTCTCACGGCGTGAAGACAATGCGCCCGTGATCCGTTCCTCGAACGGCTCGCGCACGCGCAACGGTCGCTCCTCCAACCACTCGCCCCGTCGCATTAACTCCGCGACGGGACACGTGGCGCCTCTGGCAGGAGAAGCGGGCGACGCTTCGCCTTCGCCATAATGACCGCGTCCAAAAAGGTACGCCGCGTCGTTCGATTTCGTATCCTTTTCCTTTTTTCCTCTTTCTCTCTCTTGCAACAGGGACCGGGAAAGGGGGATACCCCGAGAAGGATCCTTCCCCGTGAAGGAACCAGGCTTCGAGCCTCCCTACTGATCAGAGGTTCGAAGGCTGGCCCCTCGGAAGGGTTCGACAGCCGCCTCAGATCTCGTGGGCCCTACACCCACTACTGGTCAGAGGTTCGAAGGCCGGCCCCTCGGAAGGGTTCAACGACCGCCTCAGGCTACTCGGGCTCCACGCCCAATACTGATCAGGGGTTCGAAGGCTGGCCCCCGAAGGGTTCACAGCCGCCTCAGACGCCGAGCGAGGGATGACCATGGGTACGTTCGATACATAACCAAGGCTTGGGCTGCGCTCTCGAGGTACCCTAGGACATTTCCGAGACCAGCGGGAATGATCTTGTAACAGAATCCCATCAGAGGGAGGCATCGAGCCCTCGGACCCCGTCACCAGGGGACCGGGTCTGGCAGATCACCCGCAGGTACTTTTGGACGTGCCTCTGGGCCCCTAGCCGACCCCTAACGAACGGGGCACGGACGTCCACTCGGATTACCCGCTTGCAGCTCATCGGAGACACCATGTTCGGCGCCCATCGAGGGCAACATGGCGCTTTCCCCCCTCCTCCTTGAGGAAAGGCGACGCAGGGGCGTATGTAAAAAAGTCGAGTCTGTCCCTGATCGCCCTCTCGCCCTGAGCAGAGGCTCGGGGGCTGCTCTCGCAAACCCGGCTCCGGCCGAACCGTTGACAGCGTCAACATACCAGCCCGAGAACTTGGGACCCGACCGTACACCTGGGCTACGGCCAGCTCGCATGAGGGAACGACCAGACCAGCCGAAGCATTACGCGAGGCATTAAGACCTCGAAGGAGTGAAACCACTCCTCCGAGGCCTTGGGGGCTACACCCGGCGGGTGCGCTCGCGCGCACCCACCGGAACAAAACGCAACCGAGAAAGGCTGGTCCCCTTGCAAAAAAGTGCGACAAAAGCCTCCAAGCGAGTGCAAACACTCCCTTCGAGGCTCGGGGGCTACTGTCGGGGACCATAATTAGGGGTACCCTCAAGGCTCCTAATTCTCAGCTGGTAACCCCCATCAGCACAAAGCTGCAAAGGCCTGATGGGTGCGATTAAATCAGGGATCAGTCCATTCGAGGGACACGATCATGCCTCGCCTGAGCCTATCCTCGGACAAGGGCAGCCGACCCCGCAGGATTTCCGTCTCGCCCGAGGCCCCCCTTCAGCGGCGAACATATTCCCGGCTCGCCCAAGGCCCTGCCTTCGCCAAGAAGCAACCCTGACCAAATCGCCGCACCGACCGACCAAATCGCAGGAGCATTTAATGCAAAGGTGGCCTGACACCTTTATCCTGACGCGCGCCCCCCAGCCGGCAGAGCCGAAGTGACCGCCGTCACTTCGCCGCTCCACTGACCGGCCTGACAGAAGGACAGCGCCGCCTGCGCCACTCCGACTGCGGTGCCACTTGACAGAGTGAGTCTGACGGGCAGTCAGGCTCGGCCGAAGGCTCCATAGGAAACTCCGCTTCGCCCGACCCCAGGGCTCGGACTCGGGCTAAGTCCCGGAAGACAGCGAACTCCGCTCCGCCCGACCTAGGGCTCGGACTCGGGCTAAGTCCCGGAAGACGGCGAACTCCGCCCGACCCAGGGCTCGGACTCGGGCTAAGTCTCGGAAGATGGCGAACTCCGCCCGACCCCAGGGCTCGGACTCGGGCTAAGTCCCAGAAGACAACGATCTCCGCCCCGCCCGACCCAGGGCTCGGACTTGGGCTCGGCCCTAGAAGACGACGATCTCCGCCTCGCCCGAACCAGGGCTCGGACTTGGGCTTGGCCCTAGAAGACGACGAACTCCGCTTTGCCCGACCCCAGGGCTCGGACTCCGCCCCGGCACCAGCCGGCAATCTCCGCCTCGCCCGACCCAGGGGCTCGGACTCGACCTTGGCTTCGGAGGAGCTTCCACATCGCCCAACCTAGGGCGCAGACCAGCCACGTCAACAGGAGGCGCCATCATCACCCTACACCGAGCTGACTCGGGCCGCAGGGAACAAGACCGGCGCCCCATCTGGCTCGCTCCGCCAGATAGGCAATGATGGCGCCCCGCATGCTCTGTGATGACGGCGGCTCTCAGCCCCCTTACGGAAGCAAGGGGACGTCAGCAAGGACTCAACCGCTCCGACAGCTGTCCCTCCGCCAAGCTCCATCGCTCCTCCGACGGCCACGACATCACACTAGCTGGGTGCCAAGATCTCTCCGGCTGCCACAACGACATGTACCTAGGGCGTTAGCTCTCCTCCGCTAGACACGTAGCACTCTGCTACACCCCCCATTGTACACCTGGATCCTCTCCTTGCGCCTATAAAAGGGAGGACCAGGGCCCTCTTAGAGAGGGTTGGCCGCGCGGGGACGAGGACGAGACACGCGCTCGCCCGGAGCCGCTCGCTCCCTCTCCCGCGTGGACGCTTGTAACCCCCTACTGCAAGCGCACCCGACCTGGGCGCGGGACGAACATGAAGGCCGCGGGATTCCCACCTCTCTCACGCTGGTCTCCGGCCGCCTCGCTCTCCCCCCTTCGCGCTCGCCCTCATGCTCGACCCATCTGGGCTGGGGCACGCGGCGACATTAACTCGTCGGCTCAGGGACCCCCCGGTCTCGGAACGCCGACAAATGCTTACTAATAGTTAAGTCATTTCCTGTCACTAGAGTTTTTTCTAACCTAGTTCAAGCATTTGGCCTATACTAGCCATCCTTTTATCAACCCTTTTCTGTTCAATGGAATGCTACGTGTAGGGCAGTGACCAAGTCTTCATGTCCGAGAAGTAACGGCGATCCGAATCGATTAATACCCAGCTGGGGATCTCCAATCACACAACATATGTAGCACTTAACCCTTGCATATGTCAACTCGCCACCGAGTTTCTTAAGACCAGACCAGGTTCACGCCAATCGAAAGCACAGATACACCACCATCCAGCCTCTTGCCACGGAGGGTACACGCTACTCTCGCCATCTCTCCACTCCTATTATGTGTTGGCCTTTCTGGTATTAGTCTGCCCGAGGCAAAGCTTACCCATGATGAGGCATGTGACCAGTTAAAAGGTCCTCAATCATCAAGCCTACATCGAGACGGTCCTTAATCGACTCAGACGGAGACACTACACCGAGACTCTCTTCTCGTGCAAGTCACCCGCCCGGTCTCAGCTTTATCATTTTAAACCCAAAGTTTTGTACCTGATAGAGGTACATCTTTTCCGATGTTGAACCCGTCATGGCCATGATGGATCCACCATCAAGTTTTGTTTTTGAAATCATCTCATCCAATGTGAAGCATCATCTTTTGTTTAAAAACAAAACATTTGTTTTTCTAAAGTAGGACTAAGCATCAGAAAACCTTTTTAATAAAACAGGTAATCAAGGAATGGTAAACAGTTCCAAGGAAGGAAATGCAGCAATTTGTTTAACATCCAACTCCTATCACCTAATGCATCAGTCAAGTGATAAAGAGTTTAAAACAACAAGGAGGTGGCAAATGCACCGGGGCTTGCCTTGTGTTGTAGGAGAGTCGGGCTCTGTTCCACAGATGTCAAAGTAAAAACAGTTCCCGGCAGGTGGATTTTCTGTTGATGGAGTAGGCTCTTCCTCTTCAACAGTCACTTCTTCTTCGTTTTCTATATATAGCCATATATAACCACGAATGCTCATGTAATGCTTATGAAAATGCAATAATAGAAAATATGTATCAAGTTGTATCTTGAATACAACTTTCCTTCACGGTGCACGAGGGAAACTATAGTTTTCTAGGTCAGTTATTAGTAGGATTAGACTTTTTTACCCTAAGGAGTTAGGGTTTTGGGTTTAGGAATCAAACAATGTCCAAAGCAAGTCAAACTTCACTCATAGGATCTAAATACCATATTAGGTTTATCCAAAAAATTTAGTGATTTTTGGAGTTATTAAATAATTTCTAAAATTCCAAAGGTATAGGTTTAAGCTCTTTTAAATACTGAATAATTCCTTGTTTGGACTAAAAATCCTAGAACTATTTTTATTAAATACTACAGAAATTTAGGAATCCAACAAAATTGGTCTCATATTTTTATCATTTTCTATGATTTCTTATGAATTTCCTAAGTCTGGTAGAAAAAGAAAAAGAAAAAGCATAAACAGTAATGGGCTAAAACTAGCCCAAGGTGGCCCACGCATAGGCGAAAGCGCGCCCGTGGCGTCAGATTGGCACAGAAGACCCTGGCGATTTGAAAAACCCTTAAAGAGTCCGCAGTACTATTTCTCTATGTCACTAACAATCGCAAACAGACCCTCCCCTTTTCTATTTCTTCATAAGTCGAGGCCCTCGACCATGGACGGCGGAGCAGGGACTCCGGTGAGCCCATACCGGCCAGAAAATGCAACGGCTATGCTTCTCCGTTGCATAACACCTAATTCTACCCCAAACGACCATTTCCCCTCACTCAATTGCAAGGTTCTGGCTCTCAATCACTCTGTCCATAGTGATGGCGCAAATCGAGGACGATCCGAAGTGTTCCCGGTGATCTAGCGTGATCTAGTTCAATTGGTCGGGCTGCTAAGCATCTACAACACACAGAGATGTTGAAACGAGAGTGAGGAAGACATGAATGGACCTGTAGAGAGCTAGCCACGGTGAGCACTCACACGGCGGCGTTCTTGACTAATTTGGGGGAAATCCCAAATTGAAGCGCTCTGGTGGATAATCTGAGGCACGGGCTGGTGCGTTGGGTGTGTGATTACCTAGCAGAGCTGATGGCATGCTCAATTTATAGGGCCTGAGGGCGGTGGCTCGTGAATTTGGAATGGCGCGCTGGCGGCCGGAGAGATGGGAGACCACTGGCGCAAGAGTTGCGTGGCTTTCACCGTGGCAGTGTCACCGACGATGACCAAACAGGCTTCAGTGGTTTACTACGATGTGGTAACGCCCTAAGGCACATGGCAACTAATCGACAGGCGGCCAACTTCGGTGAGCTTATCTGAACCGGCCGTGAGTCAAGTAGACACGGCGGCCGAGGCGGAACAGTGTCTCAAGCTCATCTGCGGTGAAGATCTTTTCACCCCGGGGCTTTATCTGGGCACCAGTGAGCACGAATCACCTCGGCGGCATGAATCCAGGCGCGAGGGTCACCGGCAGCAAGGGGAGCTGAATCTGTGATCTTGTTCAGTCACTGTACAATCAGAACACCATTCAGTCTGTCTGACAGGGTCATTTGTAGGGCATTAATCTCCGATTTCTATGTAGCAACTTGTAAATCTCTCTGTAACAAAGTTCTTGGCCTATAATCCAGCTCTAATCTTGCTATAGCAATCACCCTCAAATACTCACTGGATCATTCTCAAAAGAACTCCCAAAGTTCACCCCAAGTCACGGTCAGTAAAAGTTCAGACTCTGAGTTGACTGACAGCCAGACTTTAGGTCTGATTATCTCCAAATTTTGTATGACACCAAGGTTTAATCACTTAAGCAAAGTTATGCTCCTATAGTAGCTCTATAATCTTGATGTGTTGACCAAGGGCAAATTCTTTATGAATTGAGAGATATAGGGTTCCAAAGTTGACCTTATGCACTGAATTTTAGACTTAGACATATGAAAGGTATGAGGTGTCCTTTTTCCAAATAAGCCCAAATCCCACAATTTGACTTGCAAATCCTCAAATGTGAGATACACATGATCTGTGGTGTTCTATTACTTTGGTATTTGCACTTGGGTCCAAAAGTGCACAAATTTTACACTTAGCCCCCTAGGGTTCCAATTTAGGGTTTTATAGGGGTCTTTTCAGGGTTTTTAGCACTTTAGGGTTGTAGGAAACGGGTGACGCCTAAGAGGGGGGGGGGTGAATTAGGACTTCTAAAACTTTTACTAAACTAGGCCACAATTAAATCCCTAGAGCAAAACCTATGCAAGTAATCAAACTAGAATGTGCAAACTAGGTTTTGTCTAAGTGTTGCTATCTCTACCGCAAAGGCTAAGTTTCAATCTACACTAAATAAGTATGAATACAAGATTGAAACTTAAATGCTTAATATAAATGCGGAAACTTAAAGAGCAAAGTAGAGAAGCAAACTCTCGTGGATGACGCCGGTATTTTTACCGAGGTATCCGGAACCGCGCAAGGTCCCGACTAATCCTCATTGGTGCCCCTACGCAAAGGGAAGCCCACGCGAGGGCCAAGCACCACGGTCGAGTAACTCCGTAGAGAGCCGCGGGCCTTCTCCACGCGCAAGTGGTGCTCCGCTTCCGGCTCCTCTCGGATGCTCCCCGCCGTCTCCACTATCGAGCTTCCGACCGAAACGCCGCGGGCCTCGTTCCCTCCAGTACACGGTGGCGGCCGTGACACAACCGCGGTTGTCACGGTCTCGCAAGACTCTCGCCCCACTCGGTACAATTACAACGGCTCGCGCAAGAGCCGAGGGGTTGTGTGGTTTTACAAAACTCACTCAACTAACTAGGGTTCACCTAGAGCAAGCGCTAAAGCGGTCTAACTAACCTAAGCACTTCGCAAAGCACCTACGCTAATCACCGAGTGATTCTATTAAGCACTTGAGTGTTTGAGCTCTTGGAAATGTGCACTATATGCCTTGGTATGTTGCTTGGGCTCCCACACTTGAGAATGGCCGGTTGGGGTGGTATTTATAGCCTCCACACCCCAAACTAGCCGTTGGACAGAAAGCAGTAGCTTTCTGTCGTCAGGTGCACCGGACAGTCCGGTGCACCACCGGACATCCACTGTGCAGTGTCCGGTGCACACCACGTCAGCCGACCGTTGGCGCCTGTAGCAGTCGACCGTTGGATCCGACCGTTGCCGACTGTCCGGTGCACACCGGACAGTCCGGTGCTATAGCCAGAGAGCGCATGTCTGTGGCCTCTCTACGCAGACTGTCCGGTGCCACACCGGACAGTACGGTGCACACTGGACATCAATGTCCGGTGCGCCACCAGGCGCTGGCTGACAGCCCTCATCTTGGATTTCTTCGCTGATTTCTTCGGGCTTCTTTTGTTCTTGAGTATTGGACTCCTATGCATCTTTTTATGTCTTCTTTTGAGGTGTTGCATCCTCATTGCCTTGGTCCAATTCTCTTTGCATCCTATGAACTATAATTATAAACACTGGCAAACATATTAGTCCCCAGGTTGTGTTAATCATCAAACACCTAAACTCAATTAGCCAAATGGCCCGGGGTCCATTTTCCTTACAAGGGTTTTGGTGTCACTAAAGTCCATCAAAGATGATATCTTATGATTATTTATAATTAGTTTTGAGGTTTTCTCATATTTGGGCTTCACTTATATCCCTAAGCCCTAATTTAGGGTTAAGCACTCTACCCTAGGGTTAATCACACCTCAAGTCACATCAGTACAACTTATTTGAAATTTTTACCTAGTGAATGCACTCTAGGTGTAACAAACACATGATATGCCAATGCTCATGATGTTATGCTCAAGTTTTAGTGACAGTAGCACCAGAGGTGTTACATCCTTCCTCCCATAAAAGAATCTTGTCCCAAGATTTAAAGTCTTAGGGCAAGTCACTACCGGAATCCGAGGCTTTGCCGAGTGTTGTATTCTTTGCCGAGTGCCTTTTGTCGGGCACTCGGCAAAGAAGGCTTTGCCGAGTGCCGCACTCGGTAAAGTAGGCTCTCGGCAAAGAGCCCCTTTACCGAGTGTTGAACACTCGTCACAGGACGGTACTCGACAAAGACAAGTTTGCCGAGTGTCTAACACTCGGCAAAGGGGGCTCTCGGCAAAGGGCCGTCAGCGGCCGTCCCAAAGCTGACGGCCGTCAGTCTTTGCCGAGAGCCAACGGTTGGCACTCGGCAAAGAGTCTTCTGTGCCGAGTGCCACATAGTAGGCACTCGGCAAAGGCGGCTTTGCCGAGTGTCATCTCTAGACACTCGGCAAAGTGTATTTTTATTTTTTTATTTTGTCTCCCAAACTTTTTGTGGTATGTTCCTATACTATGTAGACCTACATGTATCATTTGTGGACAATTATAACAGAGTTTCAATCGTTAGTAGATTTAGTTCGTTTATTTAAATTTCTTCGGAAAATTCAAATTTGAACTGCAGGTCACTCGAAACCTGGAAAACCGTGCATGAAAAAATGATATTCATGGTACTTAGCATAAGTTACGACCGATTTCAGAAGCGTACCAGAAACTTCGAGCAACATGCTCACTAAACATGGCCGTGAACTTGGCATCCACATGTTTAAAAATTGTATAAAACACAAACAAAGTCAGAAAATCATGAAACTTGTCCACGTGTCATGATATCATATGTATAGGCTGTGATAAAAATTTTAGAATGTTTGGAGAAAGTTGTGAGACACTATGTGTAGAAACCTAAGAGGACTACACATGAAATCATAGAGTTTCAATGTGGATCTCTTAGGTTTCTACACATAATGTCTCACAACTTTTTCCAAACATTCTAAAATTTTTATCACAGCCTATACATATGATATCATGACACGTGGACAAGTTTCATGATTTTCTGACTTTGTTTGTGTTTTATACAATTTTTAAACATGTGGATGCCAAGTTCACGGCCATGTTTAGTGAGCATGTTGCTCGAAGTTTCCGGTACGCTTCTGAAATCGGTCGTAACTTATGCTAAGTACCATGAATATTATTTTTTCATGCACGGTTTTCCAAGTTTCGAGTGACCTGCAGTTCAAATTTGAATTTTCCGAAGAAATTCAAATAAACAAACTAAATCTACTAGCTATTGCAAACACTGTTATAATTGTCCTAAAATGATACATGTAGGTCTACATAGTGTAGGAACATACCACAAAAATTTTGGTGCCCAAAACAAAAAAAAAAATAAAAATACACTTTGCCGAGTGTCAACTGGTTGACACTCAGCAAAGTATGCTTTGCCGAGTGCCCCTGGGTGACACTCGGCAAAGCAGTGTAAATTAAGCTTTGCCGAGTGCCCCTGGGTGGCACTCGGCAAAGAAGGCGCCTTTGCCGAGTGCCGCCGATCTGGCACTCGGCAAACCATATTTAAAAAATAAAAAAATCTTTGCCGAGTGCTGCATCGCGGGCACTCGGCAAAGAACATGAACTTAACCAATCCGACGGCTTCTCCTTCTTCTCTCTCACTCACGCTCACTCGCTCACGCCGCCGTTGCCCGCGCTCGCCGAGGACCCCGCGCCCGCGCCCGCCCTCGCTACCGGCCACGCGCCGCCCTCGCCGTCGGCCACGCGCACGCGCGCCGCCCGCGCACTTGCCGCGCCACCGCCGCCGTCGCCGCCGGCCACGCGCGCGCCCCTGGCCCTCCACGCCCTCGCAAGCCCTCCACGCCCTCCACGCCCTCCACGCCGTCGCGCCCTCCACACCCTCGCAAGCCCGCCGTCGCGCCCTCCACGCCGTCACGACCTCCACGCCGTCACGCCCGTTCGCCATTGTGCACCGTCCACGCCGAGCAACTAGGTATAAACTCATTTTCAAATTTTAGTTGCTAAATATTGTCAAATAAATGTTTGATTGTCGTGAAATAGAATTAGGTTTTTTGTGTGTGATTGTGTATTGTGAAATAGAGTTAGGTTTTTAGTGGTCACTTTGCATGCATTAGGTAAGTCTTCTAATTGCACAAAAGATGTTTATATGGTTATTTAGGTATTAATGTATATGTGTGGATATGTATATGTGTGGATGTCAGCCATCGTGCTGCTACTTATATTTACAGGCTTTGAAAACCTCCCCGTGCAGGGGAGGTGCTGCCGGATATTTTTTTGATAGGCTTTGGTTAAATATGTTATAGGATGGAGGACCGTGAGTGGATGTACACGAGCCATAGAGGAAGGAACGATGTCACCACTGAATGGATTAGAAAGACCGATGATTTCGTGGAACGGGCATATGGCGAAGCTGCTAAAGGAGCGAGTCTAGTCCCATGCCCGTGCAGCAAATGTGACAACCGGAAAAGAAAACCAAAGAAGACCATGGTAGAACATATTTGGAAGAATGGATTTACGCCGGGCTATACTCGGTGGATATTTCATGGTGAAGCGCATCGTACGAGAGAGGAGGTGCTGAGACAACGTGTCGAGGATTATGACGCGGATGCGGGGGTAGCGGATATGTTGAACGACTATCAGGAGGCACAGTACACGGGAGGATGTATGGACGACGAGCCAGAGCCGACTGCAAAGGCGTTCTACGACATGTTCGACGCGGCACAGAAGCCCCTTCATGGCCAGACAAAGGTTTCTTAACTGGATGCCATTGGGCGTGTAATGGCGTTCAAGTCGCAGTACAGCATGAGTAGAGACGCATTCGATGGCTTGTTGACGGTTATTAGGAGTCTGCTTCCAGATGATCACGTTCTGCCAAAGAGCATGTACGAGGCACAGAAACTACTTCGTGCACTCAAGATGATGTATGAGCAGATTCATGCTTGTCCGAAGGGCTGCGTGCTATTTAGGAAAGAATACGCGGAGGCAAAGTACTGTCCCAAGTGTAATTCGTCTAGGTTTATGGAGGTAGACTCTGGTGATGGACAGAAGAGGCAGCTCGACATCCCCTTGACAATCCTACGACACCTTCCGTTCATACCGAGGATCCAGCGTCTTTACATGACAGAGGAATCCGCGAAATAGATGACATGGCACAAAAATGGAAAACGATACAATCCTGACAAGATGGTGCACGCATCAGATGGTGAAGCATGGAAACACTTTGATGACATTCACCGTGAGAAAGCCGAAGAGGCTCGTAATGTACGTGTTGCGTTGGCCACAGATGGGTTCAATCCCTATGGAATGAGCGCTGCACCGTACACATGTTGGCCCGTGTTTGTTATCCCAATCAATCGCCCCCCTGGTGTGTGCTTTCAAAGGCAGAATATATTCGTGTCGTTGATAATTCCCGGACACCCGGGGAACAAAATGGGCGTGTACATGGAGCCTTTGATCGATGAATTGGTACGTGCCTAGGAGGAAGGGGTATGGACGTATGACCGAGCTACGAAGACAAACTTCAGAATGCATGTTTGGTACCAGTACTCGATGCATGACTTACCGGCGTATGGGCTATTCTGTGCCTGGTGTGTTCACGGTAAGTTCCCATGCCCAGTTTGCAAGGAAGCTCTCAGGTTCATTTGGTTGAAAAAGGGTGGCAAATATTCGTCCTTCGATAAACATCGACAATTTCTTCCTGCTGACCATCCATTCCGCCTAGACATCAAGAACTTTACAAAAGGTGTCGTAGTGACAGACCGCCCACCTGCAACGATGACTGGTGCTGAAATTCGTCAACAGATAGATGGGCTCGTGGCCAATACAGAAGGTGGTTTTGTGGGATATGGTGAGCAGCATATGTGGACACATAAGTCTAGCTTGACTCGGCTCCCCTATTATGACGACCTGCTCCTTCCACACAACATTGACGTGATGCATCGTTTTTGTATGCAGGATTTCGTATAATGTAAAATATGTCGCATTCGTTGCAAATTCTTGAAATATTGTATGGATACATCGTTTTTGTATGCAGGATTTCTTCAGATGCGATGCTAGATACGAGGCTAGGGCGGATGTGGTGGCCACCACGAGCTGTAAGAAGCTCGTCGTGGACATGCACTATGAGGCCCACATCCAGGCCATCATCACCTACCACGGCTCCGTCCTTGGGGAGAAGGTGACCAAACCTCAAGCCCGAACCATGTCGTTGACCAGGGAGCAGTACCTGCAGGTAAAGTCATGCATGTTTGGTACTAGTACTCCATGCATGAATTTTATTTTATCTTCTGATATGCACTTTATGTGTTTACTTTGTAGGTGATTCCACATTGGTGCGCCGCACATCCTCTATGTTGGGAGCAGATGGTGGATAGGTGGTGTCCGGCTGAGTGGGACGAGGCGCACACAGCTAGCCGGGAACGGCGTTTGATGATGCAAGGCCCCTCCCACCACCAAGGCAGCCGGAGCCTGGGCCAATATGCCGAAGCATGGGTACGCCACCTTTTTATTTAGATATATAGCACTAAGTTAGATATTATTTCTAACTATCTCGTTGGTTTTCGTTGCAGTCGGCGTCACATGGTGGCAGGCCTTGCTCCACCTTCTCGGCCTATGCTATGGCCCATAAGGGTAAGGCGACGTCCGACGTCACCTACAACCCGGATGACGGGCCCGAGGCCTACACCAACCCCGCCGTCTACAGCCGCCTCCATGACTACACCGCCATGGCGCAGGAGGTCCATGGCCCAGACTATGATCCGAGCACCGAGCCGATCGACCCCGATGTGCTCATGAGGGTCGGAGGAGGCAAGAGACATGGGCGGTACTGGATTGCCAATGGGGCAATCGACTCGTCCTCCACTCCCACTCTGTCTCAGGTGAGAGCAAGGAGCACGGGCTCGAGTCCAGCCATTCGACCTCGGCACGACAGCTCACAGCATCGCATACAACAACTCGAGGTTAGTGCTTCTGTAACTCGTCCTTCCTTGAGTTATATACCTACTCTTTAAATTACTATAACGTTGGCTTGTAATATTACAGACCCAATTAGAAGAAGAGAGGAGGGAATGTCACGAGATGGAGGCGAGGATGATGGCGGAGCGGGCGGCGGAGCGCCGGGCAGATCATCAGAGGATGGCAGAGATGTTCTAGTACATGCAGAGCCTTGGCGCCGCACAGGGCATCGCTCCACCACCTCCATTGTTCCCTCAAGTTGACCCTGCTCTCTTCCACACTCCTGTGAGTATCAAAATTGTAGTTAGATGTTTGTAATGCATCTGGTATAACACATGCAATCTCTTCTCTGTGTAGGGCCAATCTGGAGCGGCATCCAACAACCCTCCAGAAGGGTTCAGCTCAACGCAGCCCCGGTCAAACCGCCCACCTCCATGAGTGTTGTGTTTTCATTGTTTTAGACTTCAGAACCTATATATAATACTTATGTCTGTGTTTGATACTTATGTGAGACCTTGCAATGTTTGAGACTTATGTTTGTGTTTGACACTTGTGTTGAACACTTATGTTTGTGATGGATATTTATGTTTGTGGTGACGGTTTTATGTTTGTGTTGGCTATTTATGTCTGTGATGATATCTGTGATGTATATATGTGATATATATGTGATATCTTCTGTTTGTGTGGATGGAATACAAAAAACAAATAAAAAAGGTATATATTGGTCACTTTGCCGAGTGTAACACTCGACAAAGAGGCGCTTTGCCGAGTGTCAGGGTCATAACACTCGGCAAAGAGCACAGACCTGGGCACCAGCTTAGGTTATTTGCCGAGTGTTATGTCGCTAGCACTCGACAAAGAGGTCGGCTTTGCCGAGTGCCGCACAGAACACTCGGCAAAGAGCCTGACATGGGGACCCTCTCTGGCGGGCTCTTTGCCGAGTGTCCCAAGTGGCACTCAGCAAAGATGGATTCTTTGCCGAGTGCTGCCTGGAAGACACTCGGCAAAGATGGATTCTTTACCGAGTGTCACCAGGGACACTCGGCAAAAGCCGCTGTCTCTGTCACCCGGCGCCGTAACGGCCGCTTTTCTTTGCCGAGTGCTCTCCGGCACTCGGCAAAGAGGTTCGCCGAGTGCCCAAGAAAAAGCACTCGGCAAAGAAGGCTTTGCCGATGCACTGTTTGCCGAGCCTTCTTTGCCGAGTGTCACACTCGGCAAAGCCTTTGCCGAGTGTTTTTAAGGCTTCGCCGAGTGCTTCAGGCACTCGGCAAAGCGATTGATTCCGGTAGTGAGTAGTGGAAAAGGAAACACATTATATTTTTATTTCCTTATTTCTTGTACAAAGCAGGGGTGGTATGGGTCTGTTCCATCTTTACAAACAATTATACATATCTCACAAATTACATGAAGCTAAAAAGCCAGGGAAATTCTTTTCTAAGAAGTCTTGGGTTTCCCATGTAGCTTCATCTTCCGTATGTTGGTTCCATTGTATCTTATAGAATTTCTGAACTCTTCTTCGGGTGACCCTGTCCTTTTGATCTAGGACTCAAATGGGATGTTCTGAATATGTTAAGTCTGGTTCCAAGGTAACATCCACCACATCAATGGTTCGATCTAGAACCCGAAGACACTTCTTCAATTGGGATACATTAAACACATTGTGCACTACAGACAATGTTTTGGGTAGTTGGAGTCGGTATGCCATTGGTCCACATCTTTCAAGAATAGGAAACAGACCAATGTATCAGGGTGCAAGGTTTCGTTTTACACCAAAACGAGTCACACCCTTCATTGGCGATACTTTTAGGTACACATAATCTTTGATTTGAAAGTACAAGGGTTGGCGTCGTTTGTTTGCTTAACTCTTTTGTCGAGCTTGTGCTTCTTTCAAGTTATGTATGATTCGTTGAACCTTTTCTTCTATTTCTTTAACCATATCAGGCCTGAAAAACCACCTTTCCCCTGGTTCAGACCAATTCAATGGAGTACGGCACCGTTGTCCATACAAAGCTTCAAATGGTGCCATCTTAATACTTTCTTGATAACTATTGTTATACGAAAATTCCGCCAGTGGTAAACAGTCATCCCATTTTGCGGAAATTCTAGAACACATGCCCGTAACATGTCTTCGAGTATTTGATTCACTCTTTCAGTCTGTCCACTTGTTTGAGGATGATAGGCTGAACTATGGAGCAACTTAGTACTAGAGATTTGTGGAGTTCTTCCCAGAATTTGGATACAAATTATGGTCCACGGTCCGACACAATTGTTTTTAGGACCCCGTGCAGACTGAGAATACGAGCAATGTAAAGTTCCACATATGTGATCACTGGATACTTTGCTTTTACTGGAAGAAAGTGGGCGATCTTTGTAAGTCGATCAATTATAACCCAGATAGAATCAAATCCTTTTGCTGTCCTGGGTAATCCCACAATGAAGTCCATGCTAATGTCCTCCCATTTCCAAGTTGGGATGGGCAAAGATTACAGTAGACCAGTAGTCTTCATATGTATGGCTTTGACACGTCTACAGGTGTCACATCTCGCCGCATAGCGTGCAATTTCGATCTTCATTTTTGTCCACCAATAATGTTGCTTTAAATCTTGATACATCTTAGTGCTTCCGGGATGAATGGAATATCGACTAAGATGAGCTTCATCCAAAATTTGCTGGCGGACTTCCTCATTTTTAGGCACAACTATGTGGTTATTGAACCATACTATGCCTTGATTATCCTTTCTGAAACAATTAGCCTTGCCGGCTTCTATTTTCTCATGAATATGTTTTATACCCTTATCATTCCTTTGGGCAACAATAATTCTTTGCAGAAGAATCGACTCAAGCTTCAATTGGTTCGAGGTTCCATGTTAAATCATTCCTAGGTTTAACTTCTCCATTTCTTGACATAATGTGATGTCAGAGGTCTTTACTGTAAGACAATGGCAGGAAGCCTTGCGACTTAGTGCATCTACCACCATGTTGGCCTTTCTTGGATGATAGTGGATTTCTAATTCGTAATCCTTAATCAGCTCAAGCCATCTCCTTTGCCTCATGTTTAGTTCTGACTGGGTAAAAATATACTTCAAACTTTTATGATCTGTATATATATGGCAGATATTCCCCAGCAGATAATGATGCCATATTTTAAGGGCATGAACCACAATAGCTAATTCTAAGTCATGAGTTGGATAATGTTCCTCATGCCGGCGCAACTGTCTTGAAGCATATGCTATAACTCGGCCCTCCTGCATTAAGACACATCCGAGGCCACTGCCTGATGCGTCACAGTGTACATCAAAAGGCTTTTCAATGTTCGGTTGAGCCAATACCAGAGCAGTTGTGATTGGTTGAAGGCTTGAAGGCTTCATTGCATCTTGAGTACCAGTTAAATTTGGTATCATTCTTCAATAGACTTGTGATTGGCTTCACAATCTTGGAGAAATCCAGGATAAATCTGCGGTAATAGCCAGCCAGTCCAAGGAAACTTCGAACTTGATGTACAGTGGTTGGTGGTTTCCACTCTAGAATATCCTTGACCTTGCTAGGATCAACCGCAATCCCATTTGCAGACAATACATCTCCCAAAAATTGGATTTCCTCCAGCCAAAACGCGCATTTGCTGAATTTAGCATATAATTGATGTTCCTTTAAGCGTGTTAATACGATCTGTAAATGTTTAGCATGCTCCTCTTCATTCTTGGAATAAATCAAAATATCATCAATGAAGACCACCACAAATTTTTCCAACTCGGGCATAAATACCGAGTTCATTAGATATGTGAAGTGGGCAGGAGCATTCGTCAATCTGAAGGACATAACCAAATATTCAAATAATTCGTACCGCGTAGTAAATGCGGTCTTGGGTATATCTTCGGGTCGAATATGGATCTGATGATAGCCTGACCTGAGGTCAATTTTGGAGAATACCCGTGCTCTAGTAAGTTGATTGAACAAGATATCGATCCGGGGAAGAGGATACTTGTTCTTGATTGTGACCTCATTAAGGGGTCTGTAGTCCACGCACATTCGAAGCGTTTGATCTTTCTTCTTGACAAAAATTGCGGGACATCCCCAAGGTGATGAACTGGGCTGAATGAATCCCTTCTCAAGCAAGTCTTGTAATTATGTCTTGAGCTCCGTCAATTCATTTGGTGGCATCTGGTACTTGTTCTTGCTATACCGGGCTTCAGTTCGATCACAAACTCTACATCCCTTTCTAGGGGCAATCTAGGCAGATCTTTAGGAAAGATATCCAAGAATTCACATACTACCGGAATATCCTGGATTTCTGGTATGATAGCTTCATAGACCCGTCCAAATGGTTTGGCTGGGACATCTATAGGGATGGATAAGAGAACCTCTTCATGGCCATGGCTCAACTTGATAGTCCTTAAGTCAGTGTTGTGGATAGCTTTATGCTAGGCTAACCAATTTATGCCCAGAATTACATATATATCTTGGCCTTTCAAAACAATCATGTTGGTGGGAAAATCCCATTCAGCCAATGTTACTGGCATATGAAAGGCTACTTCCTTAGTAAATATTTGTCCCCCCAGCAAATGAATAATAAACCCTTCCATTGATTCAGTGCAAGGAATGCAATATTTTTCCACGAATTTCTTGCTTATGAATGTATGCGAAGCGCCAGAATCAAAGAGAATGACTGCTGGGTGATTGGCCATAAGGAACGTACCCATCATTACCGGCTCTCCTTCTGGTGTCGTGGCCACTTGAGTGTAATAAATTCACCCAGTCTTCTTAACATTTTTGCCCACTGAATTATTACCCATGTTCCCTTTGCCTTGATTTGAGCTCCCAGAGTTCTACTGATTGTTGGACTTATTTTGCCTCAGATATGGACAGTCTTTTATAAAATGACCAGACTTCCCATAGTTGAAGCAGCCAGTTGAGGAACTAGGGAGGGCGGGGAAACGAGCACCAGGGGCACTCGGCTGATTTATAGAAGTGGGGGAAGTGGCAGGGCAAACGAAAACATGCTGTTTGAATGGATAGGAGGGTGGACAAGGCGAAGAACGATTCTGATTGAACGGTCGGATTACCAACCTGGTTCGCTTCTCAGGTCCCTGATTGGACCTGTCACCCCCAAATCCCTTTGATTTTCCTTGGTCTGTATTCTTGGCTTCTACTGCCTGCGCCGTGCTGACAGCTCTGCTATACGTAAGATCCAGGCAGGTAGCCATTTTCCTTTGGAGCCGGTCGCTGAGTCCTCTCATGAAGCAGTTCTTCTTTTTTAGGTCAGTGTTTACTTGGTCAATTGCATATTGGGATAAATGATTAAACTTGTTGAGATACTGCATCACAATATCCCCTCCTTGTTTTAGTCGAATAAATTCCTCTTGTTTCATGTTAAGCACTCCTTCTGGAATATAGTGTTCAAGGAATGCGAGCTTAAATTCATCCCAAGTGACCTGGTGTTCGGCTAGTTGAACTGCACAAAATTTCCCCACCAGGTACTGGCAGGGCTTCTCAGTTGCTGGGCAGCGAACAACAACTTCTGTGTTTCGGTGCAATGGATTAATCCGAACTTCTGCTCCATTACCCTGATCCACTCATCAACTTCAAGAGGGTATTCAGCTTTAATAAAGAGTGGGGGATGCATTTCAGAGAAGTCCAGATATGAGGTTTCACGCGGTCCCTGTGGAGGAGCCCTTCTGCCATGCTGCTGGAATTGATTACCCACCATCTCACGTAAAAAGCGGGTATTATCTATAGTCGCGTTGACCAAGGCAGCGATAGCCTTGGCAGTGTTGGTGGTATAGGTGGTGGATTAGGAGTATCTTCCCGCCCACGGGAAGTACTCGCACCGTCATGCGCACGAGTCCTTGATGGCATCTGAGACAAAGAAATATTTGGGAAAAATATAACAATGCCGATACATACCATTATTTTACATTACCAAGATGTAATGATACAGACTCAAGTGTACAACATGACTACATTACTTATTTTACATAGGTATAATTCCTACACTATACTAGTCTAGTCTTTGTCATCCTTGGTTTCTTGATTTCCTGTCGTGGGAGACCGATCGTCAGCCAGGTTCATGGAAGGAGGAGGCCTAAAAAGTTCTAGCTCCCCATCAGTTCCTTCACCTGCTGTCCCTGATGGACCGATTCCCATTGAAACTGGGTTGGCAGGCACGTCCGAGTGCAGATGCGAATACAGTACATGCACTTCCTCATGTAGAGTATTGCAGTATACCTGCAAGTTGTCAAGGGCCGCACTAAGCTCGGTCACACGAGCACGAGCTTTGGCTTCCCGGTCCCAAGCAACCGAACGTGAGTTGATGGCCCAATCGACCGCCAAATCCTGTTCAGCAAGCTCATCTTGCAGGCGTCTGACATCAGCTGCCAGCTCATTTATACGCTGACCATCTTCTGCCCACACCCTGTTTCGGTGACGTAGCTCCGTCCGAAGCTGTTCCACTTGAGCTTTCAAGTCTCCGATTGGATCGTTGCTGCCGCTGCTGCTCCCTTCATGTCTTGGAGCCAACTGATGACGAGGCACGCTAATAGGTCCAGTGGACTTACGCGCGGTTTTCCTCGTACGCGGCATATCTCCATAAGGAGGAAAATTTATTAGTATAGTTTTTAAACATGATGCATGCATAATTACAGAATCAACCTTTGTTGATCCTACTTCCCCTATTTTGCACTCTATTACCTGGTCTTACAGGATGAGAGCTTCTAGAAAATGATAAGGTAAGAATGAAAGAAATTTCCTTGGATAACTAATTGAAAATTCTTTTTGAAATGCTTTATAATATCTGAAGAGATGGGCTTCGCTCCGATACCAGTTGTGACGGAACCTCCCAAGTCATTAGGCCCACCTATAGTTGTCCTTGTCCAACGGACCTTGGACAACCCTGTAGATGCACATAATCACTCGACAAGTTCGGTATCTATCTCCTTTTCCTCACCCAAGAGCGTTTCACCCGTCACACAGATATTACAACACATCGGAGGAACGAATAAGCAGAAGCGAATTACAATAACTTAATTTACATTTATTAAAATACAGAAAGAGTATCATTATTACATCACCAGGTCATAAGAGTGCATAAGTATTATTATTACAAACTTGGGAGGCAAAAACCCCTCCCGCATAAAAGTATATTGTTTTTCAAAAGGGAGGCCAACATCCTCCCGCGACCACGTCACTGTTGCCTTTGGCACCACGTCCTTGGGCACCACCTTAGTGCAAAAACAACAAAATTCTGCTGTTTCCTCACCTACAATAACATGGGTTCGAAAACCCTGAGTACGAAGTGTACTTTCACAAGTCTTACCCGTCAAAATAAAAGACTCTCAAGGATATGCTGGCTTTAAGGGAGTCAAGGTAAGGCTTAATCAAGAATCAAGACTCTGTTTGCAAAAATGCTTACTAATAGTGGATCCTTAAAAGTCCAGTTTTATTAGCAAGTTAAGTCATTACCTGTCACTAGAGTTCTTTCTACCCTAGTTCAAGCACTTGGCCTATACTAGCCATCCTTTTATCAACCCTTTTCTGTTTAAGGGAATGCTACGTGTAGGGCAGTGACCAAGTCTTCATGTCCGAGAAGTAACGACGATCCGAATCGATTAATACCCTGCTGGGGATCTCCAATCACACGACATATGTAGCACTTAACCCTTGCATATGTCAACTCGCCACCAGGTTTCTTAAGACCAGACCGGGTTCACGCCAACCGAGAGCACAGATACACCAACATCGAGTCTCTTGCCACAGAGGGTACACGCTACTCTCGCCATCTCTCACTCCCATGGCATGTTGGCCTTTCTGGTATTAGTCTGCCCGAGGCAAAGCTTACCCATGATGAGGCATGTGACCAGTTAAAAGGTCCTCAATCATCAAGCCTACATCGAGACGGTCCTTAATCGACTCAGACGGAGACACTACACCGATACTCTCTTCTCGTGCAAGTCACCCGCCCGGTCTCAGCTTTATCATTTGAAACCCAAAGTTTGGTACCTGATAGAGGTACATCTTTTCCGATGCTGAACCCATCATGGCCATGATGGATCCACCATCAAGTTTTATTTTTGAAAACATCCCATCCACTGTGAAGCATCATCTTTTGTTTAAAAACAAAACATTTGTTTTTCTAAAACAGGACTAAGCATCAGAAAAACCTTTTTAATAAAATAGGTAATCAAGGAATGGTAAACAGTTCCAAGGAAGGAAATGCAACAATTTGTTTAACATCCAACTCCTATCACCTAATGCATTAGTCAAGTGATAAAGAGTTTAAAACAGCAAGGAGGTGGCAAATGCACCGGGGCTTGCCTTGTGTTTTAGGAGAGTCGGGCTCTGTTCCATAGATGTCAAAGTAAAAACAGTTCCCGGTAGGTGGATTTTCTGTTGACGGAGTAGGCTCTTCCTCTTCAACAGTCACTTCTTCATTTTCTATATATAGCCATATATAACCATGAATGCTCATGTAATGCTTATGAAAATGCAATCATAGAAAAGATGTATCAAGTTCCTTGAATACAACTTTCCTTCACGGTGCACAAGGGAAACTATAGTTTTTCTAGGTCAGTTCCTTAGTAGGATTAGACATTTTTACCCTAAGGAGCTAGGGTTTTGGGTTTAGGAATCAAACAATGTCCAAAGCAAGTCAAACTTCACTCATAGGATCTAAATACTATATTAGGTTTATCCAAAAAGTTTAGTGATTTTTGGAGGTATTAAATAATTTCTAAATTTCCAAAGGTATAGGTTTAAGCTCTTTTAAATACTGAATAATTCCTTGTTTGGACTAAAAATCCTAGAACTATTTTTATTAAATACTACAGAAATTTAGGAATCCAATAAAATTGGTCTCATATTTTATCATTTTTCTATGATTTCTTATGAATTTCCTTAGTCTGGTAGAAAAAGAAAAAGAAAAAGAAAAAGAAAAAAAGCATAAACAGTAATGGGCTGAAACTAGCCCAAGGCGGCCCACGCACAGGCGAAAGCGCGCCCGCGACGTCAGATTTGCACAGAAGACCCTGGCGATTTGAAAAACCCTTAAAGAGTCCACAGTACTATTTCTCTATGTCACTGACAATCCCAAACAGACCCTCCCCTTTTCTATTTCTTCACAAGTCGAGGCCCCCGACCATGGATGGCGGAGCAGGGACTCCGACGAGCCCATACCGGCCGGAAAATGCAACAGCTATGCTTCTCCATTGCACAACACCTAATTCTACCCCGAACGACCATTTCCCCTCACTCAATTGCAAGGTTCTGGCTCTCAATCACTCTGTCCACAGTGATGGCGCAAATCGAGGATGATCCGAAGTGTTCCCGGTGATCTAGCGTGATCTAGTTCAATTGGCTGGGCTGCTAAGCATCTACAGCACGCAGGGATGTTGAAACGAGAGTGAGGAAGACATGAACGAACCTGTAGAGAGCTAGCCACGGTGAGCACTCACACGGCGACTTTCTTGACTAATTTGGGGGAAATCCCAAATTGAAGCGCTTTGGTGGATAATCTGAGGCACGGGCTGGTGTGTTGGGTGTGTGATTACCTAGCGAAGCTGATGGCACACTCAATTTATAGGGCCTGAGGGCGGTGGCTCGTGAATTTGGAATGGCGCGCTGGCGGCCGGAGAGATGGGAGAGCACTGGCGCAAGAGATGCGTGGCTTTCACCGTGGTAGTGTCACCGGCGATGACCAGACAGGCTTCAGTGGTTTACTACGACGTGGTAACGCCCTAAGGCATGTGGCAACCGATCGACAGGCGGCCAACTCTGGTGAGCTTATCTGAACCGGTCGTGAGTCAAGCAGACGCGGCGGCCGGGGCGTAACAGTGTCTCAAGCTCATCTGCGGTGAAGATCTTTTCACCCCGAGGCGTTATCTGGCCACCAGTGAGCATGAATCACCTCGGCGGTGTGAATCCAGGCGCGGGGGTCGCCGGCGGCAAGGGGAGCTGAATCTGTGATCTTGTTCAGTCACTGTACAATCAGAACTCCATTCAGTCTATCTGACAGGGTCATTTGCAGGGCATTAATCTCCGATTTTATCTGTAGCAACTTGTAAATCTCTCTGTAACAAAGTTCTTGGCCTACAATCCAGCTCTAATCTTGCTATAGTAATCACCCTCAAATACTCACTGGATCATTCTCAAAAGAACTCCCAAAGTTCACCCCAAATCACGGTCAGTAAAAGTTCAGACTCTGAGTTGACTGACAGCCAGACTTCAGGTCTGATTATCTCCAAATTTTGTATGACACCAAGGTTTAATCACTTAATCAAAGTTATGCTCCTATAGTAGCTTTATAATCTTGATGTGTTTACCAAGGGCAAGTTCTTTATGAATTGAGAGATATAGGGTTCCAAAGTTGACCCTGTGCACTGAATTTCAGACTTAGACATATGAAAGGTACGGGGTGTCCTTTTTGCAAATAAGCCCAAATCCCACAATTTGACTTGCAAATCCTCAAATGTGAGATACACATGATCTGTGGTGTTCTATTACTTTGGTATTTGCACTTGGGTCCAAAAGTGCACAAATTTTACACTTAGCCCCCTAGGGTTCCAATTTAGGGTTTTATAGGGGTCTTTTCAGGGTTTTTAGCACTTTAGAGTTTTGGTGTCACTAAAGTCCATCAAAGATGATATCTTATGATTATTTCTAATGAGTTTTGAGGTTTTCTCATATTTGGGCTTCACTTATATCCATAAGCCCTAATTTAGGGTTAAGCACTCTACCCTAGGGTTAATCAAACCTCAAGTCACATCAGTACAACTTATTTGAAATTTTTACCTAGTGAATACACTCTAGGTGTAACAAACACATGATATGCCAATGCTCATGATGTTATGCTCAAGTTTTAGTGACAGTACCACCAGAGGTGTTACATGTTGTGTTGACGAGTCCGGTGAGGTGGTGGTGAAGAGTTGTCGCTGTCGC
Source organism: Zea luxurians (assembly GCA_029449295.1). NCBI lineage: Eukaryota > Viridiplantae > Streptophyta > Magnoliopsida > Poales > Poaceae > Zea > Zea luxurians. Next base: position 26,715,092 of record JAOPSE010000011.1, on the reverse strand, counting down.
CGATGTCACCTCCATTGCCCCTCGTGAGGAAAAACAGGCACCAAGATCCAAGACGCATTGGTTGTCACTCTTCTAGTCACTCTGATACCTAGACGATTGGGCCTCTATGTTTATTAAGGTTTAGACCGAGGAACTAGCGTTGGATTTCCTGTGACCCCTTAGTCCTTTATATAGTTCGTATGACAAGCTGTGCGTAGCCTTTTGAAAACCGGTTGAACCGATTTTCGGACTGGCTCAACCGGTTTTTGTGCAGAAAAGTCAAAAACGGCTAGTTTTGGAGCCCCACCTATATATACTCACTCCTACCTCTCTCCCCCACAGCGGAGCATGACTTGGACTCCATTTCTAACCTGAGAAACACCTCCCAGTCTCTCTCACACACCTCTTGCCTCTCCCATTTCAAATCTTTGGAGAGAAATCTTTGAGTGAGTTTGAGAGCTGCGGTTTTTGTGCTTCATCTCCAAATCTCTCTTGCTCTTCTTCATTCGAGCTTTGGTACTACATCGAGTTCTTTGTGGATTCATTACTCTTGGAGCTTCTAGCTCCTAGACGACTAGGTGTCTCTTGTGAGTCTCCAAATCTTGTGGAAGACCATAAGAAAGTTTGTATTACCCGCTCGTTTGAGCAAAGATTAGTGTGTGGGCTTGACCTTTGTGGTCGACAAAGGGAGGATTAGGGTTGAAAGAGACCCGGCTCTTTGTGGGCGCCTCAACGAGGAAGTAGGGCACCTTGGTGGTGTGACTGAACCTTGGGATAAATCTTGTGTCTCTTGTGTTCTTGCTCATTGTGTTTGTTTGTGTTCTTCATTCTCTCACCATTCCGTGGAAGATTTATTTATATCTTTTTGGTGTGTGGATTTTTAGAAGTGCCCTTCTTAGATCTACTACTTTGAACCCTGTGGATCAACTAGAACATCTCATTTCCAAAGTTAACTAGGTGGATTTCAAGATCAATTCAGTTTTATATCCCATTCTTTAGTTGAGCTCATGCAAACTAGTTGAACCAGTTTTGCCCAGTTCGTTTTTAGTTTTTGTTGAAAAAGTTTCTATTTGCCTATTCACCCCCCTCTAGGCAACTTTCAATTGGTATTAGAGGCTAATCCTCATTCTAACGCTTAACCGCGTGAGAAAAAGATCATGTTGGGGGGACTAAGAAACAAAAGTGCTTCTAAGCTTGAAAAAGTTGAGGTTGCCTCGACTTTGTCTTTTGGTGCAGATGTTGATCCTAGGGCAATAGAACTTGCCATGAGAATCACCGTAAGGATGTTCCTCAAAATGAAGGAAGATGAGGCGAAGAACAAGATTGAAGAAGAAGAAAATGATCGATGGAGACCAAACGACGAATCCACCTCTTCACAAGGTTCGTCTTTCAAATCCACTTCTCATATGTGCTTTGTCGCTAATGGGTGTGATAGTGAAAGCAAAAGTGAGGATGAGGATGAACATGAAAGTGACAGTGAAGATGAGGATGATCTTCAAAAATTCTTCGCTCAACTAAGTAAGAAAAATCGGATGAGCTTGCTCAAACTCATGGAAAGAGCGGAAGAACAAAAAGAAATGCTTCATAAGTAAGAAGACTTCCTCATCCGAAAAATCGAAGACTTAGAGAAGTTGACCAAAGAGCATGAGAAGCTAAAGTGCTCTCATGATGATTTGGTCCAACGGTATGAACACATTTCAATTGAGCAAATTAAAGTTGTTAATAATTCATCATCTATTGCTCAATTGGAAAATAAAAATGCTATGCTCAAGAACACAATAGAAAAACTAAATATTGAAAATCTAGCTTTGCAAGAAAAACATGATATGCTTGTGTGCTCTCATAATAAATTTATGGATTCACATATCATGTTAGAAATGGCTCATGAGGTTGTGTTAACTAATTTGAAATCATACCAACCTCACATATGCACATGTACTCAAATAGAAACTATATTACCATGTGCTAACAATTGTTGTTATCAAGCAAGCCAATCTTCCATTGAGCTAGAAATTTCAGGAATTAGTGATATTTCTATCACACAAGAAAATAAAGAGCTAAAGGAAGAAGTTGGAAGACTAAGAAGGAGCTTAACTTTTTTGAAGGGAAAATGTCATGCTCAACCTTCTCACGATAACCGTGATAACATGGTGAAGAAGCTTGAGAAGGGGACAACCGTAGCATGCATAAATCCCCTTCAAAAGAATGCTAATTTCCCTAAGAAAGGCATGAACAAACATCAAGAGAAGAAAGCCAAAGCTCATGACAAGTGCCTCAACCATGCCTCCACATGCTCCACACAAGGTAACAAACAAGCCACTCTTCCAAATAAGAGAAGATGCACTAGAAAGTGTTATCAATGTCATGAGAAGGGACATGAGATTAAGTCATGTCCCTACATAAAAGATAGTGGCTTAACTTTAGAAAGAAAGAGGCTCACTAACCATGTAGCAAACAAGAAGCAAGGTAAGAAGGAGCCTTGCAAAATTAAAAATCAGATTTGCTACACTTGCCGAAGAAAGGGACACCTATGCAAGGATTGTCCCATGAGTAAGTTTCCTAAGCCTATCATGTCAATTCATTCATATTCTCTTGGGAGACCCAAAAATGACACTTGTGCTAGAAAGGTGATGGGTTCACCACATTCTAGGACTAAGTCTATTTGGGTGCCTAAGTCCTTATTGGCTAACTTTGATGGAACCATCATGAGATGGGTACCAAAATGTACTTAATAAGTTTTGCAGGTACCCGAAGATGATATGAAGCTTTGGGGTGCTTGAGCGGTTTAACTCGATTCTCATCTCAAGCTATCAATCTTACGTTGTCTATCCTTTAAGATTGACCCAAAGATGGATTGAGTTGTTATATCACTAACTTCATATTCATTTCTAGCAAAAACTTATGTTGTAGGGAATAAGTATTAACCTTTGTGGGAATCAAGCAAAAGGCCTACAACTAAGGGATATCCAAAGGATGGTAATAATTAAATCTTAAGTGCACATTGCGTTTAATTAGTATATTCCTTTGTGTCTTTTGTAGCCACATAGGAAAAATGAAGCACTTGAGAATGAACTTAAAATATTTTACATTGTCTTGGAAAAGTTCCAATCATATGGTAGATTGCAAGTTTATATTTTTATATTGTGACAATCTACATGCTTTAAATTGGTTGTATGTATCTTGTGGCATATTTCAAATTAATTATCGTATTATTGCCATGACCTAGACATAAAGAGTATTATCCCATGTTCTTAAATGAATAGAGTGCTAAGTAAGAAATTCAAATTCTTAAAGCACTTACCAAAAGGGAAATTCTCTATATGACTAGAGTTGTGAGACTAATGTTTCTATCTAAGTGTTTATGTAGTCTCACAACATGAGAATGTGTTTCTCACATGGAATGTGCCATTCAACATTCAAAGAAGATCAATCCAATACTATGTGATGTATTCCTTCTTGTTTAAATTAGTTTTGAGTCTTCTACATTAATTACTCACCATGCTATGAATTAAACTTTCCATGTAAACTTAATTAAATAATCATGCTATTTTCACCATGTTTATATCAATATTATGCTTGATATTTGTAAGGGTAATTTAGTTCATATCATGAGGTTTTGTTATTTTAGTACCCTTCTTGTCATTCATATACTAGAGGTTGCTAAATAGGAAACTATTGCTTGTGTTTCTAATGCAATCTCTTTTAAGCTATTTCATGAAATTCATAAGTAGAGATTGTGCTCTTTCAATTGGTAAAATCACAAGCATTAAAGGTTAATCTTTACCTAAAAGAAAGATTAGGAATGCTCAAGGCAAAGGTATGGAACTTATTGTTTCATTTGGTATGTGATCAATAATAGTTCCTTTCAAGTGACATTCTTTCAATTGGTAATAATCTATTCTATGGGAAGAAATGTCAATATAAAGGTTAAATTCCTTTTGGCTTAAATTTGTAAATTGGTGCATATTGTTAACTCACTCCTCCATGTGCATTAACTTAAAAGGAATTTAATTTATGCCTTTATGCCTCATAAATGATGATTTGTTTTCCATTCATATATAAATATCATCATTCATTAAATACTTCCTTGTACCACTAATGTCTCTTTTCAAAGTGCTTTTTCGACTAGTTTTAAAAGGATAAGAGATTACAAGCTAAAGAAGGAAGTCTCCACAAATGAAGAAAAGAAGAATACTTAGATGACACCATCTCATATAGTAAGATCTTTCAATTGATATAACAAATGGTACATTCTATATGGTGGTAAGTGTTCTTAGGCATAAGTTAATTCATTGCAAATTTGTCATGCCTTGACCAATATATGTAATGTACTCCTCATGAGACTCTTAGCTGAATTGAAAGTGCATTTGGCAAGTCATTAAAATACTTGATGCACATATCTAGTGGGAGCACATTATATATCTTGTGTTGTAGAGAATAAGTTTTCCTTGAGTAAGCTATTCCAAGACAATCCATAATGGTAAATTTGTATCTCATTCATATGGATTGTAATCTTCGTTTTCCAAATAGCTACTCTTGATGTAGTTTAAAATTTCCTTTATATTATATCAAGTCCATAATAATCCTTTTTGTTGATATTCATCATATGCATATGCACTAACATGGATATGTTTTTTAAACTGTAAAAAGTGAAATTAGTGATCCATACTCTAAATTTTGGAAACCTACAAATTGATATCTTAGAAATCTACTTATATCGGTATCCATATGCTTCACACTGAATTGGATCACTAAGTTGTAAATTCCATGCATAACTTGTCTTCATTTGTTAAGATATGATATAAATGCTTGTGCGACTAACCTTGATAAGCTAGGTGCACCCAAGGTCAAGCTAGGTACATCGTCAAGAAGACGACCTTCAAACAATGATGTATCAAGAAAAGGTAACGCCAAGAATAAGCCCCTAAGAAACAACCATGGACGAAGGGCACTTGGCTACAACCCATCTAAGCATATAGCATGATCAACATGGGTTGTTTGAAGAGCAAGTTAAGTGAAATGTAACAAAAGGAGAAAAGGCTCCTATTCTTAACTCTAGCTCTTATCTGTGTGATTACATATTGACTTGAAACCACTTAAGATGGTTGTCAAGTATATGTGGGTGCCTACACAAAGAGAAAGGCCACAATAAGGAATTTGTGGGTACCCAAGGCTCTTACTACTAATCTCAAAGGACCCAATTCAAATTGGGTACCAAAATACGAAGCTTAAACTTGTTTTGCAGGATCACTTCTTGAATGGATCAAGCTGAGTGCTCGATAATGGATGTAAATCATATTTGGAGTTAGTAGCAAGGGTGGTAAGAATTGAATCTCAAGTGCATATTATTTTCAATTCTTACCTCCTTTATGACCTGTGTAGCCACTAAGGAAGAGGGAGCACTTTAGGGTATACATCAATTGTTGATTATGAAATAAAGGTCCAATTGGAAGAAAAATGAATCTTATCATATGGTCAATAATTCAAAACTATGTGATGTATTATCTCTCTCTAATTAATTTGGATTTGCTTCTTCCATATTAGACACTCACCATAATATGGCTTAAATTAGACCTTTGGACTTCATTGAATATCCATGCATATCTAAATCTATGTCATTCAATAGTGTATTGTGCATAAGGGATTAAGGGACATTTAGTCCATATTATGAGGTTTCTTTATTTTTAGCAACTCACCTGCCTTCCACATATAAAGGTGTCGGTACCCAGAAACTAGGGAACCCCTTGCTACTGTATAAAGACACAGTACCCGCGCGGCTATCTCTTGGTCGCGTGGTAAAGAGCTGTATGTGGGACCAGACCATGACTCGCCCCAGCCTCGGGCGACTACTCTGGGTCCACAACAGTGCCTGACCCCACCACATGGGTGGGTCCGGAGCCACCACGTGTCCAGAGAAGGTGATATACTCCAAGGCATCAACAGTAAGTCCAGACCCCCATGGGAGAGCGCCGGGCCCCTGGATATATAGTCCGGACCTCCAAGGTTGGTCCAGGACCTCCACGTGTGCAAGCCGGACCCCTAGAATGGGATCCGAACCCCCCCATATGGGGTCCGAGCCACCCACAATGGGGTCCCAAGGTCCCAGGACAAAACATACTCGGGACTTGAACAGGACCTAGGCGGGGTCCGGTGCCGACACGTGTCCGGACCTAGTCTGGTGGGTTTCGGACCTGTCCGCATATACTCCTGCTCCCCGCTCAGGCGGAGACCCGATGCTACCATGTGGCATTCTACGCGCAGCTTAAGCTAATGGGTGGAACCTAGCATGACGCCTCTGGGCCATGGGCGCCTCCGCATTCATTGCGGATAAGACGTGTGCCTGTCCATCCCACTGACAGGTGGCGTGCTCAGTCCACGATACGTGGGCCGAGCTGTTACTCACCATTACTCACATGTTTCGACTATCAATGCTGCATGGACTGCGGTCATCAAGACTCCTGGTGATTGCTCAGGTGTTATTAGTATTAATTATCCATATAATGTATTCCTTCTGTTATGCTCCTGGGCCCGCATGTTGGGGCTCAGTATCCTTGTATGTGCCTCCCTTAAACTATAAAAGGAAAGGCACACAACGTTACAGGCACAGGTTTTTACACACACACAGGCTCACAGACTCTCAATACAACATACACACAGTGGAGGTAGGGTATTACGCTCCGGCGGCCTGAACCACTCTAATCCCTCGTGTGCTCTCGTGTTCATCTGAAATCCACATAACAGGCAAAACGCTGAAGCCCCCTCCTCATCTTAGGATTAGGGCAGGTGCATTCCGCCACCCGGCCGGAGGATTTTCTTTCCAACATTTGGCACGCCAGGTAGGAGGTTTTGGCATTAGGTTTTCGCCTGTTTTCCTGCTCGACACGATGGTCCAGATCGTCGAGCACCGTGGCTTGACTCCTGAGGACTTCCTGATGGAGGAAGAGGCTACGTCTTCCATGCCACGAGGTTCCAACCGCCCTACGCCTGGTGCTGCTGCTGTGCACACTGCGGCAGCACACTCCCGCACAGACATCCAGGGCTCCGTCAAGGGCTGCTCCTGGGGCGCTATCTGCAGCCAGGGAGTTACTGCGCCACCCTCCAAGCTCCACGGCCTCACCGGGGGCCATGAAGTAGTGGCGTGACGATGTCGACCGTCTCCTTAGATGGCGCATTCTGGCTCAGCCAGGCCCAGGCCTCGATCATTCCGGCGTCAACATGAGGCGTCGGCATCAGTGCGCTCACCATCGGTGAAGGCTGCACCCACTGAGGACCTGCGGGCGGAGCTCAACCACCGGCGTGCGGGCGAGGATGCCTCAATTTCTCTAGAGAGACCTGATGACCTGCGGACAGAACTCAACCACAGGCGTGCGGGCGAGGATGCACGAGTCTCTCTAGAGGGCGCGTGAGCGCCGGCTAAACTTCGAGGGTCGCAACCTCAATCAGGACTTTGCTCCGCTTGCGCCGCAAACTCCAAGGGGTGCCCGAACCCACATGGGTGTCCCATTGGTTGGCGTGGGCTGTGTCGCACTAGCGGACCACCTCCGCGCGGTAACTTGGCCGCCCAAGTTTCGGCCACACCTGCCAGAGAAGTACGACGGTACGTCAAACCTGTCGGAATTTTTGCAGGTTTACATCACCGCCATTACGGCAGCTGGTGGAAACACTGCTATGATGGTGAGCTACTTCCATGTAGCCTTGACTGGGCTGGCCCGAACCTGGCTCATGAACCTGACCCCGGGGTCCGTCTACTCCTGGGAAGAGCTCTGTGGACGGTTCACAATGAACTTTTCTGGTGCTTATCAGTAGCTTGGCGTGGAGGCTCATCTCCATGCCGTAAGACAAGAACCCAGGGAGACTCTCCGGGCTTTCATCGCCCACTTCACGAAGGTACACGGGACCATACCTCGCGTCTCTGATGCCTCTATCATCACTGCTTTCTGACAGGGGGTGCGTGATGACAAGATGCTGGAGAAGCTGGCGACGCACGACGTGGAAACCGTCACCACGCTCTTCGCTCTGGCCGACAAATGTGCCAAAGCTATCGAGGGCCATGCATGGCACTCGGCACCACAGACTAGGGTTACCCAGACGGGTGGCTCGGGTGCCGTCACCTAGGGCGGCAACAAGAAGAACCGCGGCCACGAGAGGCTGCAATCTGCTGCTTCGGTCGTCGCAGCTGCGACTGGGGGCCGGAACGAGCGTGGCAAGCGCCCACGACCATAAGGAGGCAACAGTGGGTCATGCCCTGTGCACCCCAACAGTCGCCACAGCGCCTCGGAGTGTCGCGAGATCATCAAGCTCGCGAAGCGCTTCAGCGAGCGACGCGAGCAGGCTTCCAAGGATGGCTCGCCACCTCGTCACCGACCTGGCAAGGAGAAGGTCGACGAAGGTGACGCGGCCGCAGGAGAATGGGACCTCGGGTATCAGTCACCCGAGGGGGTCCTCAAGGACGTCTTCACTGGGGATTCCAACTCCGGCGACGACAACGACCGCCGCAAGAAGCTGTACGTGATGTACGGTGGGAGCTAGGAGCTCACCTCCCATAGGAACGTAAAGTCCCTGCGCCGAGAGGTCCTTTCGGCGGTCCCAGGGGTCCCAAAGGCTGCTCCACATCAGTGGTGGAGGAGCACCACTATCTCCTTCGGGGCATCTGACTGCCCTGAAAACATGGCAGGGGCCAGTATACTACCGCTCATCACCGCCCCTGTCATCGCCAACATGCGGCTTCACCATGTCCTGATTGACGGTGGGGCTGGGCTCAACGTCATCAGCCATGCTGCATTCAAGCAGCTGCAGATCCCAGGGTCCCGACTCGGACCCTCTCGTCCATTCTCTAGAGTGGGCCCATAGCCGGTGTATCCCCTTGGGAGCATCGCACTCCCGGTTACGTTCGGGACCGAGGAAAACTTTCGCACAGAGAACGTCCAGTTCGATGTCACGGAGGTTAACCTCCCCTTCAATGCCATCATTGGCAGGCCGGCCCTGTACCGGTTCATAGCCATTGCCCATTACGGGTATTTGGTCCTCAAGATGCCATCCCCTGATGGGGTCCTTACCGTGCGAGGCGACCGCGCCGCTGCGCTTGCGGCAGTCGAGAAGCTGCATGCCCTGGCGGCAGAAACTGCTCGCCCGGATGACGGAGGGAGGGACCCCTCGACTTCCGGTACCAAGGCACCTACCAAGGTGCCAAAGTTGTAGCCATCCAGAGCAAACGGTGGTCCCGTCAAGACCATCCAGGTCGGTGTGGACTCTTCCCAGACCACCCGCATCGCGGGCAATCTAGAGGAGAAATAGGAACTCGCGCTCGCCGCCTTCCTTCGGACAAATGTCGACGTTTTCACATGGGAACCGTCGCAGATGCCTGGGATCCCAAGGGAGGTGATTGAGCACCATCTGAAGATCCACCCTGACGCCAAGCCGGTGAGTTAGAGACCTCGTAGACAGTCTGTTGAGCGGCAAGACTTCATCTGTGAAGAGGTCTGGAAGCTGCTAAACACTAGCTTCATCGAAGAGGTTCATCACCCAGTGTGGCTGGCCAACCCAATCATCATTCCAAAGGCGAACGGGAAGCTTCGAATGTGCATCGACTACACCAGCCTTAATAAGGCCTGTCCCAAGGACCCGTATCCACTTCCACGCATAGATTAAATTGTGGATTCTACCTCCGGGTGTGACCTCTTGTCCTTTCTAGATGCTTACTCTGGATTCCATCAGATCCAGATGGCTAGGGAAGATAGGAAGCATACCGCTTTTGTAACAGTGGGTGGGCTTTACTGCTATGTTGTAATGCCCAACGGTCTGAGAAGCCTTGCCAACATTTGTACGGACGATGAGTAAGACCTTCGGGGACCTGATTAGGGACAGGATAGAGATATACATCGATGACATCGTAGTCAAGACTAAGAGGGGGTCGACTCTAGTGGAAGACTTGACCCTGGTCTTTGATAAGCTGCGGGCAACGCGCATGAAGCTGAACCCGGATACGTGCGTCTTTGGTGTCTTTGCTAGGAAGTTGCTGGGATTCCTAGTTTCACACCGGGGCATTGAAGCAAACCTGGAGAAGATCAGGGCAATTGAGGCAATGAGGTCTTTGGCCCAGATCAAGGATGTCCAAAAGCTTACGGGTCCCTGGCCGCCCTTAGCCGCTTCATCTCATGGCTGGTTAAGAGGGCGCTACCCTTCTTCAAGCTCCTACGGAAGTTCGACCCATTCTCTTGGACCGAGGAGGCAGCGCGAGCCTTCCAAGAGTTGAAGCAGGACCTTGTGTCCCTCCGGAGCCAGAGGAGCCGTTGTACTTGTACATTGCAGCGGCTGCAGAGGTGGTGAGCATGGTGCTGGTCATCGAAAGGACAGCGCAACATTCCTAGAAGAGTTAGGAGGTTCCCCTAGGAGAAGGTGGTGGTTCGACCACCACAAACCTTGAGGACCTGAGGCCAACTGTAGGGGTCCGGACCATACAGAAGCCGGTCTACTACGTCAGCGAGGTCCTCCATGAGGCAAAGGCCAGGTACCTTGAGACGCACAAGCTTCTCTATGATGTGCTTGTTGTGTCCAGGAAGCAGCGCTACTATTTTCATGCACACAGGGTTGTGGTGGTGACCTCCTTCCCGTTAAGGGCCATCCTCCACAACTCTAACGCCATAGGCAACATCGCCAAGTGGGCTGCGGAGCTTGGTAAGTTCCAATTGGACTTCCAGCCTTGCCACGCTGTCAAGAGCCAAGTCCTGGCTGACTTCATCGTGGACTGGACCCCTCCCCCAAGCGCTCCTAGGGGTCTGGATCCCGATTCAGACTCCACACCTGCGGAGCCCAGGGTCCCGGTCTTCACCGAGCCCCACTGGACACTCTTCTTCGACGAGTCCACCCGCCAGCAAGGTGGCGGTGCTAGAGTGGTCCTCATCGACCCAAGCGGAGATCAAGTGAAGTACATGGTGCACCTCGAGTTCAAGGCCACCAACAACATGGCGGAGTACGAGGCACTGATCTTTGGCTTGTCTGCGACCCTATCCCTAGGGATCCGCCAGCTCCTCGTGAAGGGGGATTCCCAGCTGATCATCAAGTAGGTCCGCGGGGAATGTAGCTACAACGAACCTAGGCTCGTAGCTTACCTCCTCCATGTAAGGAAGCTGGAAAAAGTCTTCACGGCCCTGGAACTGCAACATCTTCCTCGGGCTGACAACTCAGCGGCAGATGAACTCTCCATGAGGGCATCAACTTGGTCACCCGTGCCCGATGGTGTCTTCGAAAGACGGCTGCTGAGACCTACCGCCCAGCCTACCGAGCTGGGCGAAGGGGGTGAGACTAGCACCTCGAAGTTAGTGGTCCCGGTGGTGTTACATCTGTAGAACACACCAAGGATTATGTGTGCTACAGAGGGTCCTGCCAACCCCTTAGCGCCATAGCCAGTATCTCAGAGTAGTCCCGATGCATGGATCTCCGAGATCCGGGACTACCTGAAGGAAAATATCCTTCCTGAAGATCATGTGTCCGCAGAGCGCATAGTGCGGTTGGCTAAGCGATACGCGGTGGTGGAAAGGGATCTCTACCGCCATGGCACCAACGGCATTCTCATGCGGTGCATCACCATGGAGGAGGGCCGTGAGTTGCTCACAGAGATCCATGGAGGTGAGTGCAGAAGTCATTCGTTGTAACACCCCTGGTGTTACTGTTACTAAAACTTGAGCATAACATCATAAGCATTGGCATTTCATGTGTTTGTCACATCTAGAGTGCATTCACTAGGTAAAAATTTCAAACAAGTTGTATTGATATGGCATTTTGCAAATAAAACCCTGGAGTTGGGTACTTAACCCTAAATGGGGTTCAGAAGGGTAAAACAAAATCCAAATAGAGAAAACCCTAAAGCTTAAGTGAAATATTCATAAAATGTTACTAAGAATGGACCTATATTACATTCACACCCTTGAAATACCAAAAACCCTAAAAAGGAACCCCGGGAAACCCTAAACCTAAACCCTAGGGGGCTAAGTGCAAAATCAGTGCACTTTTGGACTAAAGTGTAAAAACTATGATGTTAAAGCATATAAAGTCATATGGCTCACAATCATGAAGATTTGCAAGCTAAACCCTTTGTTTTGGGCCTAATTGCAAAAAGCACCACTTAAACCCTATAAACCTAAGTCTGAAATTCAGTGACATTGGCTCAACTTTGGAGTTCTATATCTTTCAAATTATAAGTTTTTTGCCCTAGGTCACCACATCAATATTGTGGACCTATCAAAGGAGAATAACTTTGCTTAAGAGAGTAAGCATGGTTGTTATGAAGAAATTGGAGAAAAATGCACCCAAAGATGGGCTGTCAGGCTGTCTGGGGACTGAATTCTGGTGTGACAGTGTGATGAAGCCATCGTTGAGCTTAAATTTGATCATAATCCAGTCATTATCTGGTTATGATTGCTATAGCAAAATTGTTGTTGGATCATCTGACAACAACTTTGTTACTGGTCGATCAACTGGTCGCCATAGAAAATTGAGAGAGATTTGACCCTAAACCTTGACTGTCAGGTGCACTGAATAGAGCTTGCCATGGTACAGTATCTGAATAAGATCAGATCAGCCGTTCGCCGTCGACGATCTGTGCCGTGATTCACACCATTTCTGCGATTCGTGTTCGCGGGTAAGATCACGATGGATTGAAATCTTGGCACTGGATTAGCTTGGGCACAGGCGCAGATAAGGTTCACCGTACCCCCTTGCTCGTCGATCACTCGGGATGAATCTCGCCGTCGTTGATCCATCACTGTCGTTCGCCGCGTGTCTAGACACTTTACCACATCGTGGCTAACCGTGCTACGCATATCCGGTGATCGCCGAAGGAGCCGCCATGGTAAAGGCCACGTTGCGCGGCCACCAGTGACTCACCCAGTTTTTATCGATCACGATCCGCCGCTCGAATTTGTTGTGCTCATGATCGATCTCTATAAATTGAGGCCACCGTGAGCTCCGTAGGATAGTTGATGCGTCACGATGCCCGATCTTCACGACGTAGGATCAATCTTCAGATAACTAGCTTTAAAGAAGCCAAGATAACTTGCTGCAAGCAGCGATAACTAGTGCAACCTGACAAATAAAACTCGAAGCCAACCACCGTCTTTAACCGGCAGCCTGAATCGAGGATTCGCCCAACCACACTCTCAAAGAACCAACCAACACAGCCTACAATCAATCGAGGAGACCTCGAAGGGAGTAGGAGCACCAATTGGGAGCGGATGAAGCCGCCGCTTCTGCAATCCCGCGAAGGAATTCACAAGAGCAAAGGGGTAGAGATCACTCTCAATATTTGTTAGCACACAGCTGAACAAAGGGGTTCTGTTTTAGATTATCATAAGCTGCCTTACATCATAGACATAGGGGGGTATTTATACTAGTAACAACCAGCCTTAGCGAGGTATAAACACAAAACAAAAGTATTTTCACGAGCTAATGTGAAGGAGCCTCTTCGGGAGATCTGCAGAGTTGATTTCCGTGTGGCTGTTTGACTTCTGCGCAGCCTTCAGTATTTTGACAATAACTTCTTCTAGGAATCTTCAAATGATGTGGGACTGGTTGCATTGGAAAGCTAACTTGATAAGCTTTCTCACCATATATAGCATGCTTAATGAAACTTCGTAGAATGATGCAGTTTAATACGAAAACTTGGTCATCAAGCAGACTGTTGACCTTCTGACCAGTCAGCACTAAAGTAGGTCGGCTGCCTTTCTGGTAGATGTGGTTAAGTCGGCTTTAGAAGCATTGGAAACTAGACTTCAAGAGCTTTCCAAAAAGTACTTATGGGCCTTCATAGCTTTTGGGAATCAAAAGATATGACTGTTTCTTCTGGACGGTTCTGTAGCGCTGGACTCACTCGGACATAGCTCTTCTTGCTGATTTGCCCTTGATATGTTTTGTCCTTCCTCTTTGGTGAACCTAAGTAATATCAACATACACGACTTAGGTAGCATAAAGTTCTCATTAGTATTTAATTGAAATTCATAAAGTAGCGCGTGCACCTCTTGCTGTAGCTTCTTAGCTCGGCTACGTGTAATTGGTCCATCAAAGACTCGGGTTGGTGATGATATTGGTTGTACTTGAGTTGATGTAGTATAACTTAGGGGTTGTAATGTGTTGCTTAATGGCGTGGTCATATCATCCTCCTCCCCTTGAAAAGGAGTCGTCCTCAACTCTGAAGTGTCTTCACTTGTAAATGGTAAGAGGTCAGCAACATTGAACGTGTTACTCACGCCATAGCTCGGTGGAAGATCTATCTTGTATGTATTATCATTGATCTTGGCAAGACCACGAAATGGACCATTCCCTCGTGGCTCCTGCAATAAAAGCAATCTAACCGAAGAATTTGGTACACAAAGTTTGTTAGCTCTAAACAAAAATCCATCATGTATATGATATTTCTCCCAACCTTTTCCATCTTTACAACGAATGTATGGTTCTGAAAATTCAGGATCATCATTATACATTTCTTTCAAATTTTCAAGACCCAAAACTTTTATCTCTAGTTGATTCAACAACACATTCCTTCGAGACAAGGCATCAACGACCACATTGTCCTTACCTTTCTTATATTTCACAATGTATAGAAATGTTTCGATAAACTCAACCCATTTGGTATGGCGACGGTTCAGTTTGGCTTGCCCTTTCAAATACTTAAAAGCTTCATGATCGGAATGAATAACAAACTCTTTTGGCCATAAGTAGTGCTGCCATGTTTCAAGCACTCGGACCAAAGCATACAATTCTTTGTCATATACAGAATAATTTAATTGAGCACCTCCCAATTTTTCACTAAAATATGCTATAGGTTTTCCTTGTTGCATTAAAACTCCTCCTATCCCAATCCCACTAGCATCACATTCTACTTCAAAAGTTTTAGTGAAATCAGGAAGAATAAGTACAGGTGCTTCAGTCAAACGTTTCTTCAATTCTTGAAAAGCATCTTCTTGTGAGTTTCCCCATTTAAATTCAACACCTTTCTTTGTCAATTCATTTAAAGGGGAAGCGACAGTACTGAAATCTCGCACAAATCTTCTATAAAAACCAGCAAGACCATGAAAACTTCTTACTTGACTTACATTCGTTGGAGCTGGCCAATCCTTGATGGCTTTCACCTTGGATTCATCTACCTCTATTCCTTTTGCTGAAACAACAAAGCCAAGAAACACAACATGGTCTGTGCAAAAACTGCACTTCTCAAGATTAGCAAATAATTTCTCCTTTCTAAGCTCATCTAAAACTTGTCGAATGTGTTTCACATGTTCATCAAAAGACTTGCTGTAAATTAGAATATCATCGAAGTAGACAACAACAAATTTTCCAATGAAAGTTCTTAAGACACGGTTCATTAATCTCATAAAAGTACTAGGAGCATTAGTCAACCCAAAGGGCATTACTAACCATTCATACAACCCAAATTTTGTTTTAAATGCAGTCTTCCATTCATCTCCAGTTTTCATTCTTATTTGATGGTATCCACTTCTCAAATCAATTTTAGTAAAAATTGTGGAACCACTTAATTCATCAAGCATATCATCTAGCCGTGGAATAGGATGGCGATAGCGAACGGTAATATTATTTATAGCTCTACAATCAACACACATCCTCCAAGATCCATCTTTCTTAGGTACTAAAATCACAGGAACAGCACAAGGGCTTAAGCTTTCGCGAACAAAACCTTTATCAAGAAGTTCTTGCACTTGCCTTTGTATTTCCTTAGTTTCTTCAGGATTGGTTCGATATGGTGGACGGTTAGGAAGTGTAGCCCCTGGAATGAGATCAATTTGATGCTCAATCCTACGAAGTGGAGGTAGTCCAGCTGGTGTTTCTTGTGGAAACACATCTTCAAAGTCCTGCAAAAGATCAGCCACAACACTAGGAAGATATGTTATGTCGTTAGGAGAAATTAGAGCTTCTTTGTTCACAAGTACAAAGAGCACTTGATATGGGTTGTTCCTCACTTCTCTCAGCTCAGATTTTGTGGCTAGCATAACTAGATGTTCTCCCTCTTCCTTCTTTTTATCTCTTAAATTTGGCTTGTAGCACTCGCTCACCGAATTGTGGATGGCACTCAATTTCTTTTGCTCTTCTCCTCCTCTACTTGCTGTACTAATTTCAGTTTTCTTTTGTAAGTGTTCAGCCATGATTTGTTGAGGGGTCATAGGCTTGAGTACAAACTTTCTCCCTTTCAGATCTAGCGTGTATTGATTTGTTCTTCCACAATGCTGAGAATAACGGTCATATTGCCAGGGTCTTCCTAGCAGCATGTGACACACAGACATGGGTGCAACATCGCACTCCATTGTGTCAACATACTCTCCAATCTTGAACAAAACTTTCACCTTATAACCAATCTTGATATCTCCTGACTCA
The DNA here is from genome assembly GCA_029449295.1 of Zea luxurians. Lineage (NCBI taxonomy): Eukaryota > Viridiplantae > Streptophyta > Magnoliopsida > Poales > Poaceae > Zea > Zea luxurians. The sequence continues at coordinate 26,698,733 of JAOPSE010000011.1, read as the reverse complement.
TTCAACCATTGGACATGATATGGATGAGGATGTCGCTGCAACTTCAAACCAAGCTTTTCAACCATCTCACGACTTGCAAGATTATGGCAGCTCCCTCCATCAATGATCACCTTTACTACTTTGTCTTGCACTTTGGCTCGCGTTTGAAAAAGATTATGTCGCTGTCCAATTTCAGCTTCTTTCATTTGAACACTCAAGATTTGTCTAACCACAAGAGTAGTACAATGCTCAAATTCACATCCCGTATGTTCTTCAGATTTATCAATGTCATCTTCATTTCCTGCTTTAGCTTCCTCTTCACTAGCTGATGTATATTCTCCATCATCAATCACAAGGATCACACGATTATTTGGACATTCCTTTATGACATGACCACGACCTCCACACTTGAAGCACTGAATACCACTACTCTTGGCTGTAGAGCCCACTGATGTAGAAGTGGATGCTGCTGATTTAGAATCCCTGATTGGAGCAGCAGCGTTCTTTCCACTATAATTGCTTTGATTGTGGGATCGCAAGTCTCCAGTTGAAACTTTTGACGCTAAGGGTGCAACAGTAAACCTTGAGCTTCCTCCAGTCATGGTTCGTACACCATATGACAAAGGTTTGTTGTTCTTAGCATCTTGCTGTAGCTGGCGTTCAGCTTTGGTGGCTTGATGGACCAAATCAATAAGACTTTGGTACGGCTGAAACTCAACAATACACTGAATGTTGTGGTGTAACCTAGCCATGAAACATGCAATGGTTTGCTCTTCGTCTTCATACACATTGGCTCTAATCATGGCCTTCTCCATCTCCTTATAATACTCCTCAACAGAGAAACTTCCTTGCCTCAAATTCTGCAATTTATCAAAAAGATCACGCCGATAATGCTTCGGCACAAAACGAATTCTCATTTCTCGCTTCATCTCTTGCCAAGTAACAATAGGGTCCTCTCCATCTTCTTCACGATCACGAAGAAGTTGCTCCCACCAAATCAGAGCATATCCCTCAAACTCAAGAGATGCCATTGCGAGTTTCTTCTCCTCTGAATAATTATGTAGGCGGAAGATTTTCTCCACCTTTAATTCCCATGTGAAATAATCTTCAGGATCAGATCTACCATCAAATTTTGGCATGGTAAACTTAAGTTTCCCAAATCTCTCTTCTTGGTTGACACCTCTATGATGACGACGACCATAGCGATGTTGAGACTGATCATCCCCAAATTCAGATTCTTCATTGTCATTATTTCTTCGATTCCGGCCTCTTCCTCTACCATATGCAGCACCTTGATTTCTCCTCCCACGTTCACTTGCTCTTCTAGAATAATTTCCTTCATCTTCTTCCCCATCTTCATCATGGTTTCTTACACCGTCGGGGAGTCGACGACGACCTCTGATTTCAGCCATAAGTGTCTGAAGATCTTGTGCCAACAGATCTTGCTTGGCTTCTATGCTTTGTTTGAGCTCATTGAATTGTATCAGGGTGACACATTCTTCAATCTCAACGTTGGGATCCATCTTCCTGCGAAGTTAGTGACAACAAGGCAACAAATATAGGTGGAATATGAAGCTATATAGAATCTCACAACCTCACCACTCTTATCAACCAAAGCTCTTATGAGTTCCCTGTGGGTTGCAAGAAAATGTGTGGTGGTAACAAGAAAGTGGTGGTTAAGCGAATACAAGACCAGAGTACCGATTACGATGGCTTATATGTGGAGCTTGGTGGGGATTAATAAACAAGGGATACAATCTGAATTCTAGTTGTCGTTAAGTTAAATAACCATCCGACTAGAAGTTCCCTGCCTAGTGCTGACCACAAGATTCGAGTGATGTAAATAGATCAAACACACGCGCAAGAAATTTCAGATTTGATGCAGACAAGGAGTATGATTGGAATGCAAGTGTTGCAATCAGATCCAACCAAAATTTTGCACCAAATGACAATAGCAAACTGGTTGAATAACTTGATAAAATTTTCAGCACTTGTGCACATAAACAAACTGATTGTTCTACTTTTCTTTCACAATCTTGTTCAACACTTTTCTTTGGTACTTTTCTTTCTTCTCTTTTTTTTGATACTTTTTTATAGAACTAAACACAGAGATCTGATATGATATTGCACACTTTATAATACTTAACAAACAACTCAACCAGCAGCTATAACTTAAATAGGATCAAAGTTAACGCGAAGGAAATGATGAGGGTTTTTTTTTCAGAATACTCTTTTTGTGGATATTTTCAGATATATATAAGAGGCTCAAAGGAAGACACAAAGGATAGAGTGACCAGCAACTAAACAAAGATTCTAAGGACTGAAACTTAACAAAACTCACTGGAACAACAGATTGAAAGAAAAGGCTATGGCAAAAATATTTTATGGCTTTTGGGTGGATAGGACGAACACAAAATATATGTAGCTAAGGGTAAAGAATCCTACCGTGGCAACTGAGGCTTTGATACCAGATGATGCGTCACGATGCCCGATCTTCACGACGTAGGATCAATCTTCAGATAACTAGCTTCAAAGAAGCCAAGATAACTTGCTGCAAGCAGCGATAACTAGTGCAACCTGACAAATAAAACTCGAAGCCAACCACCGTCTTTAACCGGCAGCCTGAATCGAGGATTCGCCCAACCACACTCTCAAAGAACCAACCAACACAGCCTACAATCAATCGAGGAGACCTCGAAGGGAGTAGGAGCACCAATTGGGAGCGGATGAAGCCGCCGCTTCTGCAATCCCGCGAAGGAATTCACAAGAGCAAAGGGGTAGAGATCACTCTCAATATTTGTTAGCACACAGCTGAACAAAGGGGTTCTGTTTTAGATTATCATAAGCTGCCTTACATCATAGACATAGGGGGGTATTTATACTAGTAACAACCAGCCTTAGCGAGGTATAAACACAAAACAAAAGTATTTTCACGAGCTAATGTGAAGGAGCCTCTTCGGGAGATCTGCAGAGTTGATTTCCGTGTGGCTGTTTGACTTCTGCGCAGCCTTCAGTATTTTGACAATAACTTCTTCTAGGAATCTTCAAATGACGTGGGACTGGTTGTATTGGAAATCTAACTTGATAAGCTTTCTCACCATATATAGCATGCTTAATGAAACTTCGTAGAATGATGCAGTTTAATACGAAAACTTGGTCATCAAGCAGACTGTTGACCTTCTGACCAGTCAGCACTAAAGTAGGTCGGCTGCCTTTCTGGTAGATGTGGTTAAGTCGGCTTTAGAAGCATTGGAAACTAGACTTCAAGAGCTTTCCAAAAAGTACTTATGGGCCTTCATAGCTTTTGGGAATCAAAAGATATGACTGTTTCTTCTGGACGGTTCTGTAGCGCTGGACTCACTCGGACATAGCTCTTCTTGCTGATTTGCCCTTGATATGTTTTGTCCTTCCTCTTTGGTGAACCTAAGTAATATCAACATACACGACTTAGGTAGCATAAAGTTCTCATTAGTATTTAATTGAAATTCATAAAGTAGCGCGTGCACCTCTTGCTGTAGCTTCTTAGCTCGGCTACGTGTAATTGGTCCATCAAAGACTCGGGTTGGTGATGATATTGGTTGTACTCGAGTTGATGTAGTATAACTTAGGGGTTGTAATGTGTTGCTTAATGGCGTGGTCATATCAATAGTCAAGCACCCAGCCACCAAGAATCATGCTCAATCGTTCACCAAGGATCTTGAATTTTGGATTTCCCCCAAACTGCTCGAAACCACCGCAAGAACACCCTCGCCGTGGTCAGTGCAATTCAGGTCAGCTCGTATCTTCTGCTCCCTCGTTTAAGTGTTCTCATATGCCGGTGACGCTCGTCGACCCACCCGATTGAACTAGACCGCCACCAATCACCGGGAACGCATTGTTCTTTGGAGTATCCGCACTATCACCGTGGCCAGAGGCATTTGGGTAGCCATTCATGAAATTGACTTAGGGGAAACGTTCACTAGGTCCCGAATTTGGTTTAGGCCAAAGAAGGGCGCCGATCCTTGTGTGAATCGACCGGTACACGAGCTCGCCGGAGCTTTGCCGCGCCGCTCACCGTCGTGGTCCTGGCACGGTAAAGGAATAGAAATCGAGGGGCTTTTCTGCATCTGTCAGCGACTCAGTCAAATAGTGCTGTGACCCCGCTTCAAGTTATTCAATAAGCCAAGGACCTTTCTGCAAGTCTGTCGCGCGAGCGCGCGCGGGCAGTTTCCTTCGGGCGTGGGCTGGTTTGGGCTGCTTCTGGCCCAGTACTGTTCATGTTTTTCTCTTTTCTTTTTCTATGAAACTTTGGAAATCTGTAGAAAATTGTAGAAAAATTGTAAGAATGTCAAACCAATTTTTCTAGGTTCCTAATTTTCCATAGAATTTAATAAAAATAGTTTCATGATTTTTAGATCAAACAGGGAATTTTGGAGCATTTAAAATAGTCCAAAACATTGTTTCTGAATTTTTATAAAATAGATAGTAATCCCAAAAATCCCCAAACTTTTTAGATGACCCTTATACATTATTTAGAAGCTTTGGGTAGAATTTGGTATGATTTGGACCTTGTTTGATACTTAGACCCCAAAACCCTACCCCCCTGCCCTTTGAATTCCTTTACTAACTCCAGAAACCCTAAGCTCTCGGAGATCCGTGAAGGAAAATTGTATTCAAGACTCTAGAAAATAAAGTTTTACTATCTTTGCATCTTCATAAGCATTACATGGGCATTCATTCTTATATATATGGTTATATTTAGAAAACGAGGAAGAAGTTGAAGTAGAAGAAGAGAAGACTTCGCCACCACCACCTGAGGAACATCAGGCAGGCAGTTACTTTTATTTTGATATCTGCGGATCCGAGCCTGATTCACCTGCAAACCAAGGCAAGCCCCGGTGCATTTGCCACCTCCTTGATTCTTTTAAAAGCTTTCTCACTTGCTTGATACATTAGGTGATAGGAGTTGAATGCTAAAACAATGCCTGCATTACCTTCCTTTAATTTGATTACCTTCCTTTGAATCCCTATTTTACAAAAGGTTTTTTTACTATGCTTAGTCTCGCTTTAGCAAAATAAAATGTTTGTTTTTACAAAAGATGATGTGGCAAAGTGGGAGGGATGTTTTTGAAAAGAAAACTTGATGGTGGATCCATCATGGCCATGATGGGTTCAACATCGGAAAAGATGTACCTCTGCTAGGTACCAAACTTTGGGAATTGAAACAATTAAGCTGAGACCGGGCGGGTGACTTGCACGAGAAGAGAGTCTCGGTGTAGTGTCTCCATCTGAGTCGATTAAGGACCATGTCGATGTAGGCCTGCTGACCGAGGACCCTTTAACTGGTCACATGTCTCGTCATGGGTAAGCTTTGCCTCGGGCAAACTAAGGCTAGAATAAGATACCACGCAATGGGAGTGGAGAGATGGCGAGAGTAGCGTGTACCCTCCGTGGCAAAAGGCTGGACGGTGGTGTATCTGTGCTCTCGGTTGGCGTGAACCTGATCTGGTCTTAAGAACCTCGGTGGCGGGTTGACATATGCAAGGGTTAAGTGCTACATATGTCGTGTGATCGAAGATCCTCAGCTGAGTATAATCGATTCGGATCGCCGTACCTTCACGGTTATGAAGACTTGGTCAGTGACTTATACGTCGAACTCCAGTAAAGATTAAGGGTTGTTAAGAAATTGGCTAGTGTAGGTTAAGTGTTTGAACTAGGGTAGAAAGAACTCTAGATACGGGTAATCTGACTTAACCTGACAAGTAAAATTTGGATTTTTAAGGATCCACTTTTAGTAAGCATTTTTGCAAATAGAGTTTTTGATTATTGTTAAGCCTTACCTTGACTCCCTCAAGTCAGCATACCCTTGAGAGTCTTTTCTTTAGTCGCGTAAGACTTGCTGAGTAATTCCATACTCAGGGTTTTATTCCCTATTGTTTTTAGGTGAAGAAGCGACAAACTTTTGTTGCTTCTGTTCTAAGGTGGTACCAAAGGAAGAACACCAGGAGTGAAGCTGCGGGAGGAAAGGATCCTCCATAAAAACTTTTTGTTTGATACTTATCGGGAGGAGTTTTTGCCTCCCTTGGCTTGTAATAATAATACTCTGCACTCGTACGTTATATCCTGGTCTGTAAATATTTAACTTTGTCTTACTTTTAAATAAAGGTAAGTTTATGTAACCGCTTCCGCATTTCTGTATCTCCGATGATTTGTAATGTCTGCGTGATGGGTAAAACGCTCTTGGGAAAGGTAAGAAAAGCATATACCAAACTTGTCAAGTGATTCAGGAACACCTGCAGGGTTGTCTGAGGTCCGTTGGACAAGGACAACTGTAGGTGGGCCTAATGACTTGGGAGGTTCCGTCACAGCTGGTATCGGAGCGAAGCCCATCTCTGCAGATTTTATGAGGCATCTTCAAAAGAGTTTTCTAAAACTTATCTAGAAAATTTCTTCCCTTCTTACCTAAGTATCTCTGAAGAGTTTATGGCAAAGACCAGATAGGAAGAGTGCAATGTATAGAAGGTTGAATCAACTAAGGTTGATTCTGAAATTACACATGCATCATGCTAAAAACTATGCTAATAAGATTTCCCCCTTAGAAAAATGCCGCCGCGCACGAGAAAGACTGCGCGCAAGTCAACTGGGCCAATCGGTGTACCCCGTCATCAACTTGCCCCATGGCATGAAGATAGCAGTAGTGGGAGCAACGATCCGATTGGAGATCTGGAAGCCCAAGTGGATCAGCTTCGAACAGAACTCCGACGCAGGAATGAAATATGGGTCACGGATGGTGAAAGAATCAATGAATTAAGAAGAGACATCCGCCAACTGCAAGACCAGCTAGCGGATCGGGATCTAGCGCTCGACTGGGCGGTGAACTCTCGTTCACTAGCTTGGGCAAAGGAAGCTAGAGCTCGAGCCCGAGTGGAAGAGCTTAGCTCAACCATGGATAGCTTGCAGGTTTATTGCAACACATTACATGAAGAAGTTCATGTACTGTACTCGCAACTGCACCCAAACGTCCCTGCGGATCCTGTCAGGATGGAAGCCGGACCTTCTAGAATAGCGGGAGAAGCACTTGGCGGTGAGCTGGACCTTTTTAGGCCCCCTCCCTCTATGAAGCTGGTCGATGAATGGTCTCCTACGCCTGACAGCGATGCTACCCAGAGTGACAAAAAGCAGGAATAGGATAGTATAGAAGTAGTACTATTGTGTAATAGGTGGTGTAATCCTATTGTAAGTACGAGTCTGTAACATTACATTTTTAAGTAATGTGAAATGGATGGTTTGTATGGCATATCATATTGCTCCAAATGTTCTTTGCCTCAGATGCCTTCCAGGACTCGCGCTCAGGATGGGGCTAGTACCTCCTGTGGGAGGGAAGCGACCCCAAATCCACCTCCAGTACCTCCGACGCTTGCCGAGGCCATCGCTGTCTTGGTAAACGCTACAGCAGACAATACCCGCTTCCCGCGGGAGATGGCAGGCCAACAACTCCAACAACAAGGCAGGCGGGCATATCCGCAAGGCCCCCGAGAGACATCTTATCTAGACTTCTCCGAGACGCGCCCTCCATTGTTCATTAAAGTAGAAGATCCTTTAGAGGCGGATGAATGTGTAAGGAAAATGGACCTCGGGCCATTTGGCTAATTGAGTTTTGGTGTTTGATGATTAACACAACCTATGGACTAATCTGTTTGCCAGTGTTTATTATTATAGTTCACAGGATGCGAAGAGAATTGGACCAAGGCAAAGAGGATGCAACACCTCAAAAGAAGACATAAAAAGATGCGTAGGAGTCCAATACTCAAGAACAAAAGAAGCCCGAAGAAATCAGCAAAGGAATCCAAGAAACGGGCTGTCAGCCAGCGCCTGGTGGCGCACCGGACATTCATGTCCGGTGTGCACTGGACTGTCCGGTGAGGCACCGGACAGTCTGCGCAGAGAGGCCATGGACATGCGCTCTCTAGCTGTAGCACCGGACTGTCCGGCATGCACCGGACTGTCCGGTATGCCACGGGCAGACGGCAACGGTCGGATCCAACGGTCGACTGCTACAGGCGCCAACGGTCAGCTGACGTGGCGTGCACCGGACACTGCACAGTAGATGTCCGGTGGTGCACCGGACTGTCCGGTGCACCCGACGACAGAAAGCTGCTACTTTCTATCCAACGGCTAGTTTGGGTGTGGAGGCTATAAATACCACCCCAACCGGCCATTCTCAAGTGTGGGAGCCCAAGCAACATACCAAGGCATATAGTGCACATTTCCAAGAGCTCAAACACCCAAGTGCTTAATAGAATCACTCGGTGATTAGCGTAGGTGCTTTGCGAAGTGCTTAGGTTAGTTAGACCGCTTTAGCGCTTGCTCTAGGTGAACCCTAGTTAGTTAAGTGAGTTTTGTAAAACCACACAACCCCTCGGCTCCTGCGTGAGCCATTGTAATTGTATCGAGTGGGGCGAGAGTCTTGCGAGACCGTGACAACCGCGTTTGTGTCACGGCCGCCACCGTGTACCAGAGGGAACGAGGCCTGCGGCGTTTTCGGCCGGAAGCTCGATAGTGGAGACGGCGGGGAGCGTCCGAGAGGAGCCGGAAGCGGAGCACCACTTGCGCGTGGAGAAGGCCCGCGGCTCTCTACGGAGTTACTCGACCGTGGTGCTTGGCCCTCGCGTGGGCTTCCCTTTGTGTAGGGGCACCAACGAGGATTAGTCGGGACCTTGCGTGGTTCCGAATACCTCGGTAAAAATACCGGTGTCATCCACGAGAATTTGCTTCTCTACTTTGCTCTTTAAGTTTCCGCATTTATATTAAGCATTTAAGTTTCAATCTAGTATTCATACTTATTTAGTGTAGATTGAAACTTAGCATTTGCGGTAGAGATAGCAACACTTAAACAAAACCTAGTTTGCACATTCTAGTTTGATTATTTGCATAGGTTTTGCTTTAGGGATTTAATTATGGCCTAGTTAAGTAAAAGTTTTAGAATTCCTAATTCACCCCCCTCTTAGGCGTCACCCGATTCCTACAAGTGGTATCAGAACCCGGTTTGGCTCATTTGAAACGCTTTAGCTTCACCGCTAAAAGAGTCGACGCTTTTTAGAGGAAGGGATGGATACCCATAGGCCACCACACTTCGACGGCACTAACTTCCCATATTATAGTGCTAGAATGGCTTGTTACCTAGAGGCCGTTGATCTAGGTGTTTGGAGAGTCACTCGTGACGGGATGAAACCCCTCAAGAATCCCGAGAAACCCACCACGAGTGAGGAAAAAGAAATTCATTTAAATGTTAGAGCCAAAAATTGCTTGTATGAATCTCTTAGCATAGATATTTTTAATCAAGTATTTATCTTGAAAACTGCTAATGAGATTTGGCTAAAATTGCATGAGCTCCATGACGGCACATCCAATGTCCGTGAGCAAAAACATTGCCTAGTCTTAAATGAGTATAATTCTTTTGCTATGAAAGATGATGAGCTTGTTAGAGACATGTATTCTCATTTGAATCTAATTATCAATGAGCTCAATTCGATTGGCATTAATAAGCTAGGTGATGCGGACATTGTGAGGAAGATTATCTCCCTGCTACCACAACAAAGATATGGGAGCATCATCACCATCCTTCACAACATGGAGGACTTGAGCAACATGACCCCGACCATTGTGATTGGGAAAATCGCGGCTTTTGAGATGTCGCGAAAAATGAGTCGGGGAGAGGAGCCAACTTCCTCAAGACCATATGCTTTTGCATGTGATGAAAGGAAGGGCAAAAAGAAGGCTCCCACTCCAAGTTCCTCAAGCGAAGAAGAGGAAGAAGAAGAAAGTGATGATGATGAAGATAATCAACCATGCACATCATCCTCCGAGGACGAAGAAACAATCCGACGCGTCGGAAAGGTAATGAGGATGATCCGCAAGATTAATCTAATGGGTGTGCCCCTGCAGGTCGAGGATCTTCTCTTTAACATTGACAGGAAAAAGCAAAGGAAGAGAGGATGCTTCGCATGTGGGGAGAAGGGCCACTTCAGGGACAACTGTCCAAATATGGCCAAACCCAAAAAGGAGAGGAGCAAAGGCAAGGCGCTAACAAGTGTTAGAACTTGGGATGATTCTTCAAGTGAAGATGAACCTCCAAGGACACGCAGCCACCGGTCCTCATCACGCTCATCACGGTCATCACACCAATGCCTTATGGCAAGAGGTAACAAAAGCATTCCATCCTCTAGTGATGAAAGTAGTAGTGATGATGAAGGTGAGGGAAAGCCCTTTATAGATGAGCTTGCGGAAGCCGTAGAATTTTTCCAGGATGTTTGCACTAAGCAAAAAGCTCAACTTAAAACTTTGAAAAATAAGTTGATTAGCTCCCAAAATATTATAAAGGTTTGCTAGAAAAATTTGAAACTTTTGCAAACTTAAATAGTGAGCTGTCAACTAAAATTGAGCTATTAGAATTTAGTGCTCCATCCACTGCTACCGATGATAGCCTTATTAAAAAGAATGAAAAACTTAAGGCTAAGTTAGCTAGCTCCCAAGAAGCTATTGAAAATTTGCTAGAGAAAATGGAAATTCTTAGCATACACAATAATGAGCTCACTACTAAGCTAGAAAACATTGGTAGCACCCCAGCAGCATCTTTAGTTGAAATACCTGAAATAATTAAGAAAGATGCTTCTACTTCCTACTTTGATTTAATTGATGATTCTAACTCCTGCAACCAAGTCATTGTTGAGAATATTGTTGTAGAGACATGTTCGGATGAGGTTGCAAAGGAAAATGAACAATTAAAGCAAGAAGTGGCTCGCCTTGGAAAGGCTTTGTATGACAAGAAAGGCAAAGCCAAACAAATCCGACCTCCACAGGATAACACCACTGCGGGAGTGAACAAGCCTGTAGAGGGAGAAACTGTGATTTGTAGGCTATGCCACATGGAAGGCCACAAGTCTTTCCAATGCAAGGTGATGACCGGGGATAATCAAAGGCAAAAGCTCAAGCAAAAGCCATCAAGCAAAATCTCCAGCACCTACATTAAAAAGATGAACAAAAAGGATGCTACACCATATTTGATCAAGAAGAAAAAGAATGGAAAGGTGATAGCAATCAAGGCCAACAAGCAAGGCAACAAAGGAAAGGGGGCCAAACGCATCTGGGTGCCAAAGGAAATAATTTCAACCATGAAAAGCACCAAGAAGGTTTGGATCCCGAAAGGGAAGTGAGTGGACCGAAGGTCTGCGGGAAATTTGGAGACTTGGCAAAGTTGGGATGTATATCATGGGATACATCATATTGGATCAAGTTTATTTCCAAGTGGGTTAGTGAAAATTTTGGACCCAAATTTCCCACCCATGACTAAGGTAACTAGATTTATTGTATCTCTTGTTTTTAGATATGCGTATCTATTTACCTTGTATCTAGTTTACCTTTCTTGCCTAGTATTACATTTGTTATTTACCTTTGTTTTAAATTATGCATACTAGGTGAATCATATGGTAGGATTGCTTGTTTTCAATTCATACACTTAAGCAAACCTACATGGCTTAAAATATTTATTTAAGCATGGCACATAGCTTCTATATCACTCCATAGTAAATGATGCATCAATTGAAAATTTTGATTTCTACAAGTTGTATCATTTAACTTATATGTGCCAAAGTTCGGATTATAGATAATTTGCCCCTCTTGATATCAAATCAAAGTGCATGTCTCCAACAAGTATTCAAAACTTGTATGCACATCTTTAGGGGGAGGTTACTCTATAATCTAATACTTTGAGACTAACACCTTTTCAAGTCTATTTCATGTGATAGTCTCATTGTAAGAAAAATGAGGTCCCCGGAGAAAGACAACAATCTTCCACTGCAAAATCTCCAAGAACTCTCATGTCTCTCAAGCTCGCCATTGAATTTCAATCGGTATCTTTTGAGACTACATCTAGTATCATTTACATGTCTTCTCCAATATTTGATTAGACTATATTTCATATCATATACTTCCATATTGCTAAAAATGCATAAGTGGTTAACTCATATTCTGTTACCTATGCATAAGGGAAGTTAGTCTTTTCAAATCATGTCTTGCACCTCTAATTTTCACATGTTTTTTCCTAAGATCTCTGTTAGGGGGAGCTTTTCTTCATCTGTAAAGGGGGAGAAAAACTCTTTCTAAAGGAGAACACTCATTTAGGGGGAGTAATCTTTTGAGGACAAGCTTTTATTTACTTCCTACATGCTTTTAATGTCTTCCTTTTCTGTGGTTGATGCCAAAGGGGGAGAAGTTTAGGGACCAAAGCAATGAAAACTATATCAAACACCAAACACCACAAATTTAAAATTTTATATCTACAAATGGTATTTCAAGTGGTTTTTGGTTATTTGGTCCTAAAATAGGAAGTAAGTGAATTATGGAGTTAGGGGGAGGCTTAAGTCCATAATATCACATTGTGGGGACAATCATGCATCTTAGCAAGTAGATTGCATATTTTAATTCAAACACTTGTATTACTTGCTTGCTTTGGTTGTGTTGTCATCAATCACCAAAAAGGGGGAGATTGTAAGGAAAATGGACCCCGGGCCATTTGGCTAATTGAGTTTTGGTGTTTGATGATTAACACAACATGTGGACTAATATGTTTGCCAGTGTTTATTATTATAGTTCACAGGATGCGAAGAGAATTGGACCAAGTGAAAGTCGCCTAGAGGGGGGGTGAATAGGGCGAAACTGAAAACCACAAAAATAATCACAACTACAAGCCGGGTTAGCGTTAGAAATATAATAGAGTCCGCGAGAGAGGGCGCAAAACAAATCGCAAGCGAATAATGAAGTGAGACACGTGGATTTGTTTTACCGAGGTTCGGTTCTCTCAAACCTACTCCCCGTTGAGGAGGCCACAAAGGCCGGGTCTCTTTCAACCCTTCCCTCTCTCAAACGGTCCCTCGGACCGAGTGAGCTTCTCTTTCTCAAATCACTTGGGAATCAAACTTCCCGCAAGGACCACCACACAATTGGTGTCTCTTGCCTCGATTACAAGTGAGTGTTGGATCACAAGAAAGAATGCCAAAGAAAAAGAAGCGATCCAAGCGCAAGAGCTCAAATGAACACTACAAATCACTCTCACTAGTCACTAGGGCTTTGTGTGGAGTTGGGAGAGGATTTGATCTCTTTTGGTGTGCTTTGCAATGAATGCTAGCTCTTGTATAGTGGTTGGAAGTTGGAAAACTTGGATGCAATGAATGGTGGGGTGGTTGGGGTATTTATAGCCCCAACCACCAAAAGTGGCCGTTGGTGGAGGCTGTCTGTCGATGGTGCACCGGACAGTCCAGTGCACACCGGACATGTCCGGTGCCCCCGCCACGTCATCAGTGCCGTTGGATTCTGACCGTTGGAGCTTCTGACTTCTGGGCCCGCCTGGATGTCCGGTGCACACCGGACATCACTTGTTCATTGTCCGGTGCGCCGGTATGGGCGCGCCTGACGTCTGCGCGCGCAGAGCGCGCATTAAATGCGCCGCAGGTAGCCGTTGGCGCCGAAATAGCCGTTGCTCCGGGGGTTCACCGGACAGTCCGGTGTACACCGGACATGTCCGGTGAATTATAGCGGAGCGGCTGCTGCGCGAACCCGAGGCTGGCGAGTTGAGAAGGCCGCGCTTCCATGGAGCACCGGACACTGTCCGGTGTACACCGGACAGTCCGGTGAATTATAGCGAAGCGGCCTGAGAAATTTCCGAAGGTGGCGAGTTCGAGTTGGAGTCCCCTGGTGCACCGGACACTGTCCGGTGGCGCACCGGACACTGTCCGGTGTACACCGGACAGTCCGGTGCCTCCAGACCAGAGGTGCCTTCGGATGCCTCTTTGCTCCTTGTTGAACCCAAAACTTGATCTTTTTATTTGCTGAATGTGAACCTTTTGCACCTGTATAACTTATACACTAGAGCAAACTAGTTAGTCTAATATTTGTGTTGGGCAATTCAACCACCAAAAATTATTTTGGGACTAGGTGTAAGCCTAATTCCCTTTCAATCTCCCCCTTTTTGGTGATTGATGCCAACACAAACCAAAGCAAATCTAGAAGTGCATAATTGAACTAGTTTGCATAATGTAAGTGCAAAGGTTGCTTGGAATTGAGCCAATATAAATGCTTACATGATGCGCATGGATTGTTTTCTTTGTTTTTGACATATTGGACCACATTTGCACCAAAAGTTTTGTTTTTGCAAACTCTTTTGTAAATTCTTTTCAAAGTCCTTTTGCAAGATAGTCAAAGGTAAATGAATAGGATTTTGCAAAGCATTTTCAAGTTTTGAAATTTTCTTCCTTTGTTCAAAATGCTTTCCCTTTGACTAAGCAAAACTCCCCCTCAAATAAAGTCTCCTCTTAGTGTTCAAGAGGGTTTTACGACATCAAATTTGAAAATACTACTTACTCCCCCTTTAGAACACAAAGAGATACTAACGTTGAAATTTACCAATTGAAAAATCATCAATTTTAAAAATTAGGGTGGTGGTGCGGTCCTTTTGCTTTGGGCTCATATTTTCTCCCCCTTTGGCATGAATCGCCAAAAACGGAAATATTAGAGCCCATAGAAGTACTTTCTCCTCCTTTGGTCATAAAATAAATGAGTGAAGGTTATACCAACGTTGGAGAGTGATGCGGAGCGACTGCGAAGGATGAGTAGTAGAGTGGAGTGGAAGCCTTGTCTTCGCCGAAGACTCCAATTCCCTTTCAATATACCTATGACTTGGTTTGAAATACACTTGAAAACACATTAGTCATAGCATATATAAAAGAGACATGATCAAAGGTATTCTCATGAGCTATGTGTGCAAGGTTAGCAAAAGAAATTTCTAGAATCAAGAATATTAAGCTCATGCCTAAGTCTGGTAAAAGATTGTTCATCAAGTGGCTTGGTAAAGATATCGGCTAATTGATCTTTAGTGTTAATGTATGAAATCTTGGTATCCCCCTTTTGTTGGTGATCCCGAAGAAAATGATACCGAATGGCTATGTGTTTAGTGCGGCTATGCTCAACGGGATTATCCGCCATGCGGATTGCACTCTCATTATCACATAGAAGAGGAACTTTGGTTAATTTGTAACCGTAGTCCCGCAGGGTTTGCCTCATCCAAAGCAATTGCGCGCAACAGTGGCCTGCGGCAATATACTCGGCTTCGGCGGTAGAAAGAGCGACCGAATTTTGCTTCTTTGAAGCCCATGACACCAAGGATCTTCCCAAGAACTGGCAAGTCCCCGATGTGCTCTTTCTATTAATCTTACACCCCGCCCAATCGGCATCCGAATAACCAATCAAATCAAAAGTGGATCCCCGAGGGTACCAAAGCCCAAACTTAGGAGTATAAGCTAAATATCTCAAGATTCGTTTTACGGCCGTAAGGTGTGATTCCTTAGGGTCGGCTTGGAATCTTGCACACATGCATACGGAAAGCATAATGTCCGGTCGAGATGCACATAAATAAAGTAATGAACCAATCATCGACCGGTATACCTTTTGATCCACGGACTTACCTCCCGTGTCGAGGTCGAGATGCCCATTTGTTCCCATGGGAGTCTTGATGGGCTTGGCATCCTTCATTCCAAACTTGCTTAGAATGTCTTGAGTATACTTTGTTTGGCAAATGAATGTGCCCTCTTGGAGTTGTTTGACTTGAAATCCTAGAAAATACTTCAACTCCCCCATCATAGACATCTCGAATTTCTGTGTCATGATCCTACTAAATTCTTCACATGTAGATTTGTTAGTAGACCCAAATATAATATCATCAATATAAATTTGGCATACAAACAAATCATTATTAAGTGTTTTGGTGAATAAAGTAGGATCGGCTTTGCCGACTTTGAAGCCATTTGCAATAAGGAAATCTCTAAGGCATTCATACCATGCTCTTGGGGCTTGCTTGAGCCCATAAAGCGCCTTAGAGAGCCTATAAACATGGTTAGGGTACTCGCTGTCTTCAAAGCCAGGAGGTTGCTCAACATAGACCTCCTCCTTGATTGGTCCATTGAGGAAGGCACTCTTCACGTCCATTTGATAAAGCTTGAAGCCATGGTAAGTAGCATAGGCTAATAATATGCGAATTGACTCAAGCCTAGCTACGGGTGCATAGGTTTCACCAAAATCCAAACCTTCGACTTGTGAATACCCCTTGGCCACGAGTCGAGCTTTGTTCCTTGTCACCACACCATGCTCGTCTTGCTTGTTGCGGAAAACCCACTCAGTTCCTACAACATTTTGGTTAGGACGTGGAACTAAATGCCATACCTCATTCCTTGTGAAATTGTTGAGCTCCTCTTGCATTGCCATCACCCAATCCGAATCTTGAAGTGCTTCCTCTACCCTGTGTGGCTCAATAGAGGAAACAAAAGAGTAATGTTCACAAAAGTGTGCAACACGAGATCGAGTAGTTACCCCCTTATGAATGTCGCCGAGAATGGTGTCGACGGGGTGATCTCGCTGTATTGCTTGGTGGACTCTTGGGTGTGGCGGCCTTGGTTGTTCATCCTCCTTGTCTTCATCATTTGCATCTCCCCCTTGATCGTTGCCGTCACTTTGAGGTGGCTCATCTTCTTGATCTTCTTGTTCAACATCTTGAGCCTCATCCTCAATTTGAGTTGGTGGAGATGCTTGCATGGAGGAGGATGGTTGATCTTGTGCATGTGGAGGCTCTTCGGATTCCTTAGGACACACATCCCCAATGGACATGTTCCTTAGCGCTATGCATGGAGCCTGTTCTTCACCTATCTCATCAAGATCAACTTGCTCTACTTGAGAGCCGTTAGTCTCATCAAACACAACGTCACAAGAAACTTCAACAAGTCCTGAGGACTTGTTAAAGACTCTATATGCCCTTGTGTTTGAGTCATATCCTAGTAAAAAGCCTTCTACAGTTTTAGGAGCAAATTTAGATTTTCTACCTCTTTTGACAAGAATAAAACATTTGCTACCAAAAACTCTAAAATATGAAATGTTTGGCTTTTTACCGGTTAGGAGTTCATAGGATGTCTTCTTGAGGATTCGGTGAAGGTATAACCGGTTGATGGCATAGCAAGCGGTGTTGACCGCTTCGGCCCAAAACCGATCCGGTGTCTTGTACTCATCAAGCATGGTTCTTGCCATGTCCAATAGAGTTCGATTCTTCCTCTCCACTACACCATTTTGTTGTGGAGTGTAGGGAGAAGAGAACTCATGCTTGATGCCCTCCTCCCCAAGGAAGCCTTCAATTTGAGAGTTCTTGAACTCCGTTCCATTGTCGCTTCTAATTTTCTTGATCCTTAGGCTGAACTCATTTTGAGCCCGTCTCAAGAATCCCTTTAAGGTCTCTTGGGTATAAGATTTGTCCTGCAAAAAGAACACCCAAGTGAAGCGAGAATAATCATCCACAATAACTAGACAGTACTTACTCCCGCCGATGCTTATGTAAGCGATCGGGCCGAATAGGTCCATGTGTAGGAGCTCCAGTGGCCTGTCACTAGTCATGATGTTCTTGTGTGGATGATGAGTGCCAACTTGCTTCCCGGCTTGGCATGCGCTACAAATCCTGTCTTTCTCAAAATAAACATTGGTTAGTCCTAAAATGTGTTCTCCCTTTAGAAGCTTGTGAAGATTCTTCATTCCAACATGGGCTAGTCGGCGGTGCCAGAGCCAACCCAAGTTAGTCTTAGCAACCAAGCAAGTGTCGAGTTCAGCTCTATCAAAATCTACCAAGTATAGCTGACCCTCTAACACTCCCTTAAATGCTATTGAATCATCACTTCTTCTAAAGACAGTAACACCTATATCAGTAAATAGACAGTTGTAGCCCATTTGACATAATTGGGATACGGAAAGCAAATTGTAATCTAAAGAATCTACAAGAAAAACATTGGAAATAGTATGGTCAGGTGATATAGCAATTTTACCCAATCCTTTGACCAAACCTTGATTTCCATCCCCGAATGTGATAGCTCGTTGGGGATCTTGGTTTTTCTCATATGAGGAGAACATCTTTTTCTCCCCGGTCATGTGGTTTGTGCACCCGCTGTCGAGTATCCAACTTGAGCCCCCGGATGCATAAACCTACAAAACAATTTTAGTTCTTGACTTTAGGTACCCAAACGGTTTTGGGTCCTTTGGCATTAGAAACAAGAACTTTGGGTACCCAAACACAAGTCTTGGAGCCCTTGTGTTTGCCCCCAACAATCTTGGCAACTACCTTGCCGGATTTGTTAGTTAAAACATATGATGCATCAAAAGTTTTGAATGAAATAGCATGATCATTTGATGCATTAGGAATTTTCTTTCTAGGCAACTTGGCACGAGTTGGTTGCCTAGAACTAGATGTCTCACCCTTATACATAAAAGCATGATTAGGGCCAGGGTGAGACTTCCTAGAATGAGTTCTCCTAATTTTGCTCTCAGGATAGCCGGCAGGGTACACAATGTAACCCTCGTTATCCTGAGGCAAGGGAGCCTTGCCCTTAACAAAGTTAGACAAATTCTTTGGAGGGGCATTAAGTTTGACATTGTCTCCCTTTTGGAAGCCAATGCCATCCTTGATGCCAGGGCGTCTCCCATTATAGAGCATACTTCTAGCAAATTTAAACTTTTCATTTTCTAAGTTATGCTCGGCAATTTTTGCATCTAATAATGCTATATGATCATTTTGTTGTTTAATTAAAGCCATGTGATCATGAATAGCATTGATATCAACATCTCTACATCTAGTACAAATAGAAACATGCTCAACATTAGATGTAGAGGGTTTGCAAGATTTTAGTTCAATAACCTTAGCATGTAATAAATCATTTTTGGTTCTAAGGTCGGAAATAGTGGTATTGCAAACATCAATATTCTTAGCCTTAGCAAGCAATTTTTCATTCTCAATCTTAAGGCTAGCAATAGAAACATTCAATTCATCAATCCTAGCAAGCAAATCAACATTATCATTTCTAGGATAGGAAGTTGAATCAATACAAACATGAGAATCAACCTTAGCAATTAATTTAGCATTCTCATTTCTAAGGTTGGCAATAGTGTCATGGCAAGTGCTTAGCTCACTAGATAATTTGTTACATTTTTCTATCTCAAGAGCATAAGCATTTTTAACCTTAACATGTTTCTTGTTTTCCTTGATTAGGAAGTCCTCTTGGGTGTCCAAGAGATCATCCTTTTCAAGGATGGCACTAATAAGCTCATTTAATTTTTCTTTTTGTTCCATGTTAAGGTTGGCAAAAAGAATGTGCAAGTTATCCTCCTCATTTTTATCATCATCCTCATCACTAGATGTTTCATATTTAGTGGAGGACCTTGATTTTACCTTCTTTTTGCCGTCCTTGGCCATGAGACACTTGTGGCCGACGTTGGGGAAGAGGAGGCCCTTGGTGACGGCGATGTTGGCGGCGTCCTCGTCGGAGGAGGACTCGGTGGAGCTCTCGTCGGAGTCCCATTCACGGCAAACATGGGCATCGCCGCCCTTCTTCTTGTAGTACTTCTTCTTTTCTCTCCTTTTGCCCTTCTTGTCGTCGCCCCTATCACTGTCACTAGACATAGGACATTTTGCAATAAAATGACCGGGCTTACCACATTTGTAGCAAACCTTCTTGGAACGGGGTTTGTAATCCTTCCCCTTCCGTTGCTTGAGGATTTGCCAAAAGCTTTTGATGATTAAGGCCATCTCCTCATTGTCGAGCTTGGAGGCGTCAATTGGTTGTCTACTTGGTGTAGACTCCTCCTTCTTCTCCTCCGTTGCCTTGAAGGCCACCGGTTGCGCCTCGGATGTGGAAGGTTCGTCAAGCTCGTTGATCTTCTTTGAGCCCTTAATCATGCATTCAAAGCTCACAAAATTCCCGATAACTTCCTCGGGGGTCATTAGTGGATATCTAGGATTACCACGAATTAATTGAACTTGAGTGGGGTTAAGGAAAATAAGAGCTCTTAAAATAACCTTAACCACCTCGTGGTCATCCCACTTTTTGCTCCCGAGGTTGCGCACTTGGTTCACCAAGGTCTTGAGCCGGTTGTACATGTCTTGTGGCTCCTCCCCTTGGCGAAGACGGAAGCGACCGAGCTCCCCCTCGATCGTTTCCCGCTTGGTGATCTTGGTGAGTTCATCACCCTCGTGCGCCGTCTTGAGTAGGTCCCAAATCTCCTTTGCGTTCTTCAACCCTTGCACTTTATTGTATTCCTCCTTGCTTAGAGAGGCGAGGAGAATGGTTGCGGCTTGGGAGTTGAAGTGCTCGATTTGGGCCACTTCGTCCGTATCGTAATCCTCATCCCCTATTGATGGTACCTGTGCTCCAAACTCAACAACATTCCATATACTTTTGTGGAGTGAGGTTAGATGAAATTTCATTAAATCACTCCACCTAGCATAATCTTCGCCATCAAAAGTTGGCGGTTTGCCTAATGGAACGGAAAGTAATGGAGTATGTCTAGATGTACGGGGATAGTGTAAGGGAATCTTACTAAACTTCTTGCACTCTTGGCGCTTAGAAGTTACGAACGGTGCATCGGAGTCGGAGGTGGATGTTGATGAAGTGTCGGTCTCGTAGTAGACCACCTTCCTCATCCTCTTGTGCTTGTCCCCACTCCGATGCGGCTTGTGAGAAGAAGATTTTTCCTTCTTCTCCTTGTGGTGAGAAGAGGAAGATCTTTTCTCCTTCCGCTTGGAGGAGTTCTTCTTCTTCTCCCTTCTCTTGGTGCGGGACTCTTCCGATGAAGTGCTCCCTTGGCTTGTAGTGGGCTTGTCGCCGGTCTCCATCTCCCTCTTGGTGTGATCTCCCGACATCACTTCGAGCGGTTAGGCTCTAATGAAGCACCGGGCTTTGATACCAATTGAAAGTCGCCTAGAGGGGGGGTGAATAGGGCGAAACTGAAAACCACAAAAATAATCACAACTACAAGCCGGGTTAGCGTTAGAAATATAATAGAGTCCGCGAGAGAGGGCGCAAAACAAATCGCAAGCGAATAATGAAGTGAGACACGCGGATTTGTTTTACCGAGGTTCGGTTCTCTCAAACCTACTCCCCGTTGAGGAGGCCACAAAGGCCGGGTCTCTTTCAACCCTTCCCTCTCTCAAACGGTCCCTCGGACCGAGTGAGCTTCTCTTTCTCAAATCACTTGGGAATCAAACTTCCCGCAAGGACCACCACACAATTGGTGTCTCTTGCCTCGATTACAAGTGAGTGTTGGATCACAAGAAAGAATGCCAAAGAAAAAGAAGCGATCCAAGCGCAAGAGCTCAAATGAACACTACAAATCACTCTCACTAGTCACTAGGGCTTTGTGTGGAGTTGGGAGAGGATTTGATCTCTTTTGGTGTGCTTTGCAATGAATGCTAGCTCTTGTATAGTGGTTGGAAGTTGGAAAACTTGGATGCAATGAATGGTGGGGTGGTTGGGGTATTTATAGCCCTAACCACCAAAAGTGGCCGTTGGTGGAGGCTGTCTGTCGATGGTGCACCGGACAGTCCGGTGCACACCGGACATGTCTGGTGCCCCCGCCACGTCATCAGTGCCGTTGGATTCTGACCGTTGGAGCTTCTGACTTCTGGGCCCGCCTGGATGTCCGGTGCACACCGGACATCACCTGTTCATTGTCCGGTGCGCCGGTATGGGCGCGCCTGACGTCTGCGCGCGCAGAGCGCGCATTAAATGCACCGCAGGTAGCCGTTGGCGCCGAAATAGCCGTTGCTCCGGGGGTTCACCGGACAGTCCGGTGTACACCGGACATGTCCGGTGAATTATAGCGGAGCGGCTGCTGCGCGAACCCGAGGCTGGCGAGTTGAGAAGGTCGCGCTTCTATGGAGCACCGGACACTGTCCGGTGTACACCGGACAGTCCGGTGAATTATAGCGAAGCGGCCTGAGAAATTTCCGAAGGTGGCGAGTTCGAGTTGGAGTCCCCTGGTGCACCGGACACTGTCCGGTGGCGCACCGGACACTGTCCGGTGTACACCGGACAGTCCGGTGCCTCCAGACCAGAGGTGCCTTCGGATGCCTCTTTGCTCCTTGTTGAACCCAAAACTTGATCTTTTTATTTGCTGAATGTAACCTTTTGCACCTGTATAACTTATACACTAGAGCAAACTAGTTAGTCTAATATTTGTGTTGGGCAATTCAACCACCAAAAATTATTTAGGGACTAGGTGTAAGCCTAATTCCCTTTCACCAAGGCAAAGAGGATGCAACACCTCAAAAGAAGACATAAAAAGATGCGTAGGAGTCCAATACTCAAGAACAAAAGAAGACCGAAGAAATCAGCAAAGGAATCCAAGAAACGGGCTGTGAGCCAGCGCCTGGTGGCGCACCGGACATTGATGTCCGGTGTGCACCAGACAGTCTGCGCAGAGAGGCCATGGACAGGCGCTCTCTGGCTGTAGCACCGGACTATCCGGCGTGCACCGGACTGTCCGGTATGCCACGGGCAGATGGCAACGGTCGGATCCAACGGTCGACTGCTACAGGCGCCAACGGTCAGCTGACGTGGCGTGCACCGGACACTGCACAGTAGATGTCCGGTGGTGCACCGGACTGTCCGGTGCACCCGACGATAGAAAGCTGCTGCTTTCTGTCCAACGGCTAATTTGGGGTGTGGAGGCTATAAATACCACCCCAACCGGCCATTCTCAAGTGTGGGAGCCCAAGCAACATACCAAGGCATATAGTGCACATTTCCAAGATCTCAAACACCCAAGTGCTTAATAGAATCACTCGGTGATTAGCGTAGGTGCTTTGCGAAGTGCTTAGGTTAGTTAGACCGCTTTAGCGCTTGCTCTAGGTGAACCCTAGTTAGTTAAGTGAGTTTTGTAAAACCACACAACCCCTCGGCTCTTGCGTGAGCCATTGTAATTGTACCGAGTGGGGCGAGAGTCTTGCGAGACTGTGACAACCGTGTTTGTGTCACGGCCGCCACCGTGTACCAGAGGGAACGAGGCCTACGGCGTTTTCGGCCGGAAGCTCGATAGTGGAGACGGCGGGGAGCGTCCGAGAGGAGCCGGAAGCGGAGCACCACTTGCGCGTGGAGAAGGCCCGCGGCTCTCTACGGAGTTACTCGACCGTGGTGCTTGGCCCTCGCGTGGGCTTCCCTTTGTGTAGGGGCACCAACGAGGATTAGTCGGGACCTTGCGTGGTTCTGGATACCTCGGTAAAAATACCGGCGTCATCCACGAGAGTTTGCTTCTCTACTTTGCTCTTTAAGTTTCCGCATTTATATTAAGCATTTAAGTTTCAATCTAGTATTCATACTTATTTAGTGTAGATTGAAACTTAGCATTTGCGGTAGAGATAGCAACACTTAAACAAAACCTAGTTTGCACATTCTAGTTTGATTATTTGCATAGGTTTTGCTCTAGGGATTTAATTATGGCCTAGTTAAGTAAAAGTTTTAGAATTCCTAATTCACCCCCCCCCCCTCTTAGGCGTCACCCGATTCCTACAGAATGGATCCGCGTCATTGAACAAAAATTTGGGCTTCTTCGGTGTTCAGAAACTCAAAAGCCCCTGTTTGCAGCCCAACAACTGCGAGGCCCTGCCAGTACGTGGTGGGGAAACTTTGTGGCCGTTCAGCGGGACGGTCATTAGATCACTTGGGATGAGTTTAAGCTGGCCTTCAGAGAGCATTATATACCTGAGGGAGTTCTTTACATGAAGCAAGAGGAGTTCATGAAATTGAAGCAAGGCGGAGATACTGTTACCCAGTATCTCAATAAGTTTAACCACTTATCCTAATACGCAATCGATCAAGTCAACACCGACATAAAGAAGAGAAACTGTTTCATGAGAGGCTTGAATGATCGGATGCAAAGAAAGATGGCTACCTGCATCGACCTTACTTATGGAAGGGCTGTCAGCACAGCACTGGCAGTCGAAGCTAAATATGCAAGTTCTGGAAAATCCAAGGGGAATGGAGGCAACAGGCCCAATCAGGGCCCCGAGAAAAGGCAAAGGTTGGTTATCCAACCTTTCAATCAGAATCGTTCTTCGTCGCGCCCACCCTCCTTCCCATTCAAGCAACTAGTGTTTATCCGTCCTACCCCTGCCCCCACTGCTACAAATCAGTCGGGTGCCCCTGGCACTCGTTTCCCTGCTCTTCCAAGCTCATCAACCGGCTGCTTCAACTGTGGAAAGTCCGGGCATTTCATTAAGGACTGTCCATATCTGAGGCAGAATCAAGCAAATAATCAACAAAGTTCCGGGAGCTCCAAGGGAAATGTGGCAACCAATACCGCGGGCAGGAATACAAAGAAAACAAGATGGGTTTATTACACTCAAGTGGCCACAACATCGGAAGGCGAACCGGTGATGATGGGTATGTTTCTCGTGGCCAATCACCCTGCACTTATTCTCTTTGATTCTGGTGCTTCATATACGTTCATAAGCAAAAAGTTTGTGGAGAAACATTGCATTCCATATACTAAATCAAGGGAAGGGTTTAAAATACATTCGCCTGAGGGACAAATATTTACCAAAGAAGTGGCTTTCCAAGTGCCCGTAACATTGGCTGGACGGGACTTTCCTACTAATATGATTGTTCTGAAAGGCCAAGACATAGATGTAATCTTGGGCATGAATTGGTTAGCCCAACATAAAGCAGTCCTCAACACTGATCTGAGAACAATCAGCTTGAGTTATGGCCAAGAAAAAAATTCTTTTGTCTATCCCCATAGCTATTCCAGCTAAACCAATTGGCAGAATTAATGAAGCCATTATACCGGAGATCAAAGATATTCTAGTAGTATGTGAGTTCCCAGATGTCTTTCTAGAAGATTTGCCTAGATTGCCACCAGAAAGAGATGTAGAATTTGTAATTGAGTTGAGGCCCGGTACGACTCCCATTTCTAGGAGATCGTATCGAATGCCTCCAAATGAGTTGGCAGAACTTAAGACCCAATTGCAAGATCTACTTGAGAAGGGATTCATCCGGCCAAGCTCGTCACCTTGGGGCTGTCCAGCCATATTCGTCAAGAAGAAGGATCAAACATTGCGGATGTGCGTGGATTATCGACCCCTTAATGAGGTCACTATAGGGAATAAGTATCCTCTTCCTCGGATTGATATTTTGTTTGATCAACTGATTGGAGCAAGGGTATTCTCCAAGATTGATCTCAGGTTGGGCTATCATCAAATCCGTATTCGGCCCGAGGATATACCAAAGACCGCATTCACTACGCGGTATGGTTTATTTGAATACTTGGTAATGTCTTTCGGACTGCCAAATGCTCCTGCCCACTTCACTTATCTGATGAACTCGGTATTTATGCCCGAGTTGGACAAATTTGTGGTGGTCTTCATCGACGATATCTTAATATATTCCAAGAATGAAGAGGAGCATGCTCAACATTTACGGATCGTATTAACGCGCTTGAGAGAACATCAATTATATGCTAAGTTCAGTAAGTGCGCATTCTGGCTGGAGGAGATTCAATTTCTGGGACATGTGTTATCTGCCAAGGGGATTGCGGTAGATCCCAGCAAAGTCAAGGATATTTTGGAGTGGAAACCCCCAACCACTGTTCATCAAGTCCGAAGTTTCCTTGGACTGGCTGGCTATTACCGCCGATTTATACCAGATTTTTCGAAACTTGTGAAACCAATCACGAGTTTATTGAAGAATGATACTAAATTTAATTGGTCTTCAAAATGTAATGAAGCTTTTGAACAATTGAAGGTATTATTAACCACTGCTCCGGTATTGGCTCAACTGGATATTGAAAAGCCCTTTGATGTGTATTCTGACGCATCAGGCAGTGGTCTCGGCTGTGTATTAATGCAAAAAGGCCGAGTAATAGCTTATGCTTCAAGGCAGTTGCGCCAGCATGAGGAACATTATCCAACTCATGATCTGGAGCTAGCTGCAGTAGTTCATACCCTGAAGATATGGCGTCATTATCTGTTGGGGAATGTCTGTCACATTTATACAGACCACAAAAGTTTGAAGTATATCTTTACCTAGTCCGAGCTCAATATGAGACAAAGGAGATGGCTCGATCTTATCAAGGATTATGAACTGGAGATCCATTATCACCCAGGCAAAGCTAATGTAGTGGCAGATGCACTCAATCGCAAGGCCTGCTGCCATTGTCTAACAATGAGGACTTCTGACATTACATTATGCTAGGAGATGGAGAATCTGAACATGGGAATGATTCAGCATGGGACTTTAAATCAACTAAAGCTTGAGTCAATCCTTTTACAAAGGATAATTGATGCACAAAAAGATAATGAGGGTATGAAGCACATCCATGAGAAGATAGAAGCCGAAAAAGCCAAGTGCTTTAGGAAAGATGATCAAGGCATTGTATGGTTCAACAATCGCATAGTTGTGCCAAAGAATGAAGAAATCCGCCAACAAATTTTAGATGAAGCACATCTTAGTCGCTATTCTATTCATCCCGGAAGCACTAAGATGTATCAAGATCTGAAACAACATTATTGGTGGACGAAGATGAAGATTGAAATAGCATGCTATGTGGCTAGATGTGACACTTGTAAACGTGTCAAGGCCATACACATGAAAGCTGCCGGTCCATTACAATCTCTACCAATACCAACATGGAAATGGGAAGATATTAGTATGGACTTCATTGTGGGATTGCCCAGAACAGCAAAAGGGTATGACTCTATTTGGGTTATAATTGATCAGCTTACGAAAACTGCTCATTTTCTGCCAGTCAAGACAGATCACCCGGTTACTGTCTACGCCCAATTGTACATTACTCGTATTCTTAGTCTGCATGGAGTTCCAAAGACTATAGTGTCGGATCGTGGACCTCAATTTGTAGCCAAATTTTGGGAAGCACTTCACAAATCCTTCGGTACTAAGTTGCTCCATAGTTCAGCCTATCATCCTCAAACCAGTGGGCAGACTGAGAGGGTAAATCAGATACTTGAAGATATGTTGCGAGCATGTGTTCTAGAATTCCCACAGAAATGGGATGATTGCTTACCATTAGCTATCAAGAAAGCATTAAGATGACACCCTTTGAAGCTTTATATGGACGACGATGTCATACTCCGTTAAATTGGTCTGAACTAGGTGAAAGGTACTTTTTCAGGCCTGATATGGTAAAAGAGACCGAAGAAAAGGTTCAGAGAATAATTCATAATTTGAAGAAAGCTCAAGCTCGTCAGAAAAGTTATGTAGACAAGCGACGACAACCCTTATACTTTCTAGTGGGAGATTATGTCTACTTGAAAGTTTCACCAATGAAGGGTATATCACGTTTCGGAGTGAAAGGAAAGCTTGCACCTCGGTACATTGGTCCTTTCCCTGTACTTGAACAATGTGGACCAGTGGCATATCGACTTCAACTACCCAAAACCTTGTCTGCTGTACATAATGTGTTCCACGTGTCTCAGTTTAAGAAGTGTCTTCGGGTTCTAGATCGAACCATCGAAGTAACAGATGTTGTCCTAGAGCCAGACTTGACATATTTAGAACACCCTATTCGAGTCTTGGATCAAAAGGACAGGGTTACCCGGAGAAAAACTCTCAAGTTTTATAAGATATAGTGGAACCAACATTCCGAAGATGAGGCTACATGGGAAACTCAAGACTTTTTAGAAAAGAATTTCCCAGGCTTTTTGGCCTCCTGTAATTTGTAAAGTGTATAAAATTGTTGTAATAAAGGAGTGAGCTCCCAACCACCCCTGCCTTGTACCAAAAATCAGGAAATAAAAATGTGAAGCATTTCCTTTTCCACTACTCATCCTAGGACTTTTAATCTCGGGACGAGATTCTTTTATGGGGGGAAGGATGTAACACCCCTGGTGTTACTATTACTAAAACTTGAGCATAACATCATAAGCATTGGCATTTCATGTGTTTGTCACATCTAGAGTGCATTCACTAGGTAAAAGTTTCAAACAAGTTGTATTGATATGGCATTTTGCAAATAAAACCCTGGAGTTGGGTACTTAACCCTAAATGGGGTTCAGAAGGGTAAAACAAAATCCAAATAGATAAAACCCTAAAGCTTAAGTGAAATAGTCATAAAATGTTACTAAGAATGGACCTATATTACATTCACACCCTTGAAATACCAAAAACCCTAAAAAGGAACCCTGGGAAACCCTAAACCTAAACCCTAGGGGGCTAAGTGCAAAATCAGTGCACTTTTGGACTAAAGTGTAAAAACTATGATGTTAAAGCATATAAAGTCATATGGTTCACAATCATGAAGATTTGCAAGCTAAACCCTAAGTTTTGGGCCTATTTGCAAAAAGCACCACTTAAACCCTATAAACCTAAGTCTGAAATTCAGTGACATTGGCTCAACTTTGGAGTTCTATATCTTTCAAATTATAAGGCTTTTGCCCAAGGTCACCACATCAATATTGTGGACCTATCAAAGGAGAATACCTTTTCTTAAGAGAGTAAGCATGGTTGTTATGAAGAAATTGGAGAAAAATGCACCCAAAGATGGGCTGTCAGGCTGTCTGGGGACTGAATTCTGGTGTGACAGTGTGATGATGCCATCTTTGAGCTTAAATTTGATCATGATCTAGTCATTATCTAGTTATGATTGCTATAGCAAAATTGTTGTTGGATCATCTAACAACAACTTTGTTACTGGTTGATCAACTGGTCGCCATAGAAAATTGAGAGAGATTTGACCCTAAACCTTGACTGTTAGGTGCACTGAATAGAGCTTGCCATGGTACATTATCTAAATAAGATCAGATCAGCCGTTCGTCGCCGACGATCTCCACCGTGATTCACGCCGTCGCTGCGATTCGTGTTCGCGGGTAAGATCACGATGGATTGAAATCTTGGCACTGGAATAGCTCGGGCACAGGCGCAGATAAGGTTCACCGTACCCCCTTGCTCGTCGATCACTCGGGATGAATCTCGCCGCCGTTGATCCATCACTGCCGTCCACCGTGTGTCCAGACACTTTACCACATCGCGGCTAACCTGCTACGCATATCCGGTGATCGCCGGAGGAGCCGCCACGGTAAAGGCCACGTTGCGTGGCCACTAGTGACTCACCCAGTTTTTATCGATCACGATCCGCCGCTCGAATTCGCTATGCTCACGATCAATCTCTATAAATTGAGGCCACCATGAGCTCCGTAGGATAGTCAAGCACCCAGCCACCAAGAATCATCCTCAATCGTTCACCAGGGAGCTTGAATTTTGGATTTCCCCCAAACTGCTCAAAACCACCGCAAGAACACCCTCGCCGTGGCCAGTGCAATTCAGGTCAGCTCGTATCTTCTGCTCCCTCGTTTAAGTGTTCTCATATGCCGGTGATGCTCGTCGACCCACCCGATTGAACTAGACTGCCACCAATCACTAGGAACGCGTTGTTCTTTGGAGTATCCGCATTGTCACCATGGCCAGAGGCATTTGGGTAGCCATTCATGAAATTGACTTAGGGGAAACGTTCACTAGGTCCCGAATTTGGTTTAGGCCAAAGAAGGGTGCCGGTCCTTGTGTGAATCAGCCGGTACGCGAGCTCGTCGGAGCTCTGCCGCGCCGCTCACCGTAGTGGTCCTGGCACAGTAAAGGAATAGAAATCCAGGGGCTTTTCTGCATATGTCAGCGACTCAGTCAAATAGTGTCGTGACCCCGCTTCCGGTTATTCAATAAGCCAAGGACCTTTCTGCAAGTCTGCCGTGTGGGCGCGCGCGGACAGTTTCCTTCGGGCCTGGGCTGGTTTGGGCTGCTTCCGGCCTAGTACTATTCACATTTTTCTCTTTTCTTTTTCTATGAAACTTTGGAAATCTGTAGAAAATTGTAGAAAAATGGTAAGAATGTCAAACCAATTTTGCTAGGTTCCTAATTTTCCATAGAATTTAATAAAAATAGTTTCATGATTTTTAGATCAAACAGGGAATTTTGGAGCATTTAAAATAGTCTAAAACATTGTTTCTAGATTTTTAGAAAATAGATAATAATCCCAAAAATCCCCAAACTTTTTAGATGACCCTTATACATTATTTAGAAGCTTTGGGTAGAATGTGGTATGATTTGGACCTTGTTTGATACTTAGACCCCAAAACCCTACCCCCTGCTCTTTGAATTCCTTTACTAACTCCAGAAACCCTAAGTTCTCGGAGATCTGTGAAGGAAAATTGTATTCAAGACTCTAGAAAATAAAGTTTTACTATCTTTGCATCTTCATAAGCATTACATGGGCATTCATTCTTATATATATGGTTATATTTAGAAAACGAGGAAGAAGTTGAAGTAGAAGAAGAGAAGACTTCGCCACCACCACCTGAGGAACATCAGGCAGGCAATTACTTTATTTTGATATCTGCGGATCCGAGCCTGATTCACGTGCAAACCAAGGCAAGCCCCGGTGCATTTGCCACCTCCTTGATTCTTTTAAAAGCTTTCTCACTTGCTTGATACATTAGGTGATAGGAGTTGAATGCTAAAACAATTCCTGCATTACCTTCCCTGAATTTGATTACCTTCCTTTGAATCCCTGTTTTACAAAAGGTTTTTACTATGCTTAGTCTTGCTTTAGCAAAATAAAATGTTTGTTTTTACAAAAGATGATGTGGCAAAGTGGGAGGGATGTTTTTGAAAAGAAAACTTGATGGTGGATCCATCATGGCCATGATGGGTTCAACATCGAAAAAGATAGGCCTGCTGACCGAGGACCCTTTAACTGGTCACATGCCTCGTCATGGGTAAGCTTTGCCTTGGGCAGACTAAGGCCAGAATAAGATACCACGCAATGGGAGTGGAGAGATGGCGAGAGTAGCGTGTACCCTCCGTGGCAAGAGGCTCGACGGTGGTGTATTTGTGCTCTCGGTTGGCGTGAACCTGATCTGGTCTTAAGAACCCCGGTGGTGGGTTGACATATGCAAGGGTTAAGTGCTACATATGTCATGTGATCAGAGATCCTCAGCTGAGTATAATCGATTCGGATCACCGTACCTTCGCGGTTATGAAGACTTGGTCACTGACTTATACGTAGAACTCCAGTAAAGATTAAGGGTTGTTAAGAAATTGGCTAGTGTAGGTTAAGTGTTTGAACTAGGGTAGAAAGAACTCTAGATACGGGTAATCTGACTTAACGTGACAAGTAAAATTTGGATTTTTAAGGATCCACTTTTAGTAAGCATTTTTGCAAACAGAGTTTTTGATTATTGTTAAGCCTTACCTTGACTCCCTCAAGCCAGCATACCCTTGCGAGTCTTTTCTTTAGTCGGGTAAGACTTGCTGAGTAATTCCATGCTCAGGGTTTTATTCCCTATTGTTTTTAGGTGAAGAAGCAACAAACTTTTGTTGCTTCTGTTCTAAGGTGGTACCAAAGGAAGAACACCAGGAGTGAAGCTGCGGGAGGAAAGGATCCTCCATAAAAACTTTTTGTTTGATACTTATCGGGAGGAGTTTTTGCCTCCCTTGGCTTGTAATAATAATACTCTGCACTCGTACGTTATATCCTGGTCTGTAAATATTTAACTTTGTCTTACTTTTAAATAAAGGTAAGTTAATGTAACCGCTTCCACATTTCTGTATCTCCGATGATTTGTAATGTCTGCGTGACAGGTAAAACGCTCTTGGGAAATGTAAGAAAAGCAGATACCGAACTTGTCAAGTGATTCAGGAACACCTGCAGGGTTGTCTGAGGTCTGTTGGACAAGGACAACTGTAGGTGGGCCTAATGACTTTGGAGGTTCCATCACATTCATCATCCCGCACGCTGGTCGGTAAGGCCTTCCGACATGGCTTTTACTGGCCAACCGCTCTCCAGGATGCAGCCGAGTTGGTAAAGTCCTGCAAAGCATGTCAGTTCCATGCAAAGGAGATACACACACCGGATCAAGCTCTGCAAATGATTCCACCCTCCTGGCCATTTGCCGTAAGGGGGGTGGATATCCTGGGACCATTCCCCAGGGCTGTGGGCGGGTACCGCTTCCTCTTCGTCGCCATCGACAAGTTCACAAAGTGGCCAGAGGTCACCCCTGTGGTCAGCATCACCCAGGGTGCTGCTGTTGCTTTCCTCAAGTCGATTGTTTGTAGATTTGGGGTCCCAAGCCATATCATTACGGACCACGGGACCCAGTTCACAAGTCGGCTTTTCCAGGAGTATTGCGAGGGCATCGGCACCTAGCTCTGCTTTGCGTCTGTGGCTCATCCTAGGAGCAATGGCTAGGTGGAGAGGGCAAATGCAGAAATCCTCAGGGGACTCAAGACACGCACCTATGACTGCTTGAAAAAGCATGGTGCAAATTGGGTCAACGAGCTTCCGTCTGTGCTATGGGAGAACCGGACCACGCCCAGCCGAGCTACCGGGGAGACCCCGTTCTTCCTGGTCTACGGGGCCGTAGCCTGCCTTCCCCCAGAAATCATTATGGGCTCCCCACGGGTCCAGTCTTTCGATGAGTCTATGCAGGAATAGCTACGTGCGTGAGGACGTGGACTTCATCGATGACCACAGATGGCGAGCGGCGATCCGAAATGCACGGTACAACCAAGCGCTCAGGCGCTACCACCAATGGTTCATGCATAGTAGGGAGCTCAGGGTCGGGGACCTAGTCCTAAGACAAGTACTGAACCGAGAAGGGCTCCACAAACTTTCCCAAAACTGGGAGGGACCCTTCAAGGTGACGGAAATATGCCGCCTTGCCACAACTGAAGGAGTGCCTCTGCCCAATCCCTGGAACATAGAGCATCTCCGTAAGTTTTACCCATAAAAGCAAAACTGGGGAATTCAGTTTTCTTCCTTTGTAACTAGGTTGCACATATATGTACGTCAACCCGGTGAGGTCCGCCCTCATAAACCTGGTCTGTTGGCCTGCACCCATGTATATCAAGTTATAAGGAAGGAATTTTCCCCCAGAAGAGCTTTTGTGATGGTTTTATTCTGCTATAGTTTTCAAGCATTATTTTTTATCTAACCCACCCATACAGTTCCCACCCTTGTTGGTATGATGACATCCGTATTGAGTAGTCAGGCTTGCAGTTTGGGACCCCTCTACAAATGCAGGGGGTCTGGCAGCCTGGGGGCCAGTTCTAGAGAATGGGCGCACGTCCCCTAGGGTGGTTCGGAGCTGTGTAGCCGCTTAGCATGGTTCTGTACCCTAAGCCTGCATGCTCCACCACTCTGCAACGGGTACCCTAGTATTTGGAACTATAGTTCTATGGGTCCGGCAACCTGGGGTCCAGTTCTAGAGAATGGGTGCTCGTCCCCTGGGGTGGTCCAGAGCTGTGTAGCCGCTTAGCATGGTTCCATACCCTATGCCTGCACGCTCCACCACTCTATGATGGGTGTCCTAGTATTTGGAGCCATGATCCAGGGGGTCTGGGCATATGGCTTGGCTTTCTAGGCTAAATTTTGCAGGTCCTGTTGCATGAATCAAAGGATAAAAGATATCAGTTGGTGGGTCCTATGGGTGTGCTACTAAAACTTCCTAGCCAAAGCTATGTACAGGTCCAGGTCCCAGTCGAGATTACCTCCTAGGGGCCGGGTCACCAATTCTTTCTTTGGTATGCTGGTATCCAGCCTCGACACGTCGAGCCTACCTCCCAGGGGGGCTAGGTACAAGGTAGAAGTTGATGACGCCACACATAGCAAGACCAAATAACATACAGATAAGTTCTGATGCTATTAAATTAACGGTTCTCAAAAGTATGTTATGTGTCCAAAGATTATTACATCCGCCTTCAAGTGGAACCCTAGCCTTATCTCTGCAGGTACGAGCTACTCGACATCGGCAGGGTCACGCTGGAAGCGCGCGGCCACCGTCTCCACGGCGTCTTGGACGCTCTCCCGGGCGGTGTCTTCTATGGCGGCCACCGAACCATCGAGCACCGGCACCAAAGACGTGGCCGGGTCGTGGCTCCGAAAGCACGTAAGCACGTAATCCACCACCACCCGGCAGAGCTTGCTGCCCTCTGCCTCCAAGCGGGCACCGAGGATCTGGTCTAGGCAACGAAGGCGATCGCCAGCGGAGTCCAGCATCGGGAGGGCGTCGAAGATCGACGCTGGCAGCTCCAACACTGGGATGGGACTCATCCCTAGTGGCACCAGCGTCGTGCTTGCCTCACCGGCCCACTCAGCTATCTGCTGGACCCCAGCGTGGTGTTCTGCCTGGAGATCTTCGAGGGCCTTCTTGGTGGCCTCTGTCGCCTAGGGACCTGGCGCCGCCTGCGCCGCTTCGAACCGATGGATTCGCTCCTCCAGCTTCCACTCCTTCTCCTCCGCCTCGAGCTCGTGCTCGGCCAGCAACATGCCCCACCTTTCAAGCATTTCCTCCTTGAAGGCGAGATCCTTCTCCCGCCTGGCGAGGTTCGTCTCCCGCCTGTCCAGGGACGTATCCTTCTCTTTGAAGTTCTCCTCGGTGAGGGCAATGTCGCTGGCTTTGTCATCCAGCTCTTGCTGCCATTTTTTTCATCCTTTCTATGGCCTCCACTTGCTGGACCTGCTAGGCCTCCAGGGTCTGGTCCAGGGCATTCAGCTTGGCCCGGAGCTCTGTTGTGAGGGCCTCCCTCTGGCTCAGGGCCTCCTCCCTCTTGGCCACCTTCTTCTCCCGTCGGGACACCTCTAGCTCCCTGGCGAAGACCTTCTGGAGGTCCCTTTTGTAGTCCTTGCGGTCCCGCGCGAGTTCGGACCGCTCAGAGGCGAACTGGCGGGACGCCGCCTTGGTGTGCTCCTCCAGCTAGGTGCGCCAGTCGCTGAGGCGCTGGTGCTCAGATTCAAGTGCCTCCCATTCCCATTGGATGGCTGCCTCGGTTTCATTAAGGACTTGGTGGGTGCGAGACAGCACCTGGGAAAGGGGGATTGGCGCCACGTCCGGCTCAGCACCTGACCGGAGCCGCCAACTAAAAATCACCTCCATCTCCTCTGGAGCAGGCGGAGGGATGGAGCTGGACACGCCTCCTAGGTCACCCTCAGTGTCGGGAGCGGGCGCAGGTTCCCCAACTGGGACCTCCTCCGCCGCCGCGGCGCCGCCTGACGCTGGCCCGCTGCAGCCGGATCCCTAGTTGGGACGTGGGAGGCCAGTGGCGCTGTCCCGGCGGCAGCTAGGTGCGCTCCGCTGACACCACTCTCAGCAGATTCCTGCTGCTGAGAACTAGACCCGTCGGTGGGCCTAGTATCTGGCGAAGGAGGCGCGACCTTGGGAGCAGAGGGGGAGGAAGCCCTGGCAAACAAAGGATGGGTTAAGACCCATCGGCATGATAGCTAGACTCATGAAAAAAGGGGCTACACTTACTTGGGGCCCTGGACTTTCCAGCGACCCTGGAAGCGGGACGACCGCCGCTCTTGCTGCTGTTGCTGTGCTGGCGGCGGTTGTTGCTGCTGCTGCTGGTGCTCCTGGGGGTGATCACCCCCGGATGGTGGTGGTGGTGGCGGGACCGGAGGGCTGACGTGCCTCTGCACGTCGGGGGCCTGAGAGTTGGTCCCCTCGGTCCTGCCTGCATTCCTCTGACGCTTCTGGGAGGGCTCTGAAACGAGTGACCCATCAGCGCGATGCAGCCTGCGTCGCCTCTCCTCCTCCGAACCCCCGGAGCTACATGGGGCGGAGGCGCTGCTTGCAGCCCCTTTGCTCTTGTCCAAGGGGCAGGGGGCCACGGCAGGACCGGCACAAGGGGCCGGACCGGCGGGCTACGGACCCCCTATAATATCCCAAAAAAATGTTGACCCAAAAGTTGATCTTCGGTGAGTGGATGTGGGAAAAAGGGTTGTGGGCCGTTGGATGCTGCATCAGAAGTCATCTGAGGCGTCACTTCTTTTCTCCCACAAAATAAACCCTAGGTGGCCACCCCCTTCCCCTTCTTGGCCGCCACCCCTCCCCTTTCTTGGCCGCCTCACTTTTCCCCCTTGGCTGGCCGCCCCCTCTCCCCTCATTGCAGCAGCCCTCCAATACTTCTTCCTCCCTAGATCTCCCCCCCCCCCACGCAACAAGGATCGAGAAGAGGAGGAACAAGATGGATTGAAGAGGAAGAGAGGATCAATGAGATGTGCTACCCCCATCTCTTGCAGATTTTTCTTAGGGAAAATCCTAGGTAAGGATGGGATCCTTGTTCCTCCCTATAATTATGTGCTTTTGGAGGTTGTGGATCATGTGGATTGAAGGATTAGAGGTTGGATTAGGTGTGGGGTTAGGTTTTGATTTCGAATTTAATTTCTGCAGAATGGCAGATTCGACAGTTTCTGTTCATGTCAGTTTTCCGTGGTCTTAGTGGCCTCAAAAAAATAAAAAGTCTATATATGAGTCGTAGATAATTTGTAGATCTTTCCGTGGCCGTGAAGAACACCTCAATCGAACATCAGAACAGAAAGTTATGGCAGTTTGATTATAGCAGTTTTTCAGTCTCATAATTCTATGCAGAATCTGTTCTCTTAAGAGTTAGGAAATTTTATCAACAGAATTAAACTGTGGGTTGGTAAAAGAAGTTGTAGATAATTTCATAAGCTTTCCAGATTGTTAAAGAGTGCATTCATATGATTTGTGAAACTCCAGTTATGTTTGTTTTACTGTGGCTGTTCCTGTTTGCCTGACAAAAATGAGTGGGTCTGTTCACTCGTGGGTTTCATCTAGTAAATGGCCGAATTGGCTCTTCCAACTATGGAGACTTTTGTAGAGGGATAAAAGTTCTTACTTCCAGCAGAATTTCATAATTTTTGGTCCAGTAGTTTGGGAGATATCGAATTTTAAAGTTAACCATACTGCTGTCTAAAACAGATTCAGTCAGTTATCTTGTTAGATGTTTTAGAACTAGTAGATGGCAGAATTTAATTATCCATTGAATACTGAAGTTGTAGAGTATTTTGTGTAGATACTCCTAGAGTATTTGTTTGATATCACCTCTGTTTTAATTTTAAAGATACAAAATTAACAAACAGCGCTGCTGCTGTATGGCATGTGGTTCAGGGTGGGAGTCTTTCCACTGGGTGTTGGTTTCAAGTGTAGGAGTGTTTTGTTGATTGATGACAAATGTTTGTGAAATATTTGTACTAAGTTTTATGCCCGCTAGCAGGTGGCTACACTCCAGATCTTGTCTAGTACATTTCTTCTTCTTCGATGAAGGCAAGTGAATGTAGCGGTGGTTGCTTCCGTTCTGACCTGTTATTTCTATTGCCTACACTCTAATATTCAGAAGTATTGGATTCTTTCATAATTGGACTCTATGGTGATGCTTTACTTGCTTGCATTATACTGATGCTCAATCATATATTGATGATGATTATGATTCGAGTATGATTTATGAGATTAATTCACACCCCTGAAGGTAAATGAAGTATTATTTGAGGTTGGTATTGTATCTGAACTTCTGAAGGTAAATAAAGTATTATTTGAGGTTTGTATTGTATCTGAAGGAAGTGAAGTTTATTGATAAATGCAGCATGCCATATACATTGCATGACTCATTTGCATATGAAGTTTTGTCGTGACCTATGGTCCGACTGTACCGGTACAATTTAGCATCGTACGTTGCCCGAGGAGGGGTACGATGCGGCTTCATACCCTTAGAGGTATGAAGGCAGAGGACATATGCATTGCATTCATATGCATTCATTGAAGTGATATTTACAGATGATGTGGTTTTATACCCTCAGAGGTATGAAGATAGAGTACCTACACATTGCATTCCTATGCATACATTGAAGTGATATTTGCAGGTATTGTTGACGCAGGGAAGTGTTATAGAACCTATTGTGGTTGTTCGAGGAAATGAGATGGTATTGGTTATAGTGGGACTACTGAGTTCTATATCTACAAGTATTTCTGATTTTAATTGTGACTCTTTTAAAATGTTGATGAATTCAATTTGTGGTTTAAATATCTCGTCAAAATAATTCGCTTGCTGAGATGTTTCATCTCACTCTTGCATTACTCAATGCAGGTGCTTGTTGCTCATCAAGGGAAGTGGAAAGTAGCAGCACATCCACCTTCACTCTTATAATAACGCTGCTTAGGCGTAGCCATGATTTAATTAGAAGCTTCTTGTCAAAGGATGTTTGTTTCTAACTAGTTGTGCGCACTGGTTAATTTAGCTCATGTCGTTATGGTTGTCTTCCCATTGCTAGCAGACTATTAATGTCTATTATGTTTTCTTATCATGATATCTATTTATACTTTGTTGCTTCCCCATTTATGTAATTTTCAAAGGGAATGCTGTCGAAATTTTATATACGAATGTTAGATGTGTAGTTTAGTAGCATTCTGGGGTGTTTGTGGATCCCGGGGTGTTACACCCCCAGCCGATACACCAGGGATCTGAATCCCGCGGAGGGGGTCCCGACCGCCGGTCTGACGAACCGCCATGCCGTTCTCATCGAGGGTCGACAGCGTGGCCAGGACCGCTGTTCACAGCTCTGGATCATCACAGAGCACTGGGGTGTCCTGGGGGAGTATCAAGGATTCAGGGACAAAGGACTCACCAGTAATCCCCTTCACCAGGAGTTCTAAGTCCTCCCAGGACAGATCGGTACCCGACCCACGCTGGATCCTGTCGATATCATTCGGGCCAGTGAACCAGCAGCACAGGCGCAGCCTCCTCTACAGCGGCATGACCCGGCGCTTCAGGAAGTCGCCGACCACATGCATGGAGGTTAGACCACTGGTTGCCAAGGTCTTGATCCTGTCCAGTATGGGCAGGAGCTCTAGCGATAGCGATGGCTTGTTCCTCCAGTGCTTGCGGTCGAGGGCTGGCTCGTTGCTCAGCAGGACGAGGTGGTCGTTGGCCTCGGCGCTGGCGATCACCCAGTCGTCGCGCCAGTTTTCCCACCTCGCGCCGCCGAAGGTGGAGATGTAGGCTACGACCGAATCCGGCCCCTTCTGAAAGTAGTAGGCACCAAGATGGTCCCTAGCCTTCCCAGACTTGACTAGCACGAAGAAGTGGCAGAAGAGGGAAGTACAGTGGGCCACCCCTACAAACATCTCGCAGAGGTGGACAAAGATGGCCGCTTGGAGGATGGAGTGGGGCGTAAGGTGCCGAAGCTGGAGCCCAAACTCCTCCAACAGCAGCAGGAAGAAAGGCGAGATCGGCAACGCTAACCCGCAGGAGATGTAGGAGACGAATAACATGAACTCCCCGACGGCAAGGTCGCTGAGGGGAGCCGCGCCGGCGCGAATCCTTCCGGCGAGCCCTGGCATGCTCCACCCAAGCAGGCCACGCACCAGGTTGAGCTCTCCCTCGGACTGGAAGCGGTCGGGGTGACCGAGCGAAGCCATGATGTGCGTGGTGGCGCGGGCGTGGAACTAAGGAGCGCTAAGGCAAAAGGGTGCAGCCGGTGGCGCGGGCGTGGAACGAAGAAGCACGAAGGCAAAGGGGCACAAGTAATTGGGAGAGAATGCGAAAGGGTAACTGCTGCACGTGGGGTGAATCCCTTTTCTAGGAAAACTATCCTGCTCGTGCCCTGAAACGCTGCAAGGAATCTCGTCCGACGTGCACCTGTCACCCAGGCAACCCCATCTTGGACACGGGGGCCAGGGTCCACAAGTCATGTAGCTGGTGTGCCGGTCTTCGAGTGCGAAAAGAGAGAACCGCCGCGCGGGGAGCGAACCGCCACGCACGACCGTGCGCCGCCTCGGGACCGCTGCAGAAGGATATTTTTAACTAAGGCGGCAGCAATGAGGCGTCCCGCGTGTGGCCCGACAAAACCACCAGGCGTGGGCCGCGGTCAGTCAGCCGCGAGGATAGATATGGCAGTCAATGTGACCTAAGGCGGATTGACGGTGAGTGCGTCTGCAAATATGCTAAAACGCCGCGTCGCACTAGCAGATGTGCTAAAACAGCGCCCCAATCACCAGTCATGCCATGTTGACGCGAAGTACAAGCTTTGGCCCCACCTGCAGGCTTGCATCCTCCCCTGAGGTGGGCCTGGGGGCCACTGTCGGTACCCAAAAACTAGGGTACCCCTTGCTACTGTATAAAGATGCAGTACCCACGCGACTGTCTCTTAGTCGCGTGGTAAAGAGTTGTATGTGGGACCAGACCATGACTCACCCCAGCCTCGGGCGACTACTCTGGGTCCACAACAGCGCCTGATCCCACCACATGGGCGGGTCCGGAGCCGCCACGTGTCTAGAGAAGGTGATATACTCCAAGGCATCAACAGTAAGTCCGGAACCCCATGGGAGAGCGCCGGACCCCTGGATATACAGTCCGGACCTCCAAGGTTGGTCCAGGACCTCCACGTGTGCAAGCCGGACCCCTGGAATGGGATCCGGACCCCCCATATGGGGTCCGAGCCGCCCACAATAGGGTCCCAAGGTCCTAGGACAGAACATACTCGGGCCTTGAACAGGACCCAGGCGGGGTCCGATGCCGATACATGTCCGGACCTGGTCTAGTGGGTTTCGGACCTGTTCGCATATACTCCTGCTCCCCGCTCAGGCGGAGACCTGATGCTGCCATGTGGCATTACACATGGCTTAAGCCAACGGGCGGAACCTAGCATGATGCCTCTGGGCCACGGGTGCCTCCGCATTCATTGCGGATAAGACGTGCGCCTGTCCATCCCACTGACAGGCGGTGTGCTCAGTCCACAATACGTGGGCTGAGCTGTTACTCACCATTACTCGCACGTTTTGGCTATCAATGTTGCATGGACTGCGGTCATCAAGACTCCCGGTGATTGCTCAGGTGTTATTAGTATTAATTATCCACATAATGTATTCCTTCTATTATGCTCCTGGGCCCGCATGTCGGGGCTCAACATCCTTGTATGTGCCTCCCTTAAACTATAAAAGGGAAGGCACACAATGTTACAGGCACAGATTTTTACACACACACACACAAACAAGCTCACAAACTCTCAATACAACATACACACAGTGGAGGTAGGGTATTACGCTCCGGTGGCCTGAACCACTCTAATCCCTCGTGTGCTCTCGTGTTCATCCCAAATCCACATAACAAGCAAAACGCTTAAGCCCCCTCCTCATCTTAGGATTAGGGCGGGTGCATTCCGCCACCCGGCCGGAGGATTTTCTCTCCGACAAAAGGGTTGCTAAATAAGGAAACTTGTGCTACTAATGCCATCTCTTGTGTTGAGTTTATCCATAGAAAATCTATGTTAAGAGATGGTGCTTATTATTAAATTGGATAAATCACAAGCTTAATGGATACTATTTAACTAAAGTAAGATGAAGTTGATAAGAGGTTAAGGTATGAAAACTTCCTCTCCTTCAATTGTTTTAGTATTTTTTCCTTAGTGGAATATACCATAATATAGGTTAAATTCATCGCAACATAAAATGTTCAATAGTGCATATAACTTTGACATCAATTATATGTGTGCACTTATTTAAAGGAATTTAGTCTATCCTTTTGGGTTTCAATAATGATGATTCATTTGCCATCCGTATATAAGGATCATCATTTGTGAAACCCTCCCTTGTGTTTCTAATGCTCTCTTTTCTAAGTGTTTCAATAAGGTCCTTCCAAGTTCTTTCAAGATGGATTCAAAATCTACGGATATAAGAGTCTTGGTTGTTTCAATCATTGAGTTTCAATTGATCTCATATCAAATATGATCGAATCAAGAAAAGATGAAAGAAGTTCAAGATCACTTGGTTGGATGAAATCGTAAAGAGAAAAGAGATCACAGTGATTCAAGAAGGGAGTTACACTTTTTTGTCAACCGAATAATGAAGATGTAGTGACATATTTATATGATGTCCTTCATTATGAGGTTTGAGGTTCATATTAGCATGCTTTACCCTTCAGGATTTCAATTGATATACTTTCAGTTCTTAAACTTTCAATTGGTTTAATTTTCATCATCTATGTAAAGCATGTTATGTTAAACCAAGATATAGTGCAAACATCTCCTTTAACCTCGCATTGTTAATGTGCATAAGTGTACTCTGTGTACTCTTGCATGCACAAATTGAGGGAGAGTTTAGCCTATATCTTGTGAGACTAATGATTTCTTTCAAGTTAATGTTGTGTAGTCTCACACATTGGAGAACATCAAATGAGGATGAATGGTTCCATAGAAATGAAAATGAGTTTCTCTTGAACCTATCAATGAAAATGAGTTTCTCTTGATCGTTTGAAGAGGATAAATTTCTCTTCGAAATGTCAAGCCTATCAAAAGCTAAGATGGAAATTCATGATTATAATGGAGAACATGTGGCATAAAACAAAGGTGTGTCATTCCATGAATTATTGTATAACATTTGTGTATCTAGGCTCTTACATGCTAGTGTGTGCATGTATATGCAATATCTTAAGTCACACCAGAAGGTTGCACTTATGGTGACGATTAAAGAATCTCTAGATATTTGATTAATACCTCTTGTGGTGATTTCAGAAGTTAGTTTTAGTTCATCTTAGTGAGGTATGACTCAAACATGCTAACTTCTCAAGAATCTTGGTTTAAAATATTGCATATCATGTCTATTAGTATACCTTTTGATTATGAGTAATTCCTTCAATTGGTACTATTTCACATTTTTATACTTTATTTGTACCAAGGTTCAAATTGTAGAACTTAATCCCCTGATCTCACAAGTCCAAGTGCATAAGCTAAACAAGTATTCATCATTTGTATGCA
The DNA here is from genome assembly GCA_029449295.1 of Zea luxurians. Taxonomy (NCBI): domain Eukaryota; kingdom Viridiplantae; phylum Streptophyta; class Magnoliopsida; order Poales; family Poaceae; genus Zea; species Zea luxurians. Next base: position 26,656,313 of record JAOPSE010000011.1, on the reverse strand, counting down.
CACATTTAGGGGGAGAATGGTCTATAATTTGAATCTTTGAGACTAACTTCATTTTCAAGTCTATTATGTGTGTAGTCTCAAATTAGAAAGGAATTTTCGGGCAAAGACAATCGCTTCCACTGCAAATTTGATGGGTATCAAAGATTCTTTGCTCCACTAAATTTGTATAATCCATACTTGTGCAATTTTCATGTTGCCTCTTGTTATGATAAGAAAATGCTAGGTGACATCTAGACTCTAGGTATCAAGATTCATCTTTCGATTTAGTATGACAATCTTCATTTGATATCTTGGACCTATGTCACAATTATGCCAACAAGAGCTTGCAAATGAATTCTAAATCCAACATAAGCCTGGAATCCATTTGAAAAGGTAAAATGTAAAGGTACATCACTTCATGTCACTTCTCCATTACATTTGTGCCATCTAAGGACCCTTTTCATGATAGTGTGTTCAAATCTTGCTTAATCATAATTTCTACCCTTTATATTCTTTGTATCCTTTTTGGAGATGTATGACAAAGGGGGAGAAATTGTGCATTAAAGCTTACCTTTAGTCTTATGTAACTAAGTGTAAAAAGACTTTTGAAAAGGGGGAGAAATACTTGACAAAAGGGGGAGAATCATAAGTAAAACATAAGATGTAGGAAATTGATGAGTGCATAATATGTCATGAGCATCACGTTTATTTTATAACACAGTGCACCCCATAAATAGTATGATATAAGTTGTCTCCATACTTTGACCCAAATATGTGCTTTTGGCATTTGAGTACAAAATTGGTAATTTCTGAAATGCACATATTTAGGGGGAGGAAACTATATCATAGGATTCAAAATCTTATTTATCAGATCTTATGTAAGCTTTAAATGTGTTGTCATCAATCACCAAAAAGGGGGAGATTGAAAGTGCATCCATCCCTTTTGTGAGTTTTAGTGATTTGGATAACAACACATTTAAAGCTCTAACAAGTTTGCTAAGTGTTGAATAGGAAATTCAGTATGATGAACATACTTGAATAGTGTATAATGATCAGTGAACAAAGGTTCAACACAAGGTTAAATAACTAGTGAGACAATGCAAATGGATATAATATGGTCTCTATATTGGTTTGAATATATGGACAAGACCTGAGAAATTACTATGCATAAATATGATCAGAATAGAGGTTAAAGTGATTAAGAGGATTGGTCAAGCCAAAGTGAATAAGATATGAGGAATCATGAACTGGCTTGACCATATTACTATTACTCCATATGTGCTTCTATGAGAATCAAACTAGAGCTTGATTGATCTTAGCATTTATATCTAGATGACATTCAAGCAAGGTTCTCAATATCGAAGAAATGATTCTCTCAATGGATGCCCAATATGATGTGACTCAAGAATGGCTTGATAGGGTGAAGATAGCAAGGAAAGGGCTTTGAGGAACTAAGCGAAGGTGAAGGCCAAGTGACGGCTTGTGGACCGAGGTACCATGGCTAAGGTGAAGAAGAGAGTACTTGCACTAAGTCGATGAACTAATCAGCTATGAAGAGTTATAATATGTTGATGCATCAGTAAGGTAACTTGAAGCCATGATTTGAACTCATATATGGTGAAATGGTACAAGTCATAGGGTTTGATTTGTGTTTACTTCAAACGGTGGGACAAAGATGTTTGTGATCCTTATGAAGCAATGCCATGGAGAAATTACACATGAGACACCAATGACTCAAGGAGTTTACCTAATTATATTTTATTTAACTTGAGTATAGGAATCATTGTACCATAAGGGGGATCCATAAAGAAGGTTGGTGTTGGTACTAAAGCTCAAAATCCTTGATCCAAAACTTCTATTTTACCCTTGTTAATCCTTAGTGAAAGTATGTAGTACAACCTTTTTAAGTCTATCTTGGACAAAATTGCTCTCTGGAAAATACTGGTTCAGCTGGTTTTTAGGCTGGTACAGCTGGTATTCAAATACTGGTTCAGCTGGTTTTTAGGCTGGTTCAGCTAGTATTCAAATACTGGTTCAGCCGGACACTCAACCGGTTTTCAGTCTGGTGGAAACTGGTTCAACCGGTTTTAAAACCGGTTCAACCGGTTTTTGCACTATTCGCTTTTTTCTGCCAGTCTGTTGTGTCAGCCAGCTTTTTGAAAACCGGTTCAACCGGTTTTGGGACCGGTTCAACCGGTTTTTGTGCAGAAAAGTCAAAAACGGCTAGTTTTGGAGCCCCACCTAAATATACTCACTCCTACCTCTCTCCCTCGCAACGGAGCACGACTTGGACTCCATTTCTAACCTGAGAAACACCTCCCACACTCTCTCACACACCTCTTGCCTCTCCCATTTCAAATCTTTGGAGAGAAATCTTTGAGTGAGTTTGAGAGCTACGGTTTTTGTGCTTCATCTCCAAATCTCTCTTGCTCTTCTTCATTCGAGCTTTGGTACTACATTGAGTTCTTTGTGGATTCATTACTCTTGGAGCTTCTACCTCCAAGACGACTAGGTGTCTCATGTGTGATTTCTCCATGGCATTGCTTCATAAGGATCACAAACATCTTTGTCCCACCTTTTGAAGTAAACACAAATCAAACCCTATGACTTGTACCATTTCACCATATATGAGTTCAAATCATGGCTTCAAGTCACCTTACTGATGCATCAACATATTATAACTCTTCATAGCTGATTAGTTCATCGACTTAGTGCAAGTACTCTCTTCTTCACCTTAGCCATGGTACCTCGGTCCACAAGCCATTGCTTGGCCTTCACCTTCGCTTAGTTCCTCAAAGCCCTTTCCTTGCTATCTTCACCCTATCAAGCCATTCTTGAGTCACATCATATTGGGCATCCATTAAGAGAATTATTTCTTCGATATTGAGAACCTTGCTTGAATGTCATCTAGATATAAATGCTAAGATCAATCAAGCTCTAGTTTGATTCTCATAGAAGCACATATGGACTAATAGTAATATGCTCAAGCCAGTTCACGATTCCTCATATCTTATTCACTTTGGCTTGACCAATCCTCTTAATCACTTCAACCTCTATTCTGATCATATTTATGCATAGTGATTTCTCAGGTCTTGTCCATATATTCAAACCAATATAGAGACCATATTATATCCATCTGCATTGTCTCACTGGTTATTTTACCTTGTGTTGAACCTTTGTTCACTGATCATTATACACTATTCAAGTATGTTCATCATACTGAATTTCCTGTTCAACACTTAGCAAACTTGTTAGACCTTTAAATGTGTTGTTATCCAAATCACCAAAACTCACAAAGGGAATGAAAATGCACTTTCAAGTGTAGGCCCTCCCAATCAAGACCTAATTAAGGATTTGGTTAGTTGGGTTAATCCTAATCCAGTCTCTGATGGCCGACCGTAGAGGACACACCCAACGACCTCATCTCCCGACACACCATCACATCGACCAAGGGGCTAGCTAAACGTGACGCCATAGATAGCGGCACCAAGGGCTCCTAGCCAGAGATGGAGCCACTGATGGAGTAGTGTTGGCGCCAATCTAGGCGTCAATCACTATGATATGTACCGATTGAGGCTAGATAATTCACGACCTAGCGCAGAGGCTAGGGTTTCTACCGGCAAACCAGACGGTCCGCGTCTGATGGCCTGATGGTCTGAGCGTGCGCAGAGGCGATGAAGTTTGCCAACAACACCTGGATCTCACTCTCGGGAGGGACCTGGATAATCCGCAACCTAGCGCAGAGGCTAGGGTTTCTACTGATGAACCAGACGGTCCGCGTCTGATGGCCTGACGGTCCGCGCGTGCACAGAGGCGACGAAGTTTGCCAACAACAGCTAGATCTCACTCTCGAGAGGGACCCTATCGGGGAGGAGACATCCTAGGGTTTGTCTTGGGGTCGGCAGGCCACCCAAAAATTCTTTAAACGACGTAGAGCCAGAGATAGGTGAAGATTGGGGGGAGAATGCTATATTAGTGTCTACTCCTAGGGCAAAAGTAAAGAATGGAAGATAAATTGATTTTTTGATCGATTGTTGGTGATTCAATCGGTTGTACCCCTTCAAATATATAAGCGGGGAGGTCTAGACCCATTCCTAGGCGTTCTCCAATAGCTCCCACGAGATTAGAGAGACAAATATGTGAGGAGATAGGAGTTTAACCGCCTGAACTAATCCTATCATTGATCGTCCGCCCATATGGCCGGACTGTTCGCTGGCAGGACTGTTCGCATGCCGGACCGTCCGACCTTGCTTAGTGCCACAAATGGTGCTCAACACATGCCCCCTGTCTTTTGGGGAAACTGAGCGAACCAAAAGCACTGGTGCATGCTAGAATCAACTTGATGTGACAACATTGGCTTTCCTAAGCGTCTTGCTACATACTAGGATGATATTGTTGTGTGATCTTGTAAGGGTCTTGATCGGACTGTCGCCTCCGACGTCGCTAAGCGTCATATTAGTCCTGATCAGCTCATCATCCTGCTTACCTATTTTTCTACGTGCTCGGGCGAGGCTCCGTAGTCGACCAGATCCTCTCCCAGTAGGTCATCCTCCTCGATGTTACCTTTGTCCACATGTGTTGGTGCTTCGTCAAAGGTTTCCTGGTGAGGTGCGGATGGTCCGGACTCAGGGGACGAAAAGTCTGCTCTGTGCTTGGACGGTCCGACTGCTGGAGCCGGACGGTCTGTTGTATCTGCAGAGAGCTATGTAGCTGTTGTTTCGTCTTCTAAATTAGGTCTTCGTGGCCGCTTGAGTTGCCTCGGCGGGATTTGGTCTTCACCTCTTTTGTGGTGGCGGGTACTGCGGATGTATATCATTAAATATTTTATGTATCTTCTTCTCTGCTCTCCTTTGTCCTCAGGTGCTGCAATTTGCACTTTTGAGACTGTGTTAGACCCGATGGACACCATCCGGGCATGAAGTATTTCGGGTTAACTGCTGTAATACCCATTTTATAAGAAAAGTTTAAAAAGAGAGATTTTATTCCTTTATATATATGGTTGTTATCTATATTTATTATTTCATGTGAACACCACATATAACAAATAAATAAATAACCAAAGACACTCAAAGGAAATATGCATCATGCTGGGACTTTATTTTTGTTGTGCATTTTGTGATGATATAAAAATATATATTGTAACATATGTTAGTACCTCAAATTGGAATTTAGGAGAATTAGGAAAATAGGAAAAAGGGGGAAAGAAAGGAATAACATACTATACAAAATATATCTATGAATAAATAACTTCTTCAAATTTGGTATGATCAAGTGGAACATTAAATCTGAATACAAATTATGTCACCAAGTTGAATTTGAAATTCAAGATGAGAAAAGAAAACAGAAAATAAGATTAAAAGAAAAAGAAAAGAAGAAAACCCGCTGTTGGGCCGCGCCCTCACAATTCAGCCCAGCTCCCCACTAACCGCGTAGCCCAAAATTTGCCATGGTGCCTCCCCTGTACATGGCACGCGGGCCCTGGCTGACAGCCGCTGCTTGCTCGGGCGAGTCTATCACTAACGCCTGGGGCCGTGTACTGCTGGGTGCTTGTGCCTCTACGTGTGGGGCCCATTCGCCGGGTCGTTCTTCAAGCTCGAGCACGGATCGGCTGGGCCGTTCAACGCCTCCTTGTTGGCCACCGAAACTTCCGCCACCGGATCTACTGACCGTCTCGGCGGACTTCTTCCCCCTGCCTCTATAAACGCACGTGTCAACCTTTCTTCCTCCACATGACCACATCCCTGTGTTTCCATGAGTAGCCCGCCACAATGGAACTCGCCGCCATCACCTTGGTGCTTCACCTGTGCCGCCGTCGGTGAGAGAGAAACCATGGGAGAAGAGTGTGGGTTTGATCGCGGGAGAGGTCGATCTCGTTCGCAATATTCACGTAATACCCATTTTATAAGAAAAGTTTAAAAAGAGAGATTTTATTCCTTTATATATATGGTTGTTATCTATATTTATTATTTCATGTGAACACCACATATAACAAATAAATAAATAACCAAAGACACTCAAAGGAAATATGCATCATGCTTGAGCTTTATTTTTGTTGTGCATTTTGTGATGATATAAAAATATATATTGTAACATATGTTAGTACCTCAAATTGGAATTTAGGAGAATTAGGAAAATAGGAAAAAGGGGGAAAGAAAGGAATAACATACTATACAAAATATATCTATGAATAAATAACTTCTTCAAATTTGGTATGATCAAGTGGAACATTAAATCTGAATACAAATTCTATCACCAAGTTGAATTTGAAATTCAAGATGAGAAAAGAAAACAGAAAATAAGATTAAAAGAAAAAGAAAAGAAGAAAACCCGCTGTTGGGCCGCGCCCTCACAATTCAGCCCAGCTCCCCACTAACCGCGTAGCCCAAAATTTGCCATGGTGCCTCCCCTGTACATGGCACGCGGGCCCTGGCTGACAGCCGCTGCTTGCTCGGGCGAGTCTATCGCTAACGCCTGGGGCCGTGTACTGCTGGGTGCTTGTGCCTCTACGTGTGGGGCCCATTCGCCGGGTCGTTCTTCAAGCTCGAGCACGGATCGGCTGGGCCGTTCAACGACTCCTTGTTGGCCGCCGAAACTTCCGCCACCAGATCTACTGACCGTCTCGGCGGACTTCTTCCCCCTGCCTCTATAAACGCACGCGTCAACCTTTCTTCCTCCACATGACCACATCTCTGTGTTTCCGTGAGTAGCCCGCCACAATGGAACTCGCCGCCATCACCTTGGTGCTTCACCTGTGCCGCCGTCGGTGAGAGAGAAACCATGGGAGAAGAGTGTGGGTTTGATCGCGGGAGAGGTCGAGCTCGTTCGCAATATTCACGCGTTGCCAGACGGTGGCGCATCCTTGTACTGCACGAGGACTCGTCACGGGGGCGCTAAGCCAGAGACCGGGCGCCACCACCATACTGCCAGGTTCGCGGCCTCGCCATGGAGGGTAGCAAGCAGTGGTGATAACGGAGTCACCCTCGGAGCTCGAGGGCCCTATGCCGTTCGATTGAGTCTAGCCCTGGCCACCATTTGAACCGAAGGAGTGGAGATCGGGTGTGTTCGTCGCTGCCGCTATGGTCTCCAACCACAGCATCGTCCGGTGACCGGATTCAAACCGCGGTGGTGTGCGCGGTCCTGGGAGGGCGATCTTCAAACGACAATCGCACGCGGTCAGCGGTTCCTCGCTGGAAGTCGGCGGTCTGCGACGTCCTCGCCGGTGAGCCGCTCTTCCTCTGCATGCATTAGGTGTTTGGGCAGGCGCTGGATTGCCGGTAATGGCGGAGGGAAGTAGGTGGCGCAAGCGGCCAGGCGCGGCGTCGCGTGGTTGAAGATGAGGGCAGGACCGTGATTTGTAGAGTCAACGGCGCGGGCTCTGCGCCGTCGTGGCGTGCGGGGAAAGGGCTGGTGATGCACGCCTACCGTTGGATGTGTGGCGTGCGGTAGGGCTTGAATCACGGGCTTGACCGTTGATCCTCTAGCGGGCGGTTGGGCTTCAATGTGGGCGTGTAGGAATTTAGACCGTAGATCTCAATCCAACGGCAGAGAATCAGTACCGGTTCGGGTTGATCGGATTTAATCTGGGACGTCCGTTTCTAATCTGACGGCCCATATCAACAGATACCCCTTCGCGCTGTGCATTTTACATAAGAGAACTTTCCCTTTTGAGAAAACAACCCGCAGTCTGGCAGTGGGAAACTGAGTCTTAAGAACTTTTATGAGTTTGACCCTGCTGTTCTCTGTTTTTGTGCGCGAGATCCAGGGAGCAGTGAAAATAAATAAATAATTATATAAAATAATTTCTAGTATATAAATAATTCCAGAAACTCATTTTATTCATAGAAAATTCATATGTGGTCCAAATTAACCCATTCTAGTTCCTATAATTTTGTATTAATTATGTTTATCCCTTGGTAACACTATGTTAACATGAAAGCCATATTAAAATTAATATCCTATTTAATCTGTTATCCAACACTTAAAACTTCATAAATTCATAACTCCTTCATTTTAATTCCGATTTGATCCGTTCAAGTTGCGTTAGTCTCGTAGCAACGCGTAGATCATTATTATGCAGTATATTCTTATGTTTGGTGTGATGTTAATTTTATCTATACCATGTTTGTTTGTATTGCTACGACTAGCGCGAGGACACGTGTCATCTGAAGAGCAAGTTGGTACCTGGAATCTCAAGTGCCAGGCAAGTTGTGCCCTTGATTCACTTTGTTACCTAATAATGTTCTTTATAATCATTTACCATGCATAGGTTTAATTTTGATGGGACCCAATAGGTCACCCTAGATTGTTTATCTCATTACCTTGTTTACCCCTGAATCACATGGGTAGTTTTTGCTATTGCTTTATATGGTTTTGGGATAATTATTTCTTTATATCCATGTTCCAGTTATTTTGTTATTCTATTTATGTTCATGTCAAGATCATTATGTTATTGTTAATTGGAACATGGAGCTTAACTTGAGAAACACGTGCCACCACAAGGGAGGAATGGGACCCCTTGGCTAACTAATTAGGAAAGCTAGTGGAAGACTACCTTACCCGAAAGGGGCAAGGGCAGTAGGGGAGTTGCATGCAAGGAGGTTCTCGGGTTGATTTTGCTGCGATGGCGGTCAGACGGGGGATTCTTGCAAGTGCTCTTCCCATAAACTGTAGCGGGTTTTCGGAAGCTAGTGGAACTTTGTAAAGGCCTCGTAGTGGATCCCTAGCCATTCACCTTGGTAGTGTCTAAGGGCCTAGCTAACCCTAGCGACATGGGAAACACGACTTGTGGGTAAAGGGTACAACCTCTGCAGAGTGTAAAACTGGTATACTAGCCGAGCTCACGGCCATGAGCGGCTCAGGACTCTCCGATGATTAATTTATGGAACCTAAACTCAATTTGTCATTTGCATTTGCATGGGTTTATTATTAATTTTGTTCTATTACTTTATTATGGTTTGGTATTCACTTACACTTAGTAACTGCTAATAAAAGTTTGACCAACTACTTAAAAGCAATGCTCAGCTTTAACCCCTATTGTTGATAAGCCTTACACTTCATGATCTCCCACCTTTGGTGAGTTCATGCCACATTATTCCCCACAACTTGTTGAGCGATGAACATGTGTAAGCTCACCCTTGCTGTCTCACACCCCCCCACAGGTCAAGAACAGGTACCACTGGATGAGGCGCATGGTGGATGTTGCACTGTGTTCGTGAGAGGTCTAGGTCGTCGTCTCCCAGTTGACTTTCTCGCACCAAGGATGTATTTTTGATCCTGTTATATTTATCTTTTATTTTGTAAGACTTCCGCTATGTAATAAGTACTCTGATTATTGTGACATTTATCTCTATATACTCTGTTATTATACATGTTGTCTTCTTTGGCGCATGTATGAGATGCACCTGGCTTTGTTCCTTAAAGCCGGGTGTGACAGAAGTGGTATCAGAGGAAATGTTGACTGTAGGACGAAACCTAGATAGAATGGACAAACCCTTACCTACTTATCTCATTCTGATTCATTCTACACTCACCTTACTCTGATTCTTTGTACACTTATCTTGATCCTGTCTCACCTTCTAGTGTTCTACTCTGACCATTCTTACCTTTTCTACTCTGAGACAAGATGGATTTCATACCTCGGAATCCCTAACCCTATGACATTTTTAGGAGATAGGAAGCCTAAGACCAAATCAAAACTATTTTCTATATTTAAAAATGTTGTTTGATTGTTCTGATGAAAAATGTCTGATTTGCTTCTTTGATTGATTGAAATATTATATATGGACATCTTAGCATGTGCCAGCATAAGGTAATAAATTAGCTATGGTAGGTAAAACATTAAACTGCTTAGCTAATAAATCCCCCATAGTAACATTTCTCATAATTACTCGCCTTGTCTACAATCCTTGCTTTCTTACCCTATATTTCTAACCCAAATGGGCTACCCCTATAGTGTTAGAAGAGAGCATTATAGATGTGATCCTTGGTATGTCGTGGTTAAGAAAGGCAAAGGCAGTTTATACACTGTGCTAAGAGAACCGTAGAACTCACCAGTTCCAAAGCAGAAAGATTTGAAGTTGAAATTGCAGTAACTACCACCACCAGACTAGCAGCATTCTTAGTCGATGGGAAGTTTGTTGGTGACAACATCCGTGTGGTTAAGGATTCTCTGGGTATCTTCCTAGAAGAATTACCAGGGATGCCACCATATAGAGAAGTTGAGTTGGTCATTGATCTCTTACCTGAGACTGCTCCTATTTCTAAACGGCTATACAGAATGTCCGTAGAAGAACTAAAGGAACTTAAGAAGCAATTAATGGAATTACAAGAGGCTGGATATATTCGTCTGAATTCTTCACCTTGTGGAGCGCCGGTCCTATTTGTACAGAAGAAAGAAGGATCGCAAGGGATGTGCGTGGATTATAGGTCCCTTAATGATGTTACTGTGAAAAACAAGTATCCATTACCCCGCATTGAGGATTTATTTAATCGGATAAGAGGTGCAAGAGTATTCTCAAAGATTGATCTCCGATCGAGATACCATCAAATGAAGATTAGGCCATCAGATATTCCCAAGACAATTTTATCGACCCGATATGGTTTATATGAGTTCACCGTTATGTCATTTGGACTAACTAATGCACCAACCTATTTTATGGATCTAAAGAATAAGGTGTTCATGATTTGGACAGATTCGTCATAGTTTTCATCGACGATATTCTTATTTATTTCAAGAGTGATAGTGATCATGAGAAATATCTGAGATTGGTGCTACAGAAGCGATGAGATAATCAACTCTACGCCAAGTACCGTAAATGCGAGTTTTGGATTGACGAGGTGCCATTCCTTGGACATATTATTTCTAATGGAGGGATATTAGTGGATCCTGCTAAAGTCAAGGAGATAGTGGTGTGAAGCATACCCACTACAGTTACTGAAGTCCGAAGATTCTTGGGGCTTGCAGGATATTATCAGAGATTTATTGAAGGATTTTCTAAGATTGCTAAGACTATGACCTCGCTTTTGGAGAAGGGAGGAGAATTTAAGTGGGACGAGAAGTGCCAAGATAGTTTTGATCAATTAAAGAAGAGGTTGATGTCACCACCAGTGTTGGTTATGCTAGATCTACATAAAGGATTTGACATTTATTGTGATGCCTGCGGCCAAGGCTTGGGATGTGTGCTCATGCAGGAAGGACATGTGATTGCCTACACGTCTCGTCAGTTGCGGAAACATGAATTGAACTACCCCACTCATAATTTAGAGCTGGCAGCCGTTGTGCATGCACTTAAGATTTGGAGACACTACATTATGGGAACTAAGTGCCAAGTATACACGGATCATAAGAGTTCGAAGTACATATTCACTCAGAAGGATCTCAACCTTAGGCAACACCGTTGGTTGGAGCTTATTAAGGATTAAGATTTGGAAATTCACTATCACCCGGGCAAGGCAAATTTGGTTGCAGATGCCTTGAGTCGAAAGGAGCACGTTCATTCAGCTGTTGTTGCCCAGCTACCCGATGAGATTGTTGTGGATTTTAGGAGACTTAACCTGGGGATAGCTGCTCACACTGAAGGAGTTATTATTGATGAGGAACCTACTTTGGAGCAAGAGATCCGCAAAGGACAAATTGGTGATGCTAAAATACAACAGATTAAGGATCTAATTACTGAAGGACGAGGTCTGGAATTCACGGAGGATGAGCAAGGCACCATATGGTTCAAGGACAGGATATGTGTTCCTGATATTGAAAGCCTTCGTGAGACTATTTTAAAAGGGCCCATGACTCGGATTATTCTATTCATCCTGGTAGTACCAAGATGTATCAGGATTTGAAGCGGAAGTATTGGTGGTATGGATTGAAGAGAGATGTGGCTACGCATGTGGCTATGTGCGATGTGTGCCAAAGAGTTAAGGTTGAACACCATAGGCCAGCTGGACTATTGCACCCACTAAAGATACCCAAATGGAAGTGGGAAGAGATTGGTATGGATTTTATTACTGGATTGCCTCGCATCTCGAAAGGACATGATTCTATATGGGTTATTGTGGATAGACTGACCAAAGTGGCTCATTTCATTCCGGTCAAGACTACTTATAAGGTACCTCAATTGGTAGAGTTACATATGGCTTGGATTGTGTCTCTACACGGTGTGCCAAAGAAGATCGTTTTGGATAGAGGATCACAGTTTACCTCTAGATTTTGGAAAAGTTTTCATGAGAATGTGGATACGGAGTGAATTCTAGTTTTGCTTACCAACCTCAGACTGATGGATAGACTGAAAGGACTAATCAAGTAATGGAATACATGTTGAGAGCTTGTACCCTTCAGCATGGTAGTAGTTGGGACAAGAGTCTACCTTATGCTGAGTTCTCATATAATAATAGTTACCAGGCCAGTCTGAAGATGTCACTGTTCGAGGCTCTATATGGCAGGAAATGCAGGACTACTCCTCTATTTTGGACCAGATTAGAGGAAGACAGATCTTTGGACCTGAACTTATTCAAGAGGCAGAAGAACAAGTCCATATAATTCGGGAGAATTTGAGGATAGCTCAGACCAGGCAAAAGAGCTATGCTGATAATAGAGGGAGGCCACTAGAATTTGAGGATGGAGGTTATGTGTACCTCAAGGTGTCACCACTTTATGGAATGAGGAGATTTAAAGTCAAGGACAAATTGTCCCCTCGCTATATTGGACCATTCTTAGTTTTTAGGCAAGTTGGAGAGATGGCCTATCAACTCGAGCTACCTGATAATCTATCGGATGTGCATAATGTGTTCCATGTGTCTCAACGTAAGAAGTGTCTCCGTATTTCTGAGGAACAATTACCAATGGAAAAGCTCAGTGTTCAGGGAGATTTGAATTACACGGAGTATCCTATCAAGATTCTTGACACCTTGACTTGAGTTACAAGAAATAAGGTGATAGAGATTTGCAAAGTTCAATGGAGCCATCATGGAGAAGATGAAGCAACATGAGAAAGAGAAAAAGATCTTCGCATAGATTTTCCCCATCTTTTCTCTAGTCCTTCCTAAATCTCGAGGACGAGATTCTTGTTAAGGGGGGTAGGATTGTAATACCCATTTTATAAGAAAAGTTTAAAAAGAGAGATTTTATTCCTTTATATATATGGTTGTTATCTATATTTATTATTTCATGTGAACACCACATATAACAAATAAATAAATAACCAAAGACACTCAAAGGAAATATGCATCATGCTGGGACTTTATTTTTGTTGTGCATTTTGTGATGATATAAAAATATATATTGTAACATATGTTAGTACCTCAAATTGGAATTTAGGAGAATTAGGAAAATAGGAAAAAGGGGGAAAGAAAGGAATAACATACTATACAAAATATATCTATGAATAAATAACTTCTTCAAATTTGGTATGATCAAGTGGAACATTAAATCTGAATACAAATTCTGTCACCAGGTTGAATTTGAAATTCAAGATGAGAAAAGAAAACAGAAAATAAGATTAAAAGAAAAAGAAAAGAAGAAAACCCGCTGTTGGGCCGCGCCCTCACAATTCAGCCCAGCTCCCCACTAACCGCGTAGCCCAAAATTTGCCATGGTGCCTCCCCTGTACATGGCACGCGGGCCCTGGCTGACAGCCGCTGCTTGCTCGGGCGAGTCTATCGCTAACGCCTGGGGCCGTGTACTGCTGGGTGCTTGTGCCTCTACGTGTGGGGCCCATTCGCCGGGTCGTTCTTCAAGCTCGAGCACGGATCGGCTGGGCCGTTCAACGACTCCTTGTTGGCCGCCAAAACTTCCGCCACCGGATCTACTGACCGTCTCGGCGGACTTCTTCCCCCCTGCCTCTATAAACGCACGCGTCAACCTTTCTTCCTCCACATGACCACATCCCTGTGTTACCGTGAGTAGCCCGCCACAATGGAACTCGCCGCCATCACCTTGGTGCTTCACCTGTGCCGCCGTCGGTGAGAGAGAAACCATGGGAGAAGAGTGTGGGTTTGATCGCGGGAGAGGTCGAGCTCGTTCGCAATATTCACGCGTTGCCAGACGGTGGCGCATCCTTGTAGTGCACGAGGACTCGTCACGGGGGCGCTAAGCCAGAGACCGGGCGCCACCACCATACTGCCAGGTTCGCAGCCTCGCCATGGAGGGTAGCAAGCAGTGGTGATAACGGAGTCACCCTCGGAGCTCGAGGGCCCTATGTCGTTCGATTGAGTCTAGCCCTGGCCACCATTTGAACCGAAGGAGTGGAGATCGGGTGTGTTCGCCGCCGCCGCTATGGTCTCCAACCACAGCATCGTCCGGTGACCGGATTCAAACCGCGGTGGTGTGCGCGGTCCTGGGAGGGCGATCTTCAAACGACAATCGCACGCGGTCAGCGGTTCCTCGCTGGAAGTCGGCGGTCTGCGACGTCCTCGCCGGTGAGCCGCTCTTCCTCTGCATGCATTAGGTGTTTGGGTAGGCGCTGGATTGCCAGTAATGGCGGAGGGAAGTAGGTGGCGCAAGCGGCCAGGCGCGGCGTCGCGTGGTTGAAGATGAGGGCAGAACCGTGATTTGTAGAGTCAACGGCACGGGCTCTGCGCCGTCGTGGCGTGCGGGGAAAGGGCTGGTGATGCACGCCTACTGTTGGATGTGTGGCGTGCGGTAGGGCTTGAATCACGGGCTTGACCGTTGATCCTCTAGCGGGCGGTTGGGCTTCAATGTGGGCGTGTAGGAATTTAGACCGTAGATCTCAATCCAACGGCAGAGAATCAGTACCGGTTCGGGTTGATCGGATTTAATCTGGGACGTCCGTTTCTAATCTGACGGCCCATATCAACAGATACCCCTTCGCGCTGTGCATTTTACATAAGAGAACTTTCCCTTTTGAGAAAACAACCCGCAGTCTGGCAGTGGGAAACTGAGTCTTAAGAACTTTTATGAGTTTGACCCTGCTGTTCTCTGTTTTTGTGCGCGAGATCCAGGGAGCAGTGAAAATAAATAAATAATTATATAAAATAATTTCTAGTATATAAATAATTCCAGAAACTCATTTTATTCATAGAAAATTCATATGTGGTCCAAATTAACCCATTCTAGTTCCTATAATTTTGTATTAATTATGTTTATCCCTTGGTAACACTATGTTAACATGAAAGCCATATTAAAATTAATATCCTATTTAATCTGTTATCCAACACTTAAAACTTCATAAATTCATAACTCCTTCATTTTAATTCCGATTTGATCCGTTCAAGTTGCGTTAGTCTCGTAGCAACGCGTAGATCATTATTATGCAGTATATTCTTATGTTTGGTGTGATGTTAATTTTATCTATACCATGTTTGTTTGTATTGCTACGACTAGCGCGAGGACACGTGTCATCTGAAGAGCAAGTTGGTACCTGGAATCTCAAGTGCCAGGCAAGTTGTGCCCTTGATTCACTTTGTTACCTAATAATGTTCTTTATAATCATTTACCATGCATAGGTTTAATTTTGATGGGACCCAATAGGTCACCCTAGATTGTTTATCTCATTACCTTGTTTACCCCTGAATCACATGGGTAGTTTTTGCTATTGCTTTATATGGTTTTGGGATAATTATTTCTTTATATCCATGTTCCAGTTATTTTGTTATTCTATTTATGTTCATGTCAAGATCATTATGTTATTGTTAATTGGAACATGGAGCTTAACTTGAGAAACACGTGCCACCACAAGGGAGGAATGGGACCCCTTGGCTAACTAATTAGGAAAGCTAGTGGAAGACTACCTTACCCGAAAGGGGCAAGGGCAGTAGGGGAGTTGCATGCAAGGAGGTTCTCGGGTTGATTTTGCTGCGATGGCGGTCAGACGGGGGATTCTTGCAAGTGCTCTTCCCATAAACTGTAGCGGGTTTTCGGAAGCTAGTGGAACTTTGTAAAGGCCTCGTAGTGGATCCCTAGCCATTCACCTTGGTAGTGTCTAAGGGCCTAGCTAACCCTGGCGACATGGGAAACACGACTTGTGGGTAAAGGGTACAACCTCTACAGAGTGTAAAACTGGTATACTAGCCGAGCTCACGGTCATGAGCAGCTCAGGACTCTCCGATGATTAATTTATGGAACCTAAACTCAATTTGTCATTTGCATTTGCATGGGTTTATTATTAATTTTGTTCTATTACTTTATTATGGTTTGGTATTCACTTACACTTAGTAACTGCTAATAAAAGTTTGACCAACTACTTAAAAGCAATGCTCAGCTTTAACCCCTATTGTTGATAAGCCTTACACTTCATGATCTCCCACCTTTGGTGAGTTCATGCCACATTATTCCCCACAACTTGTTGAGCGATGAACATGTGTGAGCTCACCCTTGCTGTCTCACACCCCCCCACAGGTCAAGAACAGGTACCACTGGATGAGGCGCATGGTGGATGTTGCACTGTGTTCGTGAGAGGTCTAGGTCGTCGTCTCCCAGTTGACTTTCTCGCACCAAGGATGTATTTTTAGATCCTGTTATATTTATCTTTTATTTTGTAAGACTTCCGCTATGTAATAAGTACTCTGATTATTGTGACATTTATCTCTATATACTCTGTTATTATACATGTTGTCTTCTTTGGCGCATGTGTGAGATGCACCTGGCTTTGTTCCTTAAAGCTGGGTGTGACAACTGCTTTGCTGGTTGCTCCTGTGTCTTTATGCTCATTTGTCTTGGGCAATTTACCAAAAATCATCGGCTCTTCATTGTTTCCCTGTATAACAACATCTGTTGTACCTATCTTGATGATATCTTCAGTTGTCGTCCTCTTGGCACTCGTAGATATTTTCTCTCCATGTTCCCCTATCAAATCAGTGGGCCTTTATGGCTGAGTAGTCTGGCAAACTTGCTGGACTCGTGTCTGGTGACCAGATTGAGGTGGACACAATTGGTCTTTGTGTTGGTGGTGCCAACCTGTCAAATACAGAAGTTTGGGGTACCCCCAGGCAGGGTAGTGTTGTTAGAAATATGCCCAAGAGATAATCACATTGATGAGCATATTTATTTTTATCCATGATATATATATTGCTTAAGTGAATATCAATGAAAGGCACCTTGTATTGATTAGCAATTATGTGATTTGTTTGTGAGATTCTTTACTTCTATGGTTATTCCAAATGATGTCCCTAGTCAGAGTCGATGACTAGCACATGTATTAGTTGATGACTACATTTCACAAGTCATGGACATGGAGATGTTAAACTAATAATGTGGGCGCATGTATGACATGAGGCTGGACCGACCCAATGTGAGATATTGTAATATAGTTCTCTTTTTGCAACATGTATATTGTGTCCTTAGACCTGAGATTGCCGCATGTTCTCCAGATGTGTATTGACTTACTTAGGGACTACCAAACACTACTCAATAATTGGGTAGTTATAAAGGTAGTTTTGGGTTTGTTAGGAAGCATGTTGTGAGGCATGGTCAGTCAAGATGGAATTTGTCCCTCTCTTTTTGAGAGAGATATCTCTAGGCCCTTCGAGTGATTGGATCAAGAAATGCATGGTTGTGCTAGGGTTAAGTGTTAACCATTGAAAGGATTCAAATTCACAGTATCAAAAAAGAGAGGTCAGCTTAGGGCGAAACCAAATATCGTGAGACAAAAGGAACAACATGTACGTAATGTTGCAATGGTTCGTCTGATATGATCTTTACGTGCGCATAGGAGTTGACATGTCTTGTTAGAGGCTGCTGTCAATTATTAGGCCAAGTAAGAGTACTCGGACCATGTCTATATGTACGTGAACCTATAGGGTCACATACTTAAGGGGAAGGAAGCCTAACTCAAATTAGATCCAAAATTAGACCGTGCTTTAGGGTTACTGATGGGCCTCAGAGTCAGAAGCCCACCAGAACGCCTATATAATGAGGGGCAGGGCGCGGTTAAGAGAACCCTAATTCACCACCAGTAAATGAGCAGCCGCCCGTCTCTCACCCTCGCCAAGCCGCCGTTGTGAACCTAGCAGTTAGTAAGCGAGGCCTCCTTATACGTGTGGGTACCTTGGAGGTGCTGCATCTGGAGCACTAGGACGAACCACACAAGGACGTGAAGGATGCTGGCGACTGCACGGCAATGCTCGACGTGTTCATCTACATCGAGACGTCTTCCGCTGTCCTATGCGTCTAGTGGTAATTCCATGACCTATAACCGCAGTAGTTCTTGGTTTTGTGTGGTCGAAAATTTTGTTTTGCGCTAGCGTAGCCTCCCCATAATCCTACAACCGTAGTATCCCATATGGGTATGGTGGCATGCCCCACATTTGATTAGGTACATAATGTGTTGGAAGATATGCATACTGATGTGGCACAGATAGGTATGGGGTTGGAGGAGCCCGTGTAGGTACATTGGGTCTTAGATGAATATCATTATAAGCTGACTCTTTCAATTGATGAGAAGACCTAATTGGTCTGACCTGTCATCGCTCTTGGGTATGCGAGCAAAGTTTCTATGCTAGCCAATTATTCGGTCCAGTCATCTTTTTCATATATTTAGATAATAGCTGATCAAATGTCGTGTTGGCTTTGAACAGTCGACCGAATACTTCAAAATTATTCGTCTTCCACGTACCTATTTTTGGTCATCGAGGTTTGAAGGTATGTTGTCGTTGTTCTTCCTGGGTGTTGTCGGACTGTCCGCGTGACCCGCCCGGACTATCCGTCGGTGTCCCGGACCGTCTGCGTCTGCGTGCCGGACCGTGCATGGTGCACAAAATAGGGGCCCATGCCTAGCCCTCTACTCGTGCCTGCCTCCCAACGTTGGAGGCCGCGATGGTGATCTTTAGTGTTTCCCCTCTATATGGAGTCTTTTCCGCCACCACTTTCCTATAGGAAACTTTTACGTATTTATCGATCTCTCATGTATCACCGATGATGATCTCCTTGCCCTTACCCTTATCGACTGAGCTAGGCTGAACCATGACTTTTTATCATCAAAGTTGATCAAATTTATTGGAAAGGGTTCTGTGTCCACCCACATTTCCTGAAATTTCAATTGTCCATCATTAATGGCCGATTGGACCTGTCGTCGAAACACATTACAATCATTAGTGGCATGAGAGAAAGAATTATGCCACTTATAATAAGCATGACATTTAACTTCATCGGCAGATGGAACAGTATGATTTATTTTAATGTTGGTGTTTTTGAGTAATTCATCGAATATTTTGTCACACTTGCCAAATTAAATGTAAATTTATCCTCTTCTTGTTGTTTCTTTTGAACCGGCTGCAAAGAGAAAAAAGCCGAAGATTTAGCCTGTTTTGACCAAACCAACAGAATGACGTACACTTCTTGTAGTTCGTCATCCGAATTACTCTGGTTACAATCTACTGTATGGATGCTGTGACGAACTGCTTTAGTTGTGTCTTTGCATCAGCTTTTGCAAGCCAAAGCTTTCTGGTGTAATTGAGCTAGCGCAAAAATTGAATGCCCTCTAATCACTCACTTAAGTATTAAGACATTCCATCAAATGCTAATCCAGCTAGCTATTTTTCTTTAAGGTGAATCTGGAAACATCGGTTCCTTGTGTCCCAGAATCTCCGGATGTAGTCATTAACCGATTCATTCTGCCCTTGTTGCAGAGCTAGTAGATCTACCAGGTCTAACTCATAATCGCCAGAGAAAAAGTGCCCATGGAATTTTTTCTAAATCCCCCACGAATAAATAGAGTTAGGCGACAACGTGGCGTACCAAACGAATGCAGTCCTAGTTAGAGACAATGAAAATAAACGTATGCAGAACGCTTGTGAATCATCTAGACCCCTTAGTGGTGTTTTGGTAATTAATGACAACTGCTTGTGAACTAACAGTTCTTGGAGAAACAAGAATGCAGGATTGGACCACAGGAAACAGAAAAGTCTTGGAGACTTATAACCATTGGTTGTGGATCAAATGAAGGCAAAGGTATAACGTAGGTTTTGTTTTTGCCAGTCATCAGGAGTTTAGAGAAGAAATTGACCGGATTAGTAGGCTAGATAGCTGTACTATTAAGAGGGGTCAATGGACTTGATCGATGTAAAACTTAGTGCCTCATAGAGCATAAACTATTGTATTTGCATGAGGACTAACAACGCTTTGGTTTTCAAAAGTCAAAGTCTTTTGTTAAAGAGCAATCTAAAATTACTGAATTCTGGGGTCGGCGGACCGTCCGAGCTAGGAGGCTGGACCGACCACGACTCTGCCAGAGGGTCTGCTGGTGTACATGTCCCTGTGTTCTTGTGCGGACCGTCCGCATGTGCCAAAATGGAATTAGACAGGGACGGTGTGTTTTTATGTCTTTGTACTATGGATTGTCCGGGGTTTTTGACCGGACAGTATGTGGTCCAGGGGCAGACAGTCCGACCACGATTGGCGGACAGTCCGCCTGTGTTGTTCAATATGGTCAGTGCTCTAGCATTTCATATTGATAGGTCCCGGACCGTCCAGCCTAGGTTGGCGAACCGTTCGGGCTTGACTTTTTCTGATAGCCCTGACAGGTTTCAAATGGGAATTATAGTCGTTACTGGTACAGAGAACCGTCCGACCATAGGGCGCGGACCGTCCGCGTGTGTGCAGAATATGTGCTAGTTGCACATAACGGCTAGTATTGTGTTGTAGGCTATAAATAGAAGTGGAGCTCGTGTGTGAGGGCCCTCTTGGACATTCCTAGCACACATTGAGCACATTTGTGACCCTCTAACTCAAACTCTCACACTCGTTGCTTGAGATTGCATTCTAGTGAGTGATCGAGAGCTTCTAGTGCATTTGCATCCATTGTGATCTTTTGAGGCACTAGGTGTTACACCGGGCAAGCATCATTGTCTTGATACTCTTGGAGGTTGCTGCCTCCTAGAGGGATCGGGTGTTGTCTCCGTTGAGCTCTCCGTGAAGATTGTGGAGGAGCCGCAGTGTTGATTGTGAGGGGTTCACGCCCACCTCGCAGGAGCAGCAAAGGCGACGCTAGTGCAATCGAGGTATTGAGTGAGTTCTTGTCCACTTGGCTCAAAGATCAAGTCGAGTCTTGATAGACGAGCAAGTGAGAGCTTGAATTCCATCTCAACGTGGATTTGGGGTGATCGGCAAATCACCGATACCACGGGATAAATTTCGGTGTCATTCTCTCACTCTTTACTGATTACTTGCAAGTAGTTAAGTAATTTGTGTTTTGTCTATCATTTGTAGTGTTGACATAAATTGCTCATCATATTTTGTTAGCCTATCATAGCTAGGAAATTTATATTTCTTGTTGTTTTGATTAAGTTTCTCTAATGTCTTTGATTCTAGTTAAAATCGTCTATTCACCCCCTCTAGCCAATGTCATATATCCTACAAGTGGTATCAGAGCTTTGGACTCCACTGTTTATGGATTTAACCATCCCGGAGTTGGACAAAATGGCTAGTAACAATAATGTGCACATTGGGAAGCCACCACATTTTGATGGGAATAATTTTGACTATTGGAAAATAAGAATGTCAATGCATCTTAAAGTTATGGGAGGAAAATTTTGGCCTATTGTTAGAGATGGGTTTGTTGTATTAAAACAAGATGAACCATCACCTAGTGACAATGAGAATGTTCTAACCAATGATCAAACCATGAATGTGTTCTATGATGCTCTAGACATAAATCAGTTCAATCGTATCAAAAATCTCACAACCGCTCATGAGATTTGGACCAAGCTAATGGAAATTCATGAAGGAACTACAATTGTGAAGGGTGAAAAGTTGTATGTATGTAAGGGAAAATTTGAGCAATTTCTCATGAAGGAAGATGAAAGTGTGTCCGACATGTTTAATCGATTAAATGAGATAGTAAATGAGCTCAAGAGACTTGGTTTTAATGTATCCGATGTGAATTTCACTCATAAGTTTTTCAGATCTCTTCCAGAGAAATATGACACTATTGTGACCATGTTAGTAAGGAGTGGTTTGACCACTACTTCTCCAACCGAAATATTGGGAGAGATTCTTACTAAAGACATATTCAAAGGTCTCAAGCCAAAGCTATGAGTTTGGCTAAGAAAGTGAAAGGTGAATCAATAGCCCTCAAAGCTAAAGCTTCCAAGGCGATTGAAAAGGAAGAAAGTGAAGATGAAGGAAATGGAAGTGAAAGTGATGAGGAGTTTGTTCTCTTTGTGAAGAAATTCAACAAATTCATGAGAAAGAAGAAGGGTCAACCTAGAAGGGGTCAAACATCAAGAAGAAATCTTTTTAATGATAGAAAATGTTTTGAGTGTGGGGAACCCGGTCACATTGCCATGAATTATCCAAGCAAGAAGAACAAGGGCAAGGGTGGAGATGATAAGAAGAAGTTCTATCACAAGAAGAAGGATGGCAAAGCCTATCTAGTTGAATGGGATTCGTATGCTAGCTCAGATGATGATGATTATTCCTCATCCAAACTAAATGCAGGAATCGCTATCAAGGAGGCTCCTTCTCGTTGTCTCATGGCAAAAGGTGATGCCAAGGTAAAAATCATAACCGATTTAAATGATGTAGATGATGATGATGATATTGATGATCTTTATAATGATGGATATTCATATGATGATCTTGTTAGAATGTTAGGTGAGGCCGATGACTACATGTACAAAGAAAAAAAGAGAAGCTTAGGACCTTGAAGGAATTATACAAAAACCTTCAAGTGTCCTTTGAGGAGCTCAAGACCTCCCACAACAATCTAAAAGAGAGTTGTGAGAAGCTTGTGGAGGCTCAAAACTCATCTCTTGTGCATGAAGTTGTGGTGGTCACCGAGGATGTTGGAATCACTTGTGACTTACTTGATAGTTCTACATGTGAACCACAACCTACTAGTTTTATTTGTGATAAATGCAAAATTTCTCTTGTGAATGATAATATTGGTTTTGATAAATCACAAATCATTGTTGAGAATGAAGCCTTGGTAGGGAAAGTAAATGCTCTAACTCATGACTTAGAGAAGGCCTATGGTGGAAAGGTTAAATTGGATTTTATATTGGGAAGCCAACGGTGCTCACTTAATCATGAGGGTCTTGGGTATGTTCCTAAGAAAGGAAAGAATGATTTTATGAAGCGAAAGACCATGTTTGTGAAAGAATGTGACAAGGTGTGTCACAAGTGCCACAAGAAGGAAGATGTCAAGAAGAATTGTCCCAAATTCAATAATGTATCCTCATCTTGTTTTGAGCATTGCTATGTCCTTTCACATAATGCAAAAGGTGTTCATGCTAAGTTTGTTGGCACTTCCATTGTTGGTACCAAAAAGAAAGCCATTTGGGTGCCAAAGACCTTGGTCACTAACATCCAAGGACTCAAACAAATTTGGGTACATAAAAGAGATTGATTTCCTTTTGTAGGTAAATTACAAGGCGGGAGGAAATCATTGGGTATTGGATAGTGGTTGTACTCAACATATGACCAGGGATATGAGACTGTTCCCCCAAATGAGTGAGGAAAGTTGTTCAAATTATGATAGCATCACTTTTGGAGATAACCACAAAGGAAAGGTTAAAGGTTTGGGTAAAATTGCTATTTCAAATGACCATTCCATATCAAATGTACTTTTAGTTGAATCTCTAAACTTCAATTTGCTATCCGTAGCTGTTTTCGTTGCAACGCACGGGCACTCACCTAGTTAATAATTATTTATAAAATACATAGGTTATAACTATAAATTAGATTAACTAGATTATCTAGCTAATTAACATTAACTAATTAATTCAAACATGTGGTATAATTAAAACAATGTTAATACTATGTACTCAAAATTAGTATGAACCTAACACAACCTGGATGGAATAAATCAGACATCTAACATAGACGTATCACATGTTTAATAAATTAGTAGGGTTGCACAGAAATAGGTGACATGACATGATTTGATTGATTAGATCAGGGTCACATAAAAAAAATTACGTGGTAAATTGACGTAATCTATGGGATCTAAGTGTGACCATCTTCTACCTTTGTTCCTCCTTTTCTAGCAGCGACGGTGGCGATGTGTCCGAAACCAGTCCACGATGCTTCCAAGGACTCCAAGACATCGAGCGTTGATTCCTACTCCGGCAACAATCTATCTGTTTCTCTCTCCCCCTGCTATCTCAACGCTATTGGCGATTGTGGGCACAACTGATTCTAGACTATTGGGCACGAGCGTTCGCTATTTATGCTCAGGGATGAGCATCGAATATCAACATCCTTTCATGGATTCTAGCGGATCGCACAACCCCGATTGTTATGGTCGAGCGAGCGTCTATCATTTGGTTGGTTGAAGACGTATCTAGCAACTTGGACCCACCTAGCGATGACATGGTTTTTGGTGATTTACTAGCCGAGCGGCCCACGAGCCAGCGTCCCAACGAGAGGAAACAATCACAGAAAAACAATGTGAGAAAAATTGGCTGACGTCAAGATGTGCCATGTCATGTAGCTTGCGTCTAGAGAATAAATAAAAAGAAAAACAAATGGGAAGGTGACGTGAGAGGAGACGTGTTGTGGCTGCGGTCTGGATGGGCTAACCAGGGAAGTTTCTTTCTCTCTTTTTTATTTTTTTTCTTATTTATGTTCCACTATATGTTTTTAAATCCTTATTTTAAATTAAAATCTTGTTATAAGTTTCGAGCATAGATTAAATACACAATTAAAAAGTTCTCAACATGAATGCAAATATATTTATATATTTATTTAATCTATCAATTTAATTTATTTAGGCTATGTTGCAAATACGAAATACACACATTATTTACTTTAAGAAAAAATATTGTTATGCATGTGTGATAACATTAAAAGTTAATTCAACTATGACTATTCATTACGTATTTTATTTAGGAGAAAGTTATGTAAAATCTCTTTCAAGATATATATTTTAACCTATTATTTTAAAGTGTTTTCACTTATATAATTCATGAGGGGAATAATCCTCTCCTAATAAACGAATTGAAAAATATTCCTAGTTTTATATTTTTTAGCTTCAAACTAAATTCTAGTTTTAGAAGTTCATACTAACAATATTTAGGATTACCATTTATTTATCTTAGAAAAAAATGTTCTGAATGCAAAACCTTTTTTGGAAAGACATTTTAGATTTAGAAAATTCTCCTAAATCCCAAAAATATGATTTTAGGGTGTTACACTAATAGTGAGGAAGATGATGATAGTGATCTTCTTGGAGATGATCTTCTGGCTATGAAGACTGGTGTGACTGATTCTAGTAGCTAATCTGTATGGAATACCCAACTGAAGTATATGAACAAAATGAATACTAATGAAATGCAACACAGAAAGAACTCAAAATGCTCTGTCATTATTGAAGAATTAGACCCAATTGATAAGGAGGAAGGTAAATCTAAAGAGATGATTTTTGATAATACTCAGTGAAGTGTGATTCTGAATACATCTCAAGAGGAGGAAGCAAACACAAAAAACCAATGGGTGAAGGATGATGACAGGGAGCAAGTTGATGCCAGGCAGAAAAACATCCCTTCTCCCATACCCGAAAGGAGCGCCAGTGAGAGGCTTAAGAAAGATCAGGGTCTCAGAATTGAAGAAACGGATATGAGGATGGCTGTGAAAAGAAACTTGGAAGGTAACAAGCCTAAACCTAAATCTAAAATTTCTTGTTTATCTTCTATCGAAATTATTGATATAAGAAAAAAGATGGGTGTTAACATGGGCAATCAGATAATGGACTCTATTGACTTGATAAAAGAGATGGAATTGGCTAGACAATGCTTGGGCAGGAAAAAAGATTTGATGATGCAAAAAAGGATGAAAATAATATAATTACAACTAGTGGACTGGAAAAGGAGACTCAAAACCAAGAAGAATCTAAAACAGATGACTTCACATTAGTTCAATCTAGAAAAAAGAGAGAGAATATAAAAAGAAATAAGAGAATTTATCATAAAAAGGAACAAGAAAATCTTGGCTAGAAAAAGAAGATCAAAGGCACTGAGGAATCCTCTGATTGTGCTGATGATAAGATTCCAAACAAAAAATTTCCCAATGATTAGTCTTCTTTGGAATTGTAGGGGTATCAGAAAAAAGGGGTTGTCCCTTTTATTAGGCATCTTATTGGGCAACATAAATTTAAATTTATTAGTCTGCAAGAAACTATGGTTGTTGATTGTGAAGTCTCTATAACAAGGAAGCTGGATCCTTCGGGTTATTATTTGTGGTTGTGGTCTCCCTCTAATGGGAAGTCTGGAGGTATCCTTGTGTCATCTAGAATTGATGATCTTGATGTTGGATCCTTTAAGCAAGGAAAGCATCTTCTCCAAGTGAACTACTGGGATAAAATTTCTTTATGTAAATGGAACTTGATGGTGGTTTGTGGTCCAACTCATGAGAAATATAAGGCTCTTTTATTGAAATAACTGGAGGTTTTTTTATAATAGCAAGGAACCATACATTGTGGGTGGTGTTGGGGGCCTCCCTCTTCTGAAGTTCCTCAAAAACATGACTAATCATTTGTTTCTATCATAATATTGATTATTATAGGGAGCTTCGGTTCGTGATGGATGTCTTCCCCTCTATAGATGGTCTTCAAGATGAAGATATAACTCGAGGGTGATAACAATGAACGTCGAAGCTATAGCTGAAGAATAACAATTTCGACTTAAAATGATGACGATGACGAAGACCAAACATGATGTTGAGCTGAAGAGGAAAAGACTAGCTAGTCCCTAATGATTTATATTACAGTTATGAACAAATGTTAAGGTCATAAATGTATTTTTATCGGGCTGCGTCCCGTGCCTATAAATAGATGAACAGTACCACCATACTGTTCACGCGGCATTGTAATCGCTCTCGCATTAGCACCTTCAAACAAGCCGAAGGTATCAATGTAATATAAATTTTGTTAATATTCATGTGTACATCATAAAATACATATGTGAATGAACTGATGGATTACATTCACTATCTCTATGTACTTGTATTATTATGGATGATGAAGGCATGTCCTTCATGACCTTCGTCTGAAGATCATTATATGCTTCGGAGGACAAAGGTCCTTGACTTCTAACAATTGCGTTGCCTTGTTCTTGATTCATAGCATTTGAGAAAAAGTGACCAACAGGTGGTGATTTTAATATTATAAGATTTTCTTATGAGAAAAACAGAGAAAATAACATACATCATCATTCTGGTCTTTTTAATGACTTGATCCAAAAACACTGCTTGAAGGAAATTCATATGGCCGGAAGCGGTTTTACTTGGTCTAATAACCATGAATTTCCTACATTGGTTAAGTTGGACAGAGTTCTGATGAGCAAAAATTAGGAAGATATTTCCCCCTTGTGAAAGTTAAAAAACTTCCTAGGATTCTTTCTGATCATAATCCTCTCATCATTGAGTCTGAAAGCCAGGTAAAAAATCTTACTCAGCCTTTTTTTGAGATTGGATGGTTATCTCATCCAAACTTTAAAAAAATCATTGAAGATATTTGGAGTAAACCATGCAGAGCTAAAAGCACTTTGGATAGGATTCAACAAAAATTGAAGTTGTGTAAACAGTTCCTTAAAGGTTGGATTGGAATTTAAAAGGAGAGAAAAAGAAAAGGAGAGACCAAATTGCTTATGATTTGAAGATGCTCGAAGTGAATGAGGAGTTAGGTCCTCTAAATACTCAACAACTTGAATTAAGTTGCTATCTTATGAAAGAGAACTTCCTGATAATTGATGAAGAAGAATTGTTTTGGAAGCAGAGGGCTCATGAAAACTGGCTTATGCATGGGGATGACAACAATGAGTATTTTCATCGTATTGGTAATGGTAGGAGAAGAAAAAACAATATTGTCTTCCTGGAAGATGGAGACAAGAAAATTTTCAGGGATAAGAATATTTTGGAACATGCAACTTAGTATTATGTTGAGCTTTTTGGTCCTACCCCAGGCAATTTATTTCAAATTGACATGGAGGTCTGGAATGGACTTGAGAAACTGGATGATACGGACAACCAAATTCTTTGTGGCAAATTCTCTGAGAAAGAAATTAAGGAAGCATTATTTCAGATGGAGAGCAATAAAGTTGCTGATCCAAACAACATTCCAGTTGAATTTTATCAAGTTTGTTGGGACATTGTTAAGAAAGATATTGTTAATTTGTTCCATGATTTCCATGTTGGGAACTTGGATGTTAGCAGAATCAATTATGGTATTATCACTTTGCTTCCTCAAATTAAAGAGGCTACCGAAATTTAGCAGTAGAGACCTATTTGTCTATTGAATTGCTTATACAAACTAATTACTAAGGTTTTAGCCTCAAGAATTGAGCCTTATGTCGAGAAGTTGATTAGTGAACATCAAACTGCATTTATTAATTGCAGAAACATAATGACTAGAGTGATGATTCTTCATGAAATCCTTCATGAGACTAAAAAGGAAAGAAGTTGGCGTTATTCTAAAATTGGATTTTTAGAAAGCCTATGATAAAGTCAATTGGGAATTTCTGTTCCTTTGCCTTCAAAATAGAGGCTTTTGCAAGAAGTGGTTGATGTGGATGCACATGGTGGTAGAGGGTGGCACTGTCAGTGTAAGAATTAATAACCAAACTATAAATACATTAGAAGTGCCAAAGGAGTGAGACAGGGAGACCCCCTTCTCCCCCCATACTATTCAATTTTGTAGCTGATAGTCTTGCTAGAATGATGGATAAAGCCATTGAAAATGATGTATTAACAGGTTTGGGCAGTCACTTGATCCCTAATGGGGTGTCATTATTGCAATATGTTGATGACACTATCATTTGCTTGGAAAATGACCTTACTAAAGCCAGAAACTTGAAAATGTTGTTGTTCATCTATGAAATGATGGCAGGCCTGAAAATTAATTTTATGAAGAGTGAAATTTTTATGATTAATGGAGATGAGGATATTACTATGCAATATGCTAGTCTCTTTGCATGCCAAATTGGTACCTTCCCAATTTTATACTTTGGTGTACCTGTCAGTCCAAATCGTTTGCACATTGTTGATTGGAAAAAAACTTGAAGAGAAAGTGGATAAAAGACTTGATAGTTGGAAGGGTAGCTCCCTATCTGTTGCTGGGAGGATTACACTGATCAATGCTTGCTTATCCAATTCCCCAATCTATCATATGTCAATGTATTTGCTCTCCAAGAAAACTATTGGGAATTTGGATAAAAAAGAAAGAAGTTTCTTTAGCAAGGTGGTGGAGACAGAAAAAAATATCATCTTAATAGATGGGAAAAAAACCTATACTAGCAGGAAAAAGGGAGGGCTTGGAATTAAGAACCTGAGAGTGATAAATATTTGTTTAATGTGCAAATGGTTGTGGAAATTTGAAAGTGAGAAGGGGATCTGGCAAGAAATTGTGAACAATAAATATGTTCATGGGAATAGTATTCTTAATATTCAGCCCAGGATGGGTGATTCTCCTGTTTGGAGCGATATGCTAAAGTTAGAGAGTATTATATATTCAAGGGAGACAAGTTATTACTCGGTCTGGTGATAAAACTAGATTCTGGGAAGACTCCTGGCTCTTTGAAACTACTCTTGCTATGTCTAAACCAAACTTGTATGATATGTGTAATGACAAAAATATCCTTGTGAGGGATGTCATAGAGAAAAATGCCCAGCTTGATTTTAGAAGATGGTTAAGAGATGGTGATAGAAGAAATTGGGACAAAATCCTTGAGAAACTCCAGGTTTTTTAGTTTTACGAGTTAAGTGGCGGTATTAGATGGAAATGGGGTAAGGAGTTTCCTGTGAAAACTCTTTATGATAACATTGCCAGTAACACTTACGGCTCGGATATGAATCACATCTGGAAAGGAAAAATTCCTCCAAAAAATAAAATCTTCATGTGGTTTCTTGAGAACAATGTGTTGTTAACTAAGGAGAATTTGGTTAGCAGAAAATGGTCAGGGGATACTTCATGTGGCTTTTATTCAGATTCGAGTCGACTAATCATCTCTTTTTTACCTGTCACCCTGCTAGATCAGTGTTGGGGTGTGTGGCTAAATGCATTAACTCTAATAATGTCCCTAGAAATTTGGAGCAGTGTTGGGCGTGGCTTAATTGTAATCTCAATTATGCTAAAGAGATCGGAATTATTTGGGCCTCTGCCATTTGTTGGGCTTTATGGAAAGCCAGAAACAATGTGTTCTTTGAAAACATCGTGATCAAGTTCCCTGTGGAAATTGTGTGTGGAAATTGTGTGTCATGCGTGTGCACTGATTATGAAATGGGCAGCTTTAAGCAAGAAGGAGCTTCAGGACTTGATGCACGATGGCGCGAAGCTTCTCCTGAAGGTGGCTAATGATAGGATCACTCCGCAGACGCCGCAAGATGATGATGGAAGCTGGGAAGCAGGCGCGGTGGATGGTCTTTGATTTTATGCTGGGTTTCTGCTTCGTGTTTGTTTTTGTATCCGGTTATAATTGAACTGCCTTTTCTGAACATTGTCTGGGTGTCAGTAGTCCTGTTTTGTCTCTCAGACAGTTTTAGTAGTTATGTTGTGGCCCGAATCAGGTCGTTTCTATGATATATCCCTTCTGGTATAAGCCTTGGTGCTCTTCTGGCTGTGGGTGAAACGTTTGTATTTCTGTGTTATGCAAGTAATAGAAATGAGACATCTCTGTTCGAAAAAAAATATTGAATACGTTAATACATCCCTAACCAAAGCTCTATGCATAGTAACTTGCGGGTACTATTAAGTAAAGTTGAAGGGGTGCGTGGGACTTTGGTGGCCGAAGAACCTAGCTAAGGTGAAGAATATATTCACTTGTATATACTAATCATAGTTACATTGACGTGGAAGATCTAATCAAATCAAATCATAGCTCCACGTGGCTACATCTACATTGTACAGATCCATCTCGATCCGATCCTGCTGGATGCCGTCGCCGGTGATGTCCCCGGCAACGGCAGGTACGTTCACGAACTACGCATGACATCACCACGATTTGCTGACTATACCGTGGGCCGGAGAGTTTCATCCAGCACCGGCCGCCGCCGGGAGGACCGATGCGCGGCGACTAACCGTGGAACCTGGAAAAGCTACCGCGCCGAAACACAGCTGCTGTTGCTTGCTGATCGTCGTCTTCGCCGACCTGACCACCACGCAATGTTGACCAATCCACTGCAGATTTGTTCTTGCGCCCGCCAGTCAAAAGAAAGTGCAGCGAGAAAAAAAAGCAGGGATGGACATGAATCGGATAGCTGGACGAATTTGACCGCAAAAGCTTCAGCGGTTTTGGAAAGCAACATAAATTTCTGCTGAGTCTAAAGACTTTAACGGCAACTGAAGACTTTACTACTATAACCAAGTCGATTAGTACGTCTTTATTAACGTCCATCGAGGTCCATCCACTGCACTCGTCGTCCATGGCCACGCACACGCCTCAACCGCAGGACCTCGCGAGCAATGGCGGCGACCCGCACGTGCTTCTTGTGCCGTACCCGGCGCAGGGACACATGCTCCCGCTCCTCGACCTGGCCGCGCTGCTCGCAGCGCGAGGCCTCGCGGTCACCGTCGCCGTCACGTCCGGCAACGCCGCGCTGCTGGCGCCGCTGCTCCGCGCCTGCCCGTCCGCGGCCGTGCTCGCGCTGCCCTTCCCGCCGTCCTCGCCGCTGCTCCCGCCGGGGAGCGGCGAGAACACCAAGGACCTCCCGCGCCACCTCTTCCGCCCCTTCATGGCCTCGCTCGCGGCGCTCGGGCCGCCGCTGCTCGCCTGGTGCCACGCGCAGAGCCGGCACGGACGCCGCGTGACGGCCGTCGTCTCCGACTTCTTCACGGGCTGGACGCAGCCGCTGGCCAGGGACCTGCGCGTGCCGCACGTCACCTTCTCCCCCTCCTCCGCGCTCCACCTCGCCATGTCGCACGCGCTCTGGCGCAGCCCGCCGACGAGGCACCTCGACGACGAGGCGGTCACGTTCCCGGAGGTCCCCGGCTCGCCTACCTTCCCGTGGCGCCACCTCTCGGGCCTGTTCCGGCAGTACGCGGCGGGGGACGAGGTGTCCGAGGCGATCCGGCAGCTCTTCCTCTGGAACCTCGGCAGCGACTGCTTCGTCGCCAACACGTTCGCGGCGCTGGAGGCGGACTGCGTGACGCGGCCGCTCCCCGACCTGGCGTCCAAGCGGGTGTTCGCGGTGGGCCCGCTGTCGGACGCCGGCGCGTCGGGCGACCGCGGCGGGGAGCCCGCGGTGGCGGCGGCGCGGGTGTCCGCGTGGCTGGACGCGTTCCCGGACGGCTCCGTCGTGTACGTCAGCTTCGGGACGCAGGCGGCGCTGTCGGCGGCGCAGGCGGCGTCCGTGGCGGACGCGCTGGCGCGGAGCTCGGCGGCGTTCGTGTGGGCGGCGAGGGCGGGCACCGCGGTGCCGGAGGGGTTCGAGGCGCGGACCGCGCCGCGGGGGCTGGTGATCCGCGGCTGGGCGCCGCAGGTGGAGGTGCTGCGCCACCGCGCCGTGGGCTGGTTCCTCACGCACTGCGGCTGGAACTCCGTGCTGGAGGCGGCCGCCGCCGGGGTGGCCATGCTGGCGTGGCCCATGGGCGCCGACCAGTTCACGGACGCGCGGCTGCTCGCGGAGGCCGGCGTGGCCGTGCCCGTGGCGGAGGGCGCTGACGCCGTGCCCGACGCGGGGGCGATGGCGGCCGCGATCGCAAAGGCCGTTGGGAATGAGTGGGGGGCCGTGAGGGAGCGCGCGGCCGAGCTCGGGCGCATAGCGGCGGCGGCGGTGGCGGAGGGCGGGAGCTCGCACAGGGACCTGGAGGAGTTTGTGCAGATGCTGCTGACCGCCAGCTTTCACTGCTGGAATCGAAGCGAAGGGGAATTGTAGTCGCAACCGTCACTGCCATTGCAGGCCGGGCCTAGGCTAATCACACATATAAGCATATAGCTATGTGCCTAATTTTTGGTTCACCAGCCCATGTGGAATTTTTCCGTTCGGCCCATGTGCATCACAACCCATATTTTTATTCCTCTCCTCTCAACCGCCCGTGCTGCTGATGGCCCTGTCCAATCGTCGCCACTTTGTTGGGCGCATCGCAAGCCCAACTTTTACATTTGACGGCCCACGGGCTCATCACTAACGATGGCATCGACATCAAAGAACCAGCACACCCATGCCATGCATGCGATTCAGCAATTGCATTGCTCCCCCGGTTAACTGTGTTGAGAAATACGTTACCACGGATCACCAGATCCGCTCCCTTCCCTCCCGTCAGCAGTAGAGGCGCAAGAAGATGTAGAGAACCCGTCTCCCTTCCCATAAGCACGACAGAGGAAACACACGAGACACTGGATATAGGGTTGGGCCTCTGGCCTCTTTCTGATCTATATTCCATATAAGTGGTACAGGTTCTATATATAGAGACGCGATAGCCCTCAGGGCTATATGCGGTATTTGCCCACATAACCCTTCATTAGGGTTTCTCAACACTCCCCCTTGGGCGAATACCGCGACCAACACATGCCTCGTTAAAACTCCAAAAAACCCAGTGAGAAAATATGGAGAAAGAGTGCATGGTGATACAAATTGCATTTGCACTTTGTTGCCTCGTTAAAAACCTCATGTGAGAAACTTCAAGAAAACTCACCAAGGGAAAAAGAGTACAACAGCTGTCATCGGGACAAATTTCGATCCTCTAGGATCTAGATTCTACTGAATCTTCTACAAAGGCTAACTTTAGAAATGTGCTCCCCCTGATCCTTGCAAAACTGTATCAATATGGCAAAATATTTTCTTCTGGAAGTATATGCACATATAGATTTAGCAAACAGATTGCATATCCTTGCAAAGATTATTTCAGGAACTTCACCTCAACTCACTTCTAGGATACACGAGGTAAGTGCACGTATCAACATAAATAAGCCACTTCGACTAGTGGTGTTCGATCGACTAGATCTACATATTTGATAGAAACTTCCATAAAGGTTCACATATTGATCATCAAGCTGACGCCTTCAGGGCATAGAATATGACATTTATTGTCACACGATTGTGATCAATATAAGCATTCGCTCCCCCTGACGATGACATATGTTAAAGTCGTTATCCCTCATAACTTAACCATATTCTTCAAGATATATATCTCATTGTTCATCTGGAATAACGAGAATGGACGAGGTTGGGGTGCTATTTCGGTGAATGCACATGTGCTTATTCGGTGAACTTCAAGTTCTTTGGTACCTCATCTTATTCCTTTTCGGGTTTGTATGGGTCTTTATCCCTTTATCGGGATTAACAAATTTTGGTGTTCAACTCAGACTTTATTTCTTCTAGAAAGGTTCCATCAGGGAACTGTAATCTCAACTAGTAGATATTCTCTCTACACTTGAGAATGGTCATTCATCAGGAACGCATTATTCAGTATGAGATTTATATGTTGCATATTTATAATTCAAGAATATGAGTCCTCCTTGGATCTCATGACAGATCTTCTGAACCCTATTAACTGCATAGTTTAATTCATGCCATTTGCCAGATATATATTACATAGCGGAACAGTGTTTATTCAACACATATGTGGGATGGGTCTCTCACAAGACCACTTGAACCATCGCATTCACCACACATTATTTCAATACTGCCCATAAATGTCCGAACTTCAAGCTCGTGACTTTCATTTTGCGATTATTGGTTCAGCCCTGATTGCATTTATCAATGACCCGATAAGAGAGCTTAAAGCACTCATGCCTAGGACTTTGTTTTGGATCCCTTTGCAATCTAGAGAGGCAAGATAGGTGTCGACACATTTGTCTCCCACATTTAATAATGATCTCCGTCATTTCCCAAAACGAAAGATTCATTGTTCCGTATTCCCAGCACAATGATATTGCGCGCATTGCTAGGAATTTCATCATCAAGATGAACCTCTTCGTGAGGCAAATCACCATCAGGGTGAATTAATCAGAGGAGAGTTATCACAGACCACGTGAATCTGCAATCAGAACATATGCTTTGACTAAGGCCAATGGACCATATCCGCAGGCGTCCCCGCAGAAT
The DNA here is from genome assembly GCA_029449295.1 of Zea luxurians. Lineage (NCBI taxonomy): Eukaryota > Viridiplantae > Streptophyta > Magnoliopsida > Poales > Poaceae > Zea > Zea luxurians. The sequence continues at coordinate 26,621,410 of JAOPSE010000011.1, read as the reverse complement.
AGATCAAATACCAATAAGTCAAATGTGGATATGATATTAATCCTGGGTATATCCACATCTACATCAGGTAGAAGCATTCAGACCAATATGGTTACTCCTCAACGATTTCTGGCAAACTCCATATATACAGGAGTACACACCGAACGACAGGTTCAGTTTGGCTTTTGTGCGTTTAATAGAATATCGAGGCATTACATTATATGGGCATTCCTCCCCCTAATGCCGAGATGTTCTAAAAGCATACAGATAAAATCCCCAACCACAATCATCCAGTTGTGGCCAATATATGCTATTGTGGTGATTTATTTGGGAAATCTTACGCACATTACAAATAGTGGTTTTATGCAGTGAGCTTTGGACTTAGATTAATGTAGTGGCATGAATACTACATATTTGTCCTTCAACATGAAGGGTTAGTCTCAACATTCAGCGAGACACGCAACAACAAGTTGCTTAATGGTTACAATTCTGCAAACTTATTGTTATTATTACCAAATGCACAGTCAATCATTAAGATTTAGACTAACATGCACAACACTTATTTAATCCATAAGGCATCTTCAGGGGCTCATGAATACCATTCGTCGTTTTGAGCCATTAGTTGACTTCAGATCAACAAGTAAAATGACCATCAGGGTCTAACGCTCACAAAGACATTCACTGGTTGTATTGTTCTTTGAAGCACATAGGAAAAATGTGTGTGCTTATATTGGTAGTAAAGTGCACGGCATCAGGCCAATGCTGCCAAGCAAAGATTTTTATATGCAGAGATGTATAGTCTAGCTCATTTTATTATTGCCCATGATTTACCCAATTACTCATACCGTTCTGAAATTGGGTATCGATTTATGCAACATTTTTAGGTATTATAATTTTGAGAGAGAATTTGTAACAATAGTTAATAAATTGTGATGCTGCCAGCAGGGCAAACATTTCTCCTCATATTATATACCAATTTGTTCTATATAGCATTATTTCGATCTCTTTATTGTTCAGCAAAAAGAGAAGCTTTGGAATAGAACAGACAGGGCCAAGAATTCATTTTATCTGGGAAAATCACCATATAACTAGCTTTTGATGAAGCAAATGATGATAACTGCTTGGCAAAAATGAAAATAGGACTGGTGTCCGCCAGGATCCATCTTCAACAACAGATATTACTGCTCTCATACGAAGAAATCATCAGGAGTAGAGAGGATACAATAGGTCTCTACAAGATCTTCATATTTCTATCACAAATTATCATCACTAGTAGTCTAATGGTCAAGACATATGACTCTTCTGGCTCCGAGGACCAAGGACATGTTAATATCTAATTTAGCTTCAAGCTCTGTTGTGATTGGGATTTCATAGTTATTTGTCTACTCTTCTCTTTTCTGGTAGATCGGAGGTAGATAATGGTAAGCATGCCAAAGGGTGGAATTCAATGTAGTTCGGCTACATAAACCCCAGGTATGTGTTCATTCAGAACCGACCTTTACCATTTAGCTTACAGTGTATACCAAACTTGTCAAAGGACTATCCCGAGTCAATTCAGTGACTATAAATATTTACAATTCCAAGAGATGTATGCGACACAAGCATAGAGGTCTTAGATAGAACGAGTAAAGTGGTTCGAGGGGAACACACTATGGTTTTCACACCAACATAGTGATTTTTTTTGAGAATAACCTCTCGGTATACTCGCAACTTCGTGTTGCTAGCAGTTAAATGTCCTTTTATCTCATAGTTTGCTTCATGTCATCCAGCGACAAAGAGAGCAATGTGCTAACATCTGGTTGAGCAATGTATGACTGAGATTTCTGATCTTAAATCATTTGGTAAGGTCTTTTTGCTTACTAATATAATCCCAATTTATGATATCTTCTATGCCAAAAAGGCTTCATGCATTATATATCTTCGGGTTACTACGGGTAAATGAAAGTCGCCTAGAGGGGGGGGTGAATAGGGCGAAACTGAAATTCTCAAAAATAATCACAACTGCAAGCCGGGTTAGCGTTAGAAATATAATAGAGTCCGCGAGAGAGGGCACAAAACAAATCACAAGAGAATAAGGAGAGTGACACGCGGATTTGTTTTACCGAGGTTCGGTTCTTGCAAACCTACTCCCCGTTGAGGAGGCCACAAAGGCCGGGTCTCTTTCAACCCTTCCCTCTCTCAAACGGTCCCTCGGACCGAGTGAGTTTCTCTCCTCAAATCACTTGGGAATCAAACTTCCCGCAAGGACCACCACACGATTGGTGTCTCTTGCCTCAATTACAAGTGAGTATTTGATCACAAGAAAGAATGCCAAAGAAAAAGAAGCGATCCAAGCGCAAGAGCTCAAATGAACACTACAAATCACTCTCTCTAGTCACTAAGGCTTTGTGTGGAGTTGGAAGAGGATTTGATCTCTTTTTGGTGTGCTTTGTAATGAATGCTAGCTCTTGTATAGTGGTTGGAAGTTGGAAAACTTGGATGACTTGAATGTGGGGTGGTTGGGGGTATTTATAGCCCCAACCACCAAACTAGCCGTTTGGTGAGGCTGTCTGTTCGATGGCGCACCGGACAGTCCGGTGCACACCGGACATGTCCGGTGCGACAGCCACGTCACCAAAGCCGTTGGGTTCCGACCGTTGGAGCTCTGTCTTCTGGGCCCGCCTTGATGTCCGGTGGCGACCGGACATGCACTGTAGATTGTCCGGTGCGCCAGTATGGGCGTGCCTGACCTCTGCGCGCTCAGCGCGCGCATTTAATGCGACGCAGGTAGCCGTTGGCGCCGAAATAGCCGTTGCCCCGCTGTTACACCGGACAGTCCGGTGTACACCGGACAGTCCGGTGAATTATAGCGGAGTGGACGAAGTGAATTCTCGAGGCTGGCGAGTTCCGGAGGCCGCTGTTCCTTGGAGCACCGGACATGTCCGGTGTACACCGGACAGTCCGGTGAATTATAGCGGAGTCGCCTCTGAAAATTCCCGAAGGTGACGAGTTTGAAGTCTGAGTCCTCTGGTGCACCGGACATGTCCGGTGGCACACCGGACAGTCCGGTGCGCCAGACCAGAGGTGCCTTCGGTTGACCCTTGCTCCTTTATTTGAACCCAATACTTGGTCTTTTTATTGGCTAAGTGTGAACCTTTGGCACCTGTATAACTTATGCACTAGAGCAAACTAGTTAGTCCAATATTTGTGTTGGGCAATTCAACCACCAAAATTAATTAGGGACTAGGTGTAAGCCTAATTCCCTTTCAATCTCCCCCTTTTTGGTGATTGATGCCAACACAAACCAAAGCAAATATAAATGTGCATAAATTGAACTAGTTTACATAATGTAAGTGCAAAGGTTGCTTGGAATTGAGCCAATATAAATACTTACATGATGTGCATGGATTGTTTCTTTGTTTTTAACATATTGGACCACATTTGCACCACATGTTTTGTTTTTGCAAATCCTTTTGTAAATTCTTTTCAAAGTCCTTTTGCAAGATAGTCAAAGGTAAATAAATAAGATTTTGAGAAGCTTTTTCAAGTTTTGAAATTTTCTCCCTTTGATCCAAATGCTTTTCCTTTGACTAAACAAAACTCCCCCTAAATGAGATCCTCCTCTTAGTGTTCAAGAGGGTTTTGATATATCATTTTTGAAATACTACTTCCTCCCCCTTTAGAACATAATAAGATACTAATTTGAAATTGACCAATTGAAAATCTCCAAATTTTTAAAATTAGGTGGTGGTGCGGTCCTTTTGCTTTGGGCTCATATTTTCACCCCCTTTGGCATGAATCGCCAAAAAAACGGAATTATTAGAGCCCAACGAAGTACTTTCTCCTCCTTTGGTCATAAAATAAATGAGTGAAGATTATACCAAAGTTGGAGAGATGCTCGGAGTGACGGCGAAGGATGAGTAGTAGAGTGGAGTGGAAGCCTTTGTCTTCGCCGAAGACTCCAATTCCCTTTCAATATACCTATGACTTGGTTTGAAATACACTTGAAAACACATTAGTCATAGCATATATAAAAGAGATATGATCAAAGGTATACTTGTGTGCTATGTGTGCAAATTAGTAAAAGAAATTCCTAGAATCAAGAATATTTAGCTCATGCCTAAGTTTGGTAAAAGATTGTTCATCAAGTGGCTTGGTAAAGATATCGGCTAATTGATCTTTAGTGTTAATGTAAGAAATCTTGATATCCCCCTTTTGTTGGTGATCCCGAAGAAAATGATACCGAATGGCTATGTGTTTAGTGCGGCTATGCTCAACGGGGTTATCCGCCATGCGGATTGCACTCTCATTATCACATAGAAGCGGAACTTTGGTTAGTTTGTAACCATAGTCCCGCAGGGTTTGCCTCATCCAAAGCAATTGCGCACAACAATGGCCTGCGGCAATATACTCGGCTTCGGCGGTAGAAAGAGCGACCGAATTTTGCTTCTTTGAAGCCCAAGACACCAAGGATCTTCCCAAGAACTGGCAAGTCCCCGATGTGCTCTTCCTATTAATCTTACACCCCGCCCAATCGGCATCCGAATAACCAATCAAATCAAATGTGGATCCCCAAGGGTACCAAAGCCCAAACTTAGGAGTATAAGCCAAGTATCTCAAGATTCGTTTTACGGCCGTAAGGTGTGATTCCTTAGGGTCGGCTTGGAATCTTGCACACATGCAAACGGAAAGCATAATGTCCGGTTGAGATGCACATAAATAGAGTAATGAACCAATCATCGACCGGTATACCTTTTGATCCACGGATTTACCTCCCGTGTCGAGGTCGAGATGCCCATTGGTTCCCATGGGTGTCTTGATGGGCTTGGCATCCTTCATTCCAAACTTGCTTAGAATGTCTTGAGTATACTTGGTTTGGCTAATGAAAGTGCCCTCTTGGAGTTGCTTGACTTGGAATCCTAGAAAATATTTCAACTCCCCCATCATAGACATCTCGAATTTTTGTGTCATGATCCTACTAAATTCTTCACAAGTAGATTCGTTAGTAGACCCAAATATGATATCATCAACATAAATTTGGCATACAAACAAATCATTGTCAAGAGTTTTAGTGAACAAAGTAGGATCGACCTTGCCGACTTTGAAGCCATTTGCAATAAGGAAATCTCTAAGGCATTCATACCATGCTCTTGGGGCTTGCTTGAGCCCATAAAGCGCCTTAGAGAGCCTATAGACATGGTTAGGGTACTCACTATCTTCAAAGCCGGGAGGTTGCTCAACGTAGACCTCCTCTTTGATTGGTCCGTTGAGGAAGGCACTCTTCACGTCCATTTGGTAAAGCTTGAAGCCATGGTAAGTAGCATAGGCCAATAATATACGAATTGACTCAAGCCTAGCTACGGGTGCATAGGTTTCACCAAAATCCAAACCTTCGACTTGTGAATACCCCTTGGCCACGAGTCGAGCTTTGTTCCTTGTCACCACACCATGCTCGTCTTGCTTGTTGCGGAAGACCCACTTGGTTCCTACAACATTTTGATTAGGACGTGGAACTAAATGCCATACCTCGTTCCTCGTGAAATTGTTGAGCTCCTCTTGCATCGCCATCACCCAATCCGAATCTTGTAGTGCTTACTCTACCCTGTATGGCTCAATAGAGGAAACAAAAGAGTAATGCTCACAAAAATGGGCAACACGAGATCGAGTAGTTACCCCCTTATGAATGTCGCCGAGGATGGTGTCGACGGGGTGATCTCGTTGGATTGCTTGGTGGACTCTTGGGTGTGGCGGCCTTGGTTCTTCATCCTCTTTGTCTTCATCATTTGCATCTCCCCCTTGATCATTGCCGTCATCTTGAGGTGGCTCATCTCTTGGATCTTCCTCTTTATCAACTTGAGCCTCGTCCTCATTTTGGGTTGGTGGAGATGCTTGCGTGGAAGAGGATGGTTGATCTTGTGCATGTGGAGGCTCTTCGGATTCCTTAGGACACACATCCTCAATGGACATGTTCCTTAGTGCGATGCATGGAGCCTGTTCTTCACCTATCTCATCAAGATCAACTTGCTCTACTTGAGAGCCGTTAGTCTCATCAAACACAACGTCACAAGAAACTTCAACTAGTCCTGAGGATTTGTTAAAGACTCTATATGCCCTTGTGTTTGAATCATATCCTAGTAAAAAGCCTTCTACAGTTTTAGGAGCAAATTTAGATTTTCTACCTCTTTTAACAAGAATAAAGCATTTGCTACCAAAAACTCTAAAATATGAAATATTGGGCTTTTTACCGGTTAGGAGTTCATAGGATGTCTTCTTGAGGATTCGGTGTAGATATAATCGGTTGATGGCGTAGCAGGCGGTGTTGACCGCCTCAGCCCAAAATCGATCCGGCGTCTTGTACTCATCAAGCATGGTTCTTGCCATGTCCAATAGAGTTCGATTCTTCCTCTCCACTACACCATTTTGTTGTGGGGTGTAGGGAGAAGAGAACTCATGCTTGATGCCCTCCTCCTCAAGAAAGTCTTCTATTTGTGAGTTCTTGAACTCCGTCCCATTGTCGCTTCGAATTTTCTTGATCCTTAACTCGAACTCATTTTGAGCCCGTCTCAAGAATCCCTTTAAGGTCTCTTTGGTATGAGATTTTTCCTGCAAAAAGAATGCCCAAGTGAAGCGAGAATAATCATCCACAATAACTAGACAGTACTTACTCCCGCCGATGCTTATGTAAGCGATCGGGCCGAATAAATCCATGTGTAGGAGCTCCAGTGGCCTGTCAGTTGTCATGATGTTCTTATGTGGATGATGAGTGCCAACTTGCTTCCCGGCTTGGCATGCGCTACAAATCCTGTCTTTCTCAAAATGAACATTGGTTAGTCCCAAAATGTGTTCTCCCTTTAGAAGCTTATGAAGATTCTTCATTCCAACATGGGCTAATCGGCGGTGCCAGAGCCAACCCAAGTTAGTCTTAGCAACCAAGCAAGTGTCGAGTTCAGCTCTATCAAAATCTACCAAGTATAGCTGACCCTCTAACACTCCCTTAAATGCTATTGAATCATCACTTCTTCTAAAGACAGTAACACCTATGTCAGTAAATAGACAGTTGTAGCCCATTTGACATAATTGGGATACGGAAAGCAAATTGTAATCTAAAGAATCTACAAGAAAAACATTGAAAATAGTATGGTCAGGTGATATAGCAATTTTACCCAATCCTTTGACCAAACCTTGATTTCCATCCCCGAATGTGATAGCTCGTTGGGGATCTTGGTTTTTCTCATATGAGGAGAACATCTTCTTCTCCCCTGTCATGTGGTTTGTGCACCCGCTGTCGAGTATCCAACTTGAGCCCCCGGATGCATAAACCTACAAAACAATTTTAGTTCTTGACTTTAGGTACCCAAACAGTTTTGGGTCCTTTGGCATTAGAAACAAGAACTTTGGGTACCCAAACACAAGCCTTGGAGCCCTTGTGTTTGCCCCCAACAAACTTGGCAACTACCTTGCCGGATTTGTTAGTAAGCACGTAAGATGCATCAAAAGTCTTAAATGAAATACTATGATCATTTGATGCATTTGGAGTTTTCTTTCTAGGCAACTTAGCACGGGTTGGTTGCCTATAGCTAGATGTCTCACCCTTATATATAAAAGCATGGTTAGGGCCAGAGTGAGACTTCCTAGAATGAATTTTCTTAATTTTGCTCTCGGGATAACCGGCAGGGTACAAAATGTAACCCTCATTATCCTGAGGTATGGGAGCCTTGCCCTTAACAAAGTTAGACAAGTTCTTAGGGGGAGCATTAAGTTTGACATTGTCTCCCTTTTGGAAGCCAATGCCATCCTTAATGCCAGGGCATCTCCCATTATAGAGCATACTTCTAGCAAATTTAAACTTTTCATTTTCTAAGTTATGCTCGGCAATTTTAGCATCTAATAATGCTATATGATCATTTTGTTGTTTAATTAGAGCCATGTGATCATGAATAGCATTGATATCAACATCTCTACATCTAGTACAAATAGAAGTGTGCTCAACGGTAGATGTAGAGGGTTTGCAAGATTTTAGTTCTACAACCTTAGCATGCAACATATCATTCTTAGTTCTAAGGTCGGAAATAATAGTATTGCAAACATCAAAATCTTTAGCCTTAGCAATCAAATTTTCATTTTCTACTCTAAGGCTATCAAGAGAATCATTCAATTCCTTAATCTTAGCAAGCAAATCATCATTATCATTTCTAAGATTTGGAATTGAGACATCACATACATGAGAATCAATCTTAGCAATTAATCTAGCATTTTCATTTCTAAGGTTGTCTATAGTGTCATGGCATGTGCTTAGCTCACTAGATAATTTGTTACATTTTTCTACCTCTAGAGCATAAGCATTTTTAACCTTAACATGCTTTTTGTTTTCCTTAATAAGGAAGTCCTCTTGAGAGTCCAAGAGATCATCCTTCTCATGAATAGCACTAATCAATTCATTTATTTTTTCCTTTTGTTGCATGTTAAGATCGGTAAAAAGGCTACGCAAATTATTCTCCTCATCACTAGCATTATCATCACTAGAGGATTCATATTTAGTGGAGGATTTAGATTTAACCTTCTTCCTTCTGCCGTCCTTTGCCATGAGGCACTTGTGGCCGACGTTGGGGAAGAGGAGTCCCTTGGTGACGACGATGTTGGCGGCGTCCTCGTCGGAAGAGGACTCGGTGGAGCTCTCGTCGGAGTCCCACTCCCGGCAAACATGGGCATCGCCGCCCTTCTTCTTGTAGTACTTCTTCTTTTCTCTCCTCTTTCCCTTCTTGTCGTCGCCCCTGTCACTGTCACTAGATATAGGACATTTTGCAATGAAATGACCGGGCTTACCACATTTGTAGCACACTTTCTTGGAGCGGGGTTTGTAGTCCTTCCCCCTCCGTTGCTTGAGGATTTGGCGAAAGCTTTTGATGATTAAAGCCATCTCCTCATTGTCGAGCTTGGAGGCGTCAATTGGTTGTCTACTTGGTGTAGACTCCTCCTTCTTCTCCTCCGTCGCCTTAAAAGCCACCGGTTGTGCTTCAGACGTGGAGGGTTCGTCAAGCTCGTTGATCTTCTTTGATCCTTTAATCATGCATTCAAAGCTCACAAAATTCCCGATTACTTCCTCGGGAGTCATTAGTGTGTATCTAGGATTACCATGAATTAATTGAACTTGAGTGGGGTTAAGGAAAATAAGTGATCTCAAAATAACCTTAACCACCTCGTGGTCATCCCATTTCTTGCTCCCGAGGTTGCGCACTTGGTTCACCAAGGTTTTGAGCCGGTTGTACATATCTTGTGGCTCCTCCCCTTGGCGAAGACGGAAGCGACCGAGCTCCCCCTCGATCGTTTCCCGCTTGGTGATTTTGGTGAGTTCATCACCCTCGTGCGCGGTCTTGAGAAGGTCCCAAATTTCCTTTGCATTCTTCAACCCTTGCACCTTGTTGTATTCCTCCTTGCTTAGAGAGGCGAGGAGAATGGTTGTAGCTTGGGAGTTGAAGTGCTCGATTTGGGCCACTTCGTCCGTATCATAATCCTCATCCCCTATGGATGGTACCTGTGCTCCAAACTCAACAACATTCCATATTCTTTTGTGGAGTGAGGTTAGATGAAATTTCATTAAATCACTCCACCTAGCATAATCTTCGCCATCAAAAGTTGGCGGTTTGCCTAATGGAACGGAAAGTAATGGAGTATGTCTAGATGTACGAGGATAGTGTAAGGGGATCTTACTAAACTTCTTGCGCTCTTGGCGCTTAGAAGTTACGGACGGCGCATCGGAGTCGGAGGTTGATGTTGATGAAGTGTCGGTCTTGTAGTAGACCACCTTCCTCATCCTCTTGTGCTTGTCGCCTTTCCGATGCGACTTGTGGGAAGAAGATTTTTCCTTCTTCTCTTTGTGGTGTGAGGAAGAAGATCTTTTCTCCTTCCGTTTGGAGGAGTCCTTCTTCTTCTCCTTCCTCTTGGTGCGGGACTCTTCCGATGAAGTGCTCCCTTGGCTCGTAGTGGGCTTGTCGCCGGTCTCCATCTCCCTCTTGGTGTGATCTCCCGACATCACTTCGAGCGGTTAGGCTCTAATGAAGCACTGGGCTCCGATACCAATTGAAAGTCGCCTAGAGGGGGGGTGAATAGGGCGAAACTGAAATTCTCAAAAATAATCACAACTGCAAGCCGGGTTAGCGTTAGAAATATAATAGAGTCCGCGAGAGAGGGCACAAAACAAATCACAAGAGAATAAGGAGAGTGACACGCGGATTTGTTTTACCGAGGTTCGGTTCTTGCAAACCTACTCCCCGTTGAGGAGGCCACAAAGGCCGGGTCTCTTTCAACCCTTCCCTCTCTCAAACGGTCCCTCGGACCGAGTGAGCTTCTCTTCTCAAATCACTTGGGAATCAAACTTCCCACAAGGACCACCACACGATTGGTGTCTCTTGCCTCAATTACAAGTGAGTATTTGATCACAAGAAAGAATGCCAAAGAAAAAGAAGCGATCCAAGCGCAAGAGCTCAAATGAACACTACAAATCACTCTCTCTAGTCACTAAGGCTTTGTGTGGAGTTGGGAGAGGATTTGATCTCTTTTTGGTGTGCTTTGTAATGAATGCTAGCTCTTGTATAGTGGTTGGAAGTTGGAAAACTTGGATGACTTGAATGTGGGGTGGTTGGGGGTATTTATAGCCCCAACCACCAAACTAGCCATTTGGTGAGGCTGTCTGTTCGATGGCGCAACGGACAGTCCGGTGCACACCGGACATGTCCGGTGCGACAGCCACGTCACCAAAGCCGTTGGGTTCCGACCGTTGGAGCTCTGTCTTCTAGGCCCGCCTTGATGTCCGGTGGCGACCGGACATGCACTGTAGATTGTCCGGTGCGCCAGTATGGGCGTGCCTGACCTCTGCGCGCTCAGCGCGCGCATTTAATGCGACGCAGGTAGCCGTTGGCGCCGAAATAGCCGTTGCCCCGCTGTTACACCGGATAGTCCGGTGTACACCGGACAGTCCGGTGAATTATAGCGGAGTGGACGAAGTGAATTCCCGAGGCTGGCGAGTTCCGGAGGCCGCTGTTCCTTGGAGCACCGGACATGTCCGGTGTACACCGGACAGTCCGGTGAATTATAGCGGAGTCGCCTCTGAAAATTCCCGAAGGTGACGAGTTTGAAGTCTGAGTCCTCTGGTGCACCGGACATGTCCGGTGGCACACCGGACAGTCCGGTGCGCCAGACCAGAGGTGCCTTCGGTTGACCCTTGCTCCTTTATTTGAACCCAATACTTGGTCTTTTTATTGGCTAAGTGTGAACCTTTGGCACCTGTATAACTTATGCACTAGAGCAAACTAGTTAGTCCAATATTTGTGTTGGGCAATTCAACCACCAAAATTAATTAGGGACTAGGTGTAAGCCTAATTCCCTTTCAGTAAAACTTTATGCATGAGGAGAGAGCAGAGAGTTAACTTATCCATGTTCTGTTGTATTTCAATTTAATTTCCCAGATTATTCAAGCACTATAGAGCTTGATATAGTTGTTATGGCCACTTGGCAATATAAATAAATATATGATGCCACACAACACAAGCAAATAAAATATAGAGCTAAATAAAATTGTTTACGAAGGTTGCGTTATGATGTGACTTCAGGGGCTTGAATAACCCACCACAATCTACGCGAGTACAAGCTCTAGTGTATGTGGCGTCAACGCGTGTGCGACCATCAGGGCTACGACAACACAACACGCCTTCGTAATAAGTGCAACAGGCAAAATTATTGCTCGATAATTGGGATACACGATAAATCCACGCAACGTGCGCAACAGGCGCAATTGTGGCTCACGGCAGACAGACAGTGCCTACAGGGCATGCAAAAAATACGCGATTCAGCGATGACGGTCTGACTCAACGGGAGCAATCCGATTAATGGAGAGCGCGACATAGCAATCACTTGACGCAGCCAAGTTCGAACGGCACAAATACTGCGTCGTGTTGCCAGGGCGCAGCCAGTGCTCAGCCAATGCCATAACTCGGTCAATTAATAACGTAGTCTGATCGACGTGTTTGAATACCCACTATACAATTTAATCGCTCGACGTGAGTCAAAAAACTCAACATATCATAAATATTTAGAGCGATTTAAGTATGCACAGACACTACGATATTGCCTTCACATGCATTCTAATATTTCTGCTATATATATACCACCGATAATAGAGCAGGAAGATAATACTAGAATTAATACATGAGCATAACACATCATGTGTAAAACACAATTTTCCATATTTAAGTATGCATTGTCTCAAATATTTAGTTGTAATCATGCTGGCACGAGCCACTCCCATCTCAGTTTTTTTTTCAACAGCTCATGTTATGTATGGAGGGTAGACAGTTAGAACGCATGCAAAAGGAATATACGGCAATAAAAAAACTAAAATAGAAATAAAAATATGACGCTCACAGCCTGCTGGGCTGGGCATCCAACGAGCATCTCTCGCCTAGTCAAATCATGCAGGGGTGCGGCCACATACACGTCAATCACCTCGCGCACGTGGAGTTAGGGGGTGTTTGGTTGCTCCTGCTAAAGTTTAGCCCGGGTCACATCAAGCGTTTGACTTTTAAATAGGAGTATGAAATATAGACCCAACCAACTGGACTAGATTCGTCTCGTATTTTAATCTTCGCCTGACAAATTAGTTTTATAATCCGACTACATTTAATACCCGGAACGGAGGTTCAAACATTCGATAGGACAGGGACTAAATTTTAGTGGTGTGTAACCAAACACCCCCTTAGAAACGCGGTAGTTTACGTTAGTTTGTGTTGCATGCGGACATGCAGGACCCGCTCAACCAGCACTACAGAGTTATTGGTTGGCAGTTTGGCACACGAAAATAGGAACAGTCGGTACGCGCGATGTGGCCAGCAGAGCCGCCACCAGCGTACTGTTTTTTTCAAGATGAACAGTAGATCTATATATTTCATACCATGTTTCTTGATTCTGCGAATGGAAACGAAGCCTGTCGCGTAGGACAGTTCGGCAAGGCCAAAGACCTGCCGGCGTGACGAAGAGTTGACGCAGATCTGATCTCGCAGCAACGTCGAGGTAGAGCGTGCTGATAACGTGTTGAGAAATACGTTACCACGGATCACCAGATCCGCTCCCTTCCCTCCCGTCAGCAGTAGAGGCGCAAGAAGATGTAGAGAACCCGTCTCCCTTCCCATAAGCACGACAGAGGAAACACACGAGACACTGGATATAGGGTTGGGCCTCTGGCCTCTTTCTGATCTCTATTCCATATAAAGGGTACAGGTTCTATATATAGAGACGCGATAGCCCTCAGGGCTATATTCGGTATTTGCCCACATAACCCTTCATTAGGGTTTCTCAACAAACTGGACACCAATCCTTCGCTAGAGCAAATTTAAGAGATACGCTTATCCTATGAACGTATAAGAATTTATTGTAGGAGCGTATATATAGTGAAATTTTGAATAAATCTGTAGATTTTTGCATTTTTTAGGGTGCATTTGTACCCCTAACAACAATGTAGTTTCGCCCTGCATGGTTGCATCCATCCATGCACACTCATCTTTATATATACAACTAGTTATGTGTCTATGCATTGCTACGATTTCTATAAAACATTGCTACGGTTTTTATATAAAACATAGAATAAATTTTGTTTTAATAAAGCATAAAATATATGTTTTCTAATGATTAGGTGTGTGTCATGGTAGAGCCAACAACCAAGGTTTAAAGACTCACTTATACATAATTTCACCTTATTTTTACATAAACTCTCCTATTATAATAGTAGAGAAGATATTATAGAAGTGCGGGTTGATTCTAAAGAAATGTAGGAGATTTTTTGAAAAATATTGGCGTGGGATGACTGTTGAAACTGGTGCTTTAATATTATATACAAATTACGGAATTTGTGTATGATTATGCCAGTGCAGCGGCACTACACTATTATATTTTGTCTGATTCTTAGACAGATTTCATTTCTGTCGTTGGCGTCGATTTAGACGTCAATCACTAGTGGTGTACCACCCGACGGTGTCCTCTGCGGTAGCACAGACGGTCCTCAGCTCTAGGCCGAACGGTCCACGACCTGGACCCAGGAGCGGCGTCTTCCTGCGTCGAACGGACGGAGATGGTAAATAAAATAAATTAGTTCAATTGGAATATGTTCGGGGTTCTCGATCGGTCGTACTCCTTTAGCCAACACACACGAGATAGAAAGGTCTATACCCGTTCTAGACGATAGCCAATAGATGTCACATGTTTAGATGGATAACCACACACGAGATAAAGATAATCGTCCAAATCAATCTGATCATGGGGACGTGGACCGTCTGAGACCTTGGGCCAGATGGTCTGCCACTATTTTTGGTGGGCGCGGACCGTTCGCTATTTTTGGTGTTCAATAATTTTATTTTTATTTGTCATGGGTACCAAACAGTAGGGGACAGCGCCACCAGAAGTGGACCGCCCAGCAGTAGGCCTGCAAACAGGGTGGGTGTAAGCGGGTATTTTAGGTGGGTTTAAGAAATGGGTTTATTTTGGTGGGTTGTGGTGGGTTTTAATTGTGAATGGGTTGGGTTGGGTGGGTTTATTTTGTATTGTGGGTCAAAATGGTTGATACCCATGGGTGTAGATGGGTTTGCATAGGTGTGGGTTTCCATGGGTCTTCACCCATCCACACATGGTTCTTCCACACATGGTTTTTTTTTCTTTTCACTTCCAAGGAGATTTATGTGTCGTTTGGTGGGCTTCTGATGCTGCTTAGATGTGCCCTTCCACTGTTGCTAGCTTCGAGCTTGATCAGAGACTCTTTCCACTGCTGCTAGCTTATATTTCTTGCCAAAAAGATTATTGTTCATTGAGGATCTTTAACAGACGTTTTTGTTATTTTCTCGAGACCTAAATGTTCATCGAACAAACTTGTTTTTGTATCAGTGTATAATATTATTGTCACTGTTTTTTATGTCGTGGACTATGTTTTTTGTATGTCATTGAAACTACCTATAAAATTGTTATTGTGTATCAGTGTATGTGTATGCAGTTAGCTTGATGTGAGACAATAAACTGAACCCACGGGGTTTCCATGGGTTTCCACCCAATTACGGGTTGGTTTGGGGTCAATACTATTATTGGATGGGTTGGGTTTAATATCCTTCTTATATTTTAGGGTGGGTGTGGGATGGATATCAAAGTTATTATATTTGGGTATGGGTGGGAGTGGGTTGGATTTTTTGCCATTAGCAGTCCTACCCAGCAGGAAAAAGGAGTTCAGTTCATGATTGACCTCCCAAGCAGCAGGCAGGCAGGCATGTCTGCTCCAGCAATGCCACTTTGCTGCACTCTTTCTAGCCAACACACACACACACAAGGAAGGAGAGCATGCGCTTTTGATTTCATTTGCTCAAGTGGAAGCATCGAGAGAAATCGCCGCCATCATTGCTGGAGCTGGAAGCCAAGATGGAGTCGGAAAAAAGGAGAAGAAGAGACTGCTGTGCCTTGTCAAGCCGGCCGCCGTCAATGAACAGAACACAGCAAGTCAAGTCAAGGAGGCTAGGGAGACTTCCTTCCATGCTAACAAACTGCGGGTTTCGCGCTCAGCTAACCCCGCCCACTCCGGTGCGGATCGACCGCAGTTCAGTTGCATCAAAGAAAAGGCTAATGATACCGATGCAAATTTGTTTTAAATATTCAGCCACTACAAAAGCCCTAATAATTCCTCCAGCTGACAATGGCCTGTATGTCTAGGCCCTCATTGCTTGCCACTCGCCATGGTGCTGCTGTAAAAGGAGTCCCATTCCCGTTCCACAAAAAAAATGCAGTGGTTTTATTCAACTGTGAATGAGTGTTTTCTTTAAAGAAAAAAAAACTGGTGATGCAATATTACGCAAAAATCTATGTTTTGATGAAATCATGCAGTATATTCAGGCAATGATATGATGGCAATACCGCATGTATGCATGATCATGGCAGGATTGCCGGCCGGAACAACCTGAAAGAGTGAGCTGGGTGAAGGGACCCAATATATATAGTGGCCATGCATGACAGCCAAAGCCAACTCCATTTTCATGTCGCCGGCACAGCTTACACTGGATCCCATCCTCAGCAGCAGGACCCGGCCGGACAGAAATCATGGATGGAACACCCAATTTACATGGACCATGCATGTCGTATGCATAAAAAATGGACTAAAAAGTCTAAAGAGAGGGTGTTATGTTCGAAAAAAATAAAAGAAGGAAATCTTATATTTCATTGCAATATAGTAGATTAATAGTAGTGGTAATATTGATAATGGTATGATCTTACACTCCATATTTAGCAACAAGCAATTAAGCGACATTATAGCCCCGGATCAAAGAAAGGCAATGCAGGAATTACATGTATTAATCTTTTAGGAAGAATATTTGTAAAAAGCAGGACCTCACGTGCTTTCCTTGGTGCGTGGTCACGTGACAGCCTTCCTCTCCCGGCGAGGCAACTCCGCCGCTCCGCCCCCTAATTCCGCGCCAATCTTTAACCCCCTCTCCCCTGATCCCCTCCGATAAACCCCGGAGGAGACTCGACTATTTCTACTCAGATCCCTGCAGAACACCACAACTCCATGCTCGTCCTTCCGTGGTGCAGCTCCGAGCTGGAAACTTTCCAATTGGGCCTCTAAAACAATCTGCTGCCCGTGAAGTTGAAGCCCCCGGACCTCTCTCTCTCTCTCCTCCCTTCCATCCAGGCTGCCACGCCGCCTCCACCTTACCGGCCGGCCGGAGATAAGAAGACCCTGATGCGGCTGCGGCCGCGGCGGCCGGAGGCCTGAGGTTGGTTGGATATGGGTGGAGTGACTTCGTCCGTGGCCTCTAAGATGGCCTTCTTCCCTCCCGACCCGCCGTCTTACGGCGTGGTGGACGAGGAGGACGAGGACGCGGCGTGCAACAAGCTGGCAACGACGAGGAGGGTGGCGATGACGGGCGTGCGGTGGAGCGTGGGCGTGGAGGCGAGGCGGGTGCGCACGCGGCGGGGCTCCGAGATCATCGCCGTCTACGTGCGGCACCCCGGGGCTAGCCTCACCCTCCTCTTCTCCCACGGCAACGCCGCCGACCTCGGCAAGATGTACGGCATCTTCGTCGAGCTCAGCGAACGACTCCACGTCAACCTCATGGGGTGAGTGATAGATGAAGCTCTGTCAGTGTGATTGACTGCTTTCTTCGGCGATGCTTTTGACTTGGTTGGACGACCAAGATAGATTACTGTTTTATTTTTAGTTATTTCTGGAATGGAGTGGATGATGATCTTGTGAAAAGAAACGATTTTTTTTCCCGGGGAACAAATGGTCTTCTGAAAACTTATTATTGGGTTTTCTGCCTGAGTGATGAATTGAACATGATGAAACGTAGTGATCATACATGTCCTTCTACTGTTATTGAGCTGGGCAATCATGTGCTGCTACTTTGATTCGCATCCGTTGCTTTGATTAGCTTATAGTATATTTGAACGGGTAGGGTTCGATTTCTTATTAAAGATTTATCACGCGCAATTGATACTCCTGATTCTTTTGCACTTGATACTCCTTATTTTTTAGGAACATCAGATTTTTGTCTGATTGATGAGAGAGGTGCGGCATGCTATTTGGCTAAGATTTTGTTTGCCATGTATATATATTAGGTTGGTGCAACTGATGTAAATTTTGTTGGTGCTGTTACTGCTGCAGAAAATTACATATTTTTTCTTACAATCATTTTACAATCGATTTAATGCCAATCTGACAACCCTCCACTTGTAAAAATATCGTGTTTGATTTTTTTTTGTCTTTTGTCTCCGTTTGAGGTGGAGATGTTATGGCCACTTTTTTTTGGGTAGGATAGAGTAGCTCTATTTTTCTGCAGTCATCTGTTTGGTTTGGCCGATGAGCGATGCAAAAGTTAGCCCATCTTTTTCTTGAAAGTGGCATGCATGTTCAAAGGTACTCAATACGGTTTTGTGGTTATTTAATTTTTACTAGGCACTGCAGATAGACAGCTAATCATTGGACAACAGTCAGAGAGTAGAGCACTAAGGTTTGCTTGATTAGCCTACACGATCTGCACTGTTCGTTGAAGCTGTAAAATTTCAACTTTCTCACTCATGTGAACAGCATTTTGACCTTTCATTGGAACTGTTTTTCCCTGCTGGAGCAGTAGTATGTTTTAAAATCTAATTGCTGTTTGGCTTAACTATTTGGCTACACAACGACACCACAATTTCTTTTTATTGTCTTGAATTAATAAGTACAATTGAGTACCACACTACCTGTGGAGTGGGCAAGAGGGATTTTCAGAGAAGAGGTTGGGATTAGATGCAGGAGCGTGAAGAAAAGGAGGGAGCAATGAGACAAAAGACAAAGAGAGTGGTCCAGGGGTTTGTTTGCCCATCAAAGTGAGTGACGTGTAGGAGCTGTCGACAGAACTGTGTCTCTAGATTGATTAAAAAGATATATAGTCATTACACAACATTTTAATAAGATGGTTAAAAATAGTTAATGAAACACAATATTATTTTGGTTTCCCAACGTCCATGAGCTGAAATCAGCAAATTGTACTGATAATTAACTCGAAATGCATGAAGTTCAGGTTTTTTTTTGTAAAATCACAATTGACTGGAGGGGCAAGTAGCTCCAACTTTAGAATACCAAAGTCCAAGACAGCTGATGTGCATCCTGTATCAACTATTAACATATTATTCTGTTGTAGTATGATCATAAAATTTGTTCTATTTCATTTCGATCGCCCACATCTTATTGCAGACTCTTGTATGTACATGTAGAACAAACATTTATATTTTCTTTGCTACACACCTAATTTTCTTTAGATACTTAATAAAAATATGTAATGACATACGATTTGGAGCGGAGTGAGTATGTTTTACTAGTGTATTACTATTAATGTGAATATTTTTTTTTTGGATATGGACATTTTCATTGACATGAAAAGATGTTGTCAGGCTATCTGTTTTTTTAGTTCTTGTTGAGCCATGTAAATAGCTCTAGCAAATTCGTTGTCATCTATTCTTGATGATTGAAGTTGCCTGCCTTAGAATAACTCCATCATTCTTCCGCAGGTATGATTACTCTGGTTATGGGCAGTCATCAGGCAAGGTATTTATATGTCCCTTTCTGAAACTAATGCTCTTACCATGTCACCTTCAGTCGAGGGGTGCCTCACAACATTATTCTAAGCCTTTCTTGTTGTTCTGTTTTTTTTTAAAAAAAACCTTTCTTGTCCCGTTAAAAAAAAAGCCTTTCTTGTTGTGAAAGAGGGCCTTGAAACTGATTTATGATCCAGTGAGTTTGATTCAGAGGCTGATCCTTTTTAGGAATGACAGTGCTGACACAACCTTTCTGTAAAATCCATCTTCAGCCAAGTGAAGCTAATACCTTTGCTGACATAGAGGCTGCATACAAGTGCCTCGTGGACGTCTACGGAACTAGGGAAGAAGACATTGTTCTGTATGGCCAGTCTGTTGGCAGCGGACCAGCCCTTGATCTAGCTGTTCGTTTCGATCGCGTAAGAGCTGTGGTTCTGCACAGTCCGATACTGTCTGGATTGCGTGTCATGTATTCTGTGAAGAAAACGTACTGGTTTGACATATACAAGGTTTGCCTCTCTAACTGAAGTGTCAGCGTAAGTAATTAGCATCATCTCGTATATGCTAACACTTGTTTGACTTGCAGAACATCGACAAAATCCCGCATGTTAAATGCCCGGTTTTGGTAATCCATGTAAGCTCTTCATACACATCTACTGGCAGGATTATTCTCCTAATACTGGATTTAGATCATCAATAAACTGAACTGGAGCATTGTTTTCAGGGCACCAAAGATGACGTGGTGGACTGCTCCCATGGCAAGCGGCTCTACGAGCTGTGCCAGCACAAGTACGAACCCCTGTGGATCGAGGGAGGTGACCATGGCAACCTGGAGAAATTCCCAGTGTTCATTCGACACCTGAAGAAGTTCTTACTGTCCATAAAGAAGCTGCCATCTGAAAAAGACGCCGCGGCCGAGCACGAGCCACGGGCAGCTGAGAACAGAACGCAGCATGGCGGCGAAGCCATCTCCGAGGCTCCTCCTCGCATGATCTCGCGGAGGCTAGAGTCGTCGAAGAAGAGCACGATCCATGAAGCAAAGCCTAGGCGGAGCACCGAGCACGCGGATAAGCGCAGGCGAAGCACGGGCCACAGGGAGAAGGCGAGGTCCAGCACAGACAGGAGAGAGAGATCGAGGAGAAGCGTCGACTGCTTCGACAGCATCCTCGAACACGAGCAGCCGGAAAAGCCAAGGAAAAGCTTCGACAGGTTTGTTCTGCACACCAGTTTCTGAGATGATGAAAAATCCAGCCCCGTCAATGATTCTTTTTCTCCTCTTTCATCAAGTTTAAAATGTCGGAAATGTGATACAGATTTTGTTATTTCTTCTCATCATTCTTGTGCAGGATCGGAGAGAAGATTAGAGCAATGGGTTTGTGCAATGTCGACTGCTTCAAAGAGCCTCCTGATAGCACTGAGCTTTCCAGAGGTCGTTGAGTGGAAAAGGAATTCTGGTTGCTGTCAGAGTCAGTATTTTTCTTTTCCCTTGCTGCTTTAGATACAAAGAAAACTACAGCTGCGTGATGGCAATGTTAATCATAAGATGTTCACGAACAGAGCAAAGAGAAATATATGTCAACTTCTGATTCTGTTACACCTGTATACATTATGTTGCTTGTAAACACACATACACAGCGTTGTGATCTGTCCGGACAGGGACTGCTGAACCTGTTATCAGCAAGAAAAATACTCCCTTCTTTCTAAAAAAACGTAACATTCGATCGAAATGTTAAATCTTATTAATGTTTATACATATGAATTTAGTGGGGAAATATCTTATGCAATCACTTATATTGGTGCAAGCGTGCAATCAAGCGGTTTGGTGCATCCAATCTAGATCTAATGATGACTGTTATTTTATATTTAACTCCTTCCACCTAAAACATAGTACCTATTTTACTTTTAACCCCTTCCATATGAAACCGTTGGATCTAGATTGGATGCTCTGGATAGTTTGATTGCACGCTTGCACCAAAATGAGTGATTGCACAGGATATGTCCTCGAATTTAGTAGCTAATTGACCGTGCTTTGCTACGGTTGTTATATATCATATAAATAAGTATTAAAATATGTATTCAAATACAATTATTATTTATTTCTAAACAATAAGGTATACGTGGTCTGATGGTTAGTCCCAAATTTCTGGACCGGGAAAGGTGTGAGTTTAAGTGCTCTGCACTATTTTTTACGCGGTGTGGTAGCTACAGGCAGGGTCGGATGCTGCTCAGGCAGTGCACAGGGAAGTAATCTAATTATATTAATTACGACAATGACTAATATGTAAGCAGCCATTAGATATATTCGTGCAAGCAGATCTCTTGGTCCGTTAGATGTAGATATTAGTACCTCTTTTTATATATGTAATTAAACATATTTTAATGCCCTCGAAACTCAAAAGTGAGTGCATATTTTTATTTTTTGGACGGGCTGTAGCTTTGAAGAAATTTCATGATTTGACACTCTAGCCCACATATAAAGGATTCATAGTATGTTATTGTGATAGAGATGTTAAATTTTGAAAGACATATAAATTGAATGTCAAATTTTAAAAGGCATGCGAATTGAACATCAAACATCAAAAATCTATATCGCTACTATGAAAGAAAGAAGTCTGTTTGGGCCTATGAAACCAGAAGAAAGAGGCCCGGCTCACATTCACAGACTCACAGTGACTAAGTGACAGTAGCGTTCGGGCCCGATCGACTGCTCCTAGAAGCTTCGGCCGCGCCTCAATCTCATCTCCTTCCTCCTGTTGAGCCCGCCGGCCTCCCACAGCTTACTACAAAAACCCTAACCCCTTCCCTTATCCTCTGCTCCCTCTCCACGGTTCCACGAACGTTGGCGCGCAAGCTCGTGGTGTGAGCGGTCACTGTATCCCATCCCATGGCTCCGGCGCTGAGCGGGACTCTGGGCGCGTCGTCGGTGGCGGCGCTGCGGCCCTGCGCGGGGAGGAGGGCGCCGTCCGCCGCGAGCTCGGTTGCGCCGCGCGGGAGCGGGGTGGTGAGGTGCTCCAGAGGGCTCAGGTGGGAGGCCCACAGAAGCAGGGGGAGGTTGCTCAGGGTGAGGTGCGATGCGGCCGTCGCGGAGAAGCCCGCCGGGGAGGAGGCGGCTGGGGAGAAGTTCGAGTACCAGGCGGAGGTGAGACATGGCCACGATCCATATATATCTGTTATTTCAGATGGAACTTTTAATTTGGCACCGTCTTCCATTTGTAGTTAGTGTAGTTCAGCCGAAATGTTGCCAAAAATGTATGACCGAGTTTGATTGTGTGCCACCACTGGTTACTGATACATTTATCTTTGTTTCTGTTCTACCTTATAGGTGAGCCGCTTAATGGACTTGATCGTCCATAGTCTGTACAGTCATAAGGAGGTATTTCTCCGGGAGCTTGTTAGGTTAGTACCTCTTGCTGGAACCTGGAATTCTATGGCAATTCATTCCATGCCATTACTCATGGATGCTACTTACCTGCTGCTCTACCAGCAATGCGAGTGATGCGCTGGATAAGCTGAGGTTCCTCGGCGTCACTGATTCTTCTTTGCTTGCTGATGGCGGCGAGCTAGAAATAAGAATTAAGCCTGACCTTGATGCTGGAACGATTACTATCACGTAAGTTCCTGTTTCTGACAGAACTATATGTTGGTTTTCTTCTGTGAACAGACTCTAATGGCATGATTTTCTGGTGGCTATTGGGGTTTCTACAGTGACACTGGTGTTGGTATGACTAAAGATGAGCTCAAGGACTGCCTTGGTACCATTGCTCAGAGTGGCACCTCAAAATTTCTGAAGGCCCTCAAGGTGCAGCTTCATACCTTCCTTGACAACTGTGCATACATCTATGAGTATGGCACATGGTTAGGGTTTAAATGATGTAGTGTCTATGTGATTGTCTCATTGTCTTTTTTCCCTAATGTGAAATGGGTTACTCTTCAGGAAAACAAAGACCTTGGGGCGGACAATGGTCTAATTGGTCAGTTTGGTGTTGGATTTTACTCAGCTTTTCTTGTTGCAGAGAAGGTTTGAGATATTTCTTGCATGATTTTGTTCTTAAATAATTTAACGTGGAATGAACTCTTACTCGTTTTGCATCGTCTTAGATTATTATTTAAGTTGACATTTTGTCAAATCCGCATTGCAGGTTGTGGTGTCCACCAAGAGCCCAAAATCAGATAAACAGTATGTGTGGGAAGCTGTGGCTGACAGTAGCTCTTATGTCATAAAGGAAGAGACTGATCCTGAGAAAATGCTTACACGTGGAACTCAGATTACCCTGTTTCTAAGAGTATGTTGCTATGTTCATCTGAGATGTCATGAAATGTTTTTTTTATAGCAACCTTGCATTAATATGTCTTCTATAGCCTGATGATAAGTACGAGTTTGCGGACCCTTCAAGGATTCAAGGCTTAGTAAAAAATTACTCTCAGTTTGTGTCTTTCCCCATATACACATGGCAGGAGAAATCAAGAACTGTTGAGGTAGGGTCTTGACAAAGCTCTTGCTTATTCTCTTGACTATACAAGTAGTTTTGATCTATGAATGTATTGATCTAATCGCCCCTTGATTGTCAGGTTGAAGAGGATGAAGAGCCGAAAGAAGTTGAAGAGGCAACGAAGGTTAGTTTTTTCTGAATGAATCCAGGACCCCTAGTTTTCTTATGTTTGTAGAATCTTTCTTCTTTTGCAACTGATTAGGCATACTTTGACATATAGGGTGAGAAAAAGAAGACTATTACAGAAAAATATTGGGATTGGGAACTAGCCAATGAGACAAAACCCATATGGGTAAGTCTGGAGTTACAATTGCCTGTTTGTTTCATACTTAGAACATCACCCTTCTGGTACTTGTGATCACTCTGAAGGGAGTAAGGGCTAATGAAGAGAACGGATAGTTGATTTCTATTCCCTCTATGCAGATGAGAAATCCAAAGGAGATTGAGAACACCGAATACAATGAGTTCTATAAGAAGACATTCAATGAGTTTTTGGACCCTCTTGCCCACACTCACTTCACAACTGAGGTATGCGAATTCATTAAATAACTTTGTGAAACACTTACATTCACACACATTGTGTATAACCAATAACTTGATCTTTTCTATTAACAGGGTGAGGTGGAATTCAGGAGTGTTCTTTATGTTCCAGGCATGGCGCCTCTTAGTAATGAGGAGATAATGAACCCCAAGACCAAAAATATCCGGCTATATGTTAAAAGAGTATTCATCTCTGATGACTTTGATGGTGAACTGGTACGCTATCTTGCAACACTAATAAGATAGTGTTATTATTTTCTACTATCCATTGACTGGGATGGAATGAGTTATTGATTTCAGTGTGCATATTGCAGTTTCCAAGATACTTGAGCTTTGTGAAAGGTGTGGTGGATTCAAATGACCTTCCCCTCAATGTTTCTCGGGAGATTCTTCAAG
This sequence comes from Zea luxurians, assembly GCA_029449295.1. Taxonomy (NCBI): domain Eukaryota; kingdom Viridiplantae; phylum Streptophyta; class Magnoliopsida; order Poales; family Poaceae; genus Zea; species Zea luxurians. Next base: position 26,596,931 of record JAOPSE010000011.1, on the reverse strand, counting down.
AAAGTCGAATTGTAAGTAACGGCTGAAACACCTGTCAGTTTTTCCTCTCCAGTGAAATTGTTCTTCTTACTGTGGATATATTAGAGATAATCTTATGTTCTTTTTTGGTTCAGGTAAGAATTATGCGCAAGCGACTTGTCAGAAAGACCTTTGATATGATTGAAGAGATTGCGGAAAAGGAAGATAAGGAGGTACAGCTGAACCTTTAGTTTGCTCGTAATTATTTTGTTTACTTATATTGATGTTCTTTAATTTGTTATGTAGGACTATAAGAAGTTTTGGGAGAGCTTTGGCAAGTTTATCAAGCTTGGTTGCATTGAGGACACAGGGAATCACAAGCGCCTTGCTCCATTGCTGCGCTTCCACTCTTCTAAAAACGAGGGAGATTTGATAAGTCTTGATCAATATGTAGAGAGCATGCCTGAAAGTCAAAAGGCAATCTACTACATCGCTACAGATAGTCTCCAGAGTGCAAAGACTGCTCCTTTCCTGGAAAAGCTGGTCCAGAAAGATATTGAAGTATGTACTTGACATAGACACAATTGATTTCTTTTCAGTTTTCATGCTTTGGCTCACGGTACTGCTTGTTTTTTTTTATATATTTAGGTTCTCTACCTTATTGAGCCAATAGATGAGGTTGCCATTCAGAACTTGCAGACCTACAAAGAGAAGAAATTTGTGGATATCAGCAAAGAGGATCTGGAATTGGGTGAGAAAATGCTTATGCTTTCTCAGAGTGGTTATCACTGTTTGATTACTTACGTCAGTCGCATTGAATAGAGGATATCTTCATTTATTGTCGCAGGTGATGAAGAAGAAGAGACTAAAGAAACCAAACAGGAGTTCACTCTCCTATGTGATTGGGTTAAACAACAGCTTGGCGACAAGGTTGCGAAGGTCCAAATATCAAAGCGTTTAAGTTCATCTCCATGTGTTCTCGTATCTGGCAAGTTCGGTTGGTCCGCCAATATGGAAAGGTATGTTTGTTGTTAAGCCATCACTTTGTTTAGTCATTATCTGTATCTTCATATGTATTTCTTAATACTCGACAGGCTCATGAAGGCTCAAACACTTGGTGACACATCAAGTTTGGAATTCATGAGGGGAAGAAGGATCTTCGAAATCAACCCCGACCACCCAATTATCAAGGATTTGAGCGTAAGGCCATTACTCCTGATGAGTCACCTGCCAAGCAGTCGCCAACACTTAATTTGCTTGAGCTATATGAAATAACTAATCCGGATGAGAAATTATTGTTGGCAGGCTGCTTGCAAAAATGAGCCCGAAAGCACAGAAGCCAGGAGGGCTGTTGAGCTCCTATACGAGGCTGCTTTAATCTCGAGTGGATATACTGTAAGTACAATGGGATGAGTTTCCGGGGGTTTTTTGGGTCTTGGTGAAAAATCAGTTACTAAAATGTTGGAATGTCCGTCATAATTTCCAGCCGGAGAGTCCAGCGGAGTTGGGTGGCAAGATCTATGAGATGATGGCGATTGCCCTCGGCGGGCGATGGGGAAGGTCCGACATGGAGGAGGCCGAAGCGTCGACGGGTGAGGCCAGCGCAGAGGCAGACTCATCTGAAGGCACCGTAGCAGAGGTGATTGAGCCCTCGGAAGTTAGACCCGAGAGCGATCCGTGGAGGGACCAGTGAGTTCTCCCACGGGCATCCTTTGTTAGAACTCCATATTTAGCAGTGCCGGGGATAAAAAACTAAGCCATGGGCAAGAACATATTTGGTCACAGTTGCTTCTATATGGGTTCTTGCCGTGGCAATTTTTTGTAGGCTTAGACTTTGCCGGCCACTAAAATCTTATTGAGGAGGTAGTGGCCTTAGAAAAGAATAATAAAGCACGAAGACTGATGATTACATAGCAAAATTGTGATGTCCCTCTCAATAATATTTATAATGAAAAGAACTTATTTCTGCAAGCAGCTGTTTCCTCCCCACTTTATATACGTACGTAGTTGTTAATGTCAGACTGCCTCTTTAGATCAGATCAGATCAACAGTGTGCTGTGGGTTACTTGGCTTTATTTTAGGATTTAGCTAGAATACCCATTGTGAAATGGAATATATTACAGACAGATGCATAAAGTTTTTAAGAGGCATCTGCTGGAGGCTAAAGTCTGTTAGCATATTTATTCTTGCTTACAAATGCATAGTTGCTGTAAAGTCCTATTCTGAAACACCTGCCTAATCCGTCTCTCACATATATTAGTGCACAGGTAGGGCAAGTAGAGACGCTGGTATTCTGCTATGCAAACCTGAGAGATTTTGCGCACAGTTTTACGTCCTCCTTTGGGTTCTGCACTGTCCGCTTGACTTTAGTCTTAGATTACAATATCGGTTTCTATTCTATGGATTACAATACAATTGTAGCAGTCCAAACAGGCAACAATGTGTCTCTACTTTTTTATTAGAATGGATTTAGTGACCATGTCACGATGACTTGAAAAGCGCCACAGGATCCTCAGTGAGACTGCAGCTACGGCTGTTTCATATTTTGCTAGTTCATGCTCCAGTGTTGTGCAGCAACAGCTGCATCAGCAACCCTGCAAAAGGTGCAGCCGAGGAAAGTCTGCACATCCACAGAGACACATCAACTAATGCCGCTTTTTGGCCAACCCTAAACACATTTGGAGCTTCACGTGAAGTCCAACAAAATTTCATACCAGGGGAGCATGTGGATTGTGACCACACACCTCCCTCATCCACCAATGTCAACAGTGGGTTCATTCTTTTCCTAACGCCCCTGTGTGGCAAAGTCATCACCAAGGGGATTAGTACAACGACTAAAAAATTCAAATCCTGCACGTGCTAGTTTTTATTTTTTGTGTGGCAGTCAATATTGGTACTAGGGCTGGACTAAATACTCGTCGGCTCGTTTAATTTCTTTCACGAGCTGAGCTGACATCCCAGCTCGTTGTTAAATAGCCAGCTCGCGAGCTCAACGAGTTATCATATTTCAGCAGAACAAAACTATAAGCTTATTATATGTATGTGTGGTGCCAATGTCCTATGAATTAAACTAATGGTTGATGAACTGTGTCTATGTTAAATTGGTCTATGCGACTGACTATGTGTCTATGGATTAAACTGATGAACATGTGTGTGAATTATGAACTAATGAGTTGTGTTAATTTGACGTTGCATTATGTGGTATGTGAAACTATTATGAGTATAATTATTATTTTTTCTATTGTTAAATTGGTTTGAAATTAACTAGAAATTAATTATTATATGTATATTATTTTTTAGTTGTGGCTTGTTAGCTAAACAAGCCGAGCTAACTCGGACGAGCTAAGCCGAGCTAGCTTGATATCTAACCCTAATTGATACATATCATGAACAGGTCTAGACCACTAAACCAAAAGTCAGCTTACCTCAAAAAAATGAGGGATAGTTTAGTAAAAAACTTTACTTTCTACTTTCTAAGAGCAAATCTGAAAGTATGTTAAAAAGTTTCTCCCAAAAAATGATTATTGGGGTAGGCTAAAGATTTTTATAGATGTTCTTAACGTGTATACTCCAACAGCTCCTTTAAACAAGTACCAAAAACTTAACCAAATCTAAAAAAACATCTCCATTTAGCCTTGTTGGGTGCCGGTTTAGACTGGCCGTAGCGCTTGCGCTACCGTGCCCCCTCCCCTTACGTAGGGGGCCTCTAAGCCCGCAGCGCGCTACCGTGCCCCCTCCCCTTACGTAGGGGGCCTCTAAGCCCGCAGCGGCTGACGCTAAAGAGCCCCCTATGCGCTGCAGCCGTAGGGGAGGGCGCGCACGTCCCTAGATCAAGGGGAGAACTGTAGCGCCCCTTGCACAATGCTCCCCTATTTAATAGTTGACAAAAAATAGTAATAAAAGATAAATAGTGTTAGATAATGATATTTTATAGTTGTAGTGAGATATAAGGGGATAATATAGAGGGAACTGCTGCGGGATATGAAAAAATAGGGAGTGAAATGTTGATGATGTGACGCAAAAAGTGTTATAGAAGGAAAAATTTAGGAAGAACCACTGTGGATAGCCTTATAGGCTTCGTGTATGACTTTGTACATGGCCTATTACATTGTACTTCAGTACGCCGGACATAAAAATCAAGTAGCCTAGATATATACGCAAGGATGGATGGATTGGGGAGGGATCAAGTACTTGGAAATATAAGGGAGGGAAGAAGCCAGATCTGGGACGCGAATTTTTTAGGAGAAGAATGATGGAACTTTTAGAGTAAGGAAAATCAATTTTCTTTTCTAATATCTGTTTTGGGGTTGATTTATTTTTTTTAGAGTTGTTCTAAGGTCTAGTTAGAGTAGAAAGCAATTTGTCAACGTTCGAAAAAGGTGGCTGCCGCATAGATGGTATAGAAAGCTATCGTGAAGCTCACCTATTGGAACCACTAGCTTCTGAGGACCCATACTCCGAGGACCTTCCCTGCCAGGTGCAAACCGAGTAAAATTTGATATCAAGCCACCTTGAAGAAATAAACTACAAAATCCGATAAGGAGCCACTAGGGAACTCGAGAATCGAGATGCATTGGGTCTTATAGCACTCTAAGTTTATGCTCAGCAGAGCGCGTATAAAGTACTATTTATATTTTAGACTATATGTTGTAGTTTAAAATAAAAGATATAATGTGAAGTGAGATAGAAAGAATGTTGAAAATAGCCTAAGACTCGAAGCCACACTAGTGCTGGTCAGAATCTCTACAACTATTAAGAGTGGAGCGTAGACTGCCCTGCTACCGCGCGCCCAGCCCCCGCGAAAATCGCTGCTACCGCGCGCCCAGCCCCCGCGAAAATCGCCGCAACCGAACGCCCGCCGCCGCCGCGAAACCTCGCCGCCTACCATACGCCCACCCGCGCCCAACCGAGCACCGAAAACCCCGCCGCCGTGAAACCTCGCCGCCCACCCGCGCCCAACCGAGCACCGGAAACCCCGCCAGCCGCTAACAACCTCCTCCGACATACGGCAGATGCGGCGGGAGGTTGGGCCCTCTACTTCAAGGCGTGCGACCTGCCGAGAACAGCCTGCCTCCTCTGTCGCCATCGCCCAAGGAGGAGCTGATGTAGGAGGAGCAAATACCGCTGCAGACGGAGAAGAAGGAGGAGATCATGCCGTCGCCGCCAGTGAAAGCCGCCCAAGGAGAATCGGTTTCACGGTGAGCCTGTTCAGTGCAATCCATGGGTACTGTCACTAGAAAGCCGCCCAAGGAAGCTTATCGTCGCATCGCAGCAACAAAGTCACAGGGTCCCATATACCAAATCTATTTCCAAACCCCCAAGGCCAAGATCCATCTCTCAATCTAGCCAACCTTACCGTCTGATGCGCGCGAGGTGCTCTGCGGGAATCTGGGATCGAGGCTGCGACATCAGGCCACACAGCTGCCATGGCGATTTATGGTGGTTCTCCGGTTTGAGCGATGCTGACGCGGTGGTTCTTCAATTTGGGTGATGAGATGCTAATTGATGCCTCTGCGGATGGTTTGGATGTGCCCGTGTAGGTATCTTGCGTGACTCGATGCACAAGCTCTGGCCACCCGTGGAAAGCAGAAGACTTGGAGGAAGAAGCGAAAGTAATGATTGTTTCTCTTCCCTATGTTTTTGTCATTTGGATTCATTTAGCTTTGCTTTTATTCTGTAGTTTATGGTGCTTCTTGATTAGATCACCGGTCCTACGGTTGTTAACTTTTTATGCCGACTCATTGTGGATCTTGTAGTGGTTCCGACGGTATTAATTGGTCTGAGTTATATCAAGGAAAGTTTTTCTCTCTCTCGACGTAGGGGTGTTTGGTTTCTAGAAATTAATTTTTAGTCTCTCCATTTTATTCTATTTTACTGCTTAAATTACTAAATACGGAAACTGATACTCTGTTTTAGTTTCCGTATTTAGCATTTAGGGACTAAAATGGAATAATATTGATGGACTAAAAATTAGTCCCTAAAAACCAAACACCCCCGTAATTAGGCAACCTTCAGTGATTAATGCTTTTTTGCATTTAATCATGAGATTGCTGATTATTGCCTAATAAAAAATTATTTGACTGTTAAAATTGTTTACCATGATTCTTCCAATGAAATGCCAGAGCCTTGACACCATATAAGTAATTGTATTTGTTCGTCGATTCCATGTACTTTTTAATTTTCTTGAAGCCAACCCGCCAACCTCACTACCAGCTTCTAGGAATTAGTCAGTGGGATGTCAGATTTTTGGTGTGAAACTTCTTTATTGGATTCAAGTTATGTTGCAGATCTACAGAAAGGGTGAGGATAGTTGTGCGAGACTTCTTTATGTGTAAATTATCTTGGAGGTACATCTTTATGTGTAAATTATCCTGGAGGTACAGGATGGAGGTGGCATTATGAGTAGAACCATCACATATCTATACTACTTATTAAGGCTACAAGGGTAGCCTCTCTTGTGTTCTGCCTTCCGACGATCTCAACCGTCTGTTCTCTCCCGCCTCCGTTTTGGTCGTCCGTCGGATGCTGCCCACACGCTCGCGTGCGTCTCCCTGCTCGTCGCCCACCACACTCTTGTCCACGCGAGCAACCCCTGCAACCCATCGATCTGGACGGTTGTATCGCCCACGCTTCTGCCCGCCTCCCCCCACACCCAATCCCCAACCTCCCCCTGCCTCCCTCGACCTCGCTCCCGAACGGCTCGCCCCGCATCTACCGCGTGCCAGCCACCCTCGCTCCCATTTAGTCCGTCTCCCCCCTCTCTCCATCTAAAGCCTACGTGTCGCCGCCCCGCCACCGGGCGCGCCCTCGTTCTCCTACCTGGTCGTGTTCTCCAATTGCCCGCTCGTCGCCGCGGTGCTCACCTTCTCCATCGCGCAATCCATCAAGGTCCTCACGACCTGGTACGCCCTCTCCCCCCTCTCTATCTCCACACAATGCCCAGATCTGAGCTCCCTCCCTGACGGGATCTGTATCTGCCCACCCCTCCTCCGCGCGCGCGACTGACGTGCAGGTATAAGGAGAACCGGTGGGATGCGAAGCAGCTGGTGGGCTCCGGCGAGATGCCGTCCTCGCACTCGGCCACCATCACAGCGCTCACCGTCGCCGTCGGCCTGTAAGAGGGGTTCACCAGCTCGCTGTTCGCCACCGCCGTCGTCTTCGCCTCCGTGGTTGGTTCACCTCCTCGCTCCACCTCTCCCTTTTGACACCAAAAAACGTGCTGACCATCTTTGGCAGGCGGTGGATCTGATAGGCAGCCTTATCATTTTGGGACGCGTTGTGGTGATCTGGGGGGAGGCAAATGAGTGTCCTTTGCACTTCAAAACTCCTGCTTGATGGAATTGCTTCCTTAGGTTACCTCACTTAGCTTCAAGTATGGGCCTCAGTCGTGGAAGGTACATTCCTGCCGTGTAGATTGTAGACAGAAGTACAAGTACTGTGTACATACGAGGACAGGACTTTATGATATTGATGGGAGTTGAGTACACTGTAGGACATTAGTGTCAGCTTGTTGCTGAAGTTTCAGACTTCCAGTTGATATATACAGAACGATAAATGCGGCTGGGGTTATGGTGGAAATCTGATAGCCAAGATCTACTGCCTGACCATATGAGGATGAAACCTGCAGAACAAAGGATTAATGCAAAATGATGGCATACAGTGCCATAGCACTTAGGCATGTGTGATGTGCTTTAATTCCAACAGTCCATCCCTACTTGCCCCATGTTTTATTTTTTTGGTATCTCAGAAATACTGATTAGTTATTGTGGCTTTTTTCATCACCTTTTTTTTCAGAAACACAACTTCTGCACCCCGGTTTCACTGCATGCATTGCTTATCAAAATACAGACTTAACTGTTTCTTGTGACACTTTGCAGGTGATGTATGATGCCTTTGGTGTTATGCTACATGTAGGGAAGCAAGCAGAGGTATGACAAGCTTTCTATGTTGCAGCCACTGACAGGCAAAATAACGAAGTTGTGACCCAAATAAGAAAATGGTAAAGCGAGTTCCCTTTTCGAATCATGTGAACATCTTTCTAAGTGGCAAATAATGACCCGTTGCAACACACGGGCATACACCTAGTAATCTAATAAGTCTCCAAAGTTCCTGATGTCATCGAACAATCATAAGCATTTTACTCGAGGGCCCTTCGTTCCTGATGCTTAGGATAGTGCAGGAATCAAACAACACTTAGACGCTTAGGACTTCTACAATGGCGCCCTCTATCTCTCCCTCACCCCACGTATGCTTTATTTGAATACTTTAGTATTTGCGTCAATACATATAGATTGAGTCAATACATATAGATTGAGGTGGATTGACGTGTAAGTTGTTTAACTTACACACCAATCCATCTCAATCCATATGTATTGAGTTAAATACTAGAGTATCCAAATAAAGTCGTAGGAGGGTTTGGAGGTAAAATTGCCTTCCAATGGCTTCCCCTAAAGCGCCCTCCTTATGTGTAGAGAAAAAACTCCTGCATATATGGAGGAAGCTCTAACCTCTCCTATACGTTAATTACATTATTTCTTTATAATATTAATATTTTAAGCTATGTAAGGTAATAACAATGTGTATTATAGTAGTATAAATAGTTTATAATTTTTTAAATCTTAAAAAACCGATAAAAATGTTAAATAACCGAGTTATATTGTATATGGAAGCTTGATAGAGTGAATGGTTGAAAACGCTATGTATGTAGGAAAAGTATTTTTTAGAGAGATGTAGTAAAATATATGAAAAGTATAGATATATGGAGAAATATGGGGGAGAATAGTTGGATATGGCCTTAGGCCCTCAGGTCTCTACTCTCTAGGATTCCAGCCTAGGTGCCTAGCGCCTAGTATGATAGAATATTTGAAAAATTATAGGGCCAGGAGGTCTCTGGTAATTTATAAAGAACTTATGGACTAAGGTAGAAAATGAACTTATGGACTAAGGTAATTTATAAAGAATTAGAATTCGTATTCCATGTCGAGTGCTTAAGCTTGTAACATGATACAATATTTTTTCACCATATAATATAAATGAATTGGTTGACCCCCTTATATCGTAATCCTAGCTCTGCCCTTGTGCATAGGAGTAATCGGATTGGACTCGCCGCCACCATGCCAATGCAAATGGGCATCACACCATCTGTGTACGTGTTATGGTCGCTAGATTGGTGAGGGATTGGAGCCACTGGTGGAGGCAGCGCGGAACAGTACCTGTCAATGAACAGTAGATGCGTAGAGGGGATTAGAGAGGGGGGATCGATGCGGCGGGGGCCTCTGCCCACGACTGAGCAAGAGGAGGGTTTCTCCCTTCTAATTCTTGCCTACTTCTCATCCATTGATTACATAAATAGGTCAGCTGGCCGGCTGGCCGCCCCTGTCTAGCTACAGATCCTTATGTCCTTAAAACTCTTCTAAAAACTCACCTTCCTAGATAATATTAACTGATTGAAAGTCGCCTAGAGGGGGGTGAATAGACGAAACCTGAAAATTATAAACTTCGAACACGAACTTCACCCGGGGTTAGGATTAGAAACAAGTAATACAAAATCGGAGTGTGGAAGAGAGTTCTTCTTGCTATGAGTTGCTCAATCAATATGGATAACTTTGGGAGCAAATAAAAAGATTGTGAGCAAGAGAACTTAGAGAGGGGAGATGAAGAATCAAATTGTAGGATAATGATCAACACAAATGAACACAATGATTTGTTTCCCGAGGTTCAGTTCTGAAGAACTTATTCCCTATTGAGGAGGCCACAAAGGCCGGGTCTTTTTCAACTCTTTCCCTCTCTCAATTGATCACTTAGTCTGGTTGAGTGTTTATCCTTAATCTCGAGGATCACTAAGACCCCACAAGGACAACCACACACTTAGGTGTCTCTTGCTAGCTTTACAAGTCACTGGAGAGTTTAGAAGGAGATGAAGGAAGCACGATTAAGAAAACCAAGCAACAAGAGCAACAAATGAAACACGGATCACACTATCTCAAGTCACTAATCACTAATGATCACTAGTCACAATTATGACACTTAGAGAGGTTTGGAAGCTTTGAATGTGTCTTGGAATGAATTGCTTGCTCTTGTATTGAATGTGAAGGAGTGGAATGCTTGGGTGAAATGAATGGAGGTGGTTGGGGTTGTATTTATAGCCACCAACCACTTCCTAGCCGTTGCCCTTGTTCTGCCAACCGCAGAAGGTCTGTGCCTCTAGTCCGGAGGTCCGTGCCTGCACATCAACGGCTGAAATCGCAACGGTCAGCAGTAACGGCTATATAAATGGTTACAAGTGCATTAAATGCGTCATCATATGTCAGATAAAGTAGCCGCGGATGGTCCGGCTGTGCACCCCGGACGGTCCGCGAGGACGCTAAAAATGCATTTTACCGAACCCGTCACCTTCGGGGTTTCCTGGTTTTTCAACGACCGGACGGTCCGCGCCTGAGGTCGGACGGTCCGAGCTTAGTCCCGGACGGTGCTCTCTTTTCCTTCAGATAGTCCGCAGTGTAAACACGTGATTTGCATAGTTCCTGTCCGAGGCTCTCCCTGGTGTCACGGACTGTCACACCCAGTTTTAGAAGGCAAACCGAATGCGAACCATGTACGTGCCAGGATCAGCAATTCACGTACACAGCAGTTACATAACATGGACATCATCACACAGTGCTCAAATAGTATTAAAAAGGGAAATAGTAGTCAATTACATCATATGTCTGAGACATCCACATAGTCTTTACAATAAATCAAAGTGCGGAAAAGAAACGTAGATAAACGCGGCCTTCACAGGCAGCCGACTGGGGGTTACCGCTAACCCACACCTAGAACTCGTCGTAGTCTTGGAACTCCTGGAAGTCTCCTTCCACGGCTTCATCTTCTCCTGAGTAGTGGTTGCAATGCGGACAACCTAGGAAGGGGGGGGGGTTTGGTGTGTAGAGCAAGGGTGAGTACACATCAATATACTCAGCAAGTGTCATGTTTGGTTGTAGTGGACTAGCTTTATGTGGGGGTAAGTCAAGCAGTTGCTTTTAGTTGGTCAGATTATTATTACTAGTAGAAAAAGCCAAGTTTTAGAGTTAACCCACGTTATTAACCCAAATGTACTCCATCCCAAACGGAAAGAGTACCACTTACCATTACCATAGTCATAACCAAAACCATCATCCTCGTCACCACATGTAAACTAACCATCTCTGATCAAGTATCTCTAATCAATGGAGCTCCCTTGGCCACTCATAACCGCGAGCACGGCTGATATATCAGTTTCATAACACTCTGCAGAGGTTGCGCACTTTACCCATGAGCCGTGATTCCCTTTTTGCCTCGGGTTGTACGGACCCTTGAACACTCCCAAGGTGAGTAGGCAGGGTCTCACTACGTAGCCTTTACAAAGATTCCCCGGGGCTGTAGCCGCCCGTTAGGTTTCCTAAATGTATCGCACTCCTCCCCAAGGGACAATTAAACCTTCGCAGAGCGAGCCGCATACACCGAGCCCCATTGACGGCACGACGGCTAAGCAAACTACACCCCGGATCCTCTAATTATTCAGCTAAGGGCACCCCATTCCACCCTCATGGTTGCACTGTTTTCCCGGGCGGTCATCCAACGAACAGGTCCTTACGGAGAGGCACTCGAGAAACCGCTCGAGCCCCCTTAAAGACCACAAGCATAACATCATAATAAGAGAAGGGAAAACAACGTATCACTGATAATTCTCATCATGTTCATTGATTAGAGTTGAGCAATAGCATAAGATTAAGCAATAATAATCCAACCCAAATAGGTAAACAAGGACATGGATAACAAAAGCTAGTCAATCTTTAGGTATAAATGTGTAATGCGGGAGGTGAATTAAAGTATGTATAGGACAGAGATAGGTCAAGGGACACTTGCCTCCACCAACCGACTGGTGCTCAGGGGCTTCTCCTGCGAGTTCTTCGGGTTCCTCGACCAAATCGTTCTCTATGCGAGTGCAAACATGCATACATCCATCCATTCAAATTAGGAAACAAACAGTACACCATACAAGAGAACAAGTAGATTAAACATGCATAGAATATGACATACGATATTGCATTAACCATGGTTAGAAAGGGACGGGGGAAGGTCTCGCAGGGGTTAAAGCTATACTCGAAGCGTGTTACGGGTAGATGCATAACTAAGCGCTACGTGACTTAATCCCATCGAGTTACACTAACAAGTATTAGCCACATGCACTAATATAATTATAACTATTTTCAATTGATCAACATTAAATGAGATCCAAGATTAGCTACATCAAATAATTAACTTAACCAATTTCTAAATTGAGTTCCGATTATTGATATGAACAACGTGATTAGCGCGCATAGAATACACAGGGGGGTAGACGGGCACGTCTAGGGGTAGACAAGCGCGCCGAGGGCACGGTGAGCCGTGCCAAAGCACCACGCGCACCACATGAGTACGCGCGCGCAAAGCCGCGCTGACGCGTCGCGAACGGGTCGCGCACATGCCGGAGTCGAACGCGCGGGCCGCACGCTGGCCGAGCTCGAGGCCGCGTACCACAGGCACGCCGGACCGAGCTCAAGGCCGCGCCGGGGCACGCAAGGCGAGCGCGCGCACGCCGGGCGCTATGGACAGGGGCGGACGCGCCACACCGCGCCACGGCGGCCGCTGCGCGGGAGGGCCGAACGGGGCGGGGAGCTGCGTCGCGGGCGAGGCCACGCGAGCACGCCGCGTCGAGGCCGCACGCCACTGCCGTGACGAGGACAGGGCGCGAGGGCGGCCGAGCCGGATTTGGGCTGCGCGCAGCGGCGGGCGAGGTTGGGCCGGGGAGGGGGAATGCCAGGGCCGGGCGCAGGGGACTCGAGCGCGCCGCGCAGGGAGGGGTTGGGGCGGGGTGGACGTCGACCGAGCGGGCCGGGGCGGGGCCACACGGGCACGCCGCCGCGCCGGGCAGGGGAGGGAGGGGGTCGAGGCGAGGTGGGGCGCCGGGGTCGCGGGTCGCGCCGGGCAGGCGGGCGCGAGCGCCATGGCCGGCGAGCCGGGCCGCGCCGAGGTCGGGACGGGGCTGAGGCCGGGCGAGCGCGCCACCGCGCCGAGGGCGCCGGGGCCAGGACCGCGCGCCGCGCCACGGGGAGGGAGGGAGCCGGGGCGGGGTGGGGCGCCACGGCCGCGCCATGGCCGGCCGCGCCGAGCCGGACGGGGCCACCGCGCCGGGGAGGGAAGGAGGGGAGGGGCGAGGCGAAGAGGAGGGAGGGGGGGTTTACCACGAGGGGCGAGGCCGACGTCGAGGGGGCGGTTCCGGTCGGCGGCGGGGTGGGGAGGGAGAGGGAAACGAGCTGCACGGGGAAGAAGACGTGCGTGAGGGGGGGGGGGGTAGAGAGGAGAGAGAGAAAAAGGGGGGAGGCGGTTTTGGGGAAGAGGGCGGCTGACAAGCGGGCCCCACCGAGAGGGGGGGTGGCAGCGGCGGCTCAACCGCCCGCGCTGAGCGCGCGCGAGGGGGCGGGGGGGGGGGGGGGGGGACGGCTGGGCCGCCAGGTGGGCCCAAAGCGGGGGAAGGGGGCGGCTAGGCCACCGAGCCGGCCCACGAAGGGAGGGGGCGGCCGACGCGACTGGGCCGCAGTGGGGGGGGGGGAAGGGGAGGGGCGGTTGGGCCGCGCGAGGGAGAGGGGGGGGGGGGCGGCTGGGCCAAAAGGGGGAGGAGAGGGAGGGGAGAGAAAAGAAAAGGATTTTCTTTTTCTAATATCTATTTTTCTATATGAATGCTTTCACACTTTCAAACAATCAAAAAATGCATGGTTCAGCATGGTGCAACAAATCAAAGAAAATAACTCTAGGGTTTACTATTATCACATAACTTAAAGTTTTGAAGACGGGTGAGGTTTTAGCGAAAAGAAATGGGAAAGAGGGGTAACGCCCGAATTTAGCGAGCGATAGAGAAAGAAAAAGAAAAAAAATCAACTCGATATTCGGGGCGTTACAAACCTACCCCCTTAAAAGAATCTCGCCCTCGAGATTCAGGGTTGGCTAGCAAAGAGCTCAGGGTATTTGGCCATCAGAACATCTTCACGCTCCCAGGTTGCTTCTTCCTCTGAATGATGATTCCATCTGACTTTGCACATTCTGATGGTCTTCCTTCGGGTGACTCTGTCTGCGGTCTCAAGGATTTGCGTTGGCTTCTCGACGTAGGTCAAGTCCTCCTGGACTTCAAGACCTTCAACTGGCAATTGCTCCTCTGGCACCCGCAAGCACTTCTTCAACTGAGACACGTGAAAGACGTCATGCACAGCAGATAAATTTTCTGGTAGGCTGAGCTGATAGGCCACTTCTCATGCCTTGCGAGAATTTGGTACGGACCGAATGTAGCAGGGTGCTAGCTTGCCTTTGACTCCGAACCTTCTGGCTCCTCTGATCGGTGACACTTTCAGATAGACAAAGTCTCCGACTTCGAAACTTAGCTCTCTTCTTCTTGTATCTGCATAGCTTTGCTGCCTTGATTGCGCTATCTTCAGATTCTCTCGGACCATCTTGATGTTCTCTTCAGCTTCAAGCAGAATGTCTAGCCCGAACACTTGCTTTTCTCCAGGCTGATCCCATTGCAACGGAGTTCTACAACTCCTCCCATAAAGCGCCTGAAATGGTGACATCTTCAAGCTAGCCTGGTAACTGTTGTTATAGGAGAACTCTGCATAAGGCAATCTCTTGTCCCATCCGGACTGATCTTGCAACGCACAGGCTCTCAACATGTCTTCAAGGATTTGATTGGTCCTTTCGGTCTGACCATCTGTCTGCGGATGGTAGGCTGAACTGAAATTCAGATGTGTACCCAAGGCTTCATGCAACTGCTGCCAGAAATGAGAGGTGAACTGCGTTCCTCTGTCTGACACTATCTTCTTTGGCACAACATGAAGACAAACGATCCGAGACATGTACAATTCTGCCAATACTGCACTGCTGTAGTTGGTCTTGACAGGTATGAAGTGGGCTGACTTGGTCAAGCGGTCCACCACTACCCAAATGGAATCGTAGCCGGCTCGAGTGCGAGGCAATCCGACTATGAAATCCATACCGATTTCATCCCATTTCCACTGAGGAATTTGCAACGGTTGCAACAATCCAGCTGGTCTCTGGTGCTCTGCCTTGATCCGCCGACAACTATCACACATAGCCACATGCTCCGCGATTTCCCTCTTCATTCCGTACCACCAGAATTTCTTCTTCAGATCCTGATACATCTTCTCACTATCAGGGTGAATCGAATAGGCTGTCTCATGAGCTTCCTTGAGGATCAACTCCCGAATAGATTGGACATTGGGAACACACAAGCGGTCTTTGAACCATATCACACCTTCTACGTCTTCCCGAAAATCTTTGCCTCTGCCATCTAGAATCAGTCGCCGGATCTCACTGATCTTCTCATCATTCTTCTGCGCTTCTTTGATTTCCCGCTCCAAGGTAGGTTCCAACTCAATTGTAACCCCCTCGCGTGTTGTTCAGAAATCCGAGACTCAACTTATCAAACTCTTTGGCCAACTCATAAGGCATCGGACGAGCGACCATCAGATTGACCTGACTCTTCCTGCTCAAAGCATCTGCCACTACGTTCGCTTTGCCTGGATGGTAGTGAATCTCCAACTCATAGTCCTTGATCAACTCTAATCATCTTCTTTGCCTCATATTCAGCTCTGACTGAGTGAATATGTACTTCAGACTCTTGTGGTCCGTGTAAACATCACATTTCTGTCCATACAGATAGTGCCTCCATGTCTTCAATGCGTGAACCACTGCTGCCAACTCTAGGTCATGGATTGGGTAATTCTTCTCATGAACTTTCAGCTGTCGGGAAGAGTAAGCCACAACTCTTCCCTCTTGCATCAACACGCATCCCAAACCGGTGTAACAAGCATCGCAATACACCGAGAAGGGCTTGTGCACATCAGGCAAGACTAAGACAGGCGTAGTAGTCAACTTCTCTTTTAGCGCTTCGAGGCCTCTTGACATTTTTGGGTCCACTTGAACTCAACCTTGTTGCCTAGCAACGCTGTCATTGGTTTTGCAATTTTCAAAAACCCTTCGATGAATCGCCGATAATATCCGGCCATTCCAATGAAGCTCTTGATCCCTCGAGCATCGGTTGGCACTTTCCAGTTCAGAATGTCTGCCACTTTCTTCGGATCCACAGCCAATCCTTCTTTGTTGATTATGTGACCCAAGAACAGAACTTCACTGATCCAGAACTCACACTTGCTCAACTTTGCATACAACTAGTGCTCTCGCAATCTCTGCAATACCATCCTCAAATGACTTGCATGCTCTTCTTCGCTTTAAGAATAAATCAGAATGTCATCGATGAATACCACCACAAACTTGTCAAGATAATCCATGAATACACTGTTCATCAAGTTCATGAAGAAGGCCGGTGCATTGGTTAGACCGAAAGACATCACTGTGAACTCATACAACCCATACTTGGTAATGAATGCTGTCTTCGGAATGTCTGAAGGTCGGATCCGGAGCTGATGATAACCTGACCTCAGATCTATCTTGGAGAACACATTGGCTCCTCTCAACTGGTCGAACAGATCTTCTATTCTGGGCAAGGGGTACTTGTTCTTGATCATGACCTCATTCAGAGCTCGATAATCGATACACATCCTTTTGGTGCCATCTTTCTTTTCCACAAATAGGACAGGGGCGGCCCAAGGCGAGGTGCTTGGCCGGATGTAGCCTTTCTCTGACAACTCGTCGATCTGCTTCTTAAGCTCCACCAACTCTGGTCCAGATATTCTGTAAGCTCTCTTAAAGATAGGGGCGGTTCCAGGAAGAAGCTCTATGGCAAACTCAACTTTCCGCTCTGGTGGCATACCTGGAAGGTCCTTTAGGAAACACATCTGGGAACTCGGACACAACCTTGATACTCTCAATTGGGTCTGCTTCACTGCCATCGATACCCATCTGATAACAACTTCCTTTTCGTGTCTCAGGCGGGACTAACTCGGTCACCACTTCCTCTCCTAGTGGGGACACCAACTTAATTGTCCTCTTATCACAACTGATAACTGTCTGATACTTATCTAGCCAATTCATCCCTAGGATGACATCTATTCCCTAAGTACCCATTACTATGAGGTTAGCGGGAAACGCTATCCCCCTTATTTCCACACTTACATTCAAGCAAATGCTATCGGCTCGAATTCTACCATCGGCTGAGTCAATTTGAATGGGGGTTGACATGGTAGTAATTGGAAGATTATGTGCTTCTACCCATGATGCAGTAATGAAAGAATGCGTTGCTCCAGTATCAAATAACACTTCTGCAATATGAGAGTCGACTGGGAACATACCTACTATCATGCCGAGGGTCTCCTGAACTGCTTCAGCCTTCAAGTGGTTTAGTCTCCCATGATTGTAGCGCGGCTGAGAGCGGTTGCCTGCTCTAGGCTGAGACACATTCTGCTTTGCTGGGGCATTAGGGGCCTGACTGCTGCTGGGCTGCCTTCTTTGGACATTGCATCACCCAATGGCCTTGCTCTCCACAGTGGAAACATGCCCTATTTCCAACCTGAGCTGGTGCTGTCTGACTGTTCTGCTGGTTTGCTGGGGCAGGAAGACGAGGTGCCTGCTGATTCTGCCTCTGGAACTGACCTCCTCCTGACTGATTGTTCTAGCGATTCTGATGCTGATGCTGAGGATACTGCCTTTGAAACTGCTGATGCTAGGGTGGACGCTGGCTCTGCCTAAACTGCTGAGGTTGATTGCCTGAGAAACGAGGACGATTGCTGCTTCCAGGCTGGGGTCCACTGATCTTGCGCTTATGATCCTCCATCTCCTTACGCTTCCTCTCTATCATGATTGCTCTGTCAATCAGGAGCTGGAATGTCGAGAAGGTATGATTCATCAGTTGGTACTGAAGAGGGTCAACCAAGCCTCTCAGGAAACAATACTGTCTCTTGGCGTCGGTGTTGACATCTTCAGGAGCATAGCGAGACAATTGCAGAAACCTGTCCCGGTACTCACTGACAGACGATGACCCTTGCTTGAGGGCCAGGAACTCCTCCTTCTTCACTGTCATCAGACCTGCAGGAACATGGTACTGACAAAAGCTTCCTCTAAACTCTTCCTAGGGGATGGTGTTGGGGTGGGCATGGGTAGCGAGATAAGACTCCCACCATGACTGAGCTGCTCCTCTCAACAGACGGGGACCATACAAGACTTTCTCCCTGTCATCGCACTAAGCGGTATGCAACTCCCGCTCCACAGTGTGCAGCCAGTCTTCAACATCCATAGGGTCAGAGGAGTGAGCAAACAGTTGGGGGATGACCTCTCATGAATTCAGCACGCTTGTCTCTGGGCATCTGAGGCATCTGAGGCTGAGGTGGGGCCTGCTGCTACTGCTGCTGCTGCTGAATGGTGGCCAGAGTCTGACCAATGGCTTGAACTGCCTGAGTCTGCATCAGGAACATCTGCTCGATGGACATCGGGGGCGGGGGCGGCAGATGCTGCTGTTGGGGTATCTCATCCTACGGAGCTGCCTGCTCCTGCTGAGCACGCCTTCCTCCTCTGCGCCTGTTTTCTGACATCTGCAGAATGCAATCACACATCAGAACTGATCTTGCAAATCTTGCAGCATAAGAGAAGAGTATAGAATTCTTCAACAACGCTGAACAGACGAGCATCTTCACTGATCTCCAACACAGACCAACACAACTTCTCAGATAAAGAGGAAAGTGGAATAAAAGGCTTCCCAACTAAATAGCTAACTCCATTAACATATAACAGGTAAACCAAAATGCAGGGGATACCCACATCCTGGTGACAGTCATTACAAAGATCCAAATCAAACATAGTTCATCATGACAAACATAAATGCACAGGATATAGCAAACTACCCTGTCTAACTAAGACTAACTAAGAGCGAGACTAACGCTAAGACTGAGACTAAGACTAAGAGTAAAACTTCTATATTAAGCATTGCTTACAAGACTCAACACTGACGATCTATGGTTCCAAATCTATCTTGGTCTTGCAGTCGGGATTGCCATAAGGCTGGTGCCCACGCCGAGGTGAGCGGTACGGGTGCTGAGTCCCGACGGGAGCTGGGGAACCATCATCTAGGTGACGACGTTCCGCGCGCTCAGCCCGCAGCAGGGCGATCTCAGCACGAGCCCTACTCAGCTCGTCTAGCGCATGGTCCAGCTCCGTGTTTAGCACGACGACTAGGTTGACTGTGCTGCTCAACCTAGGATTGTCCTCACCAACAGGTGAGACAATCACGCCTCCTGTGCTGCCAGATGGACGGCGGGGGTAGTACTTCAGGTTGAGACCGTCAGCTACCCCACCTGAGCACTGAGCAGTAGTGCGAAAGCGCACGCCGTGCGGCATCTTGCATGGACCGCCTCAGCTGAGTCCCGCTCAGAGATGGAATAGTGCTCTGAGCAGACCTCCGCACCCCGGAGACTGTTCTCCGGACGGCGCACCAAGCAGGTCGCCTCCCAGCGGTCCGGGTAGACCCCGCGACTATGCTGGTAGACCACACAACGATACTCGATAGACCAAGTATGCCGGTCAAGTGCCCGACGTAGCAGGGTGTCGAGCGCATCGTGGAAGTGACACCCGCGAGCAGCGTCACGAGTGATGGGTCGAGCAACCCATCCTTCCGACTCCTAGTCGGCAGAAAAGTCGGCGTCGTGGCTCGAGCTGCTGTCGCCACCTCCGTCGTCTGGGTCTCCTCCAGCAGCTACTCCAGGGACTGGGGCACCCATTGGTGGTGCAGGGGGCGCCTCCAGGGGAAGCATAGGGGAGCAGCTCCTCACTGACTCTATCTCCTGCTGGAGCGAGAAGGAAGAGCCCTGCTGCTCCTGTCGTCGACGTTCCTGCTCCTCATGCAGGCGGTGGTGCAGCCTCTCCAAATGACTGGACTGTCCGGCCACGGGACAGCGAAGCGGACGCTCCGCGAGACGAGAGGGTAAGAAGGGGATGACAGACTTCCGTGCGGTGTGCCTAAGACGAGCCATCTACAAAAGACACCGTAAGCAAAAGAGTGAGAACAGAACTAGTATGACCAGCAAATAATGAGCCATAAATAAATGAAGGATTAGAATGAAACACAGCTTTCAGCAAGGTATAATATATAGTAGAATATAGTTTTGGTTGATATGACCAACTTTTGAAGGGATACCAAAGTCAAGGCAGGGACAGAGGTCTATAATCCTTAGAACGACCATTCTACTCTAGGTTAGCGGTCCTACAGTCAACCTGGCTTTGATACCACCTATGTCACACCCGGTTTTAGAAGGCAAACTGAATGCGAACCATGTACGTGCCAGGATCAGCAATTCACGTACACAGCAGTTACATAACATGGACATCATCACACAGTGCTCAAATAGTATTAAAAAGGGAAATAGTAGTCGATTACATCATATGTCTGAGACATCCACATAGTCTTTACAATAAATCAAAGTGCGGAAAAGAAACGTAGATAAACGTGGCCTTCACAGGCAGCCGACTAGGGGTTACTGCTAACCCACACCTAGAACTCGTCGTAGTCTTGGAACTCCTGGAAGTCTCCTTCCACGGCTTCGTCTTCTCCTGAGCAGTGGTTGCAATGCGGACAACCTGGGGAAGGGGGGGGGGTTTGGTGTGTAGAGCAAGGGTGAGTACACATCAACATACTCAGCAAGTGCCCTGTTTGGCTGTAGTGGACTAGCTTTATGTGGGGGTAAGTCAAGCAGTTGCTTTTAGTTGGTCAGATTACTATTACTAGTAGAAAAAGCCAAGTTTTAGAGTTAACCCACGTTATTAACACAAATGTACTCCTTTCCAAACGGAAAGAGTACCACTTACCATTACCATAGTCATAACCAAAACCATCATCCTCGTCACCACATGTAAACCAACCATCTCTGATCAAGTATCTCTAATCAATGGAGCTCCCTTGGCCGCTCATAACCGCGAGCATGGCTGATATATCAGTTTCATAACACTCTGCAGAGGTTGCACACTTTACCCATGAGCCGTGATTCTCTTTTTGCCTCGGGTTGTACGGACCCTTGAACACTCCCAAGGTGAGTAGGCAGGGTCTCACTACGTAGCCTTTACAAAGATTCCCCGGGGCTGTAGCCGCCCGTTAGGTTTCCTAAATGTACCGTACTCCTCCTCAAGGGACAATTCAACCTTGGCAGAGCGAGCTGCATACACCGAGCCCCATTGACGGCACGACGGCTAAGCGAACTACACCCCAGATCCTCTAATTATTCATCTAAGGGCACCCCATTCCACCCTCATGGTTGCACTGTTTTCCCGGGCGGTCATCCAACGAACAGGTCCTTGCGGAGAGGCACTCGAGAAACCGCTCGAGCCCCCTTGAAGACCACAAGCATAACATCATAATAAGAGAAGGGAAAACAACGTATCACTGATAATTCTCATCATGTTCATTGATTAGAGTTGAGCAATAGCATAAGATTAAGCAATAATAA
Organism: Zea luxurians; assembly: GCA_029449295.1. Taxonomy (NCBI): domain Eukaryota; kingdom Viridiplantae; phylum Streptophyta; class Magnoliopsida; order Poales; family Poaceae; genus Zea; species Zea luxurians. Next base: position 26,575,518 of record JAOPSE010000011.1, on the reverse strand, counting down.
TCCAACCCAAATAGGTAAACAAGGACATGGATAACAAAAGCTAGTCAATCTTTAGGTATAAATGTGTAATGCGGGAGGTGAATTAAAGTATGTATAGGACAGAGATAGGTCAAGGGACACTTGCCTCCACCAACCGACTGCTGCTTAGGGGCTTCTCCTGCGAGTTCTTCGGGTTCCTCGACCAAATCATTCTCTATGCGAGTGCAAACATGCATACATCCATCCATTCAAATTAGGAAACAAACAGTACACCATACAAGAGAACAAGTAGATTAAACATGCATAGAATATGACATACGATATTGCATTAACCATGGTTAGAAAGGGACGGGGAAGGTCTCGCAGGGGTTAAAGCTATACTCGAAGCGTGTTACGGGTAGATGCATAACTAAGCGCTACGTGACTTAATCCCATCGAGTTACACTAACAAGTATTAGCCACATGCACTAATATAATTATAACTATTTTCAATTGATCAACATTAAACGAGATCCAAGATTAGCTACATGAAATAATTAACGTAACCAATTTCTAAATTGAGTTCCGATTATTGATATGAACAACGTGATTAGCGCGCATAGAATACACAGGGGGGGGGGGTAGACGGGCACGTCTAGGGGTAGACGAGCGCACCAAGGGCACGGCGAGCCGTGCCAAAGCACCACGCGCACCACGCGAGTACGCGCGCGCAAAGCCGCGCTGACGCGTCGCGAACGGGTCACGCACACGCCGGGGTCGAACACGCGGGCCGCACGCTGGCCGAGCTCGAGGCCGCATACCATAGGCACGTCGGACCGAGCTCAAGGCCGCGCAGGGGCACGCAAGGCGAGCGCGCGCACGCCGGGCGCTATGGGCAGGGGCGGACGCGCCACACCGCGCCACGGCGGCCGCAGCGCCGGGTGGGCCGAACGGGGCGGGGAGCTGCGCCGCGGGCGAGGCCGCGCGGGCACGCCGCGCCGAGGCCGGACGCCACTGCCGTGACGAGGACGGGGCGCGAGGGCGGCCTGAGCCTGGGTTGGGCTACGCGCAGCGGCGGGCGAGGTTGGGCCGGGGAGGGGGAATGCCGGGGCCAGGCGCAGGGGACTCGAGCGCGCCGCGCAGGGAGGGGTTGGGGCGGGGTGGATGCCGAGGACGGCGACAAAGCGGGCCGGGGCGGGGCCGCACGGGCGCATCGCCGCGCCGGGCAGGGGAGGGAGGGGGTCGAGGCGAGGTGGGGCGCCGGGGTCGCGGGCCGCGCCGGGCGGGCGGGCGCGAGCGCCATGGCCGGCGAGCCGGGCCGCGCCGAGGTCGGGACAGGGCTGAGGCCGGGCGAGCGCGCCACCGCACCGAGGGCACCGGGGCCGGGACCGCGTGCCACGCCACGGGGAGGGAGGGAGCCGGGGCGGGGTGGGGCACCACGGCCGCGCCATGGCCGGCCGCGCCGAGCCGGACGGGGCCACGCGCGCTGGGGCCGCCACGCCGGGAAGGGAAGGAGGGGAGGGGCGAGGCGAAGAGGAGGGAGGGAGGGTTTATCGCGAGGGGCGAGGCCGACGTCAAGGGGGGCGGTTCCGGTCGGCGGCGGGGTGGGGAGGGAGAGGGAAACGAGCTGCACGGGGAAGAAGACGTGCGCGAGGGGGGGGGGGGGGGTAGAGAGGAGAGGGAGAAAAAGGGGGGAGGCGGTTTTGGGGAAGAGGGAGGCTGACAAGCGGGCCCCACCGAGGGGGGGGGGTGGCGGCGGCAGCTCAACCACCCGCGCTGAGCGCGCGCGAGGGGGCGGGGGGAACGGCTGGGCCGCCAGGTGGGCCCAAAGCGGGGGAAGGGGGCGGCTGGGCCATCGAGCCGGTCCACGAAGGGAGGGGGCGGCCGACGCGGCTGGGCCGCGGTGGGGGGAAGGGGAGGGGCGGTTGGGCCGCGCGAGGGAGAGGGGGGGGGGGCTGGGCCAAAAGGGGGAGGAGAGGGAGGGAGAGAAAAGAAAAGGATTTTCTTTTTCTAATATCTATTTTTCTATATGAATGCTTTCACACTTTCAAACAATCAAAAAATGCATGGTTCGGCATGGTGCAGCAAATCAAAGAAAATAACTCTAGGGTTTACTATTATCACATAACTTAAAGTTTTGAAGACGGGTGAGGTTTTAGCAAAAAGAAATGGGAAAGAGGGGTAACGCCCGAATTTAGCGAGCGATAGAGAAAGAAAAAGAAAAAAAATTCAACTCGAAATTCGGGGCGTTACACGGACGGTCCGCCGGAAGGGCCTAGGCGATCCGTGCACAGGTGAATTTATAAAAAGCTTCTCCTCTGCAGAATAATCTATGATATTCTGGACATTCGACTTAGAATTCATATAGATGGACTTATGCACCTGAGAAATGATCAACTAGGCAAACTAGCTAGTCCATAAGATTTGTGATGGTCGTCAAGCACCAAAATCGATTATAGAAAATGGTTAAGGCTATTTCCCTTTCAATCTCCCCCTTTTTGGTGATTGATGCCAACACAAATCAAAGCAAATATAAAGTGTAGAAATGTAGTTAGTTTTCATTTTGACAGATGTGCATATATTACTTTGAAATGAAAGCAGTTCTAAGTATATATGAATGCTTTGATATGGTTAAAATTTTGGACCACATTTGCACCACTTAGCTTGTTTTTGCACATCTTTTGGAGAAGTTTTCTCAAATTCCTTTGCAATTAGCCAACGGTATAATAATATAATTTCCAAAGGCATTTTTAAGTTTTGAAAGTTTCTTCCCTTTTTTCAAATGCTTTTCCTTTAACTAAATAAAAGCTCTCCCTGAAAAGGCTCTCCCCTTAAATGTCAAGAGGGTTTTTGTAAACACACTAATTTGAAATCAGTTTTCATAAAACAGGCTGGTGGTGCGGTCCTTTTGCTTTGGCCTATTAATTTCTCCCCTTTGGCATTAAGCGCCAAAAACGAAGAAATCTAGAGGCCTATAACAAGAAAGACATGAATGTAAATACATGAGTAGGCAAAGGGTATATGATACTGACAAAAACGTAGTGGAAGCCTTGCCTTTGCCTACAACTCCATTTCCCTTTCAATCTAAGACTAAGTATAGAAATACACTTGGAAGCACATTAGTCTTAGCTTTGGCATAAGAAGAATAAGAAGTATGTATTTGTACCAAATGAAAGAGACATGCCATGATCAAAGGTATAAAAATGAGCAATGTGTGCAGGATTTCAATCAAAGTTCCAAAAATCTAAGACATTTAGTTCATTCCTAAGCTTGCTAAAAGTCTTTTCATCTAAACGCTTGGTGAAGATATCGGCTAACTGGTTGTGGGTGCTAACATAAGCAATTATGATATCTCCCCATTGTTGGTGATCTCTTAGGAAGTGATACCAGATGTTTATGTGCTTTGTGCGGTTGTGTTCAACAGGATTGTCTGCCATGCGGATTGCACTCTCATTATCACATAGGAGAGGGACTTTGCTCATTTTGTAGCCATAGTCCCTAAGGGTTTGCCTCATCTAGAGTAATTGTGCACAACAATGTCCTGCAATAATATACTCAGCTTCGGCGGTGGACAAAGCTACTAAATTTTGTTTCTTTGAAGCCCAAGACACCAGGGATCTCCTCAGAAACTGATAAGTCCCTGATGTACTCTTTCTATCAATCTTACATCCAGCACAATCAACATTAGAATACCCGATTAGATCAAAGGTAGATCCCTTGAGGTACCATAGTCCAAACTTAGGAGTGTAAACTAAATATCTCATGATTCTTTTCACGACCATTAGGTGGATTTCCTTAGGGTCGGCTTGGAATCATGCACACATGTATATTGAAAGCATAATATCCGGTCGTGAAGCACATAAGTAGAGTAAAGATCCTATCATCGATTGGTATACCTTTTGATCTATAGATTTACCTCCAGTGTCGAGGTCGAGATGTCCATTTATTCCCATAGGAGTCTTGATGGGCTTGGCATTCTTTATTCCAAACTTCTTGAGAGTGTCTTGAGTGTACTTTGTTTGGCTGATGAAGGTGCCTTCTTGGAGTTGCTTGATTTGGAATCCAAGGAAATACTTCAACTCCTCCATCATGGACATCTCAAATTTATGTATCATAATTCTACTAAACTCTTCACAAGATGACTTGTTAGTAGACCCAAAAATAATAGCATGAACATAAATTTGTCAATTTTTTTAGTGAAGAGAGTAGGGTCAGTTTTTTCGACTTTAAAACCATTAGTAATAAGAAAGTCTCACAGGCATTCATACCATGCTCTTGATGCTTGTTTGAGCCCATAAAGCGCCTTTGAGAGCTTATAGACATGTAAAGGATACTCACGGCTGTGTTGCCATGATACATATCTGGACACCATCTCAGGGTATACAATTACTAGGACATCGCTACCCCTCGGCTATGTTGTCACGGGCAGCGATCAACGAAAATAGGATGAAGCTAAGAGAGAGAAACCGAGAGCACCATCCTGGGAGCCGATCCCTACGAGCAGAGAGAAGTTGGCGCCATAATCCATTCGGGCTCGAGCAGCCGTTGAGTCTCGATGCTCATCGAAGCAGGAGCTAGGCATCATGGTCGCCAAACTGATCTACTGTATCTAACTGAAAGTCACCTAGAGGGGGGTGAATAGGTGGAATCTGAAAATTATAAACTTAAGCACACACTAAAAAACGGGGTTAGCGTTAGAAATGAATCCGAGTCCGAAAGAGAGGGGAAAACAAATCAACCAAGAAATAAAGCGGATGAACATGGTGATTTGTTTTACCGAGGTTCAGTTCTAAAGAACCTAGTCCCCATTGAGGTGGTCACAAAGACCGGGTCTCTTTCAACCCTTTCCCTCTCTCAAACGGTCACTTAGACCGAGTGAGCCTTTTCCTTAATCTCCCGGGTCACTTAAACCCCGCAAGGACCTCCACACACTTAGGTGTCTCTTGCTTCGATTACAAATCACTTGAGAAAATAAATGAGAAAGGAAGAAGGCAATCCAAGAGGCAAGAGCTCAAAAGAACACAAAATCTCTCTCTCACAAGTCACTAAGTGCTTGAGTTAAATTTGGGACTTGGAGAGGCTTTGATCTTTTGAATTGTGTCTACGAGTGAATGCTAGAGCCCTTGTATTGCATGTGATGCTCAGAAATCTTGGATGCTTGTGGTGGTGGTGGTTGGGGGTTATTTATAGTCCTCAACCACCAAACAACCGTTGGGCCAGGCTGCTATTGATGGGTGCACCAGGACAGTCCGGTGCGCCACCGGACACTGTCCGGTGCGCCAGCCACATCACCCAACCGTTAGGGTTCTGGAGCAGTTGACGGTTGGAGGCTTTGTCTTCTAGTGGCACCGCACAGACACTGTTCAGTGTCCGGTGCGCCTCTGACCTGCGGCTCTGACTCTGCGCGCACTGTTCTTCACTATTCATCTGATCACTGCGCTTTTACAGTCGACCGTTGCACAAAGTAGCCGTTGCTTCGCTGTTACACCGGACAGTCCGGTGGCACACCAGACAGTCCAATGAATTATAGCGGAGCACGCCTGGAGAAACCCAAGAGTGGCTAGTTCATCCTTGTCCGGACCTGGTGCACCGGACACTGTCCGGTGGCACACTAGACAGTCTGGTGCGCCAGACCAAAGCACACTCGGTTTCTTGCTTCTTTGAATTTTATCCCTAACTTCAATCTTTTATTGGTTTGTGTTGAACCTTTATGCACCTGTAGAACATATAATCTAGAGCAAACTAGTTAGTCCATTTATTTGTGTTGGGCATTCAACCACCAAAATTAATTGTGGGAAAAGGTTAACCCTATTTCCCTTTCAATCTCCCCCTTTTTGGTGATTGATGCCAACTCAAACCAAAGCAAATATATAAAGTTCAGAAATGAACTAGTTTGCATAAGGTAAGTGCATAGGTTACTTTGAATTAAACCAATTTATAGTTTCACTAGATATGAATGGATTGCTTTCTTCTATTTAATATTTTGGACCACATTTGCACCACTTGTTTTGTTTTTGCAAATTCTTTTGGAAAATATTTTCAAAGTCTTCTGCAAATAGTCAAAGTTATATGAATAAGATTGCAAGAAGCATTTTCAAGATTTGAAATTTCTCCCCCTATTTCAAATGCTTTTCCTTTGACTAAACAAAACTCCCCTGAATGAAATTCTCCTCTTAGTTTTCAAGAGGTTTTTAATAGATACCAATTTTGAAAATATACCAATTGAAGAAATTGCTATTACAAGATACCAATTGGAAAACAAACATTTGTGAAACCAAATAAATCTTCATTTCGAAATTTTTGAATATTTGGTGGTGCGGTCCTTTTGCTTTGGGCTTAATATCTTCTCCCCCTTTGGCATTAATCGCTAAAAATAGAGACTTTGAGAGCCCTTTCTTATTTTCTCCCCCATTGGTAAATGAAATATGAGCGAAGAATTATACCAATCGAGAGTGATGTGGAGTGACAATAAAGGGTAAACGATACCGTTAGAGTAGAGTGGAAGCCTTGTCTTTGCCGAAGACTCCATTTCCCTTTCAATCTATGACTTAGTATAGAAGTACACTTAAAAAACACATTAGTCATAGCCTTGGTACATGAGTAATAGGATATATGCATTTGTACCAAAATGAAAGAGACATGATCAAAGGTATGTAAATGAGCTATGAGTGCAAAGTTTCAATCAAAATTCCGAGAATCAAGAATATTTAGCTCATTCCTAAGTTTGCTAAAGGTTTTCTCATCTAACTGGTTTGGTAAAGATATCGGCTAATTGTTCTTTGGTGCTAATATAAGCAATCTCGATATCCCCTCTTTGTTGGTGATCCCTTAAAAAGTGATACCGAATGTCTATGTGCTTAGTGCAGTTGTGTTCAACGGGATTATCCGCCATGCGGATTGCACTCTCATTATCACATAGGAGGGGGACTTTACTCAATTTGTAGCCATAGTCCTTGAGGGTTTGCCTCATCCATAGTAATTGCGCACAACAGTGGCCGGCAGCAATATACTCAGCTTTGGCAGTGGAAAGAGCTACTGAGTTTTGTTTCTTTGAAGCCCAAGACACCAGGGACCTCCCCAAAAACTGATAAGTCCCTGATGTGCTCTTTCTATCAATTTTACACCCAGCCCAATCGGCATCAGAATATCCTATTAAATCAAAGGTGGATCCCTAGGGGTACCAAAGTCCAAACTTAGGAGTATAAACTAAGTATCTCATGATTCTCTTCATGGCCCTAAGGTGAATTTCCTTAGGATCGGCTTGGAACCTTGCACACATGCATACGAAAAGCATAATATCCAGTCGAGATGCACATAAATAGAGTAAAGATCCTATCATCGACCGTTATACCTTTTGATCTATGGACTTACCTCCCATGTTGAGGTTGAGATGCCCATTTGTTCCCATGGGTGTCTTGATGGGCTTGGCATCCTTCATTCCAAACTTGTTAAGTATATCTTGAATGTACTTTGTTTGGCTGATGAAGGTGCCTTTCTGGAGTTGCTTGATTTGAAATCCTAGGAAATACTTCAACTCCCCCATCATCGACATCTTGAATTTTTGAATCATGATCCTACTAAACTCTTCACAAGTTGATTTGTTAGTAGACCCAAATATGATATCATCAACATAAATTTGGCATACAAACAAATTTTTTGCAACAGTTTTAGTAAAGAGTGTAGGATCGGCTTTGCCGACTTTGAAGCCATTAGTGATAAGAAAATCTCGCAGGCATTCATACCATGCTCTTGGGGCTTGTTTAAGCCCATAAAGCGCCTTTGAGAGTTTATACACATGGTTAGGGTACTCACAATCTTCAAAGACGGGAGGTTGCTCAACATAGACCTCTTCCTTGATAGGTCCATTGAGGAAGACGCTCTTCACGTCCATTTGATAAAGCTTGAAGCCATGGTAAGTAGCATAGGCAAGTAATATATGAATTGAATCAAGCCTAGCTACGGGTGCATAAGTTTCATCGAAATCCAAACCTTCGACTTGTGAATAACCTTTGGCCACAAGTCGAGCTTTGTTCCTTGTCACCACACCATGCTCATCTTGCTTGTTGCGGAATACCCACTTGGCACCTACAACATTTTGGTTAGGACGCGGGACTAAATACCATACCTCATTCTTCGTGAAGTTGTTGAGTTCCTCTTGCATTGCCAGCACCCAATCCGGATCTCTTAGTGCATCCTCTATCCTGTAAGGTTCAATAGAGGACACAAAAGAGTAATGTTCACAAAAATGAGCAACTCGAGATCTAGTGGTTACCCCCTTATGTATATCACCAAGGATGGAGTTGACGGGGTGATCTCGTTGAATTGCTTGGTGGACTCTTGGGTGTGTCGGTCTTTGACCCTATATTTCTTGATCATCTTCCTTGTCTTCATTAACTTCATCTCCCCCTTGATCATTGTCCTCCTCTTGAGGTGGCTCATCCTCCTGATCTTCATCATCTTGAGCCTGATCCTCATTTTGGGTAGGTGGAGATGCTTGATTGGAAAATGACGGTTGATCTTGTGCTTGTGTGGGCTCTTCGGATTCCTTAGGGCACACATGTTCCTTAGCGCGACGCATGGAGCCTCTTCATCATCTAGCTCATCAAGATCAACTTGCTCCACTTGGGAGCCATTAGTCTCATCAAACCCAATGTCACAAGAAACTTCAAATACTCCAGTGGATTTGTTGAAGACAGATATGCCCTTGTGTTTGAGTCATAACCAAGTAAAAGCCTTCTACCGCCTTAGGAGCAAATTTAGATTTTTCTACCTCTTTTAACAAGAATAAAACATTTGCTTCCAAAGACTCTAAAATATGAAACATTGGGCTTTTACTGGCGAGGAGTTCGTATGATGTCTTCTTGAGGATTCGGTGAAGGTAGAGTCGGTTGATGGAGTAGCAAGTAGTGTTGATTGCTTCCGCCCAAAGCCGGTCCAGTGTCTTGTACTCATGAAGCATGGTTCTTTCCATGTCCAATAGAGTTCTATTCTTCCTCTCCACTACACCATTTTGTTGAGGTGTGTAGGGAGAAGAGAACTCATGCTTGATGCCCTCGTCCTCAAGAAATCCTTCTATTTGTGAGTTCTTGAACTCCGTCCCATTATCGCTTCTTATATTCTTGATTCTCAAACTGAACTCATTTTAAGCCCATCTTAAGAATCCCTTTAAGGTCTCTTGGGTTTGTGATTTTTCCTGCAAAAAGAATACCCAAGTGAAGCAAGAATAGTCATTCACAATTACAAGACAATACTTACTCCCGCCGATGCTTATGTAAGCGATCGGGCCGAATAAATCCATGTGGAGTAGCTCAAGCGGCCTGTCGGTCGTCATGATGTTCTTGTGTGGATGATGGGCGCCAACTTGCTTTCCCGCTTGACATGCGCTACAAACCCTGTCTTTCTCAAAATGAACATTTGTTAGTCCTAAAATGTGCTCTCCCTTTAGAAGCTTGTGAAGATTCTTCATCCCAACATGGGCTAGTCGGTGATGCCAGAGCCAACCCATATTAGTCATAGCAATTAAGCAAGTATCGAGTTTAGCTTTGTTAAAATCAACTAAGTATAGCTGACCCTCTATTACTCCCTCAAATGCTACCGAATCATCACTTCTTCTAAAGACAGTAACACCTACATCTGTAAATAGACAGTTGTAGCCCATTTTGCATAATTGAGATACATAAAGCAAGTTATAATCTAAAGAATCTACAAGAAAAACATTGGAAATAGAATGGTCAGGTGATATAGCAATTTTACCAAGTCCTTTGACCAAAACTTGATTTCCATTCCCGAATGTGATAGCTCTTTGGGGATCTTCGTTTTTCTTGTAGGAGGAGAACATTCTTTTCTCCCCTGTCATGTGGTTTGTGCATCCGCTATCAATTATCTAACTTGAGCCCTCGGATGCATAAACCTGCAAAACAATTTAGGCCTTGTTCTTAGGTACCCAAACAGTCTTGGATCCTTTCATGTTAGAAACAAACACCTTGGGTACCCAAACACAAGTCTTTGAGCCCTTGTGTTTGCCCCCAACATATTTGGCAACTACTTTGCCTGATTTGTTAGTTAAAACATGCGATGCATCAAAGGTCTTAAATGAAATGTTAGGCGCATTTGATGCAGTAGGAGTTTTTTTAGGCATTTTAACATGAGTAGAATGCCTAGAGCTAGAAGCCTCATTCTTATACATAAAAGCATGGTGAGAAATAGAATGAGATTTCTTAGCATGAATTCTCCTAATTTTGTGTTCGGGACAACCAGCAGGATATAGAATATAGCCCTCATTATCTTGAACCATGGGAGCTTTGCCCTTAACAAAGTTAAACAATTTCTTAGGGGCATTAAGTTTGACATTGCTTCCCTGTTGGAAACCGATGCCATCCTTAACGTCAGGGCGTCTCCCACTATAGAGCATGCTTCTAGCAAATTTAAACTTTTCATTTTCAATTTCATGCTCATTAATTTTAGCATTTAATTGAGCTATATGATCATTTTGTTGTTTAATTAAAGCAAGGTGATCATGAATAGCTTCAACATTAACATCTCTACATCTAGTACAAATAGCAATATGTTCAACAGTAGATGTAGAGGGTTTGCAAGATTTTAATTCCTCTATCTTAACATTTAAAATTGCATTCTCAACTCTAAGACAGGAAATAGAATCATTGCAAATATTTAGCTCTTTAATCTTAGAAACTAAATTGTCATTTTTAGTTCTAAGACTAGCAATTGAATCATTACAAGCATTTAATTTTTCAACCTTAGCAATTAATCTAGCATTCTTAGTTCTAAGGTTAGAAATTGATTCATGGCAAATGCTAAGCTCCTTAGATAAATTTTCACATTTCTCTACTTCCTGAGCATAAGCATTTTTCAATTTAATATGCCTTTTGTTTTCTTTAATAAGGAATTCCTCTTGGCTATCCAAGAGTTCATCCTTCTCATGAATGGCTCCTATCAATTCATTTAATTTTTTCCTTTTGTTGCATATTAAGGTTGGCAAAAAGAGTAAGTGAAAGGGAAATGTGCCCTTGGGCCATTTCTAGAATTGTTTTGCTGATTAGATGCCGAACACATGGTTCTAAGTTTATATGTGCCAAGGTGCAAATCAAGGAATAAGGTATGTCTCCGGACTTAGTAAATTGTTTTTAGGTACTAACATGTTTATCTAAGTACTAGAAATAGTGCCAAGAAAAGAATTAGAGAAGATATAGCTCAGGACAGCCAAAACCAGCACCAGCCTGGCACACCGGACTGTCCGGTGGTGCACCGGACAGTGTCTGGTGCCCCAGGCTGGCTCGACGGCGAACAGGCCGCTCTGGAGAATCGGCGGGCCGACGTGGCTAAAAATCACCGGACTGTCCGGTGGTGCACCAGACTGTCCGGTGATTCATCAGCGCCCGCACCCAAGTACATCGGCGACGAACTCGTCGCTCTCGGGAAAAGGAGAAAGCGCCGTGGCTAAAAATCATTGGACTGTCCAGTGGTGCACTGGACTGTCCGGTGAGCCAAAGGCGCTCGCGGCCAACAGTCGGCTGCGTAATTAGCGGGCGACGCGTGGCCCGCGACAACGGTCGGTTGGGCACACCGGACTATCCGGTGTGCACCGGACAGTGTCCGGTGCACCAACCGGTCCCGAGGCCCAACGGTCGGCTATGCCCAATATGAAAGGGAATCGAACACTGGACAGGTACTGTAGCTGTCCGGTGGTGCACCAGACTATCTGGTGCACCAGTCGATAGAAGGCAAGAATTGCCTTCCAAGTTGATCTCCAACAGCTCCTAGCTGCCTTGGGGCTATAAAAGGGACCCCTAGGCGCATGGAGCAATACACTAAGCATTCATGAAGCATCCTAAGACTCCTAGACTCCGCCTCCACGCATTTGATTCGTTGTGTTAGTGATTTGAGCTCCGTTCGAGTTGTGAACTCCCTATGCTTTGTTTCGAGCTCAAGTCTTAGCTAGTGTGCGTGTGTGTGCTGCGGATTCGAGTCTTGTGTGCGTTGCTTTCCCTTCCTTACTCTTGTGCTTCTTTGTGATTTATATTGTAAGGGCGAGAGGCTCCAACTCGTGGAGATTCCTCGCAAACGGGAGAAGAACACTAAACAAAAAGTTGTTGTATTCAAGTTGATCATTGGATCACCTGAAAGGGGTTCAGTGCAACACTCGTCCATTGGTACGCCACAACGTGGAAGTAGGCAAGTGTTATACTTAGCCAAACCACAGGATAAAACACCGTGTCTCTTGTGCTGCTATTCTCTGTGATTGTTTGTGTTCGCAAGAGCTCGCTTCATAACAACTTGATTAACTCGCACTAACATCTTTATAATCAAGTTTGTGGCTATTTAGTGTTTGATTTTACAGGATCACCTATTCACCCCCTCTAGGTGCTCTCAATTGGTATCAGAGCCATACTCTTCATCTAAGGGACTAATCGCCCGAAGAGATGGATCCTAAGGGTAAGGGGATGGTGGTCAACGACAAGGAGGAGTCCCTCTTCAACGAGCCAAGAGACGACAAGCCCACTGACTGAGGCTCAAGTCACAAGAAGAGGGATGGGAAGAAGAAGAGGCACATCAAGAAGATCATCTACTATGACAGTGATGCCTCCTCTTCTTCACTAAGGGATGACGACGACTCCTCGTCGAAAAAGAAAACGGTCAATCAGAATTACTCTTTTGACTATTCTCGCATTCCTTACAATTCAAATGTGCATTTACTCTCAATTCCCCTTGGAAAACCTCCACACTTTGATGGAGAGGACTATTCATTCTGGAGCCATAAAATATGTAGTCATCTATTTTCTCTCCATCCTAGTATTTGGGAAATTGTAGAGAATGGGATGCATTTTGATAGTACTGATAACCCTGTGCTTATAAATGAACAAATTCATAAAAATGCCCAAGTCACTACTGTTTTGCTAGCATCTCTTTGTAGGGATGAATACAATAAGGTGAGCGTCTTGGACAACGCCAAACAGATATGGGACACCCTCAAGATATCTCATGAGGGAAATGATGCCACCATGATTACCAAAATGGAACTGGTGGAAGGTGAGCTGGGGAGGTTTGTGATGATCACGGGAGAGGAGCCAACACAAACTTACAACAGGCTCAAGACCCTGGTCAACAAAATCCGAAGCTACGGAAGCACAAGATGGACGGATCATGATGTTGTCCGACTCATGCTTAGGTCATTTACGGTTATTGACCCCCATCTTGTCAATCTTATTCGTGAAAACCCCAGGTACACCAAGATGACGCCCGAGGAAATCCTCGAAAAATTCGTAAGTGGGCGCATGATGGTGAAGGAAGCACGATATGTGGACGATGCGCTAAACGGTCCACTACCCACGATCCACAACCCGTTGCTCTCAAAGCAACAAGCAGCAGGGAGGCACTACCAAGCAAGGTAGCACAAGTAGAGGTTGAGGCTGTCAGGCTCACTGAGGATGAGATGGCGCTTATCATCAAGCACTTCAAGACCACGCTAAAAGGACGCAAGGAGTACCCTAACAAGAACAAAACAAGGGGAAAGCGCTCCTGCTTCAAATGCGGTAAGACTGGCCACTTCATAGCTCAATGTCCCGATAATGATAATGACCAGGGATAAGAAAAGCACGGGAAGAGGGAGAAGAAGAAGAACTACAGGAAGGCTGTGGCGGAACCGCCCGAATTATTCCAACTTAAGTGCCTAAGTCCCGCCTTAAAGGCTAGACCACACTTAAATAGGAATAAACCGTCAGTTCCTCGGATCTAGTCCGACAAGGCCACTAACAGGATCAAGTACCACATACTCACTCAAAGGTGAGGCACAGAGAAAATACAATAAAGCATAAAACCATAAATTAAATGAGTACTTAATGTTATTACAACATCATCGGAGTTTTTGCAAAAGTAGTAACCATTGTTCTTGATGCAGCAGAAAATCAACTAACGGTAAATGAAAGGGAGGATGGGGAAGCTTGGCCCATCACTCCTCATGCTCCTCTCCTGCTAAAGTAGGGTCCCACTCGACTATCCAGCTTGGTGGCAGGATGGACGACCAAGTCACTCCAGCAACCATATCCTCTAGAGAACCTGTAAAAATTATGCCACAAGCAAGGCTGAGTATACTAATACTCAGCTAGAATTACCCGGTGTGAGGAGTCTACTCCTCTACCTCTAGACATGCAGTTGTTTGGCTGAGGGGTTTGGTTTGCCACAAGCACTAGTTGAGTCTAAAATCATATTTTAGCTTTTCAAGTTTTATTATGATCCTTTTCAACTAGATGTATACCTAGCAAGTCATACATGGTATCAAACATTTTTATCAATCAACATCCTTTATCAGCCACCTCATTTCCACTTATTACTCAATGTAGCAGCATGGATCAAGCAGTCTCATTAGCTGCGAGAAACAGACGATTCGAATCGAGTTTTAAACCTTGCAAGGTAAACCTAAACAACGATGTGGTGAGGCACTCCATCCCCACACACATCAACCGTCCCCATCGATTCCCCGTCAACAGAAAGGGGCTCACCACCTTGGCTTACAATGCCTCACTGACCCTGACTGCCGTCGTGCAGTGACTGCACTTGTACCCACCATAACCGGAATGGGAGACCACGTCTCAGGTCACGTGAGGAGGGCAATCTGTGGGCAGGTTCACGGTTCACTCAGGTACTAGGCTTGCCGATTTACCATATTTCTTGGCATGTGTTTAGTACGTTCAAACGCTTGACACACGATACCACACCTTAATCCTTATTTCCATTTTTCATCTCGTAGACAACGCATCCCCATGGATCATTGTCCACAGACCATCATCATTCCGATATAAAAATGGATACAATCAATTCCTGACCTCGCGTGAGTGCTAGAAAAATCACTCGACTTCTACCGAGATCCCTAATTAGTAAAGCAGCTACTCGACCTAGCATACTAGTATCCATCTCAAAAGGAATCCTGAGTTTATGCAACTAGGGTTTCAAACAACGCCTACACTTAAGTGCACAGTACAAGCCTACAAACATTAAGTGCAGTAAAATAGCATATATATAATGGTTATACATAAAACTGGGGCTTGCCTTCAACAGTTGGGGCAGGTAGGTCCTCAGTAGCAGGCCCGGTGCTGGCTCCGGGATTACCTCTTGAGCAACTCCTTGCTCCAGAATGAGGACGTACTCTTCGTCAGCGAGATTACAATCTATCGAATGCAATGAATAAGATACATGTATGTTAATGAGATGCAAAAATTAGTAAACGTGATGTAGGGTGAGATAATATAAGGCAGTGGTACTAGGGTTTCTTTATCATATGATGCTCTAAGTGTTTTATATTTGCCTAGCAAGTTTTGGTTGGAATCAAGATGTTTGGAAATCTTTCATGGTTTTAGTAGGTACTTAGGGAGGTTTGGTTGCAGGGGTGTGGGTAACATCCTTCATCTCCACTAATTCTCCTTTTCATTTTCTACTTATGTTTTTAAGGTAGGCTTGAACTACCATAGTGATTTAGAATTTTCCAAAAATGTTGCAAAAATTATAGTGGGCTAATATTTAGAATTGTAGTATGTTCTACAAATTTGAGGTTAAGAATAATTAGGATAAACTCTAGGCAAAAATAACAAAAGTGAGGGTGGATGGTCACTTTGCACTATAGCTCTGATTTAGGTGGGGGTTCTACACTGAAAATTATTTTTGCCAACATCTATGCGTAATGATAGGTTTCTGTGCCAAAAATCACAGAAAGTGACTTAATGGTTATTTAGTTGTGATTTTCTAAAGTTTAATGGCAAAAAGGCACTTATAACAAACTTATCATTTGAAAAATATCAAACAACAAAACTTGTATTTTTCCTAGATTCATACTAGCATAATAGTAGTTATCCCTAGGATTGGGGTGGTTTCTCCTTAGGGTTATTTTTCTAGGATTTTTCTAAGTTCTTACTATTTTTATAAAATAAAATGTGGTGCATTTCTTTTATACTAACAGAGGGTTCAACATAATTTTCTTATGAACTATATCACCTAAGCAAGCTAGGAAAAATGTGGTTGCCCTCTGGTTCTTATTTTAAATTCCCTTTTTCATTTTTTAAGGTTTGGGCCAATACAAGTTTTAACGGTTAATCCCTCCTTAACCTAGTATACTAGGAAGTTTAACATTTTTAAATAGTATAGTTATTAGCCAAGGATCTCTCCAATTTTTCTTAGCCTTAGTCCTAAAGTATTTTATTTTTCCTCTGGTTATTTAGTTTTGGGCAGTATGTTTATTTAAATTAAAACTCTAAAAAGTATTGCAGAAATCAGGTTGTTTATTATTTTTCCTGAATGGTTTATAATATTTAGGACCTAGCAAAATTAGTTTGACCAAATTTGGTTGAATAAAACTCAAGTTATGATTTTTTCAAGTTCTTTACCTATTTAAAAAGAATAAATCTTAAAGGTTTATGGAAAGTCGATTCGCACCGGGATCCCTGGGGTTGTTTTTAATCAAATCCTTAATTCGTGCCCCTAGAAACTATTCACCAGAGTCACTGATGTTTCGAAAAACCCCCTGGCTTCTTTCTCTCTTAACCCGAGCTCCCTCCTCGCCGGAACAGTTTTCGCAGAGGGGAAAAACGGTGGCACGGCTTACCGGCGATAGGAGAAGTCCAGTGGAGTGTTGGGTGAGGTCCGGGCGCTCCTGATGGTCACGTCGAGGGGCGGATCGCCGACTGTGATGGCCAAAATAGGGATGGCCGCGTGTGCAGGCAGTCGGGCTCGTCGGCGACCCGTGCTCCGGCCTACTCACAGCGGTAGAGTTTAATTAAATAGCACGAGGAGTTTCACTAGAGGTCAAGGATGTCGTAGGCACAAGGAATCGACGAATGGCTTACCGTGTTGCTCGGTCTACGTGCGACGGCAACCGGGTGAAGTCCGGCGGTGTCAATCCGGTGTCTTCGGTGAGGTGGTGTTTGGTCTACGGGCTCGGGGAGCTTCACTGAGCTCCGGGGAAGCTGGCCGAGGGGTCAGACGGGGTTCGGGCGGTCTATGGTGGCTGGGGTTCGGGCGGCCGCTGGCACGCCGTGCGTAGGGCAAACACCGATGAACTTGTGCTCGGGCAGGGTTGGGAGCACGCGGGGGCGTACAGTCGAGGCTGAGGTTGGCTTTATAGCCGCGGGCGTGGCCGTGGGCGCGGGGTTGACGTGGCGCGGCGCGACGCGTGCGGGGTTGAGAGCTGGGGCATGCCCTGGCGTTGCCAGGGCGCGTCGAACACGTGGCCGTGTTATTCTGCCCAAGTTCTTGCGCCTGCTGAGCACCCAAACGTGCGAATCTTGCCATATGACTTGTGTAAGATTTCTTCCCTGCACCTAGAGATATCTAGTTCATGAGAGTTCCATGGGGAGATTGGGTCTGGCTTGGAAGATATGGTGGCGCCAAGTCTTGTTTGTCTGCACTGTTCATCTCATGACAAAACAGATGCCAAACCGTGTCAAACAACCCTGGTTTGGTTTCAAACTTTTCAAGGGTGTGCCTTGGGTAGTTTGGCTACTTTTTGTTATTTGGACCATGTGCTTTTGGCGCTAGCAAATGGGTGAACACTTCTAATCTTTAGATTAGGGCTTGTCGGAGAGGAAATCTCCGGTCGGGTGGCGGAATGCACCCGCCCTAAATCCTAAGATGAGGAGGGGGCCTAAGCATTTTGCCTATTGCTAGATGATGGATGAACACAAGAACACGCAAGGGTTTAGAGTGGTTCGGGCCGCCGGAGCGTAATACCCTACTCCTACTGTGTGTTGTATTGCTCGAGAGCTTGGAGAACTTCCCGAGGGTCTAAGTGAGTCTGAGTGAGAATGTGAGCTTGTCTTGTAACATTGCGTGCCTCCCCTTTAATAGCTCAAGGGGGGAACGTACAAGGGTACTGAGCCCCGACATGTGGGCCCAGGAACATAACGGATGTAATACTTGGAGCAACTGATGCTAGTCGCCAGTGCAATCTTCCTGCATCCTGGTATCCGCGGTCTGCGTAGCATTGGCGTGCAGCGGAAGCTTCCCTAGCAACGTACGAGTGATGATGAGCATAGTGCACGCGGCAGCATGGGTGTGCCGCCTACCATCAGAATGGACAGGTCTCATTAAATGCTGAGGCGGCACACTGCTTGCTAGTGGAATGGATAGGTCGCCGTCTGATAGCAGAGTGGGCAGGCCTCATTAAATGCCGAGGCGACACATCGCTTGTCAGGTGGCGCGCCTTATCCGCAAAGGGACCGCGTAATCCGGATGCCCTACGTCAGGCTCCACCCGCTGGCTTACGTCACGCGCAGTAGGCCACGTGGCAGCATCGGCTCTCCGCTTGGGCGGGGAGCAGAGGCATATGCGGATAGGTCCGCACCAGGCTGGGTCCTGACACGTGTCAGTACCAAACCCCCGCCTGAGTCCTCGGGACCCCGTTGTGGGTGACCCGGACCCCTTACAGGGGGGTCCGGACCCCATCCTAGGGGTCCAGCTTGCACTCGTGGAGGTCCGGGACCAGCCCTGGGGGTCTGGACTGTATATCCGGGGGTCCGGTGCCCACGCGTGGGGGTCCGGACCACTGTTGATGCCTTGGAGTATACTACCTTCTCCAGACATGTGGCGGCTCTGGACCCACCCACGTGGTGGAGTCGGGCGCTGCCGTGGACTCAGAACAGCCGCCTGAGACTAGGGCGAGCCATGGCTTGGTCCCACTCATGGCACTTCTTCCTCGTGACTAAGGGATAGCCACGTGGGTTCTTCGTCTTTGTACAGTAGTAGAGGGTACCCTAGTTTCAGGGTACCGACAGTGGCCCTCGGGCCCAGCTCAGGGGAGGATACGAGCCTACAGGTGGGGCCAAAGCTTGATTGGCGATTGGCGTGCTGCTTCCGTGCGCCGGCTGATGTAATCACTGTCTGTCCACCTTCGGTCACGCCAACTGTCATGTCTATCCTCGCGGCTGACTTGACCCGTGCCCCCCATACTCGATGGTTTGACCGGGCCACACGCGAGGCGCCTCGATACCGCTGTGTTGGTTTAAAAATTCACCTTCTCTGTCTTCTGCGGTGGCCTCGAGGAGGCGTAGTACTGGCGCGAGCGGTGGTTCGACTTCTCTGCACCCAGGAACCGGCGCCCAAGGAGGATGACTCGTGGGCCTAGGCCCCCGTGCCTGAGACTGGGCAGTTGGTTTCGGTGGAGACAAAGAGGCGCATTGCCACGGGCGGTGGCATGCTCCTCACGTGGCGGTTCGCCTTCTTCGCACCCGGAGACCGATGCCCATGGAGCATGACTTGTGGGCCCAGGCCCCCGTGTCAGTGGCTGGGCCGCTGCTTTCGACGGGGATGAAGAGGCGCGGCGATTCGCTCCTCGCATGACGGTTCGCCTTCTTCGCACTCAGGACCCACACCCCAGCTGAATGACTTGTGGGCCCGAGCCCCCGTGTCATAGACCGGGTTGCTTCGGTGCGCGTCATGCGACATTTTTCGCGGCGTCTCAGGGCACGAGCAAGGGAGTCTTCCTTTAAAAAGGGTTCACCCCATGTGCAGCGGTTTAAGCTTCAGCATTTTCTCCCAATTGTTGCGCCTTTTCACCTTTGAGCTCTCCGCGCCCCTCTGGACTTGCACTTCTTTTGCTACCGCAGCTGCCACGGCCTTGCTAGACCCTCCCGAGTGACTCCAGTCCGAGCTGGCACTCATCTTGGTGCGCAATCTACTCGGATGGGGTTTGCCGGCGTTCGCCGGAAGGATCTGTGTCGGTGCCTCTCCCCTCGGTGATCTCGCCGCCGGGGAGTTCATGTTCCTCGTCCCCAACCTCCCCTGCGGGTTGGCACTGCCGATCTCGTCTTTCTTCATGCTGCTGCTGGAGGAACTCGGCCTCCAACCTTGGCACTTCACGCCCCACTTCATCCTCCAGGTGGCCATCTTCGCCTACCTCTGTGAGATGTCCGTGGAGGCGATGCTTCTTCTACCAGCGGTCGGACGAAAGAGTGTTGTGCAGCGACCTTCTGGAGGTGGAAAGCGAGCTGAGCTGTGGCTCCATCTTTCGCGTGAGCTTCACCAGCATCCCATGGTAC
This sequence comes from Zea luxurians, assembly GCA_029449295.1. Classification (NCBI taxonomy): domain Eukaryota; kingdom Viridiplantae; phylum Streptophyta; class Magnoliopsida; order Poales; family Poaceae; genus Zea; species Zea luxurians. The sequence continues at coordinate 26,555,521 of JAOPSE010000011.1, read as the reverse complement.
GCCTCCATGAACTGGTCTAGCTCCAACTCCATGAGGTGGGAAACGAGCTGAGCTGCGGCGCCATCTCTTTGGCTTTAATGGCCTCGACGTCACCTCCAACGGTGACCGCTGGACCGGTGGCCGATACTGAAGACGTCGCCCGGGAGGTCGTACAAGATGCCGTGGAGATGGCGGCCGCGCGCTTCCAGCGTGACCCTACTGATGTCGAGTAGTTCACACCTGTAGAAATGAGGCTAGGGCTCCGCTTGAAGGCGGATGTAATAACTTTTGTTTTTGTAAGATATTTTTGGGAACTATCAATAAAACAACTCTTATTTGTGCAGTATTTGTCCTTGTTGTGTGTGGTTTTACCAACTCCTCTCCTGGTACTTGGCCCCCCTAGGATGTAGGCTCAACGCATCGATGCTGGATACCAGCATACCTAAGAAAGAGTTGGTGTCCCGGCCCCCAGGAGGTGGCCTTGACTAGGACCTGGACCTGCACACAGCTTCGGCTAGGAAGTGTTAGTAGCACACCCGTTAGGACCCATCGTCTGGTATCAGTCATCATTTGATTCATGCAACAGGACCTGCAGGATTTGGCCTGGGAAGCCAAGCCGTGTGCCCGGACCCCCTGACTCACAGTTCCAGATACTAGGACACCCATCGCAGAGTGGTGGAGCGTGTAGGCTTACGGTACGGGACCAGGCTAAGTGGCTATACGGCTCCGAACCACCCCAGGGGATGTGCGTCCATTTTCTAGAACCAGACCCCAGGTTCCCGAACCCACAGGGCTATAGTTCCAAATACTAGGATACCCATCGCAGAGTGGTGGAGCGTGCAGGCTTAGGGTGCGGAACCAAGCTAAGCGGCTACACAGCTCCGGACCCCCTAGGAGATGAGTACCCATTCTCTAGAACTGGCCCCTAGGCTGCGAGACCCCCCTACTTTCGTAGAGGGTCCTAAACTGCAAGCCTGGCTACTCAATTCAGATAGCAAGGGTGGGAGACCGTATGGGTGGGTTAGATAAAAAATAATAATATCTGGAATCTGTAGCAGAATAAAACCATCACAAGAGCACATTTGAGGGGGTAAATCCTTTGTTTATAACTCGATATGCATGAGTGCAGACCAACAGGCTGGGCTTATGAGGGCAGACCTCACCGGGCTGGCATACACGTATGCACAACCTAGTTACAAAAAAGAAGGGACCCCAACCCCTCAGACCTGCTCCTATGGATAGAACTTACGGAGATGCTCTATGTTCCGGAGGTTGGGAAGAGTCACTCCTTCAGTTGTGGCAAGGCGGACACACCCAGGTCAGCATATTTCCGTCATCTTGAGGGGTCCTTCCTGGCTGGGGGAGAGTTTGAGGAGCCCTTCTTGGTTTAGGATTCACCTTAGGACCAGGTCCTGGACCCTGAGCTCCCTATTATGCACAATTCGCTGGCGGTGGTGCCCGAGCGCTTGGTTGTATCGTGCATTCTAGATCACCGCTTGCCATTTGCGTTCATTGATGAAGCCCATATCCTTACGCCGCAGCCGTTCTTGCATAGACTCATCAAAAGACTGGGCCCGTGGGGAGCCCATAAGGGTTTCCGGGGGAAGACAGGCTTCGGACCCGTAGACCGGGAAGGGCGGGGTCGCCCTGGTAGCCTGGCTAGCTATTGTCACCGGAGTCGGAGCCTTCGGTGAAGACATCCTTCAGGACCCCCTCGGGTGACTGATACCCGAGGTCCGGTTCTACCGTGGCCACCTCGCCGCTGTCGACCCTTTCCTTGCTAGGCCGGCGACGAGGAGGGGAGCCATCCCTGGAGGTCTACTCGCGCCGCTCATTGACGCGATTCGTGAGCTCGATGATCTCGTGACACTCTGCGGCGCTGTGGCAAATGTTGGGGTGTACAGGGCATGAGCCGTTATTACCCCTCTATGGCCGTGGGTGCTTGTTGCACTCGTTCTGGCCCCCAGCCGTAGCTGCTACGACCAGAGCGGCAGACGATGGCTTCTCGTGGCCACGGTTCTCTTTCTTCTTCTTTTTGCCGTCCTGAGCGACGGCACCCGAGCCACCCATCTAGGTAGTCCCGATCTGTGGCATCGAGTGCCATGCATGGCCCTCAGCGGCTCTGGCGCACTTATGGCCAGAGCGAAGAGTGTGGTGACAGTCTCCACGTCGTGCGTGGCTAACTTCTCCAACATCTTTTCATCACGTACTCCCTGGCGGAAAGCAGCGATGATGGAAGCATCTAAAATATGAGGTATGGTGCCTCGTACCTTGGTGAAGCGGGAGATGAACGTCCGGAGAGTTTCCCCGGGCTCCTGCCTCACTGCGTAGAGGTGGGCCTCCACGCCATGCTGTTGGTAAGCGCTGGCGAAGTTTGCTGTGAACCGCGCACAAAGCTCTTCCCAGGAGTTGATCGATCCTAGGGCAAGGTTCACGAGCCAAGTCCAGGCCGGCCCAGACAAGGCAACATGGAAGTATGTTGCCATCATGGTGGTGTCTCCACCTGCTGCCATGATGGCGGTGACGTAAACCTGCAAGAATTCCGATGGATTGGCGAACCGTCGTACTTCTCCGGCAGGTGTGGCCGGAACTTGGATGGCCAGGTCGCCGCGAGGTGATGGTCCGCGAGTGCGGCGCAGCCCACGCTAGCCAATGGGACACCCGCTTGGATCTAGGCGCCCGTTGGAGTCTGTGGTGCAACCGTAGCAAAGTCGTAGTCGAGGTTGCGACCCTCGACGTTCTGTCGGCGCTCTCGCGCCCTCTCCAGAGAGACGCGGGCATCCTCGCCCGAATGCCTGTGGTTGAGTTCTGCCCGTAGGTCATTAGACCTCTCCAGAGAGACTGGAGCGTCCTCCACCGCGCGCTGGCGGTTGAGCTCTGCCCGCAGGTCCTCAGTCAGCGCTGCCCTCACTAAGGGTGAGCGCACAGATGCCGGCGTCTCATGTTGACACCGGGATGACTGAGGCCTGGGCCTGGTTGAGCCAGAGTGCGCCATGCCGAGTAGACGGTCGACGTCGTCCCGCTACTACTTCATGGCTCCTGGAGAGGCCGTGGAGCTAGGAGGGTGGCGAAGCAATTCCCTAGCTGCTGACAGCGCCCCAGGCGCAGCCCTAGACGCCCTGGATGTTTGCGTGGGAGTGTGCTGCCGTGCAAAGTTGAGAGCACCTAGAGGGGGGGTGAATAGGTGATCCTATAAAAACTTAAACTTAAAGCCACAAAAACTTGATTAAGCGTTAGCACAATAAGGCCAAGTGGCTAGAGAGGAGTTCTTGCAAAACACAACAACCACAAGAGGATCAACACAGATAGACACAGTGGTTTATCCCGTGGTTCGGCCAAGTACAAAACTTGCCTACTCCACGTTGTGGCGTCCCAACGGACGAGGGTTGCAATCAACCCCTCTCAAGCGGTCCAAAGACCCACTTGAATACCACTGTGTTTTGCTTTGTTTACTATATCCCGCTCGCGAGGAATCTCCACAACTTGGAGCCTCTCGCCCTTACACTTGGATGTTCACAAAGAAGCACGAAGTAAGGGAGGGATGAGCAACTCACACAAGACACAAAATCAGAGCGACAACATGCACACAAGTCGCAACAAGAGCTCACAGCACAACCCGACAAGTTCACAACTCAAATGGAGCTCTAGTTGCTATCACAAAGAATCAAATGCGCGGAATCGAAGTCTTGGTGCTTAGGAATGCTTAGAGAATGCTTGGATGTCTTCTCCATGCGCCTAGGGGCCCCTTTTATAGCCCCAAGGCAGCTAGGAGCCGTTGAGAGCATTCCAGGAAGGCAATTCTTGCCTTCTGTCGCCTGGCGCACCGGACACTGTCCGGTGCGGATCTCTTTCCTTATTTGGCGAAGCCGACCGTTGCAGATTCAGAGCCATTGGCGCACCGGACACTGACCGGTGCACACCAGACAGTCCGATGCCCCCTTGTGACCGTTGGCTCGGCCACGCGTCACGCGCTGAATCCTCGGCCGACCGTTGGCCCGGCTGACTGTTGGCTCACCGGACAGTCCGGTGCACCACCGGACAGTCCGGTGATTTATAGCCGTACGCCGTTGATCGCTTCCCGAGAGCGACAACTTCGCCTGTGAACGGCTCAGCGGACAGTCCGGTGCACCACCGGACAGTCCGGTGGTTTATAGCCGTACACCACCGTCGAAGTCCCGAGAACAGCCAGTCCGCCCGAGCCAGCCTGGCGCACCGGACACTGTTTGGTGCACCACCGAACAGTCCGGTGCACCCAGATCGACTGAGCAGACTTTGGCTGAATGAGCCAAGTCATCTCCAAATTGATTTCTCCTATTTCCAACACTTAGACACAATACATTAGTGCTCAAAACAATGTACTAAGTCTAGAAACATACCTTTAGACTTGATTTGCACTTTGTCCATCAATTGGCATAGATTTTCACTTAAGCATTTGTGTTGGCACTCAATCACCAAAATACTTAGAAATGGCCCAAGGGCACATTTCCCTTTCAAGAGTGCACAGCAGCTGCTGCACCAGGCGCAGGGAGGTTGGTGGCCCGCGGAGTGGAAGAGGCAGCCTCCTCCTCCAGCATGAAGTCCTCGGGCACGAAATCTTGGTGCTCGACGATGTGGACCATGGTGTCGAGCAGGAAAACAAGCAAAAACCTAATGCCAAGGGTGCTCTCCACTTGGGGCTTGATTTGGGGTTTTTATAGGACCTTTTTGTAATACCTCCCTTACTATATTTTGTAGATATATTAATGTACTTCAACTTTGGTAAAGGGTTCAAGTCATGAAATGATCATTTGCTTCCCCTTCTCACTAATCCAATGCTTGGGGGTTTAATGGCTCAAGAGGGGGAACTAGGGTTTAGAACCTTTTTTTCATAGGTGAAGATACATGAAAGGCTAGGGTTTCTCTCCTATCATGATAATCACTTAGCTAAGCCATGGTTCCTAAAGTTTTGGTGCCCTTTCTTCCCATTTAAACACATGTGATAATAGGCCATAGGTACATATATTGAGCTAGGGCTTTGGGTAACACCTGGGGTGTTACAAAGGCCAAGGGCAAGGCACACATCGGGAAGGAATGGGACTCCGACTACTCCTCCTCTGACTCTGAGGATGATGGACTAGCTGCCTCGGCCTTCAACAAATCTTCGCTCTTCCCCAATGAACGCCATTCATGCCTTATGGCTAAGGAGAAGAAGGTACGTATTCGAGATACCCCTAAGTACTCTTCCTCTAGCGATGAGGAATCTTCCGATGATTAGATAAACTACACTGATTTGTTTAAATGATTAGATAGAGCTAAAGTAGAGAAAATTAATGAATTAATCGATGATCTTAATGAAAAGGATAGACTGCTAGAAAAGCAAGAGGATATTTTTATATGAGGAACATGACAAGTTTGTTAGTGTTCAAAAATCTCTTACTTTATAAATTAAGAAAAATGAAATAATGTCATCTGAGCTGTCTTCCACGGACATCACAGGCTTAAAAAATTTGAATGTTGAATTAAATACTAAGCTAGAGAAAGTTAATGAAACTAGTTCATGTGTAGAGCATGTCACCATTTGCAATAGATGTAAAGACTTTGATATTGATGCATGTGATGAACATGTCACTTCTATTGCTAAATTAAACAATGAGATTGCAAGTCTTAATGCTCAACTTAAGACTTGCAAAGATGATTATGAGAAATTAAAATTTGCTAGGGATGCCTACACCATTGGTAGACACCCCTCAATTAAGGATGGACTTGGTTTTCGAAAGGAAACCAAGAACTTAACAAGCCAAAAGACTTCCGTTCTCAACAAGGAGAAAGGGAAGGCTCCGATGGCTAGTAACTCTCAAAACAACCATGCCTATATTTATGATAGGAAATTGACTAGTCGTTCTTATAATGATAGGTGCTATAATCATGCCGCTTTACCTGTTTACCATAATTCTCATGCTATGGTTGCTTCTAGCTCTACTTATGCTTATGATAGGCCTAGGCGTAATCATGTTGTGTCTCATGCGCCTAGGAGAAATTGCAATAGACCTACTACTGTCTATCATGCTTGCGATACTTCCTTTGTACTTACATGTAAAAATGTAAAAGTAGTAGCTAGAAAATTGGGATCCAAATGCAAGGGAGACAAGACTTGTATTTGGGTTCCAAAAGTTATTGTGACTAACTTTGTAGGACCCAACAAGAGTTGGGTACCTAAAACTCAAGCTTAAATTACCTTGCAGGTTTATGCATCCGGGGGCCCAAGCTAGATTATCAACAGTGGATGCACAAACCACATGATGGGGGAGAAGAAGATGTTCACCTCCTACGTCAAAAACAAGGATTCCCAGGATTCGATCATCTTTGGAGATGGGAACCAAGGCAAGGTCAAAGGATTGGGAAAGATAGCCATCACATCCAAGCATTCTATCTCTAATGTGTTTTTAGTTGAATCGCTCGGGTATAATTTGTTATCTGTGAGTCAATTATGTAACATGGGTTATAATTGTTTATTCACAAATGTAGATGTATCTGTCTTCAGAAGAAGTGATTGTTCATTAGCTTTTAAGGGTGTATTAGACAGCAAGCTCTATTTAGTTGATTTTTCGAAAGAGAATGCCGATCTAGATGCATGCTTAATCGCTAAGACTAATATGGGCTGGCTGTGGCATCACCGTCTAGCACATGTTGGGATGAAGAACCTTCATAAGCTTCTAAAGGGAGATCATGTGTTAGGACTAGCCGATGTCTGTTTTGAGAAAGATAGACTTTGTGCAGCATGTCAGGTAGGGAAATAGGTGGGAAGCACTCATCACAGCAAGAATGTGATGACGACATCAAGACCACTGGAGCTTCTTCACATGGATCTCTTCGGACTCGTTGCCTACCTCAGCATCGGGGGAAGTAAGTATGGTCTTGTAATTGTTGATTATTTTTCCCGCTTCACTTGGGTATTCTTTTTGCAAGACAAATCAGAAACCCAAGGGACCCTAAAGCGCTTCTTAAGGAGAGCTCAAAATGAGTTTGAGCAAAAGGTGAAGAAAATAAGAAGCGACAATGGGTCCGAGTTCAAAAATCTACAAGTTGAAGAGTTTCTTGAGGAGGAAGGCATCAAGCACGAGTTCTCCGCTCCCTACACACCACAACAAAATGGTGTGGTAGAGAGGAAGAACAGGACGCTAATCGACATGGCGAGAACGATGCTTGGAGAGTACAAGACGCCTGAGCGGTTTTGGTCGGAAGTTGTGAACACAGCCTGCCATGCCATAAACCGGCTCTATCTGCATAGTCTCCTCAAGAAGACCTCCTACAAACTCCTTACTGGTAACAAACCTAATGTTTCCTATTTCCGTGTATTTGGGAGCAAATGCTACATTCTTGTGAAGAAAGGTAGATGTTCAAAATTTGCTCCTAAGGCAGTAGAAGGGTTTTTACTAGGGTATGACTCAAATACAAAGGCGTATAGGGTCTTCAACAAATCATCAGGATTAGTTGAAGTCTCCAGTGATGTTGTATTTGATGGGACTAATGGCTCTCCAAGAGAGCAAGTTGATCTTGATGATATAGATGAAGATGAAGTTCCAACGGCCACAATACACACGATGGCGATAGGTGATGTGCGACCACAGGAACTGCAAAAAAAGATCAACCTTCTTACTCGACAATGGTGCATCCTCCAACCCAAGATGATGAACAGGTACCTCAAGAAGAGGGGCAAGATCAAGGGGGAGCACAGGAAGAACAGGTTATGGAGGAAGAAGCACCACGGGCCCCTCCAAACCAAGTCCGAGCGACGATCCAAAGATATCACCCCGTTGATCAGATTTTGGGTGACATCAGCAAGGGAGTAACTACTCGCTCACGATTAGCTAATTTTTGTGAGCATTACTCGTTTGTCTCTTCTATTGAGCCTTTCAAGGTAGAAGAGGCCTTGCAGGATCCGGACTGGGTGTTGGCCATGCAGGAAGAGCTCAACAACTTCAAAAGGAATGAAGTCTAGAGCCTGGTGCCTCGTCCAAAACAAAATGTTGTGGGAACCAAGTGGGTGTTCCGCAACAAGCAAGACGAGCACGGGGTGGTGACAAGAAACAAGGCTCGACTTGTGGGAAAAGGTTATGCCCAAGTCGCGGGTTTAGATTTCGAGGAGACTTTTGCTCCTATGGCTAGGTTAGAGTCAATTCGAATTTTATTAGCCTATGCCGCTCACCACTCCTTTAGGCTATTCCAAATGGACGTAAAGAGCGCTTTCCTCAATGGGCCAATCAAGGAGGAGGTATACGTGGAACAACCCCCTGGCTTTGAGGATGACAGGTATCCCGACCATGTATATAAGCTCTCTAAGGCGCTCTATGGACTTAAGCAAGCCCCAAGAGCATGGTATGAATGCCTTAGAGATTTTCTTATTACTAATGCTTTCAAGGTTGGGAAAGCTGATCCAACTCTTTTCACAAAGACTTGCAATGGTGATCTTTTTGTTTGCCAATTTTATGTTGAGGACATAATATTTGGTTCTACTAACCAAAAGTCTTGTGAAGAGTTTAGCAAGGTGATGATGCAAAAGTTCGAGATGTCGATGATGGGCGAGTTGACCTACTTCCTTGGATTCCAAGTGAAGCAACTCAAGGATGGCACCTTCATCTCCCAAACGAAGTACACTCAAGATCTTCTCAAGAGGTTTGGGATGAAGGACGCCAAGCCCGCAAAGACACCGATGGGGACTGACGGACATCTCGACCTCAACAAAGGAGGTAAGTCTGTTGATCAAAAGGCATACCGGTCAATGATAGGTTCATTACTGTATCTTTGTGCTAGTAGCCCGAACATTATGCTTAGTGTATGCATGTGTGCTAGATTTCAATCCGACCCCAAGGAATGTCACCTTGTGGCTGTTAAGCGAATTCTTAGGTATTTAGTTTCTACGCCTTGCTTCGGGATCTAGTATCCAAAGGGGTCTACCTTTGACTTAATTGGATACTCAGACTCTGACTATGTCGGGTGCAAGGTTGATAGGAAGAGTACATCAGGGACGTGCCAGTTTCTAGGAAGGTCCCTGGTGTCCTAGAGTTCCAAGAAACAAACATCTATTGCCCTATCCACCGCTGAGGCCGAGTATGTTGCCGCAGGACAGTGTTGCGCGCAGCTGCTTTGGATGAGGCAAACCCTCTAGGACTTTGGCTACAATCTGAGCAAAGTCCCACTCCTATGTGACAATGAGAGTGCAATCCGCTTGGCGGATAATCCTATTGAACACAGCCGCACTAAGCACATAGACATCTGGCATCACTTCCTGAGAGACCACCAGCAAAAGGGAGATATCGATGTTTACCACATTAGCACCGAGAACCAACTAGTCGATATCTTCACCAAGCCATTAGATGAGAAAAGATTTTGCAGGTTGCGTAGTGAGCTAAATGTCTTAGATTAGTGTAACTTGGATTGATCTATAGCATACATGTGTTCTATGCCTTTGATCATGTTACTTTGAGAATTTAAATCATTTATTGCTTATTTGTGATGCTCAAGTTGTACAAGTCATCCCCGGACCTCACAAGTCCATATGCAAATGATGCACATGTTTAGGGGGAGATGAGCTACAACTTGACTCCTTTGAGACTAACTTGTTGTTTGAGTACACTTGAAGTAGTCTCGAAGGACCATTGAAAGGGAAAATGAACTTGGGCGATGAAAAGACTTCCATTGCACTCTGGTATAAGTGTATTTAAATTCCAAGTTCATACTAATGCTCTCATTGCCTTTTTTCTCTTATTTGATATTTTGGTGAGGCAATGGGATTAAAGGGCCAAAAGTTTTCCCGTTTTTGGTGCTTAATGCCAAATGGGGAGAAATTAAGGGCCAAAGCAACTAGATCAACCAACCACTTGTGAATTTCAAAAATAGTAGAGTTAGAATTTGCATTTTGCACAAATGATTCTTATTGCAAAATTTGGTCTCTTATGGGGGAGAATTTTGATTATGGGAAAAAGGGGGAGTTTTTGACACTTGATCAATTTTACTCTTGCAATATCTCTCTATTTGCCCAAACAAGTGTGTTTGACTTAGAGATAGGAAAAAGAATTTGATTTGCAAAAACAATCCAAGTGGTGGCAAGAGTGATCCGTATATGCCAAATCCTAAGTGAGTAAATTTGGTCTCAAATTTGCACTTCTTAGTTTCTTTTTAATGTGTTGGCATAAATCACCAAAAAGGGGGAGATTGAAAGGGAAATGTGCCCTTGGGCCATTTCTAGAATTATTTTGGTGATTAGATGCCCAACACATGGTTCTAAGTTTATATGTGCCAAGGTGCAAATCAAAGAATAAGGTATGTCTCCAAACTTAGTAAATTGTTTTTAGGTACTAACATATTTGTCTAAGTACTAGAAATAGTGCCAAGAAAAGAAGAAAAGAATTGGAGAAGATACGGCTCAGGACAGCCAAAACCAGCACCAACCTGGCACACCGGACTGTCCGGTGGTGCACCGGACAGTGTCCGATGCCCCAGGCTGGCTCGGCGGCGAATAGTCCGCTCTCGGGAATCGGCGGGGCGACGTGGCTAAAAAACACCGGACTGTCCGGTGAGTCATCAGCGCCCGCACCCAAGTACATCAGCGATGAACTCGTCACTCTCAGGAAAAGGAGAAAGCGCCATGGCTAAAAATCACCGGACTGTCCGGTGAGCCAAAGGCGCTCGCGGCCAACAGTCGGCTGCGCAATCAGCGGGCGACGCGTGGCCCGCGCCAACGGTCGGCTGGGCACACCGGACTATCCGGTGTGCACCGGACATTGTCCGGTGCTCCAACTGGTCCCAAGGCCCAACGGTCGGCTATGCCCGATATGGAAGGGAATCGAGCACCGGACATGTACTGTAGCTGTCCGGTGGTGCACCGGACTGTCCGGTGCACCACTCGACAGAAGGCAAGAATTGTGGCGGAACCGCCCAAATTATTCCAGCTTAAGTGCCCAAGTCGCACCCATAAGGGCAGCAACACACTTAAACAGGAATAACCCGTCAGTCCCTCGGATCTAGTCCGATAAAGCCACTTACCAGGATCGAATACCACTAGCTCACTCAAAGGTGAGGCACAGAGAAATACAATAAAACATAATACCACAAATTTAATAAGTATCATTAGTGATTACATTATCGGAGTTTCAGAAATAATAATCATAAATTTTAATGCAGCAGAAATAACTAACGGAGAAAACCGAGTAACATGGCGAAGCCTGGCCACGCTACTCCTCCTGGTCCTCTCCTGCGGAAGCAATAACCCACTTGACTGTCTGTCCCGGTGGCAGGGACGAAAGCCAAGTCGCACCATCAACCAAACATCCTAAGAAGTACCTGCAAAAAATTATGCCACAAGCAAGGCTGAGTATACTAATACTCAGCTAGACTTACCCGGTGTGAGGAGTCTACTCCTCTACCTCTAGACATGCAGCTGTTTGGCTGAGGGGTTTGGTTTGCCAAAAGCACTAGCTGAGTCTAAAATCAAGTTTTAGCTTTTCCAGTTTTAGTATGATCATTTTTAAACTAGATGAGTACCTAGCTACTCATACATGATATCAAACATTTTTAAGCAATCAACCTTTTTGCCAGTCAACTCATTTCCACTTATTACTCAATGTAGCAGCATGGATCAAGCAGTCTCATCAGCTGTGAGAAGCAGACGATTCGAATCGAGTTTTTATCCTTGCAAGGTAAACCTAAACACACGACATGGCGAGGCACTCCATCCCCACACACATCAACCGTCCCCATCGATTCCCCGTCAGCAGATCAGGGCTCACCGCCTTGGCGTACAACGCCTCACTGACCCCGACTGCCGTCGTGCAGTGACCGCACTTGTACCCACCATAACCGGAATGGGAGACCACGTCTCAGGTCGCGTGAGGGGATATGTCCACTGCCAGGTTCACTCAGGTACTAGGCTTACCGATTTACCATATTTCTCGGCATGTGCTTAGAACGTTCAAACGCTTGACTCACGGTACCACACCTTAATCCTTATTCCAATTTCCGTCTCGTAGACAACGCATCCCCATGGACCGTTGTCCACAGACCATCATCAATACGATATGTAAATGGATACAAGCAATTCCTGACCTCACGCGAGTGCTAGAAAAATCACTCGACTTCTACCGAGATCCCTAATTAGTAAAGCAGCTACTCGACCTAGCATACTAGTATCCATCTCAATAGGATTCCTGAGATCATGCAACTAGGGTTTCAAACAACTCCTACACTTAAGTGCACAGTACAAGCCTACAAACATTAAGTGCAGTAAAATAGCATATATAACGGTTATGCATAAAACCGGGGCTTGCCTTTAATTTAACACTTAGACAGTGTTTGTTGGGGGAGGTACTCGCTTGGCGAGCATCCACTGGTTATGTTCATCCTTCCTTGGGTCGTCCACCGACTGCATCTTGTGGTTGGCACCACATCACTTGCACGATCGTCCTCTCTCGGTCCTAAATGAGATGCAAAATGCATATGTATGAATATAATGAAAAGTTATTACAAGATATACAAATACACGGTAGCGACCCAACACTAAATTGTAAGACACCGCAAACAACCACGTGTTAGAATTAGATATCTACACTTCATCGAGCGTACAACATCAACACCACTGGAAGGACGACGATTAATACCTATAATTAACCAACGCAACACGACATCACAAGTGCAAGCATTTATTTAATTGCTATGACTTTTCGTTAGTTCTTATATGAATCACACAAAAGCATCCCAACACAAGTTTAATAGAGGACCTATGCATCAATGTCGATAGACTCCTATATCACAATCAACTACAGCCAGAAACATATAAAACATGACACACGTGCAATATTAAGCTTAGTCATGGCAAGTTTACATTACTTAAGAGCAAACCACACATTTTTAGCGACAAGGGGGAACTAAACAATCAAAAGCTCACTAGCAGAATTTTTGGACAGCAATACAGCAGTCAATTGTTTCAGTCATAACTCACAAGATATTTACTCAAAAATAGTAAACTAGGACTTTCTAGAAAGCTTGAAAAGTGCTTTACAACTTTGGTATTGTTATCACAGCATGATTAAACACTTAGCAAGGTCAAAAGGTGTTAACACAACAGCGTTGTCCAGATTTGGACAGATTCAGACTTGTGACTTTAAAAATTCATAACTGAAGATTCAGACATCCAAACGAATTGATCCTAGACTTTCTGGAAAGGTAATAAAATTGTCTACATATTATTTATAGACATCTCAAGGTGGTTCAATATCTAACTAAGGATAAACATCACTATAAGACTTTGCTGTCCAGAACTGGACAGATTCAGTCTTCATATTTGAAACATTCATAACTTAAGCTTCAGACCACCAAAAAAGAGTGATCCAAGACTTTTTGGAAAGCTTGGCAAAAGAACTACATAACTTTTATAATCACCAAGAAGTGATTCCAGGTTTAATCAAATCAAACATTACAGTTTTCAAAATCTGTTCTGACAGTGGACAGAACACAACAACCAAGTTGTAGAATTCATAACTCTTAAACCGTCAGGCCTTTAGTTATGAAATTTTAACACAAGCAAGATCAGAAAAGCATCTACAACTTTCTTATAATGACCATGAACATATTGCAACATTAAATTGAACAAACAATACAGTTTCTGAAATCTGTACAGAATTTAGACAGATTCAGTTACTGAATTTGTAAAAAGCATAACTCCTAAACTGTCAGACCTATGGCTGTCAAATTTTAACACAAGTAAGATAATAAAGTTATCTACAACTTCCTTGTGACCACCAATAACTAATTCCAAGATTAACTTAAGCAACCATTGCAATCTCTGAAATCTGTTCAGAAATTCGACAGATTCAGGTGCTGGGCTTGTGAAAGGCACAACTACTAAACAATCAGGTTTATGGCTGTCAAATTTTTGTACAAGCAAGATAATCATGTTATCTACAACTCTTCTATATGACGTTTCTACAGAAAACATGATTTGGTTTATCAAACAAACAGCACAACGAAAACAATGTGTGCAGCCCAAAACAGCAATCAATAAATTCCAGTTTCTATATAATTCAAGAATTGCAGCATTCTAGAGACTTGAATCATTCTAGCACTTTACCACTTCTTAGAGTTAAATTAATTACATGAGGACTAGCAAGTAGGCTTACAAATTTTATCCAAATCATTTAGTGCACTAAAATTACTACAACCAATTAACAACGCATTCTTCACGATAATCACCCAACAATTTGCGTTTTAAATTAGACATCACATGAGCGCTACTACTTTTCATCCGCGACCGTAACCATACGCATTTAGAATACAACAAGCAAATTATCGTGGCTACGACCTTAACCAATTCATCGAACAATTTGGCTAACTACAGCAACGACATGGTCTGCTCGACAGCATACACGTCGACTCGTCTATTACTATCGCAATCCGAGACAACACATATATAACAAACACTTAACGAAATAGACTCCTGTTTAACATGAGTTGCCTAATCACAGTAGAAGACCTAGCGAACCATTTTAGATATCGTAACTCAAGAACATGGGTTGGAGCCGATTGATCAGTGTTTCTCAACCATTGCTCAACTTGAACTAGTTAACGCACAAGTCACCTAAATAGCTCATTTTTGGGGTCTATCGTGGAGGCATTTACACATGGCGTAAAACTTCATAAGACTACATTTGCTACTGGCATCAACAATACCTACCGACCTATTATTCACCATACGAACGCAGTTACACACCGCCTACTAGTTTTTAACATAATCCTCATATAGCTCGGAATTCCAACTACTCACTAACAATAAATCATGCACGACCACTACCACATCGATCGGTTAATTTATTTGGACACCGCCTAGCGTACCACTAGTATCCCGCATTTTGGCTCGACTTATAAACATAGAGGAAGTGATACAACGACCAAACATTTATGTCGAGCACAATTATTTATGACCACATTTATCGACTAGACAAGTGAAACACTAACTGATTATCCGCACCTCTCGTCCTTAAACACAAATCACATGTCTCATAATTCATATCTTCGACCCACTCTATCCTACACCACGATGAATACATAAAATATATTTAACATAGACTAACTCATTAGCCGACTATGGAAATTACTAAGTATGTTTTACGCTTTATTTAATTTACCACAACTAACACACTACTTTATGACGAAGTGCTTTAGCAAACAATTAATACATCCGCTACCAATCCCGACGACGTACAAAAGAACTATCGCAGCCACATATACACTTATTGACATTCCAATCGCAAACACATCTACGCGTACCACTTTCTCCTCCATGAGTTTTAATTCGCATACAACATATTCACATACATGTATATATATATAGGACAATGACAAATGTGCAAGTAAGTCAGTCACATGGATTCAACCTGAACGAGTCGGGATTTAGCCGCATGGACTATCCACAAGGCTCGGCGTTTCATCGAATGGGCAGGGCGCGAAGCGCGACATCGACCGTTAGCTGTGAAAACACACACATTTGTTGGCGACAGACCATCGAACATTACAAACGCTAAAAAAATAGCGAGGACAGCGGGGGGGGGGGTTCTCACCACGAGTTTCGACGGCGCGATTGGGGGCTGCGCAAAACAGCGAGCACACTGCGGGCGTCGACGGCGTGCTGCTGCAGCGCGCAGCTTGCTGCGCATTTTGCCGAACAGGCAGCGGGCACCACGACGAACAGCGAGGAAGGGGGCTCGCTGTTGGTTTTCCATGGAAGAAAATGGGGCTCGCTGGATAGAGAGAGCTAGGCGCAGGGAACAACAAGGGGCGTCCATGGAGGAATGGAGCTGCGTAGGGAGGGGAGGGAGATGCTGCTGCTGGGAGGAAGATAAACAGGGAGGGCACTGGAGAAATTTCTAGGCGTCCATGGGAGAAACTCGAGCTCACAGCCATGGGGAAAAACTTCAGCGCGTTGAGGAAGAAGGAGCAGGGGGCGCCATGGCTGGGAGAGGGCAGAGGTGGATGAGCTGCTGCTGGCGGCCATGGAGCAAGGAGAACAGCGAGCTCGGCTAGGCAGCAAGGGGAGAGAGCTCGCGGGGAAGGGCTGGAGCTTGGGCGCCGACCATGGAAGTCGTTGTCCCTGCGTTGGCGTGCTGCTGCCGGGAACAGGGAGGAAGAAAGGAGGTCGGCCATGGCTAGAACCTGTGCATGGGAAGGCTGCAACAAATTCCAGCAATGGGGGAAAAAAACTCCCAGCACCATGGATCCACGGGGAATGAAGGTGCTGCTGCCCTGTGCGCCTTGGAGCTTGGGGAGGGAGGCGTCCATGGAAAGGTGCTGGGCGTCACCACGGAGAGAGGAGCAGGGAGGTGGAGCCGCAGCTGCTCCATGCGCCTGTGAACAGCGAGAAGTGGCTGTGTGCGTCGGCTGAAAGGAGGAGAGGGAGAAAGGTTGTGGCGGCTAGGGGTAGGGAGTGGTAATTTTCTCCAACTTGCAAGGGGAGACCTCATATTTATAGACAAGGAATGGCTAGGGTTTCAAATGGGCCAAACGGGCTGGGCTGGATTCGGCCCAAAACACTTGATCGAGTTGCGCTAATTTATTTTCCAGAATAAAAATGCTTCTACGGAATTCGTCTCAACAGAGAACAGAGCGAAATGCAGTTCGGACGAACGGACGATTGCGCGATTAACTCGGCCAAGAGTTGGATTTCATTCCGCTCGGAAATAATTCCTCGCGCACTATTTTAGAAATAAATGTTTCTCTCAGACTTCTGATCGGCTTTAGATTTTTAGTCGGAGAAGGCGAATCGTGACATTTTAAAATCGTTGTCGATACGGGGTTTTGACTTCGGTTCGGACATGAGATATTTGGCTGAGTCGAGTAAGAATTAATTTGAGGACGATATATTGAGTATTCCGTCTGAGTGTACGGACTCAGATTAAAATAGTCGGACATCGATCGAAGTTCGAGGAGTTGGATTCGGACACAGATCAAATAACAGCCGTCGAGGGTTTGATTTAAAGGGCTTCAGATGAGATTTATAATTCGAGAATGATCTTCGAGTCTGCATGAGTTCCAAGAATTAAAAGTTTTAACACGCTCCAAAATTAGCTGTTTCTCGCGATCGATTAACTCCGAATTCGGTGAACTTCCATGAGAAAGCCTTATAGACAGAGATAGACACGATCGAGAAATAGAAATTTTTACTGAGCATCCGAGATTAGGATAAATTACCCGATATAACACGAAATAGACACCTGGGGTGTCACAGCCTTCCCCCCTTAAAAAGAATCTCGTCCCGAGATTCGAATGAGGATATTTAAGGGTGGAGAAGCATGTAACTCCCAGACTGAAGATAGATGCAAATTCATGAGAGGGTATCTGACAAGATACTGGAGACAAATTTGGTTAGAATATCGCGACACATCGAGACAAAATGCAGCGATCATTCTGAGAGTGTCCACAAAAGATAGCACATCGGTGTAGTCTTATAATGGATCACAACTATTAACCGCGATACCAGCGCGTGCCGAGCAGCTCATCCTTGTGTGCGCGCCCACAGGAGGCTCTCGGTTTCGTTGCGGCACCATCAGTCGTTAGCTATAATACCATTACCAAACGCAACCAATGAAAAATCCACATAGCACAGATAGATGGAGCCCACGAGAGTATGGCTTAGAAAATAAGGATGTGACCAGAGTTGAAGCAGAGGTTGCTGGCAATAAGAGCAACGCATGAGAATCTTCTTCAACTCAGAGAACTATTCTATGATCATCACGCGGATTATCAGCCAAAGATTGATATGATATTTAATATGAGGAGGAACCAACCATGAGATCGAGATTGATAAGCCTTTAGAGACATGAGAGATCCAAAGATAACAGCAACATTCATTAATCCACATGGATATGTCGTTTAGAGATAAGTTGATAAAACAAGCGTCATGATCCTCGGAGAAGGGGGTATGAGAATGACCAGAAATGAGAGATTTAGGCAAGATCAACATCCGATACTTGAGAACAGGTTATAGCAGATAACCAGATAATGGGGCAGAATCACTAAAGGGTTCGGAGATTTGGATGGTAAAGCCACAACATGATTCACCAGGAAAAAGATTACCAGATTCGGTCAAAGGAGAAGTAGGAAAACAAGATCTGCTAGGATGAGCAGCAGAAATGCTACGAAGATTCGGGACTAGATCTATGGAAATAAACATGGCCTTGATAGGATTTGCGCAACTAGACACCAACAACAAATATATTTTTTTGACACAAGTGCACAAGGAGACTTGGGTTGGTCTAGCGGTCAAGCTGTGGGGGTCTATAAGCTGTGCAGGTGTAACTTTATGGGTGAAACACACAAGGGTTAGAAAACACTAACACAAACATAATTTTTTTTGAGGTTTTACTTGCTAACCACTAGGTTGTTTAAAGAAGGGGGTCTTTTGATGGGCAAAACATACAACAATTTTTATTGGCAAAAAGGGTTGAACAATTGCAATGCCACCTAGATAGCAAGACAAGAGAAACACATAACACGACCTAACAAGACTTACCAATCTGACACGAGGTAAGGCATTTTTTTGCAGTTCATAGCAATACAACACATTATTCACAATTTCTTATTCTTGGAATAAAGGTGAGAGAAGCATGTTGATGCACAAGAGACAATTATAATGAGATAATCATGATGCATGCTCATTCTAGTCGTCTTCTCGGACCTAACTAATTTTTCGGGTGCTTCTACAGCATCCTAATAGTAGAAATAGTAGCCTTTATGGCCTATATAAATATAGCCACCTAGCTACCCATCTATTTCCTAAGGCTTCACGTCTTAAATCTATCCTTATCGTCCTGACGGACTATCCAACATTGATTTCTAGCAAGTTTTACTTTAGGAAAGGTTGGTAATCATGACTTATTGACTTCTCTGTGATGGTATTCGCTCCGATACCAGCTGTGGCTGAACCGCCCGAATTATTCCAGCTTAAGTGCCCAAGTCGCACCCATAAGGGCAGCAACACACTTAAACAGGAATAACCCGTCAGTCCCTCGAATCTAGTCCGATAAAGCCACTTACCAGGATCGAATACCACTAGCTCACTCAAAGGTGAGGCACAGAGAAATACAATAAAACATAATACCACAAATTTAATAAGTATCATTAGTGATTACATTATCGGAGTTTCAGAAATAATAATCATAAATTTTAATGCAGCGGAAATAACTAACGGAGAAAACCGAGTAACATGGCGAAGCCTGGCCACGCTACTCCTCCTGGTCCTCTCCTGCGGAAGCAATAACCCACTTGAATGTCTGTCCCAGTGGCAGGGACGAAAGCCAAGTCGCACCATCAACCAAACATCCTAAGAAGTACCTGCAAAAAATTATGCCACAACCAAGGCTGAGTATACTAATACTCAGCTAGACTTACCCGGTGTGAGGAGTCTACTCCTCTACCTCTAGACATGCAGCTGTTTGGCTGAGGGGTTTGGTTTGCCAAAAGCACTAGCTGAGTCTAAAATCAAGTTTTAGCTTTTCCAGTTTTAGTATGATCCTTTTTAAACTAGATGAGTACCTAGCTACTCATACATGATATCAAACATTTTTAAGCAATCAACCTTTTTGCCAGTCAACTCATTTCCACTTATTACTCAATGTAGCAACATGGATCAAGCAGTCTCATTAGCTGCGAGAAGCAGACGATTCGAATCGAGTTTTTATCCTTGCAAGGTAAACCTAAACACACAATGTGGCGAGGCACTCCGTCCCCACACACATCAACCGTCCCCATCGATTCCCCGTCAGCAGATCAGGGCTCACCGCCTTGGCGTACAACGCCTCACTGACCCCGACTGCCGTCGTGCAGTGACCACACTTGTACCCACCATAACCGGAATGGGAGACCACGTCTCAGGTCGCGTGAGGGGATATGTCCACTGCCAGGTTCACTCAGGTACTAGGCTTACCGATTTACCATATTTCTCGGCATGTGCTTAGTACGTTCAAACGCTTGACTCACGGTACCACACCTTAATCCTTATTCCAATTTCCGTCTCGTAGACAACGCATCCCCATGGACCGTTGTCCACAGACCATCATCAATACGATATGTAAATGGATACAAGCAATTCCTGACCTCGCGCGAGTGCTAGAAAAATCACTCGACTTCTACCGAGATCCCTAATTAGTAAAGCAGCTACTCGACCTAGCATACTAGTATCCATCTCAATAGGATTCCTGAGATCATGCAACTAGGGTTTCAAACAACTCCTACACTTAAGTGCACAGTACAAGCCTACAAACATTAGGTGCAGTAAAATAGCATATATAACGGTTATGCATAAAACCGGGGCTTGCCTTTAATTTAACACTTAGACAGTGTTTGTTGGGGGAGGTACTCGCTTGGCGAGCATCCACTGGTTATGTTCATCCTTCCTTGGGTGGTCCACCGACTGCATCTTGTGGTTGGCACCACATCACTTGCACGATCGTCCTCTCTCGGTCCTAAATGAGATGCAAAATGCATATGTATGAATATAATGAAAAGTTATTACAAGATATACAAATACACGGTAGCGACCCAACACTAAATTGTAAGACACCGCAAACAACCACGTGTTAGAATTAGATATCTACACTTCATCGAGCGTACAACATCAACACCACCGGAAGGACGACGATTAATACCTATAATTAACCAACGCAACACGACATCACAAGTGCAAGCATTTATTTAATTGCTATGACTTTTCGTTAGTTCTTATATGAATCACACAAAAGCATCCCAACACAAGTTTAATAGAGGACCTATGCATCAATGTCGATAGACTCCTATATCACAATCAACTACAGCCAGAAACATACAAAACATGACACACGTGCATTATTAAGCTTAGTCATGGCAAGTCTACATTACTTAAGAGCAAACCACACATTTTTAGCGACAAGGGGGAACTAAACAATCAAAAGCGCACTAGCAGAATTTTTGGACAGCAATACAGCAGTCAATTGTTTCAGTCATAACTCACAAGATATTTACTCAAAAATAGTAAACTAGGACTTTCTAGAAAGCTTGAAAAGTGCTTTACAACTTTGGTATTGTTATCACAGCATGAGTAAACACTTAGCAAGGTCAAAAGGTGTTAACACAACAGCGTTGTCCAGATTTGGACAGATTCAGACTTGTGACTTTAAAAATTCATAACTGAAGATTCAGACATCCAAACGAATTGATCCTAGACTTTCTGGAAAGGTAATAAAATTGTCTACATATTATTTATAGACATCTCAAGGTGGTTCAATATCTAACTAAGGATAAACATCACTATAAGACTTTGCTGTCCAGAACTGGACAGATTCAGTCTTCATATTTGAAACATTCATAACTTAAGCTTCAGACCACCAAAAAAGAGTGATCCAAGACTTTTTGGAAAGCTTGGCAAAAGAACTACATAACTTTTATAATCACCAAGAAGTGATTCCAGGTTTAATCAAATCAAACATTACAGTTTTCAAAATCTGTTCTGACAGTGGACAGAACACAGCAACCAGGTTGTAGAATTCATAACTCTTAAACCGTCAGGCCTTTAGTTATGAAATTTTAACACAAGCAAGATCAGAAAAGCATCTACAACTTTCTTATAATGACCATGAACAGATTGCAAAATTAAATTGAACAAACAATACAGTTTCTGAAATCTGTACAGAATTTGGGCAGATTCAGTTACTGAATTTGTAAAAAGCATAACTCCTAAACTGTCAGACCTATGGCTGTCCAATTTTAACACAAGTAAGATAATAAAGTTATCTACAACTTCCTTGTGACCACCAATAACTAATTCCAAGATTAACTTAAGCAACCATTGCAATCTCTGAAATCTGTTCAGAAATTCGACAGATTCAGGTGCTGGGCTTGTGAAAGGCACAACTACTAAACAATCAGGTTTATGGCTGTCAAATTTTTGTACAAGCAAGATAATCATGTTATCTACAACTCTTCTATATGACTTTTCTACAGAAAACATGATTTGGTTTATCAAACAAACAGCACAACGAAAACAATGCGTGCAGCCCAAAACAGCAATCAATAAATTCCAGTTTCTATGTAATTCAAGAATTGCAGCATTCTAGAGACTTGAATCATTCTAGCACTTTACCACTTCTTAGAGTTAAATTAATTACATGAGGACTAGCAAGTAGGCTTACAAATTTTATCCAAATCATTTAGTGCACTAAAATTACTACAACCAATTAACAACGCATTCTTCACGATAATCACCCAACAATTTGCGTTTTAAATTAGACATCACATGAGCGCTACTACTTTTCATCCGCGACCGTAACCATACGCATTTAGAATACAACAAGCAAATTATCGTGGCTACGACCTTAACCAATTCATCGAACAATTTGGCTAACTACAGCAACGACATGGTCTGCTCGACAGCATACACGTCGACTCGTCTATTACTATCGCAATCCGAGACAACACATATATAACAAACACTTAACGAAATAGACTCCTGTTTAACATGAGTTGCCTAATCACAGTAGAAGACCTAGCGAACCATTTTAGATATCGTAACTCAAGAACATGGGTTGGAGCCGATTGATCAGTGTTTCTCAACCATTGCTCAACTTGAACTAGTTAACGCACAAGTCACCTAAATAGCTCATTTTTGGGGTCTATCGTGGAGGCATTTACACATGGCGTAAAACTTCATAAGACTACATTTGCTACTGGCATCAACAATACCTACCGACCTATTATTCACCATACGAACGCAGTTACACACCGCCTACTAGTTTTTAACATAATCCTCATATAGCTCGGAATTCCAACTACTCACTAACAATAAATCATGCACGACCACTACCACATCGATCGGTTAATTTATTTGGACACCGCCTAGCGTACCACTAGTATCCCGCATTTTGGCTCGACTTATAAACATAGAGGAAGTGATACAACGACCAAACATTTATGTCGAGCACAATTATTTATGACCACATTTATCGACTAGACAAGTGAAACACTAACTGATTATCCGCACCTCTCGTCCTTAAACACAAATCACATGTCTCATAATTCATATCTTCGACCCACTCTATCCTACACCACGATGAATACATAAAATATATTTAACATAGACTAACTCATTAGCCGACTATGGAAATTACTAAGTATGTTTTACGCTTTATTTAATTTACCACAACTAACACACTACTTTATGACGAAGTGCTTTAGCAAACAATTAATACATCCGCTACCAATCCCGACGACGTATAAAAGAACTATCGCAGCCACATATACACTTATTGACATTCCAATCGCAAACACATCTACGCGTACCACTTTCTCCTCCATGAGTTTTAATTCGCATACAACATATTCACATACATGTGTATATATATATAGGACAATGACAAATGTGCAAGTAAGTCAGTCACATGGATTCAACCTGAACGAGTCGGGATTTAGCCGCATGGACTGTCCACAAGGCTCAGCGTTTCGTCGAATGGGCAGGGCGCGAAGCGCGACATCGACCGTTAGCTGTGAAAACACACACGTTTGTTGGCGACAGACCATCGAACATTACAAACGCTAAAAAAATAGCGAGGACAGCGGGGGGGGGTTCTCACCACGAGTTTCGACGGCGCGATTGGGGGCTGCGCAAAACAGCGAGCACACGGCGGGCGTCGACGGCGTGCTGCTGCAGCGCGCAGCTTGCTGCGCATTTTACCGAACAGCCAGCGGGCACCACGACGAACAGCGAGGAAGGGGGCTCGTTGTTGGTTTTCCATGGAAGAAAATGGGGCTCGCTGGATAGAGAGAGCTAGGCGCAGGGAACAACAAGGGGCGTCCATGGAGGAATGGAGCTACGTAGGGAGGGGAGGGAGATGCTGCTGCTGGGAGGAAGATAAACAGGGAGGGCATTGGAGAAATTTATAGGCGTCCATGGGAGAAACTCGAGCTCGCAGCCATGGGGAAAAACTTCAGCGCGTTGAGGAAGAAGGAGCAGGGGGCGCCATGGCTGGGAGAGGGCAGAGGTGGACGAACTGCTGCTGGCGGCCATGGAGCAAGGAGAACAGCGAGCTCGGCTAGGCAGCAAGGGGAGAGAGCTCGCGGGGAAGGGCTGGAGCTTGGGCGCCAACCATGGAAGTCGTTGTCCCTGCGTTGGCGTGCTGCTGCCGAGAACAGGGAGGAAGAAAGGAGGTCGGCCATGGCTAGAACCTGTGCATGGGAAGGCTGCAACAAATTCCAGCAATGGGGGAAAAAAACTCCCAGCACCATGGATCCACGGGGAATGAAGGTGCTGCTGCCCTGTGCGCCTTGGAGCTTGGGGAGGGAGGCGTCCATGGAAAGGTGCTGGGCGTCACCACGGAGAGAGGAGCAGGGAGGTGGAGCCGCAGCTGCTCCATGCGCCTGTGAACAGCGAGAAGTGGCTATGTGCGTCGGCTGAAAGGAGGAGAGGGAGAAAGGTTGTGGCGGCTAGGGGTAGGTGATAGTCGCCTAGAGGGGGGGGGGTAAATAGGGCGAAACTGAAATTTACAAATATAAACACAACTACAAGCCGGGTTAGCGTTAGAAATATAAACAAGTCCGCGAGAGAGGGCGCAAAATAAATCGCAAGCAAATAAAGAGAGTGACACGTGGATTTGTTTTACCGAGGTTCGGTTCTCGCAAACCTACTCCCCGTTGAGGAGGCCACAAAGGCCGGGTCTCTTTCAACCCTTCCCTCTCTCAAACGATCCCACGGATCGAGTGAGCTTTCTCTTCTTCTCAATCAACCGGGAACAAAACTTCCCCGCAAGGGCCACCACACAATTGGTGCCTCTTGCCTTGGTTACAATTGAGTGATGATCACAAGAACAAGTGAGAAAGAAAGGAATGCGATCCAAGCGCAAGAGCTCGAAAGAACACAAGCAAATCACTCTCTCTAGTCACTATGGTGTTGTGTGGAATTTGGAGAGGACTTGATCTATTTGGTGTGTCTAGAATTGAATGCTAGAGCTCTTGTAGTAGTTGAGAAGTTGAAAACTTGGATGGCAATGAATGTGGGGTGGTTGGGGTATTTATAGCCCCAACCACCAAAAGTGACCGTTGCTGGAACCTGTCTGTTCGATGGCGCACCGGACAGTCCGGTGCACACCGGACAGTCCGGTGCCCCTGCCACGTCACCATTGCCGTTGGATTCTGACCGTTGGAGCTTCTGACTTCTGGGCCCTCCTGGGTGTCCGGTGCACACCGGACATGTACTGTTTGATGTCCGGTGCACCGGTATGGGCGATCCTGACGTCTGCGCGCGCTGCGCGCGCATTAAATGCTCCACAGGGAGCCGTTGGCGCCGCAGAGAGCCGTTGCTCCGCTGGCACACCGGACAGTCCGGTGCACACCGGACAGTCCGGTGAATTTTAGCGGAGCGGCTGCCGTGCGAACCCGAGGCTGGCGAGTTCCGGAGACCGCGCTTCCTTGGAGCACCGGACATGTCCGGTGCACACCGGACAGTCCGGTGAATTATAGCGCGCCGGCTTCCGAGAATTCCCGAGGGCGAAGAGTTGGAGTTGGATTCCTCTGGCCGCACCGGACACTGTCCGGTGCACACCGGACAGTCCGGTGCCTCTAGCCAGAGGTACCCTCGATTGCCTCGTTGCTCCTTTGTTGAATCCAATACTTGGTCTTTTTATTGGCTAAATGTGAACCTTTTGCACCTGTGTAACTTATGCACTAGAGTAAACTAGTTAGTCCAATATTTTGTGTTGGACAATTTCAATCACCAAAATTATTTAGGAACTAGGTGTAAGCCTAATTCCCTTTCAATCTCCCCCTTTTTGGTGATTGATGCCAACACAAACCAAAGCAAATATAGAAGTGCATAATTGAACTAGTTCACATAATGCAAGTGCAAAGGTTGCTTGGAATTGAGCCAATATAAATACTTATATGATGCGCATGGATTGT
This sequence comes from Zea luxurians, assembly GCA_029449295.1. Taxonomy (NCBI): domain Eukaryota; kingdom Viridiplantae; phylum Streptophyta; class Magnoliopsida; order Poales; family Poaceae; genus Zea; species Zea luxurians. Next base: position 26,529,598 of record JAOPSE010000011.1, on the reverse strand, counting down.
TTCTTTGTTTTTGACATATTGGACCACATTTGCACCATAAGTTTTGTTTTTGCAAACTCTTTTGTAAATTCTTTTCAAAGTCATTTTGCAAGATAGTCAAAGGTAGATGAATAAGATTTTGCAAAGCATTTTCAAGATTTGAAATTTTCTTCCTTTGTTCAAATGCTTTTCCTTTGACTAAACAAAACTCCCCCTCAAATAAGGTCTCCTCTTAGTGTTCAAGAGGGTTTTAAGTCATCAATTTTGAAAATACTAGTTGCTCCCCCTTTAGAACACAAAGAGATACCAATTTTGAAATTTACCAATAAAATCATCAAATTTATAAAATTAGGTGGTGGTGCGGTCCTTTTGCTTTGGGCTCATATTTTCTCCCCCTTTGGCATGAATCGCCAAAAAACGGAATCATTAGAGCCCAATGAAGTACTTTTCTCCCCCTTTGGTCATGAAATGAATGAGTGAAGATTATACCAAAGTTGGAGAGTGATGCGGAGCGACGGCGAAGGATGAGTAGTAGAGTGGAGTGGAAGCCTTGTCTTCGCCGAAGACTCCTATTTCCTTTCAATATACCTATGACTTGGTTTGAAATACACTTGAAAACACATTAGTCATAGCATATATAAAAGAGACATGATCAAAGGTATATTCATGTGCTATGTGTGCTAGTTTAGCAAAAGAAATTCCTAGAATCAAGAATATTGAGCTCATGCCTAAGTCGGGTAAAAGATTGTTCATCAAGTGGCTTGGTAAAGATATCGGCTAATTGATCTTTAGTGTTAATGTAAGAAATCTCGATATCCCCCTTTTGTTGGTGATCCCGAAGAAAATGATACCGAATGGCTATGTGCTTAGTGCGGCTATGCTCGACGGGATTGTCGGCCATTTTGATTGCACTCTCATTGTCACATAGCAAAGGGACTTTAGTTAATTTGTAACCGTAGTCCCGCAGGGTTTGCCTCATCCAAAGCAATTGCGCGCAACAATGGCCTGCGGCAATGTACTCGGCTTCGGCAGTAGAAAGAGCGACCGAATTTTGCTTCTTTGAAGCCCAAGACACCAAGGATCTTCCCAAGAACTGGCAAGTCCCTGATGTGCTCTTCCTATTAATTCTACACCCTGCCCAATCGGCATCCGAATACCGAATCAAATCAAAAGTGGATCCCCGAGGGTACCAAAGCCCAAACTTAGGAGTATAAGCCAAATATCTCAAGATTCGTTTTACGGGCGTAAGGTGTGATTCCTTAGGGTCGGCTTGGAATCTTGCACACATGCAAACGGAAAGCATAATGTCCGGTCGAGATGCACATAAATAAAGCAATGAACCAATCATCGACCGGTATACCTTTTGATCCACGGACTTACCTCCCGTGTCGAGGTCGAGATGCCCATTTGTTCCCATGGGTGTCTTGATGGGCTTGGCATCCTTCATTCCAAACTTGCTTAGAATGTCTTGAGTATACTTTGTTTGGCTAATGAAGGTCCCCTCATGGAGTTGCTTGACTTGAAATCCTAGAAAATACTTTAACTCCCCCATCATTGACATCTCGAATTTCTGTGTCATGATCCTACTAAATTCTTCACATGTAGATTCGTTAGTAGACCCAAATATAATATCATCAACATAAATTTGGCATACAAACAAATCATTGTCAAGAGTTTTAGTGAACAAAGTAGGATCGGCTTTGCCGACTTTGAAGCCATTTGCAATAAGGAAATCTCTAAGGCATTCATACCATGCTCTTGGGGCTTGCTTGAGCCCATAAAGCGCCTTAGAGAGTCTATAAACATGGTTAGGATACTCACTGTCTTCAAAGCCGGGAGGTTGCTCAACATAGACCTCCTCCTTGATTGGTCCATTGAGGAAGGCACTCTTCACGTCCATTTGATAAAGCTTGAAGCCATGGTAAGTAGCATAGGCTAATAATATGCGAATTGACTCAAGCCTAGCTACGGGTGCATAGGTTTCACCAAAATCCAAACCTTCGACTTGTGAATACCCCTTGGCCACGAGTCGAGCTTTGTTCCTAGTCACCACACCATGCTCGTCTTGCTTGTTGCGGAAGACCCACTTGGTTCCTACAACATTTTGGTTAGGACGTGGAACTAAGTGCCATACCTCGTTCCTTGTGAAATTGTTGAGCTCCTCTTGCATCGCCATCACCCAATCCGAATCTTGAAGTGCTTCCTCTACCCTGTGTGGCTCAATAGAGGAAACAAACGAGTAATGTTCACAAAAATGAGCAACACGAGATCGAGTAGTTACCCCCTTATGAATGTCGCCGAGGATGGTGTCGACGGGGTGATCTCGTTGTATTGCTTGGTGGACTCTTGGGTGTGGCGCCCTTGGTTGTTCATCCTCCTTGTTTTCATCATTTGAATCTCCCCCTTGATTGTTGCCGTCATTTTGAGGTAGCTCATCTTCTTGATTTTCTTGTTCAACATCTTGAGCCTCATCCTCAATTTGAGTTGGTGGAGATGCTTGCGTTGAGGAGGATGGTTGATCTTGTGCATGTGAAGGCTCTTCGGATTCCTTAGGACACACATCCCCAATGGACATGTTCCTTAGTGCTGTGCATGGAGCCTGTTCTTCACCTATATCATCAAGATCAACTTGCTCTACTTGAGAGCCGTTAGTCTCATCAAACACAACGTCACAAGAAACTTCAACAAGTCCTGAGGACTTGTTAAAGACTCTATATGCCCTTGTGTTTGAGTCATATCCTAGTAAAAAGCCTTCTACAGTTTTAGGAGCAAATTTTGATTTTCTACCTCTTTTAACAAGTATAAAACATTTGCTACCAAAAACTCTAAAATATGAAATATTGGGCTTTTTACCGGTTAGGAGTTCATAAGATGTCTTCTTGAGGATTCGATGAAGATATAACCGGTTGATGGCGTAGCAGGCGGTGTTGACCGCTTCGGCCCAAAACCGATCCGGTGTCTTGTACTCATCAAGCATGGTTCTTGCCATGTCCAATAGAGTTCGATTCTTCCTCTCCACTACACCATTTTGTTGCGGAGTGTAGGGAGAAGAGAACTCATGCTTGATGCCCTCCTCCTCAAGAAAGCCTTCAATTTGAGAGTTCTTGAACTCCGTCCCGTTATCGCTTCTAATTTTCTTGATCCTCAAGCCGAACTCATTTTGAGCCCGTCTCAAGAATCCCTTTAAAGTTTCTTGGGTATAAGATTTGTCCTGCAAAAAGAACACCCAAGTGAAGCGAGAATAATCATCCACAATTACAAGACAATACTTACTACCGCCGATGCTTATGTAAGCGATCGGGCCGAATAAATCCATGTGTAGGAGCTCCAGTGGCCTGTCGGTAGTCATGATGTTTTTGTGTGGATGATGGACACCAACTTGCTTCCCGGCTTGGCATGCGCTACAAATCCTGTCTTTCTCAAAATGAACATTGGTTAGTCCTAAAATGTGTTCTCCCTTTAGAAGCTTGTGAAGATTCTTCATTCCAACATGGGCTAGTCGGCGGTGCCAGAGCCAACCCAAGTTAGTCTTAGCAACTAAGCAAGTGTCGAGTTCAGCTCTATCAAAATCTACCAGGTATAGCTGACCTTCTAACACTCCCTTAAATGCTACTGAATCATCACTTCTTCTAAAGACAGTAACACCTGTATCAGTAAAAAGACAGTTGTAGCCCATTTTACATAATTGGGATACGGAAAGCAAATTGTAATCTAAGGAATCTACAAGAAAAACATTGGAAATGGAATGGTCAGGTGAAATAGCAATTTTACCCAAACCTTTGACCAAACCTTGATTTCCATCCCCGAATGTGATAGCTCGTTGGGGATCTTGGTTTTTCTCATATGAGGAGAACATCCTTTTCTCCCCTGTCATATGATTTGTGCACCCGCTGTCAAGTATCCAACTTGAGCCCCCGGATGCATAAACCTACAAAACAAGTTTAGTTCTTTGTTTTAGGTACCCAAACAGTTTTGGGTCCTTTAGCATTAGATACAAGAACTTTGGGTACCCAAACACAAGTCTTGGAGCCCTTGTGTTTGCCCCCAACAATTTTGGCAACTACTTTGCCGGATTTGTTAGTTAAAACATAAGATGCATCAAAAGTTTTAAATGAAATGCTATGATCATTTGATGCATTAGTAGTTTTCTTTCTAGGCAACTTGGCATGGGTTGGTTGCCTAGATCTAGATGTCTCACCCTTATACATGAAAGCATGATTAGGGCCAGAGTGAGACTTCCTAGAATGAGTTTTCCTAATCTTGCTCTCAGGATAGCCGGCAGGGTACAAAATGTAACCCTCGTTATCCTGAGGTATGGGAGCCTTGCCCTTAACAAAGTTAGATAAGTTCTTTGGAGGGGCATTAATTTTGACATTGTCTCCCTTTTGGAAGCCAATGCCATCCTTAATGCCAGGGCGTCTCCCATTATAGAGCATGCTTCTAGCCAATTTAAATTTTTCATTTTCTAAGTCATGCTCTCTAATTTTAGCATTAAGTTGTGCTATGTGATCATTTTGTTTTTTAATTAAGGCTAGGTGATCATGGATAGCATCAACATTAATATCTCTACATCTAGTACAAATAGAAATATGCTCAACATTAGATGTAGAGGGTTTGCAAGATTTTAGTTCAACAACCTTAGCATGCAACATATCATTTTTAGCTCTAAGGTCGGAAATGGTAGCATTGCAAACATCAAATTCCTTAGTCTTAGCAATTAATTTCTCATTTTCATTTCTAAGACTAGCAAGAGAAATGTTCAATTCTTCAATCCTAGCAAGCAAATTATCATTATCATTTCTAGAATTTGGAATTGAAACATTGCAAATATGAGAATCAACCTTAGCTAACAAATTAGCATTTTCATTTCTAAGGTTGTCTAAAGTCTCATGGCAAGTGCTTAGCTCACTAGACAATTTTTCACATTTCTCTCTTTCTAGAGCATAGGCATTTTTAACCTTAACATGTTTCTTATTTTCCTTGATTAGGAAGTCCTCTTGAGAGTCCAAGAGATCATCCTTTTCATGGATGGCACTAATTAGCTCATTTAATTTTTCCTTTTGATCCATGTTGAGGTTAGCAAAAAGAATACGCAAGTTGTCCTCCTCATTTTTATCATCCTCATCACTAGATGTTTCATATTTAGTGGAGGACCTTGATTTTACCTTCTTTTTGCCGTCCTTGGCCATGAGACACTTGTGGCCGACGTTGGGGAAGAGGAGGCCCTTGGTGACGGCGATGTTGGCGGCGTCCTCGTCGTCGGAGGAGTCGCTTGAGCTTTCGTCGGAGTCCCACTCCCGACAAACATGGGCATCGCCGCTCTTCTTCTTGTAGTATCTCTTCTTCTCCTTCCTCTTTCCCTTCTTGTCGTCGCCCCTGTCACTATCACTAGACATAGGACATTTTGCAATAAAATGACCGGGCTTACCACACTTGTAGCAAACCTTCTTGGAACGGGATTTGTAATCTTTCCCCTTCCGTTGCTTGAGGATTTGCCGAAAGCTTTTGATGATTAGGGCCATCTCCTCGTTATCGAGCTTGGAGGCGTCAATTGGTTGTCTACTTGGTGTAGACTCCTCCTTCTTCTCCTCCGTTGCCTTGAAGGCCACCGGTTGCGCCTCGGATGTGGAAGGCTCGTCAAGCTCGTTGATCTTCTTGGAGCCCTTAATCATACATTCAAAACTAACAAAATTTCCGATGACTTCCTCGGGGGTCATTAGTGGATATCTAGGATTACCACGAATTAATTGTACTTGAGTGGGGTTAAGGAAAATAAGAGCTCTTAGAATAACCTTAACCACTTCGTGGTCATCCCATTTTGCGCTCCCGAGGTTGCGCACTTGGTTCACCAAGGTCTTGAGCCGGTTGTACATGTCTTGTGGCTCCTCCCCTTGGCGAAGACGGAAGCGACCGAGCTCCCCCTCGATCGTTTCCCTCTTGGTGATCTTGGTGAGTTCATCACCTTCGTGCGCCGTCTTGAGTAGGTCCCAAATCTCCTTTGCATTCTTCAACCCTTGTACTTTGTTGTATTCCTCCTTGCTTAGTGAGGCAAGGAGAATGGTTGCGGCTTGGGAGTTGAAGTGCTTGATTTGGGCCACTTCGTCCGTGTCGTAGTCCTCATCCCCTACAGATGGTACCTGTACACCATACTCAACAACATCCCATATACTTTTGTGGAGAGAGGTTAGATGAAATCGCATTAAATTACTCCACATAGCATAATCTTCACCATTAAAAGTTGGTGGTTTGCCTAATGGGACGGAAAGTAAAGGTGTATGTTTAGGAACGCGAGGGTAGCGTAGGGGAATCTTACTATACTTCTTACGCTCTTGGCGTTTAGAAGTGACGGACGCCGCGTCGGAGCCGGAGGTAGATGTTGATGAAGTGTCGGTCTCGTAGTAGACCACTTTCCTCATCCTCTTGTGCTTGTCCCCACTCCGATGCGGCTTGTGAGAAGAAGATTTTTCCTTCTTCTCCTTGTGGTGAGAAGAGGAAGATCTTTTCTCCTTCCGCTTGGAGGAGTTCTTCTTCTTCTCCCTTCTCTTGGTGCGGGACTCTTCCGATGAAGTGCTCCCTTGGCTTGTAGTGGGCTTGTCGCCGGTCTCCATCTCCTTCTTGGCGTGATCTCCCGACATCACTTCGAGCGGTTAGGCTCTAATGAAGCACCGGGCTCCGATACCAATTGATAGTCGCCTAGAGGGGGGGTGAATAGGGCGAAACTGAAATTTACAAATATAAACACAACTACAAGCCGGGTTAGCGTTAGAAATATAAACAAGTCCGCGAGAGAGGGCGCAAAACAAATCGCAAGCAAATAAAGAGAGTGACACGTGGATTTGTTTTACCGAGGTTCGGTTCTCGCAAACCTACTCCCCGTTGAGGAGGCCACAAAGGCCGGGTCTCTTTCAACCCTTCCCTCTCTCAAACGATCCCACGGATCGAGTGAGCTTTCTCTTCTTCTCAATCAACCGGGAACAAAACTTCCCCGCAAGGGCCACCACACAATTGGTGCCTCTTGCCTTGGTTACAATTGAGTGATGATCACAAGAACAAGTGAGAAAGAAAGGAATGCGATCCAAGCGCAAGAGCTCGAAAGAACACAAGCAAATCACTCTCTCTAGTCACTATGGTGTTGTGTGGAATTTGGAGAGGACTTGATCTATTTGGTGTGTCTAGAATTGAATGCTAGAGCTCTTGTAGTAGTTGAGAAGTTGAAAACTTGGATGGCAATGAATGTGGGGTGGTTGGGGTATTTATAGCCCCAACCACCAAAAGTGACCGTTGCTGGAACCTGTCTGTTCGATGGCGCACCGGACAGTCCGGTGCACACCGGACAGTCCGGTGCCCCTGCCACGTCACCATTGCCGTTGGATTCTGACCGTTGGAGCTTCTGACTTCTGGGCCCTCCTGGGTGTCCGGTGCACACCGGACATGTACTGTTTGATGTCCGGTGCACCGGTATGGGCGATCCTGACGTCTGCGCGCGCTGCGCGCGCATTAAATGCTCCGCAGGGAGCCGTTGGCGCCGCAGAGAGCCGTTGCTCCGCTGGCACACCGGACAGTCCGGTGCACACCGGACAGTCCGGTGAATTTTAGCGGAGCGGCTGCCGTGCGAACCCGAGGCTGGCGAGTTCCGGAGACCGCGCTTCCTTGGAGCACCGGACAGTCCGGTGAATTATAGCGCGCCGGCTTCCGAGAATTCCCGAGGGCGAAGAGTTGGAGTTGGATTCCTCTGGCCGCACCGGACACTGTCCGGTGCACACCGGACAGTCCGGTGCCTCTAGCCAGAGGTACCCTCGATTGCCTCGTTGCTCCTTTGTTGAATCCAATACTTGGTCTTTTTATTGGCTAAATGTGAACCTTTTGCACCTGTGTAACTTATGCACTAGAGTAAACTAGTTAGTCCAATATTTTGTGTTGGACAATTTCAATCACCAAAATTATTTAGGAACTAGGTGTAAGCCTAATTCCCTTTCAGTAGGGAGTGGTAATTTTCTCCAACTTGCAAGGGGAGACCTCATATTTATAGACAAGGAATGGCTAGGGTTTCAAATGGGCCAAACGGGCTGGGCTGGATTCGGCCTAAAACACTTAATCGAGTTGCGCTAATTTATTTTCCGGAATAAAAATGCTTCTACGGAATTCGTCTCAATAGAGAACAGAGCGAAATGCAGTTCGGACGAACGGACGATTGCGCGATTAACTCGGCCAAGAGTTGGATTTCATTCCGCTCGGAAATAATTCCTCGCGCACTATTTTAGAAATAAATGTTTCTCTCAGACTTCTGATCGGCTTCAGATTTTTAGTCGGAGAAGGCGAATCGTGACATTTTAAAATCGTTGTCGATACGGGGTTTTGACTTCGGTTCGGACATGAGATATTTGGCTGAGTCGAGTAAGAATTAATTTGAGGACGATATATTGAGTATTCCGTCTGAGTGTACGGACTCAGATTAAAATAGTCGGACATCGATCGAAGTTCAAGGAGTTGGATTCGGACACAGATCAAATAACAGCCGTCGAGGGTTTGATTTAAAGGGCTTCAGATGAGATTTATAATTCGAGAATGATCTTCGAGTCTGCATGAGTTCCAAGAATTAAAAGTTTTAACACGCTCCAAAATTAGCTGTTTCTCGCGATCGATTAACTCCGAATTCGGTGAACTTCCATGAGAAAGCCTTATAGACAGAGATAGACACGATCGAGAAATAGAAATTTTTACTGAGCATCCGAGATTAGGATAAATTACCCGATATAACATGAAATAGACACCTGGGGTGTCACAAGAATTGCCTTCCAAGTTGATCTCCAATGGCTCCTAGCTGCCTTGGGGCTATAAAAGGGACCCCTAGGCGCATGGAGCAACACACCAAGCATTCACAAAGCATCCTAAGACTCCCAAACTCCGCCTCCACGCATTTGATTCGTTGTGTTAGTGATTTGAGCTCCGTTCGAGTTGTGAACTCCCTGTGCTGTGTTTCAAGCTCAAGTCTTGGCTAGTGTGTGTGTGCTGCGGATTCGAGTCTTGTGTGCGTTGCTTTCCCTTCCTTACTCTTGTGCTTCTTAGTGATCTATATTGTAAGGGCGAGAGGCTCCTACTTGTGGAGATTCCTCGCAAATGGGAGAAGAACACTAAACAAAAAGTCATGGTATTCAAGTTGATCATTGGATCACTTGAAAGGGGTTGAGTGCAACCCTCGTCCATTGGGACGCCACAACATGGAAGTAGGCAAGTGTTATACTTGGCCGAACCACGGGATAAAACACTGTGTCCCTTGTGCTGCTCTTCTCTATGATTGTTTGTGTTCGCAAGAGCTCGCTTCATAACAACTTGATTAACTCGCACTAACATCTGTATAATCAAGTTTGTGGCTATTTAGTGTTTGATTTTACAGGATCACCTATTCACCCCCCTCTAGGTCTCAGTAAGCAAATCATCTTCATCTTCACTAGAACTACCCTCATCACTAGATGTAGTATACTTGGGGTGGTTCTAGATTGTACCTTCTTCCTTTTGTCGTCCTTTGTCATGAAGCACTTGTGACCGACATTGGGGAAGAGGAGGCCTTTGTTGACGGCGATGATGGCAGCATCTTCGTCGTCGGAGGAGTCGGTGGAGCTCTCATCGGAGTCCCATTCCCGACACACATGGGCATCGCCGCCCTTCTTCTTATAGTACCTCTTCTTCTCCTTCTTCCCCCTCTTGTCGTCGCCCCTGTCACTATCACTAGACATGGGACATTTAGCAATAAAATGATCGTGCTTACCACATTTGTAGCACACCCTCTTGGAGCGGGTTTGTAATCTTCCCCCTCCTTTGCTTGAGGATTTGGTGAAAGCTCTTAATGATGAGCGCCATCTCCTCGTTGTCGAGCTTAGAGGCGTCGATGGGGATCCTACTTGATGTAGACTCTTCTTTCTTTTCTTCCGTTGCTTTGAATGCGACGGATTACACCTCGGGTGTGGAGGTGCCACCTTGCTCCAAGTTGACGATGTGTTTGGAGTCTTTGATCATTAGCTCAAAGCTCACAAACTTTCCTATCACTTCCTCGGGAGACATTAATTCGTATCTAGTATCACCATGAATTAATTGAACTTGAGTAGGGTTACAAAAAATAAGGGATCTTAGAATAACCTTGACCTTTTCATGGTCATCCCATTTGGTGCTCCCGAGGTTGCACACATGGTTGACCAAGGTCTTGAGTCGGTTGTACATTGCTTGTGGCTCCTCTCCTTGGTTGAGGACGAATCGACCGAGCTCCCCCTCGATCGTCTCCCACTTGGTGATCTTGGTCACCTCATCTCCTTCGTGCGCGGTCTTTAGGACGTCCCAAATCTCCTTGGCACTTTTTAACCCTTGCACCTTATTATACTCCTCTCGACACAAGGAGGCAAGAAGTATAGTAGTTGCTTGGGAGTTAAAGTGCCGAATTTGGGCGACCTCGTCCGAGTCGTAGCCCTCGTCCCCTACGGTAGGTACCTACGCTCCAAACTCAACAATATTCCATATGCTTGCGTGGAGTGAGGTTCGGTGATGCCTCATTTTATCAGTCCACATACAATAATTCTCACCATCAAAATATGGTGGTTTTCCTAATGGAACGGAGAGTAGAGGAGTGCGCTTAGAAATACGGGGATAACGAAGTGGCATCTTACTATACTTCTTGCGCTCATGGCACTTAGAAGTGACGGACGCGGCGTCGGAGCCGAATGTGGAGGGCGACGATGAGTCTCGTAGTAGACCACTATCTTCATCTTTTTCTTCTTGTCACCACTCTGATGTGACTTGATGCGAGGAGGGGATCCCTCCTTCACTTTGGTGCCGGACTCCCTTGATGGAGCCTTCCCATAGCTTGTGGCTTTGTCGCCGGTTTCCATCTCCCTCTTGGTGGATCCTCCTGACATCACTTCGAGTTGTTAAACTCTAATGAAGCATCGGGCTTTGATACCAATTGAAAGTCGCCTAGAGGGGGGTGAATAGGCGGAATCTAAAAATTATAAACTTAAGCACACACCACAAACCGGGGTTAGCGTTAGAAATGAATCCGAGTCCGAAAGAGGGGAAAACAAATCAACCAAGAAATAAAGCAGATGAACACGGTGATTTGTTTTACCAAGGTTCGGTTCTAAAGAACCTAGTCCCCGTTGAGGTGGTCACAAAGACCGGGTCTCTTTTAACCCTTTCCCTCTCTCAAACGGTCACTTAGACCGAGTGAGCCTTTTCCTTAATCTCCGGGGTCACTTAGACCCCGCAAGGACCACCACACACTTAGGTGTCTCTTGCTTCGATTACAAATCACTTGAGAAAAGAAATGAGAAAGGAAGAAGGCAATCCAAGAGGCAAGAGCTCAAAAGAACACAAAATCTCTCTCTAACAAGTCACTAAGTGCTTGAGTTGAATTTTGGACTTGGAGAGGCTTTGATCTTTTGAATTGTGTCTAGGAGTGAATGCTAGAGCCCTTGTGTTGAATGTGATGCTCAGAAATCTTGGATGCTTGTGGTGGTGGTGATTGGGGGATATTTATAGCCTTCAACCACCAAACAACCGTTGGGGCAGGCTGCTGTCGATGGGCGCACCGGACAGTCCGATGCGCCAGACCAGAGCACACTTGATTTCTTGCTCCTTTGAATTTTATCCCTAACTTCAATCTTTTATTGGTTTGTGTTGAACCTTTATGCACCTGTAGAACATATAATTTATAGCAAACTAGTTAGTCCTTTTGTTTGTGTTGGGCATTCAACCACCAAAATTAATTGTGAGAAAAAGGTTAACCCTATTTCCCTTTCACTAACGCAGTGAAGACTCCCTAGCTCTTATCGTTGGCTTTCCCGTATAACAGGCTTGACGTTTCTCACCTAATATATAAACACCACCGCATACCATTTTACATACAAGGCTGTTATACAACACAAATTTAATAGTAGGTATAATCATGATAAGTTGCCAATAGCTAGGTCATGCATTTGTAAACAAACCTTTCCCACCGTCATGTCACCTATTTCTGTGTAGCCCTACTAATTTATTAAAAATATGATATCTTTTAGGTCAAATAATTTGTTTTAATATGTTCAAGTTGTGTTAGGTTCATTTTAATTTTTGCGTACATAGTAATAGTATTGTTTTAATTATGCCACATGTTTTAATTAATTAATTAATGTTAATTGGCTAGATAATCTAGTTAATCTAATTTAATTTCTAACCTACGCAATAATTGTTAATGATTAATACCATCTCAAATATTTTACTTTAATACCTATTTAGTTTAAATGCAATATATGTTAGATCCCATCTATTAGATTTCTTGTGCCTAAAAATCATTTTATCCATAAATTCTTCGGTTTAACTTCGATTTTAATGGTTCTCGAACCTACAATCTCGTAGCAGCACAAAGAATATTCTCACGTTGTTTGCTCTCATGTTTTGGTGTAATCTTATTATACCCATTATTTGTTGATTTATATACAATATAAGCGAGGTCATGAGGAATCTGAAGATCACCTTTGGAGAAGTACCTGTAGTTGCAAGTATAAGACAAGTTGTGCCCTTGATCAATCTTCCTTATCTAATAATGTTCCTGTTAATCACTGTGACATGCTCAAGTTAATTTGATGGGACCTAATAGATTACCCTAGTTTTGTTTACCCCACACCTTCCAAACAAATGAACTATTGGGTAGACTTGTTATTGCTCTACCTGGTTTTAGGATTAATGTTATATTAACTTATGATCATGTTCAACTATTATTTTTGGTTTATTTATTATTCATGATAAGATTTTTATTGTAATTGGAACATGAAGTGACCACCCAAGAAAACAGTGTTACCACAAGGGTGGTATGGGACACACTTGACTGACTAATTATGAAAGCTAGTGGAGAACTATCTTACCCAAAAGGGGCAAGGGCAATAGAGAAGCTGCTCGTGTAGTGAGGTTCTCGAATCGATCATGCTGCGATAGCTTTTCGAATGAGGGATTCATATATCGCTCTTCTCACGAAATCGTAGCAGGTTTTCTGAAGCTAGTGAAACTTTGTAAGGCCTCATAGTAGATCTCTAGCCATTCACCTCGGAAGTGTCTAATGGCTTTGCAAACCCTGGATAGGTGGGATACACGACTTGTGGGTAAAGAGCGCAACCTCTGTAGATTATAAAACTAGTATATCAGCTGTGCTCACGGTCAAAAGCAACTCAGGACTCTCGCATAATTAACTTATGAAATTAAACTAAATCTGACATATGCATTGCATTGTGGGTTTTATTATTAATTGTGATCTCTTATTTAATTGGGTTGGTATGGACTTATACTTAGTAACTGCTAATAAAATTTTGAACAACTTATTAAAACATTGCTCAGCTTTAACCATTTTCTTCGGTAATCCTTACACTTCACATGATCCCCCACCATAAGTGAGTTCATGCACATTATTCCTCACAACTTGTTGAGCGATGAACGCATGTGAGTTCACCCTTGTTGTACTCACCCTAGGTTAAGGACAGATACCGCCAAGATGAGGAGCATGAAGGATACCGCGATGAGTTCGTGAAAGGTCTAAGGCTCTAGGCCGTGTCTCTGAGTCAACTATGGTTGCTCGATCGTTGTCTTCATAAGATGTAATTATTTAATTATTTTGTATATAACTTTTATTATATAGTAAACATGTGATATTCGTTTCTGTAGCATGAATTATCACATGTGCGAAACTTAATCCTATCATATATTTGATTCACGCTCGGGTTTACCCTTAAATCTGGGTGTGACACATGGGCCGGGTCATCGCAGGACACGGGTTTAGGTAAATCGAGTACTAACTTGCTTCACTGAAGAACCTTTGTTTGTAAAATAATTAATGAGACAACCTAATGAAGTAATAACCTACGTACGTTGGCAAGTCAATCAGAATGTACTCTATTTCTTCTCCCAACAATAATTCATGGCTGATGGAACATGCACGCACGATAATTAGTGGACGTCACACGATCCAAAGGCTGTTAGTTTCATTCATCATCTGCTAATTAATCAGGCGTGTCCAGAAGAATAAAAAGACTTGCCGTGACAAAACTCGAAACCACTCACTCTTGCCTTTTGTGTAGTAGTATAAAATATCATGAACCCTAAACCCTGTGATATGACGCGTCGTCGTCTCTATCTAATCGCACTCGCCCATCGTATCGTTGTTAATAATAATAATAATATAATCCTAGTGTATTTTCAACGTTAATTGGCCTGCTACGTGTCTGTCATTAGCTAGGAGAGAGCTGCTGATTCAATTCAAGGGCACCAAAACAACCTCCTCAGTTCGGCAACAAGCGCACCTGAAATTGGCGAAGATGATATGGATTGGTTGCTAGCCTTGCCTAGCTAGGTTATGATTTTTTTTCATAATAAGGCAATAAATAAATTAAAGATGGATACGATCGATGATTCAGATTTTATGTAGAGTGTAATCAATATTTTTCATAATAAGGACCCCGTTCGTTTGTTCCGGGACGCACCAGGATTTATTCCAGTTTATCAAAACGTATATAAATCAGAGAAGTAGTAGCGTATATAAATCAGAGAAGTAGTAACCGTGTCGGACCTTGAAAACCGAACAGGGTCTAATAATAGTAAAAGTAACGAAGAATTGTTTGGTGCCAACTTAACATGTTTGTGCCCGCTTTTCACATGTGCACACGTACGGTAGGAAGCATCGTGCATGAGATACGTGCCTTTAGTGTTCTCTTATATTATATTACTCTTTTCAAGCATAAGTTCTTGATTCGCATTGGTAAGTGGGATTCCATCCGATTGATAGATCGTCCTATGCATCTTTAATTTATTGAGCTTGAAGCAAATTCGATTCCCAGGAGTATTTATTTGCCTCCCAGAAGGAGAGAATCCAAGGAGCCACATAACTACACCAAGGTGAAGCTCAAACCACGCATTATATATATATATCCTTTTGTGTTGATTAGGTTTAGATTTCTTTGTTGCTAATATAATTAGAACTTCACTTTACTAAGGTGAAGCTCAAAGAGAGACATTCTTTAAAAAAATAGATAGTAATAAATAAAGTGTTTGGTTTGCTATCAATCTATTATTTTAGACTAACACTATGATTATGAGGAGAGGATAGGAGGGGTAGACGGCGGCCGCGGCGATAAGAGGAAAGGGGTTGACAGCGACGACAATGGCGTGAGTGAGGGAGAGATGTCTCTGTAATAGTGTTCACTCTGATATGCCGTGCAAGTGCGACCACACAAGGCCCAAAATTCTGAGGGGCCTAAAAACTTCTTATCTCAATAATATATATCAATAAGTAGACTAAAATTACACCATCTAAGTTGAACTCAGTTAGCAGCTAGATTGTTGCTCTTCAAACACATCTATTAATACGTATGTTTATTTATATGCTCTATTACAATATAATTTCGTAAGAACGGATAGATGTAATATAAATAGTTATAAGAGTTATCTAGTAAACCTTTTGTAATTCAGAATACATGAATTCTATTACAATGTAATGTTAATTATATTTTTTTAATAAAATAGGGCCTCTTTTGAAGTTTAGCATATGGCCTCTAAATTTATCGGCCCGCTCTTGGCCCTCAACACTGTAGATTAAGCTTAACGGATCTAGAGCCCATTCATCGTAGACAAATAAAATGGCATAACTTTAGGAAATCATACATGAGTTTGTTATTAGGTTCCCACGTGGTATGATCTATGTCGTATTGGGTTCATGTGTTTGATTTGGTATGGATGTTCGTAATTTTTTAGATTTATTTTCTGATCTAGTGAGGGTTTTTTATGTGAATGTGTGTTTAAACCTGAATCGTCAAGGTCCGGAGAGTATATTATATTTTATATAAGTGTTATTTTTTAATGTCTAGTATTATCCATATCGAGGTCGAGGGTGGCCTAACATTGTTTATAGGAGGGTGGGTCCGCTGCAAGGACAAGCACATCGATTCAATCAGCGAAAAGCTTCATGGCACCAAGCGACCACTTGCCGTCATACAAATCCGGCCAATTGGCAGTCTCAGCCACAAATAATGATCCTTACGACTCCCGCTACAACAATGAACAAGGACACATGCATATATATATATATATATATATATATATATATATATATATATATATATATATATATATATATATATATAGGGCAGGTATAACGAGAGCCCTGAGCTTTTAATAGTTAAAAGAAGCCCAAGCCGATCACCCCTGCGACCTGGTTTAACCCAGCGCACCGACTGGATCAGGCTTTCGGTTGCACCACCCACGCCCACGTCTGTATGCGCAAAAAAGGAAATGCATGCATGAGTCAAACATGTTCCCTTGCATGCGCGTAAATTTAGGAAAAATATGTGTGGCGGTTTCTATTTTTAAATGCTTTATTTTCTCCATAAATTTAAAATCGCTGCAACAGCCATGCAGCTAGACTCGTAAGGACCATTTTATGATATATACTGCTACTAAATATGCTACCCTGTGTAAATAATTATGCAATTCAGTATACTTCGTAAAAATCTGTTACCAGCTACATGCACACGAATTTATGATAAAAATAATATGCAATGAAAGGAAATGAATTGCACATATAGAAACAAAAAATCGTATTTAATGTTTTATTTCATTCATAAATATAAGATCCCTCCAACAGCCATGCAGCTAAACACATTAGATCTAGTTTATGATATATACTGATACAAATTATACTATATGGTGTAGGTATTTATGCAATTCGTTACACTGCGTAAAAAAATCTGGCATGTTGTTCACTGGTGGACGCATCTCAGGGTTGGAGCGTAATAATCTTAAGTTTTGAGCATAAAATTCCTCAATTATAAGCGTATATACCGAGCCAATGTGAGAGGTTGATAGCTCTAGCAGGTTGTTATTACGATCCTATTTTTATGGCAGATCTGAAAAATATGGCAGCCGCATGCATGCGGTTATACAGATCCAAAAATTATGGCAAAATACATGCATGAGTCAAACACGTTTCCTTGCATACGCGTAAATTTAGGAAAGACATGTGTGACAATTTTTATTTTAAATGCTTTATTTCCTCCATAAATTTAGGATCGCTGCAATAGCCATGCAGCTAGACTCGTAATGACCATTTTATGATATATACTGATACTAAATATGTTACACTGTGTATATAATTATGCAATTCGGTATACTGCGTAAAAATCTGTTACCAGCTGCATGCACACGAATTTATGATGAAAAGAATATGCAATGAAAGAAAATGAATTGCATGTATAGAAACAAAAAATCGCATTTAATGTTTTTATTTTCTTTATAAATATAGGATTCCTTCAACAGCCATGCATCTAAACGCATTAGAACTAGTTTATGATGTATACTGAAACAAATTATACTACACGGTGTAGGTATTTATGCAATTTCTTACACTGCGTAAAAAATCTAGTATGTTGTTCACTGGTGGACGCATCTCCGGGTGAAGCGTAAAAACCTTAAGTTTTGAGCATAAAATCCCTCAATTATAAGTGTAAATACCGAGTCAATCAGAGGTTGATAGCTCTAGTAGGTTGTTATTATAATCCTATTTTTTATGACAGATCCGAAAAACATGGCAGTCGCATGCATGCGGTTTCTATTTTTATACAGATCCAAAAATTATGGCAAAATCGTGGGAGTTTCTATTGCATACGCGCAAATTACGAACATCATAAATCAAGGAATTGCCTTTTCAATGTGTATGCAGTAAACTGATATACGAACTCCGTGTTTAAGCATAAAATCGTACAGTTTTTAGCGTAAGGGCCCCTTTGGTAGGGCTTATTTTTCAGCTTCGGCTCTGGCTCATGCAAAAGTTGTGCCAAACACCTCTTTTTCAAATGGCTTTACCAGTGAAGTGCTTTTCCAAAATGAACTAGAGGGCATGAGCCAAAAAAAGTGGCTCACCCGGTTTCAGCTCACGTCATTTTTGCACAATAGCCCTCCCACCAGTCCAAATTATTTTTTTGGTCCTGCCCTCAATCCCTAGCCACGTACAGGAGAGATCGACCAGTATCGGTCTTTCTCCCAAAAGGCGCCGCCAGCAACCAGCGCTGGCCCCCTGCTGCGCATCCCCCCTCCCGTCCAGCTCGCCGGAGCAGCTCCCCGCCGGCCCCCGTCGTGCAGTCCGCCACCAGCCCTCCGTCCAGGTCACCGTCACGCCAGCCGACGTGGAGGGCGCCGCCACCTCCGTGAAGAACGCCACCACATCCGTGAAGGGCGACGCCAGGTACTGCTCCCTCCCTCCATTTTGCCGCAATCCACCCTCAAGACATCGCCATCCCTTGGTGTCCAGATCTATCTCCCTGCAGCTGACCATCATTCTCCTCCCTGTAGGTCGCCATGAATCTGCTACGTCGCCAGCTGTTGCCGCCGTCTGGCCGAGGCCAACCATCCAATGCCGGAGTAGGTCGTGGTTCCACTGGTGCTGTGGGCGAGGGTGTGGTACCAACAAGTGTCGGGTCTTTGGATGCGAATTGGGCTACTCATGTCGACACATCAGCTGTATAAGACGATGGGTGGCTTGCCGGCATTCTTGGCACTGCCACAGACATCCTTCAATCACCTTCCGCTGAGATGCACCGAGCACTGTCTCCCGCTAATGTGTGACGTCCTCCTACTGGTGATGTGTGACGCCCTTCTCCTAGTACTGAAACTCGACGCCCTTCTCATGCTGCAACCTCTATGGACACTAATGTGGAAATTACTGATGCTAGGTGATTATTTGATTCCTAATCCTTTATTACTCATTGTTATGCTTGCTGCAACTTGAATTGTTATGCATTGTTTGTCCACATTGGCGTGAACAGTACGGCGACATGGGGTGACGAATATACTAGGATAGTTTGTGAGATTTTTGCAGATGAAGTGATCAAAGAAAATCGATCAAATACACATTTGAATAAAGCTGGATATCAGAATGTGATACAAAAATTCAAGGATAGGACTGGTATTGTGTACAATAGAAAACAGTTTAAAAACAAATGGGATCGACTAAAACTTGATTATGGCATTTGGAAGCAATTGACTCGGCAAACAGGATTAGGATGGGATGCTAATGGAAATATTGACATGCCTGAGGATTAGTGGAAAAGAATGGCAAAAGTGAGTATTCATTTCAGTTTTGAAGTTATTTTTCAAGTAATTCAGGTAATATTCACATGCTAATTGAATGTTTTTTATTTGTCCTTCAGGCTATTAAAGGATCACTACGGTTCAGGCTTAGAGGCCTTCAAAATGAGGACAAATTGGCAATTATGTTTGAAGACCTTCGCAATACCGGTGATGACCATTGGAGTGCCGGTAGTGGTGTTCCTCCATCCTAGCCGAACATATCTATGGACAATTCGCATGTTGAAGTGGATGGAACTGAAGGGGATGAACATGTCAATGAAGATGAAAGTGAGGTTGAAGAGGTAACACCGACCAGTAACAAAGGAAAGAGAAAGATGGCTAGCGGCTCCAAGGAAAAGAAGAAGAAAATGGTTAGAGCAAACTGGGTTGCTGAAGGTTTTGATCAAATTCTCGAAATGACCAAGAGAACTACAGAGTCATGTGAATCTATTGTTAGGAGAGAGGATACATCAGGTTGTTCAATCAAGGAAGTTATGACTTTGGTTAAAGAGTGTGGAGCAACTATTGGTAAAAAGGAGCATTTCATAGCTACTGTCTTGTTCACCAAGAGAGCAGAAAGAGATATGTTCATGACCATTGACACACCAGAAGAAAGGTTTTATTGGTTGACAAGTAAGCACGAGTGGATGACAAGAAATGATGTGCCAAGGAGGATCTAGGATCACCTTTATATTGTTGTTTGCTTTGTTTAATTCAGATTGGAACCATTTTGTTTAGTTATATTGGAACTGTAATTCATATTTGCATTAGTACTTGTACCTGTTACAATATTTTTATTAATGAATCTGTCTTATCTATGTTGCATAGAGTTGATATGAATATGAATGATGATATTAATATGTCTGATGATATGCATATGTCTGATGATATGGCTACTGATATAAGTGATAGTGACTCTGATGATGAAAACATTGTTGCACATGTTGTCCCAATTATAAGGTCTGTACAAACCAGTCTTTTATGTGCTGCTCTTCTCGCATCTGATTACTACTTCAAGTATCATGAGAAAAATGGATCTAGAATTGCTGGACAAAGTGGATATGGTTGGGTAATGGATACTTTGGAAACACCAGGAGGTAGTCATCACATGTTTCGAATGAATGCTTCACTCTTTCATAGTTTGCATGATTTGCTTGTTAGTTCATATGGACTTAAATCATCTATTCACATGAGTTCTATGGAATCATTGGCCATATTTCTTGTTACATGTGGACATGGGTGGTCCAATAGTGCTTTGTGTAACATCTTCAGACATTTGGGTGAGACAATTAGCAGAAAATTTCATGAGGTTTTGCATTGTGTGGTGGCCATGTGCAAAGCATATATAAGACCTATTGATCCTAATTTCTCAACAACACATAGTAGGATTACTGATGATGATATAATGATGCCACATTTCAAAGATTGTATTGGTGCACTTGATGGATCTCATATTATGGCAACACCTCCACCAGAAGATCTCATTAGGTACATTGGAAGAAGTGGTAAAGCAACTCAAAATGTTATTGCTGTAGTTGATTTTGATATGAGATTCATATATGCTTCAGTAGGGCAGCCTGGGTCTATGCATGACACCAATGTGCTTTTCCATGCATTGAAGAATGATAGCGATAATTTTCCCCACCCTCCGGTAGGAAAATATTATTGTGTTGATGCGGGATATCCAAATCGTCCTGGATATTTGGCACCATACAAAGGTCAAAGGTACCATATACCGGATTGGAGGAGGGGGCCAGCTCCTAATGGTGAGCAAGAACATTTTAACCATTTGCATTCGAGTATTCGCAATGTGGTGGAGCGTGCATTTGGAGTTTGGAAAATGAAGTGGAGGATACTTTTGAAAATGCCTACCTACAAGATGGAAGTGCAAAAGATGATTGTTGCAGCTACAATGTGTCTTCCTAACTTTATTCGAGAGAATCATGCTTTAGATAAAGATTTCAGTAAGTGTGATCGGAATCCAGATTATATCCCTACTATTCCAGAGAGATACGCAAGATTTCAGCCTTCTCAAAATGCTTCGGATACATCAACTACTCAATCCAATGATAGGACTATGGATAGATTTCGAGATGATATTGCTAAGGCAATATTTCTTTCAAGATCATCGGGAGCATAGATGTACTTTGTTTTGTAATCGAATATTTATTCTCGAATTTGAGTTTATAATGTTTGCTTGTGTCTTCTATAATGATATTTCAGCTATACATATAAAAGTATCTATAAAAAGTAAACTATACAAGGGTCTTTCTGAAAAACAACCTATAAGCCGTTTTGCCAAATGATTTTTCAGAATGGCTTTGGCTCATCTAAAGAAGTGGCTTCACCTCGTGAGCTAGAGCCAAAGCCGTTTTTGGAGAAGCCCGAGCCCTGCCAAAGGGGCCCTAAATAATACATGTGGTAGGCATAAAACATAATAATCGAAAAGAAAATTGTGCCGGATTAGAGGATGTCACGCGCGATCATCGCTGCGCGCATCTCGCGCCTTCCGTGACGCCGCTAGCTCGAACATCGTGCCTCATGCATCGCCGTCGCTACTCGCACGTCGACAGGAGTCGCTTGCCCGTCGGCCTTCGAAGTGCCACCTCCTCGGGGCTTTGGGGACGCCGCCGCTTGCCCGCACAAGGGCCCCGCTGTCGCTCGCCCTCTGGATCGGGGAACCGCCGCCACTACTCCGGATCGAGGAACCTCTGCCACCGCGCGTCGAGGTAATGTAGTTGCGGCTACCGGCCTGGGAACCGCCGCTGCCGCACAAGGGCACTGCCGTCGCTCACCCTCTGGATCAGGGGTCGCCACCGCTGGCCTGGGAACCGCCGCCTCTACTTCGGATCGAAGAACCGTCGCCACCGCATGTCGAGGTCGGGGAGCCGCGGCCACCACAACCACTGGTCGGGAGTCCACCACCGCGCGCGCAATCGGGCAACCGCTGTCGCTAATGAATCGAGATGGGGCGTGAAAAACTGATCCCTAGCACTATGAATTTTCTTTTATAGACGTCTAGACCTGATCCGGCTCGACCGGATTGCACTGTCTGGTCTGGGCTTCCTTTAGTTATTGGAAGCCCAGGGCTCCTAATATACAATATATATATATATAATTACAATATATATATATATATTACATTATATATATTAAAAATGGGAGTGGAAGCTAGCTAGTGTCCTCCATCGGCTCCCTCCCACGGGAAATTACCAATCATTGGAAAATTAAAGCAATTTGATTAGACGTGTTGGAATATTGTTGATTTGCGTGTAAATTAAATTACTCCTAGATATATAGGTGTTTCTATTACTCCTAGCTAGGTATATGAAGTATGCCAATTTTGTGAACAATAACGATGTTGATCCATACTAACGATAACGATGTTGTGCGTGCCTATGTATAAAAAAAGCAAGCCAGGCAACAAGTGGCTCTGTCTCGTGTGTGCTCAAAAGATTTCTGCATAAATTAGGCCATGCATGCATGCATGCAATGAGTTAAAAGTGGCAAGAAAAAAGCCAGGAGAGGATCGGAGGTTTGGCATGAATATATGTATAAAATATATCAAGAGTTAGGGTCGGTATGGTTAGGGTCTGACTTGCACAAAAACAGCTTTAGCTCTAGCTTTTTCTAAAAAACAGCTTTTTTAATAGAGTAGAAGTCATTTCGTAAATCGTTTGCCAGAAAATACAAGCTCTTAATTCTGCGTGAGGGAGAGATGAGATGAGCTTGGCTGGCTGGCTGGCTCAAGTCAAGTCATATGCAAATTCCATCCAAAATATTCTCTTGGGAAGACAAGATTATTTTTAAGAAGTAATCTACATACATATAGGAGAGAAGGATCTCCGAATTAAAAAGATTACTCAAAAGCTCACTACCCTACCCATATTTGCATGCAATCCAAGCTACCCAACTCTACTCGATCGACAAGATTCTCAACACTAAAAAGATATATAGAAGGAAAAATAATGGTGAAACAAAATCTCTACTAATACTTAAGACGATAGTGTAGACCAGGCACAACCGTGCCCCCGCCTGTATCCCGACCGTCCGATTGCGTCCATCCCCACCGTCTGATTGCGATTCCAACCTCGCTCGCGAGTCACGCCTAGCGCCGCATCCGCTCCCGCTCCCGTAGCCGCCTCCCCGCGCAGCCGCCCTCGCTTCCATCCCCGCCATGCGTGCAGCTGCCCCCGCCTCCTTCCCCGCCATGCGCGCAGCTGCCCCCATCCCCGCTGGTTAAAGTACGAGCAGAAAATGAAAGCTATGGAGGAAATGTGGCAGAAGCAAATGTGTTCGCTGCAATCGAGCCTTTCCATAGCAAAGAAGAGCCTTGTTTTGGATGAAACACCTAGGATGTCGGACTCATCAGTGGATCAGAGCTGGGAAAGCAATGGGAACCACCATGTCAGCAGTGGTTCTCAGCTGGTGCCACACACTGGTGGGCGCGAAATGAACGTTGGCCTCAGCGTCATCAGCCGCCTAGCAGAAGAATTCGAGCAGCGGAGCCAGGTTTTCGCTGATGACGCCAAGTTCCTGGTCGAGGTCAAGTCTGGGCAGGCGGACGCCAGCCTAAACCCAGACATGGAGCTCCAGAGGTTGAAGCAGAACTTTGACTCGTAGAAGAAAGATTTCAGTGGACGGATGAGGGAGACGAAGGTGATCCTGAACAAGCTCGGCAATGGCAACGAGTCATCGCCCAACTCTATGAAGCGGAAGTGGTGGGGCAGGCTGAACACCTCCAAGTTTTCGTGAGTTTATTATGTATTGATTGGTAATTTGTAGATGTAACCGATATTTTACACGCCGGTGTGGTTCTAGCTTCCTAGAGTTTCTACTCTACGGGTGCTGTGAAAGTTCAGTGTGTTGGACTGGATTTGTATTCGACGGAGGGCGAGTAATATAGTTCTCCCACAATGGCTTCCTTTTGAGGGGTCAAGGACCACCGAATTGTGATGTAATTACTTGCTGAAGTAGCTGTCGAAGGGGGGGAGATTGTGAGTGCTTAATATTCCGCTATCCTCGTGCTTTACTTTCTGCCTGTTGTAGATTCATAGATTTAAATGTTGGTATGGTGTGACATGTGATCTATCATCTGATGACTCTGGTAGCATGTTTGGTTTGAGTAATGAGATAGTCCATTATGAAAGCTCTCTTGTGAGTTTTGGTGTTTGGATGACAACTCAATTAAAGGACTAACAAGTGTACTAAGTGTTGAACAGGTGCTTAAGGTAAAGCCTACAGGGTTCAACACAAGTGAACAAATGTGATGGTCCAAGAACTGGATTATGGATACATGATGGACATCACAAGTAAGATGGACATTGCATAAGTGAGACTCGGGTGCGTAGCTCGGAGACAACTGATCAAGCCAAGGACGGAGGCAAGAAAAGCTTCGAGGTACCAAGTGCACGGGAGAAGGTCAAGGAGGCTGAGGAACCCAAAGCCAAGGGTGAAGAAGAAGGCTTGCAAAGTCAAGGGTGATCGAGTTGAGAACAGCTACGGCACATCAAGGATCACTACATAAGAACGTGACTTACAGCCAATGAGGTAACAGCTACAGTTATGTGGTGTAAGTCATAAGGCTCAAGATCAAGCTCTAAGAAGGAGATCAAGGTCACTAGAAGGAGAACAAATGTCAAAACCAGAACTGGAAGCAGCCCAAAAGAGCTAAGTTCACCTTAATCTTTAGTTTGGGTTGTTCCTATGTTTGGAGATGTTCTATGTGACCTTTACAGGATGTTGGAGCCAAGAAATGTCAATCTAGATCAAGTCAAGCCGACTTGATGAGTCCAACATCAAAGCTCAAGCATGTGAAATGCTATAGATGTAATAATTAAGAGAAGGTATGTTTCTAGACTTAGTACATCGGTTTTGTGGACTAATATACTTGTCTAAGTGATAGAAACAGAAAGAAGAAGAAAAGGAAAGAGGTGCGAAAGGCTTGGCTATGTACAGCCAAGACTTAGTTCAGTCTGGCACACCGGACTGTCCGGTGGTGCACCGGACAGTGTCCGGTGGCAGGTTGAACTCTGGCGAACTGTCCGCTCTCGGGAATTTACCGGCGACGTACGGCTATAATTCACCGGACTGTCCGGTGTGCACCAGACTGTCCGGTGAGCCAACGGTCGGCCGGACCAACGGTCGGCCGCGCGATCTGCGCGGGACACGTGGCCGAGCCAATGGCTAGATGGAGGCACCGGACTGTCCGGTGTGCACCGGACATGTCCGGTGCGCCAACGGCTCCAAGACTGCCAACGGTCGGCTTCGACGTAGAAGGAAAGAAATCGGGCACCGGACAGTGTCCGGTGTGCACCGGACTGTCCGGTGCGCCACCCGACAGAAGGCAAGATTTGCCTTCCTGGATTTGTAGCGCATGTCAAGCCGGGAAGCAAGTTGGCATCCATCATCCACACAAAAACGTCATGACTACCGACAGGCCATTGGAGCTCCTACACATGGATCTATTCGGCCCTATCGCTTACATAAGCATCGGCGGTAGTAAGTATTGTCTTGTAATTGTGGATGATTATTCTCGCTTCACTTGGGTGTTCTTTTTGCAGGACAAATCTCATACCCAAGAAACTTTAAAGGGATTCTTGAGACGGGCTCAAAATGAGTTCGGCTTAAGGATCAAGAAAATTAGAAGCGACAACGGGACGGAGTTCAAGAACTCTCAAATTGAAGGCTTTCTTGAGGAGGAGGGCATCAAGCATGAGTTCTCTTCTCCCTACACTCCACAACAAAATGGTGTAGTGGAGAGGAAGAATCGAACTCTATTGGACATGGCTAGAACCATGCTTGATGAGTACAAGACACCGGATCGGTTTTGGGCCGAAGCGGTTAACACTGCCTGCTACGCCATCAACCGGTTATATCTCCACCGAATCCTCAAAAAGACATCTTATGAACTCCTAACCGGTAAAAAGCCAAATATTTCATATTTTAGAGTTTTTGGTAGCAAATGCTTTATTCTTGTTAAAAGAGGTAGAAAATCTAAATTTGCTCCTAAAACTGTAGAAGGCTTTTTACTAGGATATGACTCAAACACAAGGGCATATAGAGTCTTTAACAAGTCCTCAGGACTTGTTGAAGTTTCTTGTGACGTTGTGTTTGATGAGACTAACGGCTCTCAAGTAGAGCAAGTTGATCTTGATGAGATAGGTGAAGAACAGGCTCCATGCATAGCGCTAAGGAACATGTCCATTGGGGATGTGTGTCCTAAGGAATCCGAAGAGCCTCTACATGCACAAGATCAACCATCCTCCTCCAGGCAAGCATCTCCACCAACTCAAATTGAGGATGAGGCTCAAGATGTTGAACAAGTAGATCAAGAAGATGAGCCGCCTCAAAATGACGGCAACGATCAAGGGGGAGATGCAAATAATGAAGACAAGGAGGATGAACAACCAAGGACGCCACACCCAAGAGTCCACCAAGCAATACAACGAGATCACCCCGTCGACACCATCCTCGGCGATATTCATAAGGGGGTAACTACTCGATCTCGTGTTGCTCATTTTTGTGAACATTACTCGTTTGTTTCCTCTATTGAGCCACACAGGGTAGAGGAAGCACTTCAAGATTCGGATTGGGTGATGGCGATGCAAGAGGAGCTCAACAATTTCACAAGGAATGAGGTATGGCATTTAGTTCCACGTCCTAATCAAAATGTTGTAGGAACCAAGTGGGTCTTCCGCAACAAGCAAGACGAGCATGGTGTGGTGACTAGGAACAAAGCTCGACTCGTGGCCAAGGGGTATTCACAAGTCGAAGGTTTGGATTTTGGTGAAACCTATGCACCCGTAGCTAGGCTTGAGTCAATTCGCATATTATTGGCCTATGCTACTTACCATGGCTTCAAGCTTTATCAAATGGACGTGAAGAGTGCCTTCCTCAATGGACCAATCAAGGAGGAGGTCTATGTTGAGCAACCTCCCGGCTTTGAAGACAGTGAGTACCCTAACCATGTTTATAGGCTCTCTAAGGCGCTTTATGGGCTCAAGCAAGCCCCAAGAGCATGGTATGAATGCCTTAGAGATTTCCTTATTGCAAATGGCTTCAAAGTCGGCAAAGCCGATCCTACTTTATTCACTAAGACTCTTGACAATGATTTGTTTGTATGCCAAATTTATGTTGATGATATTATATTTGGGTCTACTAACAAATCTACATGTGAAGAATTTAGTAGGATCATGACACAAAAATTCGAGATGTCAATGATGGGGGAGTTGAAGTATTTTCTAGGATTCCAAGTCAAGCAACTCCATGAAGGCACCTTCATTAGCCAAACGAAGTATACTCAAGATATCCTAAGCAAGTTTGGAATGAAGGATGCCAAGCCCATCAAGACACCCATGGGAACAAATGGGCATCTCGACCTCGACACGGGAGGTAACTCCGTGGATCAAAAGGTATATCGGTCGATGATTGGTTCATTGCTTTATTTATGTGCATCTCGACCGGACATTATGCTTTCCGTATGCATGTGTGCAAGATTCCAAGCCGACCCTAAGGAATCACACCTTACGGCCGTAAAACGAATCTTGAGATATTTGGCTTATACTCCTAAGTTTGGGCTTTGGTACCCTCGGGGATCCACTTTTGATTTGATTGGATATTCGGATGCCGATTGGGCGGGGTGTAAGATAAATAGAAAGAGCACATCGGGGACTTGCCAGTTCTTGGGAAGATCCTTGGTGTCATGGGCTTCGAAGAAGCAAAATTCGGTCGCTCTTTCTACCGCCGAAGCCGAGTACATTGCCGCAGGCCATTGTTGCGCGCAATTGCTTTGGATGAGGCAAACCCTGCGGGACTACGGTTACAAATTAACCAAAGTTCCTCTTCTATGTGACAATGAGAGTGCAATCAAAATGGCCGACAATCCCGTCGAGCATAGTCGCACTAAACACATAGCCATTCGGTATCATTTTCTTCGGGATCACCAACAAAAGGGGGATATCGAGATTTCATACATTAACACTAAAGATCAATTAGCCGATATCTTTACCAAGCCTCTTGATGAGCAATCTTTTACCAGACTTAGGCATGAGCTCAATATTCTTGATTCTAGGAATTTCTTTTGCTAGTCTTGCACACATAGCTCATAAATATACCTTTGATCATGTCTCTTTTATATATGCTATGACTAATGTGTTTTCAAGTATATTCCAAACCAAGTCATAGGTATATTGAAAGGGAATAGGAGTCTTCGGCGAAGACAAAGGCTTCCACTCCGCTCTACTACTCATCCTTCGCCGTCGCTCCACATCATCTCTCCAACTTTGGTACAATCTTCACTCATTCATTTTTTGACCAAAGGGGGAGAAAGTACTTTATTGGGCTCTAATGATTCCGTTTTTGGCGATTCATGCCAAAGGGGGAGAAAATATGAGCCCAAAGCAAAAGGACCGCACCACCACCCTAATTTTAAAATTAATGATTTTCAATTGGTAAATTTCAAAATTGGTATCTCTTTGTGTTCTAAAGGGGGAGCAAGTAGTATTTTCAAAATTGATGTCTTAAAACCCTCTTGAACACTAAGAGGAGACCTTATTTGAGGGGGAGTTTTGTTTAGTCAAAGGAAAAGCATTTGAACAAAGGAAGAAAATTTCAAATCCTGAAAAATGCTTTGCAAAATCTTATTCATTTACCTTTGACTATCTTGCAAAATGACTTTGAAAAGAATTTACAAAAGAGTTTGCAAAAACAAAACTTATGGTGCAAATGAGGTCCAATATGTCAAAAACAAAGAAAACAATCCATGCGCATTCATGTAAGTATTTATATTGGCTCAACTCCAAGCAACCTTTGCACTTACATTATGCAAACTAGTTCAATTATACACTTCTACATTTGCTTTGGTTTGTGTTGGCATCAATCACCAAAAAGGGGGAGATTGAAAGGGAATTAGGCTTACACCTAGTCCCTAAATAATTTTGGTGGTTGAATTGCCCAACACAAATATTGGACTAACTAGTTTGCTCTAGTGTATAAGTTATACAGGTGCAAAAGGTTCACACTCAGCCAATAAAAAGATCAAGTTTTGGATTCAACAAAGGAGCAAAGAGGCAACCGAGGGCACCTCTGGCCGGAGGCACCGGACTGTCCGGTGTGCACCGGACAGTGTCCGGTGCGCCCAGAGGACTCCAACTCAAACTCTTCGCCCTCGGGAATTCTCGGAAGCCGGCGCGCTATAATTCACCGGACTGTCCGGTGTGCACCGGACATGTCCGGTGCTCCAAGGAAGCGCGGTCTCCGGAACTCGCCAGCCTCGGGTTCGCGCGGCAGCCGCTCCGCTAAAATTCACCGGACTGTCCGGTGTGCACCGGACTGTCCGGTGTGCCAGCGGAGCAACGGCTATTTCGGCGCCAACGGCTCCCTGCGGCGCATTTAATGCGCGTTCTGCGCGCAGTCGTCAGGCGTGCCCATACCGGCGCACCGGACAATGAATAGTTGTTGTCCGGTGTGCACCGGACATCCAGGCGGGCCCAGAAGTCAGAAGCTCCAACGGTCAGAATCCAACGGCAGTGATGACGTGGCAGGGGCACCGGACTGTCCGGTGTGCACCGGACTGTCCGGTGCGCCATCGAACAGAAGCCTCCAGCCAACGGTCATGTTTGGTGGTTGGGGCTATAAATACCCCAACCACCCCACCATTCATTGCATCCAAGTTTTCCAACTTCCAACCACTTACAAGAGCCAGGCATTCAATTCTAGACACACAAAAGAGATCAAATCCTCTCCAATTCCACTCAAGCCTTTAGTGACTAGCGAGAGAGATTTGTCGTGTTCTTTTGAGCTCTTGCGCTTGGATCGCTTTCTTTCTTTCTCACTTGTTCTTGTGATCAAAACTCAATTGTAACCAAGGCGAGAGGCACCAATTGTGTGGTGGCCCTTGCGGGGAAGTTTTCGTTCCCGTTTGATTGAGAAGAAGAAAAGCTCACTCGGTCGAGGGACCGTTTGAGAGAGGGAAGGGTTGAAAGAGACCCGGCCTTTGTGGCCTCCTCAACGGGGAGTAGGTTTGCGAGAACCGAACCTCGGTAAAACAAATCCGCGCGTCACTCTCTTCATTTGCTTGCGATTTGTTTTGCACCCTCTCTCGCGGACTCGTTTATATTTCTAACGCTAACCCAACTTGTAGTTGTGATTATTTTTGAGATTTTCAGTTTCGCCCTATTCACCCCCCCTCTAGGCGACTTTCAATTGGTATCAGAGCCCGGTGCTTCATTAGAGCCTAACCGCTCGAAGTGATGTCGGGAGATCACACCAAGAGGGAGATGGAGACCGGCGATAACAAGCCCACTACAAGCCAAGGGAGCACTTCATCGGAAGAGTCCCGCACCAAGAGAAGGGAGAAGAAGAAGAACTCCTCCAAGCGGAAGGAGAAAAGATCTTCCTCTTCTCACCACAAGGAGAAGAAGGAAAAATCTTCTTCTCACATGCCGCATCGGAGTGGGGACAAGCACAAGAGGATGAGGAAGGTGGTCTACTACGAGACCGACACTTCATCGACATCCACCTCCGGCTCCGACGCGGCATCCGTCACTTCTAAACGCCAAGAGCGTAAGAAGTATAGTAAGATTCCCCTACGCTACCCTCGCATTCCTAAACATACACCTTTACTTTCCGTCCCATTAGGCAAACCACCAACTTTTAATGGTGAAGATTATGCTATGTGGAGCAATTTAATGCGATTTCATCTAACCTCTCTCCACAAAAGTATATGGGATGTTGTTGAGTATGGTGTACAGGTACCATCTGTAGGGGATGAGGACTACGACACGGACGAAGTGGCCCAAATCGAGCACTTCAACTCCCAAGCCGCAACCATTCTCCTTGCCTCACTAAGCAAGGAGGAATACAACAAAGTGCAAGGGTTAAAGAACGCAAAGGAGATTTGGGACCTACTCAAGACGGCGCACGAGGGTGATGAACTCACCAAAATCACCAAGCGGGAAACGATCGAGGGGGAGCTCGGTCGCTTCCGTCTTCGCCAAGGGGAGGAGCCTCAAGATATGTACAACCGGCTCAAGACCTTGGTGAACCAAGTGCGCAACCTCGGGAGCGCAAAATGGGATGATCACGAAGTGGTTAAGGTTATTCTAAGAGCCCTTATTTTCCTTAACCCCACTCAAGTACAATTAATTCGTGGTAATCCTAGATATCCACTAATGACCCCCGAGGAAGTTATCGGGAATTTTGTAAGCTTTGAATGCATGATTAAGGGCTCAAAGAAGATCAACGAGCTTGACGAACCTTCCACATCCGAGGCGCAACCGGTGGCCTTCAAGGCAACAGAGGAGAAAAAGGAGGAGTCTACACCAAGTAGACAACCAATTGACGCCTCCAAGCTCGACAACGAGGAGATGGCCCTAATCATCAAAAGCTTTCGGCAAATCCTCAAGCAACGGAAGGGGAAGGATTACAAATCCCGTTCCAAGAAGGTTTGCTACAAGTGTGGTAAGCCCGGTCACTTTATTGCAAAATGTCCTATGTCTAGTGACAGTGACAGGGGCGACGACAAGAAGGGCAAGAGAAGAGAAAAGAAGAGGTACCACAAGAAGAAGGGCGGCGATGCCCACGTGTGCCGCGAATGGGACTCCGATGAGAGCTCCACCGACACATCCTCCGACGAGGACGCCGCCAACATCGCCGTCACCAAAGGCCTCCTCTTCCCCAACGTCGGCCACAAGTGTCTCATGGCCAAGGACGGCAAAAAGAAGGTAAAATCAAGGTCCTCCACTAAATATGAAACATCTAGTGATGAGGATGATGATAAAAATGAGGAGGATCACTTGCGCATTCTTTTTGCTAACCTTAACATGGAACAAAAGGAAAAATTGAATGAGCTAATTAGTGCCATTCATGAAAAGGATGATCTCTTGGACTCCCAAGAGGACTTCCTAATCAAGGAAAATAAGAAACATGTTAAGATTAAAAATGCTTACGCTCTAGAGGTAGAAAAATGTAACAAATTATCTAGTGAGCTAAGCACCTGCCATGACACTATTGCCAACCTTAGAAAAGAGAATGAGAAATTAAATGCTAAGGTTGACTCTCATGTTTGTATAGATTCAACTTCCAATTCTAAAGATGATAATATTGATTTACTTGCTAGAATTGATGAGTTGAATGTTTCTCTTGCTAGCCTTAGAGATGAAAAAGAAAAATTGCTTGCTAAGGCTAGAGATTTTGATGTTTGCAATGCTACTATTTCCGACCTTAGAACTAAAAATGATTTGTTGCATGCTAAGGTCATTGAGTTAAAATCTTGCAAACCTTCTACATCTACTGAGCATGTTTCCATTTGTACTAGATGTAGAGATATTAATGTTGATGCTATCCATGATCACCTAGCCTTAATTAAAAAACAAAATGATCACATAGCACAACTTAATGCTAAGATTAGTGAGCATGACTTAGAAAATGAAAAATTTAAATTTGCTAGAAGCATGCTCTATAATGGGAGATGCCCTGGCATCAAGGATGGCATTGGCTTCCAAAGGGGAGACAATGTCAAACTTAATGCCCCTCCAAAGAATTTATCTAACTTTGTTAAGGGCAAGGCTCCCATGCCTCAGGATAACGAGGGTTACATTTTGTACCCTGCCGGCTATCCTGAGAGCAAAATTAGGAGAACTCATTCTAGGAAGTCTCACTCTGGCCCCAATCATGCTTTCATGTATAAGGGTGAGACATCTAGTTCTAGGCAACCAACCCGTGCCAAGTTGCCTAGAAAGAAAATTCCTAATGCATCAAATGATCATAGCATTTCATTTAAAACTTTTGATGCATCTTATGTTTTAACTAACAAATCCGGCAAGGTAGTTGCCAAGATTGTTGGGGGCAAACACAAGGGCTCCAAGACTTGTGTTTGGGTACCCAAAGTTCTTGTTTCTAATGCCAAAGGACCCAAAACCGTTTGGGTACCTAAAACAAAGAACTAAACTTGTTTTGTAGGTTTATGCATCTGGGGGCTCAAGTTGGATACTCGACAGCGGGTGCACAAACCATATGACAGGGGAGAAAAGGATATTCTCCTCATATGAGAAAAACCAAGATCCCCAACGAGCTATCACATTCGGGGATGGAAATCAAGGTTTGGTCAAAGGATTGGGTAAAATTGCTATATCTCCTGACCATTCTATTTCCAATGTTTTTCTTGTAGATTCTTTAGATTACAATTTGCTTTCCGTATCCCAATTATGCCAAATGGGCTACAACTGTCTATTTACTGATACAGGTGTTACTGTCTTTAGAAGGAGTGATGATTCAATAGCATTCAAGGGAGTGTTAGAGGGTCAGCTATACTTGGTAGATTTTGATAGAGCTGAACTCGACACTTGCTTGATTGCTAAGACTAACTTGGGTTGGCTTTGGCACCACCGACTAGCCCATGTTGGAATGAAGAATCTTCATAAGCTTCTAAAGGGGGAACACATTTTAGGACTAACAAATGTTCATTTTGAGAAAGACAGGATTTGTAGCGCATGTCAAGCCGGGAAGCAAGTTGGCATCCATCATCCACACAAAAACGTCATGACTACCGACAGGCCACTGGAGCTCCTACACATGGATCTATTCGGCCCTATCGCTTACATAAGCATCGGCGGTAGTAAGTATTGTCTTGTAATTGTGGATGATTATTCTCGCTTCACTTGGGTGTTCTTTTTGCAGGACAAATCTCATACCCAAGAAACTTTAAAGGGATTCTTGAGACGGGCTCAAAATGAGTTCGGCTTAAGGATCAAGAAAATTAGAAGCGACAACGGGACGGAGTTCAAGAACTCTCAAATTGAAGGCTTTCTTG
The DNA here is from genome assembly GCA_029449295.1 of Zea luxurians. NCBI lineage: Eukaryota > Viridiplantae > Streptophyta > Magnoliopsida > Poales > Poaceae > Zea > Zea luxurians. The sequence goes on along the minus strand of JAOPSE010000011.1, from coordinate 26,495,679 downwards.
AGGAGGAGGGCATCAAGCATGAGTTCTCTTCTCCCTACACTCCACAACAAAATGGTGTAGTGGAGAGGAAGAATCGAACTCTATTGGACATGGCTAGAACCATGCTTGATGAGTACAAGACACCGGATCGGTTTTGGGCCGAAGCGGTTAACACTGCCTGCTACGCCATCAACCGGTTATATCTCCACCGAATCCTCAAAAAGACATCTTATGAACTCCTAACCGGTAAAAAGCCAAATATTTCATATTTTAGAGTTTTTGGTAGCAAATGCTTTATTCTTGTTAAAAGAGGTAGAAAATCTAAATTTGCTCCTAAAACTGTAGAAGGCTTTTTACTAGGATATGACTCAAACACAAGGGCATATAGAGTCTTTAACAAGTCCTCAGGACTTGTTGAAGTTTCTTGTGACGTTGTGTTTGATGAGACTAACGGCTCTCAAGTAGAGCAAGTTGATCTTGATGAGATAGGTGAAGAACAGGCTCCATGCATAGCGCTAAGGAACATGTCCATTGGGGATGTGTGTCCTAAGGAATCCGAAGAGCCTCTACATGCACAAGATCAACCATCCTCCTCCAGGCAAGCATCTCCACCAACTCAAATTGAGGATGAGGCTCAAGATGTTGAACAAGTAGATCAAGAAGATGAGCCGCCTCAAAATGACGGCAACGATCAAGGGGGAGATGCAAATAATGAAGACAAGGAGGATGAACAACCAAGGACGCCACACCCAAGAGTCCACCAAGTAATACAACGAGATCACCCCGTCGACACCATCCTCGGCGATATTCATAAGGGGGTAACTACTCGATCTCGTGTTGCTCATTTTTGTGAACATTACTCGTTTGTTTCCTCTATTGAGCCACACAGGGTAGAGGAAGCACTTCAAGATTCGGATTGGGTGATGGCGATGCAAGAGGAGCTCAACAATTTCACAAGGAATGAGGTATGGCATTTAGTTCCACGTCCTAATCAAAATGTTGTAGGAACCAAGTGGGTCTTCCGCAACAAGCAAGACGAGCATGGTGTGGTGACTAGGAACAAAGCTCGACTCGTGGCCAAGGGGTATTCACAAGTCGAAGGTTTGGATTTTGGTGAAACCTATGCACCCGTAGCTAGGCTTGAGTCAATTCGCATATTATTGGCCTATGCTACTTACCATGGCTTCAAGCTTTATCAAATGGACGTGAAGAGTGCCTTCCTCAATGGACCAATCAAGGAGGAGGTCTATGTTGAGCAACCTCCCGGCTTTGAAGACAGTGAGTACCCTAACCATGTTTATAGGCTCTCTAAGGCGCTTTATGGGCTCAAGCAAGCCCCAAGAGCATGGTACGAATGCCTTAGAGATTTCCTTATTGCAAATGGCTTCAAAGTCGGCAAAGCCGATCCTACTTTATTCACTAAGACTCTTGACAATGATTTGTTTGTATGCCAAATTTATGTTGATGATATTATATTTGGGTCTACTAACAAATCTACATGTGAAGAATTTAGTAGGATCATGACACAAAAATTCGAGATGTCAATGATGGGGGAGTTGAAGTATTTTCTAGGATTCCAAGTCAAGCAACTCCATGAAGGCACCTTCATTAGCCAAACGAAGTATACTCAAGATATCCTAAGCAAGTTTGGAATGAAGGATGCCAAGCCCATCAAGACACCCATGGGAACAAATGGGCATCTCGACCTCGACACGGGAGGTAAGTCCGTGGATCAAAAGGTATACCGGTCGATGATTGGTTCATTGCTTTATTTATGTGCATCTCGACCGGACATTATGCTTTCCGTATGCATGTGTGCAAGATTCCAAGCCGACCCTAAGGAATCACACCTTACGGCCGTAAAACGAATCTTGAGATATTTGGCTTATACTCCTAAGTTTGGGCTTTGGTACCCTCGGGGATCCACTTTTGATTTGATTGGATATTCGGATGCCGATTGGGCGGGGTGTAAGATAAATAGAAAGAGCACATCGGGGACTTGCCAGTTCTTGGGAAGATCCTTGGTGTCATGGGCTTCGAAGAAGCAAAATTCGGTCGCTCTTTCTACCGCCGAAGCCGAGTACATTGCCGCAGGCCATTGTTGCGCGCAATTGCTTTGGATGAGGCAAACCCTGCGGGACTACGGTTACAAATTAACCAAAGTTCCTCTTCTATGTGACAATGAGAGTGCAATCAAAATGGCCGACAATCCCGTCGAGCATAGTCGCACTAAACACATAGCCATTCGGTATCATTTTCTTCGGGATCACCAACAAAAGGGGGATATCGAGATTTCATACATTAACACTAAAGATCAATTAGCCGATATCTTTACCAAGCCTCTTGATGAGCAATCTTTTACCAGACTTAGGCATGAGCTCAATATTCTTGATTCTAGGAATTTCTTTTGCTAGTCTTGCACACATAGCTCATAAATATACCTTTGATCATGTCTCTTTTATATATGCTATGACTAATGTGTTTTCAAGTATATTCCAAACCAAGTCATAGGTATATTGAAAGGGAATAGGAGTCTTCGGCGAAGACAAAGGCTTCCACTCCGCTCTACTACTCATCCTTCGCCGTCGCTCCACATCATCTCTCCAACTTTGGTACAATCTTCACTCATTCATTTTATGACCAAAGGGGGAGAAAGTACTTTATTGGCTCTAATGATTCCGTTTTTGGCGATTCATGCCAAAGGGGGAGAAAATATGAGCCCAAAGCAAAAGGACCGCACCACCACCCTAATTTTAAAATTAATGATTTTCAATTGGTAAATTTCAAAATTGGTATCTCTTTGTGTTCTAAAGGGGGAGCAAGTAGTATTTTCAAAATTGATGTCTTAAAACCCTCTTGAACACTAAGAGGAGACCTTATTTGAGGGGGAGTTTTGTTTAGTCAAAGGAAAAGCATTTGAACAAAGGAAGAAAATTTCAAATCCTGAAAAATGCTTTGCAAAATCTTATTCATTTACCTTTGACTATCTTGCAAAATGACTTTGAAAAGAATTTACAAAAGAGTTTGCAAAAACAAAACTTATGGTGCAAATGAGGTCCAATATGTCAAAAACAAAGAAAACAATCCATGCGCATTCATGTAAGTATTTATATTGGCTCAACTCCAAGCAACCTTTGCACTTACATTATGCAAACTAGTTCAATTATACACTTCTACATTTGCTTTGGTTTGTGTTGGCATCAATCACCAAAAAGGGGGAGATTGAAAGGGAATTAGGCTTACACCTAGTCCCTAAATAATTTTGGTGGTTGAATTGCCCAACACAAATATTGGACTAACTAGTTTGCTCTAGTGTATAAGTTATACAGGTGCAAAAGGTTCACACTCAGCCAATAAAAAGATCAAGTTTTGGATTCAACAAAGGAGCAAAGAGGCAACCGAGGGCACCTCTGGCTGGAGGCACCGGACTGTCCGGTGTGCACCGGACAGTGTCCGGTGCGCCCAGAGGACTCCAACTCAAACTCTTCGCCCTCGGGAATTCTCGGAAGCCGGCGCGCTATAATTCACCGGACTGTCCGGTGTGCATCGGACATGTCCGGTGCTCCAAGGAAGCGCGGTCTCCGGAACTCGCCAGCCTCGGGTTCGCGCGGCAGCCGCTCCGCTAAAATTCACCAGACTGTCCGGTGTGCACCGGACTGTCCGGTGTGCCAGCGGAGCAACGGCTATTTCGGCGCCAACGGCTCCCTGCGGCGCATTTAATGCGCGTTCTGCGCGCAGTCGTCAGGCGTGCCCATACCGGCGCACCGGACAATGAATAGTTGTTGTCCGGTGTGCACCGGACATCCAGGCGGGCCCAGAAGTCAGAAGCTCCAACGGTCAGAATCCAACGGCAGTGATGACGTGGCAGGGGCACCGGACTGTCCGGTGTGCACCGGACTGTCTGGTGCGCCATCGAACAGAAGCCTCCAGCCAACGGTCATGTTTGGTGGTTGGGGCTATAAATACCCCAACCACCCCACCATTCATTGCATCCAAGTTTTCCAACTTCCAACCACTTACAAGAGCCAGGCATTCAATTCTAGACACACAAAAGAGATCAAATCCTCTCCAATTCCACTCAAGCCTTTAGTGACTAGCGAGAGAGATTTGCCGTGTTCTTTTGAGCTCTTGCGCTTGGATCGCTTTCTTTCTTTCTCACTTGTTCTTGTGATCAAAACTCAATTGTAACCAAGGCGAGAGGCACCAATTGTGTGGTGGCCCTTGCGGGGAAGTTTTCGTTCCTGTTTGATTGAGAAGAAGAAAAGCTCACTCGGTCGAGGGACCGTTTGAGAGAGGGAAGGGTTGAAAGAGACCCGGCCTTTGTGGCCTCCTCAACGGGGAGTAGGTTTGCGAGAACCGAACCTCGGTAAAACAAATCCGCGCGTCACTCTCTTCATTTGCTTGCGATTTGTTTTGCACCCTCTCTCGCGGACTCGTTTATATTTCTAACGCTAACCCGACTTGTAGTTGTGATTATTTTTGAGATTTTCAGTTTCGCCCTATTCACCCCCCCTCTAGGCGACTTTCACATATCATGCTTAATGTTGCTCATGAGGTTATAATTGCAAACTTAAATTCATGTGAACATCATTCTCGCACGTGTGCGCAATTGAATTGTATATCATCATGTGCTAACCCCTATTGCTCAAAAGAAAGCCAATCATTGATTGAGCAACAAGTTTTAGGGTCACAAAAGAAATTTTGTGGGAATAAGAAGCAACGACAACTGAGGAGAAGACACTTTGCTCAACTCTCTCAAGATATCCACGGGCGCGTGGTGAAGAAGCTTGAGAAAGGAAAAACTGCAGCAAGTGTCAAGCTCAATAAGAAAAATGTTCCTAAAGATGAAGAAATCAACATGAGCTTGGAAAAAGGTAAAGATTCAATTAATCATGTTGTTTGCACTGACCCTCTCTCCATGTCATTCAAGTACACAAAGGGAAAAGGAAAAAGGAGGTGTTTCAAGTGCAAGAAGTTAGGCCACCTCATCGCGTCTTGTCCGTACAAAGACAAAAATGAAGGGACAAGGAGTTGTTTTGGATGCAACAATAAGGACCACACGATCACTTCATGTCCGGTCATGAAGAATCAAGGATGTGCATCCTCCAAAGTGACCCTCACCAAGGAAAATGACACACAGCAAGCATCACGTCAAGTTGAGCGACGTTTCTGCTACAAGTGTGGTGAGCAGGGTCATCTATCCAAGGTATGTTACAAAGGTAAGATTCCTAAATAAGTGAATTTGTGTCAATCTTATTCGCGTAGGAGACCCAAATCATACACTTGTGCTAGATCTATAACGAGATCACCTAGAACTAGCACAAAGGCAATTTGGGTACCAAAGGCACATTTACATGATCATTATGTACCCATCCCGAGATGGGTACCAAACTGTGCTAACTAGACCATGCAGGTGCCTTGAGATGGACTGGAGACCATGGGAGAGCTTAAGACGGTTATCTAAAACTCTATGCTTAAGCTGTTAATTGTTTTGGTGTTTATTGTCCCAAGGTTGAATTATTGTGAGACACTAATCCCATGTTCATCTCAAGTAAAATAAGGTGTATAGTTCCTTAATCATTATTGGTGAATCAAGTAAAAGGACTTTGATGAGAATCTACAACTAGCTCTCCAAAGGACGGTACCCCGTGTATTTTAAGTACATAATTGCAATTTAGTATTGCCCTTAAATTGGCTTGTTGTGCTTCCTGTCTTTGGAGTAGTTATGCTTTATGATTGCCTGTGTTAAATGTATCATAATGATGTTTGCTTAATCATGACTGATGCTATATAGGATATATCTTTTGAATCATTCATGGGTAGCTATTTCATTTGTTATATCCACAACGATTAACTCTCTTGGTGTATATGGATAAACCTGTAACTTTTTGTAAGTCATGCTATGTGCAATTATGACATTTTGTTTAGTCCATGATCACATGATTACCCTAGTTTGGTACTGTGTGAATTTCAAATCCATGTCGTGCCCTTTTGAGCTATGAGGTGCGTAAGCAAAAGGAGCCCTGAAATGGCGATAACAAGGGCTCTCATAAAGGCAAAGGTATGGAAAATGGAGCTATGCAATTTCATTAAATATTCTTGAAATTCCATTCATTGTGATCATAGCTATGTTCTTATCTTTCAATTGGTAATATCTTGGCTTAGGTAATTTATGCCTTTAAAATGTTGTTTCTTTTGTGCACCTAAGAAACCTTCTTAATTATGACATGCTTAGATATTTCGCTTTATATACATGATTGTGTTGATCTTCAATTGGTATATGCAATGATAGTTAAATATGAAGCATGTACAAGTTGCGTAAATGTTAGACTTCCTGTGAGTATTCAATTGGCTTAGGTGCCACTGAGGCGTGCATTGTTGTATTTAGTCAACCTTTCATTTAGCCTTCAATTGGTGTTAAGTGGTGTTTCATTTGATATTCAAATTGGCATCTTTGGGTGATGAAAGTGGTAGAGTATGCCTTGACCAAGGTATGTTGTGATCCCCTCTAGTTCTAAGGAAGCTAGAATGTGCAAAGTGCAAGTCATTCAAATACTTGATGCACAACTTGAGGGGGAGCACACATAACTTGTGTCTTTTGAGACTAACTGTTTCTTGAGCAATCTTGTATAGTCTCTAGGTGGAAAAGAGAAGATAAGCAAGAAATGGAGCAATCAGGACTTGGGTACCTCTGTAAGTCAAGAAATTGGTATCTCAAGTTGTAAGTAAGTGCATATTTTTAGATTGCTCATGCTCTATAATATCTGGTGATAATAGATGCTTATTCTTAAATATCATGGAGTCATGATAATAAATGAACTTTGCAAATGGTATCTTTCAATTGGTAGCCGTAATAGTTCGCTTCAATTGACATCTTTTGATAATCATGAGAATAGAAGTTTCTTCTTGTGCCCAATACTATAACTTGTTCTAAGTTTGGTGTCTTAGCAACAAGAAAAAGTTAGGAGAAAGAATCAGGCACAAGTGTGGAGAAGCTCTTGAGAGATTAGATACTTTCAAGATGGGAAGTACACTACAACATGGTAAAGGTACAAAGGGAGTATTAATCTTTTTGCATATATGTATCTTACCTAAATGTTGACAGTGCATATGTTCAATAAGTAAGGGGGAGTTTTTGACAGTCGTTTTTCCTCCTTAACACCCTGCTGTCCCTTGACATCATCCTATGTTCTTGCTTGAGTATGGTTTTTGGTGTTTGATGTCAAAGGGGGAGAATTTGTGTATTAAAGCTTATCTCAACCTGAGAGGAAAGCTTATCCTAATGGGTGATGTGTTAGTTTGAGCTTTGCCAAGTGTGATAATCATATGTTTCTTGCAGTATTATATGTGTTGCTCATATGGACTAGTGTTTCCGCTGCGATGAATTATTTGGCTTCTATAGTGTAATAGATAGTCATGTGGTTAATGGTGCTTTAAGATTGTCTTAAATTTGTATGTTTCTTGCAGTATTATATGTGTTGCTCATATGGACTAGTGTTTCCGCTGCGATGAATTATTTGGCTTCTATAGTGTAATAGATAGTCATGTGGTTAATGGTGGTTTAAGATTGTCTTAAATTTGTGTCTTAGTTTAAATTGGTATTAGTTTGAATTGGTATCTTAATGATGAATAGTGGTAGGTTGATATTCCTGTGATATATCCGCTAATTTGAATGGTGTTTAACTCTGATTATGCGCATTTGTGTGTTATAGCATCATGGTTTGAATCTTGACACATTGCATCCTAAAAAGTGCTAAGGTGGAGAAATGTTTCGAATTGCCTAAGTATGTGCAAATTGGCGTCTGAGGCCAAAATTAGGTTCTTGAAGTAAGCACATATTTAGGGGGAGCATTCTAATTCAAAATTTGTGCTTCAAATCTTATTCTTATGTAAGCTTTAATTGTGTTGCCATCAATCACCAAAAAGGGGGAGATTGAAAGCTCTCTTGTGAGTTTTGGTGTTTGGATGACAACTCAATTAAAGGACTAACAAGTGTACTAAGTGTTGAACAGGTGCTTAAGGTAAAGCCTACAGGGTTCAACACAAGTGAACAAATGTGATGGTCCAAGAACTGGATTATGGATACATGATGGACATCACAAGTAAGATGGACATTGCATAAGTGAGACTCGGGTGCGTAGCTCGGAGATAACTGATCAAGCCAAGGACGGAGGCAAGAAAAGCTTCGAGGTACCAAGTGCACGGGAGAAGGTCAAGGAGGCTGAGGAACCCAAAGCCAAGGGTGAAGAAGAAGGCTTGCAAAGTCAAGGGTGATCGAGTTGAGAACAGCTACGGCACATCAAGGATCACTACATAAGAACGTGACTTACAGCCAATAAGGTAACAGCTACAGTTATGTGGTGTAAGTCATAAGGCTCAAGATCAAGCTCTAAGAAGGAGATCAAGGTCACTAGAAGGAGAACAAGTGTCAAAACCAGAACTGGAAGCAGCCCAAAAGAGCTAAGTTCACCTTAATCTTTAGTTTGGGTTGTTCCTATGTTTGGAGATGTTCTATGTGACCTTTGCAGGATGTTGGAGCCAAGAAATGTCAATCTAGATCAAGTCAAGCCGACTTGATGAGTCCAACATCAAAGCTCAAGCATGTGAAATGCTATAGATGTAATAATTAAGAGAAGGTATGTTTCTAGACTTAGTACATCGGTTTTGTGGACTAATATACTTGTCTAAGTGATAGAAACAGAAAGAAGAAGAAAAGGAAAGAGGTGCGAAAGGCTTGGCTATGTACAGCCAAGACTTAGTTCAGTCTGGCGCACCGGACAGTGTCCGGTGCGCCAGGCTGAACTCTGGCGAACTGTCCGCTCTCGGGAATTTACCGGCGACGTACGGCTATAATTCACCGGACTGTCCGGTGTGCACCGGACTGTCCGGTGAGCCAACGGTCGGCCGGGCCAACGGTCGGCCGCGCGATCTGCGCGGGACACGTGGCCGAGCCAACGGCTAGATGGAGGCACCGGACTGTCCGGTGTGCACCGGACATGTCCGGTGCGCCAACGGCTCCAAGACTGCCAACGGTCGGCTTCGACGTAGAAGGAAAGAAATCGGGCACCGGACAGTGTCCGGTGTGCACCGGACTGTCCGGTGCGCCACCCGACAGAAGGCAAGATTTGCCTTCCTGGATTGCTTCCAACGGCTCCTAGGCCCCTTGTGCCTATAAAAGGGACCCCTAGGCGCCTCCAGCAATATACAAGTGCAGCCAACAAGTGTAGACTTCATTGGAATCAATTCTCGCTCTCCCTCTTGTGTGTAACTCTATAGTTTGTGTAGAAGGCACAGCTATAAGCCTTTAGAGAGAGGAGTAGTGCTGCTAAGAGCTAGAGCAAGGTCTTCAGCGTATCGTTACTCTGCCGGGGTGCTGCCAAGAAGTTTGTAAGCAGCCGCGGTTCTGTTGTAACCCCACTCAATAGTGAAAGGCTCTATCTGTCATACTGACAGATCTGAGCAAACGGAGGAAGGAGTTGAAATAGACTCCAAGCCCAGGTGTGGCTAACTCCAACGAGGACTAGGCAAGCATTTCAGGCTTGGCCGAACCTCGGGATAAATCCTTGCGTCTGTGTGCTCTATTCTGTATTGTATCCTAACTCTCTGTCTTACTCGCCTTTATATCTGCACTTCAATACTTATCTGTGGTATAAGCTTGATTTGAAGTGCGGGACATTTTGAGACAGGATCTTTCATTCCGCTGCGACCTACTCGAAGAGTCTTCTCATTCCACTACGTACTAAGTCTTCGAGTAGAGTAAGAATTTAAGTTTTAAAGTAATAAGTTTTATTCGCATATTCACCCCCCCCCCTCTAGGCGACATCCAGATCCTGTTCCCGGGTCAAAGAGAACTTTCACATTATTTCTCACTCACTTTTTGTTTGGTTTGTGGAATGGAATGAGTTTCCATCATCATCTTCATATGTTAATAATTAGTAATATATAAGAAATGAGTTTATCCTACTAAATTTATGGAATAGATTTATGATGCACCATCTTATTTAGAATGGATTGACTCTTCAAACCAAACATAAATTAGTATATCCATTCCATCTCGAAATCTAAGTTACAATTTGACTTTTTGGTACCATTGTTTTCATATTGTTAATAGCAATCTCTACTAATCCTTAAGGCAATAGTGTAGACTAGGCACAACCATGCGCCTGCCTCCATCCCAACCGTTCGATTGCTCTCGCTCCCGCACCCGCCACCATGCGCGCAGCCGCCCTCGCCCAACAGTCATGCGCTCCCGCTCCTGCCCCCACCCTCGCCGCCATGCGCGCAGCCGCCCCCGACCATGCGGGATCCTCACTGCCGTGGGACGGGTCCCAGCGGAGGCGAAAATGGGTCCCCACGGGGAAGTCGTGTGCGTGGGCGAGCTTGGAGGTCGACGTGAACGACAGGCACAGGGCCACGTCACCGTCGCGGATGGCGGCCGTCGGTACGACGCGCGGGAAGGGGTTGTTGAGGCGCGCGTGGTGCTTCTTGGCAGTCTTGGGCGACGCCATGGCGACGGCGGTGATGGCGCGCACGGGCGAATGGAACGGACAGAGAGGTCGTGCAGTGCTCTCTGCTCGGTCCGAGGCCATCATTGGCTGAAATAGATTCTGGAATGACGGGGTGGGGTTAAATGGTGGGGCGGAGCTGTGGGCCCGGAGAGCGCGCGCTCGTTTTTTACTGTAGTGACGAGTGTACATAGGAGTAGTATTCTGTTCGTAATTGCTAGAATTACCAATAAGAAGAAAGGTTTATGGCATGCCTAACAAGTTAACAAGTAGAATTTTGCGATATACCACTACCAAATCGCACCAGATCGTATCATATTTCTAAGAAATTTCTGCACTCCGAACTGAACATTGATGAACTTACCTGTTAAAATAGTTTTTTTGGTTGAATATTTAAATTGCAAGTTCAAGATTTATTTGAGTGATGCTTATGGTGGTTTGTTAAGATAGACGGACAATATGTCTTTTTTTGTTTCTAGCAAATTCAATAATATAGCTCACAACGAATTTTATGATATTGTCATGTATATTTAATATTTGACTCATCTTTTCCTTTTATAATCTGTCTTAGAGTCCTTGAGCAGCCCACTTCTATTCTCTCTCTATTTTTTCACATCACCACAAATCTGATACGACATAATGTATATGAACCATAAAAACAAGAACATACCTCAAGGTGCCGCAGCTTGCAAAGCACCTTGCTAACATTGAGCTCCAATATATTTTTATGGTTCATTAAACTGGATCCATTAATTCTGCTAATATGGCTTTTAGGACCTTAGTCACAGTAATTGGTCAAATGTTTCTGGAAGGTACTCATTGTTCAGCATTTTTGTAGTAAATTTGTACATTGTGCTCCAATATATTTTTTATACCTTCAATTTATGAATGCTCTGCACTTTAGCAAGTGATATGAAAATATAGAAAAAAGAGCATCATACGAATGAAGTTTCATACTATTAAGTAGTGGTATAGCATAATAGCACATGAAACAACCCTACTTATTTTTTTATTTAATTTTTCTTATGTTACTGAGGCTCCTTTGCTGTTTGGTATCCTGTTCGTTGATTGGTGCACATGAAACTACTCTACCACACGTAATCTGCACAATATTAGAATTCTCTCCGGTCTTCATAACTAAATGCTCACCGTCACTAGATTCTTAAAAGGATCATGAGAAAAAAGCTAAACAAAAAAGGCGACTGTGCAGCTACTCCGTGAATGGTTAATTGAGGCACTCTTAGTCCTGGAGTAAGTATCACACGTTTACTGGACGCACATTCGGCACTAAAATCTGTAGACATGAGAATTGGATCAACTAAAACTATGATCCGTGCGTGGTTCGTTTGCGCTCAGAACATTCGACTAGAAAAAGACCCAATGATCTATCAAAATATTTAATTGTTTTCTAAGTCGTATGATCAATGACACTTACAAATACATCTGGCTGTGAATAATTTGCAGGTACCATTGGAATTCAGTCTTCAGTTTGACAAATAACGGCTTAGTAGGACCAGAAAAAGAGGGGGTCATGATTCCACAGTCTGTGCAGTGTGTTGGTTCAGGGACATGGAACCACCAGGCGGTTGTTCTGAAAAGTTTGAAGACTAAATATCTCCAGTCATGTATACAATAATCTTACAGTCAGTGAGAGAATTCACCACATAGATTTTACATATCATAGTGATATTTGTCGTTCCGTTTATATATTTCATACAAATTTTTTTACTTCCGTCGCAGCGCACGGGCACTCACCATTGTATTCACACCGCTCGTCGCTAGAGCTCTAAGTCCATTGGAGGCTCGCAATTTGTGTTCCGTGGCATCGCACGGGCACCTACCTAGTAATATATAAATATGGTAGACCAAACCAAAGTCTTCTCCTCTAGCTGTCCAAGATATAGCTCTGCCCATGCCCTCACTATAAAAGGACCTCACCAACCCAGGCCGCCTTCTCCAGAAGCCAGAGCAAGCATCTACCATTCACAGCACAAGTAATATGTACCACCATCATTTCCATGGCAAGGTGGACAGCCTCCGCTTCCTGTCCCCTCCGACGACCGCTTCCTTCGCCGCCGCCCACCACCAGCACATGAACATGCCCTTGCCGCCTCCGGCATACTACTTCCCCCCACTAGCCATCGACGGCGACGCGGCTTGCTTTGATGAGCTTGACACCATCGTCCGGGAAGCCGCAGCCCACCTCGGCGGCAACAGCAACAATGAGTCGCCCAGCCTGTCGGGCTCGGGCTCGGGCTCCGACGGCGCGGCGGCGGCCGACCAGGAGCGCCGGCGCCGCCGGATGGTGTCCAACCGCGAGTCGGCGCGGCGGTCGCGCGTGCGCAAGCAGCGGCAGCTCAGCGAGCTGTGGGCGCAGGTGTCGCACCTCCGCGGCGCCAACCGCCGCCTCCTCGACGACCTCAACCGCGCGCTCAGGAGCTGCGCCGACGCCCGCCGCGAGAACGCGCGCCTCAGGGACGAGAAGGCCCAGCTGGCCAACAGGCTCCACCAGCTGCTCATCATCGCCGGCTGATGTGGAGGAGCCACATAACAACACCATCAGCAGCACCAGTATCGCTGAATGATCGTCGAACGCCCAGTTTTTTTTTCTTTGTTACTCGAGCGAGAGAGAGGACAATTATATATCGATAATAAGGACGGACACGTGTGATTAATTAAGCAAGGATAATTAATTTAAGGAGAGAGATGCGTACATGCACCTTCGACCGATTCAACTGTTTTGTTTCTTATTATAAGAGTTATTATTATTATTTTGGGATTTGTTACCTTATATACAAGACAGTGTCAGCTTCCACGTAATCTTAAAACTACCAGTAGACACTATCTCTCCAACGTAAACATCACGAGTGTCCTGGGTAAATCTCCAAGACATGCCATGGTTCTGCTTCTGTGGCAACCGATGAGTGATGACACGGATCCAACTTATTACTATATATGTAACTGATTATACTATGCCAAATTCCCTAATTAATGGAGTTAAAGCTTCTGCTACTCTATTTATGCACAAGTAGTGCAGCAGCACGCGGTACCAGTATCAGTATCAGCATATATACGTAATCATACAACGATCTTGGTATATGAATATTGTAGCATCAAAGATCTTGAACCGAACCAACAACATCCTATTCATTTAGATGCTTATCGCACAGGATTCCAGGGGGACCTTTTTGGCATGCATGCATGCATGCATGTGCCGCAACACAAACATCTAGATCTTTTTGGCATACAATCCAATGCCAAATGAACATAATAATAAATTAAAAGTGGAGTCCTAGTTTTTATCTCAAATGAAAATGAAAGACTGCCCTCGTCCGTTCATAATAAGGAAGACATGAACAAGGCATGCCTTTATTCTCACACAAATGATGTTACAGCCTCTGAAACTGCATTGCATTGCATTGCATACATATCAAGTGCAAAATTATTGTGTGGCTGGAGAGAGAGAGAGAGAGAGAGAGAGAGAGATAGATAGAGAGAGAGAGAGAGAGGAACCTGTGCACGAGCACTGAGCAGCAGAGCAAAGCAAAACAGATCTGAGCAGCAAGTGCGGCATATCACCTCAGGCTGTCCAAGGGTACGTGTGAACTGAACACCAGCGTGAGATGCTCACATCACAGGGCCGGTGGAACAAGCACCGATGCACCCACCATCCACCATGCCATGTCTCACAGTGCTGCCCATGGACCTTTCCTTATACCACCAAGAAACGAAACAACTGGAAAGTACAAGAGGGCATAGCACTCCGACAAACCGTTGCATGCATGAAGATAACAGGTAGCTCATGCAGTTCAGGTGTGTTCATCCATCTGCTCCGCTGCTCGTCATTATGGCATCTCCAGATTGCCATTCATGAAGATGCATTGCAATAATTGGCACCAGAGCGCTACAGGACGTTGGTACTGCAAACAGAATATTAGGAGACAAGATGCTGGCGGAATAGGAAACTATGCCAAGGTCATGGATATGAGTGACACCCATGTATCAGGTGAAAAGCTGAAACATCCCTGTGGAGGAATAATTTCAATGTCAGTGTACTTCCATAGATATATATAGGCAATGGATCTCAGTATACCTGTAATTAAACAGGTCTACCAAACGAAACTTACCTTTGGTTCAAAACTGTACAAGGTTAACTTGGGCCTAGTGAAAACATACAGTCACTGATTTGAAGGATAACAGATAGAAGTTAGTGACACGAGCTACTGAGTTCTTATCCGTCGGGTGGTCATGAGCTAAATGAGTTACTGAACCATTTCACATGGCTTCACCAGTCAGAGATGGAGACATGTCCTTCTCGGTAGAGCTCTTTTCTTGGCAAAATTTTGCTGGATCTGCAAACAACCTTGTAAACGGCCACCTGAAAAGAAAACGAATGGTTGCTGCAGTGGAACTTCAGATCAGTACTCCAAGAAGCAAATTAAGGGAAGACTACCTGCTTAGCCGGATGGTCTTGGACCCTATAACAATTTCTTCGAACGTGTATCCTGTTCACAGTAAAGAGAATCATAATTACATATGACTGCATTGCCAGTATAGACCTCCCACTTGCAGCCAACTGATCAGTCAGATTAAAAAGAAGAAAAAAAACAGAAGGGAATTTGAAATTCATTTCTTATGAAACTACAATATGACATAACGGTAAGGCGTCAAGTTATTCATCAGCTAATAAAGTGTGATCCATATAGTCATGCCATGATTATTCAGAACTTTGCAGTTCAACAATACTATTAGGCTTGGCCACCAAGAAAATATTTTATTTCAGTCTCCACATAATTAGTGTGCCAGCTTGAATTTTAGATTAGAAGTGTCATTTTTACATGTTTGGTAAGTGCACAATAAACGCCTAAAAATGTGCCTCAAGATTGATGCCAACATTTGAAATTCAAACCACTAAATACATATTGTATTCAATTCAAATGCCATTCCTCAACTGTCTCCTTCTCACTTGACTCCCCTTGGCTTGTCTATACAGTATTATCTAGCCTTAGAAGCAATGGCTCTAGAAGTTATTTTACTCCTACCTAATGAAATTTAGTGCTAACACATTTCATTTTAATTCATTAAGTTGACTTCTTGATTCCAGAGTAGCACATCCTGAAATATGATGAACTACATATCAACAGCAAATGCTGGATAACATAACTGACATATTACATTGTCTGAAACAAATGTCCATCTTAATTTACCAGGACATTCAGTTCTTACAAATTACCTTTTTCAAAAGTCTTGTTGGAAAAATATTTGGCCTTCAACTGTGCTGCAAGCTTACCCTGATATTTTTTGGTTTTCTCTACATGCTCCAGGGTCTTTAGCTCTCTATGCAGAGTAATAAAAAGAACATTTGGAGTAAACTTTCATGGTTTTCACAGTGACCAAGGAACAGCTTAATTTGACAAGTAGAATACACAATTCACAACTAAAGGCATTAGATAAAAATGAAGTTGTAAAAAAACTAACAAACTGTTGAAAAGATGCATTATTAATAACAATCACTAAGTAGGGGGTCTATTTTTTCAATCAACGCAAGGATTCATTGCCAATTTGTTAGGAAGAAAATGGATAAGTTAGAAAATATGAATTGAGATGCCTTATTGCCTTCCATGGGCTAAAAGCTTGTTTTGTAGTCCTAGGGGAACTAACATGAGTTTTGAGTTTTTACATAAACACAGGTTGCAGGGAAGGTATTCTTGTTTTGTACTATTGACAACTTGTGTAGCCATATGAACTTGCAGAGATGAAAATTCACTGCAATGTGCTGTTAAAACTGTCAAACCAGAAAGACCAAGCAATCCTCACATAACTGTCGAAAAACGGAAATTATATTGTCGACAATTCGAAAACTAATCCTCATTAGTTTACAAAGCACATAAGACATCTGGCAGAAACGTCTTGGCCTTGGACACATTGCCACATTGGTCCTGGACACATGCAATGTGGTTTCCCAAACTCTGAGCGAGCTACAAGGAAAAGCAAACAAGAAACTGCAAGACCTAAAACATCTCAAAGTATTCATGTAAGTTAGGGACTCGGACTACCCTCGTCAATTGCCAGTATCAATTAAGCACCCACAATTGGGCACACGCGTGCATATAAAGAAGCGCGCGTAGGAGTCACCAGCACCGCTTAATTCGTGAACCCGGAACCAGCTAGGCAGTTCCCGATGCAGTAGCACGACCCTGAGGGACATTTGCATAAACACAGAGCACGACTGCACGAGAAAGGGGGAGCAAGTGAGAAGGCCTTTACGAGTAGTAGTCCGCAGACGGAAGTCGAGCCGTGGCCTCCGCCTCCTTCGCGGGCCGAGAACGGGAACCCTAGGTGATGAGGTCAGGTGAGCTGAGCCTGAGCTAAAATGGGGACCAGGGCTCGAGAGCGAGAGAAAGTGAGGGAGGGAAGTGGTACCACGACGGGTCGACGCTTCGGCGCCACGGCGGAAACCGTGCCCTGCGCCGCTTGCTGCGGCGGCGATGGCGCTCCGGCAGCGGGAGGCCACCGGGTCCGGGAGATCGGCATATGGAAGAGGGAAATCCTGCTGACCGATTGACCAATGAAAACGGGCCTTTTTTTCAATCAGGAGAAAGCATGGCAAACAACGTCTAGACGAAACGTTTTCACCTGGAATGGAATGAGAGATAAGTAGTAAACTACTGATTAACTAATGTCAAATTTGATAAAGTCAATGAAGCAACTCATTAGAAGCTTAAAAATATGAAGTTGAAGTTACATTTTAAAAAAACATTTAAATAAGTTATTTTATTTCTTATTGATTAAAAATATTTTTAAAATTATTTAAATTTATATTATACATCCCAGCTTGACCCTGAAGCTGGAATCTAGACTAGTGTCAAAAATCTCCTAAATATATATTTTCCCAAACTTATTTTAGATAAACGTTTCTATAATTGTTATCTACGAGTATAATTTAGATAGAAAAATATTGGCTCAATTTAGATACATCCTAGTCTATACTATACTTAAAGCATCAGTTTCAACGGTTGTCCCGCGTCATCTTTTTACAAATAATCAATCACAATTATTTCAAATTAATCTGTTGCACATCTATAGATGGCCAAACGGCGGCCCGGCATG
Source organism: Zea luxurians (assembly GCA_029449295.1). Lineage (NCBI taxonomy): Eukaryota > Viridiplantae > Streptophyta > Magnoliopsida > Poales > Poaceae > Zea > Zea luxurians. The sequence goes on along the minus strand of JAOPSE010000011.1, from coordinate 26,478,085 downwards.
GATCAGACGTCCGCGGGCCACAACTCTGGCTTAGACACGTCATGCCGGTTTGCTAACTGTGCAGGGCCAGTCCGTTAGTGAGGTTCGGTTGGAAGTCAAATTGAGCAGCGCGGACAGTCCGGCGCTGAGGCCGGACGGTCCGCGGTCCGGACAGTCCGCGGTGGTGGCGCGGACGGTCCGCGCGCGCGCAGAGTCAGTTAGGGTTCCTAGTTTCTCGCGGGATTTGTTGCCTAAAACCGCGGGATTAACTCGGGAAACATTTGGAAATGGATCCAGACCTCTCCCTTTATATAGATGAAGGGCTACGGCCGATTGAACCCCCCAACAATCGATCAAATCAAGTCTATTACTCGTTTTTACCTTTATGCATTAGGAGTAGTTCTAGTCTAGCTCTAGTTTAGCCCTAGTTTAGCCTTCCAATCCCCAAATTCTCTGTCTCTCTTCGACTCTACGTCGATTAGAGGAGTCTAGGTCGGCCTGCCCGAGCCTAGACACCACCTAGGATCTCTCCTCCCCGACGGGGTCCCTCCCGGGAGCGAGATCCAGGCGCCGCCGGCGACCTCCGCCGCCCCTGCGCACGCGCGGACCGTCCGGCCCCAGGGCGCGGACCGTCCGGTCGTCAGGCAGGGAACGCCAGCCCCTGCGCCAGGTCGCGGACCGTCCGGCCCCTAGCCGCGGACCGTCCGCGCCTGACCAGAGAGCACCGCCACCGGTTCTTGTTGAGTGTTTGGCGCTCCAAAAAGGCGTCAACATACTTTTTGGCGACTCCGCTGGGGAAGGTGTGTAGATCTACTAAAAATCAGGCCCTTAAATGGCCGGTTCTAAAGATCACACCGATATCTCCCCGGACAATATCCTGAAGCCGGCTGTTGAAAGTCTGACGGCCGATGAGCAACAGCAATACGAGGACTACATGCGTCAAGCGAGGGAGAAATTCTTATCACAATACACGGTGGATCGCCACCAGAAAGTTGTCAAGCATGGAGAGACCGACGTCGCGTCTCTTCTATCTTCGCTTCAGGTCCCCAACGTAAGTAAACCCGACGATATCCAGTCTATTAAATATTATGTAGATCAGCAGCAGGATCAGATGAAACAACAAATTGTAGGGTTAGAAGAATCAATTAGAAAATTAACGCGTACGTTGGAGAAGTCTGTTGCTCCTAGTTTTCCATCGTATGAGACTAGTAACAGGATATCTATGTCTAATACATCGGCAACAAATGGGGATTTGCAGCCCCAACCATTATATGGTATGCCGATGAACTCATATACAGGGCAAGTACCACCACTGCCATCCCTGCTTGGTAGATCGGCGCCCATGAACACGGTCGGACCGTCCGAGCTTCTGCCCGGACCGTCCGGCCCATATGCAGACCGTCCGGCTTGCTCTGCCGGACAGTCTGGGGCCGCCCTAGGACCACTGTCGTCCCTGCTTGGCAGACCGGTGACCCTGGACGCGGTCGGACCGTCCGAGCTTCTGCCCGGACCGTCCGGCCCTTACACGGACCGTCCGGCTTTCCCTGCCGGACAGTCCGGGCTTGCACCAGGACTACCACATGGCGTCCCGATAATGGCGAACGCAACCGGTCAGTTCGGATTTACCACCGGACAAACTGGATACACATACGCAGAACCTGTTGTTGCACACCATGCACCAAATTATTACACACCTCAGCAGCAGTATGTTTCGCCCTCTACATATTTAAACCATAACGTACCCTACAACCACAGACCGATCAACACTATCGATCGGTCACGGCAAGAAGGTCGGTATACTAATACCCGACCAAATGAGCCCCACAGCCCAGGGTCTGGTGGTCTGCCACCGGGTGCAATGGAAAAAATTAGGGAAGAGATGACCGAACTATTTCGAGATAAGTTCGGAGTTAGTGTAGCCAAAGTAGGGCAATCATACCAAAAGCCGTATAATCACCGGTTTGACACTGTCCCATATCCACAAGGGGCAAGGATACCGGAATTTTCTAAGTTTTCTGGTGAGAATGTGAGAGCACCTAGAGGGGGGGTGAATAGGTGATCCTGTGAAACTTAAAGCTTAAGCCACAAAAACTTGTTAAGTGTTAGCACAATTATTGCCAAGTGGCTAAAGAGAAGTCTCAACAAAACACAATACCACAAGAGATCAAGCACAGAGGTGACACAGTGGTTTATCCCGTGGTTCGGCCAAGACCAACGCTTGCCTACTCCACGTTGTGGCGTCCCAACGGACGAGGGTTGCAATCAACCCCTCTCAAGCGGTCCAAAGACCAACTTGAATACCACAGTGTTTTGTTTTCCTTTCACTATCCCGTTTGCAAGGAATCTCCACAAATTGGAGTCTCTTGCCCTTACAAGTATATGATCACAAAAAAGCACAGAGTAAGGGAGGGAAGCAACACACACAAATCCACAGCGAAATGCGCACACACACGGCCAAGAATCGAGCTCGAATTACTATCTCAAAATTCTCACTAGAACGGAGCTCGAATCACTTAGAATCACAAACGAATGCGCAAAGAACAAGTGTGGATGATCAAGAATGCTCAAAGGTTGCTTGTGTATCTCCTCCATGCGCCTAGGGGCCCCTTTTATAGCCCCAAGGCAGCTAGGAGCCGTTGAGAGCAATTTTAGAAGGCCATCCTTGCCTTCTGTCGACGGGGGCACCGGACAGTCCGGTGCACACCGGACACTGTCCGGTGCCCGATTTGTTTCCTTAACTGGCGCTGCCGACCGTTGCAGACCGTTGGAGATCTGCGAGCCGTTGGCGCACCGGACATGTCCGGTGCACACCGGACAGTCCGGTGCCGTCTTCCGACCGTTGGCTCGGCCACGTGTCCCGCGCAGATTGCGCGGCCGACCGTTGGCCAGGCCGACCGTTGGCTCACCGGACAGTCCGGTGCACACCGGACAGTCCGGTGAATTTTAGCCGTACGCCGTCGGCGAATTCCCGAGAGCGGCCAGTTTGCGCCGTGTCAGCCTGGCGCACCGGACACTGTCCGGTGCACACCGGACAGTCCGGTGCTCCAGACCGAACTGGGTCATGGCTGCACACAGCCAACTCTTTTCTCCTCTTTTCTTTTCTTCTTCTTTTCTGTTTTTAACACTTAGACAAATATGTTAGTCCACAAAACCAATGTACTAAGGCTTAGAAACATACCTTTACTTCATGATTTGCACCTTGTTCATCCATGGTCATAAAATCACATTTAAGTACTTGTGTTGGCACTCAATCACCAAAATACTTAGAAATGGCCCAAGGGCACATTTCCCTTTCAATCTCCCCCTTTTTGGTGATTTATGCCAACACAACATAAAGCAACTAGAACAAGTGCAAACTCACTTCAATTAGAACTCAAATTTATTTTGATTCAATTTTGGTATATATGGATCATCCTTTGCCACCACTTGGTTTGTTTTTGCAAATAAAACTCAATCTATCTCTAAGTTAAACACACATGTTGAAGCAAAAAGAGAGTCATTCCAAAAGAGATTAATCAAAGATTTCAAAAAAAAAACTCCCCCTTTTTCCCATAATTACTACTTCTCCCCACACGAAGCCCACTTTTGACTAGAGAGACAACAAAAGAGTTTTGCCAAACCAAAAGCTCTATTCTACTATTTTCAAAATCTCTCAAGTGGTAGCTGATCCATTTATTGCTTTGGCCTTTATTTTCTCCCCCTTTTGCATCAAGCACCAAAACGGGATCAATCTTGGCCCTTTAACCCCATTGCCTCACCAAAATCTTCAATTAAGAGCAAAAGGCAACAAGAGTTCATGAGATGGACTTGGAATAAGTTACCCCTCATAGGAGTGCAGTGGAAGTCTTTTATGGTCCAAGTCCACCTTTTCCCTTTCAATTCTCCTTTGTGACTAAAACAAGCAAACTCAAACATGTGGTTAGTCTCAAAGGGTCAAGTTGTAACACATCTCCCCCTAAACATGTGCATCACTTTGCAACGGACTTGTGAGGTCCAGGGAGTGTTTGTACAACTTGAGCACCATAATAAGCAACAAAATGCAAAAAGGAACATTATCAAAAGCATGAATACATGTATGCTATACTTCAATCCAAGTTCCGCGAATCTAAGACATTTAGCTCACTACGCAACCTGCAAAAGGTCTTCTCATCTAAAGGCTTGGTAAAGATATCGGCTAGCTGGTTCTCGGTGCTAACATAAAACACTTCGATATCTCCCTTTTGCTGGTGGTCTCTCAAAAAGTGATGCCGGATGTCAATGTGCTTGGTGCGGCTGTGCTCAACAGGATTTTCCGCTATCCGGATAGCACTCTCATTGTCACATAGGAGTGGGACTTTGCTCAGATTGTAGCCAAAGTCCCGGAGGGTTTGCCTCATCCAAAGTAGTTGCGCGCAACACTGTCCTGCGGCAACATACTCGGCCTCAGCGGTGGATAGGGCAACGGATGTTTGTTTCTTAGAGTTCCACGACACCAGGGACCTTCCTAAGAATTGGCACGTCCCTGATGTACTCTTCCTATCGACCTTACATCCAGCATAGTCGGAATCTGAGTACCCAATCAAGTCAAAGTTAGACCCCTTTGGATACCAGATCCCGAAGCAAGGCGTAGCGACTAAATATCTAAGGATTCGCTTCACAGCCACTAAGTGACACTCCTTAGGATCGGATTGAAATCTAGCACACATGCATACGCTAAGCATAATATCCGGTCTACTAGCACATAAATAAAGTAAAGACCCTATCATTGACCGGTATGCTTTTTGATCAACGGACTTACCTCCTTTGTTGAGGTCGGTGTGTCCGTCGGTTCCCATCGGAGTCTTTGCGGGCTTGGCATCCTTCATCCCAAACCGCTTTAGCAGATCTTGCGTGTACTTCGTTTGGGAGATGAAGGTGCCGTCCTTGAGTTGCTTCACTTGGAACCCAAGGAAGTAGTTCAACTCGCCCATCATCGACATCTCGAATTTTTGCGTCATCACCCTGCTAAACTCTTCACAAGACTTTTGGTTAGTAGAACCAAATATTATGTCATCGACATAAATTTGGCACACAAACAAATCGCCATTACAAGTCTTAGTGAAAAGGGTTGGATCGGCTTTCCCAACCTTGAAAGCATTAGCAATTAAAAAATCTCTAAGGCATTCATACCATGCTCTTGGGGCTTGTTTAAGTCCATAGAGCGCCTTAGAGAGCTTACACACGTGGTCGGGGTACCGTTCATCCTCGAAGCCAGGGGGTTGCTCCACGTACACCTCCTCCTTTATTGGGCCGTTGAGGAAAGCGCTCTTCACATCCATTTGGTACAACCTGAAAGAATGGTGAGCGGCATATGCTAGCAAGATACGAATGGACTCTAGCCTAGCCACAGGAGCAAAAGTCTCCTCAAAGTCCAAACCTGCGACTTGGGCATAACCTTTTGCCACAAGTCGAGCCTTGTTCCTCGTCACCACCCCGTGCTCGACCTGTTTGTTGCGGAACACCCACTTGGTTCCCACAACATTTTGCTTGGGACGAGGCACCAGCGTCCAAACTTCATTGCGCTTGAAGTTATTAAGTTCCTCCTGCATGGCCAACACCCAATCCGGATCTAGCAAGGCCTCCTCTACCCTGAAAGGCTCAATAGAGGAGACAAAAGAGTAATGTTCACAAAAATTAACTAGTCTAGACCGAGTAGTTACTCCCTTGCTTATGTCACCCAGAATTTGGTCGACGGGATGATCCCTTTGAATCATCGCTCGAACTTGGGTTGGAGGTGTCGGTTGCGCTTCTTCCTCCATCACATGATCATCTTGTGCTCCCCCTTGATCACATGCCTCCTGTTGATGAACCTGTTCATTGTCTTGAGTTGGGGGATGCACCGTTGTTGAGGAAGAAGGTTGATCTCGTTCATCTTGTTCCTGTGGCCGAACGTCTCCAATCGCCATGGTTCGTATAGCGGCCGTTGGAACATCTTCTTCATCTATATCATCACAATCAACAACTTGCTCTCTTGGAGAGCCATTAGTCTCATCAAATACAACGTCGCTAGAGACTTCAACCAAACCTGATGATTTGTTGAAGACCCTATACGCCTTTGTATTTGAATCATAACCTAACAAAAACCCTTCTACAGCTTTGGGAGCAAACTTAGAATTTCTACCCTTCTTCACTAGAATGTAGCATTTGCTCCCAAATACACGAAAGTAAGATACATTGGGTTTGTTACCGGTTAGTAGTTCGTACGAAGTCTTCTTGAGGAGGCGATGAAGATAGACCCTGTTGATGGCGTGGCAAGCTGTGTTCACAGCTTCCGACCAAAAGCACTCGGGGGTCTTGAACTCACCAAGCATCGTCCTCGCCATATCGATTAGCGTCCTGTTCTTCCTCTCTACCACACCATTTTGCTGAGGTGTGTAGGGAGCGGAGAACTCATGCTTGATCCCTTCCTCCTCAAGAAACTCTTCCACTTGAAGGTTCTTGAACTCGGACCCGTTGTCGCTCCTTATCTTCTTCACCTTGAGCTCAAACTCATTTTGAGCTCTCCTGAGGAAGCGCTTGAGGGTCCCTTGGGTTTCAGACTTATCCTGCAAAAAGAACACCCAAGTGAAGCGGGAAAAGTCATCTACAATAACTAAACCATACTTACTTCCTCCTATGCTTAGATAGGCGACGGGTCCGAAGAGGTCCATATGCAGCAGCTCCAGAGGTCTTGACGTGGTCATCACATTCTTGTTGTGATGTGCTCCTCCCACTTGTTTACCTGCTTGACAAGCTGCACAAGGTCTATCTTTTTCGAAATAAACATTGGTTAGACCTATTACGTGTTCTCCCTTTAGAAGCTTGTGGAGGTTCTTCATCCCCACATGTGCTAAGCGGCGATGCCATAGCCAGCCCATGCAAGTCTTAGCCATTAAGCATGCATCTAGACCGGCCTCTTCTTTTGCAAAATCAACTAAGTAAAGCTTGCCGTCTAGTACACCCTTAAAAGCTAGTGAACCATCACATCTTCTAAAGACAGACACATCTATATTTGTAAATAAACAGTTATATCCCATTTGACATAATTGACTAACAGATAGCAAATTATATCCAAGACTCTCCACTAAAAATACATTAGAGATAGAATGCTCATTAGAAATTGCAATTTTACCTAACCCTTTTACCTTGCCTTGATTCCCATCACCGAATATAATTGAATCTTGGGAATCCTTATTTTTGACGTAGGAGGTGAACATCTTCTTCTCCCCCGTCATATGGTTTGTGCATCCGCTGTCGATAATCCAGCTTGAACCCCCGGATGCATAAACCTGCAAGGCAAATTTAGGCTTGGGTCTTAGGTACCCAACTCATGTTGGGTCCTGCAAGGTTAGCACAAATATCCTTAGGGACCCAAATGCAAGATTTATCTCCCTTGCATCTAGCCCCTAATTTCCTAGCAACTACCTTCTTACCCTTTCTACAAATAGCAAAGGGAGTATTGCAAGCATAATAAATGGTAGAAGGTTTGTTCACAACTTTTCTAGGAACATGAGCAAAATTTCTCCTAGGCATATGCACAATATTTCTCCTACTCATATCTCTATCATGCTTATGGGAGGAACTAGAGGCAAACATGGCATGAGAATCATAAACATGTGAATCAAAATAATTATAAGCATTTCTAGCATGTCTCCTATCATGGTATAAGAAAGCATGGTTGTTTTTAGCACCACTAGCCATAGGGGCCTTCCCTTTCTCCTTGACGAAGATGGGAGTCTTATAGCTTGTTAAGTTCTTGGCCTCTCTCTTGAAGCCAATGAAAGGGAAATGTGCCCTTGGGCCATTTCTAAGTATTTTGGTGATTTAGTGTCCAACACAGGTGCCTAATTGCAAAATGGTGGACAAAGTACAAATCAAGGATAAAGGTATGTTTCTAATCCTTAGTACATTGGTTTTGTGTACTAATATACTTGTCTAAGTGTTAGAAACAGAAAGAAGAAGAAGAAAAGAGAAGGGGAGAGAAAGTCTTGGCTGTGTGCAGCCAAGACCCAGCTCGGCCTGGAGCACCGGACTGTCCGGTGTGCACCGGACAGTGTCCGGTGCGCCAGGCTGCCTCGGCTCAAACTGGCCGCTCTCGGGAATTCGCCGACGGCGTACGGCTAAAATTCACCGGACTGTCCGGTGTGCACCGGACTGTCCGGTGAGCCAACGGTCGACCAGGGCCAACGGTCGGCCGCGCAATCCACGCGGGACACGTGGCCGAGCCAACGGTCGGGAAGGAACACCGGACTGTCCGGTGTGCACCGGACATGTCCGGTGCGCCAACTGTGCGCAGATCTGGAGCAGCCAGCAACGGTCAGAAGTGCTGTTTTTGGAAACAAATCGGGCACCGGACAGTGTCCGGTGTGCACCGGACTGTCCGGTGCGCCACGAGACAGAAGGCAACGATAGCCTTCCTGATTTGCTCTCAACGGCTCCTAGCTGCCTTGGGGCTATAAAAGGGGCCCCTAGGCGCATGGAGGAGATACACAAGCAACCTTTGAGCATTCCTAAGCACCCACAAGCAATCTTTGCGCATTCTGTTGTCATTCTAAGTGTTTCGAGCTCTGTTCTAGTGAGAACTGTGTGATACTCTTGTGAGCTCGATTCTTGGCCGTGTGTGTGCGTTTTTGCTGTGGATTTGTGTGTGTTGCTTCCCTCCCTTACTCTGTGCTTTCTTTGTGATCATATACTTGTAAGGGCAAGAGACTCCAATTTGTGGAGATTCCTTGCAAACGGGATAGTGAAAGGAAAAGCAAAACACCGTGGTATTCAAGTGGGTCTTTGGACCGCTTGAGAGGGGTTGATTGCAACCCTCGTCCGTTGGGACGCCACAACGTGGAAGTAGGCAAGCATTGGCTTGGCCGAACCACGGGATAAACCACCGTGTCACCTCTGTCTTAATCTATTGTGGTATTGTGTTTTGTTGAGACTTCACCTTAGCCACTTGGCAATAATCGTGCTAACACATAACAAGTTTTTGTGGCTTAAGTTTGAAGTTTTTACAGGATCACCTATTCACCCTCCCCCTCTAGGTGCTCTCAATTGGTATCGGAGCCGTTCTATTCACAAAGGGACTAACCGCCCGAATAGATGGATCCTAAGGGGAAGGGTATAGTGATCAACGACAAAGAGAAGGAGACCTTCGTCAACGAGCCGAAGGACGACAAGCCTACCGACTCCGGCTCGGGCCAAAGACGAAAGGAAGGGAAGAAGAAGAAGACTAGGCGCATCAAGGAGATCGTCTACTACGACAGCGACGAGTCTACTTCTTCCCAAAAGGACGACCACAGCGACTACGAGAGGAAGAAATCGGTTAATTCGAACTTTTCTTTTGACTACTCTCGTATTCCGCAAAGTTCACATTCACATTTGCTCTCCATTCCACTCGGCAAGCCCCCACACTTTGATGGAGAGGACTACGGATTTTGGAGCCACAAAATGCGTAGTCACCTATTCTCTCTCCATCCTAGTATTTGGGAGATTATAGAGAGTGGAATGCATTTTGATAGTTCGGATAGTCCCATGTTCATTAATGAACAAATTCATAAGAATGCACAAGCTACTACTGTTCTTCTAGCTTCCTTGTGCAGGGATGAATACCATAAGGTGAGCGGCTTGGATAACGCCAAGCAAATCTGGGACACCCTCAAGATTTCTCATGAGGGGAACGACGTCACCTTACTCACCAAGATGGAGTTGGTCGAGGGCGAGCTTGGACGGTTCGCCATGATAAGGGGCGAGGAGCCGACGCAAACATACAACCGGCTCAAGACCCTCATCAACAAGATAAGAAGCTACGGGAGCACGCGATGGACGGACCACGACGTCGTCCGCCTAATGCTCAGGTCATTTACCGTTCTTGATCCTCACTTGGTGAACAATATACGTGAAAATCCCAGGTACACCAAGATGACGCCCGAGGAAGTTCTTGGAAAATTCGTGAGCGGGCGGATGATGATCAAGGAGGCAAGATACGTCGACGACGCGTTGAACGGACCACTCCACGAGCCTCAACCCATTGCTCTAAAAGCAACGAGGAGCAAGGAGTCGCTACCTAGCAAGGTGGCGCAAGTCGAGGCGGCCGGGCTTAATGATGAAGAGATGGCTCTCATCATCAAAAGATTTAAGACGGTGCTTAAAGGTCACAAGGGACAATCAAGCAAGACCAAAGCCAAGGGGAAGCGCTCATGCTTCAAATGCGGTAAGCTTGGTCATTTCATTGCTAACTGTCCCGATAATGAAAGTGACCAGGAAAAGGGGAACAAAAGAGAGAAGAAGAAGCAATACAAGAAGGCAAAGGGCGAGGCGCATCTAGGAAAGGAGTGGGACTCGGATTGCTCCTCCTCCGACTCCGACAACGAAGGACTCGCCGCCACTGCCTTCAACAAATCGGCTCTCTTCCCCAACGAGCGTCTCACTTGCCTTATGGCAAGAGAGAAGAAGGTGAGTACTCAAGACTCCACTTATGCTTCTTCTAGCGATAGTGAGTCTAGTGACGATGATGACATAGATTATTCTTGCTTGTTCAAAGGCTTAGATAGATCTAAGATAGATAAAATCAATGAATTGATTGATGCTTTGAATGAAAAGGATAGGCTTTTAGAAAAGCAAGAGGATTTATTGTATGATGAACATGATAAGTTTGTAGAGGCACAAAAATCACATGCTTTAGAAGTGAAAAGAAATGAAGTGCTTTCTAGTGAAATATCTTCTTGTCATGAAACCATTGCTACTTTACAAAGTGTTAACCATGATTTAAATGCTAAATTAGAAGTAACAAATAAATCTAAGTCTTGTGTTGAAAATGTTACAATTTGCACTAGGTGTAAGGATTTTGATGTTAACACTTGTAGTGAACATTTAGTTTCAATTTCAAAACTAAAAGATGAAGTGGCTAGTCTTAATGCCCAACTTAAGACTAGCAAGAGCGAAGTTGAAAAGATAAAATTTGCAAGGGATGCCTATACAATTGGAAGACATCCCTCAATTAAGGATGGGCTTGGTTTCAAGAGGGAAGCCAAGAACTTAACAAGCCATAAGGCTCCCATCTTCGTCAAGGAGAAGGGGAAGGCCCCTATGGCTAGTAATGCTAAAAAGAATCATGCTTTTATGTATTATGATAGGAGACATGCTAGAAATGTTTTTAATCATTTTGATTCACATGTTTATGATTCTCATGCCATGTTTGCTTCTAGTTCTTCTTATAAGCATGGTAGAGATATGTGTAGGAGAAATGTTGTACATATGCCTAGGAGAGATATTGCTCATGTACCTAGAAAGAATGTTATTCATGCTCCTAGGAAAGTAGTGAATGAACCTTCTACCATTTATTATGCTTGTAATGCTCCCTTTGCTATTTGTAGAAAGGGTAAGAAGGTAGTTGCTAGGAAATTAGGGGCTAGATGCAAGGGAGATAAATCTTGCATTTGGGTCCCTAAAGATATTTGTGCTAACCTTGCAGGACCCAACATGAGTTGGGTACCTAAGACCCAAGCCTAAATTTGCCTTGCAGGTTTATGCATCCGGGGGTTCAAGCTGGATTATCGACAGCGGATGCACAAACCATATGACGGGGGAGAAGAAGATGTTCACCTCCTACGTCAAGAATAAGGATTCCCAAGATTCAATTATATTCGGTGATGGGAATCAAGGCAAGGTAAAAGGGTTAGGTAAAATTGCAATTTCTAATGAGCATTCTATCTCAAATGTATTCTTAGTGGAGAGTCTTGGATATAATCTGCTATCTGTTAGTCAATTATGTCAAATGGGATACAATTGCCTTTTTACTAATGTAGATGTGTCTGTCTTTAGAAGATGTGATGGTTCACTAGCTTTTAAAGGTGTACTAGACGGCAAACTTTATTTAGTTGATTTTGCAAAAGAAGAGGCCGGTCTAGATGCATGCTTAATGGCTAAGACTTGCATGGGCTGGCTGTGGCATCGCCGCTTAGCACATGTGGGGATGAAGAACCTCCACAAGCTTCTAAAGGGAGAACACGTGATAGGTCTAACAAATGTTTATTTCGAAAAAGATAGACCTTGTGCAGCTTGTCAAGCAGGTAAGCAGGTGGGAGGAGCACATCACAGCAAGAATGTGATGACCACGTCAAGACCTCTGGAGCTGCTGCATATGGACCTCTTCGGACCCGTCGCCTATCTAAGCATAGGAGGAAGTAAGTATGGTTTAGTTATTGTTGATGACTTTTCCCGCTTCACTTGGGTGTTCTTTTTGCAGGATAAGTCAGAAACCCAAGGGACCCTCAAGCGCTTCCTCAGGAGGGCTCAAAATGAGTTTGAGCTCAAAGTGAAGAAGATAAGGAGCGACAACGGGTCCGAGTTCAAGAATCTTCAAGTGGAGGAGTTTCTTGAGGAGGAAGGGATCAAGCACGAGTTCTCCGCTCCCTACACACCACAGCAAAATGGTGTGGTAGAGAGGAAGAACAGGACACTAATCGATATGGCGAGGACGATGCTTGGAGAGTTCAAGACCCCCGAGTGCTTTTGGTCGGAAGCTGTGAACACGGCTTGCCACACCATCAACAGGGTCTACCTTCACCGACTCCTCAAGAAGACGTCGTATGAGCTGCTAACCGGTAACAAACCCAATGTATCGTACTTTCGTGTATTTGGGAGCAAATGCTACATTCTAGTGAAGAAGGGTAGAAATTCTAAGTTTGCTCCCAAAGCTGTAGAAGGGTTTTTATTAGGTTATGATTCAAATACAAAGGCGTATAGGGTCTTCAACAAATCATCGGGTTTGGTTGAAGTCTCTAGCGACGTTGTATTTGATGAGACTAATAGCTCTCCAAGAGAGCAAGTTGTTGATTGTGATGATGTAGATGAAGAAGATGTTCCAACGGCTGCTATACGAACCATGGCGATTGGAGACGTTCGGCCACAAGAACAAGATGAACGAGATCAACCTTCTTCCTCAACGACGGTGCATCCCCCAACTCAAGACGATGAACAGGTTCATCAAAAGGAGGCGTGTGATCTAGGGGGAGCACAAGATGATCACGTGATGGAGGAAGAAGCGCAACCGGCACCTCCAACCCAAGTTCGAGCGATGATTCAAAGGGATCATCCCGTCGACCAAATTTTGGGTGACATTAGCAAGGGAGTAACTACTCGATCTCGATTAGTTAATTTTTGTGAGCATTACTCTTTTGTCTCCTCTATTGAGCCTTTCAGGGTAGAGGAGGCCTTGCTAGATCCGGATTGGGTGTTGGCCATGCAGGAGGAACTTAACAACTTCAAGCGCAATGAAGTTTGGACGCTGGTGCCTCGTCCCAAGCAAAATGTTGTAGGAACCAAGTGGGTGTTCCGCAACAAACAGGACGAGCACGGAGTGGTGACAAGGAACAAGGCTCGACTTGTGGCAAAAGGTTATGCCCAAGTCGCAGGTTTGGACTTTGAGGAGACTTTTGCTCCTGTGGCTAGGCTAGAGTCCATTCGTATCTTGCTAGCATATGCCGCTCACCATTCTTTCAGGTTGTACCAAATGGATGTGAAGAGCGCTTTCCTCAACGGGCCAATAAAGGAGGAGGTGTACGTGGAGCAACCCCCTGGCTTCGAGGATGAGCGGTACCCCGACCACGTGTGTAAGCTCTCTAAGGCGCTCTATGGACTTAAACAAGCCCCAAGAGCATGGTATGAATGCCTTAGAGATTTCTTAATTGCTAATGCTTTTAAGGTTGGGAAAGCCGATCCAACTCTTTTCACTAAGACTTGTGACGGTGATTTGTTTGTGTGCCAGATTTATGTCGATGACATAATATTTGGCTCTACTAACCAAAAGTCTTGTGAAGAGTTTAGCAGGGTGATGACGCAGAAATTCGAGATGTCGATGATGGGCGAGTTGAACTACTTCCTTGGGTTCCAAGTGAAGCAACTCAAGGATGGCACCTTCATCTCCCAAACGAAGTACACGCAAGATCTGCTAAAGAGGTTTGGGATGAAGGACGCCAAGCCCGCAAAGACGCCGATGGGAACCGACGGACACACCGACCTCAACAAAGGAGGTAAGTCCGTTGATCAAAAAGCATACCGGTCAATGATAGGGTCTTTACTTTATTTATGTGCTAGTAGACCGGATATTATGCTTAGCGTATGCATGTGTGCTAGATTTCAATCCGATCCTAAGGAGTGTCACTTAGTGGCTGTGAAGCGAATCCTTAGATATTTAGTTGCTACGCCTTGCTTCGGGATCTGGTATCCAAAGGGGTCTAACTTTGACTTGATTGGGTACTCAGATTCCGACTATGCTGGATGTAAGGTCGATAGGAAAAGTACATCGGGGACGTGCCAATTCTTAGGAAGGTCCCTGGTGTCATGGAACTCTAAGAAACAAACCTCCGTTGCCCTATCCACCGCTGAGGCCGAGTACGTTGCCGCAGGACAGTGTTGTGCGCAACTACTTTGGATGAGGCAAACCCTCAGGGACTTTGGCTACAATCTGAGCAAAGTCCCACTCCTATGTGATAATGAGAGCGCTATCCGAATAGCGGAAAATCCTGTTGAGCACAGCCGCACAAAGCACATTGACATCCGGCATCACTTTTTGAGAGACCACCAGCAAAAGGGAGATATCGAAGTGTTTTATGTTAGCACCGAGAACCAGCTAGCCGATATCTTTACCAAGCCTTTAGATGAGAAGACCTTTTGCAGGCTGCGTAGTGAGCTAAATGTCTTAGATTCGCGGAACTTGGATTGAATTGTAGCATACATGTGTTTATGCCTTTGATCATGTTCATTCTGCATTTTGTTGCTTATTATGGTGCTCAAGTTGTACAAACACTCCCTGGACCTCACAAGTCCGTTGCAAAGTGATGCACATGTTTGGGGGGAGATGTGTTACAACTTGACCCTTTGAGACTAACCATATGCTTGAGTTTGCCTGTTTTAGTCTCAAAGGAGAATTGAAAGGGAAATGGTGGACTTGGACCGTGAAAGACTTCCACTGCACTCCGATGTGAGGGTAACCTATTCCAAGTCCATCTCATTAACTCTTATTGCCATTTGCTCTTAATTGATGATTTTGGTGAGGCAATGGGGTTAAAGGGCCAAGATTGATCCCGTTTTGGTGCTTGATGCCAAAGGGGGAGAAAATAAAGGCCAAAGCAATAAATGGATCAGCTACCACTTGAGAGATTTTGAAAATAGTAGAATAGAGTTTTTGGTTTATGTTGTCTCTCTTATCAAATGTTGGCTTCTTGTGGGGAGAAGTAATCAAAAGTTGGCTTCTTGTGGGGAGAAGTATTGATTATGGGAAAAAGGGGGAGTTTTTGATCAAACTCTTTTGGAATGACTCTCTTTATGCTTCAACATGTGTGTTTGACTTAGAGATAGAGATTTGAGTTTGATTTGCAAAAACAAACCAAGTGGTGGCAAAGGATGATCCATATATGCCAAAGTTGATTCAAAATAAATTTGAGTTCTTATTTGAAGTGTTTTTGTACTTGTTCAACTTGCTTTATGTTGTGTTGGCATAAATCACCAAAAAGGGGGAGATTGAAAGGGAAATGTGCCCTTGGGCCATTTCTAAGTATTTTGGTGATTTAGTGTCCAACACAGGTGCCTAATTGCAAAATGGTGGACAAAGTACAAATCAAGGATAAAGGTATGTTTCTAATCCTTAGTACATTGGTTTTGTGTACTAATATACTTGTCTAAGTGTTAGAAACAGAAAGAAGAAGAAGAAAAGAGAAGGGGAGAGAAAGTCTTGGCTGTGTGCAGCCAAGACCCAGCTCGGCCTGGAGCACCGGACTGTCCGGTGTGCACCGGACAGTGTCCGGTGCGCCAGGCTGCCTCGGCTCAAACTGGCCGCTCTCGGGAATTCGCCGACGGCGTACGGCTAAAATTCACCGGACTGTCCGGTGTGCACCGGACTGTCCGGTGAGCCAACAGTCGGCCAGGGCCAACGGTCGGCCGCGCAATCCACGCGGGACACGTGGCCGAGCCAACGGTCGGGAAGGAACACCGGACTGTCCGGTGTGCACCGGACATGTCCGGTGCGCCAACTGTGCGCAGATCTGGAGCAGCCAGCAACGGTCAGAAGTGCTGTTTTTGGAAACAAATCGGGCACCGGACAGTGTCCGGTGTGCACCGGACTGTCCGGTGCGCCACGAGACAGAAGGCAACGATAGCCTTCCTGATTTGCTCTCAACGGCTCCTAGCTGCCTTGGGGCTATAAAAGGGGCCCCTAGGCGCATGGAGGAGATACACAAGCAACCTTTGAGCATTCCTAAGCACCCACAAGCAATCTTTGCGCATTCTGTTGTCATTCTAAGTGTTTCGAGCTCTGTTCTAGTGAGAACTGTGTGATACTCTTGTGAGCTCGATTCTTGGCCGTGTGTGTGCGTTTTTGCTGTGGATTTGTGTGTGTTGCTTCCCTCCCTTACTCTGTGCTTTCTTTGTGATCATATACTTGTAAGGGCAAGAGACTCCAATTTGTGGAGATTCCTTGCAAACGGGATAGTGAAAGGAAAAGCAAAACACCGTGGTATTCAAGTGGGTCTTTGGACCGCTTGAGAGGGGTTGATTGCAACCCTCGTCCGTTGGGACGCCACAACGTGGAAGTAGGCAAGCATTGGCTTGGCCGAACCACGGGATAAACCACCGTGTCACCTCTGTCTTAATCTATTGTGGTATTGTGTTTTGTTGAGACTTCACCTTAGCCACTTGGCAATAATCGTGCTAACACATAACAAGTTTTTGTGGCTTAAGTTTGAAGTTTTTACAGGATCACCTATTCACCCCCCCCCCTCTAGGTGCTCTCAGCCAAGACCATCCTTAATTGAGGGGTGTCTACCAACCGTGTAGGCATCCCTTGCAAATTTTATTTTATCAACTTCACTCTTGCTAGTCTTAAGTTGGGCATTAAGACTAGCCAATTCCTCATTTAATTTGGAAATTAAAACTTGGTGTTTACTACAGGCATCAACATCGAAATCCTTACACCTAGTGCAAATCATAACATGTTCTACACAAGAATTAGATTTATTTGCTACTTCTAACTTAGCATTTAAATCATTGTTAACACCTTGTAAAGTAGAAATGGTTTCATGACAGGTAGATAGTTCATAAGAAAGCATTTCATTTCTTTTCACTTCTAAAGCATATGATTTTTGTGCCTCTACAAATTTATCATGTTCATCATACAATAAATCCTCTTGCTTTTCTAAAAGCCTATCCTTTTCATTCAATGCATCAATTAATTCATTAATTTTATCTATCTTAGATCTATCTAAGCCCTTGAACAAGCATGAATAATCTATGTCATCATCATCACTAGACTCATTATCACTAGAAGAGGCATAAGTGAAGTCTTGAGTACTCACCTTCTTCTCCCTTGCCATAAGGCATGTGAGACGCTCGTTGGGGAAGAGGGAAGACTTGTTGAAGGCGGTGGCAGCGAGTCCTTCATTGTCGGAGTCGGAGGAGGAGCAATCCGAATCCCACTCCTTTCCTAGATGTGCCTCGCCCTTTGCCTTCTTGTATGCCTTCTTCTTCTCCCTCTTGTTCCCCTTTTCCTGGTCACTTTCATTATCGGGACAGTTAGCAATGAAATGACCAAGCTTACCGCATTTGAAGCATGAACGCTTCCCCTTTGTCTTGGTCTTGCTTGGCTGCCCCTTGCGACCATTTAGCGCCGTCTTGAATCTTTTGATGATGAGAGCCATCTCTTCATCATTGAGTCCGGTCGCTTCAACCTGTGCCACCTTGCTAGGTAGTGCCTCCTTGCTTCGTGTTGCCTTGAGAGCAAGGGATTGCGGCTCGTTGATCGGACCATTCAAGGCGTCATCCACATACCTCGCCTCCTTGATCATCATTCGCCTGCTAACGAATTTCCCAAGAACTTCTTCGGGTGACATCTTGGTGTACCTGGGATTTTCACGTATATTGTTCACCAAATGAGGATCAAGAACGGTAAATGACCTTAGCATTAGGCGGACGACGTCGTGGTCCGTCCATCGTGTGCTTCCGTAGCTCCTTATCTTGTTGATAAGGGTCTTGAGCCGGTTGTATGTTTGCGTCGGCTCCTCGCCCCTTATCATTGCGAACCGTCCAAGCTCACCCTCCACCAACTCCATCTTGGTGAGCAAGGTGACGTCGTTCCCCTCATGAGAAATCTTGAGGGTGTCCCAGATTTGCTTGGCGTTATCCAAGCCGCTCACTTTATGGTATTCATCCCTGCACAAGGAAGCTAGAAGAACAGTAGTAGCTTGTGCATTCTTATGAATTTGTTCATTAATGAACATGGGACTATCCGAACTATCAAAGTGCATTCCACTCTCTACAATCTCCCATATACTAGGATGGAGAGAGAATAGGTGACTACGCATTTTGTGGCTCCAAAATCCGTAGTCCTCTCCATCAAAGTGTGGGGGCTTGCCGAGTGGAATGGAGAGCAAATGTGAATTTGAACTTTGCGGAATACGAGAGTAGTCAAAAGAAAAGTTCGAATTAACCGGTTTCCTTCTCTCGTAGTCGTTGTGGTCCTCGTCCTTTTGGGAAGAAGTAGACTCGTCGCTGTCGTAGTAGACGATCTCCTTGATGCGCCTTGTCTTCTTCTTCTTCCCTTCCTTCCGTCTTTGGCCCGAGCCGGAGTCGGTAGGCTTATCGTCCTTCGGCTCGTTGACGAAGGATTCCTTCTCTTTGTCATTGATCACAATACCCTTCCCCTTAGGATCCATCTCTTCGGGCGGTTAGTCCCTTTGTGAAGAGAACGGCTCTGATACCAATTGAGAGCACCTAGAGGGGGGGGTGAATAGGTGATCCTGTGAAACTTAAAGCTTAAGCCACAAAAACTTGTTAAGTGTTAGCACAATTATTGCCAAGTGGCTAAAGAGAAGTCTCAACAAAACACAATACCACAAGAGATCAAGCATAGAGGTGACACAGTGGTTTATCCCGTGGTTCGGCCAAGACCAACGCTTGCCTACTCCACGTTGTGGCGTCCCAACGGACGAGGGTTGCAATCAACCCCTCTCAAGCGGTCCAAAGACCAACTTGAATACCACAGTGTTTTGTTTTCCTTTCACTATCCCGTTTGCAAGGAATCTCCACAAATTGGAGTCTCTTGCCCTTACAAGTATATGATCACAAAAAAGCACAGAGTAAGGGAGGGAAGCAACACACACAAATCCACAGCGAAATGCGCACACACACGGCCAAGAATTGAGCTCGAATTACTATCTCAAAATTCTCACTAGAACGGAGCTCGAATCACTTAGAATCACAAACGAATGCGCAAAGAACAAGTGTGGATGATCAAGAATGCTCAAAGGTTGCTTGTGTATCTCCTCCATGCGCCTAGGGGCCCCTTTTATAGCCCCAAGGCAGCTAGGAGCCGTTGAGAGCAATTTTAGAAGGCCATCCTTGCCTTCTGTCGACGGGGGCACCGGACAGTCCGGTGCACACCGGACACTGTCCGGTGCCCGATTTGTTTCCTTAACTGGCGCTGCCGACCGTTGCAGACCGTTGGAGATCTGCGAGCCGTTGGCGCACCGGACATGTCCGGTGCACACCGGACAGTCCGGTGCCGTCTTCCGACCGTTGGCTCGGCCACGTGTCCCGCGCAGATTGCGCGGCCGACCGTTGGCCAGGCCGACCGTTGGCTCACCGGACAGTCCGGTGCACACCGGACAGTCCGGTGAATTTTAGCCGTACGCCGTCGGCGAATTCCCGAGAGCGGCCAGTTTGCGCCGTGTCAGCCTGGCGCACCGGACACTGTCCGGTGCACACCGGACAGTCCGGTGCTCCAGACCGAACTGGGTCATGGCTGCACACAGCCAACTCTTTTCTCCTCTTTTCTTTTCTTCTTCTTTTCTGTTTTTAACACTTAGACAAATATGTTAGTCCACAAAACCAATGTACTAAGGTTTAGAAACATACCTTTACTTCATGATTTGCACCTTGTTCATCCATGGTCATAAAATCACATTTAAGTACTTGTGTTGGCACTCAATCACCAAAATACTTAGAAATGGCCCAAGGGCACATTTCCCTTTCAGAATGGGAGAAGCACACACGAACACATAGGCCAGTTCCTAGCACACCTAGGCGAATTGGCCGATGGAGAAGCATTTCGTGTTCGGTTATTTTCTTTATCCCTTACTGGCACCGCTTTTGCATGGTACGCCGCCCTGCCTCCTAATTCCATTAATTCCTGGAATGAGTTAGAAAGTAAATTTCATGAACATTTCTTTACCGGGGAATATGAATTAGGGCTAGCTGACTTAGCTTCAGTCCGCCAAGGACGCGAAGAATCGGTTAATGACTATATCCGGAGGTTCCGGGACACTAGAAACCGATGCTTTCGGGTCCATGTCGCAGACAAAGAGCTAGCAGGGTTAGCTTTTAATGGGTTGCTATCCTACTTAAGAGACAAATTAGATGGGACCCAGTTCTTTTCGATAGCCCAGCTACATCAGCGGGCTTTAGCCTGTGAAAGCCGATTTAAAGAGACATCAAAATCGGCCGCCCGTGCTATACATCTGATAGAGCATGATAATTCAGACGATGAATCCGCAGATGTATATACCGCTGAGTTTATTTGGCCAACAAAGGCCAAATCTTCAGCATGTTCTTCCTTACAACCGGTTCAAAAGAATCGGCAAGAAGAGATTAAATTTACCTTTAATGTTGCCAAATGTGATAAGATATTTGATGAGCTACTTAAAAATGGCAACATTAAATTAACTCATACTATCCCTCCTATAGATGAATTAAAGAGACGTGCTTATTGTAAGTGGCATAATTCTTTTTCTCATGCCACCAATGACTGTAATGTCTTTCGTCGATAGGTACAATCGGCCATAAATGAAGGCCGGTTGGCTTTTCAGGAAATGCAAGTGGACACACAACCATTTCCTGTTAATACAATAGATGTCGCATGCGAAAAGATCTTAGTTCGGCCCAAAATGGCCGATAAAAGCAAAAGCAAAGACATCATCATTGACGATCCTCGCACGTCAAATATATCGCAAAAGGAGATTGCTCGAAAGGCTCCGGATGATAAGGCTAAAAAGTCCGGAGGCACTGGGGGGCAGGCACAATTAATGAGCCAAGCACGACAGCCTGGCCTGAGCATCACAGACGGTATGACACCTACGTGCGGACGGTCCGGTGCTCAGACAGACGGTTCGGCTAACTCTGCCGGACAATCCGCCTATGGCCAAAGGCGTCAGCCTCCACACAAAGCCTTAAAAGGGAAAGAGACGCAACGGCAAAGCACATATGGTCGGTTGATCAAAACTGACTCTACTTTTGACCAGTTACTTTCCAAGAATACTAGCAAGAAGACCGTTCTACGTGATCGGTCAACGAAGAAACATCGATCACCTACTAAAACAAAATGGGTAAACAAAACGGCTCGAAAGGCGACACAACAAGCATCACCTATTCATCCTATGAGACCAAGGTACTTTCCACCCGTTTACTCATCGTCGGTATATTATCCTGTTCAAACATGGAATGGTACGATGATGAATCCATGGTATATGTATAGTCCCTTTGTCTATCCAGGCTGGGGGGCACCTCCATTCTATTCCTATTGATCCATTGATCAAATGGTCATGGCCGAGAAAGATACAATCTGAAACGGCCTTTATACATTGGTGCTTTGTTGAATGAGCTCCATATTGAAAAGCCGGTGACTTACATCAGGCTTAGTTCATATGCTTTTGGTTCGTCAACCTTCACCAAAAGGCAGGGGGGCATATGTTGGAAGTCAAATTGAGCAGCGCGGACAGTCCGGCGCTGAGGCCGGACGGTCCGCGGTCCGGACAGTCCGCGGTGGTGGCGCGGACGGTCCGCGCGCGCGCAGAGTCAGTTAGGGTTCCTAGTTTCTCGCGGGATTTGTTGCCTAAAACCGCGGGATTAACTCGGGAAACATTTGGAAACGGATCCAGACCTCCCCCTTTATATAGATGAAGGGCTACGGCCGATTGAACCCCCCAACAATCGATCAAATCAAGTCTATTACTCGTTTTTACCTTTATGCATTAGGAGTAGTTCTAGTCTAGCTCTAGTTTAGCCCTAGTTTAGCCTTCCAATCCCCAAATTCTCTGTCTCTCTTCGACTCTACGTCGATTAGAGGAGTCTAGGTCGGCCTGCCCGAGCCTAGACACCACCTAGGATCTCTCCTCCCCGACGGGGTCCCTCCCGGGAGCGAGATCCAGGCGCCGCCGGCGACCTCCGCCGCCCCTGCGCACGCGCGGACCGTCCGGCCCCAGGGCGCGGACCGTCCGGCCGTCAGGCAGGGAACGCCAGCCCCTGCGCCAGGTCGCGGACCGTCCGGCCCCTGGCCGCGGACCGTCCGCGCCTGACCAGAGAGCACCGCCACCGGTTCTTGTTGAGTGTTTGGCGCTCCAAAAAGGCGTCAACAGAACCCATGCCCTGATAGAAGAAGGACAAGAGACACTGAATAAAGATGTCTAACCAGTAGAATATTATGCTCAGATGTTTTTAATATTGAATATAAATTATATATATGTATATACATTTTTTTAAATAAAAATATAATCATGTCGGGGCGGATTAGCACTACGGGCTAAAGCTACAGCCCAAGCACGACACGATGTTCTTGGCTCTTGTAAGCATTATGTCGTTTCTGAGACCACATTGGCGCAATGGACTCCATGTTGTTTGAGTTTGCTGAATTGGATAGAGCAACAATGATTTGCCACACTAACAGTAAAATAAAAGGTTATTTGTTGGTTTTAAACGGTAGTAATTGCTACGAAGTAGCATAATTTATATGGAGTGCATCCAGTTTTTATTGATGTCTGACTTTAGCATTCAATTTATATTTTGATCTATCTTTTTTATAAGTTTGAGTTCATGTAACTTATTTTAGAAACTTGAGCTCACAAACTTTCTCTTATTTGGTCTCTATATGGTGGAATTATGTCATTTTATAATCTTTGTTCGTTCAGTCAGTCGTTGTAAACTCTCTTCTAATCGCTCACTTCATTAGGCGTGTTGTACCAAGACATGTTGAATGGAGTAAATAATAACATCAGTTAGCCAAATTAAAAAATATTATACGAAAAGCGGAGACAATCAATAAAAAATCTTAAATTCTTTTTATGGATAGTTTACATGGGTATTGTTGTAAGCCGTAGTAACGTACGGACAACAAACTAGTATTTGTTTAAGAATAACTAGGAGCCGTCGATAGTTGACCACAAACACATGAAAACAGTGAGTTCTAGCTCGCGAAAAAGATGAAAACATGATAAATGATTTGAGAGCACATGATGTCAAAAATCAACACTAGAAAATGGGTCTAAGAATGATGTCATGTGGCTAAGTACGGGAACGGACAAAAAAACCTTGACATAGTAAACCTAAATACAAAGGAAAAAACTCATGACTCTTGCCCTCTTGGTAAGCAGTACTAAAATATGTATAAAATATTCTAGAGTATGACAAATAGACACGTATAAAAATTAAACGGCAGGTCATGCCCGTTCAGAGCATTCTGATGAATTGCAGAAAGCAGGATCATGACTCAGAGCTTCTTCATTTCTAAATGACGCCGACTGACATGGGATGAGCTTCGTTGCCTCCTTTTACGATTTCCTGTCCATCTTGCAGAGTTCGTGTTCAGGTGGTCCCTGTTCTTATTCAGTATAGTAGTCACCTCAAATCAAAAATCTGAACATTTTTCCTTTGTTTTGCTCTATGTTCTAAACAATCTTCTTTTTGTTTTAAGTATAAAAATATTGGCATCATGGTCATACAGTAGAACCGCATAAGATTATCCTCTTATTTGGTTGTCGAAAGGAGAATCAGGCTCTCCATATGCATTGACCATAACTCGGCTCGTGTTTGGTACTCTGCATCCTGAAAACTAAATATGCATACACTGGTGCAACCTAGTGTTATTTACCTTTAACTGTAGATACCTAGAAAACTTACGTATCCGAGCGGCCAGGCTCATACGAGCCTTGCTGCATGCAAGCAGGGATCCAATCACACGGTATATAATTATATATGAGCATTGCAGCTGTGATGGATCTTTGACTTCCTTTTCCATCTTCTGATAAAATGGAACCCCATTTTCATGATGTCGTGCCTCATGGGGTTTTAAAAATACTAGATGCTAACCTCTCATGTTTTTCTTGGTAAAATGGTCATTTTAAAAAAGAAATATAGACCGACAAAATGAAATATTATTTGTCAATCAAAGGAGGTCGATGGATTGGGGATAGCTAATTTGGCTATTAAGAACATTTGTTTATTCAACAAGTGACTCTTTAAACTATTGAACGAAGACTATATATGACAAAAATTCTAAAAAATAAATACTTAGGGTCCAAATCGCTTACCCAAATCGTGAGAAAACCAAGAGACTCACATTTCTGGGCTGGCCTCATGAATATTAAAGAATTTTTTTTAGATGGGGAGGTTCCGAATAGACGACGGTTAAGCGACCAGGTTCTAGCATGATAAATCGATCTTGGATGGAACGCTAAAGGTCTATTTACCAAACCTTTTTAATATTCTGCGTAAAAAAATGCTTTAGTCAAAGATGTTATGCATGGAAATGTATACAACCTATCTTTTCGCAAAGCTATTATAGGGAAAAAACTGGTCGAGTGACATAATTTATCAAATTTACTTGCATCTGTTTTTTTTTGGACAATCAAAGGACAAATTCCTCTGGGGGGAGACATAGAGATGGAATATTGTAAGTTCACTCAATATTCTGTATTTTAATGAATGTCCCTAATTTAACTCGTAATATACTGCTTTGAAAACTAAAACTCCCTCTCAAAATTAGAATTTTCTTGTGGTATCTAGGAAGGAGGTACTCTCACTAAAGACAACTTAGTTAAACGTGGGTGGAAAGGTAGTATGAAATGTAGTTTTTGTAATCAAAGTGAGACTATTCAGCATATATATTTTTAATTGCTACATTGCTAGAAATATTTGGAGAATTATTTTACTTTGTTTTACATATAGGGATACCCAACAGTATTAACCATATAATTACGAATTAGGTGTTGAATAATTAGACAAATTCCAGTTTAAATTCCGAATATAAATCATGACAAAATCACAAGCACTGAAATAACAAGCCAAATCAGATGATGCGAACTGATTAGACTTACTGATAGATGGCACGCGCCGGAATCAGCAGGGTCGACGATGTCGAAGTAGCGAAATCAGCAGGGTCGACGAGGTCAATCAGATCACGAGCAGTCGCGTGAAGACGCTTCCCAAAAACCTTATTCGGCCTCTCCTGGTGCAGGATCTAGAAGGCGAAGGGTTCCGGAGACCTGCTCTCCTAATCGCAGATGCACCTCTACGATCGGGACGAAGAGAACTGGAAGGCGGCTCAGCTGTGAAGAGAGGCGAAAGCGAATTGGGATGATTTGGAGGCTGGCTGCCGGGCTCCTTTTATAGGGCCGAGTCCGCGACCCCCCGTGCTTATCCGCCCACGAAAATCTCGCAATCAGTTGAGATTTTATAGCGATCGGTTAGGATAAGCGTAACAGCCAAGAAACCAAAAAATCAAACGGCAAAAGGTAGCCGCGCCCCCGCAAGGCGAGGGGCCGGATTTCGGCGGACCATTCACGCGCATGTCGTGCGCCCGCGCCCTTCGCCCCGCCCCGCCCCGCCCCGCCCCGGCCCGGCCAGGCCAGGCGAGGCGAGCGAGCGCGCGCGCGCGTGTGGCTCTCCACACTCTCTCCTCTCATCCATGACTTGATGAGTGAGTGTGGCTTCCATATTTAAGCTAGCTCTACTCCACTAGAGCTAGCAATATGGTGCTAATGGTTCCACCTATCCTCTAGCCATCCTCTTAT
Source organism: Zea luxurians (assembly GCA_029449295.1). Taxonomy (NCBI): domain Eukaryota; kingdom Viridiplantae; phylum Streptophyta; class Magnoliopsida; order Poales; family Poaceae; genus Zea; species Zea luxurians. The sequence continues at coordinate 26,452,286 of JAOPSE010000011.1, read as the reverse complement.
ATGGGCTTTTGAGATTTTCTAGGATTTATTTGAATTTCTTAGTTGGGCCAAGCCCATAAATCCTAACAATCCCCCACCAGATCTCAAATGCCCATCTGCAGTTTTCGCCACTGTTCACTACTGTTTAATATACCGGTTTTTTCAGCAGAGACTGTTAAGTTGAACTTCCGCCTAGAACTCCAAGCTACACCAACCCACAACTTGGACAATGGACTATGCCTTGAATTGCAAGTTTTGCGTGAATGGGTTTCACTTGAAGTCATGACCAGTACTTGGCTACCAGTAGTCCCCTTCTCGGGTGGAGCATATACGTCGTACTCCAAGGTCTCTTCATGAGTTTACTAGAGATCACCCAGATCTCATAGACTGCGACGTTAGACAGTCTAACTCATATAGGTGTGTTCTTTCAAAGAATGTTCTGCAGGACAACATCTTCGCTAATACAAGCCAACAGAACACATTAAGGCACAAAGCCAACCTGCCTTACAGCATTTGAGAGTATTGCATCTTTACTTAGAGAGGGTCAAAGGCTACTCTCCTCAGTTCACCAATGGCTTGTTCTTCCCAGGACCTAATTCACGGGATCTCCGATCACATAGACTGGGTTTCCACCATGGCAACTTTATTCGGGTCTCATACCCATCTCTCTCGATGCGATTTCTATCACATTACGTGGTAGTCCCTTGGTAAAAGGATCTGCCAGATTTTTATCTGTTGAAATATAAGTCACACTTATAACTCCGGAGTTTCTCAACTTTCTGACAGACTTCAATCGTCTTTTGACATGTCTTGATGACTTTCCATTATCCTTAGAACTCGTCACTTTAGCAATCACTGTCTGATTGTCACAGTTCATAAGGATAGCTGGTATTGGTTTCTCAACCACCGGCAAGTCCATCAAGAGTTCACGCAACCATTCTGCCTCAACGGTTGCTGTGTCAAGTGCAGCTAGCTCGGCTTCCATGGTTGACCTCGTCAAAATGGTCTGTTTGCATGACCTCCATGATACCGCACCTCCACCAATAGTAAAGACATAACCACTGGTGGCATAAAGCTCGTCTGCATCAGATATCCAGTTCGAATCACTATATCCTTCAAGTACTGCATGCTGACCAGAATAGTGAATTCCATAACTCATTGTACCTTGCAGGTAGCGCATAACCCGCTCAAGTGCATGCCAATGATCAGTCCCGGGGTTTGACATGAACCTGCTCAATTTGCTCACAGCAAACGAGATATCGGGCCTTGTTGCACCAGCAAGATACATGAGTGAACCGACAATCTGAGAGTATCTCAATTGGTCTAAACCAATTCTCTTGTTCTTTCGCAGTGTCACACTGGGATCATAAGGTGTTGGAGAAGGTTTGCACTCAGAGAAGCCAAATCGCTTCAAAACCTTTTCAACATAGTGAGATTGCGAGAGAGTAATCCCACCATCTGCCTTAATCAGCTTGATGTTTAGAATCACATCAGCTTCTCCCAGATCTTTCATATCAAAACTCTTTGATAGAAAAGACTTGACTTCATTGATCACATCAATGTTTGTGCCAAATATCAATATATCATCAACATATAAGCACAATATAACTCCTTCGCCCCCACCACAGCGATAATATACACACCTGTCTGCCTCATTAATGGCAAAGCCTGCAGACGTTAGAGTAGTGTCAAACTTCTCATGCCACTGCTTTGGTGCTTGCTTCAGACCATACAAAGATTTCAATAACTTGCACACCTTGCTTTCTTGACCCTTTACTACAAATCCATCAGGCTGTTCCATATAGATTTCCTCGTCCAGCTCTCCATTAAGAAAAGCTGTCTTTACATCCATCTGATGAACAAGGAGACCATACGAGGCAGCCAAAGAAAGTAGTACTCGAATAGTGGTCATTCTAGCAACAGGTGAGTAAGTATCAAAGAAGTCTTCTCCTTCTTTCTGAGTATAGCCTTTAGCCACAAGCCTAGCCTTGTACTTTTCAATTGTACCATCAGGCTTGAGCTTCTTTTTAAACACCCACTTACAACCCACAGGTTTGCATCCATAGGGTCGATCAGTGACTTCCCACGTACCATTTGAAAGAATAGAGTCCATCTCATTATGAACTGCTTCTTTCCAATCATCTGCATCTGGAGATGCAAATGCTTCTGCAATGGTAGTAGGGGTATCGTCCACAAGGTACACAATGAAATCATCACCAAAGGATTTTTCAACCCTTTGTCTCTTGCTCCTTTTAGGAGCATCATTGTCATCCTCCTCTAGGACAATTTCATGTGGCTGTTCAAAACTCTCAATAGGTGTACTATGTTCAGGAGTTATCTCAGAAGAGTATCTAGAGTTGCTATGAATGTCTTTCATTGGAAATATATGTTCAAAGAAAGTAGCATCACGTGATTCCATAATAGTATCAACATACACATCAGGAACTTCAGATTTAACTACTAAAAATCTATATGCTATGCTACACGAAGCATATCCAAGAAAGACACAATCCACTGTCCTTGGACCAAGCTTGCGCTTTTTATTAATTGGTACATTGACTTTCGCCATGCACCCCCAAGTGCGCAAGTATGAAAGTGATGGTTTTCTCCCAACCCACTTCTCATAAGGGGTTTTCTCTTCTTTGCCCATAGGAATTCTATTCAGAACATGACATGAAGTCAGGACTGCCTCCCCCCACCATGCCTTAGATAAACCACAAGTGTCTAACATGGCATTCACCAGGTCAGTCAACGTACGGTTTTTCCTTTCAGCAATCCCGTTTGACTCGGGTGAATAGGGAGGAGTCCTCTCATGAATAATGCCATGTTCTGCACAGAAATCGTCAAAGACTTTTGGAAAGAACTCGCCACCACGATCTGATCTAAGACGTTTGATCTTTCTCTCTAGTTGGTTTTCAACTTCAGCCTTATAGATTTTAAAGTAGTCTAAAGCCTCATCTTTAGTTTTTAGCAAGTATACATAGCAAAATCTAGACGCATCATCAATCAATGTCATGAAGTATCTCTTACCACCCTTTGTCAACACACCATTCATCTCACAAAGATCAGAATGTATGAGTTCTAGAGGTGCCAGGTGTCTCTCCTCAGCAGCCTTGTGAGGCTTTCGAGGTTGCTTCGACTGCACACAACTATGGCACTTAGAACCTTTGACTATGGTGATATTCGGAATTAAACTCATGGTTGCAAGCCGAGACATAGAGCCAAAATTAATATGACACAAACGAGAATGCCAAATACTCGCAAGATCATCAACATTAGCACAAATATGGTTCACAGACTTATTATTGAAATCTAACAAAGAAAAGCGGAACAAGCCTCCGTAATCATAACCTTTACCAATAAATTGTCCAGACTTGGACACAACTAATTTATTGGACTCCAAAACTACCTTGAACCCATCTCTACATAGAAGGGTTCCGCTAACAAGATTCTTGTGTATAGAAGGGACATGATGCACGTTCTTCAGCTGCACGATCTTTCCCGAAGTAAACTTCAGATCCACCGTGCCAGTGCCATGAACAGAAGCATGTGACCCATTCCCCATTAGCACGGAAGAATCCCGGGCGCCCTGATAAGAAGAGAACAAGTTAATGTCAGAACACACATGAACATTAGCACCAGTATCAAGCCACCAACTAGGTGATTGAAATACTGAGAAGATGAAAGGTAGATTACCATACCCTTTGTCTTCCTCATTGCTAGCGATCACTGTGTTGACATTGCCCTTTTTGCCACGGCGATCCGCTCGATCAGGACAATCCTTGGCAAAATGACCCGTTTCGCCACATGCGAAACATGTCAGTTCAGCCTTGTTCTTCTTCTTCTTGAAGTTGGTAGTTTTGTTGGGCTTGTTAGATTTTGGCTTTCCTTTGCCCTTGTTGTGGTTCCTCTGAACCATGTTGGCGCTGGAGTGGCCCTCGCCTCCTTTAGATCCCGTGTCCTTAGCCCGAGCTTTCTCCTCAACATCCAGAGACGCTATCAGATTTTCAACTGATATCTCCTGTCTCTTATGTTTTAGAGATGTGGCGAAGTTCCTCCATGTAGAAGGCAACTTTGCAATAATGCACCCAGCCACAAATCGGTCAGGAAGGACTATCTTAAGGTGGTCGAGCTCCTTGGCTATACACTGTATTTCATGAGCTTGCTCTACAATAGAGCGATTATCAACCATCTTATAATCATGAAAGCTCTCCATGATATACAGGTCACTGCCAGCATCTGATGCACCATACTTAGTAGTAAGTGCATCCCACAACTCTTTCCCGTCTGTGTACTGCATATTCGCATCAACTAGACGGTCAACAAGGGCGCTAAGAACGGCTCCCGTGAACATAGTATTGGCATGGTCGTACTCTTTCTCCTGTTCAGGAGTCAGTGGACCCTCAGGTCTGCCTTTACTAACATGGAAGACATTCATAGCAGTAAGCCAGAGCGTGGCCTTGACTTGCCATCTCTTAAAGTGCATACCATTGAACTTTTCTGGCTTGAGCGCATCGGCAAAAGCAGCCATAGAAAAACTAGGAAATTGTCTACAATAAGGTTTTTGGATTGTTGAATAATTAGACAAATTCCAGTTTAAATTCCGAATATAAATCATGACAAAATCACAAGCACTGAAATAACAAGCCAAATCAGATGATGCGAACTGATTAGACTTACTGATAGATGGCACGCGCCGGAATCAGCAGGGTCGACGATGTCGAGTAGCGAAATCAGCAGGGTCGACGAGGTCAATCAGATCACGAGCAGTCGCGTGAAGACGCTTCCCAAAAACCTTATTCGGCCTCTCCTGGTGCAGGATCTAGAAGGCGAAGGGTTCCGGAGACCTGCTCTCCTAATCGCAGATGCACCTCTACGATCGGGACGAAGAGAACTGGAAGGCGGCTCAGCTGTGAAGAGAGGCGAAAGCGAATTGGGATGATTTGGAGGCTGGCTGCCGGGCTCCTTTTATAGGGCCGAGTCCGCGACCCCCCGTGCTTATCCGCCCACGAAAATCTCGCAATCAGTTGAGATTTTATAGCGATCGGTTAGGATAAGCGTAACAGCCAAGAAACCAAAAAATCAAACGGCAAAAGGTAGCCGCGCCCCCGCAAGGCGAGGGGCCGGATTTCGGCGGACCATTCACGCGCATGTCGTGCGCCCGCGCCCTTCGCCCCGCCCCGCCCCGCCCCGCCCCGCCCCGGCCCGGCCAGGCGAGGCGAGCGAGCGCGCGCGCGCGTGTGGCTCTCCACACTCTCTCCTCTCATCCATGACTTGATGAGTGAGTGTGGCTTCCATATTTAAGCTAGCTCTACTCCACTAGAGCTAGCAATATGGTGCTAATGGTTCCACCTATCCTCTAGCCATCCTCTTATATGGGCTTTTGAGATTTTCTAGGATTTATTTGAATTTCTTAGTTGGGCCAAGCCCATAAATCCTAACATTAGGCCCCTAACAAGGGAACAACACATAGGGAAAAAACTCCTAATTTGGAGTGGCGACAATGTTTTGATTAATTTGGCTTTGTCGCAATGAGGTGGTCTTTACCTTTAAACTAACACCATCAATTTTGCTGGTTTCTTTTAAGGGGAATATATTGGTTCAGATTTTGAAGATTGTTGCACAAAGAAGAAGCTCACAATGAGGTTCTTGCGGTATGTCAATCTTTAGAGATAATGGCAATGGAGATCTTCGCAAGACATGGGTAGAGGTAAATGCTAGACTATTTGCAGCTTTCCATTTTTGTCGTGTTCCTGAAGAGAGACTGCCAAGCAGTGGAATAGCAGTATTGGTTCGGGATCACGAGGACGGCAGGCACCTTGGTTTTCAGAGTTGAGACTCCAAAGGGGTTGCTGTTCTGGATTGAGAAAGAATCAGACTACTACATGGGAATAGGCGAATAGCAGGTGATATATAGCAGGACTACTCCAAAGGGATCGTGCATCTTCTTCTTGTGTGCATCACTAGTACAGAGAAGTTCTATAGTGGCGGTTGTAAACCTATTTATAGTGGCGTTTTTCGTAACCGCCATTGCTAGGGGCCAGTAGAAATCATCATTTTTACAGGCGGGTAACTGAGGACCGCCAGTGAAAATCGATTTTCACTGGCGGTCGACGTAATAAAACCGCCAGTGCAAATCGTTTCCAGGAAACATAAAACATATTTTAAAAATAGTTAAAAAATTTATTTTTATTAGGGGGTCGAAGTCGCAAGTCGCGGCATTTTTCGCGCAAAATTCGCGCGCTACGCGGTTGTTAGTATTCGAACCGTCGACCTCACCCTCGCGCATACCCTTCCCTACCACTCCGTCTATGACATGTCTTGTGTCTAGTTTGTAGTTGTTTTCTCCACATATTACAACCATTTGAGTGTAAATTGCTTATTTGAGACACTAAACGAATTCAAATAAAAAAGTTGTCAACTACAAAGATAAATAACTTTTGAAGTTCTACAACTTTTATTTTGACACTTTTTTCATCCGAGGTAGTTTGCAAAATTTGAATTTTAAATTTGACATACTTAGATTCAATTTTTGAGAACCGAAATGAGTTCAAATAAAAAAGTTTTCAACTACAAAGTTTCATAACTTTTAGAGATCTACAACTTTTATTTTGGTGGTTTTGTCATACGAGGCCGTTTGAAAAACTCGAAAAATTAAGGATAAAAATGATTTCTAGTGGCGGTTCTTTAAGAAAACCGCCAGTAGAAATACGATTTCTAGTGGCGGTTTTCTTAAGAAAACCGCCACTACAAATCATGGATTTCTACTGGCGGTTTTCTTAAGGAACCGCCAGTAGAAATACGATTTCTAGTGGCGGTTTTCTTAAGGAACCGCCACTAGAAATAACACAGTCGGTGGATAACCGAATCCGCCTGTAAAAATATATCGTCGCCGCAGGCTTTGAGCCTTTTTCTACTAGTGCATGCGTATGCTTTATTGGACCCGGCCGCATCATACGTTTTCTATGATCGATCGAGTTCGTCCGTGGAGAATTATTTATTGGTGCGCGAGGCTTAATTGCAGCATGTTGCTGCCACCACACATCACCTTGTTTAATTCTTGTTAAGTCTAGCAGCTAGCTAGCTCATTGCACACCACGTACTATGCATGCAAGGAGATTATATATATATTGCTGCAGAAAGAGGTGCATTAGCTGTACTCGCGTTGTCCTTTTTCATTATATATATATCTTGTAGAACATGTGTTTTCCATATATACTTTTTGTTGATTTGGTGGCGGCATAAAAAGAAGAGAGTACATATATATACACAGGGATGAATGGATGGATAGGGGGGGTGTTTTGTTTTAGCGACCTACTACTACTAATTAATTAAACCAGCTTACATCATTAATTGTAGGCATTATAAGTAGTGATGGGCAAATCATTGTGTCCACAGCATGTGCAGCAATTGATGCTGCATGCATGAGTGGTGTGGTTAGACAAATATTCCTCCTCCATTCTGAATGTGAGAGTTGGCAAGCTCTACTTAATTAGGTGCTGATGATTGCTGGATATGATTCTTTTGCTGAGATGGTTGCAGATTATTTTGATAGCATGTGAGCATGTGCACTACTCTTTTTTTTTCCACCTTAACAAATTAATTAATAGATATTGTATTGTGGTAATAGATCGAATATGCACTGCTGCACACACATTCATGAGATAATACGTTTCTTCGTCTTCTTCGATTTATTTTTGGGATAGAGGGAGCCCTGAAATGTATCCATCTGGTCAGTATATAGGTACAGAGCAGCGTGTTCTTTAATATCTACAAACACAGAATGAGATTGCAAGCAACATTTGTTTTTTTTTGTTTTAGAAAAAAACAAAAACAAAGTCAGGGCACTGAAGAACAACAGTGGCCAGAGGCTACAGTAGATTTCCACGAGGAGGAGATGGCCGTACGTATGCATGGAGAAGGCAAAATCAAGGGCCAAAAAAATAGCCTAGCTTCCCATTGATGATCTCCATCTCCACGAATGCATGCATGCATGCTTGCTTGCTTCTTCTTCTAACAAACAAGGTTTCGAGCTCGACCGACCGCCACGCCAGCAATGGTGTCGTCCATGTTTGTTAATTCTACCAGAGGAAGAAGCTTCTCCTTGAAGAGCCGCCGCCGCCGCCTCCCTTGCCGTGGCCTCGCCTTGACGAGTTGCCCTCTCCTCCTCCTCCTGCTGCTGCTGCTGCTTTGTCCATGAGCTTGCCATTGCCAGCAGCAGCAGCTTTCTTGCGTGAGCTGGTGGCGAGCTTTGTCTCCTCCTTGCCGCCGCCGCCGCCGCCGCCACCACCACGATGCCCTGATCTATCGTCGTCTTCTTTGCCGTGTTTGTGTTGCGGCGGGGGCGACGGCGACTTGTTGGCGGCTTTAGCTGGGCCGGTGGAGGCATCGGAAGCGAGGGAGTCGCCGTCGCCATCGTCGTCGTCGTAATCCTGCTTCTTATTGCCGCCGCTGATCATGTAACCGTAGCCATCGCCGTCGTCGTCGACGCTGCTCCCTTGGTTGGCGCTACGACCGCCAGCGTCGTCGTCATCGTCGTGGCCATGCATATGCATGGGCGAGGCAAGGTACATTGTCCAGCCGGACTCGCAGCTGTTGCAGCCCTCGCCGCCGCCGGCGTCGTCGTCCCCTCCGGTGACGTGGGAGGAGGACTCCATGGATGGCTGGCGGCGGGATGGAATGGAATGCGATGATAGGATTATGTGTGTTGGAAAACGGAACCAGGCTGGAGCAGAGAGGGAACGTGGGTGGGAATGAGCAGGCAGCAGCTAGGTGGATGATCGAATATAGAGCTGTCTTGTCTTGTGTCTGGTAGAGTGGTGGTGTGGTAGTATTTATTATGCTTGGTCCGTCTGGGCGCCCCATGAAGAAGCCATTGCTGCGGTGCTTCCTGGAGCTGGACACCCGGCCACGAGCTGCTGAATGGAACATTGCAGGCTCTGACACCCGGCCACCATCTTCGTCCTCTCCTGGTGTTGGCCTTGCTTGTTCAGTCTTCACGAGAGGAGAGCTGGAGAGGAGAGGAGACGAGACGGAGGAGCGGGTAGTAGGGCATGATGAGGCAGGCAGGCTGCAGGCTACAGGCACAGCTACAGTATCGCTGGCGTTGGGGAGACAGAGGAAGAGGTGGAGAGTGGGCGGCACTGCAGCCACAGCACACACAGTGTCCTTAAATGGGGAAGACAAGACAGACAGACAGACAGCCCTTCCCTTCCCTTCCCTTCCCTTCCCAACTGTCTTTCATTTTGTTCTGTGTCTTGTCACCAAGCCCAGAGAGCAGAGCAACAGCCCATCTATGGCTCCTCTCTCTGTGCAGTGTGCAGGCACTGGGCAGCGTGCGTGCGTGACAGGGCTTCCGTTGCCCTGCCCTGCCCTGCCCATGTGGGCGTCCAATGTCTCCTGTCCTGCCTCTGTTCGTCCGTCGACATGGACGCTTGAACGAAGAAAGAAAACGAAACAGCTCATCCATCCATGGGCCCTCCGATCTTTCGGAATTGAAGTGAAGTGATGCGTGCGTGGCAGCCACAGTGCAGTGACGGACGCCGCCAGTGAGCTGAGCAACGGAGACCGTGGCCGCGGCAGCATCTACTCTACTATCCAGCAAAGCATAGCAGGCAGTGACTGACGACGCTTGAGGCCAGCCAGGTAGTAGAGGGGCTGTGCTTCGCGTGGGCTGGCGTGGCGTCCATCAGCGTCAGCACCAGTCCAGTCCGTCCGGACATCGCGGGACGGAGGCCAACCACGCCGGAGTGCCGTCTGCCATGCGTCTGCACTGCAGTACTGCACTAGCTGTCTGACACGGCTGGCGCGCATGCGGCGGACAGCCGGAGGAGCTTTACAGTGCAGAGGATCACATGCATGCATGGCGTCACGGCGGGCGGATCGGAGACCGGCGAATGCCGAATGGGACTGGACTGGGCGGAGGGAGGGAGAGGGGAGGGGAGGGGCCTCGCCCGCCGTGCCGGAGGAGCTAGCGTGGGGACACTGCCCACACCCACATGCGCCGTCTGCTGCTACTGCATGCTAGCAGGAGGTGCCGGGGCGTGGCGTACCTGTATACCGACGCAATGATCTCACCTCACCTCACTGATCTCCTAATGATTCGGTGATAGCTGGGATGGGAATGGGATCCATCATCCATCCAGTAGTAGACTTCACTGAAGCTGCAGAGCTGCTTGTCTGTCACTGTCACCCAACCCAACCAGCGAGTGGATTACCAACCTGCTCGGCTGCTCCAAGCCATCACTGTCGTTTTAATTTGGCATGGCATGGATGTGTCACAACTCACACTGTGTTACTTCTCCTCATAACAATAAACCCCAAAAAAAAAGATGTGCAAAACACTGCCAATGTCACAAGAAGATTGCGATCCAACAATGTGGGCAGCTGCAGCAGCAGCAGCAGCACAAGTCAAACCACCGCGATCCACCTTCTGAACTGTCCAAATCCGGCCCATAACAACATGACAAGGAGATTTAGCTTTTATTTTTGTTTTTTTTTTTTGGATTGTATCCTTGACGCAATCCAAGCATACCCGTTGTTAATTACTCAGGACCATTTCATTTGTCTGCCGCCAAGTTCTCTCTCTCTTTGTAATCAAACCAGACTCCACACAGAGCTGGTTTGGTGGAAAAAAAATTGGAGGAGATCTATGGAGAGGAATTTCCTTGCTCTTCAAAATTGAATAGCAAAAGAATTCCTTCCCCATGGATTATCTTTAATTTCCCTCCCACCAAATCAGCCTTCAGTGTGTGTCGGTAACTCGGTAGTGATCCATTGTTTATCTTACCTTGAATGTACATGATTAAATGTGGAGGCAGTAGAGGTTTATCTTCATTTCTTAGCAGTTCAGATCTATCTTTTGCAGACAAGCACAAACAACCGGTGGGATCGTTTTCCAGTGGCTGCAGTTGCAGCGTGACCGGAAACCAAAACCAAACCTACAAGGATGCCATGGCAGTTGAGGTGAGCTCGACGATTACTACAGTACTTTTATTAACACGCCATAGTATGTGCGTGTAGATTAATTAATTAAGCTGCTAGTTGTGCTAAGTAATCTGCATATCTTTATGATGTCCGTCTTCGAGATTCCGGCAGACGTCTTAAAGAAATTGGACTCTATTCGTTCCAGATTCTTTTGGCGGGGAGAAGAAAGTAAAATGAAAGTATAGGCTGGCCAGATGGAGTATTGTTTGTCAAGCAAAAGCGGTATGTGGTTTAGGTGTCTCTAATCTGGGTATAAGAAACATAAGCTTACTCAGCAAATGGCTATTCAAAATATTCAATGAGGAGGGGATGTGGCAATAATTACTTAAAAGTAAATACCTAGGTCATAAACCCCTCACTCAGATAACTAGAAGACTGGGTAATTCCCAATTCTGATCGGGCCTAATGAACATTAAGGATCAATTTCTTAGACGATGACACTTCAAAGTGAGGAATGGTCAAATGACCAGATTCTAGAAGGATAAATGGTTAACCAGCCGTCCTCTTAGTAAGCAATTTTCAAATCTCTTTAATATTGTACGGAACAAAGCATCCGTGGTGGCAGATGTTTTTTCAGTTACGAATCTTAATTTATCTTTACGCCGCACAATTAGGGGGATCAAATTAATGGAATGGCATAACATGTTAACCTTGCTATCTATGGTTACTTTAAATTTGTCCAGAGACATATTTTTTTGGGATGGTCATAAGAATGGTACTTTTTCTGTCCAATTTGTATTCCATTGTTTGATAATAATCCCACCAACGATCGGAATAAGAAGCTTGGAAACTTAAGCTTCCCTTGAAAACAAAGGTTTTATGGAATGTATGACGGAGAGCAATCCTCACTAAAGATAATTTAGCCAAAAGGCATTGGAAAGGTTGCTTGACTTGTAGCTTTTGCAACCGTAATGAGAGTATTCAACATCTCTTTTTTGACTGTTATATGGCCAAAAGCATATGTAGAATTATTTACTTTGCCTTAAAAATAGACATGCCAGTTAGCATTAATCATATTATTGGGTCTTGGGAAAGCAATAGGGGTCCTGGACACAAACAAATATTACTTTCTGCAGTATCAGCTTTATTTTGGTCTATTTGGTTCAGCCGAAATAAGGTGGCTTTTAATCTTAAACCAATGCCATCAATTGTGCAGGTCATTCTCAGAGGTATTCACTGGTTCAGATTCTGGAGATTTCTACAGAAGGAGGAATCACAACAACAAATCCTCGATGTTTGTCAAGCTTTGGAAGTGGTGACGATAGAAAATATTTGCAAATCATGGATGACGCACACATGCTAGAATTGAGGATGGCTATTGTGTTATACACAGTCTTGTCATTTTGCTTCTTTGAGTTAGTTTCTTTATTTAAGCAACATTTTCCGGATATAATAATTGATTTGTATTGTTTGTACGCATTTCCATGCTAAAGCTAGAACTTATATTTCTATTATCAAAAAAATGACGTTATAAGTATCGTCTTGAACAAGTAGTCACATGTTATTTAAAGTTATAGTTCGATAGATAGGGGTGGCCCATCAGCTAGGCAGGCAATCATATGTACAAATTTCATTTGGTTAATATAATGCTCGATGATAGCTTCTATGTCCTTAGGAGGTGTTTGGTTTCATGAATGTCACAACGGATATTTGAACATCGATTACTACGAGTATTAAATATAGGTTTAATTAGATTTAATAGATTCGTCTCGCCGTTTATTCTTTATCTATGTAAGCTAGTTCTATAATTAGGCCATATTTAAAATTTTTAATTATCATTCAAACATTCGATGTTAACTATCTTGTCAACTTAGGGATGGAGCCCTCGGTACGGACAAGCTGCATGGTATAGGGTCGTCTTTCATATGTGCTAGATGTGCCCTTTTGGTATGCATTGACATTGTTATGCTAGCTAGCTATTAATCATAGTCATTAGTTGAGCAACTAAGCATTTGTACTTCCCCTTGATAGATAGATAGTCTGGCCTGCATGCTACAGCAACGGCATGTTAGGAGAGTGCAGGCATTTATTCTAGGAAACATGGTTGATTAATCCTGTGTTGGAATAACGAGGGGCACGCGCCATGGTTTCTTTAGTCATCATCCTAAAAACATGTTTAATTCTATAGACTAAAACTGAAATTGACTAAATATTGTATATAAGAACAAGATTATCTCTAATAAATATAGGTAATCCAATTGTAAGAGAGATAGGAGGGCCTAAGTAACCGGGTCCCCGAATCTATGGGATTGAGGAATGAGAACATACGCTACTAAAATAAAGTTTTAACACTATAATAACGAGATTGTTCCCATGTTTTCAGAACGGGACAAACGTTTCTGGAACGAGGAACGTGACCAAGTTCCATGTTTCCCGTTTCTAGGGGACAAGCTGAGGGACAGACCCTATAAAAGTGTAAATTTAGAAGTGACTAAAGGATTAAAGTTTTTTAGGTCTTCTTTAGTCACCTTGTTTGGTAGTTTAGGGACTAAAAGTGACTGGCCCTTTAGTCACTAAAGTTCGAGGGCCTGTTTGAAAGTGGAGTATTTTCTCTGTTTTCGAAGAATAATGTAGTATTTTGAAATACTATGATATTTTTTTTAAATATAGTGTTTGTTTGACTCCTCAAAACTCCGTTTTCAAAACTGCAGTTTTTGCTATGCTGCATTACTTTCACGGTTTTGGAAGCTTAGCTCCAGACCAACGTTTTCAATATTGTGGTAAAAAAACTATGAGTATATCTTGATATTTTAAAGTTATAGTATTCTAAAACTATAGTTTTCAAATACTTTATTTACAAACGGGGCCTAAACAGGGTCTAACTATATGCAGAGACGGAGTACTTCATTGTGCATGCGAGAAGATCAAAAGATGCAACAAGCTAAAGGGAAGTCAGCTGAGCTAGGGCAGTCTATGCTAGCTAGCTTTAGGGGTTGGGTTTGGTAGGGCAGGTGATCCGAAGAAAACTATCTTAATTGTGTTTTTTAAGTACAAAAGCATGGGGGTGTCCAACCAAACTAAAGCATTTCATATGCATGGAGACTAGAGGGAGAAAATCTTTAGTTTGGATTTGATGGGAGCTGCTGGCTGGCTGCTGACCTTGGATTCGAGTAGTCAGTAGAGTGCATGCATGCATGCATGTATCGGGCGCCCGGTCCACCTCTCCATCGATCTCCACGCATGCATGCACATCTCTCTCCTGCTAACAATCAAGACGAAGACGCCTTGCTTCATCTTGACTCAAAGGCTCAAAGCCAAGCAGCATCCCACATAGCGCAAAGTCCAAGCCGCTACGTGACAAGATGTCCGCATATGAACTCAGCCAATCATATATATATATATATATATATATATATATATATATATATATATATATATATATATATATATATATATATATACACACACACACTAGCTCATACACTATAGAAACTACTCCGGCGAGCTCTCGGCAAAGAATGAGTCTTTACCGAGTATCAATACAATAGACACTCGGTAAAAAGTGAGCCTTTGCCGAGTGTCAGTACAGTAGACACTCGGCACAGGCTTCGTCGCCATTATCTGACGCCGTGAGTCCGTGACGATGAATTTTTTTGTCGAGTATCGAGTGACACTCGGTAAAGTCTTCCGATAAAAAGTAATCGGCAAAGAAGCTATTTTCAATAGTGATATACAATTAATTATACATGCGTCTGTGCGTGTAGAATAAGAATTTGTCGTCTACTTCTACTAGCGCCATCTAATCATACATGCATGCAAAGTTGTGTATGTATAGCTGTATAGGTATATTGTGGCCCCATTTGGTAGGGCTCCACGGCTCTAGCTCCTCTAAAAAAAGTTTCAGTTCATATTCCTTGGCTTCTCTAGAGGAGCCGAAGCCATTTTGTAATTTGTTTGGTAAAACAACTTTTTTTGTGTGTTTTTCGAATGATATATGTGAAAAAACGTAGGAGTCAGTAGAAACCATATTTTGATGTTATGGCTCTTAGCAATAAAACGGCTCCGGCTCTCGAAAGACTCAACGATAAGCTATTTTTTATACCCGTTTGGTAGAGCTTGACGAACTACAACAGTCAAAAGGGGCTCTATAACACAAGGGAGGGCATGCGTAGAAGAGAAGAGAGCCCATGCCCATGCATCCACAAACCTCAGCACGCACGAGCACGACACAGGTAGAGGTAGAGATAGAGCTAGCTAGGAACAGAACAAAGGTCGCAGCATGCAGACGCTAGCAGTATATATATAAGCAGCAGGGGCTGCCCCGTACGTAGTAGCCACCATTCCGGGTTTGGTGCTGGCCGGTGTCGGACCGACTCCGGGCGTCCATGGGGAGGTCTCCTTGCTGCGACGAGAATGGCCTGAAGAAGGGCCCCTGGACTCAGGAGGAAGATGAGAAGCTGCTGCACTACATCCAGAAGAACGGACATGGTAGCTGGAGGACCCTGCCGAGGCTGGCCGGTACACAATATATATATATTATATAATCGAACTCTCTTCTCCTAGCTCCTCCATCGTCTAAATATATAGCACGGGGGGATGAGATGACTGATGAATATATTGGCATGCATGCAGGTCTGAACCGATGCGGCAAGAGCTGCCGGCTGCGCTGGACCAACTACCTGCGGCCCGACATCAAGCGGGGCAAGTTCTCGCAGGAGGAGGAGCAGACCATCCTCCACCTCCACTCCGTCCTCGGCAACAAGTGGTCCGCCATCGCCACGCACCTCCCCGGCCGCACCGACAACGAGATCAAGAACTTCTGGAACACGCACCTCAAGAAGCGCCTCATCCAGATGGGCTTCGACCCCATGACGCACCGCCCGCGCACCGACTTGTTCGCCGCGCTACCGCAGCTCATCGCGCTCGCAGCCCTCCGCGAGCAGCTGGCCGCCCTCTGCTCGCCGCAACTGACTGCTACTGCCCCGTCCGCGGACGACGGCGACCGCCAGTCGTACCTACCGTGCACGTTCCCCGTCAGCAGTGACGGTCAAGAAGCTACCAACCAGCAACACCAAACAGGCCTCATCAGCTATGACGGCGGCCGCGACGCCGGTGATGATGCTGACGTGTTCGCGTGCCACGGTGGTGGCAGCTCGCTGCCGTCCCTGACCGACCTCTCCGACGCGGCCGCCAGCGGCAGCGCCACTGCGTCGTCGTCCGGCTTCGGTGCCGGCTCCAGCTGCAGCCCGCTCCCTTGGCCGGAGTTCTTCCCCAACGATGATCCATTCATCACTGATTTCCTATGACATCATATCATCATAATGTACTATTTGTATACTTGCAAGCTTAATTTGCGTGTACACACACATATATAGCGTGTCATGCACATTCAAACATGAGAACAGAATATATAGTACACACTGAAATTTCTGAATATATGCTAGCGCAGAGAGGAGTGGCAAGTGAGTCGTTCATGAAATAGAATAATACGCGTGCTGTGTTGCTGATACTGATGATGTGAAACAAAAAAAATACAAAATTGACCTTTCTCTGCATTTTCCAGATTTAAATGCGTCGCATATCATGTGAATGTATATATGCAATAAATCCATGCCTTGCTCCTTTATTTTGCTGAGCTTTAGGACTAATTATTAGCGTGATATTGACCAGAAAAGTTGGAAATTTGTCAGCCACATGCTACCAGTTCAGGACAGCAACTCGCTACCGGTCCAGTACGCCAGGCCCATTCGCCAAAAGAAGTCCAACCCACGAGTGATAGGACTCGAATGGGTTTAGCTGTGGTCGACGAAGAATACATATAGGTTGTGTGCTCTTTTTTTAGGGTTTATGATAAAACTTGTAAACACTTATACCTGAAACTACCTATCGTCCTCCCTCCTGTCTTGCCTCCTAGTCTTGATCTTGTTGTTTTTCATGTCCTTCCCTCTTTCTCACTATTGTTATTAACAAATTGGTATCAGAGGTCGTAGATCCTGTTTTCTAGGAGTCGAAGGCAACGACATTTGGAGAGTGGCAACCCCATGTCGAGGCATCGGTGGACGAACTTCGCCAGGAGGTCAGTGTACTTCGCAAGTCGGTGAATCGAGTGGTGTTCAATTCCTCCCACCCAGCGACAGCGGGCACCTTCTCCAAACCCTCATCGACTTCGGCTTCCCCCGCATACCGACATCATCAATGATAGCGCCGTTGGGCACCACGATGACAAGCATTACCGTGAGTCTGTGTTTGGGTCTGTCTATACCCACTCGCTTACCTCGGTCACGAGTATGACACCTGAGCCACCTCCTAAAGTGCAAATCTCTAATCCACATGCTAATATGAGTGATCTGCATGAGCGATCCGACCAGTATCACTCTAAGGGTGGTCATCATCGGTTTCATTCGGACGATTTAATGTCCAGCCAACTTCCTAAATTGAGTTTCCCCAATTTTGATGGTTCTAACCCCAAACTGTGGATTAAACGTAGTGAAGACAATTTTGATTTGTACCAAGTCGCTCCTAGTATATCGATTAGAGTTTGTACAATGCATTTTTCTGGTGCTCCAGCCCTCTGGTTACAATCGTAGAGAAACGCCTTACAAGTATGGCTTGGCTTGAATTTTGTTCCCTACTGCTTGGCCGTTTTGGTCGTGATCAGGATGAAATTTTGGTCCGGTGATTTTTGACTATTAAACAATCAGGTCCAATAACTGGGTATATAAAAAGATTCGACGCTCTCGTAGACAAGTTGGTTGCATAAGAGAATAGCAATGATCCTCTCTACTTCACTATGTGTTTCATTGAAGGGTTACGACCTGATTTGAAAGTTGTTGTTCTTATACAAAGGCCTTCGAATTTGGATACTGCTTTGGTTCTTGCTCAATTGCAGGATGAGGCCACGGATGTGCACAAACGACATGATCAAATGAAGCCAAAATACTGGAGTTCTAGGTCAACGGTGCATAAAACATTGTTTACCTCCTTCGCTACCTCTCAGAAATGACAAGGGAGCGACACCAATAATTGACGAAGACTAGAAGCTAGGAGAAATTCCTCGTGGGCGCCCCACTGATGACAAGTTGTTGGTATTGCGAGCATATCGTCGTGCTAGGGGCTGTGCCAGCACTGCTGAAAAGTGGTCCCGGGATCACAAATGCCTAGCCATTGTACCGCTCAATGCAATATTTGAGGTGTGGGATTTAATTCGAGATGAGGATCAGGAAGTGGCTAAGGAGACACATCCAGTTGATACTGAAGAGTTATTCTTAGCTATCTCAAAGGAATCTAGTCTAGGAATCGAAGCTCCATGGCAATGTGTTTTGTGGTGAAATTCAGAACAAACCACTGCTAATCCTGGTTGATTTGGGCAGTTCACATTCCTTTATTAGTGGAAGGTTGGCGTCGGAATTGGATGGTGTCTCTCGAATTCCAGCCCTGGTGCATGTCAAAGTGGCCAATGGCGAGATTTTGTCATGTTCGTTACAGTTGTTACATGCTTCATGGTGAATCCAAGGGTATCAGTTTATCTCTAACTTCAAGGTGTTGGATATTCATCATTTTGACTTGATTTTGGGAATGTCATGGCTCGAATAGTTTAGTCCAATGCGGGTGCACTGGAAGCAGAAATGGTTAACCATTCCGTATGGTGGGGCTATGGTCTGTTTACAAGGTTTAGTTCCTGAAATGTCAAATGGATCGATGGTTGCAGTTTTCTCGGCATTAGTTGTGGACACGACGTTTCCTCATGCTGTTTTACCACCTGAGATTCACCAGTTGCTGGTAGCCTTTTTGGATGTCTTTGTCAAACCTAGTGGACTACCACCTACCCAGGCATTGGATCATGATATTCCTCTCATTCCAGGAGCTAGACCAGTGTCAATACGTCCCTACAGATATCCTCCAGCACTCAAAGACGAAATTGAGCGTCAAGTGCAGGAGATGCTCGCATCAGGCATCATATAGCCAAGTTCCAGTCCCTTCTCTTAAGTTGTTCTATTGGTGAAGAAGAAGGACAAGACTTGGTGTTTCTGTGTAGATTTCTAGCACCTGAATGCTATCACAGCTAAAACAAAATATCATGTTCCCATTGTTGATGAGTTGATAGATGAATTGGCAGGAGCGAGCTGGTTTTCTAGCCTGGATCTCATGACCGGCTACCATCAGATCCATCTCAAAGAAGGTGCCACCCCCAAGACGGCTTTTCAGACTCATTCAGGTCACTACGAGTTCAAAGTAATGGTGTTTGGTCTATCAGGAGCACTAGCTATGTTTTAGCTAGCTATGAACACCATCTAGGCGCCAGTGCTTCGAAAATGTGCTTTGGTTTTTTGACGATATTTTGGTGTACAGCCAAACGTATGAAGACCATTGTCACCATCTCAAGCTGGTGTTTCGGTTACTGCAACATGACAAATGGCAAGTCAAGATCTCCAAGTGTTCCTTTGCAAAAGGCAACTAGCCTATTTGGGCCATATAATCAGTGGCGAAGGTGTGTCTATCGACCCTAAAAAAATTGTAGCCGTCCGTGTGTGGCCAGCTCCAATGTTAGTAAAGGAGTTGCGTAGCTTTTCGGGTCTATCGGGGTATTACCACAAATTTGTGCCTCATTATTGTGTTACTTGCAAACCACTGAATGATCTTCTTCGCAAAGGGGGGCTGTTCATTTGGACTCCAAGCCATGATCTTGAATTCCACACCCTTAAGCAAGCATTGTGTTCAGCTCAAGTGCTGGCACTACCAGATTTTACTAAGCCATTTGTGGTGGACACTGACGCTTCGGTTGTGGGCATCGGGGTCGTCCTCTTACAGAATGGACACCCACTCTCTTACTTGAGCAAGGCTTTGGGTCCACACTCTCAAGGGTTGTTGAAAGTCGCCTAGAGGGGGGTGAATAGGCGAAACCTGAAATTTACAACTTTAAACACACACTACAAGCTGGGGTTAGCGTTAGAGTTAAATTCAAGTCGGAAAGAGAGGGAAAACAAATCAACCAAGAAATAAGGCGAGTGAACACGGTGATTTATTTTACCGAGATTCGGTTCCAAAGAACCTAGTCCCCATTGAGGAGGTCACAAAGACCGGGTTTATTTCAACCCTTTTCCTCTCTCAAAGGGGGCACTTAGACCGAGTGAGTCTTCTTCCTTAATCTCACGGGTCACTAAGACCCCACAAGGACCACCACACACTTGGTGTCTCTTGCTTCGCTTACAAAGCATATGAGAATAAGAATGGGAAAAGAAGAAAGGCAATCCAAGCGACAAGAACTCAAATGAACACAAAAATCTCTCTCTCACACAAGCCATTAAGTGTTTGGAGTGAATTTGGGACTCGGAGAGGATTTGATCTTTTGTATTGTGTCTTGGAGTGAATGCTAGAGCTCTTGTATTGAATGTGATATTTAGAAAACTTGGATGCTTGAACTGTGGTGGTTGGGGGATGCTTGAACTGTGGTGAATTATAGCAGAGAGCGCCTGCGTTTTCCCGAGAGTGGCTGGTGAGAACTGGTATGGCCCTGGTGCACCGGACACTGACCGGTAGCACACCGAACAGTCCGGTGCGCCAAACCACAGCACACTCAAGTCTTTGCTCCGGTTCATTTTAGTCCCTAACTTGAACCTTTTATTGGTTTGAGTTGAACCTTATGCACCTATAATACATGAGTTCTAGAGCAAACTAGTTAGTCCATATGTTTATGTTAGACATTCAACCACCAAAATTAATTGTATGAAAAGGTTAACCATATTTCCCTTTTAGTTATCCATGTACGAGAAGGAATACTTGGCTATTTTAGCCATTGTGGATCACTAGAAGCATTACCTTCAACATGTCGAGTTCCATATCCTCATGGACCATCAAAGTTTGGCTCAGTTAAATTAACAGCGGTTGCATACGGTGTGGCAACAAAAGATTTTTACTCGACTATTGGGTCTCCATTACAAGATTCTATATAAAAAGGGTTGTGAAAACAAGGTTGTCGATGCTCTCTAGCGGGTGCCGAGTTCCTAGTTGAGCTGTAATGCACTATCATCTGCTGCTCCTCGTTGGCTTGCATCTGTGATTAAGTCCTATGCAGTTGACTCTCATGCTCAGTCCATTCTTGCTAAGTTGGCCTTGGATCCAGAGGCTGTCCCACACTTTACTCTTGTAGAAGGACTCCTGCGCTTTAAGGGGAGAGTTTGGTTGGGACAAGATTGAAAGGGAAATATGCCCTTGGGCCATTTCTAAGTATTTTGGTGATTGAGTGCCAACACAAGTGCTTTTGTGTTAATCTATGCAAAGTGGTGGACAAAGTGCAAATCAAGTCAAAAGGTATGTTTCTAGACTTAGTACATTGTTTTATGGGCTAATGTATTGTGTCTAAGTGCTGGAAACAGGAAAGATTGAATTGGAAATGAGATGGCTCTGTTCAGCCAAAGTCTGCTCAGTCTGGGTGCACCGGACTGTCCGGTGGTGCACCGGACAGTGTCCGGTGCGCCAGACTGGCTCTGGCGAACTTGCTGCTCTCGGGAGTTCGACGGTGGTGTATGACTATAAATCACCGGACTGTCCGGTGGTGCACCGGACTGTCCGGTGGGCCATTCACAGGCGAACTCGTCGCTCTCGGGAAACCATCAACGGCGTACGGCTAAAATTCACCGGTCTGTCTGGTGGTTCACCGGACTGTCCGGTGAGCCAACGGTCAGCCGGGGCAACGGTCGGCTGAGGATTCCGCGCGTGACGCGTGGCCGAGCCAACGGTCACATTGGTGCACCGGACTGTCTGGTGTGCACCGGACAGTGTCCGGTGCGCCAACGGCTCTTAGACTCCAACAGTTGGCTTCACCAAATAAGGAAGAATATCTGCACCGGACAGTGTCCGGTGCGCCAGGCGACAGAAGGCAAGATCTGCTTTCCAGGAATGTTCTCAACGGCTCCTAGCTGCCTTGGGGCTTTAAAAGGGACCCCTAGGCGCATGGAGGAGAACAACAAGCATACTCAAAGCATTCCTAAGCACCAAGACTTCGATTCCACGCATTTGTTTCTTCGTGATAGCATCTAGAGCTCTTGTTGAGTTGTGAACTCGTCGGGTTGTGTTGCGAGCTCTTGTTGCAATTTGTGTGCGTGTTGACATTCTGATTTTGTGTCTTGTGTGCGTTGCTCATCCCTCCCTTACTCCATGCTTCTTTGTGAACTTCAAGTGTAAGGGCGAGAGGCTCCAAGTTGTGGAGATTCCTCGCGAACGGGATTAAGAAAAGCAAACAAAACACCGTGGTATTCAAGTGGGTCTTTGGACCACTTGAGAGGGGTTGATTGCAACCCTCGTCCGTTGGGACGCCACAACGTGGAGTAGGCAAGCGTTGTTCTTGGCCGAACCACGGGATAACCACCGTGCCATCTCTGTGATTGATATCTTTGTGGTTATTGTGTTTTGTTGAGACTCCTCTCTAGCCACTTGGCAATTATTGTGCTAACGCTTAACCAAGTTTTTGTGGCTTAAGTTTCAAGTTATTTAGGATCACCAATTCACCCCCCCCCTCTAGGTGCTCTCAATTGGTATCAGAGTCGTTCTCTTCACAAAGGGACTAATCGCCCGAAGTGATGGATCCTAAGGGGAAGGGAATCATGATCAATGATAAGGAGAAGGAGTCCTTCGTCAACGAGCCGAAGGATGACAAGCCTACCGACTCGGGCTCGGGCCACAGACGCAAAGATGGGAAGAAGAAGAAGACGAGACGCATCAAGGAGATCGTCTACTACGACAACAGCGATGAGTCTACTTCTTCCCAAAAGGACAACGACGACAACGACTATGACAAACGAAAGACGGTTAACTCAAACTTTTCTTTCGATTATTCGTGTATCCCGCATAGCTCAAATACACATTTGCTTTCCATTCCTCTTGGCAAACCTCCACACTTTGATGGGGAGGACTACGGATTTTGGAGTCACAAAATGCGTAGTCACTTGTTCTCTCTCCATCCAAGCATATGGGAGATTGTTGAGAATGGAATGAAATTTGATAGCTCGGATAGTCCCATATTTATTAATGAACAGATACATAAAAATGCACAAGCTACTACTGTATTGTTAGCCTCGTTGTGCAGGGACAAGTACCATAAGGTGAGTGGCTTGGACAATGCCAAGCAGATCTGGGACACCCTCAAGATCTCTCATGAGGGGAACGACATCACCTTGCTCACCAAGATGGAGTTGGTGGAGGGCGAGCTTGGAAGATTTGCGATGATAAGGGGTGAGGAGCCAACTCAAACATACAACCGGCTCAAGACCCTCATCAACAAGATAAGGAGCTACGGAAGCACGCGATGGACGGACCACGACGTCATCCGCCTAATGCTAAGGTCCTTTACTGTACTTGATCCACATTTGGTGAACAATATTCGTGAAAATCCTAGGTACACCAAGATGTCGCCCGAAGAAGTCCTTGGAAAATTCGTAAGCGAGCGAATGATGATCAAGGAGGCGAGATACGTCGACGATGCGATGAATGGTCCAATCAATGAGCCTCAACTCATTGCTCTCAAGGCAATAAGGAGCAAGGAGGCGCTACCTAGCAAGGTGACGCAAGTTGAGGCGGCCGGGCTCAATGATGAAGAGATGGCCCTCATCATCAAGCGCTTCAAGACGGCGCTAAAGGGTCGCAAGGGACAGCCAAGCAAGACCAAGACAAAGGGGAAGCACTCATGCTTCAAATGTGGTAAGATTGGTCATTTCATTGCTAACTGTCCCGATAATGAAAGTGACCAGGAAAAAGGGAACAAAAGGGAGAAGAAAAAGAATTACAAGAAGGCCAAGGGCGAGGCACATATCGGAAAGGAGTGGGATTCGGATTGCTCCTCTTCAGACTCCGACAATGAAGGACTCGCCGCCACCGCCTTCAACAAGTCATCCCTCTTCCCAAACGAGCATCACACGTGCCTCATGGCGAAGGAGAAGAAGGTATGCACTCGGGATACCACTTATACTTCTTCAAGTGATGATGATTCTAGTGATGACGATGAAATAGACTATTCTAGTTTATTTAAAGGTTTAGATAGAATTAAAATTGACAAAATTAATGAGTTAATTGATACCTTGAATGAAAAGGATAGACTCTTAGAGAAACAAGAAGACCTTTTATATGAAGAGCATGATAAATTTGTTAGTGCACAAAATTCACTTGCTCTAGAGGTTAAAAGGAATGAAATGCTTTCTTGTGAACTATCTACTTGTCATGAAACCATTTCTACTTTAAAAGGTGTAAATGATGATTTAAATGCTAAACTAGAAGTAGCAAGTAAATCTAACTCCTGTGTAGAACATGTTAGGATTTGCAATAGGTGTAAAGATTTTGACATTGATGCTTGTAGTGAACACCTAGTTTCAATTTCAAGATTGAATGATGAATTGGCTAGTCTTAATGCCCAACTTAAGACTAGCAAAAGTGAATTTGACAAGCTAAAATTTGCAAGGGATGCCTACACGATTGGTAGACACCCCTCAATTAAGGATGGACTTGGCTTCAAGAGGGAAGCCAAGAACTTAACAAGCCATAAGGCTTCCACCTCCGCCAAGGAGAAAGGGAAGGCCCCTATGGCTAGTAGTGTGCAAAAGAACCATGCTTTCATGTATCATGATAGGAGACATTCTAAGAATGCCTTTAGGAGTTATGATGCTTTTGATTTTCATGCTATGACTGCTTCTAGTTCCCATGTTATGCATGATAGAAATATTGCTAGGAGAAATGTTGTTCATAATATGCCTATGAGAAACGTTGTTAATGTTCTTAGG
Organism: Zea luxurians; assembly: GCA_029449295.1. NCBI lineage: Eukaryota > Viridiplantae > Streptophyta > Magnoliopsida > Poales > Poaceae > Zea > Zea luxurians. Next base: position 26,427,615 of record JAOPSE010000011.1, on the reverse strand, counting down.
AAAGTTAATGAACCTTCTACAATATATCATGCTTGCAATGCTTCATTTGCCATTTGTAAAAAAAATAAGAAGGTAATTGCTAGGAAGTTAGGGGCCAAATGCAAGGGAGATAAGACTTGCATTTGGGTCCCTAAGACAATTGTGACTAACCTTGTAGGACCCAACAAGAGTTGGGTACCTAAGACCCAAGCCTAAATTTGCCTTGCAGGGTTATGCATCCGGGGGTTCAAGCTGGATTATCGACAGCGGATGCACAAACCATATGACGGGGGAGAAGAAGATGTTCACCTCCTACGTCAAAAACAAGGATTCCCAAGATTCAATAATATTAGGTGATGGGAACCAAGGCAAGGTAAAAGGGTTAGGTAAAATTGTTATTTCATCCGAGCACTCTATATCTAATGTGTTTTTAGTTGAGTCTCTTGGATATAATTTGTTATCTGTTAGTCAATTATGCAATATGGGATATAATTGTCTATTCACAAATATAGATGTGTCTGTCTTTAGAAGGTGTGATGGTTCACTAGCTTTTAAGGGTGTACTAGACGGCAAACTTTATTTGGTTGATTTTGCAAAAGAAGAGGCCGGTCTAGATGCATGCTTAATTGCTAAGACTTGCATGGGCTGGCTGTGGCATCGTCGCTTAGCACATGTGGGGATGAAGAACCTCCACAAGCTTCTAAAGGGAGAACATGTGATAGGTCTAACTAATGTGCATTTCGAAAAAGATAGACCTTGTGCAGCGTGTCAAGCAGGAAAACAGGTGGGAAGCTCTCATCACACCAAAAATGTGATGACCACATCAAGACCCTTGGAGATGCTTCATATGGACCTCTTCGGACCCGTCGCCTATCTAAGCATAGGAGGAAGTAAGTATGGTCTTGTTATAGTTGATGATTTTTCCCGCTTCACTTGGGTATTCTTTTTGCAGGACAAATCTGAAACCCAAGGGACCCTCAAGCGCTTCCTCGGGAGAGCTCAAAATGAGTTTGAGCTCAAGGTGAAGAAGATAAGGAGCGACAACGGGTCCGAGTTCAAGAACCTTCAAGTGGAGAAGTTCCTTGAGGAGGAAGGGATCAAGCACGAGTTCTCCGCTCCCTACACACCACAGCAAAATGGTGTGGTAGAGAGGAAGAACAGGACGCTCATTGATATGGCGAGGACTATGCTTGGAGAGTTCAAGACCCCCGAGCGCTTTTGGTCGGAAGCCGTGAACACGGCTTGCCACGCCATCAACCAGGTCTACCTTCACCGCCTCCTCAAAAAGACTTCGTATGAGCTGCTAACTGGTAACAAACCCAATGTGTCTTATTTTCATGTATTTGGGAGCAAGTGTTATATTCTTGTGAAGAAAGGTAGAACTTCTAAATTTGCTCCCAAAGCTGTAGAAGGGTTTTTATTACGTTATGACTCAAATACAAAGGCGTATAGGGTCTTCAACAAATCATCGGGTTTGGTTGAAGTCTCTAGCGACGTTGTATTTGATGAGACTAATGGCTCTCCAAGAGAGCAAGTTGTTGATCTTGATGATGTAGATGAAGAAGACGTTCCAACGGCCGCAATGCGGACCATGGCGATTGGAGATGTGAGGCCACTGGAACAAAAGGAGCAAGATCAACCTTCTTCCTCAACAATGGTGCATCCTCCAACCCAAGATGACGAACAGGTACCTCAAGTGGAGGCGCATGATCAAGGGGGAGCACAGGATGTTCAAGTTGAAGAGGAAGAAGCACCTCAGGCACCTCCAACCCAAGTTTGAGCGACGATTCAAAGGAATCATCCCGTCGACCAAATTTTGGGTGATATTAGCAAGAGAGTAACTACTCGTTCTAGATTAGTTAATTTTTGTGAGCATTACTCCTTTGTCTCTTCTATTGAGCCTTTCAGGGTAGAAGAGGCCTTGCTAGATCCGGACTGGGTGTTGGCCATGCAGGAGGAGCTAAACAACTTCAAGCGTAATGAAGTTTGGACACTGGTGCCTCGTCCCAAGCAAAACGTTGTGGGAACCAAGTGGGTGTTCCGCAACAAACAGGACAAGCACGGGGTGGTGACAAGGAACAAGGCTCGACTTGTGGCAAAAGGTTATGCCCAAGTCGCAGGTTTGGACTTTGAGGAGACTTTCGCTCCTGTGGCTAGGCTAGAATCAATTCGTATTTTGCTAGCATATGCCGCTCACCATTCTTTCAGGTTATACCAAATGGATGTGAAGAGCGCTTTCCTCAACGGGCCGATCAAAGAGGAGGTGTACGTGGAGAACCCCCCTAGCTTTGAGGATGAACGGTACCCCGACCACGTGTGTAAGCTCTCTAAGGCACTCTATGGACTTAAGCAAGCCCCAAGAGCATGGTATGAATGCCTTAGATACTTTCTAATTGCTAATGCTTTCAAGGTTGGGAAAGCCGATCCAACTCTTTTCACTAAGACTTGCGATGGCGATCTTTTTGTGTGCCAAATTTATGTCGATGACATAATATTTGGTTCTACTAACCAAAAGTCTTGTGAAGAGTTTAGCAGGGTGATGATGCAGAAATTCGAGATGTCGATGATGGGCGAGTTGAACTACTTCCTTGGGTTCCAAGTGAAGCAACTCAAGGACGGCACCTTCATCTCCCAAACAAAGTACACGCAAGACTTGCTCAAGCGGTTTGGGATGAAGGACGCCAAGCCCGCAAAGATGCCAATGGGAACCGACGGACACACCGACCTCAACAAAGGAGGTAAGTCCGTTGATCAAAAAGCATACCGGTCAATGATAGGTTCTTTGCTTTATTTATGTGCTAGTAGACCGGATATTATGCTTAGCGTATGCATGTGTGCTAGATTTCAATCCGATCCAAGGGAGTGTCACTTGGTGGCCGTGAAGCGAATTCTTAGATATTTAGTCGCTACGCCTTGCTTCGGGATTTGGTATCCAAAGGGGTCTAACTTTGACTTGATTGGATACTCAGATTCTGACTATGCTGGATGTAAGGTCGATAGGAAGAGTACATCGGGGACGTGCCAATTCTTAGGAAGGTCCTTGGTGTCGTGGAACTCTAAGAAACAAACTTCCGTTGCCCTATCCACCGCTGAGGCCGAGTATGTTGCCGCAGGACAGTGTTGCGCGCAACTACTTTGGATGAGGCAAACCCTTCGGGACTTTGGCGACAATCTGAGCAAAGTCCCACTCCTATGTGATAATGAGAGTGCTATCCGAATAGCGGAAAATCCTGTTGAGCACAGCCGCACAAAGCACATTGACATCCGCATCACTTTTTGAGAGACCACCAGCAAAAGGGAGATATCAAAGTGTTTCATGTTAGCACCGAGAACCAGCTAGCCGATATCTTTACCAAGCCTTTAGATGAGAAGACCTTTTGCAGGCTGCGTAGTGAGCTAAATGTCCTAGATTCGCGGAACTTGGATTGATTTATAGCATACATGTGTTTATGCCTTTGATCATGTTCTTTATGCATTTTGTTGCTTACTTGTGGTGCTCAAGTTGTAAAAACACTCCCTGGACCTCACAAGTCCTCTTGCAAGTGATGCACATATTTAGGGGGAGATGTGCTACAACTTGACCCTTTGAGACTAATCGTGTGCTCGAGTTTGCTTGTTTTAGTCTCAAAGGAAGTTTGAAAGGGAAAAGGTGGGCTTGGACCATGAAAGACTTCCACTGCACTCCGATGAGAGGGTAACTTATTCCAAGTTCATCTCATGTACTCTTATTGCCTTTGTATTCTTATTTGAAGATTTTGGTGAGGCAATGGGGTTCAAAGGCCAAGATTGATCCCGTTTTGGTGCTTGATGCCAAAGGGGGAGAAGATAAAGGCCAAAGCAATAGATGGATCGGCTACCACTTGAGAAATTTTGAGAATAGTACCACTTGAGAAATTCTGAAAATAGTAGATTAGAGCTTTTGGTTTGTCAAAACTCTTTTATTGTCTCTCTTGTTAAAAGTTGGCCTCTTGTGGGGAGAAGTGTTGATTATGGGAAAAGGGGGAGCTTTTTAAATCCTTGATCAACTTTCTTTGGAATACCTCTCTTTATGTCTCTACAAGTGAATTTGACTTAGAGATAGGAATTTGAGTTTGATTTGCAAAAACAAACCAAGTGGTGGCAAAGAGTGATCCATATATGCCAAATTTGAATCAAAACATTTTGAGTTCTCATTTGTATTGATGTTGCACTTGTTCTAGTTGCTTTATGTTGTGTTGGCATAAATCACCAAAAAGGGGGAGATTGAAAGGGAAATGTGCCCTTGGGCCATTTCTAAGTATTTTGGTGATTGAGTGCCAACACAAGTGCTTTTGTGTTAATCTATGCAAAGTGGTGGACAAAGTGCAAATCAAGTCAAAAGGTATGTTTCTAGACTTAGTACATTGTTTTATGGGCTAATGTATTGTGTCTAAGTGCTGGAAACAGGAAAGATTGAATTGGAAATGAGATGGCTCTGTTCAGCCAAAGTCTGCTCAGTCTGGGTGCACCGGACTGTCCGGTGGTGCACCGGACAGTGTCCGGTGCGCCAGACTGGCTCTGGCGAACTTGCTGCTCTCGGGAGTTTGACGGTGGTGTACGACTATAAATCACCGGACTGTTCGGTGGGCCATTCACAGGCGAACTCGTCGCTCTCGGGAAACCATCAACGGTGTACGGCTAAAATTCACCGGTCTGTCCGGTGGTTCACCGGACTGTCCGGTGAGCCAACGGTCAGCCGGGGCAACGGTCGGCCGAGGATTCCGCACGTGACGCGTGGCCGAGCCAACGGTCACATTGGTGCACCGGACTGTCCGGTGTGCACCGGACAGTGTCCGGTGCGCCAACGGCTCTCAGACTCCAACGGTCGGCTTCGCCAAATAAGGAAGGATATCTGCACCGGACAGTGTCCGGTGGTGCACCGGACTGTCCGGTGCGCCAGGCGACAGAAGGCAAGATCTGCCTTCCAGGAATGTTCTCAACGGCTCCTAGCTGCCTTGGGGCTATAAAAGGGACCCCTAGGCGCATGGAGGAGAACAACAAGCATACTCAAAGCATTCCTAAGCACCAAGACTTCGATTCCACGTATTTGTTTCTTCGTGATAGCATCTAGAGCTCTTGTTGAGTTGTGAACTCGTCGGGTTGTGTTGCGAGCTCTTGTTGCGATTTGTGTGCGTGTTGACATTCTGATTTTGTGTCTTGTGTGTGTTGCTCATCCCTCCCTTACTCTGTGCTTCTTTGTGAACTTCAAGTGTAAGGGCGAGAGGCTCCAAGTTGTGGAGATTCCTCGCGAACGGGATTAAGAAAAGCAAAGCAAAACACCGTGGTATTCAAGTGGGTCTTTGGACCACTTGAGAGGGGTTGATTGCAACCCTCGTTCGTTGGGACGCCACAACGTGGAGTAGGCAAGCGTTGGTCTTGGCCGAACCACGGGATAACCACCGTGTCATCTCTGTGATTGATATCTTTGTGGTTATTGTGTTTTGTTGAGACTCCTCTCTAGCCACTTGGCAATTATTGTGCTAACGCTTAACCAAGTTTTTGTGGCTTAAGTTTCAAGTTATTCAGGATCACCTATTCACCCCCCTCTAGGTGCTCTCAAAGATCTGATTCTACACCGCCAAGTTATTCAGGCTTTTCATTAGAGCGCTATCAGTGGTTATTCTGGTATTCCTATCATGTATCGTAAGCTGAAGCAACTTTTCACATGGCAAGGCTTGAAGCATGATGTGCAAGTCTTTGTGTCTCCTTGTGTTGTCTGTCAACAAGTTAAACCGGATAGGTCCAAGCCGCCTAGCCTCTTACAGCCCCTTCCAGTTCCGACGATGGCATGGCAAGTCATTTCCTTGGATTTTGTGATTGGTTTACCCTTGTCAGGAGGATTCGACTGCATTTTGGTGGTGATGATGGATTCTTTTACTAAGTATGTGAAAGCCGCCTAGAGGGGGGTGAATAGGCGAAACCTGAAATTTACAAACTTTAAACACGCACTATGCTCGGGGTTAGTGTTAGAAATAATTTGGAGTGCGGAAGATAGTTCTCCTTGCCAAGAGTTGCTCAATCAATGCGGATAACTTTGGGTTCCAACTCAAATCAATATATGCAAGGGAACTTTTAGAGAGAGGAAAGAAGGGGAAACAAATCAAGTGGAGATCAACACAAATGAACACGGTGATTTGTTGGCCGAGGTTTGGTTTCCAAGAACCTAGTCCCCATTGAGGAGGCCACAAAGGTCGGGTCTATTCCAACCCTTTTCCTCTCTCAATCGGTCACAGACCGATCGAGTGCTTCTTCTTAATCACACGAGTCACTAAGACCCCGCAAGGATCACCACACAATTAGGTGTCTCTTGCTTGCTTTACAATTCACTTGGAAGGTTGAGAAAGAGAAGAAGAAAGCACGACTGTGAAAACCAAGCAACAAGAGAGACAAATAACACACGGATCACACTCTCTCAAATCACTAAGCACTAATGATCACTTGTCTTAATTATGGGACTTGGAGAGATTGGAAGCTTTGAATGTGTCTTGGAATGGATTGCTAGCTCTTGTGTTGAGTATGAATGAGTAGAGTGCTTGGATGTGGTGAATGGAGGTGGTTGGGGTTGTATTTATAGCCTCCAACCACTTCGTAATCGTTGCTCCTTTTCTGCTGACAGCGGACGGTCCACGCTCTTGGTCCGGACGGTCCGCCCCTGCACATCAACAGCTGAAATCGCAACGGTTAGCAGTAACGACTATATCAACAGCTACATTGCATTTAATTTGTCGTCAGATGTTAGATAAAGCAGTCATGGACGGTCCGACCGTGCACCCCGACGGTCCGCGAGGATGCTAACAATGCATTTTACCGAACCCGTCACCTTCGGGTTTTTTCTGGTTTTTCAACGACCAGACGATCCATGCCTGAGGTTGGACGGTCAGCGCTTGGTCTTGGACGGTGCTCGCTTCTCCATCGGACGGTCCGTAGTGTTAACTTGTGTTTTTGCAGTTGTAAGGAAAATGGACCCCAGGCCCTTTGGCTAATTGAGTTTTGGTGTTTGATGATTAACACAACCTGTGGACTAATATGTTTGCCAGTGTTTATTATTATAGTTCACAGGATGCGAAGAGAATTGGACCAAGGTAAAGAGGATGCAACACCTCAAAAGAAGACATAAAAAGATGCGTAGGAGTCCAATACTCAAGAACAAAAGAAGCCCGAAGAAATCAGCAAAGGAATCCGAGAAACGGGCTGTCAGCCAGCGCCTGGTGGCGCACCGGACATTGATGTCCGGTGTGCACCGGACTGTCCGGTGAGGCACCGGACAGTCTGCGCAGAGAGGCCATGGACAGGCGCTCTCTGGCTGTAGCATCGGACTGTCCGATGTGCACCGGACTGTCCGGTGTGCCACGGGCAGACGGCAACGGTCGGATCCAACGGTCGACTGCTACAGGCGCCAACGGTCGGCTGACGTGGCGTGCACCGGACACTGTACAGTAGATGTCCGGTGGTGCACCGGACTGTCCGGTGCACCCGACGACAGAAAGCTGCTGCTTTCTGTCCAACGGCTAGTTTGGGGTGTGGAGGCTATAAATACCACCCCAACCGGCCATTCTCAAGTGTGAGAGCCCAAGCAACATACCAAGACACATAGTGCATATTTCCAAGTGCTCAAACACCCAAGTGCTTAATAGAATCACTCGGTGATTAGCGTAGGTGCTTTGCGAAGTGCTTAGGTTAGTTAGACCGCTTTAGCGCTTGCTCTAGGTGAACCCTAGTTAGTTGAGTGAGTTTTGTAAAACCACACAACCCCTCGGCTCTTGTGTGAGTCGTTGTAATTGTACCGAGTGGGGCGAGAGTCTTGCGAGACCGTGACAACCGCGTTTGTGTCACGGCCGCCACCGTGTACCGGAGGGAACGAGGCCCGCGGCGTTTCGGCCGGAAGCTCGATAGTGGAGACGGCGGGGAGCGTCCGAGAGGAGCCGGAAGCGGAGCACCACTTGCGCGTGGAGAAGGCCCGTGGCTCTCTACGGAGTTACTCGACCGTGGTGCTTGGCCCTCGTGTGGGCTTCCCTTTGCGTAGGGGCACCAACGAGGATTAGTCGGGACCTTCCGTGGTTCTGGATACCTCGGTAAAAATACCGGCGTCATCCACGAGAGTTTGCTTCTCTACTTAGCTTTTTACATTCCGCATTTATATTAAGCATTTAAGTTTCAATCTTGTAGTCATACTTATTTAGTGTAGATTGAAACTTAGCCTTTGCGGTAGAGATAGCAACACTTAGACAAAACCTAGTTTGCACATTCTAGTTTTGATTATTTGCATAGGTTTTGCTCTAGGGATTTAATTGTGGCCTAGTTTAGTAAAAGTTTTAGAAGTCCTAATTCACCCCCCCTCTTAGGCGTCACCCGTTTCCTACAAGTGGTATCAGAGCCCGGTTTGGCTCATTTGAAACGCTTTAGCTTCACCGCTAAAAGAGCTGACGCTTTTTAGAGGAAGGGATGGATACCCATAGGCCACCACACTTCGACGGCACTAACTTCCCATATTATAGTGCTAGAATGGCTTGTTACCTAGAGGCCGTTGATCTAGGCGTTTGGAGAGTCACTCGTGACGGGACGAAACCTCTCAAGAATCCCGAGAAACCCACCACGAGTGAGGAAAAAGAAATTCATTTAAATGCTAGAGCCAAAAATTGCTTGTATGAATCTCTTAGCATGGATATTTTTAATCAAGTATTTACCTTGAAAACTGCTAATGAGATTTGGCTAAAATTGCATGAGCTCCATGACGGCACATCCAATGTCCGTGAGCAAAAACATTGCCTAGTCTTAAATGAGTATAATTCCTTTGCTATGAAAGATGATGAGCTTGTTAGAGACATGTATTCTCGTTTGAATCTAATAATCAATGAGCTCAATTCTATTGGCATTAATAAGCTAGGTGATGCGGACATTGTGAGGAAGATTATCTCCTTGCTACCACAACAAAGATATGGGAGCATCATCACCATCCTTCACAACATGGAGGACTTGAGCAACATGACCCCGACCATTGTGATTGGGAAAATCGCGGCTTTTGAGATGTCGCGAAAAATGAGTCGGGGAGAGGAGCCAACTTCCTCAAGACCATATGCTTTTGCATGTGATGAAAGGAAGGGCAAAAAGAAGGCTCCCACTCCAAGTTCCTCAAGTGAAGAAGAGGAAGAAGAAGAAGAAAGTGATGATGATGAAGATAATCAACCATGCACATCATCCTCCGAGGACGAAGAAACAATCCGACGCGTCGGAAAGGTAATGAGGATGATTCGCAAGATTAATCTAATGGGTGTGCCCCTGCAGGTCGAGGATCTTCTCTTTAACATTGACAGGAAAAAGCAAAGGAAGAGAGGATGCTTCGCATGTGGGGAGAAGGGCCACTTCAGGGACAACTGTCCAAATATGGCCAAACCCAAAAAGGAGAGGAGCAAAGGCAAGGCGCTAACAAGTGTTAGAACTTGGGATGATTCTTCAAGTGAAGATGAACCTCCAAGGACGCGCAGCCACCGGTCCTCATCACGCTCATCACGGTCATCACACAAATGCCTTATGGCAAGAGGTAACAAAAGCATTCCATCCTCTAGTGATGAAAGTAGTAGTGATGATGAAGGTGAGGGAAAGCCCTCTGTAGATGAGCTTGCGGAAGCCGTAGAATTTTTCCAGGATGTCTGCACTAAGCAAAAAGCTCAACTTAAAACTTTGAAAAATAAGTTGGTTAGCTCTCAAAATGATTACAAAGGTTTGCTAGAAAAATTTGAAACTTTTGCAAACTTAAACTGTGAGCTATCAACTAAAATTGAGCTATTAGAATCTAGTGCTCCATCCACTGCTACCGATGATAGCCTTATTAAAAGGAATGAAAAACTTAAGGCTAAGTTAGCTAGCTCCCAAGAAGCTATTGAAAATTTGCTAGAGAAAATGGAAATTCTTAGCATACACAATAATGAGCTAACTACTAAGCTAGAAAACATTGGTAGCACCCCAGCAGCATCTTTAGTTGAAATACCTGAAATAATTAAGAAATATGCTTCTACTTCCTGCTTTGACTTAATTGATGATTCTAACCCCTGCAACCAAGTCGTTGTTGAGAATATTGTTGTAGAGACATGTTCGGATGAGGTTGCAAAGGAAAATGAACAATTAAAGCAAGAAGTGGCTCGCCTTGGCAAGGCTTTGTATGACAAGAAAGGCAAAGCCAAACAAATTCGACCTCCACAGGATAACACCACTGCGGGAGTGAACAAGCCTGTAGAGGGAGAAACTGTGATTTGTAGGCTATGCCACATGGAAGGCCACAAGTCTTTCCAATGCAAGACGATGACCGGGGATAAACAAAGGCAAAAGCTCAAGCAAAAGCCATCAAGCAAAATCTCCAACACCTACATCAAAAAGGTGAACAAAAAGGATGCTACACCATATTTGATCAAGAAGAAGAAGAATGGAAAGGTGATAGCAATCAAGGCCAACAAGCAAGCCAACAAAGGAAAAGGGGTCAAACGCATCTTGGTGCCAAAGGAAATAATTTCAACCATGAAAAGCACCAAGAAGGTTTGGATCCCGAAAGGGAAGTGAGTGGACCGAAGGACATCGGGAAATTTGGAGACTTGGCAAATTAGGGATGTATATCATGGGATACATCATATTGGATCAAGTTTATTGCCAAGTAGGTTAGTGAAAATGTTGGACCCAAATTTCCCACCCATGACTAAGGTAACTAGTTTTATTGTATTTCTTGTTTTTAGATATGCGTATCTATTTACCTTTTATCTAGTTTACCTTTCTTACCTAGTATTTCATTTGTTATGTACTTTTGTTTAAAATCATGCATACTAGGTAAATCATATGGTAGGATTGCTTGTTTTAATTCATATACTTAAGCAAACCTACATGGCTTAAAATGTTTATTTAAGCACGACACATAGCTTCTATATCACTCCATAGTAAATGATGCATCAATTGAAAATTTTGATTTCTACAAATTGTATCATTTAACCTATATGTGCCAAAGTTAGGATTATAGATAATTTACCCCTCTTGATATCAAATCAAAGTGCATGTCTCCTACAAGTATTCAAAACTTGTATGCACATCTTTAGGGGGAGGTTACTCTATAATCTAACACTTTGAGACTAACACCTTTTCAAGTCTATTTCATGTGATAGTCTCATTGTAAGGAAAATGAAGTCCCCGGAGAAAGACAACAATCTTCCACTGCAAAATCTCCAAGAACTCTCATGTCTCTCAAGCTCGCCATTGATCTTCAATTGGTACCTTTTGAGACTACATTCAGTATCATTTACATGTCTTCTCCAATATTTGATTAGACTATATTTCATATCATATACTTCCTTGTTGCTAAAAATGCATATGTACTTAACTCATATTCTGTTACTTATGCATAAGGGAAGTTAGTCTTTTCAAATCATGTCTTGCACCTCTAATTTTCACCTACTTTTTCCTAAGTAGAGGATCTCTGTCAGGGGAGTATTTCTTCATCTCTAAAAAGGGGGAGAAACTTCTTTCTAAAGAGAACACTTATTTAGGGGAAGTTCCTTTCAACTGGTATCATTCATATGGTTTAGTTTAATATCCTTCTAAGCGATATCATTTGATTTAATTCTTGTTGAGGGCAAGCTTTTATTTACTTCCTACATGCTTTTAATGTCTTCCTTTTCGGTGGTTGATGCCAAAGGGGGAGAAGTTTAAGGACCAAAGCAATGAAAACTATATCAAACACCAAACACCACCAATTTAAAATTTTATATATCTATAAATGGTTTTTCAAGTGGTTTTGGTTATTTGGTCTAAATATAGGAAGTAAGTGAATTATGGAGTTAGGGGGAGGCTTAAGTCCATAATTTCACATTGTGGGGATAATCATGCATCTTAGCAAGTAGATGGCATATTTTAATTCAAATACTTGTATTATTTGCTTGCTTTGGTTGTGTTGTCATCAAGCACCAAAAAGGGAGAGATTGTAAGGAAAATGGACCCCAGGCCCTTTGGCTAATTGAGTTTTGGTGTTTGATGATTAACACATCATGTGGACTAATATGTTTGCCAGTGTTTATTATTATAGTTCACAGGATGCGAAGAGAATTGGACCAAGGCAAAGAGGATGCAACACCTCAAAAGAAGACATAAAAAGATGCGTAGGAGTCCAATACTCAAGAACAAAAGAAGCCCGAAGAAATCAGCAAAGGAATCCGAGAAACGGGCTGTCAGCCGCGCCTGGTGGCGCACCGGACATTGATGTCCGGTGTGTACCGGACTGTCCGGTGAGGCACCGGACAGTCTGCGCAGAGAGGCCATGGACAGGCGCTCTCTGGCTGTAGCATCGGACTGTCCGGTGTGCACCAGACTGTCCGGTGTGCCACGGGCAGACGGCAACGGTCGGATCCAACGGTCGACTGCTACAGGCGCCAACGGTCGGCTGACGTGGCGTGCACCGGACACTGTACAGTAGATGTTCGGTACAGAAAGCTGCTGCTTTCTGTCCAACGGCTAGTTTGGGGTGTGGAGGCTATAAATACCACCCCAACCAGCCATTCTCAAGTGTGAGAGCCCAAGCAACATACCAAGACACATAGTGCATATTTCCAAGTGCTCAAACACCCAAGTGCTTAATAGAATCACTCAGTGATTAGCGTAGGTGCTTTGCGAAGTGCTTAGGTTAGTTAGACCGCTTTAGCGCTTGCTCTAGGTGAACCCTAGTTAGTTGAGTTAGTTTTGTAAAACCACACAACCCCTCGGCTCTTGTGTGAGTCGTTGTAATTGTACCGAGTGGGGCGAGAGTCTTGCGAGACTGTGACAACCGCGTTTGTGTCACGGCCGCCACCGTGTACCAGAGAGAACGAGGCCCACAGCGTTTCGGCCGGAAACTCGATAGTGGAGACGGCGGGGAGCGTCCGAGAGGAGCCGGAAGCAGAGCACCACTTGCGCGTGAAGAAGGCCCGTGGCTCTCTACGGAGTTACTCGACCGTGGTGCTTGGCCCTCGCGTGGGCTTCCCTTTGCGTAGGGGCACCAACGAGGATTAGTCGGGACCTTGCGTGGTTCCGGATACCTCGGTAAAAATACCGGCATCATCCACGAGAGTTTGCTTCTCTACTTAGCTCTTTACATTCCGCATTTATATTAAGCATTTAAGTTTCAATCTTGTAGTCATACTTATTTAGTGTAGATTGAAACTTAGCCTTTGCGGTAGAGATAGCAACACTTAGACAAAACCTAGTTTGCACATTCTAGTTTTGATTATTTGCATAGGTTTTGCTCTAGGGATTTAATTGTGGCCCAGTTTAGTAAAAGTTTTAGAAGTCCTAATTCACCCCCCCCTCTTAGGCGTCACCCGTTTCCTACAGCAGTGTTTCTGTCCGAGGCTCAACCTGTTGTCGCGGACGGTTCGCCGCAAGGGCCCGAACGGTCCATGCATAGGTGTTTTTCCAAAAAAGCTTCTCATGTCTGGAATAATCTACGGTATTCCGGACAGTCGACTTAGAATAGTTGTAGATGAACTTATGCACCTGAGAAATGGTCAACTAGGCAAACTAGTTAGTCCATAAGGTTTGTGATGGTTGTCAAACACCAAAATCGATTATAGAAAATGTTTAAGACTATTTTGATTTGTACCAAGTCGCTCCTAGTATATCGATTAGAGTTTCTACAATGCATTTTTCTGGTGCTCTAGCCCTCTGGTTACAATCATAGAGAAACGCCTTACAAGTATGGCTTGGCTTGAATTTTGTTCCCTACTGCTTGGCCGTTTTGGTCGTGATCAGGATGAAATTTTGGTCTGGTGATTTTTGACTACTAAATAATCAGGTCCAATAACTGGGTATATAAAAAGATTCGACGCTCTCGTAGACAAGTTGGTTGCATAAGAGAATAGCAATGATCCTCTCTACTTCACTATGTGTTTCATTGAAGGGTTACGACCTGATTTGAAAGTTGTTGTTCTTATACAAAGGCCTTCGAATTTGGGTACTGCTTTGGTTCTTGCTCAATTGCAGGATGAGGCCACGGATGTGCACAAACGACATGATCAAATGAAGCCAAAATACTGGAGTTCTAGGCCAACGGTGCATAAAACATTGTTTACCTCCTTCGCTACCTCTCAGAAATGACAAGGGAGCGACACCAATAATTGACGAAGACTAGAAGCTAGGAGAATTTCCTCGTGGGCGCCCCACTGATGACAAGTTGTTGGTGTTGCGAGCATATCGCCGTGCTAGGGGGCTGTGCCAGCACTGCTGAAAAGTGGTCCCGGGATCACAAATGCCTAGCCATTGTACCGCTCAATGCAATATTTGAGGTGTGGGATTTAATTCGAGTTGAGGATCAGGAAGTGGCTAAGGAGACACATCCAGTTGATACTGAAGAGTTATTCTTAGCTATCTCAAAGGAATCTAGTCTAGGAATCGAAGCTCCATGGCAATGCATTTTGTGGTGAAATTCAGAACAAACCACTGCTAATCCTGGTTGATTTGGGCAGTTCACATTCCTTTATTAGTGGAAGGCTGGCGTCGGAATTGGATGGTGTCTCTCGAATTCCAGCCCTGGTGCATGTCAAAGTGGCCAATGGCGAGATTTTGTCATGTTCGTTACAGTTGTTACATGCTTCATGGTCAATCCAAGGGTATCAGTTTATCTCTAACTTCAAGGTGTTGGATATTCATCATTTTGACTTGATTTTGGGAATGTCATGGCTCGAATAGTTTAGTCCAATGCGGGTGCACTGGAAGCAGAAATGGTTAACCATTCCGTATGGTGGGGCTATGGTCTGTTTACAAGGTTTAGTTCCTGAAATGTCAATTGGATCGGTGGTTGCAGTTTTCTCGGCATTAGTTGTGGACACGACGTTTCCTCATGTTGTTTTACCACGTGAGATTCACTAGTTGTTGGTAGCCTTTTCGGATGTCTTTGTCAAACCTAGTGGACTACCACCTACCCAGGCATTGGATCATGATATTCCTCTCATTCTAGGAGCTAGACCAGTGTCAATACGTCCCTACAGATATCCTCTAGCACTCAAAGACGAAATTGAGCGTCAAGTGCAGGAGATGCTCGCATCAGGCATCGTATAGCCAAGTTCCAGTCCCTTCTCTTAAGTTGTTCTATTGGTGAAGAAGAAGGACAAGACTTGGTGTTTCTGTGTAGATTTCTAGCACCTGAATGCTATCACAGCTAAAACAAAATATCATGTTCCCATTGTTGATGAGTTGATAGATGAATTGGCAGGAGCGAGCTGGTTTTCTAGCCTGGATCTCATGACCAGCTACCATCAGATCCATCTCAAAGAAGGTGCCACCCCCAAGACGGCTTTTCAGACTCATTCAGGTCACTACGAGTTCAAAGTAATGGTGTTTGGTCTATCAGGAGCACCAGCTATGTTTTAGCTAGCTATGAACACCATCTAGGCGCCAGTGCTTCGAAAATGTGCTTTGGTTTTTTGATGATATTTTGGTGTACAACCAAACGTATGAAGACCATTGTCACCATCTCAAGCTGGTGTTTCGGTTACTGCAACATGACAAATGGCAAGTCAAGATCTCCAAGTGTTCCTTTGCAAAAGGCAACTAGCCTATTTGGGCCATATAATCAGTGGCGAAGGTGTGTCTATCGACCCTAAAAAAATTGTAGCCGTCCGTGTGTGGCCAGCTCCAATGTTAGTAAAGGAGTTGCGTAGCTTTTCGGGTCTATCGAGGTATTACCACAAATTTGTGCCTCATTATTGTGTTACTTGCAAACCACTGAATGATCTTCTTCGCAAAGGGGAGCTGTTCATTTGGACTCCAAGCCATGATCTTGAATTCCACACCCTTAAGCAAGCATTGTGTTCAGCTCAAGTGTTGGCGCTACCAGATTTTACTAAGCCATTTGTGGTGGACACTGACGCTTCGGCTGTGGGCATCGGGGCCGTCCTCTTACAGAATGGACACCCACTCTCTTACTTGAGCAAGGCTTTGGGTCCACACTCTAAAGGGTTGTTGAAAGTCGCCTAGAGGGTGTGAATAGGCGAAACCTGAAATTTACAACTTTAAACACACACTACAAGCCGGGGTTAGCGTTAGAGTTAAATTCAAGTCAGAAAGAGAGGGAAAACAAATCAACCAAGGAATAAGGCGAGTGAACACGGTGATATGTTTTACCGAGATTCGGTTCCAAAGAACCTAGTCCCCGTTGAGGAGATCACAAAGACCGGGTCTATTTCAACCCTTTTCCTCTCTCAAACGGTCACTTAGACCGAGTGAGTCTTCTTCCTTAATCTCACGGGTCACTAAGACCCCACAAGGACCACCACACACTTGGTGTCTCTTGCTTCGCTTACAAAGCATATGAGAATAAGAATGGGAAAAGAAGAAAGGCAATCCAAGCGACAAGAACTCAAATGAACACAAAAATCTCTCTCTCACAAGCCACTAAGTGTTTGGAGTGAATTTGGGACTCGGAGAGGATTTGATCTTTTGTATTGTGTCTTGGAGTGAATGCTAGAGCTCTTGTATAGAATGTGATATTTAGAAAACTTGGATGCTTGAACTGTGGTGGTTGGGGGTGCTTGAACTGTGGTGAATTATAGCAGAGAGCGCCTACGTTTTCCCAAGAGTGGCTGGTGGAAACTGGTATGGCCCTGGTGCACCGGACACTGACCGGTGGCACACCGGACAGTCCGGTGCCCCAAACCACAGCACACTCAAGTCTTTGCTCCGGTTCATTTTAGTCCCTAACTTGAATCTTTTATTGGTTTGAGTTGAACCTTATGCACCTATAATACATGAGTTCTAGAGCAAACTAGTTAGTGCATATGTTTATGTTGGACATTCAACCACCAAAATTAATTGTATGAAAAGGTTAACCATATTTCCCTTTTAGTTATCCATGTACGAGAAGGAATACTTGGCTATTTTAGCCATTGTGGATCACTGGAAGCATTACCTTCAACATGCCGAGTTCCATATCCTCATGGACCATCAAAGTTTGGCTCAGTTAAATTTATAGCGGTTGCATACGGTGTGGCAACAAAAGGTTTTTACTCGACTATTGGATCTCCATTACAAGATTCTATATAAAAAGGGTTGTGAAAACAAGGTTGTCGATGCTCTCTCGTGGGTGCCGAGTTCCTAGTTGAGTTGTAATGCACTATCATCTGCTGGTCCTCGTTGGCTTGCAGCTGTGATTAAGTTCTATGCATTTGACTCTCATGCTTAGTCCATTCTTTCTAAGTTGGCATTGGATCCAGAGGTTGTCCCACACTTCACTCTTGTAGGACTCCTACGCTTTAAGGGGAGAGTTTGGTTGGGACAAGTTCTGATTCTACACCGCCAAGTTATTCGGGCTTTTCATCAGAGCACTGTCTGTGGTCATTCAGGTATTTCTGTCATGTATCGCAGGCTGAAGCAACTTTTCGCATCGCAAGGCATGAAGCATGATGTGCAAGTCTTTGTGTCTCCTTGTGTTGTTTGACAACAAGCTAAGCCGAAGAGGTCTAAGCTGCCTAGCCTCTTACAGCCCCTTCCGGTTCCAACGATGGCATGGCAAGTCATTTCCTTGGATTTTGTGACTGGTTTACCCTTGTCAGGAGGTTTCGATCAAATTTTGGTGGTGGTGGATTTTTGTACTAACTATGCACATTTCCTGGGCTTAAAGCATCCTTTTACGGCCTGTCCATCTTATCTCTGACCACGACCTAGTTTTTACTAGTAAGCTCTGGCGTGCTTTGTTCAAGTTGGCTGATGTGCAGTCATGCATGAGTACAACGTACCACCCCCAATCCGATGGTTAGACGGAAAGGGTTAATGAGTACATGGAAACTTTCTTGAGATGCTTTGTGCATACATGCCCATCCAAATGGAATTCATGGCTAGCACTGGCTGAATACTGGTACAGCAACAGTCCACATTCATCTATCGTCCCCCTTTGAAGCTCTTTATGGCTATGCTCCTCGTCACTTTGGCATTTCAGTGGATATTGTTGTACCTGCTGGCAGTTTGTCTAATTGGCTTCATCACCGTCAACTCATGACCGATGTCATCAAGCTTCATCTTGCTCAGGCCAAGCACCGCATGAAGAGACAGCTGACAAGGGCCGCTCTGAGCGACAGTTCCAAATTAGTGACTGGGTGTTTTTGAAGCTCCAGGGTGTGTTTGGTTTAGCTTTTGGCTTTGGCTTTTACACCATAAAAGCCAAAAGCCAACCAAAGGGTTGGATCCAGGAAGCAGCTTTTTCTAAAAGCTGACTTTCTCGCAGTGCAAAACTGAAAGCACCCCTGGACCTGCTTTTAGTGGCTTTAGAATGGAACTGTGAAAACATATATCGAAGAACTTTTAACGACTTTTAGTGGTTTCCATCAAACAGTTTTTAGCTTTTTAACAACTTACAGCCTACATCAGCTTTTTCCACAGCTCACAGTCCACAACAACTTTTTCCATAGCCACAGCCCAACCAAACAGACCCTCAACCATATGTGCAGTCGTCACTTGTAGCCCTAGCCCATGCTAATCAGAAGTTAGCCTTTAAGTTCTTTGGTCCCTTCAAGATCATCAGTAAAGTGGGTGATGTTGCTTATCATCTTCTTTTACCCGATTCAACCACAGTGCACCATGTGTTTCATGTTTCCTAGCTGAAGCGGGCGATCCTACCTTCTCAAGAGGCCGCGGCCGATCTGCCATCGCCTCTGCTGGAGTGGTCTGTTCCTCAGCAGATTCTACAGCGGCGTGTCCGACCATCTGATCCTCATGGCCGTCAACAGGTGCTCGTTCGTTGGTCGCACATGCCCGTTGACTAGACTACTTGGGAAGACGTCGATGCTCTGCAACAACATTTTCCTCATGCCATTGTTTGGGGGCAACAAGCCGGTCAACAGGGAGGGAATGTCAGCCACATGCTACCAGTTCAGGATAACAACTTGCTACCGACCCAGTACGCCAGGCCCATTCGCCCGAAGAAGCCCAACCCGCGAATGATAGGACCCGAATGGGTTTAGCTGTGGTTGACGAAGAATACATATAGGCTGTGTGCTATGAAGGAAGGTTTATGATAAAACTTGTAAACAGTTATACCTGAAACTATCAATTGTCCTCCCTCCTGTCTTGCCGCGCACTCTTGCTCTTGCTGTTTTTCATGTCCTTCCCTCTTTCCCACTATTGTTGTTAACAAAAGCATAGAAGAGGTCGAGTAGTAGTCTGCTGTCAGAGGTCGGTCGACTTTTGTTGGCGACCAAAACCGAGCAAGGCGAGACGAGACGAGACGAGGTAGATAGGATCCAATTCGGGGAAAAAACTTCAAAACAAATTTGGTATATGTTGGCGACTTGTTCTCAAATGCTAGGAATTAAGAACAAGGCAACACAAAATGTTAAATGTTAATATCCTTCGCCCTTTGAAGCATTATTCCCCTAAGGATATAATGATTTTTGGACGAAGGATATTAACATTTAACATTTTGTGTTGTCTTGTTCTTAATTCCTAGCATTTGAGAACAAGTCACCAACATTGGCGCCCACCTCCGGTGAACTCACTTCCATTTCTTGAGTTTTGAACAACTTCGGCAAGCATCACCTTCGTCATGCCGCCGAAAAAAGCTTCAGCGATAGGGGCTGGTACTTTACAGCCGCTGGATCCCAATCAGGATGTCCTTTCTCTCAGAGATGCCCGAAGCCAGAAGAGGAAGGCTGTTAGTCCAACACCTCCGGAGGATGACCTGGATCAGGAGATCCAAAACCTGGAGATCCTTCAGCAACAGGTGCAACGCAAGAAGGAGAAGATGGCTCGTCTAGCTGATCTTCAGAGACAGATAGACGAAGCTTCTGAGGAGGTTCGTCATCTTGTTCAAGATGATCAAAGCCGAAGGCCTCCACGCAGAGAGCTTCATCAGGAAGGCTTCCACAATGAGGATGACTGGTATGAAGATTTCAATCATGGAAACTTTGCTTTTGATGATGCTTCTCCTCTCTCAACAGAATTGCAGGCTACACCATGGCCACAGTCTTACAAGCCACCCCAGCTCCCCATGTATGACGGTCATACAGACCCGAAGCAATTCCTAATGAGCTATGAAGCAACCATATCTTCGTATGGTGGCAATACGGCAGTCATGGCAAAATATTTCGTCATGGCCGTCAGGAGCGTCGCCCAGACTTGGTACTCTTCTCTTCGGCCAGGGACAATCACTTCTTGGCAGAAGTTGAAGGATATGTTGATAACTAGTTTCCAAGGGTTTCAGACGAAGCCAGTCACCGCTCAGGCTCTCTTCCAGTGTACCCAGGACCATGAAGAGTACCTTTAGGCGTATGTCCGGAGGTTTCTGCGCCTGAGGGCACAAGCGCCAACAGTGCCCAATGAAATTGTCATTGAGGCCATGATTAAGGGGCTTCGGCCGGGACCATTAGCGCAGTACTTCGCCAGTAAGCCACCACAAACGTTGGAGAAGCTGCTCCAGAAGATGGACGAATACATTCGAGCTGACAATGACTTCCGCCAAAGAAGGGAGGAAGCATTCAGGTTCTCTGAAATGACCAGGGGCTTCGGAGGAAGATTTCACCCGAGGCATGTTAGGTCAATCCATAACTCTGCTCAAACTGATGACCGAGGGAGCCAGCAGCAAAGGCCACAACACTCTTCACAAGCTTCGGCCCAACAGCAGAGTTCTTTTCGGCCGCCAGCGCAAAGGGGCAGAGGCGCCAGGGGCTTCGGGGGAAGGTTTGGAGACTAGCCAAGAAAAATATATTGCCTATTCTGTGGTGAAGACAAGGGCCATACTACCAGGATGTGCCATGTTACCATCCAGAAGCAGAAGGAAATAGCGGAAGCAGCAGCGCAACAGAGTCAGCCGAAGCAGGTCATGCATACTGCTTCGTATCATTCACCTTATATTCCAGAATATGTAGGCAACCACCCTGCAGCTTCTGTTGCTTCGATGAGCCAACCCCAAGCATCTTGGCAGCAACCTCCACCGCCACCGCCGACCCAGCGAGGACAACAGCCAGAAGGGAGTCAGCACAATCATCTTCAGAGGGATTTCAGAGAGGGGTCCGAAGCTCGCACAGTCAACAGCACGGTGCTAGAGTCGAAGCACATTTATTGACAAATATCCTACCTCAACAACAGTTCTTTTGCATCTTCTACATTCACTATTACCCTTTTGTCAATAAGAAACAATTATGAAGAGTTTAAATGTCTTTTATTGAATTTCAATTCCCTGTAATACTTTCGTTTTCTACTATAATAAAAATATGTTTTTTCCATAGGCTTGAGTTGTCGAAGCATACGAACTTATACTGATTTGGAGGACCCTTGAATTACCAAAAACTTGATCTAACGCACACAGTACAAATTGTTCAAAACAGTAAAAAGTCGTTCCTAAGGGAGCGCAGTGTAAGTTTTCTAAACCTACAGCGAAAAATAAGCGCTGATTCCGCCGAAAGTAAAAGGCGAAGAAGCTCCTAAGGGAGGCTTACAGCGAAAAATAAACGCTGATTCCGCTGAAAGTAAAAGGCGAAGAAGCTCCTAAGGGAGGCTTACAGCGAAAAATAAATGCTGATTCCGCTGAAAGTAAAAGGCGAAGAAGCTCCTAAGGGAGGCTTACAGCGAAAAGTCAGCGCTGATATAAAAAGTGTGTGTGCTTTATTACAGGGATATATATCTGTGGCACAAATATCATTTTGCATGGCATAACATCATCACATCATTTTTGCATAACATAAGCATCATACATCATAATGCATCTGGAACAAGAAGGGGATACAGTGTTGACTTGCGGAACATATTTTGGAAAAGAGAAAATCGTGCTAAGGCACAAGACAAATCGAGATGAAGTGTAGCCACATCGGAAACGCAACACAAAACTTTTTTATAGCTTCGGAAAATATTTCACGAAGCTTGGACATTCCTGAGATATAGAAAGGATTTTCTTCACGAAGCATGAAAAGAAGGGAAGGTGTTTTTTCGCCGAAGGCTCAAAAAGCGGTATGTATGCAAAGTTTCATGCATCGTAAAGAATTAAACTATAAATAGATTATATAATACATTTAAAGTTACAATATATTACACATCTTTACGCTTCAAATGTCTCTACAATAGCATTTAATCCTCTTTAAGTACTATCTCTGCAGCTTCGTTCAATAGTTGGTTGACAACCTTGTCCATAATGGCTTCAGCCATTTTTCTAATTTCATCGTCCCCCTTCGGGTGGGGGCCCGGAAATGTCTCAGCAGGTTCTGGGGGAAGAAAAGATACGGCTATATTACTATTACAAACCGAGAGCAGAGTCTGGAATTAAAAATTACAGCATAATAAAAACCACTAATTAATACCTATTTGCCCTTCGGGCTCTGTACTTTTTTCGGTAGCTTCCGCTATTTTTCTAGCATCGTGGATGCCTTTTTCACTCCTTTGAATAATTTCTTGCGCCGATTCTCGGCCGCCGTTATCCCAGATATCGGTGAAGAATTTCCCACCAACCATGCTTGCTTCGGGTGAGGGGTCTTTAATGTCTTCAGAAGACAAGGTAGCTTCGGACTGCGCTAGGGATTTTACATACTCGCAGCCTTTCCTCTCCAAAACAGCAGCAATCCCCCTAGCACCCGAAAAAGCGCAAATGTCACCACGACTATTCAAAATTTCCTCGAAGGCCTCTGCTTCATGACTGATCCACTCCATTGGGCCTTCAGGATTGCCTCTTGAAAAATTCTCTTCACTAGAGAATGCGCCAACTTTGGCGAAGCTAGATTTTATCTTTTTGACGCACTCTATGGATTTAACATAACATTTCCTCTGGGATGCACGAAGCTCTTTAATACTCATCTCTAAATGATTCGCCAGTTGATCACTAAGCTAGTGTTTTGTTTCTTCAAGTATACGCTCTTCTTGAGCTCTAGTGTAACACCACAAAAGCCATCAAATAAAAATAATGAATTTAGTTATTATATTAATTAGGGTAATAAATTTTTTTTAGTGTTTAATTATTTATTTGCATTTTGATCATTTTCTTTCTATGCGCTTGCTTGATTCTCGGATGATTGTTATTAATTTCCATTGAAAAAAAAATCCTAGTAACTAAACAATAATGAAGAAAAATAATAATTATTAGTCTAAAAATAAGTATTTTATTTATAAATAATTTTGGTGAATTTTTTATGATTTTTAGAGTTCTTTAAAAATGAATTTCGGATTAAAAAAAATTAAAAAAAACCTACACTACCTAGCCGGCCCACTAGGGGCCCAAAACCCCTAACCCTAATCCCTATGCCTGCGCGCGCGCTGGCCTTTCCCAGCCGCCGCCGCAGTCATCTCCCTGCTCTCTTCTCTCTTCTCTCTTCTCTCTCACACACTCTCTCTCTCTCCTCTATTCTCTCCCTCCCTCGCCACTCTCTCTCCCCAGCCGCTCTCCCCCTGCACATCCCAGGAGCCGCGCCCGGCCTCCTGCCCGAGCGCGCGAGCAGCCGGCGCCCTGGCGGCCGCGCGGCACGCCTGCCGAGCCGCGCCCTCTGCTCCCCGCGTGAGCCAAGCCTGCTGCCTGCACGCGCCCCTGCACGCCGCGGTCGAGCGAGCCCCGCGCCGCGCGACAAACGCACCAGAGCCAGCCCGACGTCGCTCCGAGTTACGCCTGCGCCGACCGTTCGCTTCGTCGTTAATGGAGATTCAATACCGACTGTTTCTCCCCATTACCTCCCTCTAATTAGTGGAGAAACCGACGCCATTAAACCGCGTTAAACGGTGACCGTTCTCCTCTCTCCCTGGCCGACACCTCCTCTGCTCTCATCTCTCTATAAATCCCTCGCTCAGGCCCTGTGGAGCTAGTACCTGGCCGCCCAAACCTCTCCACGCGCTCTCTACTCTCTCTCTCTCTCCGTGAAACTAGACGCCGTAGCTTCGCTCGCCATCACCAGAACACTGCTCACCGGAGTTCGCCGGAGCTGCTCGCCATCAAGGATTGCCGGTGTCCTCGACGTCGTGCCCGCGTCGACTCCCCTGCTTCTGCTCGCCGAACTCCCGCCAGCCCCTCCCTGCTCACCCATCGTTTTGCGCAAAGAAAACAGAGAAAGGTAGAAGATAAACATGTGTTATTTTTAGTCCTTGATTTTGTGTAATATCTATCTAGAAAATTTTCAGATCACAAGAAATAAAAATAGGGCCCTGTAATTTTATGTGCTACCCCAATAGTTAGTAGTTAACCGCGATATAATTTTCATAGCGATATGTAATTTTAGTTTGTATGTTTTGAGTATGAAATCATGTGTACAACGACTAATGCCATGTGTATAAAGTAATCTATTTTTTTAGTGTTTCTGCTGTCTTTCGCCTTTGTGTATTTTAATTTGAGTATGTTTGTTGACATTAATTTAAATATAGTATGTTAGAGTAAAATATTAAGAGATAGGTAGACCACATATTTGGAACAAAAATACTAGATGAATAATTGTATGGTTATCTTTGCTCAGGATGAACTATAAATTTGTAGTCACACTGTATCTGTTTGTATGTGCGATTATAGATAAATTGCTTCTTCACTAAGTCGCGTTAGAGTCTCGATTAGTATTAAATAATATAGCTACTATGACTACTGTAAACTAAATAGTAGAATTATATTGGTAGGTTAATTTAGTTCTTCTAAATATTAAAGTTAAGTGACTTTTAAATAATATTGTAACGTCTACTATAATTTTCTTTTAGAAAGAAATAATAAAATATACTCCACGTACTATCCGGTAGAAATGATTGATTAGCTAATTAAACTTACTCCATAGAGTTTGGTTTAGCACGATATATATATTAGTGAATTTATATAGTATACACTTTCATAGTCAAATTTGCCATATAGATCTCTCTAGTGAATTATGCAAAGGAAATGATCGTTGATGTGTTTTATTTTATATTATAGCTACAAATTAAGTTTTCTTTTTGGAATGTTTTTCTTTTACGATGTGTTAATGTGTATGTTATGGTGTATGATTATGTGATGCATGTTTATTTATTTGTGTATGTTTTATTTTTGTATGTGCGCTATGCGACTCTATTAGAAGCCGACCGTGTGGTAGAGGATTCGAATACGTTCGAAGACGAACCACAGGACTCGCTTGAACAAGGCAAGTGGATTCTCCCTCTGCATATTCTGTTTGTACCTACTCATTGCATATAATAATGTTTACTTTTCGATATATTGCATAATTTGATGGGCTTACCTAATTAAGGATTTCCTAGATTTACTACCTGTATTCCTTGTTTAACCTGGGAAAATAATTAAGCTGTGCAAGATTCATGCTACCGCTCAACTTAATGATTCTTAATGTCACTCTTGAATTGGTTTTAATGTTCCAAAAATGTTAATTTGCAATTATGACATTAACCCGATGGTTAAAGATAACTTTATTACAAATTAATTGGAACATGGAGTGACCACCCAGGATAACAGTGCAACCACGAGTGCTATCATGGCTCTGGCTTTGGTAAATAGCTCTATATGCTTAGTGCCTAGCAACCTTACCTGAAAGATGGGCAAGAGGGGGAGCGGTAGGTGCTGGCAGCCCATGTTAACATGGGGTCGTATTCTTGGCTAAGGTACTTCACCCAGGGGGCCACCACCATCGTCTTAGAAACCTTAGCGGGTTGCTTCGTATTAAGTGTATTTTGTGAAAACCTCATAATGGATCCCTAGCCATTCACCTCGGCAGTGTCTAAGGGTCCGATCAACCCGGGCTAGATGGGATACATGGCTTGTGGGTAAAGTTGTACCACCTCTGCAGAGTGTAAAACTGATATATCAGCTGTGCTCCCGGTTATGAGCGACCTGGACTCCTCACATGATAATTGAACTTGAAGATGAAATTAAATTGAGATCCGATGATCTGCCAATAATTTGCTTAAGTGATTTCACTTAAGTGTTTTTGTTATATTCATATTCCTTTGTTTAAATGAGATATATGGGATTCACACTTATTAGTAAGACAGGTGTTGTTAATAAAATGTTGACCAATTAAAATGCTTACTGCTCAACCTTAGCCTCACCTTGTTATATCTGCATTAGTTTTTCCCCCACTTGCTGAGCCCCGACCATAAGTGAGCTCACCCTTGCTTAATTTTGATCAGAGGGTGATGTTGGAGACTTTGATGGAGATTTTATCGACGACGATGATTTCTAAGTCTAACGACGCGCCGGTCATCTTCATGTGGGAGATTGTCCAGTTGTTTATTTCCGCTTTACTTTGATGTGATACTTGTTAACGATACAATGTTTCAGATGATGTAATAAAGTATTATACTCTCTTTACGCCTTTATTGCATTGTCTTTTGATATATTACACTTGTGACGTCAATATATGTGTGGAAATGGATCCTGGCACACATATGGTATGCGCTCGGTTCTACCCCCTGGAACCGGGTGTGACAGCAGTGGTATCAAAGCAATGCTGACCCTAGGTCGTTAGATTAGTTAGAAATGGAAAGCCTAGTTGTTCAAAACTTGCTAATTTCATTCTTATAAATTCCTTTATCAGTCTTACCTCTTTGAAATTCAACTAAGTTAACTCTTCTCTTGTAGATGGTTCGCACTCTCCAAACCACTCGCGTCAACACCAACTACGCCCCTCAGCCCCGGCAGATCCCGGTCTACCCAGTGGTAGTCGAGGATGCTCCAGCGAATCTCCCTCCCGTCCGAGTGGAGAACGTGATCAACCTGGAGGACAGCTCGGAGGAGCAGCTGCCGACCCCCACCCCATTGGCCGAGTCCCTGGCCTTCGCAGCTGCGTCATCGACGTCAGCATCGTCGGCACCGGCCTTCCAAGCACCTGCACCTGGATGCGACGACCCCGACGACTCCGGAGATGGCAATGACGAGGATGACGACGACGACGATGGAGAGGATGAGCACGTCCACGAGGAAGCTGACTACGCCCAGCAGGACCACTTCATGGGGATTGGTCCAGTTGTCGAACATTACACATCAATGTTCGAAACAGGGCACTTCTCCAACCTGCTGCAGGAGGTGCTGCACGAGCTAGGAGCCTACGTCCGCCCCCTGTACGAGACGAGGCGAGTGAGCGAGCTTCCCCGGGCTTGCTATTACATCACTCGCATCCATGTCAGGGTGATGGATGCAGGTGACAGGGGATTCAGGACTCTGTCTGCTCACGAGTCCCTGATACCACTATCCACCTACGCTGCCTCTGTCAGCGACGCTGCCCGTCGGACCCTGTGGTCGCTTAGCCACACCTACCGGCAGCAGCTGCAGAACACAAGGTTCAGGCATCTTCCTCAGCGCCTGCGTGGAGAGAACCAGACCAACATTGTCCCAGGTGAGCCTGGTGAGGACCGCCTCAACACCCTAGCTGGTGTAGTGGCCGGTCTCAACACCGACCTGGACAGTGCCACTCTGGACCTCTACAGTGTGCACTTGGAGCTGGAGAATGCCCACGCCAGGATTGTAGCCCTAGAAGCCCAACTGCAAGGACTGAATCCGCCTGAAGCTCAGGTTCCCGCCGTGGCGTTGTCTCCTCCCCGCAAGAGGCTGCGCTATGGAGAGCCCGGATCAGTCACTAGGCTGCTTTAGGAGTTTTGAGTCATGATGTAATAAGTTATACTTCGCGTTAGACGATGATACTCTCTTTATGTTATCATATTAATAAATATCAACCATGTGATGGTGATTGATTGAAATGTTTGATTTGGATCTTTGTTTGAGTGCAATGGTCTTATGGAATGATGGCCATAAGAACATATAAAAAATTTTAAACTTAAGTCATTTCCCCTCTAGAATCTTTCTACTCTTCTCTTCTCTAAGATGTTTACTTTCTAACCAATCAGATGGTGAACCAACGTCAAGGACCTAACAACCGGAACCAGCATGGACAATAAGCACCACCACCACCACCACCACCTAATCCCAACATGGAGCAGTTCATCGCCGCCCAAATGTAGATTCTGCAAGGACTCACTGCTGCGGTTCAGCAATTACAACAGAACCAACAGATTCAGCAACCCCAACAACAGCAGTATGCACCCCCGGCCAGAGATAAGCACCGGGATTTCATGAGTCATCACCCGCCGACATTTTCTCATGCGGTTGATCCTCTTGATGCCGATGACTGGCTCAAAGTCATTGGGAAGAAGCTGGACATCACTCAGTGCAACGACCGGGAGAAGGTCTTGTACGCCTCGGGAAGACTCGAGGGAGCTGCGTCCGATTGGTGGGATGCCTTCACAGCGGCACACCCCAACGCGGATACAATAACCTGGCAGGAGTTCCAAGCGAACTTCCGCGCTCACCATATTCCCTCGGGAATCATGAAGTTGAAGAAAAAGGAATTCCTTTCCCTTACTCAAGGGAATATGTCTGTCAGTGAGTATCGTGATCGCTTCACTCAGCTTTCACGCTACGCACCAGAAGAAGTGGACTCTGATGAGAAGCGCCAAGAGCGTTTCCTGGAAGGATTGATTGGACCTCTGAACTATCAACTTCAGAGTCACACTTTTCCCAACTTCCAGACACTGCTGAACAAGGCAATTGGCCTTGAGAGTAAAAGGAAGGAGCTATCTGACCACAAAAGAAAATTTCAAGGTCAGTCCAGCAGGAACACCCGGCCAAACAATGCTCAAGGTTCGCAGTTCCGCTCTGGAAATCAGGGTGGAAACAATTATCAAGTGCAACGCTCTGGACAGCAAAGCCAGAGAAGTAATCAAAACCAGAATCAGCAAAGGAGCAACTCCCAGACCAACCAGAGGTCTGGTGGAAATTCACAGAACCGTCAAGGTGGCACCAACAACACGCAGGCCAGAAACAACGCACCAGTCCAACCCAACGGCTGTTTCAAGTGCGGTGAGTTAGGCCACTATGCTAACAACTGCCCAAGGCGCAACCAGCAGACACCCCAGAAAGGCAATAATCAGAGGAATGACCAGAACACCCCCGCTCGTGGATCTGCTCAGAACAAGACACCACAGAATCAGAGCCGAGGAAGGGTCAATCACATCACTACGGAATCAGTGCCTGAGGATGCCGACATTGTGTATGGTATGTTCCTTGTTAACTCCATACCTGCATCAGTTTTATTTGACTCTGGAGCATCACATTCATTTATAACTGAGTCATTTGTGGAAAAACATAACATACCTAAGTACCCTCTGAAGAGGATATTACACATTAGTTCACCGGGAGGTGACATGAAGGCCACACACTCATGCCCTCATGTTAATATCAAGATTCAAGGAATAGATTTTACAGTCGACCCAGTGGTCCTAGGATCCAACGGGATTGATGTGATTCTTGGATGCAACTGGTTGAAAAGTTATGATGGAGTGATACGGTGTGCCAATGGAACAATTATGTTGACAAGTCCTCAAGGTGAAAGAATCCAAGTCAACATAGACGAGTCAGCGGAAGAAAAAGGGAAGACAGTGATCAATCACTTGGAAGAAAAGCTCTTGGAAAATATCAAAGTAGTGTGCGAATACCCAGACGTATTTCCGGAGGAATTGCCAGGTATGCCACCTGACCGTGATATAGAGTTTTCTATTGAATTAGTACCCGGAACCGCACCTATCTCGAAAAGACCATATAGAATGGATGTTAAAGATTTAGTAGAATTGAAGAAACAAATAGAAGAATTACTAGAAAAAGGTTTCATTCGCCCAAGTTCATCCCCTTGGGGAGCCCCAGTGCTATTTGTGAACAAGAAAGATGGTTCGAGGAGAATGTGCGTTGATTATAGAAGTTTGAATGAAGTAACCATCAAGAATAAATACCCGTTACCTCGGATTGAAGATTTATTCGATCAAATGAAAGGAGCTAAGGTATTCTCGAAGATAGATCTGAGATCGGGATATCATCAGTTAAAGATTCGAGCAGAAGATGTACCGAAGACAGCCTTCACGACGAGATATGGATTATATGAGTTTTTGGTCATGTCGTTTGGACTGACTAATGCACCAGCATACTTTATGAACTTGATGAATAAAGTATTCATGGAATATCTGGACCAGTTTGTGGTCGTATTCATTGACGACAGACTGATATATTCTCCGAATGAAGAAGCACACGAAGATCATCTAAGGCTAGTCCTACAAAAGCTTCGTGACAACCAACTGTACGCAAAATTCTCGAA
This sequence comes from Zea luxurians, assembly GCA_029449295.1. Taxonomy (NCBI): domain Eukaryota; kingdom Viridiplantae; phylum Streptophyta; class Magnoliopsida; order Poales; family Poaceae; genus Zea; species Zea luxurians. The sequence continues at coordinate 26,397,553 of JAOPSE010000011.1, read as the reverse complement.
GTGTGATTTTTGGTTGAAAGAAGTTGCTTTCTTAGGGCATATTGTTACCGATGGTGGAATTAAAGTGGACCCAGGAAAGATAAGTGAGATACTAAATTGGAAGCAACCCAAAGATGCGTCCAAGATCAGAAGTTTTCTTGGATTAGCAGGATACTATAGAAGATTTATTGAAGGTTTTTCCAAGTTAGTGAAGCCTCTTACCTCTCTACTAGAGAAAGGCAAAGAGTTCAAATGGGATGAAGCTTGCCAGAATTGTTTTGAAGAACTCAAGAAAAGGTTAACCACTGCACCAATATTGGTAATGCCAGACATCCACAAGGGATTTGATGTGTATTGCGATGCATCACACCTTGGACTTGGATGTGTGCTAATGCAAGAAGGAAAAGTGATTGCTTATGCTTCAAGACAGTTGAGGAAACATGAGAAGAATTATCCTACGCATGATTTGGAACTAGCTGCCGTAGTGCATGCTTTGAAGATTTGGAGGCACTATATGACTGGAAACAAGTGCAAAATCTTCACGGATCACAAAAGCTTGAAATATATATTCACTCAGAAGGAACTCAACCTCAGACAGAGAAGATGGCTTGAGTTGATTAAAGATTATGATTTGGAAATACAATATCACCCCGGAAAAGCAAATGTAGTAGTTGATGCTTTGAGCCGTAAGGGTCAAGTGAACAACATCACTACTCATTTGATGTCACAAGAATTATGCTGGGAAATGGAACGACTCAACCTTGGATTTCTCAATAATGTAGAAGCAACAGTGATGGAAGTCGAATCTACTTTGGAAGAAGAGATTCGTAAAGGACAAGAGTCCGATGAGAAGATTAAGGAAATTAAAACTTTGATTAGTTTGGGTAAAGCCCCAGATTTCACGGAAGATGAACAAGGCACAATATGGTTTAAGAAGAGAATCTGCGTACCAGAAATCGAGCACTTACGCCAACTTATTTTGAGAGAAGCTCATGATTCAGCTTACTCTATTCACCCTGGAAGTACAAAGATGTACCAGGATCTTAAGGAAAAGTATTGGTGGTACGGATTGAAAAGAGATGTTGCTACTCATGTTGCATTATGTGACGTGTGTCAGCGAGTTAAAGCTGAACACCAAAGACTAGGGATGTTCCTAAAACATCCGAATTGTATCACAAATCTAATATTTTAGCATAGATATACATATAATTTAAAGTTAATTTTTGGCAATGTTATGAAGAATATTATAAAGTATTTAAATAAATTTTTGTATACTTTTTTATGTACATTATTTTCTCCCTACAACAAAAAAGGTGAAAAAACATCCGAATCCGTATTCGGATAGACATCCGAATTTTATATCAATTATTTAAAAATATCTAGAACGAATTTAATGTTTATTTTTTGTGAAGATTAATAACCTCAATGCTAAAAACAAGAATATAAATTTACATAGCAAATTCTATATGTTATTTGTTCACAATCGAAGAAAGAAGACCAAAAAATTGACATCCGAATAAATATCCGGATCCATCCCTACCAAAGACCAGCAGGATTGCTACAACCTCTCAAGGTGCCGGAATGGAAATGGGAAGAAATCAGTATGGATTTCATAATTGGACTACCTCGTACTCGAGATGGCTATGATTCAATATGGGTCATAGTAGACAGGTTAACTAAAGTAGCACACTTTATACCGGTGAAGACAACTTACTCAGGAGCCTAGTTAGCAGAATTATATATGTCGAGGATTGTTTGTCTGCATGGAGTACCGAAGAAGATCGTATCAGATCGAGGAACTCAGTTTACCTCGCGCTTTTGGAAAAGACTTCATGAGTCCATGGATACCAAGCTAAACTTTAGTTCAGCTTATCATCCTCAAACGGATGGGCAAACAGAAAGAACAAACCAAATCTTGGAAGATATGCTAAGAGCTTGCGCTCTAAAGCATGGTAGAAGCTGGGATAAAAGTTTGCCTTATGTTGAATTTTCATATAACAACAGTTATCAGGCAAGCCTAAAAATGGCACAGTTTGAAGCACTATATGGACGAAAGTGTAGAACACCGCTTTATTGGAATCAGACCGGAGAAAGTCAAGTATTTGGTCCAGAAATACTCCAAGAAGCCGAGAAACAAGTACAGATTATTAGAGAAAATTTGAAGACAGCACAGTCAAGACAGAAGAGCTATGCTGATAATAGAAGAAGAGAGTTGATGTTTGAAGTAGGAGACTTTGTCTACCTTAAAGTTTCACCGATGAGAGGAATGAAAAGGTTTAAGGTTAAAGGAAAATTATCACCTCGCTATATTGGCCCATTCAAGATTTTGGAAAGAAACGGCGAAGTAGCCTACGAGTTAGAACTACCCGATAGATTATCGGATGTGCATGACGTATTTCACGTATCACAACTCAAGAAGTGCTTGAGAGTACCAGAGGAACAGCTACCCATGGAAGAACTGAATGTTAATGAGGATTTGACTTATTCGGAGTATCCGATCAGAATTCTGGAAACATCTCGCAGAATTACACGGAGTAAAGTCATTAACATGTGCAAAGTTCAGTGGAGCCATCATTCGGAAGATGAGGCCACTTGGGAAAGAGAAGATGAACTCAGAGCAGAATTCCCCCAGTTATTCTCGGAAGTTTCTTAATCTCGAGGACGAGATTCTTTTTAAGAGGGGTAGGTTTGTAACACCACAAAAGCCATCAAATAAAAATAATGAATTTAGTTATTATATTAATTAGGGTAATAAATTTTTTTAGTGTTTAATTATTTATTTGCATTTTGATCATTTTCTTTCTATGCGCTTGCTTGATTCTCGGATTATTGTTATTAATTTCCCTTGAAAAAAAATCCTAGTAACTAAACAATAATGAAGAAAAATAATAATTATTAGTCTAAAAATAAGTATTTTGTTTATAAATAATTTTGGTGAATTTTTTATGATTTTTAGAGTTCTTTAAAAATGAATTTCAGATTAAAAAAAATTAAAAAAAAACCTACACTACCTAGCCGGCCTACTAGGGGCCCAAAACCCCTAACCCTAATCCCTATGCCTGCGCGCGCTGGCCTTTCCCAGCCGCCGCCGCAGTCATCTCCCTGCTCTCTTCTCTCTTCTCTCTTCTCTCTCACGCACTCTCTCTCTCCTCTATTCTCTCCCTCCCTCCCTCGCCGCTCTCTCTCCCCAGCCGCTCTCCCCCTGCACAGCCTAGGAGCCGCGCCCGGCCTCCTGCCCGAGCGCGCGAGCAGCCGGCGCCCTGGCGGCCGCGCGGCACGCCTGCCGAGCCGCGCCCTCTGCTCCCCGCGTGAGCCAAGCCTGCTGCCTGCACGCGCCCCTGCACGCCGCGGTCGAGCGAGCCCCGCGCCGCGCGACAAACGCACTAGAGCCAGCCCAACGTCGCTCCGAGTTACGCCTGCGCCGACCGTTCGCTTCGTCGTTAATGGAGATTCAATACCGACTGTTTCTCCCTATTACCTCCCTCTAATTAGTGGAGAAACCGACGCCATTAAACCGCGTTAAACGGTGACTGTTCTCCTCTCTCCCTGGCCGACACCTCCTCTGCTCTCATCTCTCTATAAATCCCTCGCTCAGGCCCTGTGGAGCTAGTACCTGGCCGCCCAAACCTCTCCACGCGCTCTCTACTCTCTCTCTCTCCGTGAAACTAGACGCCGTAGCTTCGCTCGCCATCACCAGAACACTGCTCACCGGAGTTCGCCGGAGCTGCTCGCCATCAAGGATTGCCGGTGTCCTCGACGTCGTGCCCGCGTCGACTCCCCTGCTTCTGCTCGCCGAACTCCCGCCAGCCCCTCCCTGCTCACCCATCGTTTTGCGCAAAGAAAACAGAGAAAGGTAGAAGATAAACATGTGTTATTTTAGTCCTTGATTTTGTGTAATATCTATCTAGAAAATTTTCAGATCACAAGAAATAAAAATAGGGCCCTGTAATTTTATGTGCTACCCCAATAGTTAGTAGTTAATCGCGATATAATTTTCATAGCGATATGTAATTTTAGTTTGTATGTTTTGAGTATGAAATCATGTGTACAACGACTAATGCCATGTGTATAAAGTAATCTATTTTTTTAGTGTTTCTGCTGTCTTTCGCCTTTGTGTATTTTAATTTGAGTATGTTTGTTGACATTAATTTAAATATAGTATGTTAGAGTAAAATATTAAGAGATAGGTAGACCACATATTTGGAACAAAAATACTAGATGAATAATTGTATGGTTATCTTTGCTCAGGATGAACTATAAATTTAGGCCCCGTTTGGTTACCCCAAACTAAAGTTTAGCCCCTGTCCAATCGAATGTTTGAACCTCCGTTTCGGGTATTAAATGTAGTCGGATTATAAAACAAATTTGTCAGCCGAAGATTAAAAGACGAGACGAATCTAGTCCAGTTGGTTGGGTCTATATTTCATACTCCTATTTGAAAGTCAAACGCTTGATGTGACCCGGGCTAAACTTTAGCAGGGGCAACCAAACACCCCCTTATAGTCACACTGTATCTGTTCGTATGTGCGATTATAGATAAATTGCTTCTTCACTAAGTCGCGTTAGAGTCTCGATTAGTATTAAATAATATAGCTACTATGACTACTGTAAACTAAATAGTAGAATTATATTGGTAGGTTAATTTAGTTCTTCTAAATATTAAAGTTAAGTGACTTTTAAATAATATTGTAACGTCTACTATAATTTTCTTTTAGAAAGAAATAATAAAATATACTCCACGTACTATCCGGTAGAAATGATTGATTAGCTAATTAAACTTACTCCATAGAGTTTGGTTTAGCACGATATATATATTAGTGAATTTATATAGTATACACTTTCATAGTCAAATTTGCCATATAGATCTCTCTAGTGAATTATGCAAAGGAAATGATCGTTGATGTGTTTTATTTTATATTATAGCTACAAATTAAGTTTTCTTTTTGGAATGTTTTTCTTTTACGATGTGTTAATGTGTATGTTATGGTGTATGATTATGTGATGCATGTTTATTTATTTGTGTATGTTTTATTTTTGTATGTGCGCTATGCGACTCTATTAGAAGCCGACCGTGTGGTAGAGGATTCGAATACGTTCGAAGACGAACCACAGGACTCACTTGAACAAGGCAAGTGGATTCTCCCTCTGCATATTCTGTTTGTACCTACTCATTGCATATAATAATGTTTACTTTTCGATATATTGCATAATTTGATGGGCTTACCTAATTAAGGATTTCCTAGATTTACTACCTGTATTCCTTGTTTAACCTGGGAAAATAATTAAGCTGTGCAAGATTCATGCTACCGCTCAACTTAATGATTCTTAATGTCACTCTTGAATTGGTTTTAATGTTCCAAAAATGTTAATTTGCAATTATGACATTAACCCGATGGTTAAAGATAACTTTATTACAAATTAATTGGAACATGGAGTGACCACCCAGGATAACAGTGCAACCACGAGTGCTATCATGGCTCTGGCTTTGGTAAATAGCTCTATATGATTAGTGCCTAGCAACCTTACCTGAAAGATGGGCAAGAGGGGGAGCAGTAGGTGCTGGCAGCCCATGTTAACATGGGGTCGTATTCTTGGCTAAGGTACTTCACCCAGGGGGCCACCACCATCGTCTTAGAAACCTTAGCGGGTTGCTTCGTATTAAGTGTATTTTGTGAAAACCTCATAATGGATCCCTAGCCATTCACCTCGGCAGTGTCTAAGGGTCCGATCAACCCAGGCTAGATGGGATACATGGCTTGTGGGTAAAGTTGTACCACCTCTGCAGAGTGTAAAACTGATATATCAGCCGTGCTCCCGGTTATGAGCGACCTGGACTCCTCACATGATAATTGAACTTGAAGATGGAATTAAATTGAGATCCGATGATCTGCCAATAATTTGCTTAAGTGATTTCACTTAAGTGTTTTTGTTATATTCATATTCCTTTGTTTAAATGGGATATATGGGATTCACACTTATTAGTAAGACAGGTGTTGTTAATAAAATGTTGACCAATTAAAATGCTTACTGCTCAACCTTAGCCTCACCTTGTTATACCTGCATTAGTTTTTCCCCCACTTGCTGAGCCCCGACCATAAGTGAGCTCACCCTTGCTTAATTTTGATCAGAGGGTGATGCTGGAGACTTTGATGGAGATTTTATCGACGACGATGATTTCTAAGTCTAACGACGCGCCGGTCATCTTCCTGTGGGAGATTGTCCAGTTGTTTATTTCCGCTTTACTTCGATGTGATACTTGTTAACGATACAATGTTTCAGATGATGTAATAAAGTATTATACTCTCTTTACGCCTTTATTGCATTGTCTTTTGATATATTACACTTGTGACGTCAACATATGTGTGGAAATGGATCCTGGCACACATATGGTATGCGTTCGGTTCTACCCCCTAGAACCGGGTGTGACATCTAGCTAGCTGTTTCTGAAGATCTTTAATTTCACATCTTTGGGCTTCGGCCTGGGCCTTTGAGGTAGCTTCGTCTTTCTTTACCTTGTCCACCAATGTGAGCAGAATTTTATCCTTTTCCAGAGCTTCATTTCTCAGTTTAATAACTTCTGATCGTAGGTTGTTGAACGCAATTTCATAGCTCTCATCTTCGGCACTCTTTTGTGCTCTCAATGCGTTGCTTAGAATTAAACCCTATATGTAAAAAGGTTAGTATAAGAACAAAAGAATGAGCTACGAATTATAAAATTTGTAAACATCCAATTCTCATACCTTCAGGCTATTGTACGCAAGACTATCCGCAAGATCCTCCTTCGTCATAGCACATAATCCAGCCTCAAGCTTCGGAAACCCCATACTTCTAGACATCTCCCGACAGACGGATAATTCTTTATTGTCTGGGAGGCAGTATAGGAAATCCTCTTCGTCAGTCCCATTGAACACTAGTGCCCCCTTAGGATATTTCAATTCTTTGGCATAGTGATTAGCTTCAAAAACTTCTTCTTCCGATAACTTTTTCCCCGAAGCATGACGCACAATATAATCGTATATTTTGGAAGTTGCTTCGGGGACAACAGTATCAATTTCTTCGATCAAAGTAGGCTCTGACATTTTCATTTCTTTAGTTGCCCTTGCAATTTTTGTTTCTTCTGCTTCCAAAGGTATTACCTTGGTTGGTTCTGAAAGCCCGGTTCCAACTTCAGTTTGTTGCTTCGGAGCCTCAGCAACGGATACTTCAGCAAGCCCCTCAGAAGTTTCAGCAGTCTTCTTCGGGATTGTGCTTGGAAGTTTAATTGTTTCCAAAACATCTAACACATTAACCATTCTTTTTCTTTTTGGGGTCGCTGTTGGCCCCTTTTTAATTTTTGTTGCTTTAATTTCTTCTGAGGGACTCAAAATTTCTGATATTTTCGTTCCCTCAGTTGATGCTTTTGCTTCTTCCATCTTTTCTGTCGATGGAGCTTCGGCCACCTCTTTGATTTCTGGTAACAGAGTCTTTGGTTCTTCCAATTCTTTTGTAATTGGCACTTCGGCCAGCTCTCTGGCTCCGGGCAACGAAGTTGATTCCTTAGCTTCGGGGGCTGAAGATGCTCCGCTGCCGAATTCAGGCACTGTGGCTAGTTCAATGTAACGTGGCCGGTGTGTGAGAACTTTCACCCTTTTTCTCTTCGGCGCTGGCTCGATAGGAGCAGCTGGAGCAGTTTCTTTCGCAGAAACTGTACCTTTCCTTTTCTGCCCCCGCACTGGATAATGGTAGTCGGGGTACACGAACCCGATTGCATCAAAAACTCGGTTCAGTCTTTTCTTTCTTTGGCCTCCGAAGGCTGCTGACATTGCAGTATCTTCGGCCTTCGAGTATGCCCCAAGCAATTCATCACTTACAGTTTCAATGCTCTTTAACCAATCATCATCTGGTTCAACGAATTTGTCTCCATACTTGAATGTATACTTCAGCCTGACTAGCCCACCTTCGTCAGTTTCTTTAACAGTCTCTTTCGACATTTCCCAATTATCTGCAAGAGGCCATACTCTGAAGGCAATGTGTTCTTGTATCAAATCCCTTATCCCGATAAAGGAGCAGACTACGCCGAAGGCCCGTTGGCATTCTTCGGCTACTTTATCCATTTCTACCTTCGGTTTCCGGAATCCGAAGCGCTGCCAGATGGGGCGCATGATGATATCCTTAATATCTTCTCGAACCTTCAAATCATTTTTTTACATAGAACCATTCTTTCATCCATTCTCCGGGCCATCTCTTCCGAAAGGTGGGCACGAGACAGCTTGATCCAGAGCGAGCACCGAAGTTGTAGCAACCAAAGTTGTTATGATACTGCTCTTTACCCCAGGGTTTCGTTTCATATAACAATTCATGTATATTGCAAAAGCTTTTCGCACTTGGCTCTAGACCTTGACTCTTCATAGCCCAGACGAAGATTCCCATTCTTATTATTGCTTCAGGGGTAAGTTGATGAAGGTAAACCTGATATATTTTCAGAACTTCTACCACGAATCTGCTTAGAGGGAATCGTAGCCCAGCTTTTAAAAAGCTTCGGAAGATAACGACTTCATCATCTTCAGGGCTCGGCACAATTCTTTCTCCGGCATCTGCTCTCACAATGGACATATCTCGAAAGTATCTCCCCTTCATGTTTTCAAGGTGACTTTGCCCAATAGTTGATTTTTCGAAGACTGAATGGCTTGGTCGCCATGGCCGATCTTCGGAATCTTCACCCCCGCTATCTGTATCGTAACTGTCACTCTCACCAGTATCTTCAGATAAACCTTCTAAAATCTCCCTTGTAATCTTCTCCGTATTCGTCTTCGCCATTGACTCAAGAAAACCCAGATGCATCTCTTCAGAAAGGCTCAGCTTCATTTCGGCAGCAACCTTCTTCTCCTCAGACATTCCTTCGGAATTCTTGCCTCTCGCTTCCGAAGCTTAAAACTAGGGAGGCAACCAAATATTTGTAGGCAGAAAACTATTTGAGCAGAAAAAACAGATGGCAAGAGAGCGTGCCCAATAAATTGTGGCGAGCCCGTATTTATAAACCTATTATGTCGGAGACTGGAGGGCCCCATTTGCCAATGACTGTTGCTATTCTAGCAAAAGGAAGGTGTTTTTTCGGACCTTCGGCTTATAGCCTTCGTCCATTTCGCAATCTGAATTTATCATTCTAACAAATTAATATTGCGAGGGGCTACTGTTGGGGGCCTTCGGCTTTGGAAGGTCCTCAAAAACATGATTTAACAATGTTTTCCAAGAGAAATATGCAAACAGGTACCTTCGAAGTTAGATTGCGGGTATACAAAAGCACGGTTAAAGACGAAGCTTGACTGGGACGAAAGGTGATCACGACGAAGGATAAGACGATCACGAAGCTATATGCAGAAAAGCTTCGGCATAACGGCAGAAAAGGGGAACCGACTTAAAGATGAAAAACCAAATTAGACCTCGAAGAATTACTATAGGGTTATTGTTAAATGTAATGGGTATTAATGTAATTTTGCATGGGCTGCGACCCGTGCCTATAAATAGGTGAACAGTATTCCTGTACTGTTCACGCTGATTTGACATTGACTTTTGCGTCACACTTGTACTTTTACCTTCTCACAAGCTGAAGGTACATTTGTAATTTGATATCATTTCTATTCTTCCATCATAATAAAATAGAAATGATTTGTCAATGATACATAATCGTTCATGTTAACTTATATGCTTCATATGATCCCTTCTTCATTATTATATTTTATGCTGACGAAGGTATGTCCTTCATAATCTTCGTCCAAAAATCATTATATCCTTAGGTAAATAATGCTTCGAAGGGCGAAGGATATTAACATTTAACATTTTGTGTTGCCTTGTTCTTAATTCCTAGCATTTGAGACAAGTCGCCAACAGTATAAATTCCTCTCTTCTAGCATAATCACAAATAGGACTTGAAAAATACTAGAGAACACAAATTAACGAACAAATGAAAGGTTTCTCATCACGTCGCACGCGCACCGTGAAACCAAGGCCGTGCATGCAACCGGCGGAAGGTGCTACTTTCTAGCTAGCTAGGGACGTTTCTCATCACGTCGCACGCGCACCGTGAAAGAGATGATCGAGCTGCATGCATCAGCCTGTTCGTTTTTCAAAGGTTTCCTCGTTCAACATCGTGCATCCTTCTGCTTATTCAACGTTCGAATCTCCTTTTAAGCAAGATGATATTCGGCTTTGTTTGAAGCCCTTTTCATGAGAAATTGCCTAAATATTGATTTTATTAACATAGAAGTTTGGCGTTCATTAGTTAGCTTGGGATGAATCCCGAGTCGATTTTGTTTTAATGATTTCTAGATCTCACCACTAGCCAAGAGTGGTTATTGCAATCTTTAAAGCCTTCAATTTATTGTATTTTTTGTACATGTAACGGTGACTGATTTTATCAACTGTTTTAAGTACATTTTTTTGTTTTTTATAAAATGTGTCCCTTTCCTTGCGCGGCAAAAGATTTGCGTTCTTCTCAGATGGGCTGGGCCTCAATAAGCAGAAAAAGGCCTCGGCGCAACGGCCCTTCCCGCGCGACTGCACTTGCACACGGCGGAGAAATGAAAGCGCCAGCGGCTAGTGGATAAGCTAAGCTCTCCCTCTCGCTGAGCTGGCTGTTGCTCTCCCCCAACCCCGCGCGCGGGGGAGCGATAAACCCTAGTCCTCGCCGTCGTCGCAGGAGGACCCGCGATGTCGCACTTCGGGAGGTCAGGCCCGCCGGACATCCGCGACACCTTCTCGCTCCTCGTCCTCAACATCAGCTTCCGTGAGGGAGATCTAACCCTAGCCCCTCCAACCCCACCCTCCCTACTCTCTCTCCCTAAACGCTTCCTTCTCGTATCCGTCTCCCCCCGCTTCACAGGCACCACGGCCGACGACCTCTTCCCGCTCTTCGAGCGCTACGGCAAGGTCGTCGACGTCTTCATCCCGAGGGACCGGAGGTCAGGCGTCCGTTTCAATTTCCGGGCCGGTGGTTCGATGGCTGTTTCCTCAGGTTTTGTTCGTCGGTGGCTCGCAGGACCGGGGACTCGAGGGGTTTCGCGTTCGTGCGATACAAGTACGCCGACGAGGCGCAGAAGGCTATAGATCGGCTCGATGGTGGGCTTCGCCTTTTTTTTTGTAACCGTCTTTCCTCTGTGGGGATTTTGTGCTTCTACTCATAACTGCACCTGAATTTCGTTTGTTTTTTGGCAGGCCGTGATGTGGATGGGAGAAACATCATGGTGCAGTTTGCAAAGTACGGCCCCAATGCTGAGCCAATGTGAGTAGGCACCGCCTCTTCTACTCTCATGTTATGTTACTTGTGGTTTTTATGCGGTTAACATAACAACATATGAAGCGTGTTGCTTGTCTCATTTATTCTAAACCACTCTTGATTTGATGCGGCAATAATTATTTGCTAACAATAGGGAATGGTTAGTTTGATATGTCTTGGTAATTTTTTTCTTTGTCTGTGCTCTTGTTGATGTTTGATGACTGGTTATCTGCTTTATGTTGCCCAAATACTGTTTGAGGTTAATCTTCTCACATGAGCATACCAATTTACTAGTTAATCCTTAATTCATTTAGTATCTGATAATGTGAATGAACATTTTGGAGTTTCTTTGTTCCTAGTTCCTAAAATGAGACTCTAGAAACAAAATCAACAAAGCTCTTGTCATTCTCTGTATACTTTTTGGATACTGATACAGGAAATAGGTTGAGAGTCCAATAATATTGTATGAACAGCCGAGCATTGTATTTATCTAGCTTTAAGATATATACCTTATTTTTCTTATGGTAAAGTTACCCATACATTACTCATTGTGTACAACTAGTCTGACGTATGCATTCAGGAGGTAGCTTCTGTAAAACAGTTTGTTGAGTTAAACGTATACAACTCAGAAGACAACATTTTTACTCAAACTCATGTACTAGGCTCTGTTACAGAATGTGTTTTTTTTCTCCTTGTATTTATTTATCTCCTGAAACTGTGTCAAAGAGAGCGTATACATCCATTACTCATTTGGATCACCATAATTCGTTCCTGCTTCACTGTTGTTTCCTTTCTGTAGCCGCAAAGGAAGGGTTAAAGAGGGGGTTGAGAAATCACAAGACAGATCAAGAAGCCGCAGTCCAAGGCCAAGGTGAAGACTTTAGTTCCTTTTACATTATCTCCAGAATTACTAAATGTGTTATATGGTGTCCCCCCCCCCCCCCCCCCCCCCCCCCGCGTTTGGGTAACTATCCCTCCCTTCATGCCTCCGTTGTAGTAATTCACGTCTTTCTCTCGAACTAAGTACATATATGGATACTGACTTTGCTTTGTTGCATAGAAGCAAACTGTCGGTATTAACGTTGTTTTCACCTTACTAGGTGAGTGCCCGTGCGTTGCGACGAGAGTAAAAAAAATTGTATGAAACATATATAATGCCAAAGGAAGATCTTGGTAGGATCATTGGGGTCAACATATTTTAACATATATCAAGTGTTTTGCCAATTCAGTTAACATATATCAACTCACGCATGATACATCCTATCATACACATATTGCAGAGGGTCCACATAGGTGTCATGCTAGCAGCAGATTGGGCGTCAATCTGGTTGTAGCGCTGCATAGATGCAATCAAGTTGAGGAACAAAGGATCAAAAGTACCACAACCACCTTCCTTGAACAAGATCTTGAGCCTCGTACTTACAAAAACATAGCCACCTTCCAGATCACTACCTCTTGATCTGGAATCAGCACGACGACAAGGAAGTGGAGGGTGCGGGTAAGCGAGTATAAACTACTCATGTTGGCAAAGCTGCAGATTTGGCATCCTTATTGCCTGAACCAATCCAAAACAAAATGATATATCAGATTTCAAACAAATCCACAATAAAAGAAGAGCACAAACTTTACAGTTAAATTAGTGCACGTTTTAAGTGAATTTGATCACAGGAAAGAAATTTATGTGAATGCTGCTAGTTCACCGCATAGCAAAAATCTCGGAGTTCTGGTAGAGCTTGAGATGCTTGTGTAATATCAACAATCAATCCTGCCCGTTTTTTTTTCTTTTTTCTTTTCTGTTTGTGCTGAAGAGAAAAGCGACAGAGTTGTATATGCTAATTAAATCGCTTTACCGTGACATCTGGTCGGACAAAGTTTTTATTAATATATATCAACCAATTTCGGAGAAGCATTTTTTTACTATTTATCATCAAGCAGCAGCCATGTTTACTGTATTAATAATTTTTGGTTACCAGAAGGGATCTTGAGAAAATAGTGGTTCAAGTTGCTTACCTTTTTAGATGTTTCTTCAACATGTGTCTGGCCTCCTTTTTGATACTTTGCATGCACAACTGGTTTAGCAGTTGCAGGTGCGATTGTACGAGCCTCTTTTGTTGTTAAGATGGTTGCCTGCAATTTGTTAGGCTGGGAATTATTTGTAAAGCATCATCTTTCAGAGCAACATAGTCTGACAAAATAGATTATTGTGCAAACATAAACAAAATTTTATATAAGCTTGTAAATTTCTTAAAAATATAACATGGAGTAACCTAAGAATCAGCACAGATAAATCTGATGCCTTTCCCAGGATAAATATATATATTGAAGCAATATACTAAGTCTAAATGCAAGTATGTAAACAGGAAGAAGAGCCGACTCAAGCAATAAACAGTCATAGGTACATGTATACTCCTTGATTCTAGAAGAAATTTTGATACAAACAAGAGGTTTTCAAATATATAAAGGGTTCTCGTAGCATTTCTCAAGATCTATGAATCAACTGCTCCAGGCCTCTAGCCACAAGTGCTTATTTGACTATACTCTGTGATATTAAGGTTTACAGTTGACAGAAATCCAAGTTGATAATTCTACTTACTTAGCGCAGTATCAAACAATAATTCATTATAATTGTTAAATGCAATAGAAAGCACCTCATAAACATGGAAAACAAAAGCGATTTGCAACAAAAAAACTCACTAAAAATCAGGAGAGGGCCTTAAAGACATATCTGCTCGGTACACAATATCATGTTGGAGAGGGCCTTACCGAAGAGAGACGGGCTGACACCCGTGAGCCGAGCCGTGAAGAGGCTGGAACGGGGCGCACCACAGTACTGGCGCTTTGAGCTTCGAGGAGGAGGCCACAAGGGATTAACATTTTTTGACATGTTATAGTAGCTGCTATTCATAATAACTTTTTAGGAAAGCATGGTATTTAAAAATTGCAGATAGCTGCATTAAAGCTTAATGTTTATAGTTAATTTAGTAGTCTTTGGAAACAAACATGCATTGTACACTACATGATTAGATCTGACCAAAAGCTTGTAAAATTAATGCTGATGCTTTAATAGATCTGACCTAAACAGTATAAATGAAGATGATGATAAAAATGGCAACTCTTCAAATGTTCTAATATCACATACTTGCCAGTGTACATATACCAAGGAATTAAAAAGAGCAAAATATTTATTGTGGTCATTCTGGGATACATCAGGGAGGACCAGTAACCCCAAATCCATGATTTCTTGATGTTATCTGCAGAAAGAGAGCTGAGTCCCACACACTGGACACTAAACAATGATTGAATGATTACATTACATACTTCTTGCTGCAGTAGGAAGAGAGATGGTTGTTGTAGACACGTTTGGCTCATTTGCTCAGATTGTCCTGCTGATTCTTGGTGGATTCTTGATAGCAAGAAGAAAAGGTGAATTTGGTAAAGCATTTATTTCTCACAAGTCCCTTGCTTCAAGGAGTTACATATGACTTCCAATGATTCAGGTGGTAAAAGGTTCCCTGCTGCATTGACTGAGACAAGGTTTGGTGCTCGACATATTAATCTGGAAACAAAATATGCTGCTCTGATCCCACCACGATTCTTACTACAAAATATAAATAATGTCAGTGAGGAAACTGACATCTATGCTGAGCGGAAGTGCTTGGTTCTACCTGATGTTGATGTGGGAAAGAGCTACTTCTGTTGGCAATGTTTCCTCAAGTATTTGGAAGCCTACTGTTCCCAAGCCGATATCTGTAGCATTTAAAGCCCGTACATGTGAACCCAAGAATCTGGCCGATGCAGCTGCCATGGAACTGCAATCACATTACAATTAATATGTTGACTTAATACAGCACAGCAGAACAAAATGCATGAAAAGACATACAACTCACCTCCCTAGATGATTGTCTGCAATAGATAGCACATCAAGGAGTTGCTTCGCATTTGTGAGGCACTCCAGAAGTATAATCACACCAATACTGGACAACTCACAGTTCTCAACTGGTGAGTGCTTCAGTAAATCAACAATAAACAGCTTGGCTGAGGCAATAATTATTCACAAATATTCAGAAGTACTGTGCATATGCAAGAAAGTTGAAGGCAACTGAACACAGACACGAAAAAACAACTGGACAACCTGTATTGATCATTGTAGAATACTGATGAATATTCTGTTAAGTCAGCTAGTACCTGATACCTTCATCCATGAGTTCCTCTTCATCAGCAGCCACTCCCTACAAAAGCATGCCTTGAGAAGCTCCATCTTGCTGATACCAAACTTTGATGTTGTGAGGGCAGCAGGGTGGTTCTTGGTTCGATCGAAGGGCAGCTCGAGCTCCGACTGCAATGCATGGCCAACATGGAATGCTTTGAAGGACTCTACAAAGTCATTTACTGAAATGTACCGATATGGTTCATCTCTTGTACACCAGTACTGGTATTGATCCTTCCTAGATGTAACCTGTCCATCCAAATAGAACAACATCAAATCGGATTCTAGAAATTATGGACGTACACTAAATCGTATTCTCCCAGATCACTCACTTCTTGCAGGAAATCTGCAACACCTTTCCTATCAGGACATCTGAAACCCATGGCCCCAAAAAACTCGAGGACATTTTCTCGAGGACCCTGGTACACGATCTGGCCCTCAGCAAGGAGAACAATGTCATCAAATAGCTCATATATTTCAGGTGCAGGCTGAAGCAATGAGATGAGTGCAGTGGCACCAAGGATGTGAACCGACTGCCATAAAGAAATCTGAAGATGATTATTGTGGTCTCTTCAGATTTCTTTAATAGCCGTAGGTTCCTTGGTTTCGCCGAGGACTAACCGTGCCGTGGATGGAAGGTGGCCGCAACGATGGTAACTGCCATAATAGTATGAATGGTAAGCATTATGGTGAATCAAATTAGCATAATGCAAATATATTACATAACATAAAGAGCAATGGAAGCTATGGTCTTACCCCTTAAGGTGGAGGGGGTTTCTTATTCTTGTGAATTTAGTGTCGTCGGGTGCCCATGGAAGTGCAGATCTAAGAAGAGGCATATAAAGATTATATAGGGCATTAAGCTATAGCATTCACGAAGACAAAGAAGAAATAATTGACTTTAGTTGCGAATATTGCAATTTCATTTAATAAGGAACAACAGGGTAATACACTTGTACAGAAGGATAGATAGTGATCCGATGAAAATTAGCACCACGATAATTTAGAGTAGTCTTGCATTCTACATATATTGAAAACAATCTAATATTTCTATAGCACCATAATTAACAACGAGAGCCCTTTGCGTCAAAATATGTGTTGATTGCTATGAAGCTAAACAACAATGTGCGGAACAAAATATGCTAGGCAGTAGAGGAATTTATTCACTGTTGTAGATGAACCTGAGCATCATTGCGCCAATAGTCTTGTTTTTTCCCCTGAGCATCATTGCGCCAAGCTCCGCCCTCGTCTCAGCCGCATCTGCCACCTCCTCCCGTTCAATCTCGTCGTCACTGTTGTAGATGAACCTGGTGTGCTTCCCCTCGAGCTACGGCAACCCGATCTTCTCCTCTTCATCCAACATGAGTTTTTTTGGAACGAGACTATCCCCATCTTTTGGCTTCATAAAATTAGTATCCCGAACCAAGCAATTGGAATCCTGGTATTATAATGCCAGCAGGTTTGGATTTTTGCTCTCCTCGTCACTTTTAGCAGTTTAAGAGCATCATCAGCTCTGTAACAACGGCAGAGCCCCTCTGTCCTCACTTACCCCGTTCTTCGAAACGGATCGCCGACACACATTCCACTCTTCTCCCTTCGTCATCATAGGCTGACGGCTCTTGGTTCACGCACTCGTCAGCGGCAATGGATCCGCCGCTGCTCATCCCCCTCAACGAGATCACAGGAGATTGTCTCTATGCCTTCTACATCACAGGAGCTTGTCGTTATTCCTTTATCTTCAGAGCTTCTTGTCCCCATTACTTCTTCTGAACTTATGCCAGCAGTGGAATGTTCAGTAGAAGCTGGCTGTGCAAATTCCCCACCGAGTAGAGTTAGAAGAGCTGTGGAAAAGCTAACTCCGAAGAAGAAGATCTAGGGATGCTTGTCCCCATTAGTTCTTCTGTAATATGCTGTAGTGAATTAGGAAAATTGAAACCTTTGTTGTATTTGTGTCCTGAAAACTGAATGAGGACAGTTGTGTTCATGTGTATTTAGTTGGGTATTTGTGTCCTGAAAGCTGAATGTCCAGTAGAAGTTGGCTGTGCAAATTCAGATGGGTTGTATTTTATTTGTCCATGATGTTAACTGAATGTTCAGTAGAAATTGGGTATGCACCTATTTCTGTTGATTGTCGACTGTCCAAATGTAGCTCAGGATAGGTTGCTTTGTTCTTGGTATCTAATTTTTTCATTCAGTTGATGGGAGCAGTCCACACATGCACACAATCTGAATTTAGGGCCTCGAAATGACAATAAAAATGAATGCAGTTCAATCTGAATTTAGGTGCATCCACCACATCATTCACCATAATGGTACAAACACAAACTAAACAAAGGACACTGGCTAGTTCAAATTATAGAAGACATAATCATTCAACAACAAAGGCCATTGGCCAGTTCAAATTACAGAAGACGCAACTAAAATTTTCAGTACCTTCAAAATACCTTGTTTCTCCTTTCCTCCATCAACATGGTACCTGAAGATGGTGGTGCCATCGTAAAATAGTAGGAGGGAGGGTGCATCGTCGAACTGGGTAGGGGAAGGGTGCCAATGGCTGATGTCGACGAGCCACCACCGCACCCCACCCTCATCTGTCATCCCCACGACCCCACCCCAAGACTGAGAGTGGAAGCATCGCCCTCCACCTCGGCCTCCACCTTCGTCGCCACCATGACCTTGGTCTAGATCCGGATTGAGGCCTCCACCGTCGCTGCAACAGCCTGGACATGGATCTAGTCCTCGATCATCGCCGCCACAACCTAGACGCTTAGATCTGGAGCGGCTTGGAGCCCATTCGCACGAAGCTGAAGCTATGGTGTCGACCTCCAAGCGCGCTTCCCCAAACTTTCCTCTTCCGGACGACGCCCTCTCATTCACCTCCACGACCTCCAAGCGTGCATGCTAGAGAGCAAGGAGGAGTAGATCTGGCGGAGTGGAGGTCGTGGAGAGGTAGCGTGCGGGCGTGGACCGAAGATGGCGAAGAGGTTGCGAGGAGGAAGGCACCGCCACGTCTCAGGAGACTGAAGCGAGGGAGCGCTTGAAGGGAGAGGTGGAGGGAGGCCCGCTGGGCAGGGAGAGCGACAGAGGGAGACTCGAACATCAGGCTGGGCCGGGGCCAGAGGCGTGCAACCTACTGAGCATGTGACATAGGCCGCACCAAATAAATTGCTAGCTGCCATCGTCATCACCGCTTGCAAAATATAGTACCATACTGACCAGCCAACAATCGCGGTACCAGCTTATAAGCTGTGCTGCTTTAGAAGAAGCAATCGTGGTTAAGTTCTCTTGCCAATCTCTACTCCTGCGATTTTTTTTGCCATGGGAATGGGAGCCTCGGTGTCGAGAAGAGGCGAGGAGAGGCTGTCAGCCCACATGTGCAGGGAGAATGGCAGAACAGCAGGGGGATCACAGATGGGAATGGCAGGGAGAATGGCAGAACAGCGGGGGGATCACAGATGGGAATGACAGAACAGATGGGAATGGCATGCCATGAGGCTGTCAGCCCACATGTGCAGGGAGAATGGCAGAACAGCAGGGGGATCAC
Organism: Zea luxurians; assembly: GCA_029449295.1. Classification (NCBI taxonomy): domain Eukaryota; kingdom Viridiplantae; phylum Streptophyta; class Magnoliopsida; order Poales; family Poaceae; genus Zea; species Zea luxurians. The sequence goes on along the minus strand of JAOPSE010000011.1, from coordinate 26,378,572 downwards.
ATATGGGAATGGCAGGGAGAATGGCAGAACAGCGGGGGGATCACGGATGGGAATGGCAGAACCGGAATGGTGGCAGAATAAGGAATGACAGACTACTCTTAGAGCCTTAATAAGTAGTAGAGATTTGCAGAGAAGCGTTGTTTTTAATATACAACAACAACAAAGCTTTTTATCCCAAGCAAGTTGGGGTAGTCTAGAGTTAAAAACCCAATAGAATCCACAAGTCATGGTTCAGGCACATGAATAGCTGTTTCCCATGCACTCCTAATCTCCTATATCAATTTAGTTTATCCTTAACCGCCTTCGTTTTGATTTACTAGATCAGCAGTCTAGGCAACTTATAGTGCGTGCATTGTTTTAACTAGGCACAGAGACAGAGATCATAGAAGCCAAAGTCGCAGCAGGAGCAGAGAAAGGCATGTCCGTGACAGAGACAGGGGCTATCGTCGTCGGAGCAGAAGTAGAAGCCGAAGTCTTAGTTCAAGCCCTGACAACAGAAGGCATCATAGAGCAAGAGATGATGGTAAGCGCAAGAGCATGAGTAAGAGCAGGAGCAGGAGCACAAGTAGAAGCCGCTCATACTATAGGTGCCTCAATACCAATATGCAGTTCCACCATTTGTTTACTCTTTACATGTTCCCAAATTCTAATTTGATTTCTTCCAACAGTGCTTCACCTGCCCGGCACAGTGCTAGCCCTCGCAAGAGCCCACCGCCACCGAGGAGCCCCACTCCTGCAAAGCATGCCAATGGAAAAGATTCACCTCTGTCACGCTGTGTTTCTCCATTACCGAAGCGTGCAAGATCCCGCAGCCCAGGCAGTGATGGCAAGGTTAGATTGATGTCTAACTGCTTGCTATGTAGTTTGTTGCCCATGCATTTGTTTATGTAGCTTACTCTTGAAGGCAATTCACGTCAGGAGTAAAGCTTGCTGATTTGGTGATGCCTAGAAAACAGCCTTCTCACGGGATTGCAGAACGCTGAGAAGGTTGATTGAGCACAATGGAAGTAGCAGTCTGCAATCAACCGCGATCCAAGGTTGCTAGTTCTTTTAATGGCTTATAGAATTATGTTCTCCAGTTGTCAAAAATATGCTGCTGGTTTGTATTTTGGCATATACTGTGTTTTTATACCCTTGCACTGCATCATCTACTTCATATATGCATCAGTTTCTTGAAACCATCATATTAATTTGTTAAAACATTTGTGCATATTCTAGTTATCTGTTCGTGAGATGGGTTGCTGTTTACTGGTAGAACGGTATTGCACGGGACCAACTATGGTGGATGATGTCTTGCTGTCATTGGTGTTGATATGGCAATGGTGCAGCTGATGTGACGATGCCGATGCTGCTGACAGTGACCATCTTGTTTGCACGATGATCCCTTGCAAGTTATGTTGGTTCTTATCCCCACTTCTCGCAGATGCTTTTGCGAGTTGGAACATGGTGTTGAGGGGTCAATTATGACGGGCATGGGTCCTGTTGATCATGTGGTGTTGAGTGACTCCTTTTGCTATCTGTGGCCCTAGCTTTATTCATTATTTTAAGCAACCATTAATAAAATCCATGAAGTCAATTATTAATTTGTTAGCCGAAACGCTATATACAGGTGACGTTGTAGTCGTAAGCATGTAGCAATGTATTGACTTTTTGGTGATTGAATTGATAGTTTTTTGAAACAATCGATTGAATTGAATGTCGCTTGAACTCCAAGATACTGTTGCCACTGAAGTTGTTTACTAAAGCGTGGGCACGCGAGTTTGGCAAACAAACCTTGCATACGGTACATGGACGGCTTCAGATCAACGTCAGAACTGGGCGTGCCACCAATGAGTAAAGAGAGCGCAGAAAACAGCAGTCACGCTGACTCAGCTGAGAACAATCGCAACTACAGTATAGGATGGTTGAGCGAAAAAAACAAAGAACACAAGCTACAAAGAGCTAGGCATAATTGTTACATGCTTCCTTCCAATATATAATTTGTTTGATTAAGTTTGAATGACTCATCTTATTCAAAAAGTTTCACAATTATTATCAATTTTTACTGTATTATTACCTCCGTTCACGTCCCCTAGTTAATTTTTGAACTAAAACTACAGTATAGTAGCGTCCCCTAGTTAATTTTTGAAGTATAGTAGCGTCCCCTAGTTAATTTTTGAACTAAAACTACAGTATAGTAGGGTTGAGCAAAAAAGAACGAACAAAACAAGCTACAAAGACCTAAGCATAATTGTTACATGCTCCTCCAATTTATAATTCGTTTGATTAAATTTGACTCTCGTCTTATTCAAAAGGTTCTATAATTATTATTAATTTTTACCGTGGTATTACCTCCATTCTCGAATATTTATATATTTATCGTCCGCTAATTAATTTTTAAATTAAAATATGATAAATAAAAAGAATGGAGATGTATTGGTTAGCGTATAATATATTTTAAGTAAATTTTCCATTTTTTCGCAAAAAAAAATGAATAAGACAAGATGATTAAACTTGGTAAAAAAAAGTCAAATGAATTATTGGAATAAAGGGGTATAAAATTATAGCACACCATGAAGATATACCAAACCACAGGAACTGACTGACCTCAGCAATTGCATCCTACATCTGTTTTCATTTGTTCAACTGACAGCTGCCTTTGATCCGTGTGTCCAAATCATCATGAATGAGTGAACATGAACATGGTCTAAGATCCGAACTACTCAGGTACTCCATTTCGATGAGTAATTTTTCTCAACCTCATCAGAGATGGCTTTCAGTGGTTCTCGCTTCCGCCTTGAGCTCAGCCTCACCCTCAAAAGCAACGAGTTGGCCATCACACCGACCGAACTAAAACCCATCAGAGCTCCAGCTATTGATGGTGTCAGTATCGTCCCCGTAGCTGGAAGCAATGCTCCAGCAGCAATGGGTAGTCCAACCTGCAGAGTAACTTAAGTATATGAGAACGTGCAGGGCGAAGGTCAGAGCAGGCAGTATATACTTCTAAACTTCAGTTGATAAATAAGTACATGTACATGTCAGAATTAACATGAAATTCAAATCTAAGAGCATTTTGGTCATGAACTGATGACATGGTTAACAGCCTATACCACAAGTCAACAATCAATATACAGCAAACATTGCACAATTTTTACATAATCCATCGGCTCTCTTTTTTTAGGACGCTTCATAATATTTACTCCATCTGTTCCATAAAACACTACCATTCTCGCTTCCCGTGAACTCAAGACATGTTTAACTTCAACCATACATATATAAGAAAATTTTAATATTTATGACACATAATTAGTACCATTAGATAGATCGCTAAATATATTTTTATAATAAACTTATTTGGAGATACAAATATTGGTAATATCTTCTACAAACCCAGTCAAACTTTTTATGGAATGGAGGGAGTACAATAATACCTCCAAAATGCTTTGCTCAGCAAGTACAACAAATTACCATTTAAAATATAATCTGTTGGATTAAAAAAGAAACCATGCCAAAGAGAAAAGATAGAACCATACAATGTTATACAGGAAAGCCCACCAAAGATTTTGCTTCACCGTCTTCATGGTCTCTTTACTCAACTCTAAAGCATCGATAAGCTGCATCGAAGGGACATGTTTTTAAGAATCATAGTGGTAGGGGACTAGGGGAAAAGGGAATCTATTGAGTTATACAGCAACGTCAGGTATGTAAAGAAATGACCGCAATGTTTTACACTTGATTGATACAAAAAACTCCAAACTGCAGTGAAAGAAATTACCTGGGATAACCTGTTGCCCATAAGTACAACTGAAGATACATCACTAGCTGCCCCAACACCTCGACCCATTGCGATTCCAACATCAGCTGAAGCTAGTGCTGCGGCATCATTAATGCCGTCACCAACCATGGCGACTAACTTGTGCTCTTTCTGGAGTTCAGATATGAACTTCTTTTTCTCATGTGGTTTAACTTCAGCAAGAACCTAAGACATTTTCCCACATTCATAGATAAGCGGACCATACTGAAATGGCAATATTTTTTTCTTGAACACACAGTTGAGCTGCGTATCATTATATTTAGAAGAAAAAAAGTCGACCTGCGGACCGCCCCCACGGTATTATGTTAAGAACCCCTGCCCCATCCATACACAGCGGCGTTGTAGCCCCATGTGAGAACGACCGCGACTGGGGCCGAGCCTTAGAACTGTGCTTTGGCGTGGGACAGACGAAGGGATTCTTTTTAACCACAGCCTGAAAATTCGCTCCCACAGGGAGTCGAACCCAGGACCTGAAGAGTGTGTTGGGGCGAAGGCAAAGGCGCCACCCTTCGCTCGAAGCCTTCGCTGCAGCAGCTGAACTAACAGAAACAAAACAGGCAGGGACACCCTTCGCCTCTTCCGCTCCAGACGAAGACTGGCGGCGAAGGGCATCCCACGGTGCGGCCTCGTCCAGCTCGGAGGCCCACGTGCAATCCGGCCCGTTGTAACGGGCCCCGCTTGGCTGCCGTGCGTTACGGGCCTAATTTGTAAAAGCATTCCTGTAATTACGGTCTGTAACCCCGCTTTATGGGAATATTCTAGGGATAATCTAGGTAGCTGAGGGCACATGCGTCCTTAGCTCGGGGTGCTGCGCACTCAGGTACCTATAAATACCCCTGCACAGTGCTCGTGAGAGGGCAGATTAACAGAGCTTTTGCCATCTAGCGCGAGTGCCCTGTTGTCATCACTGTTCACCCTTGTTGGATCCCCTTGCAACTGAGAGCAAGTTCCAACATTTGGCGCCCACCGTTCGTGCTACGAGAAAACCACCCGCGATGGCACCCAAGAGAGCTAACCCGAAGGCTGACGAGGCTGCGAAGGCAGCACTGCTCGCCGCAAGAAAGGGCAAGGCCCTCGCCCTCACCCAATCCACCCACCAAGAGGCCACTGAAGACGATGTCCCTCGCGCATGCGAAGACGACACCCTCCGCACCTGCGACCCTGAGGGACAACCGCAGCCACCCTCAGGCTTCGCACCACCGGAGGGCGCGGACCTCGCCGAGGACGGTGAGGTCCTCGGCGTCTCAGCAGAAGAACAGCTACAGCTGCGCGCCCTGCGCCTCAAGAACCGCAATCTCCAGAGGCAAAAGGAGATACTGGAGGCCAAGCGCCAACGTGTGTCCGCACTAGCCAAAGTGCGGCAAATGATACGCGACGAAGAGCACAAGGCCCAGGAACTCGAGCGGGAGATTGCGCTGATGCAGCGCGAAGGCCACCTCGGCCTGCAGCACGAGTCACCCCTCCAGCAGCGCGCACAACTCGAAGACACGAGCGAAGGCCACCCCGGCCTGCAGCATGGGCCACCCCTACAACACCGCGCGCAACCGGAGGACCCGCGTTTCCCTCAACGCGACCACACCTTCCCGCACGCCGCGCCATTCCAAGGGGTCAACTATCTCGATGAGCGAAGTCCCCTGGCGCCTCACCTGCAAGTGACGCCGTGGCCGGCTAACTTCCGGGCAGGGACCTATCCCAAGTACAACGGCAGCACCGACCCGGCTCAATACATAATGAGTTATCAGGTCGCCGTTGCATCGTCCGGAGGGGACGACGCCACAATGGCGAAGTCTTTCATCATCGCCCTCGAGGGCCCCGCACTCACCTGGTTCACCAGGTTGCCTCCGCTGTCCATTGATTCCTGGAGAAGTCTCCGGGACAAGTTCCTGCTCAACTTCCAGGGGTACCGCCCAGACACCGACGCCCTGGCCGAACTTTCGCTCTGCAAGCAGCTAGAAAAGGAGACTCTGAGGGAGTATTACCGCAAATTTTTAACACTCAAGTCACAGCTGCCCTCAGTCGATGACCAGATTGCCATCCACTATGCTATCAGTGGCCTTCGCGCCGGCGTCCTTTACAGCCACTGCATCAGAGATCCACCGAAGAACCTCCAAGAGTTATATCAGCTGTTTGAAAAGTACGCCAGATCCGAAGAGCTCCACCAACGCAAGATTGAGTCCCAAAGGAAGCCAAAAGATGCTCCACAGTCCAGCCGCACGTGGACAAGGACTCCGCAGCCAGACTCCGGTCGAGACGGCCGCAATCAGCAGCAAGTGCACAACATCGCCAACCAACATCCCGCTGCTGACCCCCCTCGTCGCCAGGAATATCCCCCCAGGGCCGCGGAAACAGCACTCGTGGCAGGGGCCGAGGGCGTGCGCAGCCGCCGCGCCGATTCTACTGCCTCTTCCATGGCGAAGACTGCGCCCACCAAACCAAAGACTGCCCCGAAACGAAGGCTACCAGAGACAGAATGGCACGGGCGCAGCCAGCCGACAACCCCAGAATTGTCGCGCACAATTACCAGCAACCCCCTCCACCATATATCCACGCTCCCGCCCCGCATCCACCGCACCACGCTTACCAACACCATCAGGAAGTACAAATCGTACCTCCTCCACCCCTGTTGGGGCTATGCTTCGTCGCGCCGAAGGTCTTGTAGGAAGAAGCAGCTTCGGCTGAAGCTGTCCGCAGGAGATGACCGAAGGTTCCTCTTCATGAAGCTTCGGAATTACAAACCGACTTAAAAGTAGAATGACCTTTCAGTCCATAAATGTTTGGGTCGCTGTTGTAATCTTATGAGGGACATAATTGTAATTCCTCAGAGGCTATGTCCCGTGCCTATAAATAGTGAACAGTACTCCCTTACTGGGGAGGAGGATTTTCTCCGGTATTTGCAGTCGCGTCATTTGAGAATCAATCTTTGTCAAGGCAGAGGTATAATTGTATTCAACACTTAAATATATTGAATGGATATAATATGGTTCGTTTATGATTCATTTACCTTTGATATTCTATATTTTTATGCTATCTTATACAATTTGTTGAAATTCAATTACGAAGATTTAACCTTCGTAATTGTATTGACACCAACCTTCGTCCAAAGCTCATTATCCTCAAGGGAATAATGTTTCATTGGACGAAGAACATTAACATTTAACATTCTGTGTTGCCTTGTTCTTAATTCAAGGCAGAGAGTTGAGAACAAGTCCCCAACATTGGCGCCCACCTCCGGTGAACTCACTTCCACTTTTTTGAGCTGATGGCTTCGTTCAACGATCAAGCTGGAGCTGCTTCGGCCCCGAAGCTGGTGCTCCCGATAACAGGTGGTTCGTGCTCAGAACCAGCCAACAAAAAACAGAAGAAAGAGGCGCAGAGAAGGGTACAACATGTTGGAGTGCAGGGACCCTTCATCAAGTCAAGGTGGTCCCACATTCCAATCACCTTCTCCCAGGAGGACCTTCAGCTCAAGGATTTTCCTCATAACGATGCTATGGTTATTTCTTGCGTTATCAAAGGGTTTCTCGTCCACAATGTCTTGGTTGATACAGGCAGTGCAACTGATATCATATTTGCTAAGGCCTTCAGACAAATGCAAGAGCCAGAAGATAAGATTCATGATGCCACACACCCTATCTGTGGCTTTGGAGGAAGACAGATTGTTGCACTGGGCAAGATTACCATGCCAGTGACCTTCGGATTCATCAACAACACCAGAACTGAGCAAGTTGTGTTTGACATTGTTGACATGGAATACCCTTACAATGCAATTATTGGTCGTGGCACCCTCAATGCTTTCGAAGCAATTCTTCATCCTGCCTATCTTTGCATGAAGATACCTTCGGATCAAGGACCCATTGCTATTCATGGAAGTCAAGAAGCTGCCAGAAGGGCCGAGGGAAACTGGACTGACTCAAAAGCAATCCATAACATAGATGGAGCTGAAGCTTGTGAACAGTACAAATTCAGAAGGGAGAAAGCAGTTTCAGCAGATCAGCCGAAGCCCATGCTCTTATGTGAGGACATAGTAGAGCAGAAGGTGCTGTTGGGCTCCCAATTATACGAAGAACAGGAGAAAACATTGATAAGATTTTTGTTCAACAACAAAAATGTTTTTGCATGGTCAGCCAATGATCTTTGCGGAGTTAACAGGGATGTTATTGAACACTCGCTCAATGTTGACCCATCCTTCAGACCCAGAAAGCAGAGGCTTCGGAAAATGTCTAATGACAAGGCCGAAGGTGCTCGGAATGAAGTCAAAAGGCTCCTCAGTGCAGGAGTTATCAGAGAAGTAAAGTACCCAGAATGGCTAGCTAACACTGTTATGGTAAAAAAGGCCAATGGCAAATGGCGGATGTGTATCGATTTTACGGATCTCAACAAGGCCTGTCCGAAGGACGAATTCCCATTGCCAAGGATAGACTCCTTAGTTGATGCAGCAGCTTCGTCAGAGCTTATGAGTCTTCTCGATTGTTATTCAGGCTATCATCAAATTTGGATGAAAAAGGAGGATGAGCCGAAGACCAGTTTCATAACCCCTAGTGGAACATATTGTTACCTTCGGATGCCTGAGGGGCTCAAGAACGCTGGAGGAAGTTTCAGCAGAATGACTGCGAAGGTTCTCCAGTCCCAGATAGGCAGAAATGTGCTAACTTATGTTGATGACATCATTGTAAAAAGCACGAAACAGGAAAATCATATTGCTGACTCGCAGGAGACCTTCGCCAGTTTCAGACAAGCTGGCCTAAAGTTGAATCCAGAAAAATGTGTCTTCGGAGTAAAGAAGGGGAAATTTCTTGGATGCTTGGTTTCAACAAAGGGAATTGAAGCTAATCCAAGTAAAATTGAAGCTATACTTCGAATGGAGCCACCAACTACAAAAAAGGGGGCCCAAAGATTGACAGGGAGGCTGGCATCTCTCAATAGATTCATATCCAGATCAGCAGAAAGAAATTTACCATTCTTCGAAGTGCTGAAATCAGCCGAAGTTTTTCAATGGGGATCAAGCCAACAAAAAGCCTTTGAAGAACTGAAGCAATATTTGATAGATTTAACAACATTAACTCCACCAACGCCAGGGGCTCCTTTGTTGTTGTACGTGGCAGCTTCGCACTCAGCGGTAAGTGCAGCACTTGTCCAGAAGAAGCTTGATGGCCAAGTCAAGAAGCAGGTTCCAGTGTATTTTGTATCTGAAGTTATTAATGTATCAAAGAAAAACTATACAGAATTGGAGAAGGTATTATATGCTGTTTTGATGGCATCCAGGAAGCTTCGGCATTATTTTCAAGCATACAATATTGTTGTTCCTTCTTCGCAGCCGTTGAAGGATATTATGAGAAATAGAGAAGCTACTGGACGGATTGGAAAATGGGCTGCAGAGCTCAATGAATTTTGCATTGATTATGTGCATAGATCCTCGATCCAGTCTCAAGCGTTGGCAGATTTCATTGCCGATTGGACGCCAGGGGCTCAGGATGAAAAAACAAATAAAGATGCCGAAGTGTGGACAGTGTTTTGCGATGGGTCTTGGGGTACCTTCGGAGCAGGAGCAGCCGCTGTGTTGGTCTCACCATACAAAGTTAAAACTTGTTATGCGGCAAGACTCGATTTTAGCTGTACAAACAATATTACTGAGTACGAAGCCCTGCTTTTGGGCCTTCGGAAATTAAAAGCAATGGGAATCAGAAGGGCCATCCTTAAAACTGATTCCCAGGTTGTTTCGGGTCATATCGACAAGAGTTGCAAGGCTAAAGATCCGAAGCTTGAAAAATATCTAGACACGGTCCGAAGAATCGAAGCTTCCTTCGAAGGATTTTCTGTCAAAAATATCCCTCGAGGACAAAATGAGTATGCTGATTTGCTAGCTAAGTCAGCAGCACAGGGGCTGCCCTTACCTTCGGATGTGTTCTTCGAAACAATAAAAGCACCTTCAGTGGAACTTCTTGAAAGAGCAGTTCTCAATATATCTCCTGTTTATAGTGAAGACTGGAGAACTGAGATCATCTCTTACCTTCAGGGTAATTTCCTTTCAGATGACGAAACTTATAACAGGAGGATAGAGGCAAGAGCTCGTCCATATGTCATGATAGAAGGGGAGTTGTACAAGCATGGAGTTTGTGCTCCACTACTCAAGTGTTTATCCAGAGCCGAAGGCATAGAGTTGATGAAAGAAATACATGCAGGCTTGTGTGGATCTCACATTGGATCTAGGCCGTTACTTGGAAAAGTTTTTCGTCAAGGGTTTTATTGGCCGAAGGCAGCTTCGGATGCAGCGGAATTAGTTCAAAAGTGCGAAGGTTGTCAGAAATGTGCAAAAGATCAAAAACAACCTTCGTCTCTATCTCAGCTGATACAACCCATCTAGCCATTGCAAAGGTGGGGTCTTGACTTGTTAGGTCCGTTACCACCGGCCCAAGGAAACTTAAGATATGTTGTAGTGGCTGTGGAATATTTTTCTAAATGGATTGAGGCAAAGCCTTTAGCCACAATAACTTCGGCCACCATTCAAAAGTTTTTCTGGCAGAATATTGTTTGTCGTTTCGGAGTACCAAAGGCCATCACTGTAGATAATGAAACACAGTTCGACTCTGAAGCTTTCAGAGAATTCTGTGATCAAATCGGCACGAAGATCCATTTTGCATCAGTCAGGCATCCGGAGTCAAATGGACTCGTTGAAAGAGCCAATGGCATCATAATGACAGGAATAATGAAGTTAATTTTCAACCAACCCAGGAGAAAGTGGCCAAATCAACTAATCAAAGTAGTATGGAGCCACAACACGACAACATCAAGGTCAACAGGCTTTACCCCATTCAAATTATTGTTTGGTGACGAAGCAATAACTCCGGAGGAAGCTAAAACTGGATAAATAAGAGTAATAGCTTCGGCAGAGTCAGATCCTGAAGCTGATCATTCTGTTGAAAAAAATGCTATAGAAGGGATCAGACTTCAAGCCGTGGAGAACATCAATAAATATCAAGCCAAAACAATCAAGTGGCGTGATAGAAAGGTTCGGCTGAAGAATATTGAGCCAGGACATTTGGTGCTTCGGAGAGTCGCTAACCCAGATACAGTGGGCAAGTTGCAGTTGAAATGGGAGAGACCTTTTTTGGTAGTATCTTCGTCAAGACCCGGTTCATACAGATTGAAGGATATGGACGGCAACGACATTCCCAGATCTTGGAATGCAGATGAGCTTCGGCGATATTATGTATAATTTGATGTAATTTTTTATATTTTTATTTTTTCTTTCTTTCATGGCACCCTTTTCCTTTCTGAAGGGGGAGAAAGGTTTTTAATGGGGCCATCACATGTAATTTCCTTTTTTAGCTCTATAAGAGCAAAATCCCCCAAAGATGTAAATGTAAAAGCTGAGAACGCACCATCGAGTGCCGAAAAGAAACAGGGAAGAAGCTCCAAAGTCGTTCCTAAGGGAATGCAGAGCTTACAGCGAAAAGTCAACGCTGATTCCGCCGAAAGTAAAAGGCGAAGAAGCTCCAAAGTCGTTCCTAAGGGAATGCAGAGCTTACAGCGAAAAGTCAACGCTGATTGCGCCGAAAGTAAAAGGCGAAGAAGCTCCAAAGTCGTTCCTAAGGGAATGCAGAGCTGATGTAATGCAGAGCTGATGTGTGATTGTTTCTAAGGAAATAATGGCTGAGGGTATGGCTTCGGATATGTGTTTGGACATTCATTCGCACATCACATTACATCATATCATTTGCATTCATAAACATTCATCCAGGCATATGTAGGATAATCATCATCATGGCATAAGTGGTTGCTTCGGTATAAGAGAAGAGCTTCTTCGCGTACAAAAAGAAGAGCTTCGGAAGAAAGGGAAATGTTGTTTTCTATGCTTCGCTGTGTACGAAAAGAAGGGAAGGTGTTTTTTCGCCTTCGGCTTAAAAAAGATAATTTCGTCCACAACAAAGCACTTCACATACATTAATAGAAGGGTAGGAGCATAATACAAGGTATGAACAGAACTCATTAAAGACAAGTTTAGTTACATTTACATAAGTTATCTCAAAAGTTTCCTGAGTCTGTCTACAGTCTACTCCTACTTAATCTTCGAGGGATTTTAGCTTTGGCATCACTCTTTTTAATCATCGACTTCGGCTTCGTCATCCTACATGAATTAAGTTGTTGTAAGTCAAAATCGAACTTGAAGGAAGAGGTAAGCACAAGCTATGATTTCTTACTGGTTCAAGATGACTCCGAGCTTCGTCTCCAGCATTTTCTCGCCCGCCTTTTGTCCATATCATCTTTACAAATCTGTTAGAAATGCTTCAGGCGAGGTCAGGAATATCATCTAAAATTGTTGGTGATAGAGTGAAATTGAACCTATTGACAATTTTTCCATGATCACAGCCAGCTTTTAGGAAAGCAGCAGCAGTGTCCCGAGAAGCTACCCAGGCACAGAAGTCACCGTGCCCGGCTATAACTTCGTCAAGCTCATCAATTTCACCTTCAATATGTTTGAAGGTCTTTGGTAAATCTTCAGCTGACGGGGTGAATTTCTCACTGTTAGCTCCAACTGAGTGGAAGATTTTTCTCAGTCGTTGAATACATTTGTTGCTAAATTCCAAACATTTATCTTGAAGGCTTGCCAATAATTTTTTCAAAACTGAATTTTCTTGGACTTCGGCTTCAAGTTTCGCATTTAGTTCTTGTTTTTCTTGTTCAAACTGTTCAGATTGGCAGAGAAGCTTCATATTCAATTCCGTTATTTTAGCTTCGGCTTCTGCCAATAAGCCTTCAGTTGCCTGAAGCTCAAAGTTTTTCTTCTCAATAGCAGCTGATTGCTCCTTTATTTTGTTTTCTAAATTTTCAATTATAACTTCGTGTTTCTTGTCTTCAAAATCTTGCTGCATTTTCAAGGCTTTGCTCAACAGCATACTCTGCACGAAAACAACCTTCGTTAGACATGTTTTCATTATTAAAAACAATATAAGTTAAGGGAAAAGTAGTTCACCTTGAAATTGGAATAAAATAAACTATCAACGATATGTTGTCGTCGGTAGCGGCTAATGTCCATTTCCAGCTTCGGAAAACCGATACTCTTTGATAGAGTACCGATGACCTTAGCTCCAGTTTGATCCCGGATGCAGTCTAATTTTTCATCGTCAATACTCCCGAAGAGGAGTGCTCCTGGTTTATATCCGCAGGATTTGGCATACTCTTTAAGCTCTTCTATTTCGGTTTTTGACAATTCTTCTCCAACCAAATTTTGGAACATGAAGGCTTCGTCCTCTGAAGCTTCGTCAGCAATTTCCTTTTCTTTCCCAGACACTGCGGCCATGGCCTCTTCGGCGGCAGCAGTAGCTTCTTCTGTGGCCATGTCTAGCAGTATTTTGTCGATGTGTTCAATTGTGCTTTCCAAGTTCAAACCTTCAGTTGAGGTAGCTTCGGCAGCCGCGACCTCCGAAGGTGTGATTTCAGTATTTATTATTTCTTCAGCCGCTAGTATCTTTTGAGCTGAAGCTCTCGGTGGTGTCTTGTCAATGACTTCTGTCACTGCGATGATTCTTTGTCTCTTTGTTTTAGTTGTTTTCTTCGTTTTTTCGGGCTCCTTTTCCTTCTGAAAAAACTTTGTCAGTTGAGACCCCAATGGACTTAGCTTCGCAGGCAGGGATTCAGTCATTACCTTTAAAATCTCTTCCACGTCAGTGGCAGAGCGTGATACGGGAGTCTCCTCTTCGTCAGATACTTTTTGCTTCGAAGATGATATTTTCTTCTTCGGAATATTCTTCTTTTTTGGTGGTTCTTCCTCATCTTCATTTAAAGCTTCGGCTCCCCTTTTCCTTTTCCGACATTCGGCACCTTTATTCAGATTTTCGTAGTTAGGGTATTCAAAACCCAAGGCGTCCAGCACTCGATTCAGTCTTCGCTTCGGACGGGTACCGAAGGCCGCGGTCATCAACTGATCTTCTTTTTTGGAGTAATTACCGAGTATTTCATTGCACATTATTTCAACTGTGTCCAGCCACTATTGGCAAGGTTTTTTAAAGTATTTCTTAAACTTGTAATAGTAAGGTAACCGCACAAGTTCCCCTTCTTTCTTCTCCCCCTCTAGCTTCGGCATTTTCCCATTCTTTTAAAGTAGGACAAACCCTGAAGGCCAAGAACTCTTGAACCAGGTCCCTAGTACTGATATGCTCTGAAATAATTTTAAACTCAGCCAGTGCAGCCCAAGTGGAACCTTCTAATGACATTTGGCATCGCGGTCTTGTTTCTCCGAAGATCAATTGAAGAGGGCTTTGTACCAGCTTCTCTTTGTCTTCGTCAACTCTCACATAAAACCATTCTGATTTCCAGCCTGCCGGCCATTTGCTTCGGTAGCTGATTACAGGAAACTTTGTGGTTTTCCGATAGGCAAAATTGTAGCAACCAAAGTTATCATGTAATCCATCTTTTCTAGCCTTCGTCTGGTAATGCAGCTCATGAACTCGACAAAAGCTGTCGGCAAACGGCTCCACCGCCTAGCTTCGGAGGGCCCAGATATAAACACTAAGCCTAACGATAGCGTTAGGAGTCAACTGATGAAAGTAGATACCAAACCTCTTCAATACATCTGTAATAATCCTATGAAGGGGGAATCTCAACCCAGCCTTTAGAAAACTCTTGAAAATGACTATTTCATCCTTCTCTGGCTTCGGGGTAGTTTCTTCCCCCTCGAAGCGAAGTACCTTCTTCTGACTTTCACTGAAATAACCTGACTTTACCATCTTGGAGAGATCAGCCTTCGAAACGGTCGACTTTCCGAAGTCCAAGTGGCTGGGCTTACTTGGCATGGCAATACGATAATCATCTTCGGGATCAGTTTCTTCAATGTTCTCCTCTTCTGCTTCGGCAGTTGCTTGTTCTGCTTCAACAGTGGGGATTTCTTCCGAAGTTACCAGTCCGGATCGTTGCATTGCTTCGGAGATGGGAATAGTCTCCGAGCCTTCAGCTTCGCCTCCTTCACGCTCAACCCTAGCGATAGAACGCACTCTGGCCATTTAATTCTGAATTTGCGGGAATTAAATACTTTTTCTTCCGAAGTTTTTTTTTCTGACGAAGTAGGCTTCAAGCTGGAGCTTCGTTTGATTCCGAGAGTCAAGCTTCGGCTATGGTTAAAAATTTTGGCAGCAAAACAGTGCAAATAGCAATGAATGCTGTGGTAACTTCACACCTACTTGTCTGTTTATATAGTGTTGCAGGTAAGAAGGCGAAACGCCAGGATTTTTACACCAGGCGGACAGCCGCTTGCACTCGTTGCGCGGTGGACCGCAGAGACCAAACAGTAACTCTGCAAGGTGGGACCGCTACGCGCTCGGAAACTGAATCGTTTCTCGACAACGAGCTCAGGGAAGGTGTTTTTTGGACCTTCGGCTTCCCGAAGCTTAAGAGACTTTTTTCACGGATCAAGCTCGTTACGAAAAACGATCTAGCGCCGCGAAAGGGGCTACTGTTGGGGCTATGCTTCGTCGCGCCGAAGGTCTTGTAGGAAGAAGCAGCTTCGGCTGAAGCTGTCCGCAGGAGATGACCGAAGGTTCCTCTTCATGAAGCTTCGGAATTACAAACCGACTTAAAAGTAGAATGACCTTTCAGTCCATAAATGTTTGGGTCGCTGTTGTAATCTTATGAGGGACATAATTGTAATTCCTCAGAGGCTATGTCCCGTGCCTATAAATAGTGAACAGTACTCCCTTACTGGGGAGGAGGATTTTCTCCGGTATTTGCAGTCGCGTCATTTGAGAATCAATCTTTGTCAAGGCAGAGGTATAATTGTATTCAACACTTAAATATATTGAATGGATATAATATGGTTCGTTTATGATTCATTTACCTTTGATATTCTATATTTTTATGCTATCTTATACAATTTGTTGAAATTCAATTACGAAGATTTAACCTTCGTAATTGTATTGACACCAACCTTCGTCCAAGGCTCATTATCCTCAAGGAAATAATGTTTCATTGGACGAAGAACATTAACATTTAACATTCTGTGTTGCCTTGTTCTTAATTCAAGGCAGAGAGTTGAGAACAAGTCCCCAACAACCCCCACCACCACATCAGCAACATCAAAACATCCCCCAGGTCCCAAAGCAGGAAGACTTCGCCGATCAACCATATCGCGGAGTCATCCACATGATAACTGGGGGGTCCAGCACTGACTTCGACACCAAGCGGCAGAAGCGGGACCACTACCGCAGCATCAACCATGTCGCCGTCACGGGCCCAGTCGTGCAGACAAAGTGGTCCCACATACCGCTAACCTTCGACGCACGGGACGTCGACTTGCGCAGCGCCCCCCACTGCGACGCCATGGTTATCAATTGCAGCGTGGCAGGCTGGGACCTGCACAAGGTCCTCGTTGACAACGGCAGTCAGGCGGACATCATCTTCCTCCACGCCTTCGATCGCATGGGCATAAGCCACAGCCTGCTTAAGCCTTCGGACAACCCGTTGTATGGCTTCGGCGGCAAGGGCACCTTCCCCGTCGGCAAAATAGAGCTGCCTCTCTCCTTCGGTGTAGCACCTAATGCCCGAAGCGAGCAAATAACCTTTGACATAGTGGACATGGTATATCCTTACAATGCCATCATGGGCCGGGGCTCCATCAATAAGTTCGAAGCAGCCATTCACGGACTGTACCTATGTATGAAGATACCAGGTCCGTTAGGCGTCATCACAGTCTTCGGCAATCAACAGGCTGTGCGTAACATAGAGCGGGACTTCGTGCCCGGTCAAAGAAACGTGCACTGCCTCACGGCCCAACGCGAGGTCCCCGCGCCTGCCAGCCCAACCGATAAGCAACACGACAAGGCGCAGCTGCAGAGCAACGACGGGACCAAGACTGTCCCCCTCGACCAGGCCACGCCCAGGCAGACAGTCATTATCAGCGAAGACCTTACTTCGCATGAAGAAGAAAAGCTCCTCTGCTGCCTGTCCAAGAACAAAGATGTCTTCGCCTGGTCGGCCCTCGATCTAGTCGGGGTCAGCCGTTCAATAATTGAGCACAGTCTGGGAATCGACCCTTCGGTACGGCCGAAAAAGCAGCGGCTTCGCAAGATGTCCGACGAAAAGACGGAGACCGCCAAGGCAGAGGTGCACCGCCTCCTGGAGGCCAAATTCATCGAGCCGGTGGCTTACCCCACATGGCTCTCCAATGTCGCGATGGTGCAGAAAAAGAGCGGGAAGTGGCGAATGTGCATCGACTTCACCAGTCTCAATAAAGCCTGCCCAAAGGACAATTTCCCGTTGCCGCGGATCGACAAAATAGTCGATAGCGCGGCCGGATGCGAGGTCATGTCCCTCCTCGATTGCTTCTCCGGTTACCACCAGATATACATGAAGGAAGAAGACAAGACCAGCACCAGCTTTATAACACCCTTCGGCACATATTGCTTCATCAGAATGCCGGAGGGACTCAAGAACGCCGGGTCCACCTTCTCCAGGCTTACCAAAACAGTGCTCGAAGGGCAGGTCGGCAGAAACATATTCACATATGTAGACGACATTGTCGTCGCCAGCAAAAGCAAGGAGGACCACCTCGCCGACCTCGCCGAAACATTCGCGAACATGCGAGACGCACAACTCCGCCTAAACCCGGAAAAGTGCGTCTTCGGCGTTCGCCAAGGCAAAATATTGGGCTACCTGGTATCACACCGCGGCATCGAGGCCAACCCGACCAAGATTCAGGCCATCATGGACATGACGCCTCCGCAGTCCGTCAGGGACGTCCAGCGCCTGACAGGCAGATTGGCCGCTCTCAACAGATTCATCTCCAGGTCCGCCGAGCGAAGTCTCCCCTTCCTCAAGACACTCCGTGGTGCAAAAGACTTCGCCTGGGGACCAGAGCAGGCGGCGGCCTTCGCCTCATTAAAACAGTACCTGACAGAGTTGGCCGTCCTTACCAGCCCCGACCCCTCGCTCCCCCTGCTGCTCTACGTCGCGGCTTCGCCACATGCGGTCAGCGCGGCGCTAGTGCAGGAGCAGACTGTCGAGGGCGTGGTCCGGCAGTGCCCCGTGTATTATGTCTCCGAAGTGCTGACACCGTCCAAGTGCAACATGACAGAGCTGGAGAAGATTGCCTACGCAGTCGTCATGTCGTCGCGCAAACTGCGCCATTACTTCGAAGCATTCAAGGTCCGAGTCACTTCAAACAGAGGACTCGGCGAATTATTCAGAAACCCGGAGGCGTCGGTGAGGATTGCCAAGTGGGCAGCCGAACTCTCCGGCTACCACATCTGCTTCGAGCCCAGGACAGCTATCAAGTCTCAAGTCCTGGCAGACTTCGTCGTCGACTGGACTGGGCCAACAACACAGCCAGATCCGTCCGCAGAGAAGACTTGGACGATCCATTGCGACGGCGCATGGTGCCATGCGGGGGCAGGCGTCGCTGCAGTCATCACCTCACCAGTTGGGGTCAAGCACAGATACGCAGCACGACTCAGCTTCAATCTGGAATCCGACAGATGCACAAATAACATAGCAGAATACGAAGCAGTCATCCTCGGCCTCCGCAAGCTAAGGGCCCTCGGAGTCACCACCTGCATCATCAAAACAGACTCCAAGGTAGTTGCCGGCCAAGTCGAGAAAGACTATGCAGCCAAGGACCCCGCGCTCATGCAGTACCTCGCGGCCATCCGAAGTCTCGAGAGGCAGTTCAAGGGGTTCACCTTGCAACATGTGGATCGGGCCAAGAATGAGGAGGCCGACGCATTGGCCAAGGCCGCCGCCAGGGGCGAAACTCTGCCCTCCGACGTGTTCTTTCATGTCATCGGCACGCCAGCAGTCCGGAGCCCTGAAGGGCTCCAGATAACCAATGACAGCGAGGGCCACCGCACAGTCAACCTTATCATGACCGAAGACTGGCGGGCACCCATAACCCTGTTCCTACAGGGGTATTATCATCCAGCCGACATCAGTGAGGCCAAGCGTCTCAGACATCGAAGCCGAGACTTCGCACTGATTGAAGGCCAACTCTACAAAAAAGGGGTCAGTCAGCCAATGCTTAAGTGTGTCACCGAAGCCGAAGGCATGCAGATTCTACGTGAAGTCCACAGTGGCACGTGCGGCTCACACGCAGGGCCGAGGGCCCTTGCTGCTAAGGTGATCCGCCAGGGCTTTTACTGGCCCGCAATGATTTGCGCCGCAAATCGGGTCACACGGTCCTGCGAAGCCTGCCAGAAGTTTTCTCCTCGGTCAGGCGGCCCCTCGCAGTATACAAAGCTGATCGCCCATACATGGCCTCTCCAGCGCTGGGGCCTCGACATTGTCGGGCCCCTGCCCACCGCTCAGGGGAACCTTAAGTTCGCCTTCGTAGCGGTCGAGTACTTCACCAAATGGATCGAGGCGCGGGCTGTTTCTACAATAACATCAAAAACTGCCCAAAAATTCTTCTGGCAGAACATCGTTTGCCGCTTCGGAGTACCGTCCGAACTAACAGTCGACAACGGCAAGCAGTTTGACAACCAAGACTTCAAGGATTTTTGTTTCTCCATTGGCACCAAGCTTGCTGTCGGGGACCATAATTAGGGGTACCCTCAAGACGCCTAATTCTCAGCTGGTAACCCCCATCAGCATAAAGCTGCAGAGGCCTGATGGGTTTGATTAAGTCAGGGATCAGTCCATACGAGCGACTTGATCGCGCCTCGCCCGAGCATAGCCTCGGGCAAGGGCAGCCGACCCTGAGGTATTTCCGTCTCGCCCGAGGCCCCTTTTTCACGGCAGACGCACCTCCGGCTCGCCCGAGGCCTTGCCTTCGTTGAGAAGCAACCCTGACTAAATCACCGCGCCAACCAAGTCACCGGGGCGTTTAACGCAAAAGGTAAGACCGACGGGCGACCAGACTTCGCCAGAAGTGCCATAGGAGGCTCCGCCCGACCCAGGGCTCGGACTCGGGCTAAGGCCCCGGAAGACGGCGAACTCCGCTCCGCCCGACCCAGGGCTCGGACTCGGGCTAAGGCCCCGGAAGACGACGAACTCCGCCTCGCCCGACCCAGGGCTCGGACTCCGCCTCGGCCTCTGCCGAACGACCTCCGCCTCGCCCGACCCAGGAGTTCGGGCTCGGCCTCTGTCATGCAGGACGGACTCGACCTCGACTTCGGAGGAGCCTCCACGACGCCCGACCTAGGACACAAGACCGCCACGTCAACAGGAAGCGTCATCATCACCCTGCCCTGAGCCGACTTGGGTCGCAGAGAACAAGACCGGCGTCCCATCTGGCCAGCTCCGCCAGATAGGCAATGATGGCGCCCCGCTAGACCATGACGACGGCGACTCTCAGCTCCCTTACGAAAGCAGGGAGACGTCAGCAAGAGCACAGCTGTTCCAACAGCTGTCCCTCCATCAGGCTCCGTTACTCCTCCAACAGCCACGACGCCACACCAACAGGGTGCCAAGATCTCTCCGGCTGCCACCTTGGCATGTACTTAGGGCCCTAGCTCTCCCCTGCTAGACACGTAGCACCTTGCTACACCCCCATTTTGTACACCTGGATCCTCTCCTTACGCTTATAAAAGGAAGGACCAGGGCCTTCTTAGAGAAGGTTGGCCTCGCGGGAACGAGGGCAGGGGCAGGCGCTCTCTTGGGGCCGCTCGCTCCCCTCACCCGCGCGGACGCTTGTAACCCCCTACTGCAAGCGCACCCGACCTGGGCGCGGGACGAACACGAAGGCCGCGGGAATCTCCGTCTCCCCCGTCGCGACCCGGCTCCGGCCACCGACCTCTCGCTCTCTCTCTCTCTTCCCCCCTTTGCGCTCGCCCACGCGCTCGACCCATCTGGGCTGGGGCACGCGGCACTCTCACTCGTCGGCTCGGGGACCCCCCGGTCTCGAAACGCCGACAGTTGGCGCGCCAGGTAGGGGCACGCTGCGTGTTGACGAGCAGTTTCCCGTCAAGCTCCAGATGGGCAGTCTCCAACGACCTCTCCAACCCGGGACGGTGCTCCGTTTCGAGAGCTTCGAGTTCATGTCTCTCGACAGCGGTTACGACATGGTACTCCTTCCACCGCCGTACAGCGGCGACAATGGCGGTCGACAGCCCGCCCGCCGGCGGCGGAACCGACGACGTCTTTCCCGCGTAGGGGAAGGACAACTTTCGAGCTCGCCCCATCCTCTCCCTTGCCGTCGGAGGAGGAGGAGGCGGGGCAACCAGGGCCGAGCGGGAGGCTGCGCTCCGACGGCTGTCGAGCAAATCGACATCCCCAGCGCCCCAACGGAGGACACGCCAAGTGTCACCCTCGCGTTCGAGGCGGAGGAGAGCGCCGTCCCCCCGCAACACGTCGACCCCGAGCAGGTGGACGACGCCAGCACGCTCACGAAGGGCCTGCAGGACGTCGCCCTCGTACCCAAGACGACGGTGCGGTCAGCCCCCGACGTGACTTCATCGCTCCTCGTCGACCAAAAGGTACCGACTGCTCCCCATCTTTCGTCATTTCGACTCGGCCTCAACCTGCCTAGCGATCTCGCTTTGGCGGATACTCACGTTGAGGCGAGTGCAACCCCTCTGGGGTTTCGTGTGCGGTCGCCCTGGGACCGATTGACGGGCGTCTCAACCTACGGACCCTCTGGGTCCGAGGAAGACGACGACCCCAGCATCTGCTGGGATTTCTCCGGATCTGGCAACCCCAGTGCCATGCGGGACTTCCTGACCGCGTGTGACTACTGCCTCTCCGACTGCTCCGACGGCAGCCGCAGCCTTGACGACAAGGACTGCGGCCCGAGCCGCGAATGTTTCCACGTTGAGCTAGGGGATCCCTCCGGAGGCAGCCATCTCGGCATGCCGGAGGATGGTGATCTCCCTAGGCCAGCGCCTCGCGCCGACATCCCGCGGGAGCTAGCTGTGGTCCCCGTTCCGGCGGGGGGTCACGACCCACAGCTCGAGCAAGTCCGCGGGGCGCAGGCCGGGCTCGATGAGGGAGCAGGAGCGCTCGAGGCGATCCGCCGGGACGTCGGGCAGGTATGGGCGGGCCAGCCCCCGGTCGGAGAAATACGCCACCTGCCCCAGGGTCTCCAGCACCGCATCGCCAACGATGCTAGGGCCAGACTGCCACCCGCATCCGGCGGAACCGGTCAGGACCTGGCAGCCGCAGCGATGCTCCTCCGCGCGATGCCGGAGTCATCAACCACCGAGGGACGGCGAATCCAGGGAGAGCTCAAGCATCTCCTGGAAGGCGCTGCGGCCCGGCGGGCCGAGAGCTCTGCCTCCCGAAGGCAGGGGTACCCCTCGGAACCTCGTGCCGCGACTTCCCGGCCCACGCGGGAAGCCTCGGTCTATACCGGGCGCACGCGCAACACCGCGCCTGCGGCCCCGGGCCACCTCGGCGACGAGCACCCTTATCGCGACCGTCGGGCACGCCTCGACGAAAGGGTGCGCCGAGGCTATCACCCCAGGCGTGGGGGACGCTACGACAGCGGGGAGGATCGGAGTCCCTCGCCCGAACCACCCGGTCTGCAGGTCTTCAGCCGAGCCATTCGGCGGGCGCCGTTCCCGACCCGATTCCGACCCCCGACTACTATCACAAAGTACTCGGGGGAAACGAGACCGGAATTGTGCCTCGCGGACTACCGCCTGGCCTGCCAGCTGGGTGGGACGGACGACGACAACCTCATCATCCGCAACCTCCCCCTGTTCCTCTCCGACACTGCTCGTGCCTGGTTGGAGCACCTGCCTCCGGGGCAGATTTCCAACTGGGAGGATCTGGTCCAAGCTTTCGCCAGCAACTTCCAGGGCACGTACGTGCGCCCCGGGAATTCCTGGGACCTCCGAAGCTGTCGGCAACTGCCGGGAGAGTCTCTTCGGGACTACATCCGGCGGTTCTCGAAACAGCGCACCGAGCTGCCCAACATCACCGACTCCGATGTCATCGGCGCGTTCCTCGCCGGCACCACCTGCCGTGACCTGGTGAGCAAGTTGGGTCGCAAGACCCCCACCAGGGCGAGCGAGCTGATGGACATCGCCACCAAGTTCGCCTCCGGCCAGGAGGCGGTAGAGGCCATCTTCCGAAAGGACAAGCAGCCCCAGGGCCGCCCGTCGGATGATGCTCCCGAGGCGTCTACTCCGCGCGGCGCCAAGAAGAAAGGCAGGAGGAAGTCGCAAGCGAAACGCGACGCTCCCGACGCAGACCTTGTCGCCGCCGCCGAGCACAAGAACCCTCGGAAGCCCCCCGGAGGTGCTAACCTCTTCGACGAGGCACTCAAGGAGACGTGCCCCTACCATCAGGGGCCCGTCAAGCACACCCTCGAAGAGTGCGTCATGCTTCGGCGCCACTTCCACCGGGCCGGGCCACCCGCAGAGGGTGGCAGGGCTCACGACGACGACAAAAGGGAGGATCGCCAAGCAGGAGAGTTCCCCGAGGTCCGCGACTGCTTCATGATCTACGGAGGGCATGCGGCGAATGCCTCGGCTCGGCATCGTAAGCAAGAGCGTCGGGAGGTCTGCTCAGTGAAGGTGGCGGCACCAGTCTACCTAGACTGGTCCGACAAGCCCATCACCTTTGACCGGGACGACCACCCCGACCACGTGCCGAGCCCGGGGAAGTACCCGCTCGTCGTCGACCCCGTCATCGGCGACGTCAGGCTCACCAAGGTCCTGATGGATGGGGGCAGTTGCCTCAATATCATCTACACCGAGACCCTCAGGCTCTTGCGCGTCGGTCTGTCATCCGTCCGAGCAGGCGCTGCGCCCTTCCACGGGATCATCCCCGGGAAGCGCGTCCAGCCCCTCGGGCAGATCGACCTTCCTGTCTGCTTCGGAACGCCCTCCAACTTCCGAAGGGAGACTTTGACGTTCGAGGTGGTCGGGTTCCGAGGGACCTACCACGCAGTGTTGGGAAGGCCATGCTACGCGAAGTTCATGGCCATCCCCAACTACACCTACCTAAAGCTCAAGATGCCAGGCCCCAACGGGGTCATCACCGTCGGCCCCACGTACAAACACGCGTTCGAATGCGATGTGGAGTGCGTGGAGTACGCCGAGGCCCTCGCCGAGTCCGAGGCCCTCATTGCCGACCTCGAAAGCCTCTCCCGAGAGGTGCCGGACGTGAAGCGACACACCGGCAACTTCGAGCCAGCGGAGACGGTCAAGGCCGTCCCTCTCGACCCCAGTGGCGACACCTCCAGGCAGATCCGAATCGGTTCCGGACTCGACCCCAAATAGGAAGCAGTGCTCGTCGACTTTCTCCGCGCAAACGCCGACGTCTTTGCGTGGAGTCCCTCGGACATGCTCGGCATACCGAGGGATGTCGCCGAGCACTCGCTGGATATTCGGGCCGGAGCCCGACCGGTCAGACAGCCTCTGCGCCGATTCGACGAGGAAAGGCGCAGGGTGATAGGCGAGGAGATCCACAAGCTGATGGCAGCAGGGTTCATCAAGGAGGTATTCCATCCCGAATGGCTTGCCAACCCTGTACTTGTGAGGAAGAAAGGGAGGAAATGGCGGATGTGTGTAGACTACACTGGTCTTAACAAAGCATGTCCGAAGGTCCCCTACCCTCTACCTCGCATCGATCAAATCGTGGACTCCACTGCAGGGTGCGAAACCCTGTCTTTCCTTGATGCCTACTCAGGGTATCATCAAATCAAGATGAAAGAGTCCGACCAGCTCGCAACTTCTTTCATCACGCCCTTCGGCATGTACTGTTATGTCACCATGCCGTTCGGTTTGAGGAACGCGGGTGCAACGTACCAGCGGTGCATGAACCATGTGTTCGGCGAACACATCGGTCGCACGGTCGAGGCTTACGTCGATGACATCGTAGTCAAGACGAGGAAAGCCTCCGATCTTCTCTCCGACCTCGAACTGACATTCCGGTGTCTCAAGGCGAAGGGCGTCAAGCTTAATCCCGAGAAGTGCGTCTTCGGGGTGCCCCGAGGCATGCTCTTGGGATTCATCGTCTCCGAGCGAGGCATCGAAGCCAACCCGGAAAAGATCGCAGCCATCACAAACATGGGGCCCATCAAAGACTTAAAAGGCGTACAAAGGGTCATGGGATGTCTCGCGGCCCTGAGCCGTTTCATCTCGCGCCTCGGCGAAAGAGGCCTGCCCCTGTACCGTCTCTTAAGGAAGGCCGAATGCTTCACTTGGACCCCCGAGGCCGAGGAAGCCCTCGGGAACCTGAAGGCGCTCCTCACCCAGGCGCCCATCTTGGTACCCCCAGCTGATGGTGAAGTCCTCCTGGTCTACGTCGCCGCTACCACTCAGGTGGTCAGCGCCGCGATCGTGGTCGAAAGGCAGGAAGAGGGGCATGCTTTGCCCATTCAGAGGCCAGTTTACTTCGTCAGCGAAGTGCTGTCCGAAACCAAGATCCGCTACCCACAAGTTCAGAAGCTGCTGTATGCGGTGATCCTGACGAGGCGAAAGCTGCGACGCTACTTCGAGTCTCATCCGGTGACTGTGGTGTCATCCTTCCCCCTGGGGGAGATCATCCAGTGCCGGGAAGCCTCGGGACGGATCGCAAAGTGGGCGGTGGAAATTATGGGCGAGACAATCTCGTTCGCCCCTCGGAAGGCCATCAAGTCCCAGGTACTGGCGGACTTCGTAGCCGAATGGGTCGACACCCAGCTGCCGACGGCCCCGATCCAACCGGAGCTCTGGACCATGTTTTTCGACGGGTCGCTAATGAAGACGGGAGCCGGCGCGGGCCTGCTCTTCGTCTCGCCCCTCGGGAAACACCTGCGCTACGTGCTACGCCTCCATTTCCCGGCGTCCAACAATGTGGCTGAGTACGAGGCTCTGATCGACGGGTTGCGAATCGCCATTGAGCTAGGGGTCCGACGCCTCGATGCACGCGGCGACTCACAGCTCGTCATCGACCAAGTCATGAAGAACTCCCACTGCCGTGACCCGAAGATGGAAGCCTACTGTGAGGAGGTTCGACGCCTGGAAGACAAGTTCTACGGGCTCGAGCTTAACCACATCGCCCGGCGCTACAACGAGACTGCGGACGAGCTGGCGAAGATCGCCTCAGGGCGAACAACGGTTCCCCCGGACGTCTTCTCCCGGGATCTGCACCAACCCTCCGTCAAGATGGGCGACGCGCCCGAGCCCGAGGTACCTTCGGTCCCGTCCAAGGTAACCTCGGCCCAGCCCGAGCCACCCTCGGTTCGACCCGAGGAACCCTCGGCCCCCGAGGGCGAAGCACTGCGCATCGAGGAGGAGCAGAGCGGGGTCATGCCAGATCAAGATTGGCAAACCCCGTACCTGCAATATCTCCGCCAAGGAGAACTGCCCCTCGACCGAGCCGAGGCACGGCGTGTAGCGCGACGCGCCAAGTCGTTCGTCTTGCTGGGCGATGAGCAGGAGCTCTACCACCGTAGCCCCTCGGGCATCCTCCAGCGATGCATCTCCATCGCCGAAGGTCAGGAACTCCTGCGGGAAATACACTCGGGGGCTTGCGGCCATCATGCAGCACCTCGAACCCTCGTCGGGAACGCTTTCCGCCAAGGCTTCTACTGGCCAACGGCGGTGGCTGACGCCACTAGAATTGTCCGCGCCTGCGAATGGTGCCAATTCTATGCGAAGCAGACCCACCTGCCCGCTCAGGCTCTGCAGACGATACCCATCACCTGGCCCTTCGCTGTGTGGGGTCTGGACCTCGTCGGCCCTCTGCAGAAGGCGCCCGGGGGCTACACGCACCTGCTGGTCGCCGTCGACAAATTCTCCAAGTGGATCGAGGTCCGACCCCTGAACAGCATCAGGTCCGAGCAGGCGGTGGCATTCTTCACCAACATCATCCATCGCTTCGGGGTCCCGAACTCCATCATCACCGACAATGGCACCCAGTTCACCGGCAAAAAATTCTTGGATTTTTGCGAGGATCACAACATCCGGGTGGACTGGGCCGCCGTAGCTCATCCCATGTCGAATGGGCAAGTAGAGCGCGCCAACGGCATGATCCTACAAGGGCTCAAGCCTCGGATTTACAACGACCTCAACAAGTTCGGCAAGCGGTGGATGAAGGAACTCCCCTCGGTGGTCTGGAGCCTGAGGACGACGCCGAGCCGAGCCACGGGTTTCACGCCGTTCTTCCTGGTCTACGGGGCCGAGGCCGTCTTGCCCACGGACCTGGAATACGGCTCCCCGAGGACGAGGGCCTATGATGACGAAAGTAACCAAGCAAGCCGAGAAGACTCGCTGGACCAGCTGGATGAGGCTCGGGACAGGGCCTTACTACACTCGGCGCGGTACCAGCAGTCCTTGCGACGCTACCACGCCCGAGGGGTCCGACCCCGAGACCTCCAGGTGGGCGACCTGGTGCTTCGGCTGCGGCAAGACGCCCGAGGGAGGCACAAGCTCACGCCCCCCTGGGAGGGGCCGTTCATCATCGCCAAAGTTCTGAAGCCCGGAACGTACAAGCTGGCCAACAGTCAGGGCGAGGTCTACGGCAACGCTTGGAACATCCAACAGCTACGTCGCTTCTACCCTTAAGATGTTTCCAAGTCGATTAAATACCTCGCACCCACGCAAAGTTTAGTCAACAAGGAAGGGTCGGCCTCGCCTCGGCAAGGCCCGACCCTCCCTCGGGGGCTAAAAGGGGGGAAACCCCCTCTGCGTCAAAATTTTCCTCGAAAAGAAAATCTCTTTTACCAGAACATCTTTCGTGCTTTTTGACTACTTCGAAAAGTGGGTCCTGGAAACGACGGGGTACACGTAAGCAGTCAAGGCTGACCGAGCCGAGGGACTCCTACGCCTCCGGGATACGGATACCTCACTCATCACCTTCTGCGATAAGTAACTCGCGTTCGGATAAGGTGACTCTGCGGATCGAATAAGTCTTTACGTTCGGAAGCCCTTCTGTCAAAGCGATTCTTCGAGCCTTCTCGACCGAGTCGGTGACAGGGCCTCATGGACGGGTGAAAGTACGCGTAAGCGGCGAGGCCGACCGAGCCGAGGGACTCCCACGCCTCCGCGATACGGATACCTCACTCATCACCTTCCGCGAGAAGCAACTCTAGCTCGCACTGACATCCCTGCTACCGACAAAAAGTCCAGATACTCGAAACGAGAGGAAAAGAGACGCAGCTTTATAACGCAGCAAGGGTGTGTGTTCTGGCCTCGACGGCCGCACAAGGCCCACGCTACAAGACGATTTGACCCTGCAGGCTCGGATCTTGACGCTGGAAGAGGGCGATGACACCCTCGGCATCGACAGCGCCTTCGGCAGGGCCCGACCTAGCCTCGGACGGCGACGCGGTCCCAGGGCCTCCGCTCCGAAGGACGACGTCACCACCGCACCCCCTCGATTGCGGAACCGATACCGCGGTTCGAGGCGACCCAGCACGCGACCCAGCAGCGCCAGCCTGACGCAGCGGTCAAACACGGTCAAAAGTAGGCCGGCAGTAATGACGGTGGCAGGCGCGCAAGAGCAGCGGTCACGCCATCGGCCAAGCTCGTGTCCCATCCGGAGGCAGCGAGAGAACCCTCTCTCACGGGGTGAAGACGACGCGCCCGTGGCCCGTACCTCGAACGGCTCGCGCACGCAACGGCAGCCTCGCCGACCGCTCACCCCGGCGCATTAACTCCGCGGCTGGACAGGTGACGTTTCGGGCAGGGGCAGCAGGCGACGCTTCGCCTTCGCCAAAATAACCGCACCCAAAAAAGGTACGCCACGCCGTTCAATTTCGTATCCTTTTTCCCTTTTCCTCCTATCTCTATCTCTTGAAACAGGGACTGGGAAGGGGGATACCCCCAAAGGGATCCTTCCCCGTGAAGGAACTAGGCTCCGAGCCTCCCTACTGATCAGGGGTTCGAAGGCTGACCCCCCGAGGGGTTCAACAGCCGCCTCAGATCGCGTGGGCCCGACACCCACTACTGGTCAGGGGTTCGAAGGTCGGCCTCCCGAAAGGTTCCACGACCGCCTCAGGCTACTCGGGCTCCGCGCCCACTACTGATCAGGGGTTCGAAGGCTGGCCTTTCGAAGGGTTCACAGTCGCCTCAGACGCCGAGCGAGGGATGACCAGGGGTACGTTCGATACATAACCAAGGCTCGGGCTGCGCTCCCGAGGTACCCTAGGACATTTCCGAGACCAGCGGGAACGACTCTGTAACAGAATCCCATCGGAGGGAGGCAACGAGCCCTCGGACCCCGTCGCCAGGGGACCGGGTCCGGCAGATCACCCGCAGGTACTTTTGGGCGTGCCTCCGGGCCCCTAGCCGACCCCCAACGAACGGGGCACGGACGTCCACTCGGATTACCCGATTGCAGCTCACCGGAGACACCATGTTCGGTGCCCATCGAGGGTAACATGGCGCTCTCCCCCCCTCCTCCTTGCGGAAAGGCGACGTAGGGGCGTATGTAAAAAGTCGAGTCTGTCCCTGATCGTCCTCTCGCTCCGTGCGGAGGCTCGGGGGCTGCTCTCGCAAACCCGGCTCCGGCCGAACCGTTGACAGCGTCAACATACCAGCCCGAGAACTTGGGCCCCGACAGTGCACCTGGGCTACGCCCTGCTCGCATGAGGGAACCGCCAGACCAGCCGAGGCATTACGCAAGGCATTAAGACCTCGAAGGAGTGAAACCACTCCTCCGAGGCCTCGGGGGCTACACCCGGCGGGTGCGCTCGCGCGCACCCACCGGAACAAAGTACCACCGAGAAAGGCTGGTCCCCTTGCAAAAAAGTGCGACGCAAGCCTCCAAGCGAGTGTTAACACTCTCTTCGAGGCTCGGGGGCTACTGTCGGGGACCATAATTAGGGGTACCCTCAAGACGCCTAATTCTCAGCTGGTAACCCCCATCAGCATAAAGCTGCAGAGGCCTGATGGGTTTGATTAAGTCAGGGATCAGTCCATACAAGCGACTTGATCGCGCCTCGCCCGAGCATAGCCTCGGGCAAGGGCAGCCGACCCTGAGGTATTTCCGTCTCGCCCGAGGCCCCTTTTTCACGGCAGACGCACCTCCGGCTCGCCCGAGGCCTTGCCTTCGTTGAGAAGCAACCCTGACTAAATCACCGCGCCAACCAAGTCACCGGGGCGTTTAACGCAAAAGGTAAGACCGACGGGCGACCAGACTTCGCCAGAAGTGCCATAGGAGGCTCCGCCCGACCCAGGGCTCGGACTCGGGCTAAGGCCCCGGAAGACGGCGAACTCCGCTCCGCCCGACCCAGGGCTCGGACTCGGGCTAAGGCCCCGGAAGACGACGAACTCCGCCTCGCCCGACCCAGGGCTCGGACTCCGCCTCGGCCTCTGCCGAACGACCTCCGCCTCGCCCGACCCAGGAGTTCGGGCTCGGCCTCTGTCATGCAGGACGGACTCGACCTCGACTTCGGAGGAGCCTCCACGACGCCCGACCTAGGACACAAGACCGCCACGTCAACAGGAAGCGTCATCATCACCCTGCCCTGAGCCGACTTGGGTCGCAGAGAACAAGACCGGCGTCCCATCTGGCCAGCTCCGCCAGATAGGCAATGATGGCGCCCCGCTAGACCATGACGACGGCGACTCTCAGCTCCCTTACGAAAGCAGGGAGACGTCAGCAAGAGCACAGCTGTTCCAACAGCTGTCCCTCCATCAGGCTCCGTTACTCCTCCAACAGCCACGACGCCACACCAACAGGGTGCCAAGATCTCTCCGGCTGCCACCTTGGCATGTACTTAGGGCCCTAGCTCTCCCCTGCTAGACACGTAGCACCTTGCTACACCCCCATTTTGTACACCTGGATCCTCTCCTTACGCTTATAAAAGGAAGGACCAGGGCCTTCTTAGAGAAGGTTGGCCTCGCGGGAACGAGGGCAGGGGCAGGCGCTCTCTTGGGGCCGCTCGCTCCCCTCACCCGCGCGGACGCTTGTAACCCCCTACTGCAAGCGCACCCGACCTGGGCGCGGGACGAACACGAAGGCCGCGGGAATCTCCGTCTCCCCCGTCGCGACCCGGCTCCGGCCACCGACCTCTCGCTCTCTCTCTCTCTTCCCCCCTTTGCGCTCGCCCACGCGCTCGACCCATCTGGGCTGGGGCACGCGGCACTCTCACTCGTCGGCTCGGGGACCCCCCGGTCTCGAAACGCCGACACTTGCCTTCGCCTCAGTCTATCACCCGCAGTCCAACGGGGTCGTGGAGCGCGCCAACGGGAAAATCTTCACAGTTATCAAGAAAATGCTCCTTGATGAAAAAAGGGCAGATGGACCGATTTGTTACCTGAGGCAGTCTGGGCACTAAACACGACTGAGTGCAGGGCGACCGGGTTTACTCCCTTCCGCCTTCTATACGGATCGGAGGCCATGACCCCGCAAGAAATAAAGCACGGGTCCCCGCGAACAGTTCCGTCAGCCGTCCCCGATGTGGACGAGCCAACTTCAAAGGATCTCATCGACGGAGACCGAGTCTTCACCCTACAGG
Organism: Zea luxurians; assembly: GCA_029449295.1. Classification (NCBI taxonomy): domain Eukaryota; kingdom Viridiplantae; phylum Streptophyta; class Magnoliopsida; order Poales; family Poaceae; genus Zea; species Zea luxurians. Next base: position 26,347,463 of record JAOPSE010000011.1, on the reverse strand, counting down.
CCCTGAACAAATACCAAGCCCAGACCAAAGCATGGCGCGACCACTCAGTCATCCCGAGGGAGTTCAGCGAGGGGGACCTCGTACTCGTTCGAACAGCTCGGACGGAGTCCAAGGGCAAGCTGGAGCCCAGGTGGGAGGGCCCCTTCATAGTCAAGACAAAAGCTTCCCCCAACGCTTATAGGCTCACAACGCCAAACGGCGAGGACCTGGAGCACTCCTGGAACATCGACAACCTCCGCAAATTTTTTGTTTGATTCCTCAGGGCCGTCTTCGCCCTTGTAATTCGCAAAAACAATCTTGTACTGGCCCGCACTCTTTTCCTCCCGGGGGGTGAGGTTTTTAACGAGGCGGAGCCATGTAATATATGTGTGAAAAATCCCCCGCAAAGACATGCGTCGAAAAAGACCGCAACGACGGTCTTCGACATTCGACCAACACGAGGTCACCGCGAGGCTAAGCGCTAGCCACCCTCGCGTGCGACAAATCCGCGCCGAAGTCGCCTAAGGGTGCAGCCGGATTAGCACAACAAGTGCGAAAAAATCAAAGTCTATCGCGAAGACTATCCGTGCAGAAGTCGCCTAAGGGTGCAGCCGGATTAGCACAACAAGTGCGAAAAAATCAAAGTCTATCGCGAAGACTATCCGTGCAGAAGTCGCCTAAGGGTGCTGCCGGATTAGCACAACAAGTGCGAAAAAAAATCGAAGTCTATCGCGAAGACTATCCGCGCAGAAGTCGCCTAAGGGTGCAGCCGGATTAGCACAACGAGTGCGAAAAAATCAAAGTCTATCGCGAAGACTATCCGTGCAGAAGTCGCCTAAGGGTGCAGCCGGATTAGCACAACAAGTGCGGAAAAATCGAAGTCTATCGCGAAGACTATCCGCGCAGAAGTCGCCTAAGGGTGCAGCCGGATTAGCACAACAAGTGCGAAAAAAATCGAAGTCTATCGCGAAGACTATCCGCGCAGAAGACACCTAAGGGTGCAACCGGACTAGCACAACAAAGGCAGAAACGACAACATCAAACCGTCCACGCCAAGACCAACTTTAATCACACCAACACAGCACACCAAAACAAACCAGACAAAGTACACAACGCCTTCGCACACATATGCAAGCGAGGGCACACAATTTCATCATACAAGCCTCTACATATACAAGCGAGGGCACCACACTCTACAACGGCTCAACCTTAGGAATAATTCCCATCTCCCTATAATTAAATAGCATTATCCTAAGCTCCTCACCCGCAAAAAGACTTCGCAGTTCCCTTTCACCTGTATTCTCGGCGGCCGGCAAAGACAACAGTTCCTGCCGGCCAGCCCCACTCACACGAAGCCGAGCCCCCTCCGCCCCACTAACTCTACGTTTCGCAACTGCCCTTCGTCGCCGTCGCCCGGTGCTAGGACCTGGCACATCCCCTGCGTCCGCGGCGTGCGGCGAAGCCTCCGCCGCAGCCACATCCAAGGCCGCGAAGTAGTCCAAGTCCTCCGACGACTCCTCAGTCCACTCAATCGAGCTCCCAGAGTCAGCACAATCAAAAAACTCAGATGCAGACCCACCACATTCATTACCATCTTCCGCGGTCAAAGCCGCCAAAAATTCAGTAGTAGCGGTTGTGTGCGCAGGCCCAAAATCTTGAACCTGCGCAGCAACCAAAATTCAGTAACATGTACAAATTCCCCCAACCCTCTACACCCACTACGCCACCTGCGACGGCCCTGACGTTGCGGGAGCCTCCGCCGTTGGCTCCGCCGTTGCTTCCGCTGTTATCTCCGCCGCTACCGCTGCGGGATCTTCAGCACTCGGCGCGGCAGCTGCGGAGGCATCAGGCGCGCCTTCGGCGACCTCTGGGGGCAGGTCTTCGCCGGCCGCAGCGGATGCGGGGGCACCCGACGCGTCCCCCGCAATGTCCGGGGTCGGCTCCAGGGCGACCCCAGACGCGGCCTCCGCCGGGGTCGACTCCGGGTCAGTCAGCATGCTGTTCAGCGCCCCGAAGTCGTCGACCCTCTCGCCACGCGCCGCCTAAGCCAAAACACACAAAATTCATCAAACACACACACAGCCCACGTCCAACAAATACCAAACCAGCGAAAACGTTACCTGAGCCCTCGCCGTCTCAGCGCGCTCCCTGACCACCTCGCGACCGTGTGGACCCCACAGCCGGTCGAAGATAGCTCCGGCGGATTCCTTCACTACGGGGTCCTCAACCTTGAAGATATCTTGCTCAAAATCTTCTTCGACTTAGTCGAAGACCTCGAAGTGCCGGCACCCTTCGCGGGAGAGCGCGTTCATCGCCCCCTCGCAGGTGACCAGGGAGGCATACGCCATAAACCCCTCCACGACAGTGGGGAGCGCCTGCAACTCCTCCTGCACCCACTCCAGGCACCGAAGTCCGGGCTCTCGGTCCGGCACTTCGAATTCACCGGTCCCCGCGCCCAGGCCACGGTATGTATCTACAAGCAGTTGGCGCGTCCGCTCTGCCTCCGCTCGTGACGCGGCCTCGGCCCCCTTCACACGGCTCTCCAGTGCGGTGAGCCGCTCCTGCAGCTGCTCGGCGCGCTCCCTAGCAAGATTGCCCTCCGCCCGTGCCAGGTTGGCCTCCGCCTGCGCAGCCTGCGCCTTGACAAGGGCCTCGTTGGTCTCCCTCCTCTCCCCCGCCAGCTGGCGCCGGAGGGCGGCCTTCTCGTCCTCCAGTGTGGCCACCTTATCCGCCAGCTTGCGACACTTGCTGTCGGCGGCCGATTTTTCACGGACGGCGTCAGCATGTTGTGTCCGAAGTCTTTCGACTTCGGCAGCCACAGCTGCCGTGAGGGCCCCCGACGCAGTGCGGCTGGCAAAGTCAGCCACCTGCAGAGCAATCGTAAGACCGCGGCCCCCCAAAAAAAAAGGGACGGAGTCCAACTCAGCGGACCTGACGTAGCGCCTCTGTCACCTCCGTCAGCCGGCGGGACGCAGCGCCCGCCTCATCCATGACAACCGCGAGGGCCGACGCCTCGCCTCCGGCGCTAAGAGCCCCGCCCTTCGGCACTGCGGCAGCCGTCGTGGTCGCCGCGGCAGGCGCAACCATAGCAAGTTGGCCTTCGCCCAACCCTGCAACGTACCAACGAACCAATCAAAAAAAAAGGCCAAGCCAACAACTTACCACCGAGATAGTCGTCCACACTAATATCGGTGACGAAGTCAGCGACACGTTTGCCCGCCAACGGCAACGCTCGGGCCGCCTTCGCGACCTCCGCCACTCCGCTGGACGGCGGCACCGCCTTCGCCGACTTCGAGCCTCCGGGGCCTGCCGTTGCCTCCGGCGCCTTGCTAGATGCAGGGACGCCCGACTTCGCCGCCAGCGGCGGCCGGCCTCCGCCGGTGGCCGCAGCCTTCGCAGCCCCCCGCTGCCTCTTCGGCCTGGCTTCAACGAGCCTGATAGCCGCCTGTCGCTTCTGTGCAGCTCCCTGGCGATCCTTGTCCATCACTGCTGACACAACAGCAGCAATATTCCGCCCGTAAGGAAATACCCTCCATTCACGAACCATGCGAGATGTAAAAAAGTCCTCGCCAGCCGCGCGGGGGACAGGAACATTCCTAGGCCAGCAACCCCCGGTAACCCTCAGCATCCGAGCCGAAGACTCCCGGAGCTCGGGCGAAGACATCCTTTCCCCCGGGGCCGCGCACGTCCTCATCAACTCTCTAGCAAAACGATCAGAAACCCCAAGTCCTCCCATAGCAGTACCTAATTTTCTCTTTTTAGAGGATGGGGCGGCCGCCGGCGCAGAGTCGTCTCCGGTCTCCACCGCCGGTTTCTTCCCACGGCGGTCCACATCGTCTTGACCAGGGTAGCCGTCATATGGCAATTGATTTAATTCAAAAACCCTGTTCAAGCGGTCATTCGACCCGCGGATATCCCAGCTGCGCTGGCCCTCTGTCCTCGGCACGTAGCGTCCTACAAGCCGCACCGCCCCATCCTCCGCCTCACGCACAACGGCGGCCGGATCGCGGTTTTGCAGATTCAGGGCGAAGGCGGGACTCCGCACCACCCTTCCACCATGAAAAGGCATCTGGCGAGGGCATACTTCGCCCAACGCCCAGCCATGCGCCAATGGCCACACCCCGTACGCCACAAATTCTTCAACCAAGTCGCGCCCACTGCTCAGGCCGGCGGCGAGCCGAAGAGCCCCTTCGTCCTCATCCCCCTCCGCCACTTCAAAGGGCGGGTACGCTGAGTAAAAATGAGAACACATCGCGGACACGGGGAGTCCCTCATGGCCTTCGACGGCACCCTCAGCGACGTAAAACCAAAATTCATTCCAGTTGCCCCACTTGTTGCGGGCGCAAGGAACCAACTCGACTACCTGCATCGTGGTTTTGCCGGTCTTCGGCGTGAATGTGCAGGATCCAAACTGAGCAACTTCGCCTCCAATCATCCTCTTCTGCCAATGCAAACAATAATACTTCGCAAAAACTTCCACCGATGGCTGTCCGCCGTACGAAGTCGTCGCCCAGACATACTTCGACAGAGCCACTATGGCATTCGGTGTCAGCTGATATATTTGAACGTTGAACCTGCGCAGGACTTCGCCAACAAATCGGTGCGCAGGCAAGCGGAGTCCGGCGGCGAAGAACGCCTCGAAAACGACCAACTCGCCCTCTGGCTCGGGGACTTCCTCCGTCCCCGGGACTCGACCAACTCTGCCGCCGAAGTAACCCAACCGCTGCATATCTTGCACGCGGGCCGACGACATCCGCGATACGCCAAAATCAACAGAATCGCCGGCGCGCAACTCCTCCGCCATTAAACTACTCAGCGTCTCCTCAGACGAGGCGGCGGTCGGCGGCGAGGGAACGGCCGGCGGTGTAGCGGCAGCGGAAGAAGACGAGGACGGCATCGCTACGTACCGGCGGCGGCGGCGGGCGGTCTGCTTCACTCGAGCCAGATCTCCGGCGAACAAGCGCACGGCGGGCAGACGAGCAGCAAGACGGCGGAAAGGGCGGCTAGGGTTTTCGCGGAGCGCGGAAGGTGAAGTTCAAAAAGCGCCAACCCCCGCCCCCTTTTATAGCCAGGGCGCGGCTCTTCGGGAAACCCGCAATCCAACAGGGCGCGGCGCTTCGGGAAACCCGCAATCCAACAGTACGCCGTCAATCAACGGTCATGTCAAAAACCCCCGCGGAACCACTTCGAGCGAGGGCAGCGTCTCCGCCATCTAACGACGTCTTCGGCACCAGGTGACTTTGTCGAACTGGTCCCTCGGAGGGCAAATGTTGGGGCGAAGGCAAAGGCGCCACCCTTCGCTCGAAGCCTTCGCTGCAGCAGCTGAACTAACAGAAACAAAACAGGCAGGGACACCCTTCGCCTCTTCCGCTCCAGACGAAGACTGGCGGCGAAGGGCATCCCACGGTGCGGCCTCGTCCAGCTCGGAGGCCCACGTGCAATCCGGCCCGTTGTAACGGGCCCCGCTTGGCTGCCGTGCGTTACGGGCCTAATTTGTAAAAGCATTCCTGTAATTACGGTCTGTAACCCCGCTTTATGGGAATATTCTAGGGATAATCTAGGTAGCTGAGGGCACATGCGTCCTTAGCTCGGGGTGCTGCGCACTCAGGTACCTACAAATACCCCTGCACAGTGCCCGTGAGAGGGCAGATTAACAGAGCTTTTGCCATCTAGCGCGAGTGCCCTGTTGTCATCACTGTTCACCCTTGTTGGATCCCCTTGCAACTGAGAGCAAGTTCCAACAGAGTGCTACTCAGACCATCTACCAACTCGGCTAGAGGCCCTTTCGCTTATATTTAGAAGAAGAAATGGCAATAAAAAGTCATGCTCACAAAGTCAATCTAAATGAAAGAAACCGAAACAGTTTTTCCTTGTGCTGCCTTTTGTGCTTCAGTTGGTTCTAATCTGATCATCTGATAGATATTTTGTTTGTTAGTTTATGAACCTGCTACCACCTACTTTCTTTTTTTAGAAACTAATGCACTTCACAAACAGAAGTACAGAACATTTTTCAAGTGGATGATGATGATGACTTACAATAGCATTTAAATGATTTCACATATTTATCCTTTCCTTTGACAAATTTGTCTTCCTAAGTCATACCCCCTTCTTAGCAAAGAGTAGGGCACGGTTTAACCTGGTACAGCCTTCAGCACTAAATTGTTCGGATCATGAAATTGACATCATAAGAATGTACTTTCATATACGAACCTTTTTCCCAAAATGTATGATCTGCTTCCAAAGCACATGGCTCTAGATGTATATGTCAATCTCTAAACAGATTACAGATGTATCTTATTTGATAAGATTAATCGTAGGAAGTACCACATGAGACATGAATGGGGTATATAGAAAAGGAATCCAAATATCCAAAACCACTCATGTTATGATCTTCTACAACCTACAATTCTTAGACAAATTCTTGGTCATTTAAAGAATTTGAAGCTTGGAGTGCATGCACGCCCTATAAAAATAAAGGGAGGGAATACATGACATGGCAACTTGATGACAAATGACTTCACGATTTTCTGGTAATTCAAAACAATAGCCACAGAAATTTCTGCAGTGTTTCTGAAACTAATAGAACCATTATCTGTGGTGCATCTCCAAGATCACTACACGTCATGTAATTGGTGCAGCTAACAGCAACAGAGACAGCAATCAACCCATAACATGTCCATTCTGGCTACTTTAGTGCCAAATGTTAGAGTACCCGTTAGGGTTTTGGGGTTAGCCCCTTTGTAACTACAGTCTCACCCCTATGTAATGGGCTAGGTCCAACTAACTTGGTCTATTAATACAACACTCAACCCTGAGTTAGGATTAGGGTTTCCCACACCAAACACTAGAGAACTAAGTCATTTTACTATAGAAAACCGGGAAAGATTCAAGAACAAAACACAACAAGATTCGGTTGATATTACCTTGTCTGCCTGGATACCGACAACTGAAGCCACATTCATAGCAGCACTTTCCTTGTCCCCAGATAACATATATACACTAATTCCTTGCTTAGATAGTGTCTCGATAACTTGACGAGAATCTCCCCTGAGCTTATCCTCAAAACAAATAAGACCAGCCAGAGCACCATTCACTGCTACATATGCAACAGACTGGCCAAAATGCTCTGCTTCTGGGAAGGGATTGTGAACGACCCCATGCCTGAAATATTGTAATTTTACTAGCAAACAGACTCAACATACACTTTTACAAGACAGTGCAGGGAGAAAACTTTAAAACAGATAACATTTACATAAGGTATACCAGGAACAAGAGACGATTAGAAGTGTCTCATGTTGTTAGTGAATTTAGCATATGGCATAGCTGTAGAACAAAAAACTCATATGTACCTTCTAATCCAATCTAATGTTCCAACAGAAACCTGTTTCTCACCAATGGTAGCCACAGCACCAGATCCTGGTTCTTCCATGAAGGATCCATCATTTGCCTGTGACAACACACAATAAGTAAAAGGCAAACAACCAGAAAGGTAAGATTTGTAACAAGTGAAATAGTGTGAAAAGATAAAATTGTAAAATAGGTCATCCCATTCCATAATAAGGTGCCAAAAAAGTTTGAAATAAGTCTGGAGCAAGTATGAGAAACATTTTATTATTGATTATAAGATTGCAGTTCAGCAGACATGATTAGAACTCAAGTGAAGAAAACATTTATCTTAAAACAGTTTTTGTAACTTGCAGAATACCCACTTACTTCATACTAAGGTCATTCTGGTAGGGACTGTGTTCCCTAGGCTGGCCGATCGAAGGTTGTAGTGATGAGAGATTGGTGGTCTAGGGTTTAATCACGGGGGACGGCGGCCTGGCGCCGTGGTTGAGGCTGCGGCTCAATAGGAGGCGGCTAGGGTTGGGTTCTCCCGACTCCCTAAAGGAAGCCGGAAACAATCTTGTTTCTGCTTGATTAATCCAATAGTGTTTACAGATATATATAGAGCTTCCTCAAGTCTATCTAATAGCTCTGGATAAGTCTAACTATCTAGATAAACCTCTCAGCTAACTATGGGCCCTGGCCCCATCCTAGCTGATCGACTATTAGCCCTTAATGAGCTGTCGGCGCCTAACATAGGCCTTGCCGTACATAACACATTCTAAGCTCACATTTATTGCACACTTCTGCTATGATTACCTTCATAATGATGCAGTTGGCAGCCCCTGCAGCTTCCACGATGGCTTTTCCAAGCGGGTGGTTTGTATTTGATTCCACTCCAGCAGCAAAACTCAGAATGTCAGCCTCTGCCCACTGGTTGGCCCCCAAATCCCTGGTGACGGAAATATGGTTTGTCAACAAGAAAGTCTTAGAAATAATTTTCACTTTGACATCTATTAACCTTAGGTTAACAGAGAATAATCCATGAGAAATATAGAACATTTTCAATGGAAATACATTGGAAACTGCATCCAGTCCAAAGTAGAACATTTTCACTTTGACATCTATTCACAGGCAAGTTCTCCACAAAGATGTTCAATCAGATTTAAAGTCCAAAGTAGGTATATCAGAATTCAAACCTAGTGTAATACAGTACAACATATAAAACCGGAGTACATAAGAGACTCAACTTTGTATTCGCATCGCCCATGCCTCTAGAAGGTATTACTTTAGTTACCACAGGTCTACCAATTGTTAAAGTTCCAGTCTTGTCAAACACAACGGCATCAACATCAGAGAACTTCTCCAAAACATCCCCACCACGTAAAAGAAGTCCTCTTGTTGCACCTAATGAAGTGCCAACCTGACAAAATGACACCTAAATAAATATTGATGTGATGTATATTTCAATAAAAAATTGAATTTCTAATATCATTTGTTTCCTACCAGTACAGCAGTGGGAGTGGCAAGCCCAAGAGCACAAGGACAAGCAATTACCTGCAAATGCAGATCGATATTACTAGCCTTTGAGAAGGCATAGTCACTGCACAGATTTAGATACCAGAATGAATAACACAGGGATGTCATTTTTCTTTCTACAGAGAAAATGGGCACTGAAGTCCAACATAAATCAATTTAACATAAACAAATATCAACACTGGGAATTTTGCATATTTATGTGTGGCTCCTCAAAGCAACACCCATGCAACTAAATATTGTTAACAAACATGAATGTCAAAGCATGTTTCATCAAACCATACGCTTATGTTTTTAATAATATAAGAAACATTTCTAATTTTGAAACCTGAAATGAATCATGCAAGTAATTAGTTTCAGAGAAATAGCTGCAGTTGAAATGAGAACATACTTCTGGTCAACCAAACCTCGTTTTCAGAAAGATAGCACATTTTCATATACTGGCCGCCTAGTTTTAGAAACTAGAAATTTCATTCATCAAAGTAAAATAGCCAGAGCAAAGGTACTAATACATATCTTCCTTGTATCATACCAGAACACTGCAAGAAAGTTGTAATGCCAAAGACATTGCACCTCCATGTTGGATAGCAGCAGGTACAAGTTGAGAACCCAAAATACTCCAGAACATGTAAGTAGCAGCAGAAAGTGCCATGACTCCATATGTAAAGTTCCCTGCAACCTGTGTTAACAATAAAATTGACACTGAAACATAGAGTAAAACTATTACTAATTTAGGCCACAACAATGATGTGACAAAGAAAGGATCTCTAAGACTGTTACTAAACCCATCCAGAAACACCACCAAAGCAGCCATGATCCATCGGCCATCGGTGATGCCCAAAAAACAGTACATAATCAAATAAATTCCACAAGCACCAACATATGGAAGTAGTACTAAAACAATAACAGAACCAATATTTCCACTAATCGGAAATTAACATAACATGGAATGCTGAGTGCTTGAAGAGAGGAAGAATATTTTAAATATTAACCATACCAAAGGGTAAAAAACAATAAGATGAAGTAACCAATCACCCATATTCACTTGGTCTGTAAAAAATCTCTACAGAAGTAAAAAAGCTCTGCAGAACCCATGGATTGATGTTGACCATGATAAATGTACTATTCCAATCCCACGGAGATGGTTGAGATGGTTGCAGGACAAAGGTGTAATGATTTGAACATCATACCTCTAAACTTTGATAAGAGTAGGAATCAGTTCACATATTATACCTTGTCAGCCAATCGTTGAACAGGGGCTGCCCTTGTCTGGGCTTCTTCAACTAAGTGAAGTATGTCAGACATGACAGTCTCACCACCAGGTCTTCTAACTTCAACAGTGAGTTTACCATTCAAGTTAATACTTCCTGCTGATACTTCTGCCTAACGAAGGAGGGGAATCATCAACATTTAGCACAATGCGATGCTAGACTGGGATATTAATTGAATTCAGCAAGCCAGATAACAACAATTTGTCCGTACCCCTGTTATCTTTGTTACAGGCATAGGTTCACCTGTCAAACTTGATTCATCAACTGTACTCCTTCCAGCTTTCACAATACCATCTGCTGGGATGTGATCCTGTATGGTAATTAAAATAAGCAACAAAAAGATCATATCAATAAGGCCAGCATAAGCATCATACCATTCATACAACATTTCATCATATGAGCGAATTTTTATATGTGAATATGTAACTGCTACCACAGTACGCACGATCGTTGGATTTCAAAGACATGGGCTTCATTTTTTTAGCTTCTTAGTACCAGCAGGAGTCCCACTGCCATTAGCACCTTTTTTAGTACTCCTTGAGCTAATCTCTCATTGTTAGTATGCAAGTAAAAGTAGTGAAAGCAATATGCACCAAGAAAAAGAAACTAGAAAACCATATGCAGCATGGAAAAAGAAACGATCATCCATCTTTGTGCAAGCTTCACAGCCTGTACTCACCCCAGGTAGCACAACAACATAGTCCCCAACGGCTAGAGTATCACATGGGACTTCAATCAATGATGATTTCTCAGCATCGTTATCCACCATTAGGCGTGCTTTAGATGGAAGAATACTAAGCAGTCCAGTCATATCACTGGTAGCTTTAAGTTTTGCCCTCTGCTCCAGATTCTTCCCTAGAAGAACAAAAGCTATCAACATAACTGGTTCCTCAAAAAATGTCTTCCACCCCTGCAGGAAAATGGAACGATATAAGCAAGCTACTGACATATTAAGGCGATATGCCATGATGCAAATTAACGGAACATATTATAGAGCTAGAGGGTAACTAAAGGAGTTTAAACGATGAAACTGGCCAACAATATCTGCAAAGCATGCAACAAACCAAAAAAAAATCTTTTGGAAAAATAGAGTAGGAGCTACCAGCTTCGGAATGAAGGCTGCAATTGAGCTGACTGCAAAGGATGACAAAGCACCTAAACCAACCAGCGTATTCATGTTCGGAGACCCCTTGAACAGACTCTTTAGGCCATCAAGTATTAGTCTTCGACCAGGACCGACAAATGTAAATATTGACAGAGACAAATGAAATCCAGTGGAATGAATGACGTGCATCAGTGGCATATTAACTCCAAAAAGGTGAGAAATGTGTCCCAGAAGGCAAACCGCACATAATGCCCATGATACAGCAAGTTCTCTACCTAGAAGAACAATCAGGGCATCATGTCAGCAATTAAGTTAACACTCTGTATAATAAAAAATGGGAGTTCGCAAACATACCAATGGGCCAAACCCCAGTTTTCTGTTTTTGCACTGCTGGATGTCTCAATGGCAGCTGGCACCAGGGCCAGCTTGTCATTGAGACATGCCATGGTAAAATAGCAAACAGGGGTAACGACTAGTGGACAGTGGCATGTTTGCAAATTTTCCTTTAAAAAACATCATGGATTGGGAGAAGCTTGTAAGCTGATGGTTACTTGTGTCAACAAAAAAAATTACCACTTTGTTTCAGCTGTTCAAGTTTGTCTTGCATCTTTCTTTCGAAAACTGTTTGTGAACCAACCTTTGAAGAATCTGCAGATCAAATAGACATTTGCATGAGTATGAGGACTGAACATACAAGCAGCAGCAAAATTTTGGAGGGAGTTTCATATTTGACAGAAGGGGAAAGTGGATATTATATATTTGCAACATGTTGTCTGTGCTCAAGAGTACCATGTGAGCAAAGAAGACTTTGCATTCATTTATCTCAACTCTCAAGACAAGATTGACTGATAAGCAACATGAATTCTAAAGCACTGCTTCATCTTTCCATTTAAAATATCCAGAAGAACATCCAGTTGGTTAAGAGATTTAACTATTTGAGTTATGGTCGTCGACATTTTCTATTGAAAAGAAAAGGTATTATTTTAGCTCTTTATTTTTTTTGAAACGAAATGGAGCTCTGCCTTTCAATTAACATCCATTATTTTAGCTCTTTATTCGAAGTTCCAAACTAACAACGTATCCATTATTCAACTGCCCCATCACTCCAAACTAAAATGTGCAAGTTTAGCCCTTTGACAGTACTTGAGCAATTATTGCAGTGTTTACCTCGAAGATTGGATTTATAGCCACATGTCGTCAACTGATTGGCAAGCTTCTCACCCAACTGCTCCTTCCAATCCTGAACAACACTATCCTCGGGCACTGCCCAGACGACTGCCATCTCAGTGGCAAGGTTCACAGTTGCTGACCGTACCTGGGGCTGAAAAATCCAAGCACATACATAGTTACAAACACTACTATAAACAGTAGAGAGCTAAGCTAACAGGCACTTTGGCCAAAAGCTCTACATCTAAGGCATGCGGATCTAACTTAGCTTACCTCACTCTCCAGAATACGTTTCACGCTTGCTGCGCATCCACCACACGACATTCCCTGCAATGAAGCTAATCAAGTGGCTAATACAGCTACAGATTACAAGGCAGTCAGAAACTGTAGCATGTAAGGACAAACATGAATGCAAATGATAACTTATAGGGTTTTTTTTTCAGAACAAACACTAGTTGGTTGGAGGTTCTAGTGATTGTCCCAGAAACGATGCTGTTTAGATGGGTTGACACAAGAGATAATCCAGCAGGTTCTACCACCAGTAGCATTAGTGGTTTGTTTGTTGATTCATGATTGTATAAGAATGTTTGTTATGTTATGTCAATCGGAATTCTAAATATGAAAAAACTGTTACAAGTGGGTAAAGTAACAATCCGTGTGTACTAATTATAAGTGTTTGACCAGCCAAATATTCAAAAAGTTGTAAAAAAATCCTTCTATGCCACACATGATATGGTTTTTTTTTTAAGAGCGGAAGGTGGTCAGTGTCTACTCGTCGTACTACAGCTACAGGAATAGCCATACCCCAACGTCAAGGACGATGACATCGGCTCCCTGCGCTGCCGCTTCCTCCACCACACCCGCTCCCTGGGAAGCGCGCGGGCGCTTCCAGCCGTCGCCACCACCACCGCCGTCACCATCACCGTTCCCCCGACCGCCTCCGCCGCGGGGCGGACCACCCGAGGCGAGAGGCGAGGCAGAAGAGACACTCGCGAACCACCGCCGAGGCGCCGCGGGGGGTCCGGGGCCGCGGAGCGCGAGCCGCGCGAGCGAGATGAGGAGGTCGCCCGGCACGGAGGGCGAGGAGGTGGCAGACGCGCGGGCGGCGAAGAGGGAGCGGCGGCGGAGCGGGGCGAGGAGGAGGAAGGGCTTGGTGCGGGAGGAGGCGAAGGCCTTGGAGAGCGCAAGGACGGGCGTGGTCGGGTCCATCGTCGTGGAGGGGAAGGGAGGAGCCGGCTGGGCCTAGCTAGCGGTGGCGGCGGCTGTAGCGTGTAGCGGCGTGAGCATTGGCGTTGCTCGCGGCGGGGATGAGTTGCGTCCTGACTGTTGCCGAGGTAGGCGGAGTGGTCTGGTGACTGACTGGTGTAGGAGTGGTGCCGCCGTGGGCCGGGGGGGGGGGGGGGGGGGGGGGGTTGGGTTGGCGTTGGTGCGTGCAGTACTGCAGTGCATATCTGCTGCCCAACGGGAACGTCCGCCGTCGTAGCGCTAAGTACCACTCAAACTGTCTTATTTTGAACCATTTAGATAGTGTTTGGTTAAAGAGCCAAGTAGAATGGAGCCGTTCTATCTCAGTTTGGTTGCTGTTTGGTTACAAAGGAACTAGAACGGAATGGCTCTAATTAGGGAATATTCAACTCAGATCCGGAACCATTCTGCTCCAAAAAAATCAACCGGACGGAGCCGCTCCGTTCCCATCCCGCTCTCACAGTCACGCTCCGTTTCGTTCACTCTGGAACCAAACAAAAAACAGAGCCGCTCCGTTCCAGATTACCAAACACAGAACAGAGCGACTCCGTTCCTAGGATCAAGGATGGAACGGCTCCGTTCTACTTGACTCCTCAACCAAACACTACTGCAACCACCAAAAAATTCGATTTAAATAATAAAATGTACTGCTGCAACCACCAAAAAAATTGTATCGATAATGCTTACACGCACGCGGGCATCCGATCTCAACATGTTGATTTGAAAGAATGGCATGCACAAGTCGAAGGAGCCTGGTATTAAAGGTTACAAGACAGAGGAAGAAGGCCCTGTTCACTGCAAGTACATCAAAGTGTCGTTTGGTTCGTAAAATATAACGTAAATGGTAATGTTAACGATTCACACTTGAGTACCGATGATAACAAATTTAAATAAGACAGTATTTATTTGTAGTATGGTATCCATTACAGTTAGACTGAAACAAACATGATTTAACATTATCAATTATCCATTACGTTACCAATATATAAATCAAACGGCACCAAATTTATTGCACAAGCAAGGATATCATTATCATTGTTCAGATCATCATTATTATCTTAATTTTATTGCACAAGCTTTGTGTAATTCTTTGCTATAATATTGAGCCCATGAGAGTGAGACTAGCTGTGGTATGAGTCAGGAGCGGAAACGAAAACGGTTGAGGATATTTTCCGACCATATTTGATCGGGATAATCCCGTTTATATACCGTAGTCAGGAGAATATATTGTAGCGTCATCACTTGATATATAAAAGATAATTTAGCACATATGGATGGAGAAATTCAACTCAAAAGAACCTGCTGCGAGCTCCTAGGTCCACCATCGCCCACGACAGTTTACAGCTGAGAAGACCGGCCGGCTGGTTCTAAGAAAATATGGTAACAGAAATGGAAGAGGGAGTTCTTTTTTTCTACCGTTCGTTTTCATCCCTAAACCAAACAGTTCCATTTATCAGAAACAGAGGGTTTAGGGGGTTCCATTTTTCCTAGCTCATACATGCAACCAAACTTGTGCTCTGCTCAGTCCTGTATATGCATTTGGCCTATCCCAGCTCAGCCTGGTTATAACTGCCAGGCTCTCTTGGCCTCTTGGGAAGTAAACCAAACAAGCCCTATGTTGTTTGGATTTCCTTTCTTCTTACCTTGTAAGGTTGAAACAGGCGGAAACGAACGTATAGCCTCTTGGCATTTTACGTCCAAGAATCAAGAGCCACGATGACCTAGAAATGTACTTCAGCTTGACTAACAGAACCTCATCAGGCAAGGATAGACAAAGGCTGCCCAGTGTTAGGGAAATATTACAGCAAGAGCTAGGCGCCTAATCCACCTGAGCTAACAAATAATTTACACAACCAACAAGACACTGGACTGGAGTCATTTTAAGTTCAGTACCAATAATGAAGTCAACTCCCCATCGAAGCTAGAGCTCAATAACCTGATATAGTGATATATAGCTCCGACAAACATGCCAGCTTAACTGGTGGATTCAAGAAAAAAAGATGGCCTGAATTCATCATGGTCTCCCATTGCTATCTTTGACAAGTAGTAGAGGAACCCAACTTCTCTCATTGCATACCCTAGTACCAACTAAACACATTCCAGCTCCCAGCTACCCTTGACAGTCCACTGAACTTGGAGGCGGGAACACTTCTGCTTGTGCGGACAATTTTCTGTCCTCAACAATCGCCAGACATGAGTAGTGTACAGAAAACCACGAGATCCCTCAGATGCAGAAATGCAGATGATTAACAAACAGCACTGCACCTCAAGGCTGCCATGAACCATTGCTGGGCATACTGTGATGACCAGACATCCTATCTTTACAGGTGGGGCAAATGAAGCCAAAAGAACTAGCCTGCTGTCCATCAACAGGGCCAAAATGATGGAACTGACTGTTGCACCATATACATAAACAAGTGACCATGCTGCCGCCAGTAACCATCCTTGGCAAGGACAAATCCCATCCTAACTGGACTTGATGTGGAGGGTCACTTCCAATCTGCGGTGCGTACCCCAAAACTAGAGTTGGCTCGGATGCGCTCACAAAATTTTGACTGGGCATGTTAACAAACTGTGACGATACAGGAGGTACAGAGTTTGGTCTGGTCATGCTCCCAAACTGTGAGGATTCTGGAGTTACAGAATTTGGTCGAACCATGCTCCCCAAAAACTGAGAAGATGCGGGAGGTACCAAATTAGGTCTAATCATGCTCCCAAACTGAGAGGGCTGAGCAGGAGGTACAGAATTTGGTCCAGCCATGCCCTTGAACTGAGAGGTTTTAGCAAGGGGTGCAGAACTAGATTGGGCTTTGCTTCCAAACTGCGAGGACTCAGCAGGAGGTACAGAATTCGGTTGAACCAAGCTTGTGAATTGAGAGGATTGAGAAGAATGCACATAATTAGGTTGAGCCATGCTCCCAAACTGAGAAGGTGCAGCAGGCACAAAGGTAGGCCTTGCAAAGCCCCCAAACTGCGATGTTCCATTGGGGAAAGATTTAGGCCCATCCATGCTCTCAAACTGTGAGGATTCAGTGGGTACAGAATTTCTTTTGGCAATGCTCCCAGGCAGAGGGGATCGAGCTGTAGCCGTTCTAAGCTCTCCACGCCTAGAAAATATATGCTGCTTCTGTACACCAAATCCAAGTTGCAAATCACACTGTTTCAAAAAATAGCAAAGTATCACATGGTTACCCAGCATTAAAGGTCATGGATATTCATGTGGCATAAATCACTTGATACATGCTAACAACATCATGAGAAACAAAATAAAACAACTAACAAGGTAAGGGAAGTACTAATTTAACATCATCACGATCCATTAGATGTCTAACGGTATTCTTATCATTGCTAAAGAGCGCAATTAAGACCACCTACAAATTCTGGTATGTTTACCTGATCTTGAGATGTGCTGGTCATTGAAACATTAGCAACAGATTGAACTGTAGAGGACATGCAACCAAAATTGGCATGCATAGGCATAAGACCATTGGCATTCCGGCTAGCACTAGCTGCAGCATGAGGATCAAAACCAGGAGCGTGATCATTATAACGGTTTTGCATCACATTATTCAACTTCTCCATCACCTCAAGCCTAGCTACATTTGGTTCATTGTTGTTGATGGGCCTATTGACAAACGAGCCCTTTGTGAAGCTAACATCACCTCTATTAACCGAAGAGCCCTTGATGCAGTTGATATCACTTCCATTTGTTGGAGTTTTTGATTCAGGTAGTGAACAATGGCCAGAAGCATTGGGCTTTATGTGAGTAGAACTGTTACTGAACTGCGCAAAACCCTTTTCAGTAATACCACCACTAAAGGCATCACTGTTATAAGCTTCAGTGACAAATCCTGCTTCTTTACTTGTTCTGTTCTTCACGCTATCAATTCGTTCCATGGCACTGGATGCAAGTTCTTTATCATTGTTATTTGTCTGCATCGAACCAGAAGCAAAACAATTTGCCCTAGTTGCCACAACATAGACAGGTTGTGTGCCCAATTTAGGCTGATACACAGCAGTATTGTTCTTGCTGGCAAAAGGGTTAGCTTTAAGAGCACCACAATCTTCACCATAAGGCTCATAGCTTCCACTGATGCATCTGGAGCCAACAGCTTGGGTTTTGCTGCTTGTGCCATACGAACTATATATTTTATTGGTCGATCCGCAATGGGAAGATGCACTAGATGCACCATCATTGTTATTAGAACTGCCACTAAAACATTTTGCAGTAGTAGATAACCGATTAGCTTCATTCAGGCCAGCTGATGTTTCATTATTTGCATTAGCAATAGGAAAAGATATTGTATTTACACATGAATTGAGGTTGACATCTCCTCCTTCCACCGTATTATTTGTTCCAAAGGCAGTAGGTCTGATAACATGGTTACTTCCTGGCTGATCACTAAACATAGACACTCCCAAAAAACCATTAATGTTGCTAACACTTTGATTATTAGAGATTGATGCCCTTTCTGGAACTGTCAAATCAGCATGGCCCGTAAAATTTGTATATCTACATACACTTGGAGCATCATTGAAGGAAGGACCTTCTTCAGACCTACCCCAGGTTTTATTTGGTCTAATGAAATTATCTGGATAATTTGTACTAAAAAACTCAGTGGCCGTAGAGTTATTGTCAACATGTTCATTTGAATGATTATGGTGCTGAAAGACTGTTTCACCATAAGAAACCTTATTGTTATGTCCATGTGATTCAGGTGACTCTTGAAGCCCAAATGAAATTTCTGCCAAGTGATTATTAGTTGCCCTTCTATTAGTCTTATCCACAAATGCTTCAGGAGTCAACCCTTCATACCTTGCATGAGCTCCAACATGGCCAAAGTACCGGGATTCCTCCTCGAAGGTCTTAAAACAAATAGGACATTCAAATTTACCATCTTTTCCCACTACTGGCTCACCAAACTTGCTAGTCCTGCGCCTTTTAGCCCTCTTTTCATGACATGACAAGTGGTGCTGTACATTTGTCTTGTCCGTAATTAAACCAATTTGATCTTTGAAACCTAAAACCTGTTAGGTACATATTAATTAAGACAGGCAAATTTAAATAAATAAAATTTAGTTTTGTACACTTCAAACTTACACTACCATCACCATTGTTGGCACTCGAGTAATGTTGTCCTGTGCTTTCATACTGATTAGCGGCTGGTTTGAGCTCTGGATACCCAAGAAGTGACATGAGGTATGCAGAAACCTCTTTGCAAGTAGAAAAGTGACGTCCCTTGGGGCTGGAAAGTATGGCGTGCATATTTAGCTAGATGAAGAGTCATATAGAAAAGCGACATGCAAAACACTCAAGTCAAAATGGGCATGAATTTTCAGAATGTATCAACCGAGAAGCACAAAAATAATATATATTGTGATTGTGAAAATACATCGAAATACTCACTCTCAACCCGAATATCCCAGCAGCACACATCACACGAAGTATAGTACTCCAAGCAGCACACATTATATGAAGCATAGTAATATATAAGATTACGTCCAAATGAGGGGAAATAATCTCTAGTGCTGTTATACAACAAAAAGGTAGATTGAAAAATGCAAGTGGTAAATCTAAGTACATATGATTGGACATATTAGGAACAATTAAGATGATAGGATTATCTTTCAGATTCCCTCTCACTAACAGATGGGGGACTGGATTGCATGACAGTGAAATAAATCAGTTGGAATGGGAAACCCTAACCCTAACTCAGGGTTGGGAGTGTATTAATAAACCAAGGTTATTGGGCCTGGCCCATTACACAGACAGGGGTATGACGGTAATAACAAGGGGCTAACCCCAAAACCCTAAACGGGTATTCTAAGTTTTCTAAAACCCCTCGTAGTCTCAACTCTATCCTATACAGATGTTGAGACTGGATCGAAAATCGGTGAATACACTCGACGGTAGCCCCTTGGTGAAGATGTCGGCGAACTACAGCGTGGTGGGGACGCTGAGAACCCGAACGTCACCGGCAACAACACGCTCACGGACGAAGTGCAGGTCGATCTCCGCGTGCTTCGTGCGCTGATGTTGCACAGGATTGACGGAGAGGTAGACCCGCTGACGTTGCAGTAGACGAGGATGGCGCGCTGAAGGGGGTCGTGGAGCTCCTAGAGGAGCTAGCGCAGCCAAGAGGCCTCAGCCACATCATTGCCCACAACGCGATACTCGGCCTCTGTGCTGGAGCGGGAGACGACGGGCTGCCGCTTGGCGACCCAGGAGACGAGGTTGGCGCCCAAGAACAAGACGTAACCTAAAGTGGAGCGGCACGTGCCGGGACAGCCAACCCAGTCAGCGTCGGTGTAGCCCACGAGCTCTGACATCGAGGAGGGTCGGAGTAGAAGGTCGTAGTCGAGGGAGCCACGGAGGTAGTGCAGGATCCGTTTGAGAGCGGTGAGATGGGTCTCCCGCGAGGTGTGCATGTGCGGGCACACCTGCTACACGGCGTAGGCAATGTCGGGCCTGGAGAAGGTCAGGTACTGGAGAGCGCCGGTCAGGCTCCGGTAGGACGTCGTGTCGACGACCGGGGCCCGTCGTCCTCAGAGAGTTTCGCCTAAGTGTCGACAGGCGTGGAGCGAGGCTTGTAGTCAGACATGCCAGCCCGTTCCAGGATGTCGATTGCGTAATAGCGCTGGTGGAGGAAGAGACCCTGAGGCTGACGCTCAGCGGTGATTCCAAGGAAGTGGTGAAGAGGTCCCAGGTCCTTCATCGCGAACTCCCGCTCAAGGGCGTCGATCATGCGTTGTAGAAGGTCGGCGGTGGATGTCGTGAGCACAATGTCGTCGACGTAGAGCAGGAGGTAGACGGTGTCGTCGTCGCGCTGATAGATGAAAAGGGACGTGTCCGACTTGGCCTCGACGAAGCCGAGGAGGCCTAGTAGGAGGCGAAGTGACTGTACCAGGCCCGCGACGCCTGCTTGAGGCCGTAGAGGGAGCGGTTCAGCCGGCAGACTAGATCCGGATGAGCGGAGTTGACGAAGTCGGTGGGCTGGCTGCAGTAGACAGTCTCCGTCAGAGTGTCGTGGAGGAAAGCATTCTTGACATCGAGCTGATGAATCGCCCAGTCCCGGGAGAGGGCGAGGGTGAGAACGGCCCGAACGGTGGCGAACTTGACGATGAGGCTAAAGATCTCGTTGTAGTCGACTCCGGGACGCTGGGTGAAGCCCCGAAGTACCCAACGAGCCTTGTAGCGGTCGAGGGAGCCATCTGAGGTCAGCTTGTGGCGAAAAATCCACTTGTCGGTCACCACGTTGATGCCGGATGGACGCGACACCAGATCCCAGGTGTGGTTGGCCAGCAGGGCCACGTACTCCTCCATAGCGCAATGCCAGTGGGGGTCCGCGATGGCGACATGAACGAAGGAGCATAGAGGCATCTAGAGAAGCGTCAGCCGTCAGGATCAGCCGTTCGACGAGGCGAAGAACGTCGATGGGTCGTCGGGAACCGAGGGAGTGGCCCGCTCGCGACGGTGGTAGAGGAGGGCGAGGTTGGCGAAGGGAGCCGTGCTCGTCGACGGGGCCGGTTCGACGAGAGCCGATTGAGTGGCCCACCCATGGTGGTAGACGAGGGCGAGGTCGACGAAGCGGGTCGCGCTCGTCGACGAGGCCACGCGTGTCGCGGGTAGAGGCACGAGAGGCGTCAGAGCTATGCATGGCACGGGTAACGGCGCAAGGCGGGGCATGTAGGCCGCACGTGGTGCAGGGAGAGGCGCGAGTGGTGGCGTCTGAGCCGAGGGAAAAGCAGGTGGGAGCGAACGAGGTGGAGGGGGAACCGGATCAGGCTCAAGGAGAGAGTCAAGATAGGTGGGTGAGGAGGAGCCAGCAAGAGGAAACACATCTTCGTCGAAGACGACGTGACGAAAGATGAGTATGCGGTGAGAGACAAGGTCAAGACAACGATTCTAAGTATTCTAACAAAATCAATGGCTCAGATAGATCCATTAAGATTTAAGAATTAGTAAGTTCAAATATTTCAACATGATATACAACTATCGCCATTCAACAACAATGATATCAAAGCCTTTTAGTCCCAATCAAATTTTGGGTAAGCTATATATGAAACCTAACATAAGCCACCAACAATAATAAGAAAAATAAAATAAAATTCTAATAAGCATCATACAGCCATGGACACATGGTCAGGTAGTGCTGGCTATACTATGCATGCATTGAAGGGTACATGGAAACAAACTATCTAAAAGGCATAAACACTGTTGATAGATACTTAAATAACAGCATCAAATGCAGCTACACCATGGCAAGCACCAAGACTGTATTTGCAAACCCAGAAAATCCAACGTTATACTTAGCAAACATCTCACCCTAGTGATGTAATGACATTATTAATTAACATCTAAAACATGCATCCATTCGCTCAAACAAAAACATCCACACCATATTATTTCCAAAGCAGATATACTGCCAGAGGTATCACTATCAACATGTATCCTTAAACCCAATCCACCACTTATAGTGTGGATATACCCTACCAGGCACACTACCAGAGCATCTCTGAACAAGTATACATCGCATCAGGTAAGGTATCACAGCATAGTTCCATTCCAGATACTATCATACTACCACTAGCATATAATCGTTTATGAAGAAAGAATGGCAGGGCAGGGCAAAAGAGGCAAACCTCACGTAGCTGAAGCAGCGCACCCAGATGGATCCACTGTTTCGCTTGAGCCCGAGCTGCAGCTTCCACCCGCGAGGGAGGTGATCCCCGAAGAAGGACGCGTCCACATTCTTCCTCCGCTTCTTCTGGCTTACCCACTCCCCTGCGAGGCTGTCGATGAAACCCTGCAGGTCGGTACCGGAGGCCATACCGGCCGTCCGCCTGTGCAGCTCGGCATCGTAGGGCTCCGGCATCGCCGCAAGCCCTAGAAGGTCAACGGAGACCCCCTTGGCGTTGGTGGTCTCCCGGTCTGGGTCGGGGGCCGGCGGCGGAGGGGGGGAGGGCTCTTGTAGTAGGGCTAGGGTTTGCGGTTCTGGAGGGGGCGGGAGCGAGGGGTCATTGGGGACGAAGAGGCGGCGGAGGTGGTACGCGACGAGGTCGCCCTCGGGGTCATTCTTCCGCCCGGTGGACATCTGCGCGGAGGAGGAGTGACGGGCGGACGAGGGCGAGGCGGCGAGGCGGCGGCGGGAGAAGGTCTGCTTCCGGGAACCGGCGCTCTCGTTGAAGACGGCGCGGTCGATCTTGAGAGGCGGGAGCGGGTCGGCGTCGGGGCAGGTCCGCGGCGCAAGGGCGTGCGCGGAGGCGGCGGCGAGCGCGTCCAGGTCGGGCTGTGAGAGCACGCGCAGGTCCACCACGGGGAGCAGCTCCGTCGCCATTGGGTAGCTGCGGATTGGATTGGAGAGGGTGAGGGAGGCTGCGGCGGCGGGGATCGATCCGAGCGTGTCGCTCGCCGAGGAGACCAGGGAAAGAAGTATCAGCTTTGAGTTCCAGTTCCACCCTACCCTACTGCTGCTGACCCCTCCTCGCCTTCAGCCCTTCACGGGGGAGGCGGACGCCGGGGCGGGCTGTTTGGTTTCGGCTGCGCCCGCCGTAAAAAACAGTTTCGAGGACCATATCAAAAAAAAAATATTGGGGTTTTTTATTGTTCTCTTCGGTGCGTTTGTTTGCGAGCAAGCAGTTCATTCCTTTTATAAGAATTGAGTCAATTTATTTAATGTTTAGTAATAGAACAGAACTGCTCTATTTTTTTATTTGGTTGAATAGTAAGATAGAACGGAGTCGCTCTGTTCATTGTTTAGTTTGAGAGCCATATAACTGTGGAATGGAGAAGATCACTCACGTCCGTGAGAATACTCGTATCCAATCGTTTTGGTGGAGCGAGAGCATCCCAAATATTTACCATATATAGACTCTAGGAGACGCTTCACTCTCCTACGTTAAAACCAAACATAAAAAAAAAGAATAAAGTCGTTCCATTCTCCTTGCCAAACACACCATTTACCAAACATAAAAAAAAAATAAAGTCGTTCCATTCCCCTTGCCAAACACACCATTTAGAGCAGCTCCAGTAGCGGCTGAAAAAAATCAGCTCTAAAACTAGCTTTTCGGGGTACTATAAACTAGTGAATTGGCGCGCGCCAGCGCGCACGTTTGAATTTAGCGATATGAAGTTTTGAAATTTTGTAACATGAGAGTTAATATTAATAGAGCATACGCCATAGCATTTAAACTGCTTATTATAGAAGTTCATTAACGATTTGATGTGACTAATGCATTAAATTTTCATCACAAATACAGACGCTAAAATATTTACAAACAAAAGTTTGAGAATTCATGACAAAATTTTGATGTTATATACCATGATAAAAGTAAATATTTGCCATAGCAATTTTACGAACAGTCATCCACAATGATTCTATGGAACAAAAGACAACACGTTAAAGGTAAACATTACCTTAATTCAGAGGTAATAATTGGGTCATCAACAACGTGCACGGTTCTTATCATGTAGTCAATGCATAAAATACATGCAAGCCATTAGGACCAGGCACCACCTATAAGAATCAGAAGAGAAGGTTTGTTGGCAGTACATAAATCCATGAACAGCAATGTCTAAGTGCCCCTTCTTTAATACATCGACCATCAACACACAACTCAGATTAAGATCAACGTAGTTTTCTTTCTTACACATTATAATGGTGAGCCCCATGAATGAACGTCAAAAAACACTATCACCGGCCTGTAGATGGTTATCAAGACATAAATGATGTCATCCATATTTAAGCATCGTTATCCATCCATTCTTAGGATTCCTAAACCTTTTCTTGAGACTCCAGTGCCTTAGCTCAATATTCCATGATTGCTTGTTCTGTTGGAGCAGTACTTGATGAAACTTGGCAAAAACATGTGCAATTACAAACTCAATTGGATCATTATAAAGAAATTTCCATTTAGCATGTGTCAATTGCAGCAGTGAACAAAGAAAATTCATAACATGTTAATCTAGGGTGAGGTGTAAGTGAGCAACCAAATATTGTTGAGACTTTGTGTGAAGATTACATCGATGTAATGTAACGGAGAACTATGATTTGTCATAAACATGGACCTGCATATGGTGAAAACTTTTCACTAAAGTACCTGCTAAACAAATATCATAATGTCAGAGAGCACAAAAGGATATATCTTAAATTTTCACTAATTTAATAACAAAACTATATTCGCGAATCAAGGATATAGTTAAGCACACCAGAGCCGATGTAGTGCCTCCCTTTTATAGTTGTAGTTGGATTTATGTCATCAGCATAAATCTCCACAAGAAATGGCATTTCTTCTTTTATGCCTGCTAAACACATATGATGACAAAAAAAAGAATTCAAGGTCGTAGTCGCTTCACTTTCCAATGGAACAGGAGGCAAAATTGTAATCTCCAATAAAGGAAATGCCTCTCTTACCTTAGGGTGACCTGTATATCTCAAATGATAGGAAAGGGTCATTAAATCAGGAGGCAAAGCTATAATCATGAGTCAAGGGAATAATTAGGCATATGAGAACTATTGTGCTCTTTGTCGTTTTCTTGTCTTATTGGGTCCTGCACACATATTTGTTGACTTAGTCGTTCCCATATGCATCACTAAAAGGATTAGGAAAGATCAAGGATAAACACACAGAAGAAGCTTGAATGTTAGCTCGAGCAAAGAATAAAATACCAGGCGAACTTTCCCACAACACCGACAATTGTTTTGCCTTTCATTAGGCCTAAAGCAAATGCAAAACAAAAAAACAAATTTTAGTTGGCAAGCTATAAAAAAGAGATGAGTGTATGGCGCAAAAAACCACAAAAAGGTATAAAAGAGAGATAAGCAACACTATAAAATTAAGCGTACCAAATGTGATAGTTCCATCACTGCTTAAGTACCTGTTTGGACATGTGGTATGATCAAAGATGACCACTTAAAGCAAAGAGTCCGTAGAAGTATATCAACAAAACAATATGCAACCTTGTTCACCTTTATTCTTGGAAGCAAACACAAGCCAGCTATCACTAAGACAAATAGTTCCATTCCTGAAAATAAGCTGAATTCTATGTTCTAACGGTTGAAGGCCGTTCATGGCCTAGAGCTTAACCATTTTTTTCTGGCCCAAATATTTTATGATCTTTGAAGGTAAATCATAAAGGAAAGCGTAAACAACGATGAATGTAGTGCAAACAGAAACTATAAGTTACCTTAAATAATTATAATAGGTAAACATGGCACATGTAGACAAGGCATAGTATACCATCTTTACTTCACATGAAGGAACTCGAAAGAACCAAAATTGTTTAGTCGACAT
Source organism: Zea luxurians (assembly GCA_029449295.1). Taxonomy (NCBI): domain Eukaryota; kingdom Viridiplantae; phylum Streptophyta; class Magnoliopsida; order Poales; family Poaceae; genus Zea; species Zea luxurians. The sequence continues at coordinate 26,321,540 of JAOPSE010000011.1, read as the reverse complement.
AGAGTATTCCAGGCAAAAACAACCTAAAACATAAACTCATGTGTGAATTGAGGACCTACAATCAAGGAGGGAGGGGTACCTTACTGCAGCAGAAAGTTTAGAACAACCAGTACCGGAACACCGCAATCAACGATGAGGTCGTTTCCACTTCTCCGCATAGAATATATACTTTACCACGCATAATATATTAATCAACCACAAAGTAACCTATAGGACTTTAAACTTGTTTGGAAAAATACATAAACGTGTATAGTGTCAATTAAAGAGACATGCTTTAGAACTTACCTGCAAAGGAATAAAACAATCTTATGGAAAATTGTTAAATGAATAAGTGTATATCCACGTGAATCATCGATGCAAAGACAAATAATAAATATATCGGTGCACATATAAGTTTTTTGTTGTTCTGATAACAACAAATGGACAGTGCGTAGCTATTAGTCTGTATGCAAACGTACAATTGAAAAAATACCTGAGCAATAAAAAAGATGTGTGAAGCAATCAATAGCAAACAAGAAATACTAATAGATCACATAGAAATATTTCGTAAGCGTAAATGTTGTTGGTCAGGTAGATAGTACATACAACTCACCTATAGGGGAGCAAGATAAATAAAAAAGCCATGCTAACATCTGTGCAAATTAATAAGCACACATAAGTGAAAATTCTTGATGTAAAGAGAAACAATAAATGTATGGTTTATAATACAATCAACTAAGCTCTTAGATTTTAGGTAAGTTTTTTTTTGCTAACAGTAAGTGACCAACAACTATTAATATGTATGAAAGCGCAGATTTCGAAAAGAAAATAAATGGCTTGAGCAACAGCAAACTGTTGTAAAGCAATCAACATCGAAGCAGCAATATTAATATATTGCACATATAGAATTTATAAGTGTAACTATCATACAATAGACAGATAGTACCTACAGCTCACCTGTTGAGGAGAGAAAAAAACTCATATCAGGATCTATGAAAATGAATAAGCACACACATGTACAAATTATCGATGTAAAAGGGAAATAATAAAAGTATGAGTATAGATATAATCAACTTAGTTCCAAAGTTGTTAATAACAAATGTCATGAAAATATTAACAGTAAACACACACTAGTAAACCTATTTATGTTGAGCTGAATTTTATTCACAGAAAATAAGCTCAATTGCAATTATTTGATATTTACTATATAGCATGACACATTGTGCGACCTGGCCATGATTAACACACGTTCGAATTATATATCATGCTACAAACAATAGACATCCATGGTCAATATCTTGTAGGTACCTTTAAATTTTTTAAAAGAAGGAAAGTAGCGTAACAGTAAGGCCACACTACCAAACCTATTTATATTGAGAAGAAGTTTTGTTACTCGCATACCACATTAATATTTGAGAAGAGTATAGGAGCATATAGTGATTGGGAAAAATTGCCCTGCGCTCGACAAGGAATGTGGTTAATAAACTTGTAAAAATAGCTTTACACATGATATTTGGCAGTTCACTACGTAAATAGATACACAAATGTGCATGTAGACTTAACTGCTGCAAGAATTAATACGCATATTTAAAGGAAAGAATCACCATTACAATTACTTGATATTTATAATGTAGTGCGACACATAGAGAAATAATATAAGGGCTAGTTTGGCAACTAAAATTTTTCAAGGGATTTTTATTTTTCAAGGGAAATTAGTTCATTCGCGCGTAGTGGCACTAAGGAAAATGTTGATGGTAAAGATTAAGAATTATCTTATCATTTGGTATGAAACAAACAGATATGTTTCTTCTGGCGCATGACCAAGAGATGAAAATTGATACTAATGCAACATATAAAAAAATATTGCCGGCGACTAAAACCTGATAAGGCAACAAAATTTAATATATATGCTACATTGTTCTTAACAGGCTAACAGAGGCAGTTCTTAAGTAATATAAGTCCCTAACTAAGAACACAATTAGAAGTTGGCAGAAAGATGTAACATAAGTTGATTCAGTTCCTAGCATCATGTAATCTTAAAAGAGATAAAATCAATTACATATACACATAGCAAATGGTCTAGGTAAATCAACTAAAGATAAAAAAGAAATTATTTCTCAAACAGATAGAGGGGTAGGGAATAATGGGACTTCTGCGGTACAACTATTAATCGCAAATAAAGATACGAAGACAACGTAATTGACTTACTGTATGTATAAACAAGGAAATTTAAGCAAAAAAAACACTAGCAGTTGCTGACACCATGATGTTGCCTGCCGCTGCTCAAGCACCTCATCAGGCACAATGTGCTATAGACATAGTAAGTTGTTGGATGTCGTAAAGTAATAATTCTACTATTTTATTTGTGGTTGGTGTCTGATTAGCAGCAGCATCTGGACTCCCTGATTGACTCGTCGTGTATGCGCTTATGGAATCACAGCTACTACAACAAATGAGTCCCAACTGCATTGATGATGATGGCAATATGGAATAAAGAAGGGGAAAACACACCTATGCAACTAATGAGGTTGTCAAAGAATCAACCCGGGCCGCCTCGACCGCTATCCACCACAGCTGAGAAGCTGCTTGAGCTCCTCGATCTCCGCCGCGACGTCGATGGCCATCTCCTCCAGCCTCAGAGCCCTCAGCTTGGGCACGTCCATCTCCTAGAGCACAAGGAACGCAGCCGAGGTGGCGGCGGCCTCTTGGCCCTCGGCTTGGACGCGTACATCTTCTAGAGCTCAAGGGACGCGCCCATGCCCGTGACGATCTCGACCACCTCGGGCGCGCGCGACGACGGCGGCGACCTTGGCCGTGGCGGTGGGAGGCAGCGCCGCGTTGTGAATGAGCGGATTGCTGGCTCAGCGACAGAGCGGCGACCCTATCTAGTCGCCGACGGATGCTTCGAGAAAAGGCGAGTGAAGCTGTTGTTTGTGCCGTTCAAATTACATCTGACGCTCTGAACTTTTTCTATCGACGTGGACCACCGAGAGCAGCCGTTTTGGACCGCGTTTCATATATAGGAAATTTTTAGAACCCTGTTTTACACCATCACCCCACAGCAGCTCCCTTAAAAATGAGTAGCCCAATATTTAAATCAGACGTCATCACGGAAAAGCGGGAGGAAAAGCCCATGGCCCAAATGAATTTCGACTAAAAATGAGCTATCGGCAAACAACTACAGCCGTCGTACCATTAATCTGTACTAGTCGGTTGTCCGTGTATTGTGACGGCTTACAACAGTCAACAAATACCCATATAAATCCACCAAAAAATTTTTAAGATTTTTTATTGATTGTCCCTCCTCTCCGTATAATATTTTTTGATTTCGCTAACTAATATTATTGTTTACTCCATGCAATATGTCTTGGTACAACACGGCTGTCGGTACCCCAGGGGTACCCCTACTACTGTATCAAGGCGTAGTGCCCACGTGGCTAACTCTTAGCCACGCAGCAATAATGTCGCGATCGGGGCCAGGCCACGCCTCGGCCCAGTCGCGGACCGCTACTCAGGGCCCACAGCAGCGCCCGACCGCGCCACATGGGTGGGTCCGGAGCCGCCACGTGTTCAGGAAAGAAGGAATGATCCAGGGCGTCAACAGTAAGTCCGAACCCCCATGGGAGAGCGCCGGACCTCTGGGTATGCAGCCGGGACCCCCTGGGGAGGTCCGGGACCACCACATGTGTAGGTCGGGTCCTTGGGATGGGGTCCTGACCCCCCTGCGAGGGGACCGGACCGCCCACGGCAGGGTCCCGGAATTCCAAGGCAAGAAATACTTAAGCCCTAGTTAAAGACAAGGCTAGGGTCCGGTGCTGGCACGTGTCCGGATCCCATCCTGTACGCCTCTGCTCCCCGCCCAAACGGAGACCCGATGCCGCCATGTGGCCCACAGCCTGTGACGTAAGCCAGCGGGCGGAGCCTGACGTATGGTGCAGCATCCCAAAAATTCAAATCTTGAAATTTTCTCAAACTCGCTCTAAATTCAAAATGAATTTTAAATTTCGTTTCAAAATGTTTGTTTGCGAGTTGATATCAACAAATAAAATATAGTGGCCTATACTATCTCCAAAATCCTCCACAAAATATCCTACAAGTATTTCCCCAGTGATCACCCTCAAATTTTTTCCAGAAATATTGTCCAGATATTTCCCTAGTGATCTCATTCAAGTTCTTTCCAGAAATACTGCCCAAATATTCCACAGATATTTCTCCAAATATTTTCCTCCTAAGTAATACCTTCAAAATCATTTTTCAAGTCCCCATAGATATTTTCTTCAAAGCTTTCCTCATGCTCATACGTATACGTATGCCTCCGGTGTCATACGGTGAGCTCTACAAGCTAATTTCACTTATACAAGACAAATACATGCTAATCTCCCACTAATTCTCTCATCCTCCCACTAATCCTCTCATCCCTCCCCCTAATCCCCCCCACCATGGCTATAAATAGAGGGGCAAGGACCTCCTCTCATCCCACCCCAAGCCATTTCATGGCAACTCTCTCCCTCCCCCTCCCCACACGCCCACTCCACATCCCACACAAGCACACACTAGCACATGGATCGTTCGGTCATTCTTCGATCGTTCGTCCGCCTGTTCTTAGTTTGTTCGTTTGTTCGTCCGATCGTTTGTCCGATCGTTCATGGTTCGTTCGTCCGTTCGTTCGTCCAAATAATCTTTGTCCTGCCATTATGCTGCCGAAATTCCGATCGTTTGTTCGTTCGATCATTCGATCGTTCATCCGTTCGTTCATAGTTCCTATTCATCGTTCATCGTTCGTTCATAGCCCCTATTCATCGTTCTTCCAGATAATGTTTGTCCTGCCGTTATGCTGCCGAAATTCCGATCTTTCGTTCGTTCGATCGTTCATCGTTCGTTCATAGTTCCTATTCATCGTTCATCGTTCGTTCATAGTTCCTAGTCATCGTTCATCGTTCGTTCATCCGATCACCCCAAATTTCATTGATGATATCTATAATTACTTTTCGTCGTCACTATTCATCGTTACTATTCATCGTTCATCGGATCACCCCAAATTTTAACTACTCATCCATCATGTTGTCCAGTCCACCTAAAACCAGTCAGACCAATATTCCAGTCATACGAACTCCGGTGGCTGTGATTTTCCTTCCAGTAGGAACTTCCCATCTGGTCACCCATCCCAGGTTTCTCCAAGTTGAGCACGCTTAACTTTGAGATTCCTTCGAACCAGGCTTCCAAACTCAGATTCCAATAATTCTTGTTTCTAAATTTTTATCAAACTATTCTCTATCCAACCATGTCATCCCTTAAGCATGGTTCATATTCCAGAAAACTCCCAAAATACTCTTGTCCCATATTTTGTCTATAACTCTCCTGTTCATACTAAGTCAGACGATTCATTCATCACTATTCTCACCAACAGTGAACTTCACTGTGCTACACCACATACACCCAACTATAAATACAACCATCTACCCTCTTCCTCTCCACACACTCAACACCCTCAGCCAAGGCAAACACCCCACCCACTCAGTTACTCCGCTCTGTCGGCTACACGCATAGTGTCGCTTCGTCTCCAGTCCACCCTCCTGGTAAGCACCTCCACTCCACCACCAGTAATATCACAACACCACATGACACAGATTCTACTCAAGACTCTACCCATCTATATATCGCTATTTTGACCACTATACTAAATATTTGTTGGTATACTTGCTGGTTTGTATGTTTGCTTGTTCATGTTGCATAGTTATCGGAGCGTTCGTGTCGTCTCGTGGATGCCAGATCTACAAGTCTACGCCAGACAGTGGAGCTAGAAGCCAGTTCCACGAGCTCTCCTTCCCCCTTCGCCGGATAAGCACAACAAGCTCACTGGATCCCTTTGATGCATAAATTACCTATGATTTTTCAACCACAACCCTCAGCCTGTTATTTTATGCATGATATGATTTTGAGACAAGTTATTATGGCCACCCAGCCGCTTACCGCAATCAATCTTTTATATATTTGTTACAAATGATTTGAAAAAAGGTGTGAGTTTTCAAAAGAAAATGCTTTTCAAAATTTGTATGATGAAGGGTTTTCACCCTTATCACTTTGAGTAGGGATGATAAGGGACTCCCTGGTTTAGGGGAGGGCCTAAGGTGATGGCTCAGCTGGTTTAGGCGTGAGCAGAAGGATTGTCCCCTCATATAAGGACCGGTTTGTCATCCTTCACTACCTGTACTCATGATAAGTACAACCACTCGAGACTGTGTGGGCAGTCACTCAATCTGAACTCGTACGGTTCAAACCCCTAGGGTTATGAAGGCTAGGGAGCACCGGGAGGATAAGGAGGGGGAATGTTTTGTCCGGTTTGGGCATGACGGTGGCCTGACTCCTTCTGGTATAACCGTTAAGGTAAGGACGTGCGAGGAAAGAAAGAGATTCGGATTTGGATCTCACTAGCTATGAGATCGCAGAGCCGGACTAGTGGGTAAAGTGTACACCTCTACGCAGAGTTTGAAAACCTAATCGAATAGTTTGTGTCCACAGGAATGGACGAGTCTGGTGTGGAACGGCAATTAGTGTTTGTTTTCAAAAAAGGTGCGTTTGAGAAAAGTGGTTTTTAAAAGGTCCAGCGGTTGAGCCGTGAGCTATGGTGGACGGGAAGTCTAGTAACTGTTTTTGAGAATGAAAACCAGTGGGAACCTGCTGAGATACCTGGATGGTTTAGTCTAGGGTATTTTATTCTATATTGAAAAACTTCATGCTCCTTTGGGAGAGGATGCGCTTTGAAAAAAATACAAAATGTTTTACAAAACAACCCTACATAAAATATGTCTTTTGTATCTTTATGTTTCAAAATTTTGTTTTGGAGTTCATGTAGCAGCCGACTCTTGCACGAGAGCCTACTTTTTTATTATTTTTTAATGCCTCTCTTTGACGTTTGGAAAAAAAACTATATTAAACTATACTTGTTTTGTGAGTTGTATTGTTTGAAAACTTGAGAGTTGTATGTCTTAATGTGGATCACCCTCCCTTTTACGTCGCAAGTGTCTTCGCTTTTATAGTCTAAGGGGGGCACATTACAAGGGAGCTGAGCCTTGACAGGTGGGCTCAAGAGTTTATAGCGTCATGTAGAGCTGGTGGTGCTAGATCTTCTGGTGTGTATCTCCTCTTGGTTTCCGTGTTGGCCCTTGGTGTCGTGTTTTCTTGCCCCGTCTAATCGAAACACAGGCGTAGGCCTTGGTGTAGGTTGCGGCGTAACCTGAAACGTCGTCGTGCATAGGGGTGTATGGGCGATGTCGTCCTGTCTCCACCACATGTCTCTTTATGCCTCGGTAATGCATGAGGAACAGTAAAGGTCATAATGAAAGGCACCCAAGTGGCATATCGAGTCAATGCCCTTGCCTTGGAAACGCGCGGGTAACAGTGTATCCCATGCGTTGCAGACTAGGTGCGTCGCACACAGTTAATGTGGGAGGTACTTTACGTGCCTTTTGGTGTGGGCAAATGCACATCTCGTGTGTGCCTAACGCTAGCGAGCCCCTTGCTAGAGGCTTATGTTAGGCACCACCCAATGACTTACCTCAGGTGTGCTTGGCCACGTGTCGACACTGGATCTCTGTCTGGGCAGGGAGTAGGCCTAGGGACGTGTGGCGATGCGACACCTTTGGATCCTCCTTGACATGTGGCAGTACCAGACCTCACTTCGTGTGGTGATGCGGCACCTTCGAACCCTCCTTGACATGTGGCGGTACCAGACCTCACTTTGTTTGAGGTCTGGATGGCACATGTGGGGTCTGGGACCACTCTGGGGTACAGAACCGACCTTGCTACCAGCGAGTGCCCTTTCTCCATGGTTGAGGGGACCCTCCGGACCCCTTCTCTAGGAATCTGAAGGGCCCGTGTGTAGGTCTGAGTTCCGGCTGTGGGGACCCCGGTCCTATGGTTGAAGTTGTTGGTTAATCACTTTGTGGGACTCGTGGCGATGGTGGTCCAACCTAGGGAAACATCCTAGCTAGACCGCAACTTCATATGGTAGATTTTAACCCAGTGCTGGGCTAGCCGTCCGGTAATCTCATGGCTATGGGTAGCCATAGAAATCGCATCTTGACCCTGCATGAGTGAGTACCACATATTTAAGGTACTGACAAGTACATACATAAATCTTCAAACATTATATAACATAAGTGGTGTATTTTTCTTCGCAAAAAAATATGAACACAAATATGAAATTGAATCGGTGGTTAGACCTTCCAATTAGAAGATATAATGAAAAAACAAACTTAAAAAGCCCCCATGTTTTTCATGTCGCCGCTTGCCGACGGATATGTAGCCCGCACGCGCGTGTACATAGGAGGTAGGTGTCTCCATGGAGCTTGGTTGAGTCATTCTTTTTGTGTCAACATCGGTTAGTGCATGCATGCGAGAACCAAACAAACGATGCTTTAATGCTCCATGGGTGTAGTTGCACACAAGCGTATGCGAAACAAACATGTGGGTGAAACCCTCTCCAACTTATCTCTCTGTTGCTCCCTCCTCTTAAGCATGTACTTTAGCTCCCTAGAGCAGTCCATTGGTTCCCCCTCGCGTCCACCCTATTAAGGCCTTGTTCGGTTATTCCTATCCCATGTGGATTGGATGGGATTGTAAAAAGTTATGAAAGATTTTTGACTTGTTCGGGATTGAAACCCACCCAATCCCACCCAGTCCACATGGACTGAGAGCAAAACGAACAAGCCCTAAGGGGGGATTCGGGATACGCCCGCACAAGAGGAGATCTAATCTATCCTTTCGTTAATTAGTGCCTTTAATTGTGAAATTAATCTTTTTATGTTTAATTACTTGATAACAATTTGTATTACAATACTATAAATATTGTCAAAAAAGTCAAATAACTTTCTTAAAGTGTATAGGGGGATGATTGGAGATGGGGTGAAAGGGGGAGATTCTTTTAGGGAAAGATGTTTTAATATGAATAGAAAGTATGATTAGGGGGATTTGGGAGGGGGCACGATGACACGCTTGAGACGAAGGGTAGCACCGACTTAAAGAGGAAAAGACTGCATAGTCCCTGACAGTTTGTGCTATAGTTGTGATTAGTTATCAAGGGCATGAATGTAAATTTGTCCGGGCTGTGTCCCGTGCCTATAAATAGATGAACAGTACCCCCGTACTGTTCACGCTGACTTGTAATCATTCGCACGTCACTCGGATTCTTACCTTCTGTCAAGCCGAAGGTATAAATGTAATTTAATATCATTAATGTTTGTTCATGATCATATAATGAGAATATTGATAATCTAATGGTTTAATACAGTTATTCATGTCCTTTCTATGTCTTATATGCTCCTACTTTTATTCTTACATATTGAGATTATGAAGGTGTGTCCTTCATAACCTTCGTCTGGGGATCATTATATCCTAAGGGAGATAATGCTTCAAAGGATGAAGGTCTTTAACCATTAACATTTGTGTTGCCTTGTTCTTGATTCATAGCGTCTGAGAACAAGTGACCAACAATGGACAAGTCTAGGTCTCACTGGCGGTCCGATGCCTCATACGGACGAAGTCCTTGATCTCAAGAGTTTTATTTATAAAATACACGGATAGTCCGGTGTGCGCTGGACAACCCCTCCAACGGCGTTCGCTCTTCGCCCAACGCTCCATTGGCTAGTTTGAGTCACCGGACGGTCCAGTGTCTCCCCCAAGAAAGGAAGGGTGCCAATCAACAGAACTATCAACCGTTATTGTGCACCGTCCGGTGGCTCATCGAAAAGTCCGGTGCGCCTGCAAACATGAAACTTTTGGAGCTTCCATTTGGATGAAGCAACAGCTCCTAGACCCCTCGGGACTATAAAAGGGACCCTAGGCGCCTTCAACCAGCACCAAAGCACCTTAAGAGCATACCAACACTCCGAAACTCTGCAACCACGTATTCTAGTGATTTTAGAGAGATTTGAGCGCCAATTTTGAGTTGTTTTGTGTGATTTTGTACTCATGCTATTGTCTTTGATTTCCTCACGTGTGTTGTTGCGATTTGCTCTTGTTGGTGTACTTTACCTCCCTCCCTTAATCTGAGTTGTGATTTTGATCTTATGTAAAGTTGTGAGAGACTCCAAGTTGTGGAGAATCATCACAAAAGGAAATATTGATATAAGGAAGAAACCATGGCACTCAAGTTGATATTTGTGATCGCTTGAAAGGGGTTGAGTACAATCCTTGTCCATTGGAACACCACAACGTGGAGTAGGTAAGCATATACGCTTGACCGAACCATGGGATAAAAATTGTCGTGTCTCTTGTCTTATTTAATTTATTACAATTTTTCTTCTTTCTAAGCTCTCTATTCACACTTGTAATATTTGAGAGCACCTAGAGGGGGGGGGGTGAATAGGTGATCCTGTAAAAACTTCAAACTTAAGCCACAAAAACTTGTTAAGTGTTAGCACGATTATTGCCAAGTGGCTAAGATGAAGTCTCAACAAAACACAGTACCACAAAAGAATCAAGCACAGAGGTGACACAGTGGTTTTATCCCGTGGTTCGGCCAAGACCAACGCTTGCCTACTCCACGTTGTGGCGTCCCAACGGACGAGGGTTGCAATCAACCCCTCTCAAGCGGTCCAAAGACCCACTTGAATACCACGGTGTTTTGTTGTTCCTTTCACTATCCCGTTTGCAAGGAATCTCCACAAATTGGAGTCTCTTGCCCTTACAAGTATATGATCACAAATGAAACACAGAGTAAGGGAGGGAAGCAACACACACAAATCCACAGCAAAAGCGCACACACACGGCCAAGAATCGAGCTCACAAGACTATCTCAGAGTTCTCACTTAGAACAGAGCTCGAATCACTTAGAAACACAAACGAATGCGCAGAGACTTAGTGTGGATGATCAAGAATGCTCAAGAGTTGCTTGTGTCTCCTCCATGCGCCTAGGGGCCCCTTTTATAGCCCCACGGCAGCTAGGAGCCGTTGAGAGCAATTTTAGAAGGCCATCCTTGCCTTCTGTCGACGGGGGCACCGGACAGTCCGGTGCACACCGGACACTGTCCGGTGCCCGATTTGTTTCCTTTTCTGGCGCTGCCGACCGTTGCAGCCCGTTGGAGATCTGCGAGCCGTTGGCGCACCGGACAGTCCGGTGCACACCGGACAGTCCGGTGCCGTCTTCCGACCGTTGGCTCGGCCACGTGTCCCGCGCGGATTGCGCGGCCGACCGTTGGCCCTGGCCGACCGTTGGCTCACCGGACAGTCCGGTGTACACCGGACAGTCCGGTGAATTTTAGCCGTACGCCGTCGGCGAATTCCCGAGAGCGGCCAGTTCGCGCCGAGTCGGCCTGGCGCACCGGACACTGTCCGGTGCACACCGGACAGTCCGGTGCTCCAGACCGAGCAAGGTCTTGGCTGCACACAGCCAAGTCTTTCTCTCCCCTTCTCTTTTCTTCTTCTTTCTGTTTCAAACACTTAGACAAGTATATTAGTACACAAAACCAATGTACTAAGGATTAGAAACATACCTTTACTCCATGATTTGTACTTTGTTCCATTTTACAATTAGGCACCTGTGTTGGGCACTAAATCACCAAAATACTTAGAAATGGCCCAAGGGCACATTTCCCTTTCAATCTCCCCCTTTTTGGTGATTTATGCCAACACAACATAAAGCAAGTTGAACAAGTACAAAAACACTTCAAATAATAGCTCAAATTTATTTTTGAATCAATTTTGGCATATATGGATCATCCTTTGCCACCACTTGGTTTGTTTTTGCAAATCAAACTCAAATCTCTATCTCTAAGTCAAACACACATGTTGAAGCATAAAGAGAGTCATTCCAAACGAGTTTGATCAAAAACTCCCCCTTTTTCCCATAATCAATACTTCTCCCCACAAGAAGCCAACTTTTGACAAGAGAGACAACAAAAGAGTTTTGACAAACCAAAGGCTCTATTCTACTATTTTCAAAATCTCTCAAGTGGTAGCTGATCCATTTATTGCTTTGGCCTTTATTTTCTCCCCCTTTGGCATCAAGCACCAAAACAGGATAAATCTTGGCCCTTTAACCCCATTGCCTCACCAAAATCTTCAATTAAGAGCAAATGGCAATAAGAGTTCAATGAGATGGACTTGAAATAAGTTACCCTCTCATCGGAGTGCAGTGGAAGTCTTTCACGGTTCAAGTCCACCATTTCCCTTTCAATTCTCCTTTGAGACTAAAACAAGCAAACTCAAGCATATGGTTAGTCTCAAAGGGTCAAGTTGTAACACATCTCCCCCTAAACATGTGCATCACTTTGCAACGGACTTGTGAGGTCCAGGGAGTGTTTGTACAACTTGAGCACCATAATAAGCAACAAAATGCAGAAAGGACATGATCAAAGGCATAAACACATGTATGCTACAATTCAATCCAAGTTCCGCGAATCTAAGACATTTAGCTCACTACGCAGCCTGCAAAAGGTCTTCTCATCTAAAGGCTTGGTAAAGATATCGGCTAGCTGGTTCTCGGTGCTTACATAAAACACTTCGATATCTCCCTTTTGCTGGTGGTCTCTCAAAAAGTGATGCCGGATGTCAATGTGCTTTGTGCGGCTGTGCTCAACAGGATTTTCCGCTATTCGGATAGCACTCTCATTATCACATAGGAGTGGGACTTTGCTCAGATTGTAGCCAAAGTCCCTGAGGGTTTGCCTCATCCAAAGTAGTTGCGCACAGCACTGTCCTGCGGCAACGTACTCGGCCTCAGCGGTGGATAGGGCAACGGAGGTTTGTTTCTTAGAGTTCCATGACACCAGGGACCTTCCTAAGAATTGGCACGTCCCCGATGTACTCTTCCTATCGACCTTACATCCAGCATAGTCAGAATCTGAGTACCCAATCAAGTCAAAGTTAGACCCCTTTGGATACCAGATCCCGAAGCAAGGCGTAGCGACTAAGTATCTAAGAATTCGCTTCACAGCCACTAAGTGACATTCCTTAGGATCGGATTGAAATCTAGCACACATGCATACGCTAAGCATAATATCCGGTCTACTAGCACACAAATAAAGTAAAGACCCTATCGTTGACCGGTATGCTTTTTGATCAACGGACTTACCTCCTTTGTTGAGGTCGGTGTGTCCGTCGGTCCCCATCGGAGACTTTGCGGGCTTGGCGTCCTTCATCCCAAACCGCTTCAGCAAGTCTTGCGTGTACTTTGTTTGGGAGATGAAGGTGCCGTCCTTGAGTTGCTTCACTTGGAACCCAAGGAAGTAGTTCAACTCGCCCATCATCGACATCTCGAATTTCTGCGTCATCACCCTGCTAAACTCTTCACAAGACTTTTGGTTAGTAGAACCAAATATTATGTCATCGACATAAATTTGGCACACAAATAAATCACCATCACAAGTCTTGGTAAAAAGAGTTGGATCGGCTTTCCCAACCTTGAAAGCATTAGCAATTAAGAAATCTCTAAGGCATTCATACCATGCTCTTGGGGCTTGCTTAAGTCCATAGAGCGCCTTAGAGAGCTTACACACGTGGTCGGGGTACCGTTCATCCTCGAAGCCAGGGGGTTGCTCCACGTACACCTCCTCCTTTATTGGCCCGTTGAGGAAAGCGCTCTTCACATCCATTTGGTACAACCTGAAAGAATGGTGAGCGGCATATGCTAGCAAGATACGAATGGACTCTAGCCTAGCCACAGGAGCAAAAGTCTCCTCAAAGTCCAAACCTGCGACTTGGGCATAACCTTTTGCCACAAGTCGAGCCTTGTTCCTCGTCACCACTCCGTGCTCGTCCTGTTTGTTGCGGAACACCCACTTGGTTCCCACAACATTTTGCTTGGGACGAGGCACCAGCGTCCAAACTTCATTGCGCTTGAAGTTGTTGAGTTCCTCCTGCATGGCCAACACCCAATCCGGATCTAGCAAGGCCTCCTCTACCCTGAAAGGCTCAATAGAGGAGACGAAAGAGTAATGCTCACAAAAATTAACTAATCGAGATCGAGTAGTTACTCCCTTGCTAATGTCACCCAAAATTTGGTCGACGGGATGATCCCTTTGAATCATCGCTCGAACTTGGGTTGGAGGTGCCGGTTGCGCTTCTTCCTCTATCACATGATCATCTTGTGCTCCCCCTTGATCACACGCCTCCTGTTGATGAACCTGTTCATCGTCTTGAGTTGGGGGATGCACCGTTGTTGAGGAAGAAGGTTGATCTCGTTCATCTTGTTCCTGTGGCCGCACTTCTCCAATCGCCATGGTTCGTATAGCGGCCGTCGGAACATCTTCTTCATCTACATCATCACAATCAACAACTTGCTCTCTTGGAGAGCCATTAGTCTCATCAAATACAACGTCGCTAGAGACTTCAACCAAACCCGATGATTTGTTGAAGACTCTATACGCCTTTGTATTTGAATCATAACCTAACAAAAACCCTTCTACAGCTTTGGGAGCAAACTTAGAATTTCTACCCTTCTTCACTAGAATGTAGCACTTGCTCCCAAATACACGAAAGTAAGATACATTTGGTTTGTTACCGGTTAGTAGCTCATACGATGTCTTCTTGAGGAGTCGATGAAGGTAGACCCTGTTGATGGCGTGGCAAGCCGTGTTCACAGCTTCCGACCAAAAACACTCGGGGGTCTTGAATTCTCCAAGCATCGTCCTCGCCATATCGATTAGCGTCCTGTTCTTCCTCTCTACCACACCATTTTGCTGTGGTGTGTAGGGAGCGGAGAACTCGTGCTTGATCCCTTCCTCCTCAAGAAACTCCTCCACTTGAAGGTTCTTGAACTCGGACCCGTTGTCGCTCCTTATCTTCTTCACCTTGAGCTCAAACTCATTTTGAGCTCTCCTGAGGAAGCGCTTGAGGGTTCCTTGGGTTTCAGACTTATCCTGCAAAAAGAACACCCAAGTGAAGCGGGAAAAGTCATCAACAATAACTAAACCATACTTACTCCCTCCTATGCTTAGATAGGCGACGGGTCCGAAGAGGTCCATATGCAGCAGCTCCAGGGGTCTTGACGTGGTCATCACATTCTTGCCGTGATGCGCTCCTCCCACCTGTTTACCTGCCTGACAAGCTGCACAAGGTCTATCTTTTTCGAAATGCACATTTGTTAGACCTACCACGTGTTCTCCCTTTAGAAGCTTGTGGAGGTTCTTCATCCCCACATGTGCTAAGCGGCGATGCCATAGCCAGCCCATGCAAGTCTTAGCCATTAAGCATGCATCTAGACCGGCCTCTTCTTTTGCAAAATCAACTAAATAAAGCTTGCCGTCTAGCACACCCTTAAAAGCTAGTGAGCCATCACATCTTCTAAAGACAGACACATCTATATTTGTAAATAAACAATTATATCCCATTTGACACAATTGACTAACAGATAGCAAATTATATCCAAGACTCTCCACTAAGAATACATTTGATATAGAATGCTCATTAGAAATTGCAATTTTACCTAACCCTTTTACCTTGCCTTGATTCCCATCACCGAATATAATAGAATCTTGGGAATCCTTATTTTTGACGTAGGAGGTGAACATCTTCTTCTCCCCCGTCATATGGTTTGTGCATCCGCTGTCGATAATCCAGCTTGAACCCCCGGATGCATAAACCTGCAAGGCAAATTTAGGCTTGGGTCTTAGGTACCCAACTCATGTTGGGTCCTGCAAGGTTAGCACAAATGTCCTTAGGGACCCAAATGCAAGTTTTATCTCCCTTGCATCTAGCCCCTAATTTCCTAGCAACAATTTTCCTATCCTTTCTACAAATAGCATAAGAAGCATTTAAAGCACAATAAATTGTAGAAGGTTTGTTCACAACTTTTCTAGGAACATGAATAACATTCTTCCTAGGCGCATGAGCAATATTTCTCCTAGGCATATGAACAACATTTCTCCTACACATATCCCTATCATGCTTATAAGAAGAACTAGAAGCAAACATGGCATGAGAATCATAAACATGTGAATCAAAATCATAATAAGCCTTTCTAGCATTTCTCCTATCATTATACATAAAGGCATGGTTCTTTTTCGCACTACTAGCCATAGGGGCCTTTCCCTTCTCCTTGACGAAGATGGGAGCCTTATGGCTTGTTAAGTTCTTGGCTTCCCTCTTGAAGCCAAGCCCATCCTTAATTGAGGGATGTCTTCCAATTGTATAGGCATCCCTTGCAAATTTTATCTTTTCAACTTCACTCTTGCTAGTCTTAAGTTGGGCATTAAGACTAGCCACTTCATCTTTTAGTTTTGAAATTGAAACTAAGTGTTCATTACAAGTGTTAACATCAAAATCCTTACACCTAGTGCAAATTGTAACATTTTCAACACAGGACTTAGATTTATTTGTTACTTCTAATTTAGCATTTAAATCATGGTTAACACTTTGTAAAGTAGCAATGGTTTCATGACAAGAAGATATTTCACTAGAAAGCACTTCATTTCTTTTCACTTCTAAAGTATATGATTTTTGTGCCTCTACAAACTTATCATGTTCATCATACAATAAATCCTCTTGCTTTTCTAGTAATCTATCCTTATCATTCAAAGCATCAATCAACTCATTAATTTTATCTATCTTAGACCTATCTAAGCCCTTGAACAAGCATGAATAATCTATGTCATCATCATCACTAGACTCACTATCACTAGAAGAAGCATAAGTAGAGTCTTGAGTACTCACCTTCTTCTCCCTTGCCATAAGGCATGTGAGACGCTCGTTTGGGAAGAGGGAAGACTTGTTGAAGGCAGTAGCAGCGAGTCCTTCATTGTCGGAGTCGGAGGAGGAGCAATCCGAGTCCCACTCCTTTCCTAGATGCGCCTCGCCCTTTGCCTTCTTATATTGCTTCTTCTTCTCTCTTTTGTTCCCCTTTTCCTGGTCACTTTCATTATCGGACAGTTAGCGATAAAATGACCAAGCTTACCGCATTTGAAGCATGAGCGCTTCCCCTTTGTCTTGGTCTTGCTTGGCTGCCCCTTGCGACCATTTAGCGCCGTCTTGAATCTCTTGATGATGAGAGCCATCTCTTCATCATTGAGTCCGGCCGCTTCAATCTGTGCCACCTTGCTAGGTAGCGCCTCCTTGCTACGTGTTGCCTTGAGAGCGAGAGGTTGCGGCTCGTGGAGTGGCCCGTTCAACGCGTCGTCGACGTATCTTGCCTCCTTGATCATCATCCGTCCGCTCACGAATTTTCCAAGTACTTCCTCGGGCGTCATCATCGTGTACCTGGGATTCTCACGAATATTGTTCACGAGATGAGGATCAAGAACGGTAAAAGACCTGAGCATTAGGCGGACGACATCGTGATCCGTCCAACGCGTGCTTCCGTAGCTCCTTATTTTGTTGATAAGGGTCTTGAGCCGGTTGTACGTCTGAGTTGGCTCCTCTCCCCTTATCATGGCGAACCGTCCAAGCTCGCCCTCCACCAACTCCATCTTGGTGAGCAAGGTGACGTCGTTCCCCTCATGAGAAATTTTGAGGGTGTCCCAGATTTGCTTGGCGTTGTCCAAGCCGCTCACTTTATGATATTCATCCCTGCACAAGGAAGCTAGAAGGACAGTAGTAGCTTGTGCATTTTTATGAATTTGTTCATTAATGAACATGGGACTATCCGAACTATCAAAGTGCATTCCACTCTCTACAATCTCCCATATACTAGGATGGAGAGAGAATAGGTGACTACGCATTTTGTGGCTCCAAAATCCGTAGTCCTCTCCATCAAAGTGTGGGGGCTTGCCGAGTGGAATGGAGAGCAAATGTGAATGCGAACTTTGCGGAATACGAGAGTAATCAAAAGAAAAGTTTGAGTTAACCGGTTTTCTTCTCTCGTAGTTGTTGTGGTCCTCGTCCTTTTGGGAAGAAGTAGACTCGTCGCTGTCGTAGTAGACGATCTCCTTGATGCGCCTTGTCTTCTTCTTCTTCCCTTCCTTTCGTCTTTGGCCCGAGCCGGAGTCGGTGGGCTTATCGTCCTTTGGCTCGTTGACGAAGGATTCCTTCTCTTTGTCATTGATCACAATACCCTTCCCTTTAGGATCCATCTCTTCGGGCGGTTAGTCCCTTTGTGAAGAGAACGACTCTGATACCAAT
The DNA here is from genome assembly GCA_029449295.1 of Zea luxurians. Lineage (NCBI taxonomy): Eukaryota > Viridiplantae > Streptophyta > Magnoliopsida > Poales > Poaceae > Zea > Zea luxurians. Next base: position 26,303,507 of record JAOPSE010000011.1, on the reverse strand, counting down.
TGAGAGCACCTAGAGGGGGGGGGGGTGAATAGGTGATCCTGTAAAAACTTCAAACTTAAGCCACAAAAACTTGTTAAGTGTTAGCACGATTATTGCCAAGTGGCTAAGATGAAGTCTCAACAAAACACAGTACCACAAAAGAATCAAGCACAGAGGTGACACAGTGGTTTTATCCCGTGGTTCGGCCAAGACCAACGCTTGCCTACTCCACGTTGTGGCGTCCCAACGGACGAGGGTTGCAATCAACCCCTCTCAAGCGATCCAAAGACCCACTTGAATACCACGGTGTTTTGTTGTTCCTTTCACTATCCCGTTTGCAAGGAATCTCCACAAATTGGAGTCTCTTGCCCTTACAAGTATATGATCACAAATGAAACACAGAGTAAGGGAGGGAAGCAACACACACAAATCCACAGCAAAAGCGCACACACACGGCCAAGAATCGAGCTCACAAGACTATCTCAGAGTTCTCACTTAGAACAGAGCTCGAATCACTTAGAAACACAAACGAATGCGCAGAGACTTAGTGTGGATGATCAAGAATGCTCAAGAGTTGCTTGTGTCTCCTCCATGCGCCTAGGGGCCCCTTTTATAGCCCCACGGCAGCTAGGAGCCGTTGAGAGCAATTTTAGAAGGCCATCCTTGCCTTCTGTCGACGGGGGCACCGGACAGTCCGGTGCACACCGGACACTGTCCGGTGCCCGATTTGTTTCCTTTTCTGGCGCTGCCGACCGTTGCAGCCCGTTGGAGATCTGCGAGCCGTTGGCGCACCGGACAGTCCGGTGCACACCGGACAGTCCGGTGCCGTCTTCCGACCGTTGGCTCGGCCACGTGTCCCGCGCGGATTGCGCGGCCGACCGTTGGCCCTGGCCGACCGTTGGCTCACCGGACAGTCCGGTGTACACCGGACAGTCCGGTGAATTTTAGCCGTACGCCGTCGGCGAATTCCCGAGAGCGGCCAGTTCGCGCCGAGTCGGCCTGGCGCACCGGACACTGTCCGGTGCACACCGGACAGTCCGGTGCTCCAGACCGAGCAAGGTCTTGGCTGCACACAGCCAAGTCTTTCTCTCCCCTTCTCTTTTCTTCTTCTTTCTGTTTCAAACACTTAGACAAGTATATTAGTACACAAAACCAATGTACTAAGGATTAGAAACATACCTTTACTCCATGATTTGTACTTTGTTCCATTTTACAATTAGGCACCTGTGTTGGGCACTAAATCACCAAAATACTTAGAAATGGCCCAAGGGCACATTTCCCTTTCAATATTGCTATTAGAATCATTCATATCTTGAAAGAGCAATCGAGTGAAGGGGAACTCCTATCTCTTTCTCTCCACTCAAACTTGGTTTTATTCGCTCTAACTCAATTATTAGGCCAAGTTGTGTTGTTTTTAGCTATTTTTGCAGGATCAGCTATTCACCTCTTTAGGTGCTCTCAGACTTCAAAGCCACAGAAGAAGGAAAATCCACCCATCAAACATATCAACATGAGCGGAAACCTAACATAGGGGTGTTTAGTTTCTAGAGACTAATTTTTAGTCTTTTTTATTTTAATCACTTTTAATCCCTAAATTGTCAAACACATAGACTAAAAAATGTATTATCTTTATTTTAGTCATGTGTTTGACAATTTAGGGACTAAAAGAGACTAAAATGGAGGGACTAAAGATTAGTCCATAGGAACCAAACACCCTTATTCTAGTATAAAATATTTTAAATCCACTTTTAAGAACATCTCTAAGAGTCTTTTTAAATTTCACTCTCTAAATTATTATTTAGAGAGTCATTCGAATAAAAATCATTTTCTATATCTTTTTAGTTTCCAATGGTCGTTCTAGGGTAACAGTGTATCCCATGCGTTGCAGACTAGGTGTGTCGCACACAGTTAATGTGGGAGGTACTTTACGTGCCTTTTGGTGTGGGCAAATGCACATCTCGTGTGTGCCTAACGCTAGCGAGCCCCTTGCTAGAGGCTTATGTTAGGCACCACCCAATGACTTACCTCAGGTGTGCTTGGCCACGTGTCGACACCGAATCTCTGTCTGGGCAGGGAGTAGGCCTAGGGACGTGTGGCGATGCGACACCTTTGGATCCTCCTTGACATGTGGCAGTACCAGACCTCACTTCGTGTGGTGATGCGGCACCTTCGAACCCTCCTTGACACGTGGCGGTACCAGACCTCACTTTGTTTGAGGTCTGGATGGCACATGTGGGGTCTGGGACCACTCTGGGGTACAGAACCGACCTTGCTACCAGCGAGTGCCCTTTCTCCATGGTTGAGGGGACCCTCCGGACCCCTTCTCTAGGAATCTGAAGGGCCCATGTGTAGGTCTGAGTTCCGGCTGTGGGGACCCCGGTCCTATGGTTGAAGTTGTTGGTTAATCACTTTGTGGGACTCGTGGCGATGGTGGTCCAACCTAGGGAAACATCCTAGCTAGACCGCAACTTCATATGGTAGATTTTAACCCAGTGCTGGGCTAGCCGTCTGGTAATCTCATGGCTATGGGTAGCCATAGAAATCGCATCTTGACCCTGCATGAGTGAGTACCACAGATTTAAGGTACTGACAAGTACATACATAAATCTTCAAACATTATATAACATAAGTGGTGTATTTTTCTTCGCAAAAATTTATGAACACAAATATGAAATTGAATCGGTGGTTAGACCTTCCAATTAGAAGATATAATGAAAAAACAAACTTAAAAAGCCCCCATGTTTTTCATGTCGCCGCTTGCCGACGGATATGTAGCCCGCACGCGCGTGTACATAGTAGGCAGGTGTCTCCATGGAGCTTGGTTGAGTCGTTCTTTTTGTGTCAACATCGGTTAGTGCATGCATGCGAGAACCAAACAAACGATGCTTTAATGCTCCATGGGTGTAGTTGCACACAAGCGTATGTGAAACAAACATGTGGGTGAAACCCTCTCCAACTTATCTCTCTGTTGCTCCTTCCTCTTAAGCATGTACTTTAGCTCCCTAGAGCAGTCCATTGGTTCCCCATCGCGTCCACCCTATTAAGGCCTTGTTCGGTTATTCCTATCCCATGTGGATTGGATGGGATTGTAAAAAGTTATGAAAGATTTTTGACTTGTTCGGGATTGAAACCCACCCAATCCCACCCAGTCCACATGGACTGAGAGCAAAACGAACAAGCCCTAAGGGGGGATTCGGGATACGCCCGCACAAGAGGAGATCTAATCTATCCTTTCGTTAATTAGTGCCTTTAATTGTGAAATTAATCTTTTTATGTTTAATTACTTGATAACAATCTGTATTACAATACTATAAATATTGTCAAAAAAGTCAAATAACTTTCTTAAAGTGTATAGGGGGATGATTGGAGATGGGGTGAAAGGGGGAGATTCTTTTAGGGAAAGATGTTTTAATATGAATAGAAAGTATGATTAGGGGGATTTGGGAGGGGGCATGATGACACGCTTGAGACGAAGGGTAGCACCGACTTAAAGAGGAAAAGACTGCATAGTCCCTGACAGTTTGTGCTATAGTTGTGATTAGTTATCAAGGGCATGAATGTAAATTTGTCCGGGCTGTGTCCCGTGCCTATAAATAGATGAACAGTACCCCCGTACTGTTCACGCTGACTTGTAATCATTCGCACGTCACTCGGATTTTTACCTTCCGTCAAGCCGAAGGTATAAATGTAATTTAATATCATTAATGTTTGTTCATGATCATATAATGAGAATATTGATAATCTAATGGTTTAATACAGTTATTCATGTCCTTTCTATGTCTTATATGCTCCTACTTTTATTCTTACATATTGAGATGATGAAGGTATGTCCTTCATAACCTTCGTCTGGGGATCATTATATCCTAAGGGAGATAATGCTTCAAAGGATGAAGGTCTTTAACCATTAACATTTGTGTTGCCTTGTTCTTGATTCATAATGTTTGAGAACAAGTGACCAACAATGGACAAGTCTGGGTCTCACTGGCGGTCCGATGCCTCATACGGACGAAGTCCTTGATCTCAAGAGTTTTATTTATAAAATACACGGATAGTCCGGTGTGCGCTAGACAACCCCTCCAACGGCGTTCGCTCTTCGCCCAACGCTCCATTGGCTAGTTTGAGTCACCGGACGGTTCAGTGTCTCCCCCAAGAAAGGAAGGGTGCCAATCAACAGAACTATCAACCGTTATTGTGCACCGTCCGGTGGCTCATCGAAAAGTCCGGTGCGCCTACAAACATGAAACTTTTGGAGCTTCCATTTGGATGAAGCAACAGCTCCTAGACCCCTCGGGACTATAAAAGGGACCCTAGGCGCCTTCAACCAGCACCAAAGCACCTTAAGAGCATACCAACACTCCGAAACTCTGCAACCACGCATTCTAGTGATTTTAGAGAGATTTGAGCGCCAATTTTGAGTTGTTTTTGTGTGATTTTGTACTCATGCTATTGTCTTTGATTTCCTCACGTGTGTTGTTGCGATTTGCTCTTGTTGGTGTACTTTACCTCCCTCCCTTAATCTGAGTTGTGATTTTGATCTTATGTAAAGTTGTGAGAGACTCCAAGTTGTGGAGAATCATCACAAAAGGAAATATTGATATAAGGAAGAAACCATGCCACTCAAGTTGATATTTGTGATCGCTTGAAAGGGGTTGAGTACAACCCTTGTCCATTGGGACACCACAACGTGGAGTAGGTAAGCATATACGCTTGACCGAACCACGGGATAAAAATTGTCGTGTCTCTTGTCTTATTTAATTTATTGCAATTTTTCTTCTTTCTAAGCTCTCTATTCACACTTGTAATATTGCTATTAGAATCATTCATATCTTGAAAGAGCAATCGAGTGAAGGGGAACTCCTATCTCTTTCTCTCCACCCAAACTTGGTTTTATTCGCTCTAACTCAATTATTAGGCCAAGTTGTGTTGTTTTTAGCTATTTTTGCAGGATCAGCTATTCACCTCTTTAGGTGCTCTCAGACTTCAAAGCCACAGAAGAAGGAAAATCCACCCATCAAACATATCAACATGAGCGGAAACCTAACATAGGGGTGTTTAGTTTCTAGAGACTAATTTTTAGTCTTTTTATTTTAATCACTTTTAATCCCTAAATTGTCAAACACATAGACTAAAAAATGTATTATCTTTATTTTAGTCATGTGTTTGACAATTTAGGGACTAAAAGAGACTAAAATGGAGGGACTAAAGATTAGTCCATAGGAACCAAACACCCTTATTCTAGTATAAAATATTTTAAATCCACTTTTAAGAACATCTCCAAGAGTCTTTTTAAATTTCACTCTCTAAATTATTATTTAGAGAGTCATTCGAATAAAAATCGTTTTCTATATCTTTTTAGTTTCCAATGGTCTTTCTATATCTTATTTGTACTATAGAGAGCAATTCATGTTTTCTATATTTGACTAACGAGAAGCTCGAAATAGAAGATAGTTATATTTAAATAATCATTTAGATAATCTATTGGAGGGTATTTTTATAAAAATATCTATTTATATAAATTAGGATGAATATAGAGATATTTTTGAAGTTGCTCTAAGTAGACGACCAAAAGAAGCCACAACCCTATAATTTTGAGCGATACATGAAAAACCATACCTCAAACATCTTCCAAAAATATTTTGAAAAAGTAGCACAGCTCCAAACCCCCCTCGGCACCCTCAAATGTGCAGCACGAACCAAGCTCCCCCAATCTTCTCTGACGCGGACACCCAAGCTCCTCAATCCTCTTTAGCGCGCACACCTAGGCTTCTCCCGTGCCTTTCATCTAGTGCGAGCGAAATCTTCCTTCACGCCTTCCTACTCCCCTACGACACCGCCACTTTCTTCTCGTGTGTGGAAGAAAAAGGCTAGGCAGATCGAGTCCCAAATAATCCCCTCCTCTAGCGCCCCATAGAACTTGTCGGGGATGAATGTAGTGCTCAAATAATTGAATTTATAAAATGTATAATAATTGAAAATTATAAAATATTTATTTGACTACTTGTTTTGTTTTTCTCATTTTTGCATATTCAACTCGTGGGTCACCTTGACTACTAACAATCATATTAAATAAAGAAAATAGTACATCATGTTAGAGTTTATTTGTTTGTGCATTTAATAGTAATAATAATAGTAATAAAATATATTAATGTGGAAAATAGGGTTTAACCTAATTTGAAATCTAGAAATTGAAAATGACATAGAAAAGAAAAGAGAAGAAAAGGAAAACAATATACACTATGAAGAAGAATATATAAATAAAGATATCTCTTCATGTTGGTATCTTGATTTGTACATTTAACCTAAGTGAGAAATTCACAACAAAATTTAAATTCAAATTTGAGATTAAAAAAAGAAAAGAAAACAGAAAAGAAAAAGGAAAAGGAAAAGAAAAACCACACCTAGGCTCAATTCCTCGCTCTCGGCCCACTCACCCTTTCACATCACGCGGCCCAGTGCCTCCGCCTGGCGCCGACATCCCGGACCCACATGGCATCCACTCGTTCCACCAGCCCCGCCATGCTGCGAGCGCCGCTCACTGTCGCGTGGGCCAGGGGGAACATCACACTCGAAGACTCCGCGGATACGTGATGACGCTTCTAGGTGGGCCCGGGCCATCAGTGGCCGCCCCAACCACCTCGTCGTCAATGGCGGGATCGTGTCATGGGCGCGGTGTGTCGTTGCTCAATCCCGGGCCGCTTTACCCCTATATGAAGCGCCAGGGTTCTTGGTCGACCCCCCTTCCATCTCCGCGACCCTCACCGTGCAATCATGGACGAATTGAGAGCTGTTGGGGACTTGTTCTCAAATGCTATGAGATAAGAACAAGGCAACACAAAATATTAATGGTTAAATACCTTCGTCCTTCGAAGCATTATCTCCCTTAGGATATAATGATCTTCATACGAAGGTTATGAAGGACGTACCTTCATCTCAGTGTTATAATAATGAAAGTAGAAGCATATGAAACATGGAAAATAACATGAATAATTACATGACATCATTGAGATATTTTTATTATATCATCATGAACAAATATGAACAATATCGAATTACATTTGTACCTTCGGCTTGACAGAAGGTGAAAATCCAGATGACGTGCGAGTGAATACCAGTCAGCGTGAACAGTACAAGGGTACTGTTCATCTATTTATAGGCACGAGACGCAGCCCAGACAAAATTACATTTGTGCCCTTGATAACTAATCATAACCATGACACAAGTTATCATGGACTAAACGGTCTTTTACTCTTTAAGTCGGTGCTGCCCTTCGTCTCAAGGCGCGTCGTTATGCCAAAGCACCCTGGATTGTAGCTTCGACACCGCTTCTGTTTTGAATCTTCCGAAGATGTTTCTTCTTATAGGACCTTCGGTGACGAAGCAGGCCCCCAACAGTAGCCCCTTCACAGTGCCAGATCGTTTTTCGTAACGAGCTCGACCCGTGAAAAATTCTCTTAGGCTTCGGAATGCCGAAGGTCCGAAAAACACCTTCCCTGAGCTCGTTGTCGAGAAACGATTGAATATTCCGAGTACAAGATGGTCCCACCATACGACGGGTACACACGATCTGGTGATTCACCTTCTCACACACTATGGTCCACCGTTCAGTGATTGCGGGCGACTGCTCAGCGTGTGCGAGCGGCTTGGCGATTCACCTTCCCACCTGCAACACTATATAAACAGATGGGTAGATGTGAAGTTACCACAGCATTTATTACTATTGCACCGTTGTGCTGCTGAAAAATTTGACCATAACCGAAGCTTATTCATCGTATTCTCAATCAAAGCATTGTCTTGTTTTAGCTTCGTCATAAGAGGGAGCTTCGGCAAAAAAGCAAAAAGTCATCAACTTCGTCAAAATCGTGAGAAATTCAGTATCAAATGGCCAGAGTGCGTTCAACAGCTAGAATTACGCGCGACGGAGAGGAGGCCGAAGCTGCTGAAACTGCCCCAATCTCCAAAGTAATGAGGCAATCGGGACTAGTTGTAACAGAGGGTGCCTCTGACGAAGGTGCGCCTACTTCTAAAGCTGAATAGGCTGACATTGAAGAGGGTAATGCTGATGAAGAAGAGATAGATTATAACACCGCCATACCATCCAAACCCAGCCACTTGGACTTTGGAAAGTCTACTGTCTCTGCGGCTGATATGCCCATGATGTTAAAGCTAGGCTACTTCGGGGAAGCCGAGAAGAAGCTGATTCGTTTTGGCGGGGAAGTAACCATTCCGAAGCCAGAAAATGATGAGGTGGTAGTTTTCAGAAGTTTCTTCAAAGCAGGATTGAGGTTTCCTTTGCATGAAATGATTGGGGATGTTTTGGAAGATTTCGAAATTTATCTTCATCAGCTGACTCCTAACGCCATTGTTAGGCTCAATGTCTTTATCTAGGCTCTTCGAAGCCAAGGAGTGGAGCCGCTTGCCGAAGCTTTCTGCCGGGTGCACGAGCTTCATTATCGGACGAAGGCTAGAGAAGATGGGCTTCATGAAAATTTCGGCTGTTACAACTTTGCTTATCGCAAAGATATGAAGACTCCGGTGGTCAGTTATCGCACCAAATGGCCAACCGGTTGGAAGAATGAGTGGTTTTATGTTAAGGTTGATGAGAAGAAGGAGAAGATAGTTCAGAGCCCACTGGTCCTAACCTTGGGGTTAATTAGGCCCCTGTGCGACATGCTGCAAGGGTCACCATGCCGAGAAGCTGTGGGCGAATTTCGAGTTGTGACTGAGCATATCGGTACTAGAGATTTGGTGCAGGAATACTTAGCCAATAGAGTATTTCCGACGTTAAAGGAATGGAATATGCCAAAGCTTAAAGGAGAAAAGAAAAAGAATGAACTTGTTCGACTGCCCTATCACTTCAAGTTTGAGAAACATTTCAAAGAGCCTTGCCAAGAATGGTTGGAAATGATTAAAGCCATGTGCAATGAAATTTTGGGTAACTATACTAAGAAAGAAGATCAATTGATGACCGCGGCCTTCGGCACCCGACCGAAACGAAGGCTGAACCGGGTAATGGATGCCCTGAAATTTGAATACCTGACTATGAACGATTAAGCAAGGGTGCCGAAGGGCCAAAGCGAAAAAGAGTTGTCAGTGTTATGAAGAGACAAGCTGCTAGCATGATAAAAGAAGATGAAAAGTTACTGAAAAAGAGAAGAACCAGCCCTGAGCCGAAGATGGCTGTTCCGAAGAAGAGAAAAGCTACAGCTCCGAGGCCAGAAACAACTGATACAGAGAAAGAAGCTACTTCAACACCTTCTGCCATTGACGTGGAAGAAATTTTAAAGGTAATGACTGAATCCTTGCCTACCAAGCTAAGTCCACTGGGGCTACATCTGACGAAGCTTTTACAGAAGGAGGAGCCTTCAGCAGTAAAGAAGTCAGCTGGGCCGAAAAAAAGAAGGATTGTTACTGTAATCAAAGCCATTGAAGAAACGCCACCGTCGACGCCAGCATCAAGAACACCAGCCGCCGAAGAAGCTACAGTTACCAAAGCTGCTGCCACCGAAGCTACAACTTCCGAAGCTGTTGCGGCCGAAACCACAAATCTAGAAAGCACATTTTCTGACATTGATAAAATGATTTTGAACATGACCGTGGAAGAAACTGTTGCAGCTACTAAAGAAACATTGGTGAAAGTCGCCTAGAGGGGGGTGAATAGGCGGAATCTGAAAATTACAAACTTAAGCACAACTACAAGCCGGGGTTAGCGTTAGAAATATGAACGAGTCCGAAGGAGAGGGCGAAAACAAATCACAAGCAAATAAGAACAGATGGCACGATTATTTGTTTTACCGAGGTTCGGTTCTTGCGAACCTACTCCCCGTCGAGGTGGTCACAAAGACCGGTTCTCTTTCAACCCTTTCCCTCTCTCAAACAGTCACTTAGACCGAGTGAGCTTCTCTTCTCAATCAAATGGGACACTAAGTCCACTACAAGGACCACCACATAATTGGTGTCTCTTGTTTTGATTACAAGTGTTATGGAAACAAGAATGAGGAAGAAGAAAAGCAATCCAAGCGCAAGAGCTCAAAAGAACACAAAAGTTTCTCTCTAGTCACTAATTTGTTTGGAGTGATTCCGGACTTGGGAGAGGATTTGATCTCTTTGTTTGTGTCTTGTATTGAATGCTATAGCTCTTGTATGAGGTGTGAAGGCTGAAAACTTGGATCCTATGAATGTGGGGTGGTTGGGGGTATTTATAGCCCCAACCACCAAAATGGCCGTTGGGGATGGCTTCTGTCGACGGGCGCACCGGACAGTCCGGTGCGCCACCGGACACTGTCCGGTGCGCCAGCCACGTCACTCAACCGTTAGGGTTCGACCGTTGGAGCTCTAACTTGTGGGGTCACCGGACAGTCCGGTGGTGCACCGGACAGGTCCTGTAGACTGTCCGGTGCGCCTTCTAACGTCTGCTCTGACACCTGCGCGCGCAGGCGCGCACTGTAGCGCATTTAATGCCTTCTGCAGACGTCCGTTGGCGCGAAGTAGTCGTTGCTCCGTTGGCACACCGGACAGTCTAGTGTTACATCGGACAGTTCGGTGAATTATAGCGGAGCGGCCTTCCAAATTCCCGAGACTGGCAAGTTTGATATAATTCTCCCTGGTGCACCGGACACTGTCCGGTGGTATACCGGACAGTCCGGTGCGCCAGACTAGGGCTGCCTTCGGTATACTTTGCACCTTTGTTTTTGAACCCTTTCTTTTGACTTGTATTGGTTTGTTGTGAACCTTTGGCACCTGTAGAACTCATAATCTAGAGCAAACTAGTTAGTCCAATAATTTGTGTTGGGCAATTCAACCACCAAAATTCATATGGAAAAGGTTTGACCCTATTTCCCTTTCAATCTCCCCCTTTTTGGTGATTAATGCCAACACAAAACAAAGCAAATATAAAAGTGCAGAATTGAACTAGTTTGCATAATGTAAGTGCAAAGGTTGCTTGGAATTGAAACCAATATACTTATTTTAATAGATGTGCATGGATGTTTTTCTTTTTATTTAAAATTTTGGACCTCATTTGCACCACGGGTTTTGTTTTTGCAAATTCTTTGTAAAATTCTTTTCAAAAACATTTTGCAAATAGTCAAAGGTACATGAATGAGATTGAAAGAAGCATTTTCAAGATTTGAAATTTTCTCCCCCTGTTTCAAATGCTTTTCCTTTGACTTAAACAAAACTCCCCCTCAATAAAATTCTCCTTTTAGTGTTTAAGAGGGTTTTGCTAGTTTTGAAGATACTACTTTCTCCCCCTTTTGAATACAATAAGATATCAATTTGAAAACTTAATTTAAAATTGGTGGTGGTGCGGTCCTTTTGCTTTGGGCTCATACTTTCTCCCCCTTTGGCATGAATCGCCAAAAACGGATACTTGTGAGTGAGATATAAGCCCTTTTTCAAACTTTCTCCCCCTTTGGCAAACACAAAAATATGAGTGAAGATTATACCAAAGTGGAGAATGATGTGGAGTACCGGCAAATACAATTGGAGTTGAGTGGAAGCGCCTTCTTTGCTGAATACTTCATTTTCCTTTCAATATCTTTGACTAAGCATAAGATGACACTTGAAAACACATTAGTCATAGACATAAGAAGAGATATGATCAAAGGTATATAAATGAGCTATGTGTGCAAAGAATCAATCAAAATTCCTAGAATCAAGAATATTTAGCTCATTCCTAAGTTTGGTAAAGGATTGCTCATCTAAAGGCTTGGTAAAGATATCGGCCAATTGATCTTTGGTGTTTATATAGGCTATCTCGATATCCCCTTTTGTTGGTGATCTCTCAGAAAGTGATACCGAATGACTGTGTGCTTAGTGCGGCTGTGTTCAACGGGATTATGCGCCATGCGGATTGCACTCTAATTGTCACATAGGAGAGGGACTTCGCTAAACTTGTAGGCATAGTCTCTAAGGGTTTGCCTCATCCAAAGCAATTGCGCGCAACAATGGCCTGCGACAATGTACTCGGCTTTGGCGATAGAAAGAGCTACTGAGTTTTGTTTCTTTGAAGCCCAAGACACCAGGGATCTCCCCAGAAACTGACAAGTCCCTGACATGCTCTTTCTATCAATCTTACACCCTATCCAATCAGCATCGGAATATTCTAATAAATCAAACGAGGATCCCTTGGAGTACCAAAATGCTGTCCGGTCTTGTTTGATACTAGTATGGTAGTATAGCAGCTGCGTGCTCTGATGTTCAATTCAGAAGCAGTCGATTGGGCACTAACTGGAGCATACGATTGGGGCTATCACCAGTTGACCAACGCATTATGTATACTACGCAGGCAGCTGTATGCGATCGCGCAAAAGTTTGGAGCTTCAACTAGTTTGGGCATCATGAACGCGGAGAAGATATAATCCCATAGATTTTGCTCGGGAGACCGAACGGCAATCCGCCGGAAAGCGTGAATAGTAAAACGCAGTCATGCAAATGTGCGGGTGTTTACTCGGGGACAAAGACTAGCCTGCTCTAAATCGCTAGTGGTGGCAACAGGACGGGTCGGAGCTGGGAGTGCTCCCCGCCCCGGTCACGAAAACTAAGTGCTTGTTCGGTTATTTTCAATTTATATAGATTGGAGTGGATTAATACGGATTAGAGAGATTTTGACTTACTAGGGATTAAAATTCCCTCAATCTCTCTCAATCCATATGGATTGTGGTACAACCGAACAAGCCCTAAAAAGTTTTGTTTGGGTATTTTGGTATTGACCTTAATTTATATTTGTTGAGGTAGATTAGAGTTTAAATTAATTTAAGTTGTACCATAATCTACCTTAATATATATGGATTAGGGTCAATATTAAAATACCTAAACTGACCTAACTAGGAGACATTCCCATGCTCTCGTCCGGAACCCAATCCCCTAGTACAAATATTATGATATACAAAGATAGATACAAATTGTCATGTGAACAAGCAGTAATCAAATAAAAAAGGGTTGAGGTGAGTGATGATTTTACATCTTTATATAAGATCATATTAAGACAATTTATTGGATTCAACCTTTATAGACCACATAAAGAGATGGTCTAACTTCTAGTTCGTCCCCTCCCCTGCACCCCTGGATTTTTTTTTGTTTTTTGTTCTCATCCCCATCCCGTTCCGGTCGGATCTCCATGATAAGTTTGAATAGCAAGGAGTTTCTTTCTCTGTAGATCCCCTCCATCCACGTGACACTAAACTAGTCCTTAGTGGTGGCGACATGAATGAGTGAATATGTATGCTTATATAAATATAAGTGAGTGCCCGTGCGTTGCAACGAGAACATAAAATACAATGATAACTTATATATAAAATGTGCCTTATATTGTTATAAGAAAATGTTTCATAATCTATTTGTGATCCTGGCCATACATAAGTTTTGTTATTTTAATTTAGCTGTTTTACTACTACATTGCAACCATCAGTATTATGCAGACTTCGATATATGCCACGATTTACATGGTCTCATCATTGGAGAGCACGTGCCACACCTGCCGGTAGAAGTTCCCTCGTACATCGTCAGTCATCAGGCACGCACCACCATACACGTTTGCTTAAACAAAAAGGCAAGTGTGTGCGTTTGCTAAGAGAATTAAAGGCAGACCAGCACAAAAGCTACCCTGATGATGACGAGTGATCATTACTGTCGGTCCTCCTCTACGTCACCTCTGGCGCCAAGATGATGCCACAGTACTTGATATACTAGTCGTCGAACGCGCGCGACATGGCGAGTACCGATGACTTTTGGCTGGGCTACCAAACGAGGTGCACCCCGGACTCATCAGCGAGGTAGTACACCTAGCCGTTGCACTACCGGATGTGCTACTCCTCTACATACATCTTGTTCAAGGGCACTCACATAACGTCAGCAACAGTCATCGTCCCAGCGCACAAGAATTCATGGTCGGTCAGTAGCGACTTACGTGGTAGGTTGAGCTTCAGGTGGATGATGAGCTAGACGGAGTGACGGCGCCATTGTCGGATGCGGTGCCCAGAACAATCCGGGAGTCGCCGACGTTGACGACGACCATGAGGTCCCCCTGTTTGAAGATGGACAGCGTGGTGCATCCGCTCTGGACCGCGTCCAAGCGGCGGCTGCGCCGGAGGTTGCCGAACATAGCGGCGCATGCGGTCACGTAGGACTGCTTGCAGAGGTCGAACTGGCAGTCGCCAAGCTTCTTCTCGTCGTCGATGAGCGACGCCAACGCGAGCGCCTCCTGCCAGTGGTGTTTGTTCGGGGTTTCCAAGTAAGAAATATGTATTCATATTTGGCGTTGGTTTATGAAAATGACTCACAAGTCAGATCTATGGAAAAAATATTTACGGAGAATAAATGTCACACATATAAAAAAGGAATTTAAGTTGAAAACATTATTCAAACAAAAGAAGTTGCATACAAGGCTCTTCTTTAAATACTACTACCTCCATCCAAAAATATAATTCAGGAATCTCGTTGATAATTATCTACTACTACACATCGTGCAAGGGCAGCAGGTGAGCTTTGGGAGAGATGTAGTAGATATTTTTACCGTAACAGATAGTGACATAAAACACACATATGGTGTAGTGGTAGCTACAAGCACATTGCTTGAGAAGTTGTGGGTTCGAATCCCATTGGGGCCACCTTTGTTTGTGTTTTTTTAATTTAATTTTAGCTAGGCGTGGGAATGAGAGGCTTTGCGGGAAAGGAGAATGAGAAAGACAGAACACGGAATGAAAATGGACTTTGCGGGAGGGGAGAATGAAAAAGACAATGCGGGGAGGAGGGAATGTGGCAGCCTACCCCTTACTGCCTTAATAAGTAGTATAGAATTACTCTCTTAGTCCTAAGATATAAGATGTAACCATCTCTGATTAAAAGACCAAAAAATATATTTAATTCTTTCTATCAAGACTAATATTATTGTATTGATATATGTATGTCTAGAGAGAGTGCGCCTTATAGTATGTGATCATACTAAGACTATCTCTAGCAGCTTACATATTCTCATACTCATATTTTAACTTCACTCTACGAATAACGTATTCTAATGTGCAAAACAATGTTTTTGATAATATTTAGTTAGACTAGTACATACAGCTTAAAAAGTTATTCTGTAGGATGGAGGGAGAAAAAGAAAAGGCGCGGAAAAAGAAAAAGAACGAAAAGTAGTGCGGCGTAGCTACACCAGCAACGCGACAAGGCATGACGACGCGGACCCACAAACATAACGTCGTGCCCATGCCCAACAGCCCGCAGCAGCAGCATTGGCCCCACCCAACTGCAACAGGGAAAGGCAAGCGGGGGTGCCAAAGGCAGTGTTCTGGCAGAGCGGCAGGCACAGCAAGCGAGTGCCATGATGGGCCATTGGCAGGTCGCGTCGACTCGGATGGGCCAAGCGCACAGGCCCACGGGACGCCTCCCGTACGCCCTCCGAGGCTCCGACCATGTTGTCCTCCTCTCTCTCTTCCTTCTCGCTCGGGGTCGGGGCACAGTGTGCGGTGCCCTGTGCACGGCAGCAAGGACAGGACGCTCCCTCCTGCTGCCATGCCTGTCCTTGCCATTGCCTTTCGCTACTTTTCATTGCTGTTGCTCTTCCAAAACGTTAACCACCAACCCTCCGGAGTAGTAGTAGTAGTATAGCCACAAACGAAATGGTTGGTGGGTGGTATATCCACAATGCGAGGGAGGGGAGGGGAGGGGACACGAGCAAGAAACAGCAGCAACGACACTCGACTCCACAGTCATGCACGGCGGCACGGGCATCTATCTATCTAGTCCAGCGGCGTGGAGCACTGCGCCGTCTCGGGGTCCCACATGGCCGGCAGCAGGAAGCGTCGGCCGGCGATCCCCACGGCGTTGTAGCTGGCGCCCGTGGCGGCGTCCACGCGCAGCTGCCCCGGGTACCCCTGGTAGGCGCCGGCCCCGAACACGCCCGCGCACGCCGTGACGGCCTCCATGGGCGCCTCCGCGGGGCCCTGGAAGAAGCCGCCGCCGTACGGGTTGGTCACCGCGCCCGCCAGCAGCGTGGCCAGCGTGATCACCGCGCCGTCCATCCCGACGTCCGCGTTCGGGGCCACCAGCGGCGCCGCCGCCGGCTGCGGGCCGTAGAGCGGCTGGTGGAAGGGCCATGCGCACTCCCCCGGGCACTGCTCCGCGGGGTTCCCCACCCACGCGTACACGTACCGCCCGCGGCCACGCCCTGGCCCGCGGGTGGCGTTCGGGGTCGGGGACGACGCGTGGAGGCCGCAGCGGGAGAGGCAGAACCCGTCCACGAGCACGTCCGGCGCCGTCACCATGACCGCCACGGAGCCGCGGTGCGGGGCCAGGCGCGTCGCCAGGGACGCTAGCGACGACTCCGAGAGGCGGCGGCCTAGGGAGCGCGACGGGTCCAGCACCTGTCGCCCCAGCGACAGCCGTGCTGCGCCAGGATGGTACCGCGACGTCGTGGCCCACCACGCCGCCACGGACCCCGACCCCGGCCCCGTCCCCGAGAGGGAGAGGATGAAGTCGGCCACCACGGCGCGCTGCGCCGGCGTGAAACGCCCGTACCAGAGCAGGTTGACGGAGTAGTTGCCCGTCAGCAGCTGGCCGTGGTGGTTGGTGAGCGTGATGGGCGGCCGGCTCACGAGGAACAGCTGCCGCGGCGTGGCCGCGCCGGCTTGCGCGGCGGCGAGGAGGACGACGAGCAGGAAGAGACTGTGGGGCATGGCTGCCTTTGCTTTGCTTTGCTGGGACGAGACGAGATGGACTGGTCCCTGCCAAGCGGCCGTGACTAGTCGAGAGGTTTTATATGGAGAGGGTTTCGCTTCCTTCGCGTGTGCCCGGGCCGGGACGATGCGGAAAGACGGGGTAGACCACTGAGCCGGGCACGACTTTTCATGACTTCTTTTTTTTTTGAGGCTATCCGCACTCATACTACTCTAAATTTCTACCCTAAAAAGAATATTCTGTCCTGATCAGCAAAATTTTTTACTCTATACCACAACCCTCCGCACTCATGTTTACTCTATATCTCAACCCTATACCAATTATCATATATAATATTATTTCTACAACATATTCTATTATTTCTCTCTCCTGAGCAGCCTCCCTTGCCCGCCTCCGGCCCCACCTCGGGACCCACCTCTGGCCTGTCCAGTTGCACGGCTGGGAACCCTGAAAATAGCGTTCACGTGCTCTCTCTCTGCTTTAGAGTAGACGATAGAGCGGCTCGCTGCACTGAGTTTTTACTGCATACATCACTTGATATGGATAGCGTTCCTTTTCCAGTATCCGACTGCGGCCAGCCTGAGAGGGGGGCCTCCTGCAGCAATGTACGTATACGTACTGGGCCGGACACACAGACAAAGCATTTTTTGGTCCTTGTGGCGGGTGGGGCCCAGCGTCGTAAGGGGCTCCTTGCGTGGTAAGAGACGTGCGCGTGGGTTTTGAATAATTTGAGCGTTCATCCAGCATTCGAGGGCACCCGATAGCATATCACACTAACAGCAGCAGCAGCTAGGAGAGTGTTTGGTTAGAGGGACTAAATATTAGTCTGTAATTTTTAGTTTTATTTTTTTGCCAAACACTAGGACTAAAATATGGACTAAAATATGGACTAAAATGATTTAGTCTTTAATACTTCACATATATGCTAAAAGGGACTAAACGATATTAATTTCACATTTATCCCTTACCTGGAACAGTCTTGTGTCTAGTAATACCATGATCAGCACAAAGAGAATTAAACTCACTATTGCAAAATTCTAATCCATTATCGGTTCTCAATTTCTTAATTTTTCTGCCAGTCTAATTTTTCACTAAAGCTTTCCATTGCTTGAATGCAGTCAGAGCATCATTTTTATGCTTCAGAAAATAAACCCAGACTTTGCGAGAGAAATCATCAATAAAAGCGATCATATAATCACAACCTCCAATAGAAAAATGAGGAGCCCGACCCCAAAGATCAGAATGAATATAATCAAGAATGCCTTTGATGCAGTGAGTAGATGAAGAGAAACTGACTCTCTTCTGTTTGTCAAATACACAATGTTCACAAAATTCTAATTTACCAATATCATTTAAATAACCTCTCTTGTGCAAAAGATGCATACCTTTTTCACTCATATGTCCCAAGCGCATATGCCAAAGCTTGGTATTTGAAGTGTTGGATGCAATAAAAACAACATCAGTACCTGTAACTTTGGAACCTTGCAAACAATAGAGATTATTTATATGTTCAGCCTTTAACACAACACGGTTGCCTTAAGAAACCTTAAGGACACCATTATCAGCGGAAATTTTGAATCCAATTGCTTCTAAGGTGCCCAAAGAAATAAGATTCCTCTTTATTTTAGAAACATAGCGAACATTAGTGAGGGTCTTGAATGTTCCATCATGTACTTTAATTTGAACAGAACCAATTCCAGAAATTTCAAGTGGAGATTCATCACCAATAATAACATCACCATCATGAACATGAGAATAAAACCACTCTCGCTGTGAGCAAATGTGAAAAGAGCAAACTGAATCAAGAACCCAAGCCATACGCTTTTCATTATTAGAAGTGATCATAAGAGCTTCTCCACCATCACTATTTTCAACAATACTAGCCTCAACAGCTGATTTATCAGCTTCCTTTTTCTTTTGCCTTTCTTCCTTATTTGTCAATTTAGGAGATTACATGATTATCAGCTTTGCAATAACGACAAAAAGTGTTGGATTTACGATCTCTTGACTTAGACCTTGATTTAGGTTTATTAGAACTGCCTGCTTGTTGAGTTCTACCTCGAACAATAAAACCTTCACCCTTAGACTCAGAACGAGAATCAACATCAAATTTTTCCATGGATAATAAATTTGACTTAATATTCTCAAATATCAGTGAAGTATGATTTCCATATAGCATAATTTCCTTAAAATGCTTAAAAGAGGGGGGCAACGAGACAACCAACAAAATTGCCTTATCTTCATCATCTATCTTCACATCGATACTCTCAAGGCCGACACAAATAGAATTAAATTTATTGATATGTGATTGAATAGGTGTACCTTCCGTCATACGAATAATATAAAGACGCTCTTTGAGACAAAGCTTATTAGCAAGACTCTTGGTCATATATAGCTCCTCCAATTTCCTCTACAATTATGCCGCATATTTTGCATTCATTACTTCACGCAGAACATCAGGAGATAAACTGAGCTGTAAGACGAACAAAACTTTTTCATCAATATCTTCCTATTTATTATCGGTCATATCAGCAGGTCGCAGTTGCAATGCCTTTCGTACACATAACTGAGTAAGAACAACCTTCATATGAATCTGTCAAATAGCAAAACTGATTTTGCCATCAAACTTTGGAATATTAATTTTAGTCGACATTGTAATCCGAAATAAAAATCTCAAATGAAATAGAAATCCACGGTGCAAAAGAATAGGAAAAATAATTAATTCTTTGATCTTGTGGCCATGACTTGCATGCTATTATGCACTTGCGTGAGAAATATATAGCCTTCGCATGTGTTACTTGGAGAGTGCAAATCAATGGTGCCGTGGGACGCAGGTCCTCTGGATTTGTGCATTTGTGCAATTGTGTCACTGCATGTGGGACCCAGTCCTACTCAGTCCCGCGTGTCAGTGACCCATCCACAAATTCAGAGGATCCCAATCCGGTGCCATGGCCTTCTGACAAGAATCTTAGCATAGTAGAAAAGCAAGGGAACGAGCAAACCAGGAAGTGAAATAAATGAAATCGCGTGAATGCGACGAGTTGAGCCAAACACTGGCGGCGGCGACTTCGATTCAGACGATCACTGAAAGTCACCTAGAGGGGGGGTGAATAGGGCGAAACTGAAATTTACAAAGTTAATCACAACTACAAGCCGGGTTAGCGTTAGAAATATAAGCGAGTCCGAGAGAGAGGGTGAAAAACAAATCGCAAGCAAATAAAGAGTGAGACACAAGGATTTGTTTTACCGAGGTTCGGTTCTTGCAAACCTACTCTCCATTGAGGTGGTCACAAAGATCGGGTCTCTTTCAACTCTTTCCCTCTCTCAAACGGTCACTTAGACCGAGTGAGCTTCTCTTCTCAATCACACGGGACACTAAGTCCCCAAAAGGATCACCACACAATTGGTGTCTCTTGCCTCGGTTACAATTGAGTTTGTTACAAGAAAGAATGAGAAAGAAAAGAAGCAATCCAAGCGCAAGAGCTCAAATGAACACAAATGTCGCTCTCTCTAGTCACTATTGATTTGGAGTGATTCCGGACTTGGGAGAGGATTTGATCTCTTTGGTTGTGTCTAGAATTTAATGCTATAGCTCTTGTAATGGGTTGGAAGGTGGAAAACTTGGATGCAATGAATGGTGGGGTGGTCGGGGTATTTATAGCCCCAACCACCAAACTAGCCGTTTGGTGGAGGCTGCTGTCGCATGGCGCACCGGACAGTCTGGTGCGCCACCGGACACTGTCTGGTGCGCCAGCCACGTCACTCGGCCGTTAGGGTTCGACCGTTGGAGCACTGACAGGTGGGGTCTTCTAGGCTGTCCGGTGGTGCACCGGACAGGTCCTGTAGACTATCCGGTGCGCCTGCTGCGCGTGCTCTGACCTCTGCGCGCGCAGGCACGCATTAAATGCGTTGCAGTCGACCGTTGCGCGCGAAGTAGCCGTTGCTTCGCTGGCACACCGGACAGTTCGGTGCATACACCGGACGGTCTGGTGAATTATAGCAGAGCAGCCTCCATTTTCCCGAAGGTAGCGAGTTCAGTGTCGAGTTCCCTGGTGCACCGGACACTGTCCGGTGGCACACCGGACAGTCCGGTGCGCCAGACCAGGGTGACTTTGGGATTTCTTTAGCTCTCTTTATTTGAACCCATCTTTGGTCTTTTTATTGGCTTGTTGTGAATCTTTGGCACCTGTAGAACTTATAGACTAGAGCAAACTAGTTAGTCCAATTATTTGTGTTGGGCAATTCAACCACCAAAATCAATTAGGAAAAAGGTGTAAGCCTATTTCCCTTTCAATCTCCCCCTTTTTGGTGATTGATGCCAACACAAACCAAAGCAAATATAGAAGTGCAGAATTAAACTAGTTTGCATAATGTAAGTGCAAAGGTTGCTTGGAATGAACCAATAAATATTACTTACTAGATGCGCATGGATGGCTTTTCTTTTTATTAACATTTTGGACCACGCTTGCACCACATGTTTTGTTTTGCAAAATGTTTTGGAAATTCTTTTCAAAGTTCTTTTGCAAATAGTCAAAGGTAAATGAATAAGATTTTTGAGAAGCATTTTCAAGTTTTGAAATTTTCTCCCCTTGGTTCAAATGCTTTTCCTTTGACTAAACAAAACTCCCCCTTAATGAAATCCTCCTCTTATTGTTCAAGAGGGTTTTAGATATTAATTTTGAAGAGGGTATACCAATTTGAAATTATATCAAAATAAGACACTAATTGAAAAACTTCTTTTAATACCAAATAAAAGACTACATTTTGAAATTGGTGGTGGTGCGGTCCTTTTGCTTTGGGCTAATACTCTCTCCCCCTTTGGCATGAATCGCCAAAAACGGATGCTTGAGTGAAATATAAGCCCTTTGAAACTACTCTCTCCCCCTTTGGTTGGAAGTAAAGGAGTGAAGATTATACCAAAGTTGGAGAGTTAGTGCGGAGCGACGGCGAAGGATGAATGATTCGATGGAGCGAAGTGGAAGCCTTGTCTTTGCCAAAGACTCCTTTTCCCTTTCAATCTATGACTTAGCATGAAATGGACTTGAAGAAACACATTAGTCATAGCACATGAAAGAGATGATCAGAGGTATACATATGAGCCATGTGTGCAAAACATCAATAAAAGTTTCTAGAATCAAGAATATCTAGCTCATGCCTAAGTTTGGTAAAAGTTTGTTTATCTAATGGCTTGGTAAAGATATCAGCTAATTGTTCTTTGGTGCTAACATATGCAATCTCGATATCCCCCTTTTGTTGGTGATCCCTTAAAAAATGATACCGAATGGCTATGTGTTTAGTGCGGCTATGCTCAACGGGATTATCCGCCATGCGGATTGCACTCTCATTATCACATAGAAGAGGAACTTTGGTTAATTTGTAACCATAGTCCCTAAGGGTTTGCCTCATCCAAAGCAATTGCGCGCAACAATGGCCTGCGGCAATATACTCGGCTTCGGCGGTTGAAAGAGCCACAGAATTTTGCTTCTTTGAAGCCCAAGACACCAGAGATCTTCCCAAGAACTGGCAAGTCCCCGATGTGCTCTTTCTATTAATTTTGCACCCTGCCCAATCGACATCGGAATAACCAATTAAATCAAATGTGGATCCCCTGGGGTACCAAAGGCCAAACTTAGGAGTATAAACTAAATATCTCAAGATTCATTTTACGGCCCTAAGGTGAGCTTCCTTAGGATCGGCTTGGAATCTTGCACACATGCATACGGAAAGCATAATATCCGGTCGTGAAGCACATAAATAGAGTAAATAACCTATCATCGACTGGTATACCTTTTGATCTACGGATTTACCTCCTGTGTCGAGGTCGAGATGCCCATTTGTTCCCATGGGTGTCTTGATGGGCTTGGCGTCCTTCATCCCAAACTTGGTTAGAATGTCTTGAATGTACTTCGTTTGGCTGATGAAGGTGCCCTCTTGGAGTTGCTTCACTTGAAATCCTAAGAAATACTTCAACTCCCCCATCATCGACATCTCGAATTTTTGTGTCATGATCCTACTAAATTCCTCACATGTAGATTCGTTAGTAGACCCAACTATAATATCATCAACATAAATTTGGCATACAAACAAATCATTTGCAAGAGTTTTAGTGAACAAAGTAGGATCGACTTTTTTGACTTTGAATCCATTAGCAATAAGAAAATCTCTTAGGCATTCATACCATGCTCTTGGGGCTTGCTTGAGCCCATAAAGCGCCTTAGAGAGTCTATAAACATGGTTAGGATACTCACTGTCTTCAAAGCCGGGAGGTTGCTCAACATAGACCTCATCCTTGATTGGTCCATTGAGGAAGGCACTTTTCACGTCCATTTGATAAAGCTTGAAGCCATGGTAAGTAGCATAGGCAAGTAAAATGCGAATTGACTCAAGCCTAGCTACGGGTGCATAGGTTTCACCGAAATCCAAACCTTCGACTTGTGAATATCCCTTGGCCACAAGTCGGGCTTTGTTCCTTGTCACCACACCATGCTCGCCTTGTTTGTTGCAGAAGACCCACTTGGTTCCTACAACATTTTGGTTAGGACGTGGAACTAAATGCCATACCTCATTCCTCGTGAAGTTGTTGAGCTCCTCTTGCATCGCCATCACCCAATCCGAATCTTGAAGTGCTTCCTCTACCCTGTATGGCTCAATAGAGGAAACAAAAGAGTAATGCTCACAAAAATGTGCCACACGAGATCTAGTGGTTACCCACTTATGAATGTCGCCGAGGATGGTGTTCACGGGGTGATCTCGTTGGATTGCTTGGTGGACTCTTGGGTGTGGCTTCCTTGCAACTTGCTCATCCTCCTTGTCTTGATTATTTGCATCTCCCCCTTGATCATTGTCGTCGTCTTGAGGTGGCTCATCTAATTGATCTTCTTATTCTTCATCATCTTGAGCCTCATCCTCATGTTGAGTTGGTGGAGATGCTTGCATGGAGGAGGATGGTTGATCTTGTGCTTGAATGGGCTCTTCTGATTCCTTAGGACACACATCCCCAATGGACATGTTCCTTAGCGCGACGCACGGAGCCTCTTCATCATCTAATTCATCAAGATCAACTTGCTCTACTTGAGAGCCGTTAGTCTCATCAAGCACAATGTCACAAGAAACTTCAACTAGCCCAGTGGACTTGTTAAAGACTCTATATGCCCTTGTGTTTGAATCATATCCTAGTAAAAAGCCTTCTACAGCCTTAGGAGCAAATTTGGACTTTCTACCTCTTTTAACAAGTATAAAACATTTGCTACCAAAGACTCTAAAATATAAAACATTGGGCTTTTTACCGGTTAGGAGTTCATATGATGTCTTCTTGAGGATTCAGTGTAGATACAACCGGTTGATGGCGTAGCAGGTGGTGTTGACCGCCTCGGCCCAAAACTGATCCGAAGTCTTGTACTCATCAAGCATGGTTCTTGCCATGTCCAATAGAGTTCTATTCTTCCTCTCCACTACACCATTTTGTTGAGGCGTGTAGGGAGAAGAGAACTCATGCTTGATGCCTTCCTCCTCAAGGAAGCCTTCAATTTGTGAATTCTTGAACTCCGTCCCATTATCGCTTCTAACTTTCTTGATCCTCAAGCCAAACTCATTTTGAGCCCGTCTCAAGAATCCCTTTAAAGTCTCTTAGGTTTGAGATTTTTCATGTAAAAAGAATACCCAAGTGAAGCGAGAATAGTCATCCACAATAACTAGACAGTACTTACTCTCGTCGATGCTTATGTAAGCGATCGGGCCGAATAGTTCCATGTGGAGGAGCTCAAGTGGCCTGTCAGTCTTCAAGATGTTCTTATGTGGATGATGAACACCAACTTGATTCCCTGCTTGGCATGCGCTACAAATCCTGTCTTTCTCAAAGTGAACATTGGTTAGTCCTAAAATGTGTTCTCCCTTTAGAAGCTTGTGAAGATTCTTCATCCCAACATGTGCTAGTCGGCGATGCCAGAGCCAGCCCATGTTAGTCTTAGCAATTAAGCAAGTGTCGAGTTTAGCTCTATTGAAATCAACTAAGTATAGCTGACCCTCTAACACTCCCTTAAATGCTACTGAATCATCAATTCTTCTAAAGACAGTGACACCTACATCAGTAAATAGACAGTTGTAGCCCATTTTGCATAGTTGAGAAACGGAAAGCAAATTGTAATCTAAAGAATCTACAAGAAAAACATTGGAAATAGAATGGTCAGGTGATATAGCAATTTTACCCAATCCTTTGACCAAACCTTGATTTCCATCCCCGAATATGATAGCTCGTTGGGGATCTTGGTTTTTCTCATAGGAGGAGAATATCTTCTTCTCCCCTGTCATGTGGTTCGTGCACCCGCTATCGATGATCCAACTTGAGCCCCCAAATGCATAAACCTACAAAACAAATTTAGTTCTTGATTTTAGGTAACCAAACAGTTTTGGGTCCTTTGACATTAGATACAAGAACTTTGGGTACCCAAACACAAGTCTTAGATCCCTTGTGTTTGTCCCCAACATACTTGGCAACTACTTTGCCGGATTTGTTAGTCAAAACATAAGATGCATCAAAAGTTTTAAGTGAAATGCTAGGTTCATTTGATGCACTAGGAGTTTTCTTCTTAGGCAATTTAGCACGAGTTGATTGCCTAGAACTAGATGTCTCACCCATATACATAAAAGCATGATTAGGGCCAGTGTGAGACTTCCTAGAATGAATTCTCCTAATCTTATGCTCGCGATAACCGGCAGGGTACAAAATGTAACCCTCGTTATCCTGAGGCATGGGGGCCTTGCCCTTAACAAAGTTAGATAATTTTTAGGAGGTGCATTGAGTTTGACATTGTCTCCCCTTTGGAAGCCAATGCCATCCTTGATGCCAGGGCGTCTCCCACTATAAAGCATACTACGAGCAAATTTAAATTTTTCATTTTCTAGCTCATGCTCAGCAATTTTAGCATCTAATTTTGCTATATGATCATTTTGTTGTTTAATTAAAATCATGTGATCATGAATAGCATCAATGTCAACATCTCTACATCTAGTGCAAATAGAAACATGCTCAATGATGGATGTAGAGGGTTTGTAAGTTTTTAGTTCAACAATCTTAGCATGTAAAATGTCATTTTCACTTCTAAGATCGGAAATGGAGGCATTGCAAACATCTAAATCTTTAGCCTTAGCAATCAATTTTTCATTTTCAATCCTAAGGCTAGCAAGAGAGGCATTCAATTTTTCAATCTTAGCAATAGAAATAGCATGATCATTTCTAAGATTGGCATATGAAGCATCACAAACATTTGAATCAACCTTAGCAATTAATCTAGCATTTTCTTTTCTAAGGTTGGCAATAACATCATGGCAAGTGCTTAGCTCACTAGTTAATTTTTCACATTTTTCCATCTCTAGAGCATAAGCATTCTTAACCTTAACATGCTTCTTATTTTCCTTAATTAGGAAGTTCTCTTGGCTATCCAAGAGATCATCCTTATCATGAATAGTGCTAATCAATTCATTTAACTTCTCCTTTTGTTGCATATTAAGGTTGGCAAAAAGAGTAAACAAATTATCCTCCTCATTACTAGAATTGTCTTCATCACAAATGGATGCATATTACTGGAGGATTTAGATTTAACCTTCTTCCTTTTGCCGTCCTTTGCCATGAGGCACTTGTGGCCGACGTTGGGGAAGAGGAGTCCCTTGTTGACGACGATGTTGGCGGCGTCCTCGTTGGAGGAGTCGGTGGAGCTCTCGTCGGAGTCCCACTCCCGGCAAACATGGGCATCGCCGCCCTTCTTCTTGTGGTACCTCTTCTTTTCCTTTCTTCTCCCCTTCTTGTTGTCGCCCCTGTCACTGTTACTAGAAATAGGACATTTTGCTATAAAGTGACCGGGCTTACCACACTTGTAGCAAACCTTCTTGGAGTGGGGCTTGTAGTCCTTCCCCCTCCTTTGCTTGAGGATTTGTCGAAAGCTTTTGATGATTAAAGCCATCTCCTCATTGTCGAGCTTTGAGGCGTCGATGGGGAGCCTACTTGGTGTAGACTCTTCCTTCTTCTCCTTCGTTGCCTTGAATGCGACGGGTTGTGCCTCGGGCGTGGAGGAGGTGCCTTGCTCAATGATTTTCTTTGAGCCTTTAATCATTAGCTCAAAGCTCACAAATTTCCCTATGACTTCCTCGTGAGACATTAGCTTGTATCTAGGATCACCTCGAATTAATTGAACTTGCGTAGGGTTAAGAAAAACGAGGGATCTTAGAATAACCTTGACCATTTCATGGTCATCCCATTTGGTGCTCCCGAGGTTGCGCACTTGATTCACCAAGGTCTTCAAGCGGTTGTACATGGCTTGCGGATCCTCTCCTTGGTGAAGCATGAAGCGACTGAGCTCCCCCTCGATCGTCTCCCGCTTGGTGATCTTGGTCACCTCGTCTCCTTCGTGCACGGTCTTGAGCACGTCCCAAATTTCCTTTGCACTCTTCAACCCTTGCACCTTATTATACTCCTCTCGACTTAGAGAGGCGAGGAGTATAGTAGTGGCTTAGCAGTTGAAGTGATGAATTTGGGTCACTTTGTCCGAGTCATAGTCTTCATCCCCTACGAATGGTACCTCTACACCAAACTCAACAACGTTCCATATGCTTGTGTGGAGTGAGGTTAGATGGTGCCTCATTTTGTCGCTCCACATATTATAATCTTCACCGTCAAAAACCGGTGGTTTGCCTAGTGGAACGGAAAGTAAAGGAGTACGCTTTGAAATACGAGGGTAGTGTAGGGGAATCTTACTATACTTCTTGCGCTCATGACGCTTAGAAGTTATGGACGGCGCGTCGGAGCCGGAGGTGGATGGCGACGAAGAATCGGTCTCGTAGTAGACCACTTTCCTCATCTTCTTTTTCTTGTCGCCACTCCGATGCGACTTGATGGAAGAGGATTCCTTCTCCTTCCCTTTGTTGCGGGACTCTCCCGATGGAGCCTTCCCGTGGCTTGTAGCGGGCTTGTCGCCGGTCACCATCTCCTTCTTGGCGTGATCTCCCGACATCACTTCGAGCGGTTAGGCTCTAATGAAGCACCTGGCTCTGATACCAATTGAAAGTCGCCTAGAGGGGGGGGGGGGGTGAATAGGGCGAAACTGAAATTTACAAAGTTAATCACAACTACAAGCCGGGTTAGCGTTAGAAATATAAGCGAGTCCAAGAGAGAGGGTGAAAAACAAATCGCAAGCAAATAAAGAGTGAGACACAAGGATTTGTTTTACCGAGGTTCGGTTCTTGCAAACCTACTCCCCGTTGAGGTGGTCACAAAGATCGGGTCTCTTTCAACCCTTTCCCTCTCTCAAACGGTCACTTAGACCGAGTGAGCTTCTCTTCTCAATCACACGGGACACTAAGTCCCCACAAGGATCACCACACAATTGACGTCTCTTGCCTCGGTTACAATTGAGTTTGTCACAAGAAAGAATGAGAAAGAAAAGAAGCAATCCAAGCGCAAGAGCTCAAATGAACACAAATGTCGCTCTCTCTAGTCACTATTGATTTGGAGTGATTCCGGACTTGGGAGAGGATTTGATCTCTTTGGTTGTGCCTAGAATTGAATGCTATAGCCCTTGTAATGTGTTGGAAGGTGGAAAACTTGGATGCAATGAATGGTGGGGTGGTTGGGGTATTTATAGCCCCAACCACCAAACTAGATGTTTGGTGGAGGCTGCTGTTGCATGGCGCACCGGACAGTCCGGTGCGCCACCGGACACTGTTGGTGCGCCAGCCACGTCACCCGGCCGTTAGGGTTCGACCGTTGGAGCACTGACAGGTGGGGTCTTCTAGGCTGTCCGGTGGTGCACCGGACAGGTCCTGTAGACTGTCCGGTGCGCCTGCTGCTCGTGCTCTGACCTCTGCGCGTGCAGGCGCGCATTAAATGCGTTGCAGTCGACCGTTGCGCGTGAAGTAGCCATTGCTCCGCTGGCACATCGGACAGTCCGGTGCGCCACAGGGCACTGTCCGGTGCATACACCGGACGGTCCAGTGAATTATAGCGGAGCGTCCTCCATTTTCCCGAAGGTAGCGAGTTCAGCGTCGAGTTCCCTAGTGCACCGGACACTGTCCGGTGGTGCACCGGACAGTCCAGTGTGCCAGACTAGGGTGCCTTTGGGATTTCTTTAGCTCTCTTTATTTGAACCCATCTTTGGTCTTTTTATTGGCTTGTTGTGAACCTTTGGCACCTGTAGAACTTATAGACTAGAGCAAACTAGTTAGTCCAATTATTTGTGTTGGGCAATTCAACCACCAAAATCAATTAGGAAAAAGGTGTAAGCCTATTTCCCTTTCAATCACGCTGGACGACGAAGGAAGAAGCGGCGACAGCCGATCTGAGCTGATAAAGAACCGGTGGGCGGCAACACCAGCGAGAATGGGAGCGGTAACGACTCCCAAGCGAGTGCACGTTGGCGATGCTCGATCTGAAGATAAACCGGTGCCTTCCTCAGCGGTGAAGCGAGAAGAAGAATCGCTGGCGGTGGCCAACGTCTTCGGGGAATAAAAAACTGTGTGTCCAACACTAGTTTTAGATACCAATTGTTAGGATCGTAGGTGGGAAAAAGAAGACATAGAGTTTAATGTGAAAAAACCCCAATGTGGAGGAGAAAAAAACCACGGGAAAACAAATCTATTATGTGGTGTATTGTACAGGGTACAAGGGTGCCTATTTATATAGCAAAGGAGATAGAGTCACATCATGAAATCCAATACTTGGAATATTCTCACCATTGCTCCGGGTTGAACCTTTGTATGCTTTTTTATCGTACTAAAGTATATCCTTTATACTTAGCTTTTCTGTTTAACACTTAGCAAACTATTTATTTCTTTAATATTATTGTTATTTAATTCACTAAAACCCACAAAGGGTTATATGCACTTTCAACGATGTAGCCTACCAAACAAGCACGAAAGATATGATGGAAGGCTGGCTTCACTAAGTGTCGGGTACCATAATTAGGGGTACCCCCAACGCTCCTAATCACGGCTGGTTAACACCCTCAGACCAACTGACGGGTGCGGTTCAAGTCAAGACTTCGTCTACCCGAAGGACGCGATCTTACCCGAGCCCAGCCTCGGGTCGGAACAGTGGTCCCGGACGAATTCACGCCTCGCCCGAGGGCCTCCTCAGACGGCGGGCACCCCCTCGGCTCTCCCGAGGCCCCGCTCGGGTAGGCTTCGTCGTGAAACAACCTTGGCCATACCGCCTCACCAACCGACCGCTTCACAGGCGCATTAAATGCGGGGGATGCCTGATGCCGTATCCTGACACACGCGCCTCAGTCGGCCAGGCCGAAGTGACCGCAGTCACTTCGCCCCTCCTATTTACTGTCCAATATGATAGGAAAACAGCGCCGCCCGCTCTGCTCTGACTGCCATGTCAGCCACCCTGGCAACGACTGACAACAGGTCACGATCAACCACCAAGCTTAAGTCTCGGGCGCAACAGGAAGCTCCACCTCGCCCGACCTTAGGCTCCAGCCTCGGGAGGAGGTCTCCGCCTCGCCCGACCCCCAGGCTCGGCCTCGACTTCGGTCTCGGGAGGAATCGCGTCCTCGCCCGACCTCAGCCTCGACCACAAGCGAAGTCTCTGCCTCGACCGACCCTGGGCTCGAACTGACCGTGCTGATAGGGATGCATCATTCCCCTACTCCTAGCCTACTCAGGCTACAAGGAACAAGACTAGCGTCCCATCTGACTTACCCCGGCGATGGGTAATGATGGTGCCCCGCGTGCGCCATGACGCCGGTGGCTCTCAGCCCCTTACGACAGCAAGGAGACGTCAGTAGGGTCCTCGCCGCGCTGCCAACTGTGCTCCTACAGGACTCAGGCGCTCCTCCGACGGCCACGCCATCACATGCACAGCGCCCAAGCTCTCCCTCGACAGCCACATTGGCATGTACACAGGGCTTAGGCACTCCACTGCCGGATACGTTAGTGCATAGCTACGCCCTCGTTGTACACCTAGACTCTCTCCTTGCCTCTATAAAAGGGGAGTCCAGGGCCACCCTGAAGGAGGTTCGGGGGGTTCGCGAGAGGGGAAGCGGCGTACGAGCCCACTCTCTCTCTCCCTCACGCGACACTCTTGTAACCCCTACTGCGAGCGGCACCCCTGGTGCAGGATAATACAAGGCTTGTTCCACATCTTGTGTTCCATCCCGCGCCAACCCATCTGGGTAGGGACACGCAGCGATAATTCACTCGTCGGTCTAGGGACCCCCCCGGGGTCGAAACGCCGACAGTTGGCACGCCAGGTAGGGGCCTGCTGCGTGTTAACGAACACCTTCCCGTTGAGATCCAGATGGGGAGTCTTCAACAACCTCTCCAGCCCGGGACGGTGCTCCGCTTCGGGAGTCTTGAGTTCATGTCCCTCGACGGCAGCTACGACATGGTACTCCTTCCCCCACGGCGTGACGACAACGACGGTCTTCGACTCACACGACGACGACGAGCTCTACGACAGCATCTCCCCGCGGCAGAAGAGGAGCGCTCCGGTCGTCCCCGCCACCCTCCTCGTCGGAGGAGGCGGAGACGGGGCAACCATGGCCACGCAGGAGGCGGCACCTTGTCGGCTGTCGCACCAGAGCGAGTCAACGACGTCGGCATTCCCCCACGGGACATGTCGGACATTGCCCTCGCACCTGAGGCGACGACAGGTGTCACTTCCCCGCGACGTGACAGCCCCAAGCGGGCTGATGACGCCAGCACCCTCGCGAAGGACCTGCTGGGCGTTACCCTCGTACCTGAGTTGACGGTGTGCACCGTCCCCGACACGACTTCACCACCGTCCAACGACCAAGAGGTACCGCCCGTTTTCCATCCCATACCTTTTCGGTTCAGCTTCGATCCACCTAGCGACCCCGCAATGGTGAGCGCCTTCGTAAAGGCGTATCTAAACCTTCCGGGGTACCACATGTGGTCGACCTGGGACCGACTGACAGCCGTCTCGACCTTCGGACCGGCGGGTTCTGAGGAGGAGGACATCTCCGACTCCGGTTGGGATTTCTCTGCCCTCAATGACCCCGGTGCCATGTGGGGCTTCATGTCCGCATGCGACCACTGCCTCTCCGGTTGTTCTGACGATGGCCATGACCTTGACGGCGAGGGTTACGGCCCAAGTCGCGAATGCTTCCACATCGATCTAGGGGATCACAATGAAGGCAACCACCTCGGTATGCCAGAGGTTGACGATCCCCTGGGCCCTCATCTCGCATTGACATCCTGCGGGAGCTAGCTGTCGTCCCAGTCCCTGCAGGGGGTCAGGACATACAGCTCGAGCAAATCCGTGAGATGCAGGCCCGGGTCGACGGGGAAGCAGACCGGCTTGTGTAGCTCCGACAGAGCATCGAACAGGAGTGGGCAGGCCGATCACTCGCTAGAGAAGCCTGTCACCGGGCCCAAGACATCCGGCACCGCGTCGTCGACAATGCCAGGGCAGCGCTGCCTCAGGCCGTCAGCGGGTCCGTCCAGGACCTAGCTGCAGCGGCGATGCTGCTTCGGGCCATGCCGGAGCCATCCACCACCGAGGGACGACACATCCAGGGCAAACTCAAGAATCTTCTAGAGGGCGCCGCGGTTCGACGAGCCGAAAGCTCCGCCTCCCGTAGGCGAGCTGACCCCTCGGAGCATCGTGCGGTGTCCTCCCGGCGCATTCGGGAAGCCTCGGTCTATCCCGAGTGTACGCGGGACGAGGCGCCCACCGCCCGGGAACGCCTCGGCAACGAGCACCACCATCTCGACCATCGAGCCCGCCTCGACGAGAAGGTGCGCCGAGGCTACCATCCCAGGCGCGGGGACGCTGCAACAGTGAGGAGGACCGCAGTCCTTCGCCCGAACCACCCGGCCCGCGAGTCTTCAACCGGGCTATACGACGAGCACCGTTCCCTGCCCGTTTCCGAGCCCCGACTACTATCACCAAGTACTCGGGGGAGATGAGGCCGGAGCTATGGCTCGCGGACTACCGACTGGCCTGCCAGTTGGGAGGGGAGGATGATGACAACCTCATCATCCGTAATCTACCCCTTTTCCTCTCCGACGCCGCCCGAGCCTGGCTGGAGCATCTGCCTCCTGCGTAGATCTTCGACTGGGACGATCTGGTCAAAGCTTTCGCGGGGAACTTCCAAGGCACGTACGTGCGCCCTGGGAACTCGTGGGACCTCCGAAGCTGCCGCTAGGAGCCCAAGGAGTCCCTCCAAGAGTACATCCGGCGGTTTTCGAAGCAGCGCACCGAACTGCCCAATGTCACCGACTCGGATGTCATCGGGGCTTTCCTTGCCAGCACCACTTGCCGGGACCTGGTGAGCAAACTGGGGCGCAAGACCCCCACCCGCGCGAGTGAACTGATGGACGTCGCCACCAAGTTCGCCTCGGGTCAAGAGGCGGTCGAAGCCATCTTCCGGAAGGACAAGCAGCCTCAGGTCGAGCCGAAGACAGACGCCCCTGAGGTGTCCGCCCAGCAGGGCACGAAGAAGAAGGCCAAAAACAAGTCGCGAGCGAAGCGCGATGCCGCAGACGCGAATCTCGTCGCTGCGGCCGAGCACAGGAACCCTCAGAAGCCACCTGGAGGGGCCGGCGCGTTCGACAAGATGCTCAAAGAGCCGTGCCCCTATCACCAGGGGCCCGTCAAGCACACCCTCGAAGAATGTATCATGCTCCGACGCCACTTCCATAAGACCGGGCCCCCGGCGGAGGATGGCAGGGGCCATGACAATGACAAGAAGGAGGGCGACAAGGAAGAGGGATTCCCGGAAGTCCATAACCACTTCATGATCTACGGCGGGCAGGCGGCGAATGCCTCGGCTCGGCACCGCAAGCAGGACTGGTCCGACAAGCCAATCACCTTCGACCAAGGCGACCACCCTGACTTCGTGCCGAGCCCGGGAAGGTACCCGCTCGTCGTCGATCCGATCATCGGCAACATTAGGCTCTCTAAGGTCCTCATGGACGGAGGCAGCAGCCTTAACATCATCTACGCTGAGACCCTAGAACTCTTAGGGGTTGATCGATCCGAAGTCCGGGCCGGTGCGGCACCCTTCCACGGGATCGCGCCCGGGAAGCGAATCCAACCCCTCGGACGGATCGATTTACCCGTCTGCTTCGGAACTCCTTCAAACTTCCAAAGGGAAGCTCTCACCTTCGAGGTCGTCGAGTTCCGAGGAACCTACCATGCGGTGTTGGGAAGACCATGCTATGCCAAATTTATGGCCGTCCCCAACTACACCTACCTCAAGCTCAAGATGTCGGGCCCGAATGGGATCATCACTGTCGGGTCCACGTACCGCCACACGTACGAATGCGACGTGGAGTGCGTGGAGTATGCCGAGGCTCTCGCCGAGTCCGAGGCCCTCATCGCCGACCTTGAACGCCTCTCCAAGGAGGCGCCCGACGCGAAGCGGCACGCCAGCAACTTCGAACTGGTTGAGGCAGTCAAGTCCGTCTCTCTCGACCCCAGCAACGATGCCAGCAAGCAAGTTCGGATCTGCTCCGAGCTTGACCCCAAACAGGAAGTAGTGCTCGTCGACTTTCTCCGCGCAAACGCTGAAGTCTTTGCGTGGAGTCCCTCGAACATGCCCGGCATACCGAGGGATGTCGCCGAGCACTCACTGGATATCAGAGCTGGGGCCCGACCCGTGAAGCAAACCCTGCGCCGCTTCGACGAGTAAAAGCGTAGGGCCATAGGCGAGGAGATTCACAAGCTACTCGCGGCAGGGTTCATCAAAGAGGTATTCCATCCCAAATGGTTAGCTAACCCTATTCTTGTAAGGAAGAAGGATGGGAAATGGAGGATGTGTGTAGACTACACTGGTCTAAACAAAGCATGTCCGAAAGTTCCCTACCCTCTACCTCGCATCGATCAAATCGTGGACTCCACAGCTGGGTGCGAAACCTTGTCATTCCTCGATGCCTACTCAGGCTATCACCAAATCAAGATGAAAGAGTCCGACCAGCTCGCGACTTCTTTCATCACACCTTTTGGCATGTACTGTTACACCACAATGCCATTTGGGTTGAGGAATGCAGGCACCACTTACCAGAGGTGCGTGAATCACGTGTTTGGAGAACACATCGGCAGAATGGTCGAGGCTTATGTCGACGACATCGTTGTTGTTGGGACTATGCTTCGTCGCCGAAGGTCTTGAAGGGAGAAACAGCTTCGGCTGGAGTTGTCCGCATGTGATGACCAAAGGTTCCTTTTCATGAAGCTTCGGTATTACAAACCGACTTAAGAGTAGAATGACCTTTTAGTCTATAAATGTTTGAGTCGCTGTTGTAATCCCTTATGAGGGACATAATTGTAATTCCTCACAGGCTGTATCTCGAGCCTATAAATAGTGAACAGTACTCCTTTACTGTTCACGCATTCCTGTAATTGCAATCGCATCATTTGGGAATCAATCTTTGTCAAGGCAAAGGTATAATTGTATTCAATGCTTAAACATATTAAATCAATTTAATGTGAAAGTAAAGTTGTTCATTTGTAATTTTATTGCTTTTAACCTTCGTCCAAAGTCCATTAATCCTTAAAGGAATAATGCTTCATTGGACGAAGGGCATCAACATTTAACACTTTGTGTTGCCTTGTTCTTAATTCATAGCATTTGAGAACAAGTCCCCAACAGTTGTCAAGACGTAGAGAGCCTCCGACCTCCTCTCTGACCTTGAAACGACATTCAAGTGTCTGAGAGCGAAAGGTGTGAAACTCAATCCCGAGAAGTGTGTCTTCGGAGTCCCCCGAGGCATGCTCCTTGGGTTCATCGTCTCCGAGCGGGGCATCGAGGCCAACCCGGAGAAAATCGCGACCATCACCAGCATGGGACCGATCAAAGATTTGAAAGGAGTACAGAGGGTCATGGGATGCCTTGCGGCTCTAAGCCGCTTCATCTCACGCCTCGGCGAGAAAGGCTTGCCTCTGTACCGCCTCTTAAGGAAGACCGAGTGCTTCACTTGGACCCCCGAGGCCGAGGAAGCTCTCGAAAACCTTAAGGCGCTCCTTACGAAAACACCCATCCTGGTGCCCCCCATCGCAGGAGAAGCCCTCTTGATCTACGTAGCCGCGACTACTCAGGTGGTCAGCGCCGCAATCGTAGTCGAGAGACGAGAAGAAGGGCATGCACTGCCCGTCCAGAGGACGGTCTACTTCATCAGTGAAGTGCTTTCTGAGACCAAAGCTCGCTACCCACAGATCCAGAAGCTGCTCTACGCAGTGGTCCTGACATGACGAAAGTTGCGACACTACTTCGAGTCTCATCCGGTAACTGTGGTGTCATCCTTCTCCCTGGGGGAGATCATCCAGTGCCGCGAGGCCTCGGGTAGGATAGCAAAGTGGGCAGTGGAACTTATGGGCGAAACGCTATCATTCGCTCCTCGGAAGGCCATAAAATCCCAGGACTTGGCAGACTTCCTGGCTGAGTGGACTAACACCCAGTTAACGACAACTCCGATCCAGCCCGAGCTCTGGACCATGTACTTCGATGGGTCACTCATGAAAACAGGAGCGGGCGTTGGCCTGCTCTTCGTTTCACCCCTCGGAAACCATCTCCGCTACATCATTCGCCTCCATTTTCCGGCGTCA
Organism: Zea luxurians; assembly: GCA_029449295.1. Classification (NCBI taxonomy): domain Eukaryota; kingdom Viridiplantae; phylum Streptophyta; class Magnoliopsida; order Poales; family Poaceae; genus Zea; species Zea luxurians. Next base: position 26,267,290 of record JAOPSE010000011.1, on the reverse strand, counting down.
AACAATGTGGCCGAGTACGAAGCACTAGTTAACAGGCTACACATCGCCGTTGAGCTAGGGGTCCGACGCCTCGGCGCTCGAGGCGACTTGCAGCTTGTCATTGACCAAGTCATGAAGAACTCCCACTGCCGTGACCGGAGGATGGAAGCCTACTGCGACGAAGTCTGGCGCCTGTAGAACAAGTTCTACAGGCTGGAGCTCAACCACGTCGCCCGACGGTACAACGAGACTGCGGACGAGCTGGCAAAAATAGCCTCGGGGCGAACGACAGTTCCCCTCGACGTCTTCTCCAGAGATCTACATCAACCATCCGTCAAGATCGACGACGCGCCCGAGCCTGAGGAAGCCTCAGCCCAGCCCGAGGCACCCTCGATCAAGCCCGAGGCACCCTCGACCGTGCCCGAGGTGCCCTCAGCCAAGCCCGAGGTACCCTCGGCCGCACCCGAGGCACCCTCGGCCATCGAGGAAGAGGCCTTGCCCGTCGAAGAGGAACAGAGTGGGGTCATGCCAGATCCGAACTGGCAGGCCCCATACCTAGAATATCTCCTCCGAGGAGAGCTTCCCATCGATAAGACCAAAGCTCGGTGGCTGGCTCGACGCGCCAAGTCATTTGTCCTGCTGGGTGATGAAAAAGAGCTCTACCACCGCAGCCTCTCGAGCATCCTTCAGCGATGCATATCCATCGCCCAAGGACAGGAGCTGTTGCAAGAAATACACTCGAGGGCTTGCGGCCACTATGTAGCGCCTCGAGCCCTCGTGGGGAATGCCTTTCAATAAGGATTCTACTGGCCAACCGCGGTGGCCGACGCCACTAGGATTGTACGCTCCTGCCGGGGGTGTCAATTCTACGCAAGGCAGATGCATCTGCCCGCTCAGGCCCTGCAGACAATACCCATCACCTGGCCATTTGCTATGTGGGGTCTGGACCTCGTCGGACCCTTGCAGAAGGCACACGGGGGCTTCACGCACCTGCTGGTCGCTATCGACAAATTCTCCAAGTGGATCGAGGTCCGACCCCTAAACAACATTAGGTCCGAGCAGGCGGTGGCATTCTTCACCAACACTATTCATCGGTTCGGGGTCCCAAACTCAATCATCACCGACGATGGCACGCAGTTCACCGGAAAAAAGTTCCTGGACTTCTGCGACGACCACCACATCCGTGTGGACTGGGCCGCCATAGCTCATCCCATGATGAATGGGCAGGTGGAGCGTGCCAACGGTATGATTCTGCAGGGGCTCAAACCAAGGATCTACAACGACCTCAACAAGTTCGGCAAGCGGTGGATGAAAGAGCTACCCTCGGTAGTCTGGAGCCTAAGGACGACGCCGAGCCGTGCCACGGGTTTTACACCGTTCTTTCTAGTCTATGGGGCCGAGGCCGTCCTCCCCACGGACTTAGAATATGGCTCCCCGAGGGCCAAGGCGTACGACGACCAAAGCAACCAGACCAGCCGAGAAGACGCGCTGGACCAACTCGAGGAGGCTTGGGACGTCGCCTTACTACATTCGGCATGGTACCAGCAGTCGCCGCGGCGCTACCACGTCCGAAGCGTTCGGGCCCGAGGCTTCCAAGTGGGAGACTTGGTGCTTCGCCTGCGACAGGACGCCCGAGGGCGCCATAAGCTCACTCCTCCTTGGGAAGGGCCCTTCATCATCGCCAAGATCTTGAAGCCCGGAACATACAAGCTCGCCAACGACCAAGGCGAGGTCTACAACAACGCTTGGAACATCCAACAGCTACGTCGCTTCTACCCTTAAGATGTTTTAAGTCGTTCATGTACCTCGTTTATGAAAGGGAATTAGGCTTACACCTATTTCCTAAACTAATTTTGGTGGTTGAATTGCCCAACACAAATAATTGGACTAACTAGTTTGCCCAAGTCTATAAGATCTACAGGTACCAAAGGTTCACAATAAGCCAATAAAAGGATCAAGAGAAAGGGTTCAAACAAAGGAGCAAAGGGACAACCGAAGGCACCCTGGTCGAGCGCACCAGACTGTCCGGTGTGCCACCGGACAGTGTCCGGTGCATCACCGGACAGTGTCCGGTGTACCAGGGAACTCCAACCTGAACCTCGCACCTTCGGGAATTCTCAGAGTCATCGCGCTATAATTCACCGAACTGTCCGGTGTACATCGGACAGTGTCCGGTGCTCCAAGGATGGAGAGACTCTGAACTCGTCGGCTTCGGGAATTCGCAACGGCTAGTCCGCTATAATTCACCAGACATGTCCGGTGTACACCGGACTGTCCGGTGTGACAACGAAGCAACGGCTACTTCAGGCGCCAACGGCTACCTGCAGCGCATTAAATGCGCGCCAGCGCGCACAGAAGTCAGACACGCCCATGCTGGCGCACCGGACACTCCATAGTGCATGTCCGGTGCGCCACCGGACATCGAGACGGGCCCAGCAGTCAGAGCTCCAATGGTCGGAACCCTAACGGCCTGGTGACGTGGCTGTCGCATCGGACATGTCCGGTGTGCACCGGACTGTCCGGTGCACCATACAACAGACAGCCTCCACCAAACGGCTAGTTTGGTGGTTGGGGCTATAAATACCCCCAACCACCCCACATTCAAGTCATCCAAGTTTTCCACTTCTCAACCACTTACAAGAGCTAGGCATTCAATTCTAGACACACTCAAGTGATCAAATCCTCTCCAATTCCACACAAGGCTTTAGTGATTAGCGAGAGAGATTTGCCGTGTTCTTTTGAGCTCTTGCGCTTGGATTGCTTCTTTCTTTCTCACTTGTTCTTGTGATCAAAGCTCACTTGTAATCGAGGTAAGAGACACCAATTGTGTGGTGGTCCTTGTGGGGAAGCTTTGTTCCCGATTTGATTTGAGAAGAGAAGCTCACTCGGTCCGCGGGACCGTTTGAGAGAGGGTAAGGGTTGAAAGAGACCCGACCTTTGTGGCCTCCTCAACGGGGAGTAGGTTTGTGAGAACCGAACCTCGGTAAAACAAATCCGCGTGTCACACTCTTCATTCGCTTGCGATTTGTTTTGCGCCCTCTCTCTCGGACTCATTATTATTTCTAACGCTAACCCAACTTGTAGTTGTGATTGATTTTGTAAATTTCAGTTTCGCCCTATTCACTCCCTCTAGGCGACTTTCAGTTTACGTACACAAATTTTGACCGTCAAGGAAGGGTCGGTCTTGCCTCAGCAAAGCCCGACCCTCCCTCGGGGCTAGAAGGGGGGAACCCCCTGCACGTCAAAATTTTCCTCGGAAAAGTTTTTCACCAAAACGACTTTCGTGTTTCCCGACTATATCGGTAACAGAACCCCGCAAAACGAATAAGAGCGCGTGTAAGCGGCAAGGCTGACCGAGCCGAGGGACTCCTACGCCTCCGGGATATGGATACCTCACTCGTCACCTTCCGCGAGAAATAACTCTTACTCGGATAAGCAGTTCTGCTACTGATGAACGAGTCCGGATACTCGAAACAAGAGGAAAAGAAATGCAGCTTTATAACACGACGACGAAGTGTTTAGGCCTCGGCGGCCGCGAAAGACACACGCATGTTCCGAACAGGCTGCCTCGGCAGAATCAGGCATTGCCTGGGGGAGGAGTGGCACCCTCAACTTCGTCTCCACCCTCGGCGAGATCATCTCCACCCTCAGCGCCGTCTCCACCCTCGGCGCCGTCTCCACCCTCGGCGAGGTCCGCCTCGGCCTTGGACGACGATGCAAGCGGAAGGATCTCCACCTCGAAGGAGGACGCCAGCACTGCGCTTGGGCCCGCGACGGCCGCATCAAGCCTCTGAACTTCGGCCAGGGCGGCTTCATCTTCGTCGGGTAGACAGTACCCCTTGCTGACCCGCTCCAGATCCACATCGTAGTGGGAAGCGAGCACGACGAAGGCCCGCCTAATGCCGTGATGCAGCGCCTCGCGGAGTCAGCTGCGCACATGGCCGCCCAAGGCCTGCAGGCGACTCCGGGGGGAGCTTCCCGAGGGAACGTCGTCAAGACTAGAGACCTGGCAGAAGGCCGAGATAGCTTCAGACATGGCCACGCGGTCGGTTTCCTCCCGCTCAGCCACCCGGGCAAGTGCCTTGGAGGACTCGTTGAGGGCTGACTCAAACTCTGCGAACAGCCAAAAAGAATTCTTCAAACACGAGTTGAAGAATGAAGATCGAAGTCACAAAGCGGCTAAAACATACCTTCTGCCCGGACACGATGCTCCGAGGCTGCGGCTTGGGCGGACTGAGCAGACCCGACGGCCGCGGCTAGGTCCTTCGCTAGGGCTCCGGCCCGAGCGGACACCTCGGCTAGCTGGCCCCCAAGGGCCTGAGCCCGGCTTTCGGCCTCGGCAGCCTGGTTCAGAGATTGGTCTCGCTCGCCGACAACCTGGCCAAGCTCCAGCAGCCGCTGCTGCGCCTCTGCGCGTGCCGCCGCTGCCTCCGCCCCTAGCTCGTCGCAGAGCAACTGAAGGTCCGCCGCCTCGGCGCTCCGTTGGGCGAGGCGCTCGGTAGCCTCGGTAAGCGCGGCCCTCAAGAACCGCAGCGAACCCTAGACGTCGGCCTCGTGGCGGATGAATGACGACTTGGCGGTGCTCAGGTCCGTCAGATCCTGAGGAAGGGAAGCAGGGCGTCACAAAGAATACCCTGGCCATGCGAAAGGTGCGCCTGAAATCCTTACCTAGAGGATCTTGGGAACGTCCCTGGAAAAGATCTCCATGGTCGCCCGAAGCGACCCCATCGCCGCCTCGACATACTCACGGAGCTCATCCCAAGACTGCTCCTCCCGCTCATCGTCAAGGACGAAGAGGGGTTTCGAAGCGCCGTGGGTCCAAAACCGGAGCGCCTGCGCGCGTCCCTCATTAGGATCGCGCCGCACGGGGATGAGGTCGCCGCTCCCCAAGATGGGCCGAGGCTCTGCCCGGGGTCCTGACGCCTTGGAGGCGGGCTCTCGATCCACGACCTCGAGCAGCGGCACCTCAACCATCTCAGCATCAGCGGCGACGGGTGGCTCCACGGGCAGAACGGCAACCGCCTCAGCAAAAGCTGGTGCCGGCGCCGACAACACGTCAGATGGGCACAAGGCCGCGGCCGCGACAGCAGCCTCCCCCGGCACGACGGCCACCTCGACGGAGGGGTCAGCCTGGGGAGCTCGCCCCATGGCAACTCGCGCCGCCTGGGCCCCCCGCTTGGGAGCATCTGGTGCGGAGGCTGGCCGACCGGCGTGGCGCGGTGCGGCACTGGCTGCAGAAGCTGGCGCCGTCTTAAGGGCCTTCCTGGGAGCCAGATCGGCCGAACCGTGCCCCCGTTTGCTGGGAGGAAAAGGTAAAGCAGGATCAGGACACACGAAGAAGGAGCCAGGACATAGGTACCCTCAGATACTTACCCGCTCCGGACCAGAGCCAATCACGCCTGAGGGGAGGCCCCTCGGGCCTCGCTCCCCGCAGGCGTCATCAACTTCGCCTCGCTGCTGGCTTCAGCGCTGCTCCCACTTCGGGCGCCCGGGGCGCCGAAGGGGCGGCCCGCCCGCGCGACGTCACGACGGCCCGAGGATCAACCTCCTGTACGGCCGGCACGGGCGACTGCTTGTGGGGGACAGGCGGGATGGCCTGACCCCTTGGGGTCACCTCAACTACCTCGGCCGAGGGGTCAAGTACCCCCTCGGCTTGCCCCTGCTCTTTGGACCGGGACCCTGATGTCTCGGCCCCGGACACTGACGGCGCCAGCCCACTCGGGGGTGGCTCAACGACCCCTGGCCCAGCCTTAGCTCCGGGCTGAGGCCAAGGCGGGCCGCCATGTCGTCGTCTTCGTCATCACCGTCGTCATCATCGTCGTAAGGCGTCTCCGGCGACGGCTCTCTCGGGAGCCCGTCCCTCTCCTGCCTTCGACGGCGCCTCTCCAAGGCGTCCCGAGCCCGCATCCGCTCGCGGGCCCGAGCCTTTCCGCGTCCTTCTTCTCCTTCTTCTTCTCCGCAGCGACCCTCCGCGCGGCTCGGTCCACCGCGTCCTCCGGGACCGGTGGCAGGGAAGGCTTGTAACACCCCAGCTCCTGGAGACGAGCGGAAATCCCGACTGAGAGAATCGAAGGCAACCTGACGCAAGATAGGAGAAGGAGCGGATACTCACCAAGGACACGCACCCACGCTTGGGACGCATCAAGGGCTGGGTAAGGGCACCGGCCTCCAGCTTCCCCACTGTGCCCGCTACCCGCCTGCGAAGGTCGTCGACAGAGAGGGGAACCGAGGACATCTGCGAACCCTCCAAGTCGACTCCTGGCATCATCTCTGAAAGCGGCAACCGCCGCTCTGCCAAAGGAACCACCCTCCAGCGATGAATGGCGGCAACCACCCCCGCGGCGGTAAGCCCCCCATCTCGTAGCTCCTGCAAGGCCGCCAGAAGGGGCTGGAGTTTCTCCTGTCTCTCGCGCGTGGCCCCATAGCGCCAATTGCTACCGGGAGCGGTCACCACTCGTTGAGAAAACGACGAGAGCCTCCCATCGTCGTTCCGGAGGTAAAACAACCGGCGCTACCACCCCTTGTTCGAAGACACAAGGATGGCGGGGATGTACTGCTGCGCGCACGCTTGCCTCAACTGGAGGGTGCAGCCGCCGGCTCGCACCGCCATACGAACCTTCTTCTCCCCCGTCGTCAAGGCAAAAAGCTCTGCGGAGAAGAAATGAGTCCACAGATCCCAGTGGGGGTCAATCCCCAAAAAGCCTTCGCAAACCGCCGCGAAAATGGCCGCTTGCGCGATGGAGTTGGGGTTGAGGTTGTGTAGCTCCACCCCGTAGTAATGCAGGAGCGCCCGCATGAAACAACTTGCTGGCTCCTAACCCCCGCTCATGGAAGGAGACGAAGCTCAGCACGTACCCCGGCGACGGGGTCGGGTCAGCCCCGCTCGGAGGGACCATCCACTCCGGCTGCGAGTCACCGGAGAGGGGACGGAGCAACCCGTCGGTGACAAGGGCCTCCAGATCGTCCACCGTGACAATGGAAAAAGGCCACGTGTCGCTCGGAGGAACGACGGTCACCCGGTCGGCCATCGTCAAGCGAAGGGGGTGGCAGTGGAGCGGACGAGGTTTGCGGTTTTCTTTCTCTGGCTATTCCCTTAGGTTGCGAAAACCCAAGCAGGAGGCCAGCGACGGAGTAAGGAACCGCAACCGGTCTCTCTTCCGGGTATATAAAGGCCCGGACAAGACCCGTTCAACACTTCGCCCAAACCCGCCGCGAAGTTCAAACCCAGAGGCGAAATGCCCGTTCCTCGAACGGCTCGCACGCGCAACGGGCGCCACGCGAATCGCCCGTCCCGTCACCTTAACTCCCCGGCGGAGCAGGCGACACCTTTTGGCAGGCGAGGCGGGCGTCGCTTCGCCTTCGCCATAATGATCGCGTCAAAAAAGGTGCGCCACTTTATTTAAAATTCATATCCTTCCCCTCCTCCTCCTCTCTCTCTCTTGCCACAGGGACCGGGAAAGGGGACGTTGTGGAAAGGATTCTTCCCGACGAAGGAAGTGGGCCCCGAGCCCTCCTACTGATCAGGGGTTCGAAGGCTGGCCCCTCGGAAGGGTTTGACAGCCGCCCCAGAGCGCCCGGGCTCCGCCCCACTACTGATCAGGGTTCGTAGGCTGGCCCCTCGGAAGGGTTCGACAGTCGCCCCAGAGCATGCAGAGTGAGGGATGACTCTGGGTACGTTCGATACATAACCAAGGCTCAGGCTACGCTCTCGAGGTACCCTAGGACATTTCCGAGACCAGCGGGAACGATTTGTAACGGAATCCCACCGGAGGGAGGCATCGAGCCCTCGGACCCTGTCGAAGGGGTCTGGGTCCGGCGAATCACCCGCAGGTACTTTTGGAGCGCGCCTCCGGGCTACAGCCGACCCCTAACGAATGGGGCACGGGCGTCCACTCGGATCACCCATTAGAAGCTCACTGGAAACACCATGTTCGGCACCCTCCGAGGGCAACATGGCGCTTTCCCCCCTCCTCCTTGCGAAAAGGCGATGCATGGGCGTAAATAAAAGTCGGGAAAGTCCTTGATCGTCCTCTCGCTCCATGCAGAGGCTCGGGGGCTGCTCTCGCACCCGGCTACGGCCAAAACTATTGACAGCGTCAACAAACCAGCCTGATAACTTGGAACCCGACCACGCACCCGGGCTACTGCCGGGCCGCAAGAGGGAACGACCAGACCGGCCGAAGCACTACGAAAGGCATTCATACCTCAGAGGAGTCAAACCACTCCTCCGAGGCCTCGGGGGCTACACCCGGCGGGTGTGCTCGCGCGCACCCACCAGAACAAGGCAAAAAACCGAGAAAGGCCGGTCCCCTCACCGAAAACGCGGCAAAAGCCTCCAAGCGAGTACCATCACTCCCTTCGAGGCTCGGGGGCTACTGTCGGGTATCATAATTAAGGGTACCCCCAACGCTCCTAATCACGGCTGGTTAACACCCTCAGACCAACTGATGGGTGCAGTTCAAGCCAAGACTTCGTCTACCCGAAGGACGCGATCTTACCCGAGCCCAGCGTCGGGTCGGAACAGTGGTCCCAGACGAATTCACGCCTCGCCCGAGGGCCTCCTCAGACGGCGGGCGCCCCCTCGGCTCTCCCGAGCAGGCTACACCCGGCGGGTGCGCTCGCGCGCACCCACCAGAACAAGGCAAAAAACCGAGAAAGGCCGGTCCCCTCACCAAAAACACGGCAAAAGCCTCCAAGCGAGTGCCATCACTCCCTTCGAGGCTCGGGGGCTACTATCGGGTACCATAATTAGGGGTACCCCCAACGCTCCTAATCACGGCTGGTTAACACCCTTAGACCAACTGACGGGTGCGGTTCAAGCCAAGACTTTGTCTACCCGAAGGACGCGATCTTACCCGAGCCCAGCCTCGGGTCAGAACAGTGGTCCCGGACGAATTCACGCCTCGCCCGAGGGCCTCCTCAGACGGCGGGCGCCCCCTCGGCTCTCCCGAGGCCCCATTCGGGCAGGCTTCGTCGTGAAGCAACCTTGGCCATACCGCCTCACCAACCGACCGCTTCGCAAGCGCATTAAATGCGGGGGATGCCTGACGCCGTATCCTGACACACGCGCCTCAGTCGGCCAAGCCGAAGTGACCGCAGTCACTTCGCCCCTCCTCTTTACTGTCCGATATGACAGGAAAACAGCGCCGCCCGCTCCGCTCCGACTGCCGTGTCAGCCACCCCGGCAACGACTGACAACAGGTCACGATCAACCACCAAGCTCAAGCCTCGGGCGCAACAGAAAGCTCCGCCTCGCCCGACCTCAGGCTCCGGCCTCGGGAGGAGGTCCTCGCCTCGCCCGACCCCCGGGCTGGGCCTCGACTCCGGTCTCGGGAGGAATCACGTCCTCGCCCGACCCCAGCCTCGACCACAAGCGAAGTCTCCGCCTCGACCGACCCTGGGCTCGGACTGACCGTGCTGATAGGGGATGCATCATTCCCCTACTCCTAGCCTGCTCAGGCTACAAGGAACAAGACCGGCGTCCCATCTGACTTACCCCGACGACGGGTAATGATGGTGCCCCGCGTGCGCCATGACGCCGGTGGCTCTCAGCCCCTTACGACGGCAAGGAGACGTCAGCAGGGTCCTCGCCGCGCTGCCAGCTGTGCTCCTACAGGACTTAGGCGCTCCTCCGACGGCCACGCCATCACATGTACAGCACCCAAGCTCTCCCTCAACAGCCACGTTGGCATGTACACAGGGCTTAGGCACTCCACTGCCGGACACGTTAGCGCATAGCTACGCCCCTCGTTGTACACCTGGACTCTCTCCTTGCCTCTATAAAAGGGGAGTCCAGGGCCACCCTGAAGGAGGTTCGGGGGGTTCGCGCGAGGGGAAGCGACGTACGAGCCCACACTCTCTCTCTCCCTCACGCGACGCGCTTGTAACCCCTACTGCGAGCGGCACCCCTGGTGCAGGATAATATAAGGCTTGTTCCATATCTTGTGTTCCATCCCGCGTCAACCCATCTGGGCAGGGACACGCAGCGACAATTCACTCGTCGGTCCAGGGACCCCCCCGGGGTCGAAACGTCGACACTAAGCCTATTTGGTTCGTGGCTAACTGTGCCACACTCTGCCTAAGGTTAGTCGTTCGAATTGAAGAACTAACCTTAGGCAGAAAAGTTAGACAAAGTGTGGTAAGTTAGGCAGCAAACCAAACAGGGCTTAAACATGCCTTAAGCCCTGCATAACTGTTGCCCATGTTTCAACTACGAAAAAAGAACAAAAAACGCCCTTCAAGGCTCATTTACTAATATATACCTTTATAAATCTAAAGAAGGGTTGAAGCAAAGATGTGACCATCTATCTCCAACAAGAACAATATATAAAGTGCATCGTCCAAGGCCAGTTAATGTGTTGAAAGTAGACATATTTAATTGTCGGGTCAGATATTCAGGTTAAATTTGGATAGTGGGTTATTTGGCATGGCTGGGGCTCGACATATGGCTAGTGTCGATTGGGCTAACTTGGCCCGTGGTTCTCTATTGACATGTCGGGTCAGTTTTTTTCGAGTTACATCTTTTTTCTTTGGGTCGAGTTTTGGATAATAAATCATGGCTCGTGCTCGGTTCATGGATTATTCCAAGCGAAAATTATGGTCTATACTCGCTCGTTATATTAATCAGGTTAAATCGGTTTTTTTCAAACGGGTCAAATTAGATTAATCGGGTTGAACGGCCATGCTCGGATCTAGCCGAAAACCAAACCCAATTACCCAAGTAATCAATACGCCCGTGGCCACGATTTTTTTGCATTTTGGCACTTTCTTGGGAAAAAAAATTCATGTTTAGACCCTAGAAAATTTTAATGTCATTTTTGGACCCTTTGCTCGGCGCCATAGCGTATGGCGCCGAGGTAACATAACTCGGCACTATAGGCTATGGCGCTGAGGTACGTGCTGCGCTTGCACAATCGGACGTCGTGGCGCCGACGTGGCACCGAGCTCGGCGCCAAGATCTATGGCGCCGAGCTCAGTTGTGTAACCACAAAGCCTATCTAGCTTAGTTGGTACATCGTAAGACTATTAGCCTTGTCGTTGTGGGTTCGAGCCCCACGGTAAGCATTCAATACTTTTTATCTTTGTCACTGATTTATTTTTTGTTGTCCAGATTTTTCGTTCATGTCTCTGATTTGTCCGTTCAGATTTATTTCTCATCTAGTTTTTTTTTGTTTTTTGACAAACCAGTCAAAAAAACAAAACAAAAAATATCTAGATGAATAAAAAAATCGGTCACAAAGACGGCCATCGTCGGTCACAAAAAATTATAGATGAGAAATAAATCTGTACGGACAAATCAGTGACATAAACGAAAAATCTGGACAACAAAAAAAACAATAACAAAGACCAAAAATTAAACGCCCACCGTGGGGCTCGAACCCACGACCACAAGGTTAAGAGCCTTGCGCTCTACCGACTGAGCTAGACGGGCTTTGTGGTCACACAGCCGAGCTTGGCGCCATAGATCTTGGCGCCGAGCTCGGTGCCACGTCGGCACCACGGCGTCTGGAATGTGCTAACGCAACACGTACCTTGACGCCATAGATTATGACGCCGAGCTGTGTTATCTCAACGTCATAGGCTATGGTGCCGAGCAAAGGGTAAAAAATGACATTAAATTTTTTTAGAATTTAAACGTGATTTTTTTCGAGAAAGTGACAAAATAAAAAAAAAAAATCGGCCCGTGGCCCCGGACTCCTTCCTTTGCGTGCGAGAGAAGCGAGACCCCAGTGCTCCCCTCCGGTATCCCGGTCCTGGCGACCGGGCCCTGCCCCTGCCCGGCTCCACCGGTCATACAAATCGACACAGGCAGCAGGGAGAGGCCGCGGCGCTTGGCGATGCACAAGTCACAGCACAGCGGCGCGAGAGGAGAGGAGAGCCGCGGCCGCGGCCGCCTCTCCAGGGCTAACGAGCGGAAGGGCATTGGGCACGGGCAGCCACCGCGCCGCTCGCGTCCACGTGAACCCCACCGCCGCCACCACCCGCCGCGGCACGCCCCACCCACAAAAACCCAACCGCCCATCACCCATACCCAGCCCCGCCTTATCCTCCACCGCCGCCGCCGCCCCTCCCCCCCAACTACTCGTCCTCACCCCCACCCATAGTCGCCGCCCGCCCCCAGATCTAGATCTGAGCCTCCCGTGGCCAGATGATGGCCGACGAGCCTCCGCCACCGGCGCTAGCGAGGAAGAGCGCGCCGGCGCAGCCGTGGTCGCACGTGGAGACCATGCACCTCATCGACGCGTACGAGGAGCGCTGGACGGCGCTGCGCCGCGGCCAGCTCAAGGCGCACCAGTGGGAGGAGGTGGCGACAGAGGTCGCCGCCCGTTGCGCCGCCAACCCGGGGGTCATCGCTCAGCGCAAGACGGGCACCCAGTGCCGGCACAAGCTCGAGAAGCTCCGCAAGCGCTACCGCACCGAGGGCGCCCGCCCCGTCACCTCGCTCTGGCCCTACTTCCGCCGCATGGATCGCCTCGAACGGGGGGCCCTCGCAGCCTACCCGGCCGCGGCTAGCCCGCCGCCTGCCGCCGACGGCGACGAAGAGGAGGATGAGGAAGACGCGCAGGAGGAGGAAGAAGGGGAAGAGCTCGTCCCCCGCAACAACACCCGGAGCATCAACGGCATCATCCGGGAATTCGGCACCGGCCTCGCCCCGCGCCACCCGCAGCTGCAGCTCCACCCGCCGCCTTCTTCCATGACGCCGTCCACCGCTCCCCCCCGCAAGAGGGTGGCCTACGAGGCATTCCAGGCCAAGGACGAGGCCGTGGCCGTGGAGATGGCCCGCCGCGGCGGCTCCTCTGGGTGGGCTGTCGCGCAGCTCTCGGTTGTGGTGAGGGATTTCAGCGAGGGTGTCATGCGGCTGGAGCGGCGGCGCATGGAAGTGCAGTGGGAGATCGAGCGCGGGTGGCAGGAGGCGGACGCCCGCCACGCCAGGATGCTCAAGGACGCGTTGCGCCAGTTCCGCGACACTGCCGCCGCCACCGCCGCCGCGTGCATCTTGCCGCCGAAGAAGGCCAGGAGAGACCATGGAGACTCGTAGTAATAGGCTAATAGCGATTGATTTGATCCCTGATGCTGATGGTGATGCTAGCAGGGAAGGCATCCCCATCCACCCCAATTGGATGTTCCTCTCTCTTCTGTCCATGTACTCCTAGAAGTAGTGCTTGTCAGTTAGTATATGAATATGAGTGGTAGTACAATACTGATTTGCAGCAGCATTATGTTCATGTACTCCTAGAAGTAGTGCTTGCGTTATGGTGAATGGTGGCGATGGTTTTGGATGGTGCAGCAAGCTAATCAATGCGGTGAAATTGCAGTTTTTTTCTTTTTTGGCGGCCGGTGTATGCATCTGTGTTGTGTATGAGATGCAGGCAGGGATTACCATCCCGTTTGAATCCCATATCTCGTTTGTACCCGGCGGCCGGTGCTGCGGCGATCAAAGATTAATTGCTAGTTTTGTTCAGGATTGTTGTTTCTGTAAAATATCATGAGCTCCACATATTACACGCATTATATCTGATTTCTCCATTCCACGGATGAAGGTAGGCTGCTGAGTACGTTTGTACTCACTCTTGCTTATTTGTTGTTTTTCAGAAAAGGAGATCGGGTAAGAGTTACGACTGTTCCTAACCTTGTCTGTGGCTGTTGGACCGCTGATTTACTTCGCTGCATATATCGGGCTGCTTCAGCCCCACTCTGATGATATGTCCCGAGTTGTGGACCAACTCTTAAAGTTGTTCGCCACCTTTATAGGTTTGTCTCGTTTAAGCAGATCTGTAATCATCTGATGTATAAATGTGTTTACTAGCCTCCTGGGACTAGTAATTGTATCACATTTGAGTCCTAGAGGATTGGGGCGCTTCAGGTGGTATCAGAGCTGTTAGGTTGGTCGCAGGACATAACCCTTAGCCTGATCCAAAAGTTTTTGAGTCAAAACTATTTTCTTAAAAAAAATTCTTGCTCTCATCCCTTCATTTTAAAAATGCTTTCCCCCTTCCCTTCTCTCAGAAGTCAGATGGAGGTTCGTTGCCAAACCAGCTTTTGCCAGAATGAAGATGGTTTCCTCAAGTTGCTGAGAGCATGCACAGTTCGCCTCGGAATCAGGAGCCAACCAGAGTATGATGGTCGTGATGGCACAGAGAAGTGTGTCGTGACTGTATACATTGGATCCAGTCCGCACCATATGGAATGGAGTGTCACTGCTACTGGACATAGATTCAAAGACACCTGCCAAGTCGTCGCCCGCAAGGCATTGAGGGCCCTGTGTCAGATTTATGAAGAAGAAGTGGCCGACACACCGTTCATATTCTTTCCGCCCTTTCAGAGAGTCCGTCTCGTTTGGAAGGCCAGGATGCGTGCCTTGGAAGGGCAGCAGCTGCTTGAGGATGACCCCACAGTCGTGTACCTCACCGCATACCTACTCACCCTAGATGCACAGTATGATTTCTTGGCTCGGCACCATTGTCAGATGATTGTCCGAGCAGAAGATGCAGAGAAGCGCAACTGTAAGCTCCATGTGGATCTCACCACAACTCAAGCCCGTGTAGCTGCCTTGGAAAGTCGTGAAGTCATTGTTGTTGAAGCCCTAAAGCAAGCCAAAGATGAGCACGTCCAGAAGTTGATCGAAGCCTACTTGGTAACCTGTAACCAACGTAGAGCCCTGCGGATCCAAGAGCCCGCTTCATCCAACCCAGTTCAACCCATGAGAGCCGAAGATCCCCAAATTCTTGAAGGTCACCCGGTCTCTATCAGAGGAGAGAAGAAGGCTTGGGAACTAACAGAAGGATCCATAGTCTTGGAAGGAATGCCAGTCTCCCCTCAGGCTATGGATAAGCAAGAGCACCCTGAATCCTCCCAAGATCCCCCGCCAGAGTTGTTTGAGCCCCTCACCATGAAGAAGATTCCAGCACCATCCCTTGAAGTCAAAGAAGAAGCTGCAAGCACCCCACCAGCACTGCCGCCCTCTGAGGAGCTACAAGAGCCAGTCCAGCTTGAAGAAGAGTTCGACCCAGTCTTGCCACCTCTGTCGCCGCCAGAAGAAGTCATCAACATCAGCTCCTTCTTGACCCATCCAGGAAATGCCTCAGATTGAAGTTGTGTGCCAGCCTTGCCAGAAGAGAAGCTGCCTGGTCTGAAGATAGTTATGCCCAGTCCTCTGCATGCATTGGGTAGTGAAGTTTTTCTTCACAAGCCAGAGCCCTGCATGTATGGGAGGTAATCGTGTAGACCTGTGTTTTGAAAAACTCTAATTGTGTGGCCCCCTAGGGCATTTCAAAATGAATTTCGCTAGATGTTTTCTCTCCTTTTGAGTGCATATGTGATGCTTTAAACGTTATTGCTCATAAGTCGCATTTAGCATAGTTCTCAATTTGGGAGCCAAGCAATAGTAGTTATGCCTAGCCCCTGAATCTGAGTAGTCCGTGCTTTGGAAAAACTATATTCTTTCCTTATTCAAAACATTTGATTTGTTTGTGCTTATCATTGCTGAGCTTGTGTGTTTTCTTTCTTTTTAAGAAAGGTTTTCTCTTAAAACATAGATCACAAATTAGAGCTAATCCTCACCTTATGCTTCCATTCTCATCTTAACCCATCTCAAGAGAAAAGCACCTTACCCAAGAAGATACCGGGAAGCTTACCCTTGAAGCCTAGATTAAGCTACAGAAGAAACTGGTCCAGCCGCTCAGTCAAAAAGGACCGACCGTGAGAATCAAAGCACTGCCCATGAGTCAAAGTAAATAGGAAAAGAGGGACAAAAGGAGTTATTACTATATAGAGAGGCAAAGATTCTTGGAACTAGAGACCACAAACATCAGGGTCATTGACCCCACCACTCACCCGTGCCCCTCGCACGCGTGCCCGCCTCCATGCGCACTACCACCGCCCCACGCCCCCTTTGCAGCGCACTACCGCCACCCACGCCCCCTTTTGCAGCGCACCCACCGCCATCGTCGCCGGCAACATGCCCCCCTTCCCCTTGTCGCACCTGCTGCCTCGTGTCACTTGCTCCATCACTACCACTCCACACCCCCCGAGCACCCCCGCTCGCCTATAAAACCCCCCACCAGCTCTCTCAACTCCTATCTCGCTCAAAGCAAAGCACACTCCAGATAAATCCCCTCTGCCAAATCGCAAGCAACTCCATTTTTCACTCCCTCGCCCCTAAGATCACAATGCTTGGTGATTCTTGAGTTGAAGACTGTTGTACATGGTTCGTAGTCTTTGGTTTCCTCCTCTGTATGATGGTAATACTCTTTGATAGAATCCTCCAATGGGAAGAGCAAAGAGAAAGAAAGGGTCAGTGAAAAGAAGATAGTGAAGAGAAGATAAGTAGAAGGTTCTCCTAAGACCAACCCTGTGTTAGTCATTTCTCCGCAGCCTGCTCAAGTAGCAACAGCAGAAGAAGGCCCCGTAACACCCTTGTTATAAGGTACTTCAAGGAGTTCAAATCCCTAAGATTCAAGAGTTCTACCTCATTCTTTTTAAGTGGGGTAATGTTCCAGTAAGGTTCCTATGGAAGAAGGCCTGTAGCAAGCTTGTGGAGGACCAGATCATCAAAGCTTATAAGTTTCTGGATGAGAAGTGGTCACCCAAGTTTTGTTGATGAAGCACTAGAAGACCAATCAAGGAAGGAATCCATGGGGAGTTCGCAGGAGGAAGGTTTGTGTGTTGGCATCGATGCTTCTTCAATAAGCTAGCTGCCAAGCGAAACCTAGAAGCCTGAAGATGATTCTTGAGTAGCCAGAATCAGCATTTGCAATCGGCAACCAGATGCTCCTCCAAGGCCAGATTTTGTTGAAGCTCCATCTCCTCGAAGAGTCTGCAAAGTGAAGATATGTAGCTGAAGTAAAGCTATACCCATAACCCTTCTAAGCCGAATCTCGAGGACGAGATTCATTTTAAGTGGGGTAGGTTTGTAGCATCCCAAAAATTCAAATCTTGAAATTTTCTCAAACTCGCTCTAAATTCAAAATGAATTTTAAATTTCGTTTCAAAATGTTTGTTTGCGAGTTGATATCAACAAATAAAATATAGTGGTCTATATTATCTCCAAAATCCTCCTCAAAATATCCTACAAGTATTTCCCCAGTGATCACCCTCAAATTCTTTCCAGAAATATTGTCCAGATATTTCCCCAGTGATCCCCCTCAAGTTCTTTCCAGAAATACTGCCCAAATATTCCACAGATATTTCTCCAAATATTTTCCTCCTAAGAAATACCTTCAGAATCATTTTTCAAGTCCCCACAGATATTTTCTTCAAAACTTTCCTCATGCTCATACGTATACGTATGCCTCCGGTGTCATACGGTGAGCTCTACAAGATAATCTCACTTACACAAGACAAATACATGCTAATATCCCACTAATCCTCTCATCCTCCCACTAATCCTCTCATCCCCCCCTAATCCCCCACCATGGCTATAAATAGAGGGGCAAGGGCCTCCTCTCATCCCACCCCAAGCCATTTCATGGCAACTCTCTCCCTCCCCCCCCACACGCCCACTCCACTTGCCACACAAGCACACACTAGCACAAGGATCGTTCGATCGTTCTTCGATTGTTCGTCCGCCTGTTCTTAGTTTGTTCGTTCGTTCGTCCGATCGTTCAATCGTTCGTCCGATCGTTCATGGTTCGTTCGTCTGTTCGTCTGATCGTCTGATCGTTCGTCCGTTCGTTCGTCCAAATAATCTTTGTCCTGCCGTTATGCTGCCGAAATTCCGATCGTTTGTTCGTTCGATCATTCGATCGTTCGTCCGTTCGTTCATAGTTCCTATTCATCGTTCATTGTTCGTTCATAGCCCCTATTCATCGTTCTTCCAGATAATCTTTGTCCTACCGTTATGCTGTCGAAATTCCGATCGTTCGTTCGTTTGATCATTCGATCGTTCATCGTTCGTTTATAGTTCCTATTCATCGTTCATCGTTCGTTCATAGTTCCTAGTCATCGTTCATCGTTTGTTCATAGTTCCTATTCATCGTTCATCGTTCGTTCATAGTTCCTATTCATCGTTCTTCCAGATAATCTTTGTCCTACCGTTATGCTGTCGAAATTCCGATCGTTCGTTCGTTCGTCCGATCATTCGATCGTTTGTCCGTTCGTCCAACGTTCCTATTCATCGTTCATCGTTCGTTCATCGTCACTATTCATTGTTCATCATTCGTTCATACGAGCTATTCACCATTACTATTCATCGATGATATCTATAATTACTTTTTCGTCATCACTATTCATCATTACTATTCATCATTCATCCGATCACCCCAAATTTGAACTACTCATCCATCATGCTGTCCAGTCCACCTAAAACCAGCCAGACCAATATTCCAGTCATACGAACTCCGGTGACTGTGATTTTCCTTCCAGTAGGAACTTCCCATCCCAGACCAATATTCCAGTCATACGAACTCCGGTGACTGTGATTTTCCTTCCAGTAGGAACTTCCCATCTGGTCACCCATCCCAGGTTTCTCCAAGTTGAGCACGCTTAACTTTGAGATTCCTTCGAACCAGGCTTCCAAACTCAGATTCCAATAATTCTTGTTTCTAAATTCTTATCAAACTATTCTCTATCCAACCATGTCATCCCTTAAGCATGGTTCATATTCCAGAAAACTTCCAAAATACTCTTGTCCCATATTCTGCCTATAACTCTCCTGTTCATACTAAGTCAGACAATTCATTCGTCACTATTCTCACCAATAGTGAACTTCACTGTGCTACACCACATACACCCAGCTATAAATACACCCAGCTACCCTCTCCCTCTCCACACACTCAACACCCTTAGCCAAGGCAAACACCCCACCCACTCAGTTACTCCGCTCTGCCGGCTACACAAATAGTGTCGCTTCGTCTCCAATCCACCCTCCTGGTAAGCACCTCCGCTCCACCACTAGTAATATCACAACACCACATGACACAGATTCTACTCAAGACTCTACCCATCCATATATCACCATTCTGACCACTGTACTGAATATTTGTTGGTATACTTGCTGGTTTGTATGTTTGCTTGTTCATGTTGCATAGTTATCGGAGCGTTCGTGCTGTCTCATGGAGGCCAGATCTGCAAGTCTACACCAGGCAGTGGAGCTAGAAGCCAGTTCCGCGAGCTCCCCTTCCCCCTTCGCCGGATAAGCACGACAAGCTCACTGGATCCCTTTGATGCATAAATTACCTATGATTTTTCAACCACAACCCTCAGCCTGTTATTTTATGCATGATATGATTCTAAGACAAGTTATTATGGCCACCCAGCCATTTGCCGCAATCAATCCTTGATATATTTGTTACAAATGATTTGAGAAAAGGTGTGAGTTTTCAAAATAATATGCTTTTCAAAATGTGTATGATGAAGGGTTTTCACCCTTATCACCTTTGAGTAGGGATGATCAGGGACTCCTTGGTTTAGGGGAGGGCCTAAGGTGATGGCTCAGCTAGTTTAGGTGTGAGCAGAAGGATTGTCCCCTCATATAAGGACCGGTTTGTCATCCTTCACTACATGTACTCATGATAAGTACAACCACTCGAGACTGTGTGGGCAGTCACTCAATCTGAACTCGTACGGTTCAAATCCCTAGGGTTATGAAGGCTAGGGAGCACCGGGAGGATAAGGAGGGGGAATGTTTTGTCCGGTTTGGGCATGGCAGTGGTCTGACTCCTTCCGGTATAACCGTTAAGGTAAGGACATGCGAGGAAAGAAAGAGATTCGGATTCGGATCTCACTAGCTATGAGATCGCACAGCCGGACTAGTGGGTAAAGTATACACCTCTACGCAGAGTTTGAAAACCTATTCGAATAGTCTGTCCACAGGAATGGACGAGTCTGGTGTGGTATGGCAATTAGTGTTTGTTTTCAAAAAAAAGGTGCGTTTGAGAAAAGTGGTTTTTAAAAGGTCCGGCGGTTGAGCCGTGAGCTATGGTGGATGGGAAGTCCAGTAGCTGTTTTTGAAAATGAAAATAAGTGGGAAGCTGCTGAGATACCTGGATGGTTTAGTCCAGGGGATTTTATTCTATATTGAAAAACTTCCTGCTCCTTTGGGAGAGGATGCGCTTTGAAAAAAATACAAAATGTTTTACAAAACAACCCTGCATAAAATATTGCTGTTTCTGCAAAATATCCTGAGCTCCACATATTCCATGCATTATATCTGATTTCCCCATTTTGCAGGTGAAGGTGGGCTGCTGAGTACGTTTGTAGTGGTCCTTGCAGGGTCTAAGTGACACTAAGCTACACTAAGCTTGTAGTGGTCCTTGCAGGGTCTAAGTGACCCGTTTGATTTAGGAGAAAGCTTACTCGGTCTAAGTGACCGTTTGATAGGAAAAGGGTTGAAAGAGACCTGGTCTTTGTGACCACCTCAATGGGGACTAGGTTCTCAAGAACCGAACCTTGGTAAAACAAATCACCGTGTCATCTGCTTTATTTCTTGGTTGATTTGTTTTTGCCCTCTCTCTCAGACTCGATTTTAATTCTAACGCTAACCCTGGCTTGTAGTGTGTGTTTAAGTTTGTAAATTTCAGATTCCACCTATTCACCCCCCTCTAGGCGACTTTCACTTGCAACAACTCCAAGCCTCCCAATTCCTCTGAACTGCCAAATTTATCAAGATTGAGCTAGAGAAATAGTAGTGCCTTGTGGAGTGTTTCATTTGAGCTTGTTGCATTCGGTTCTTGTGTTCTTGAGTTTCTTTATCCTCTCTCCTCCATTCTCACACATTGTAAAGCTAGCAAGAGACACTAAATTGTGTGGTGATCCTTGCGGGGACTTGGTGTTCTTTGAGAAGAGAAGAAAACCCATCCAGTCTAAGTGACCATTTGAGATAGGGAAATGGTTGAAAGAGACCCGTCCTTAGTGGACTCCTCAATAGGGAGTAGGTCTTTGGAACCGAACCTTAGGAAACAAATCACATGTGTTCTTTGTGTTGATTCTTGTTTGTGATTTGTTTCTTCCTCTCCCTCTCTCTCTTTGTTCTCTTGCTTGTGCTTGGTTCTATATCAATTGAGTTGTTCCTTAAGTAATTCCGCATTTATTTGAGCAACTCTAGCAAGAAGAACAACTTTTCCTCACTCCGATAATTTGACTTCTCGTTCTAACGCCTAACCGGGGTTCTAGTTGTTATAATTTGTGATAAATATCAGGTTTCGCCTATTCACCCCTCTAGACGACTTTCAAGTTGAGAATGAAATTGGAGAAGTCTCATGTATAGATGGTTTGTTGTAAGAAAGAAGTCAGAAGGATGGATATTGGTCATATATTAAGAAGTTGTATATTCAATGTAATCTCAAGATGGTGTGACTTAAGGAAAACTTGATAGAGTGAAGATAGCACGAAAAAGGACTTCAAGGGATTAGCAAAGAAGAAGGTCAAGCAAATGGCTTATGGACCGAGATACCAAGGCTAATGTGAAGAAGTAAGTACTTACATTTAGTTGAGGGACCAATCAAGCTCAATAGAAGTTACAATGTTGAGTGATCTTTGGTGAAGGAAAGATATGATGAAAGGATGTACATTGATCAAGATGATTTTCAACTATGTGACTTAGAGACAATCTGATAGGGTGAAGACGACAAGGAAAGGGCTTTGAGGGACCAAGTGAAGGTGAAGGTCAAGCATATGGCTTGTGGATCGAGGTACCATGGCTAACGTGAAGAAGAAAGTACTTGCAAGATGTTAAGGTACTGATCAGGTTGTAAAGAGTCATGTTATGCTGAGAATCACATAATTGGATGGGGTGACTTGTAGCTATGGATTGAACTCATATGTGTTGAGATGATTCAAATCACCCAACTCAAGGTATGCTAGCCCAAAGAGAATAGAAGAAGCATAGTCACAAGTATAAGGAAGAAGGTATCCAAATTGCGTGTCTTGTCCCTTCACTTATTTAAATTACTTGCATTTCATATGTTATATTTGGTATAAGTGTTTGTGAAGTGCTGGTACTAAATCGGACTAAGACATTAATCCGCTTCCGCTAATTTATTTGAATCAAGTAAGTTGAGTTCATAAAGTTAAAGATTTTATAAATGCCTATTCACCCCTCTCTAGGCGACATCGGGATCCTTCAAGTACTATCAATAATACCTTTCAGTCGTGGCGATCTATGCTATATAGATTCTTATTTGGAGTGATCTATAGTAGAATTCCTGAATTGGATTGTCTCTTGGAAGGTCATCCAGGCCCACACAAAAAGGTTAATATGGAACTAGTACAAGCCTACATTGCAAGTCATCCATTGATTTATTTTCTCTATCATTTGATCATTGTTATTGGTACTAGCGTTCAATTATATCAACAATTACTATCATCGGTAAGATGTGGTTGGCTGCTTATTTTGTCAACAACGAGCTCGTCGTGGGAGCCGAAGTCGTCGTCGACGCTCTGGGGGGGGGGCAAGGCCGGCAGCAGCGAGGGTGACGGTGAGAGCGGCGGTGTCCGCTGCCCATGAGGGGACCAAGCCAGTGGCGGCCATGCCATGGGCGGGTTGGGCCACTACTACAGCGGTCGTGCTGAGGACGGCGTGCGCCTGTTGGGTAGCGGCGGCACTAGGACTGGACAGGGAGGCGTCAGTGGTGGAGGGGGAATGTGGAGTAGCCACCATGGAGCAGGGGCACGGTCGAGCTGGGCAGACACGTAGCTGGAGCAGGCGGGCGGCGGCCGGGCGCGACACGTTGGTGCGGGCTGTGCGCGGCAAGATCGAGGCGCGATGTGGCTGGCGGGGTTAGGGCTAGTGCAAGGCGGCCAGAGAAGGGGAGGACGGGGCCAATGGCGGACGACGAGAGGAGGGCGTGCCAGCGGCCACCAACGCACAGCGGGGAGGGTGGAGGGGCAGCGACGGCCGGACCAGAGAGGTCGTCTGTGGGGAGGGAGGGAGAGAGTTTGACTCTATCATGTGGGAAACCCTAACCCTGGATTAGGGTTGGACATTGTATTAATAGACCAGGTTAACTGGGCCAGGCCCACTACAAGGGGTGCAAGGGTAAATACATAGGGAAAACCCCTAAACCCTAACCAAACCCTAGACGGTATCTAACAGGGAGTTCTTCCACCAAAAGAGAGGTTCCTAGAAAAGTATGTTGCTCTGATATCAGGTGTTCCAGCAATTATTCACCTGGGGGCTCTTATTTTGGTTGTTATCAAGGAGAATCCTCCAATTTTTGCTCTATACTAGGACAAGAAGCAGTAATTTTCTCTTCAGGTGATTTGTTATGTGCAATTGTTCCTCTATCATGGCAATTTCTATTCCTTTTCCTCCCTTCAGTCATTTATTTCAGCATGAGTCGTTGTAGAGGGAGTGGTCTTTAGTTTTAATAAGATACACAATCTAGGAATTTAAGGAAAGATGGGAGAAACAAACACATAAGAAATGTAGGAAACATGTAGTTTTGTTTGCTTCAGGATTTGAGGTAGGACTTGAATGAAACTACATTTAGCTATCATCTTATGAACTCAGATGTGGTTGGGAATTGTCGGGGACCATAATTAGGGGTACCCTCAAGACGCCTAATTCTCAGCTGGTAACCCCCATCAGCATAAAGCTGCAGAGGCCTGATGGGTTTGATTAAGTCAGGGATCAGTCCATACGAGTGACTTGACCACGCCACGCCCGAGCCTAGCCTCGGGCGAGGGCAGCCGACCCTAAGATGACTCCGTCTCGCCTGAGGCCTCCTCTTTCACGGCAGACGCATCTCCGGCTCGCCCTAGGCCCCGCCTTCGATAAGAAGAAACCCTGACTAAATCACCGCGCCAACCGACCGAGTCACCGGGGCGTTTAACGCAAAAGGTAAGACCAACGGGCGACCAGACTTCGCCAGAGGTGCCATAGGAGGCTCCGCCCGACCCAGGGCTCGGACTCGGGCTAAGGCCCCGGAAGACGGCGAACTCCGCTCCGCCCGACCCAGGGCTCGGACTCGGGCTAAGGCCCCAGAAGACGGCGAACTCCGCTCCGCCCGACCCCAGGGCTCGGACTCGGGCTAAGGCCCCGGAAGACGACGAACTCCGCCTCGCCCGACCCAGGGCTCGGACTCCGCCTCGGCCTCTGCCGAACGATCTCCGCCTCGCCCGACCCAGGGCTCGGACTCTGCCTCTGTCTTGCAGGACGGACTCGACCTCGGCTTCGGAGGAGCCTCCACGACGCCCGACCTAGGACACGAGACCGCCACGTCAACAGGAAGCGTCATCATCACCCTGCCCTGAGCCGACTTGGGTCGCAGAGAACAAGACCGGCGTCCCATCTGGCCAGCTACGCCAGATAGGCAATGATGGCGCCCCGCTAGATCATGACGACGGCGGCTCTCAGCTCCCTTACGAAAGCAGGAGAACGTCAGCAAGGGCCCAGCCACTTCGACAGCTGTCCCCCCATCCGGCTCCGTTACTCCTCCAACAGCCACGACGCCACACCAACAGGGTGCCAAGATCTCTCCGGCTGCCACCTGGGCATGTACTTAGGGCGCTAGCTCTCCCTCGCTAGACACGTAGCACCTTGCTACACCCCCATCTTGTACACCTGGATCCCCTCCTTACGACTATAAAAGGAAGGACCAGGGCCTTCTTAGAGAAGGTTGGCCTCGCGGGGACGAAGGGCAGGGGCAGGCGCTCTCTCGGGGCCGCTCGCTTCCCCTCACCTCGCGCGGACGCTTGTAACCCCCTACTGCAAGCGCACCCGACCTGGGCGCGGGACGAACACGAAGGCCGCGGGAATTCTCCGACTCCCTCACGACCCGGCTCCGGCCACCGACCTCTCTCTCTGTTCCCCCCTTCGCGCTCGCCCACGCGCTCGACCCATCTGGGCTGGGGCACGCGGCACTCTCACTCGTCGGCTCGGGGACCCCCCGGTCTCGGAACGCCGACAGTTGGCGCGCCAGGTAGGGTGGATACTGCTGCTGGGAGGCCCCCGCCCTTGCCCAAACTCGAGAGGCAAGGACGGGCAGAAGGCCGTAGAGTCGGAGGTCGGTCCGTGGCCAACCTTGGCCGTCGCGCCGGCGGAAGAACCTCTTCCAGCTGCCGTGGCGGGAGGCGGCACCGGGAGCGGCTCCGAGAGTGCTCGGCTCAGAGAGCCGGGCACGCTGCAGCTGTTGGCGCCACGGACGACTCCCGCCCTTCCCCCCGATCACTGAGGGAAGGAGCGGGTCACCACCCGCGCAGGGGCCAACCCCAACCCGGCACACGCCCCTCCTCAGCCCTGGTGATGAAAATCCTTGAGGCTGAGGAAGGGGCGGATGCCGCAGCCCGGCTCGCTTTCCCCCACCATCAAGCCGGAAGTCACCACCCTGGGTGACCGCCGGTGGAGGGGTGCAGCCGGGCTGCATGATGAAAATCCTTGAAGCCGAACGATGGCTGAAAGGTACCAACTCCCACGGAGTTGCGTTCCTCCGGCGATGGAGCGAAAAGACGGCGGTTTCCCCCCATCCGGGGGCTCGGAAGATGGAGAGACACAATGCATTGGGGAGGAAGGAGACATGGTTACCTCACGAAGGGGGCCGCCCTCCTTTTAAAGGCAACTCCCCCTGCTTGCGCCCTCAACCGTCACGGGCTGAGCCTTCTCCAACACGCCTCCAAAGCCCTTCCCTGCGGCGCGGGGGCTGGGGCCCGCCTGTCATGCAGACCGGCTCTAAGCAGAAGAAGCCGAACCGCCGCGCACGACGCACGCAACCACCCAGTGGTTACAAGTAACCCTCCACTTTTGCCCGGACCAGCGGGCGAAAGGGGCAGGCGGCCATGCAGGCGGCATGCAACCGCGCCAAGTGGACGCGCCTCCCCGATTCCTGACAGGCCAGCGCGACGGCTCAAGCCCACGCGTCGTGCAACTGGCGCGCCGGGCGCTGCATGCGAACCGCTATGCCACTCGCTCCACCACCGCACCTCCTCGATTGCGGAACCGATACCGCGATTCGAGGCGACCCAGCCCGCGACCCGGCAGCGCCAGCCTGGCGCAGCGGTCAAAAGCGGTCAAAAATGGGCCGGCAGTAATGACGGTGGCAGGCGCGCGAGAGCAGCGGTCACGCCATCTGCCAAGCTCATGTCCCATCCGGAGGCAGCAAGAGAACCCCCTCTCACGGCGTGAAGACGACGCACCCGTGACCCGTACCTCGAACGGCCCGCGCACGCAACGGCAGCTTCGCCGACCGCTTACCCCGGCGCATTAACTCCGCGGCAAAACAGGTAACGTTTCTGGCAGGGGCAGCTGGCGACGCTTCGCCTCCGCCAAAACGACCACGCCGAAAAAGGTATGCCACGACGTTCAATTTCGAATCCTTTTTCCCTTTTCCTTCTTTCTCTATCTCTTGCAACAGGGACCGAGAAGGGGGATAACCCCAAAGGGATCCTTCCCCGTGAAGGAACTAGGCTCCGAGCCTCCCTACTGATCAGGGGTTCGAAGGCTGGCCCATCGAGGGGTTCAACAGCCGCCTCAGATCGCGTGGGCCCGACACCCACTACTGGTCAGGGGTTCGAAGGTCGGCCTCCCGAAAGGTTCCATGACCGCCTCAGGCTACTAGGGCTCCGTGCCCCCTACTGATCAGGGGTTCGAAGGCTGGCCTGTCGAAGGGTTCACAGTCGCCTCAGACGCCGAGCGAGGGATGACCAGGGGTACGTTCGATACATAACCAAGGCTCGGGCTGCGCTCCCGAGGTACCCTAGGACATTTCCGAGACCAGCGGAAACGACTCTGTAACAGAATCCCATCGGAGGGAGGCAACGAGCCCTCGGACCCCGTCGCTAGGGGACCGGGTCCGGCAGATCACCCGCAGGTACTTTTGGGCGTGCCTCCGGGCCCCTAGCCGACCCCCAACGAACGGGGCACGGACGTCCACTCGGATTACCCGATTGCAGCTCACCGGAGACACCATGTTCGGTGCCCATCGAGGGTAACATGGCGCACTCCCCCCCTCCTCCTTGCGGAAAGGCGACGTAGGGGCGTATATAAAAAGTCGAGTCTGTCCCTGATCGTCCTCTCGCTCCGTGCGAAGGCTTGGGGGCTGCTCTCGCAAACCCGGCTCCGGCCGAACCGTTGACAGCGTCAACATACCAGCCCGAGAACTTGGGCCCCGACAGTGCACCTGGGTTACGCCCTGCTCGCATGAGGGAACCGCCAGACCAGCCGAGGCATTACGCAAGGCATTAAGACCTCGAAGGAGTGAAACCACTCCTCCGAGGCCTCGGGGGCTACACCCGGCGGGTGCGCTCGCGCGCACCCACCGGAACAAAGTACCACCGAGAAAGGCTGGTCCCCTTGCAAAAAAGTGCGACGCAAGCCTCCAAGCGAGTGTTAACACTCTCTTCGAGGCTCGGGGGCTACTGTCGGGGACCATAATTAGGGGTACCCTCAAGACGCCTAATTCTCAGCTGGTAACCCCCATCAGCATAAAGCTGCAGAGGCCTGATGGGTTTGATTAAGTCAGGGATCAGTCCATACGAGTGACTTGACCACGCCACGCCCGAGCCTAGCCTCGGGCGAGGGCAGCCGACCCTAAGATGACTCTGTCTCGCCTGAGGCCTCCTCTTTCACGGCAGACGCATCTCCGGCTCGCCCTAGGCCCCGCCTTCGATAAGAAGAAACCCTGACTAAATCACCGCGCCAACCGACCGAGTCACCGGGGCGTTTAATGCAAAAGGTAAGACCAACGGGCGACCAGACTTCGCCAGAGGTGCCATAGGAGGCTCCGCCCGACCCAGGGCTCGGACTCGGGCTAAGGCCCCGGAAGACGGCGAACTCCGCTCCGCCCGACCCAGGGCTCGGACTCGGGCTAAGGCCCCGGAAGACGGCGAACTCCGCTCCGCCCGACCCCAGGGCTCGGACTCGGGCTAAGGCCCCGGAAGACGACGAACTCCGCCTCGCCCGACCCAGGGCTCGGACTCCGCCTCGGCCTCTGCCGAACGATCTCCGCCTCGCCCGACCCAGGGCTCGGACTCTGCCTCTGTCTTGCAGGACGGACTCGACCTCGGCTTCGGAGGAGCCTCCACGACGCCCGACCTAGGACACGAGACCGCCACGTCAACAGGAAGCGTCATCATCACCCTGCCCTGAGCCGACTTGGGTCGCAGAGAACAAGACCGGCGTCCCATCTGGCCAGCTACGCCAGATAGGCAATGATGGCGCCCCGCTAGATCATGACGACGGCGGCTCTCAGCTCCCTTACGAAAGCAGGAGAACGTCAGCAAGGGCCCAGCCACTTCGACAGCTGTCCCCCCGTCCGGCTCCGTTACTCCTCCAACAGCCACGACGCCACACCAACAGGGTGCCAAGATCTCTCCGGCTGCCACCTGGGCATGTACTTAGGGCGCTAGCTCTCCCTCGCTAGACACGTAGCACCTTGCTACACCCCCATCTTGTACACCTGGATCCCCTCCTTACGACTATAAAAGGAAGGACCAGGGCCTTCTTAGAGAAGGTTGGCCTCGCGGGGACGAAGGGCAGGGGCAGGCGCTCTCTCGGGGCCGCTCGCTCCCCTCACCTCGCGCGGACGCTTGTAACCCCCTACTGCAAGCGCACCCGACCTGGGCGTGGGACGAACACGAAGGCCGCGGGAATTCTCCGACTCCCTCACGACCCGGCTCCGGCCACCGACCTCTCTCTCTCTGTTCCCCCCTTCGCGCTCGCCCACGCGCTCGACCCATCTGGGCTGGGGCACGCGGCACTCTCACTCGTCGGCTCGGGGACCCCCCGGTCTCGGAACACCGACAGGAATAGATTAGCATATTTTTTGAGGTAGTACCTCTTTCCATCTGCTATTTACTATGAACATGATTTATCAGGGTGGAAACTTGAGCGGTTGATTACTGTTATTTGAGAAGTACATGCTTGCATTGTTTGAACTGCTAAACATAGCATTAGCCAATTATATTTGTTCTTAACAAATTTTTCGCTTTTGTTGCTATATATGTGTTACTTATGTTATTTCTTAATTTGTTACCGTATGATTACCGTTAACCTTTAACACTAAACCTTTCATGAAAGTAAGTCTTGCCACTATACATCTGTGTTTTCACTTTCTAGGGAAGATCATCTCTGTGGAAAGCCATTCTGCTTTTATGCCACCAAATAAATGTTGGGTATGGCGGTGTGGTCTCTTTTTTTACTGATATGGCCGTGAATGTCCTTAAAAGGAGCACCCAAAGACCTACATTTCAAGGGTCCGTGATGAAAAAGAAAATTAGGATTCCATACCAAACAATAGAAAAGAAGGTACATAACATATTTAAAAGCTTATTGTTAGATTAACAAACAAAGTTTAAATATTTAGTTAAAATGTACTATGTGAATTGTACTCATAGTCACCATATACTCGGTTGTTAAGAATAAACTCTCTAATGAGGCAATAGTTTTTTTTTGTTTTTGAGAAGATCAACAATGCTAAAACCATAAATTTATGTGTCGTTGCAACGCACGGGCGTTGTACACCCTAATAAGGATCGCCTATCATTTCCTTTGATATACAAGAACGAACAACATTCCCTTGACTTGGTAGATATACAAGAATAGACAACGTTCCCTTGACAGTATACACCCTTAGTTTGGCCATTGGTTTGTGAACAGAATGCCGCATTGCTCTTGGCATTTGATAAGTGACAGGTAGATGAGACGACACTGAGGTGTGGGCAATTTTTAGTGTTTGATGTTTGCTAACTCCTCTGCCATCAGGTCAATACATACGCTGTTCAATTTTGACTAACTGCTTAACAGAAGTTTTGTTGCTAATGGTATTGAATTAACTCACCATTGCATTCGGCTTTTCGTTGAGAAACAGTTTGCGCCGATGTGGAGGTCGATGCAGTAGGCCCGGGCTTGGAGGTCAGGATGGGGAGGCTCAGGGAGTGCGGATGGGAAATTGACTGGCGTATTTTGTGAACTTGGCTACCTATGAAGTGCAGCATAATTGGAAGTGCATTGGCTTCCTCGAATTTTACTTGTAGAGTACTGTTCATGTCTAAGTGTTGAGTATGTTCTTTTTGTATTGGAGACATGCTTTGTAGAGACATGTAAGTTGATAGTATTCATGAGACCATCCAGAGACATTCTTAGTTTTTGTGGCATAAGTGGATTACATGGGACCTGTCAAGGGCGTCGAACCCCTGACTGCCCAGACCCCGGCTACGTTGTTCGTAGTTGTGCTCTGTTGTCTTCTTCGGTGAGGTTATACCCCTCTACTGCAGGCTTAATTAGGGAGAGAGGATTAGAGATAACTGATTTCTTTCCCCTTCTGTCACACGATTACAAATATATATATATAGCCAATGGCTCAACCGAATGAAGAAGGATCTCCTTAATTCTAGGAACTACCATAACCGATTGGAGAAGATTCTCCTTAATTCTAGGAACTACCAAAACAACACTCCTTAATTCTAGGAATTACCAAAACACCTTACTACTCTAAGTTTCCTTCCAGCCACTAGGCGCTGGCTCATGCAGCGCCCGCTCGACGCACTCCGCCGCGCGGTGTATGTCACGGGCGTGTCTGCGCCTAGTGTATGTGCGGCCGCACATGACATCTTCCCTGCCTTAAAATCTAGCTCGTCCTCAAGTTGAAAGGAGGGAAACCGAGCACGGAAGTCATCGAGATCCTCCCATATCGCTGAGGCCACCGGTTCGTCCCGCCATTCGATGAGCACTTGGCGCACGCCGCGTGCCAGTCGAGCTCCCGTCACCCTGGCAGGCTTGGGCACCACTGCACCATGGAGGATCAATGGTAAGACCGGATGAGCTGCCGGCGGAGTACCGACAAACTTCTTGAGGACACCGACATGGAACACATGGTGTAGACGAGCTCCGGGAGGGAGCTGCAGCCGCACGAGCACCTCATTGATGAGTTCCTCCACTTGGTAAGGACCAGTAGCGTAGCTTGAGCTTCCCCTGTTGTGGAGCATGGGAGGGACGCGGCTGCCCGCTGCTGGAGGTGAAGAAGAGCCCAGTCGCCGACTTGGAAGGGCACCTGTCTGTGGTGTTGGTCGTAGACGCGCTTCTGGGCTGCCTGTGCTTGTTCGAGGCGATAGTGAATGTCAGCGAGGAAAGTCGTGCATTCCTCCATCTCCTGGGCGACCGCTGCGACACGAGTCTCGTCGGGCTCGTATTAGAGGATGGACGGGTCCCGACCATAGACCACCCGAAATGGTGTCTTGTGGAGCAAGGACTGATAGGTGATGTTGTAGGTGTACTCAACCCACAGAAGCCAACGGAGCCACTGTCGAGGGCGGTCATCGGTGAAGTAGCGCAGGTACATGACGATGACCTAGTTGGTAGCCTCCGTCTGGCCATCCGTTTGGGGATGGAAC
The DNA here is from genome assembly GCA_029449295.1 of Zea luxurians. Classification (NCBI taxonomy): domain Eukaryota; kingdom Viridiplantae; phylum Streptophyta; class Magnoliopsida; order Poales; family Poaceae; genus Zea; species Zea luxurians. The sequence continues at coordinate 26,236,048 of JAOPSE010000011.1, read as the reverse complement.
GCAGAGGACATGTACAGCTTCGTCCAGGTGAGCCGCATGAGCTCCTGCCAGAATGCCAAGGTGAACACCGAGTCACGGTCCGAGATGATGGACTGCGGAACGCCATGGAGGCGAATGATGTCGACGAAGAAGGCTTGGGCGACCGACTCGGTGGTGTAGGGGTGCGCCAGGGGGATGAAGTGGCAGTATTTGCTGAAGCAATCCACAACGGAGAGGATGATCGTCTTGCCTTGCACGTGGGGCAGCACCTCGATGAAGTTGATGCAGATGTCAGCCCACACAATAGACGGAATCGGCAGGGGTTGCAGCAGGCCGGCCGACCGGAGATGGTTGGACTTGTACTGCTGGCAGGTGACACACGCCTTCATAAATTCCCGCACCAAGCGATGCATGTTAGGAAAATGAAAGTCACGCCAGAGCCGGTGGAGTGTGCAGTGGATGACCTCGTGGTCATCATCGTGGACCGTGGCTAGGATCTCTAGTAAGAGCGGCAAGGCAGGCGGGATGTAGAGGCGACCAAGCCATCCACGATTGCCCATGGTGCAGCGTGGGTGCCCGCCCGGACCTCGTCATGGATGGCGACCAAGGCTAGGTCAGTGCTTGGGCTTGATGGAGCCGCACGATGAAGTCAAAACGAGGCGCCAAGATGGCCAGCAGCTCGCCCTCCTCAGTCTCGCGACGGGAGAGGGCATCAGCGATGATGTTCGTGGCACCTGATCTGTATTCCACCAAGAAATCGAACCCTAGCAGCTTACCAACCCAGTGGTGCTACGGGATTGTGGCGAGGCACTGGTCGAGGAGGTATTTCAGGCTGTAGTGGTCGGTCTTGATGGTGAAGTGCCGCCCCTAGAGGTACGGCCGCCAATGTCGTACTGTCTAGACGAGGCTGATGAGCTCGCGCTTGTAGGCGGCGAGGGAACAGTGGCGAGGAGCGACACGCATACTGAAGAAGGCGACCGGATGACCCTCCTAGACCAGGACCACGCTGAAGCCGAATGTTGACGCATCACACTCAACGGTGAAAGGCTTGGCGAAGTCGGGCATGGCGAGCATGGGGGAAGTGGTGGCTGTGGCCTTGAGAGCCACGAATGCTGTTGTCATAGCGTCGTCCGATGAGAAGGCGTCCTTTTTAAGGAGGGCCATCATAAGCGCCGTGACTGGCCCGTAGTTGTGGACGAACTTGCGGTTGTATCCCACAAGGGCGGGCAAGCTGCGCACTGCTCGGGCGGAACGGGGAACTGGCCAGTCATGAATGGCCCGCACCTTGGCTGGATCCATGGCCACGCCCACCACGGAGATGACATGCCCAAGATAGGCGGCGAAGGAGGTGCCAAAGGAGCACTTGAAAGGGAAATGTGCCCTTGGGCCATTTCTATAAATGTTTTGGTGATTAGATGTCCAACACATATTGTTTTGAGGTGATATGTGCCAAATGATAAAGAAGTGCAAATCAAGAATCAAGGTATGTTTCTAGCCTTAGTGAATTGTTTTTAATACTAACATATTTACCTAGGTGCTAGAAACAATATCAATGCAAATGGGATTGGTTTGAAGATGGTTGGCCAAGACCAGCCAGGATGCACCAGCCTGTGGCGCACCGGACAGTGTCCAGTGCCCAGGCTGGCCCGGCGACGAACTCGTCGCTCTCGAGAAAAAGACAAAGGCGATGCAGCTAAAATTCATTGGACTGTCCGGTGAGCCAACAGCGCCTGCGGCCAACGATCGGCAGTGAAATCAGCGGGAGACGCGTGGCCCGCGCCAACGGTCAGTTGGTCACACCGGACTGTCCGGTGCGCCAACGGGACCGAAGGTCCAATGGTCGACTGTGCCCGATAAGGAAGGAGATCAGGCACCGGACAACTACTGTTCATGTCCGGTGGTGCACCGGACTGTCCGGTGTGCCACCCGACAGGAGGCATGAATTGCCTTCCAATTGGATCTCCTAAGGCTCCTAGCTGCCTTGGGGCTATAAAAGGGACCCCTAGGCGCATAGAGCAGTACACCAAGCATTCACTAAGCATTCTAAGACGCCTAGACTTTGCCACCATGCACTTGGATCATCGTGTTAGAGATTTGAGCACCATTTGAGTTGTAAACTCCCTATGCCGTGTTTTGTGCTCACGTCTTGGCTTGTGTGCGTGTGTTTGCTGCGTTTCTAGTCTTGTGTGTGTTGCTTTCCCTCCCTTACTCTTGTGCTTTTCGTGTGATCAACATTGTAAGGGCGAGAGGCTCCAACTTGTGGAGATTCCTCGCAAACGGGAAAAGACTACTAAGGAAGAAAATCGTGGTACTCAAAGTTGATCATTGGATCACTTGAGAGGGATTGTGTGCAATCCTTGACCGAAGGAGGTCACCACAACGTGGAGTAGGCATTGGCCGAACCACGAGATAAAAATCACTGTGTCTCGTGTCCCTCCTCATTGTGATTGATATTCTTCTAGAGTTCTCACTTTAGCAACCTAGTTTTAATTGCACTAACATTTTATAACCAAGTTTTGGCTATTTAGTATTGAATTTTACAAGATCACCTATTCACCCCCTCTAGGTGCTCTCAATTGGCATCAGAGCCGTTCTCTTTATTAAAGGGACTAACCGCCCGAAGAGATGGATCCTAAGGGAAAGGGGATGGTGATCAACGATAAGGAGAAGGAGTCCCTCTTCAATGAGCCTAGAGACGACAAGCCCACTGACTCAAGTTCGAGTCATAAGAAGAGAGATGGGAAGAAGAAGATACGTATTAAGAAGATCATCTACTATGACAGCGACGCCTCCTCTTCTTCACCAAAGGACGACGACGACGACTCCTCATCCAAAAAGAAAACGGTTAATCAAAATTACTCCTTTGATTATTCTCACATTCCTTACAATTCAAATGCTCGTTTACTCTTTATTCCACTTGGAAAACCTCCACACTTCGATGGAGAGGACTACTCATTTTGGAGTCATAAAATGCGTAGTCACTTATTTTCCCTCCATCCTAGCATCTGGGAAATTGTAGAAAATGGAATGCATTTTGATAGTACTGATAACCCTGTATTTATCAATGAACAAATACATAAAAATGCCCAAGCCACTACTGTTTTGCTAGCTCTCTTTGCAGAGATGAATATAACAAAGTAAGTGGCTTGGACAATGCCAAGCAAATTTGGGATACACTCAAGATCTCTCACGAGGGGAATGGCGCCACCATGACCACCAAAACGGAACTAGTGGAAGGCGAGCTAGGGAGATTCACGATGATAAGGGGAGAAGAGCCAACACAGATATACAACAAGCTAAATACCCTTGTCAACAAAATCCGAAGCTACGGGAGTACAAGATGGACAGATCATGATGTCGTCCGACTCATGCTCAGGTCATTTACGGTTACTGACCCCCATCTTGTAAATCTTATTGGTGAACCCAGGTACACTAAGATGACGTCCAAGGAAATCCTCGAAAAATTCGTAAGCGGGCGTATGATGGTGAAAGAAGCACGATACATGGACGATGCCTTGAATGGTCCACTTCCCGTTTACGAGTCGCAGCTCGTTGCTCTCAAAGCAACCAGCAGCAAGGAGGCGCTACCTAGCAAGGTAGCATAAGTTGTGGCTGCCAGGCTCATTGAGGATGAGATGGCACTCATCATCATACGCTTCAGGACCGCATTGAAAGGACGTAAGGAGTACCCCAACAAGAATAGGTCAAGGGGAAAACGCTCCTGCTTCAAATGCGGTAAGACTGGTCACTTTATTGCACGATGCCCCGACAACGATAATGACTAGGCACAAGGGAAGCATGGGAAGAGGGAAAATAAGAAAAACTACAGAAAGGCTAAGGGCAAGGCACACATCGGGAAGGAATGGGACTCCGACTGTTCCTTATCCGACTTCGACGATGAAGGACTAGCTGCCTCGACCTTCAAAAAATCTTCGCTCTTTCCAAACAAACGCCATACATGCCTTATGGCCAAGGAGAATAAGGTATGTATTCGAGACACTCCCAAATATACTTCTTCTAGTGATGAAGAATCGTCTGATGATGAAGTAGATTATACTAATTTGTTTAAGGGATTAGATAGAACTAAGGTAGACAAAATAAATGAATTAATTGATGCTCTTAACGAAAAGGATAGATTGATAGAAAAGCAAGAAGATATTTTGTATGAGGAACATGATAAATTCATTAGTGTTCAAAAATCTCTTGCTCTAGAAGTAAAGAAAAATGAAATACTATCCTCTGAATTGTCTACCTATCATAAATCTATCTCTAGCCTAATGAATTTAAATGATGATTTGAATGCTAAGCTAGAGAAAGTTAATGTAACTAGTTCATGTGTAGAGCATGTTGTTATTTGCAATAGATGTAAAGACTTTGATGTTGATGCTTGTAATGAACATGTTTCTGCTATTGCTAAGTTAAATAATGAAGTTGCAAGTCTTAATGCTCAACTTAAGACTTGCAAAGAAAGTTATGAAAAACTAAAATTTGCTAGGGATGTCTACACCATTGGTAGACACCCATCAATTAAGGATGGACTTGGTTTCCGAACGGAAACCAAGAACTTAACAAGCCAAAGGACTTCCGATCTCAACAAGGAGAAAGGGAAGGCTCCTATGGCTAGTATTTCTCAAAAAAACCATGCCTATCTTTATGATAAGAAATTTACTAGTCGTGCTCATAATGATAGGTGTTATGATAATATTGTTTCTCATAATACTGCATTTAATCCTCATGCTATGGTTGCATCCAGCTCTACATATGCTTATGGTAGAAATAGGCCTAGGCGTAATCATGTTGTGTCTCATGCGCCTAGGAAAGCATTCACTGGTCCCACTACTATTTATCATGCATGTAATGCTTCTTTTGTACTCTCATGTAAAAATGCCAAAATAGTTGCTAGAAAATTGGGATCTAAATGCAAGGGAGATAAGATTCGCATTTGGGTTCCAAAAGTTGTTGTAAATAACCTTGTAGGACCCAACAAAAGTTGGGTACCTAAAACCCAAACTTAATTACCTCAGCTCTATGCATCTGGGGGCTCAAGCTAGATAATTGATAGTGGATGCACAAACCACATGACAGGGAAGAAGAAAATGTTCACCTCCTACGTCAAAAACTGGGATTCCCAAGACACCATCATCTTTGGAGATGGGAATCAAGGCAAGGTTAAAGGCTTGGGCAAGATAACCATCACGACCGAGCATTCAATATCAAATGTGTTTTTAGTAGAATCGCTTGGGTATAATTTATTATTAATAAGCCAATTGTGTCATATGGGCTACAACTGCTTATTTACAAATATTGATGTTTCTGTCATTAGAAGGAGTGATGGTTCATTAGCCTTTAAGGGTGTATTAGACGACAAGCTCTATTTAGTATATTTCTCAAAGGAGAATGCCGATCTAGATGCATGCTTAATCGCTAAGACTAATATGGGCTGGCTCTGGCACCGTCGTCTAGCACATGTTGGGATGAAGAACCTTCATAAACTTCTAAAGGGAGATCATGTGTTAGGACTAACCGATGTCTGTTTTGAGAAAGACAGACCTTGTGCAGCATGCCAAGCAGGGAAACAGGTGGGAAGCACTCATCAAAGATAAGAAGCAATAATGGGTCCGAGTTCAAGAATCTACAAGTTAAAGAATATCTTGAGGAGGAAGGAATCAAGCACGAGTTCTCCGCTCCCTAAACACCATAGCAAAATGGTGTGGTAGAGAGGAAGAACAGGACGCTAATCGACATGGCAAGAACGATGCTTGGAGAGCACAAGACGCCTAAGCGGTTTTGATCGGAAGCTGTGAACACAGCCTGCCATGCCATAAACCGGCTCTATCTGCACCGCCTCCTCAAGAAGACATCCTATGAAGTCCTAACTGGTAACAAGCCTAATGTTTCCTAATTTCATGTATTTGGGAGCAAATTCTACATTTTGGTAAAGAAAGGTAGGTATTCAAAGTTTGCTCCCAAAGCTGTAGAAGGTTTTTTACTAGGATATGACTCAAATACAAAGGCGTATAGGGTCTTCAACAAATCATCGGGGTTGGTTGAAGTCTCTAGCGACGTTATATTTGATGAGACTAATGGCTCTCCAAGAGAGCAAGTTGATCTTGATGATGTAGATGAAGATGAGGTTCCAATGGTCACAATACAAATTGTTGGTCACTTGTTCTCAAATGCTATGAATCAAGAACAAGGCAACACAAATGTTAATGATTAAAGACCTTCGTCCTTCGAAGCATTATCTCCCTTAGGATATAATGGTCTCCAGACGAAGGTTATGGACATACCTTCATCATCTCAATATGTAAAAATAAAAGCAGGAACATACAAGACATAGAAAGAACATAAATAGTTGTATTAAACCATTAGATTATCAATATTATCATTATATAATCATGAACAGACATTAATGATATTGATACCTTCAGTTTGACAGAAGGTAAGAATCCAGAAGTGACGCGCAAGTGATTACAAGTCAGCCTGAACAGTACGGTGTTACTGTTCATCTATTTATAGGCACAGGACGTAGCCTGAGTAAAATTACATCCATGTCCTTAACACATACTACTAACTAAGGAGTAATCTATCAAGGACTGGGTAGTATATTCCCCTTTAGATCGGTTCCATTCTCCATCGCTGCCCTTGCGCTAAGCCGAAGCTTCTTCATCCGTAGCTTCGGAACTGGTTCATCCATCTCTTAGACCGCGCCTTTCATACCGTGCACACCTTCATCTCAAGTCCGAAGGTTCCTGCAACAATATATTATACTTAGAAAGCATGTTAGTCGTGTTTTTGAGGACCTTTGGAAGACGAAGGCCCCCAACAGTAGCCCATCGCAGTATTAATTTGTTCTCGTAACAATGAATTCAGACTGCGACGTGAACGAAGGCACTAAGCCGAAGGTCCAAAAAACACCTTCCCTTCGCTAGAATAGCGAAAGTGAAAGCTCTCTTGTGGGTTTTGGTGTTTGGATGACAACTCAATTAAAGGACTAACAAGTGTGCCAAGTGTTGAACAGGTGCTTAATGTAAAGCTAACAGGGTTCAACACAAGTGAACAAGTGTGATGGTCCAAGGACTAGATGATGGATAGATAATGGGCATCACAAGTAAGATGGACATTGCATAAAGTGAGACTCGAGTGCGTAGCTCGGAGACAACTGATCAAGCCAAGGACGGAGGCAAGAAGAGCTTCTAGGTACCAAGTGCACGGGAGAAGGTCAAAGAGGCTGAGGAACCCAAAGCCAAGGGTGAAGAAGAAGGCTTGCAAAGTCAAGGGTGATCGAGTTGAGAACAGCTACGGCACATCAAGGATCACTACATAAGGACGTGACTTACAACCAATGAGGAAATGTCTATAGTTATGTGGTGTAAGTCATAGGGCTCAAGACCAAGCTCTAAGAAGTGCACAAGGTCACTAGAAGAAGAAGCAGTGTCAAAACCAGAACTGGAAGCAACCCAAAAGAGCTAAGTTCACCTTGATCTTTAGTTTGGGTTGTTCCTATGTTTGGATACATTCTATATGACCTTTGCAGGGTGTTGGAACTCCGACATATCAATCTAGATCAAGTCAAGCTGACTTGAGGTTTTGGAGTTCCACATTAAATATCAAAACATGCCAAATGCTAAAATTGGGTAAAGCGCAAATAAAGGCACAAAGTATGTTTCCAGACCTAATACATTGTTTTTGAGTACTAACACGGTTTGTCTGAGTGCTGGAAACAGAAAGAAAAGAAGAAGAAAAGGAAAAGTGTTGGCTATGAGCAGCCAACTTCAGCTCGGTTTGGCACACCGGACTGTCCGGTGGTGCACCGGACAGTGTCCGGTGCGCCAGGCTGAACTCCGGTGAACAGGCCGCTCTCGGGAGAAGTCTGGCGACGTACGGCTATAATTCACCGGACTGTCCGGTGAGCCAACGGTCGGCTGGGCCAACGGTCGGCCGCACAATCCGCGTGTGACGCGTGGCCGAGCCAACAGTCAGATGGGGCACCGGACTGTCCGGTGTGCACCGGACAGTGTCCGGTGCGCCAACGGCTCTATGACTGCAACGGTCGACTATGCCTATTTTGGAAGGAAATCGGGCACCGGACAGTGTCCGGTGGTGCACCGGACTGTCCGGTGCGCCAACCGAATGAAGGCGAGATTTGCCTTCCTGGATTGCTTCCAACGGCTCCTAGGCCCCTTGTGCCTATAAAAGGGACTCCTAGGCGCCTCAAGTAATGTACAAGCGCAGCCAACAAGTGTAGACATCACTCGAATCAATTCTCACTCTCCCTCTTGTGTGTATCTCTCTAGTTTGTGTAGAAGGCAAAGCTATAAGCCTTTAGAGAGAGGAGAAGTGCTGCTAAGAGCAAGAGCAAGGTCTTGAGCGTAATGTTACTCTGCCGGGGTGCTGTCAAGAAGTTTGTAAGCAGCCGCGGTTTCTGTTGTAACTACCTCATCATAGTGGAAGGCTCTATCTGTTTGACTGATAGATCTGAGCAAACGGAGGAAGGAGTTGAAACAGACTCCAAGCCCAGGTGTGGCTAACTCCAACGAGGACTAGGCAAGCATTTTAGGCTTGGCCGAACCTCGGGATAAATCCTTGCGTCTGTGTGCTCTGTTCCGTATTGTATTCTGACTCTCTGTCTTACTCGCTTTTATATCTGCACTTCACTGCTTACTTGTGGTACTAGCTTTTCTTGAAGTGCAGGATATTCTTAAGACAGGAACTTCAATTCCACTGCAACCTACTCGAAGGGTTCTTCACTCCACTGCGATCCTATCTTCGAGTAGAGTAAGATTTAAGTTTTAAGGTGATAATTTTTATTCGCCTATTCACCTCCCCCTCTAGGCGACATCCAGATCCTATTCCCGGGCCAAAGGGAACTTTCAATTGGTATCAGAGCTAGGCCTCGATCTCCAGTGTGGGCTTAGCCGTCCGGAGATGACGATGTCGTCACAAGAGGTAACTGTAGAACTTCTTTTAGGCGATGGTTCTAATTACAAGTCTTGGTCTGTCTCTATTTATAATGCTTTCATGAGTGTTGATCCTGATTTGAGATAGGTCTTTAGTAGAAGTATTTTTCCCTCTAATGTTAGTAAAAATCCTTCTAATGATGAACTAAGATGTCTATCTCTAAATCACCATGCTTGCAACATCTTAGTTGATTCTCTTTCTAGAGGTGCCTATTTTGCCATCATGAGTAGTGATAGTGACTTATTTGCTGATGCTCATGATCTATGGACTAAACTTAAGTTGAAATTTTTTAAGTCCATTTGCACTACCTCTGCTCCCTCTATTGCTGGTGATACTAACTTGTCCAAGGGAGAAGAACAAGAACGATGGCAACCAAACGATGAATCCACCTCATCAACAGGTTTGTCATCCACTAGTAATAAATGTTTTATTGCTAACCATGATGATGGAGACAAAAGCAATGATGAGGGAGAGGATGAGGAGTCTACATCATCACAAGGTCCATTTTCCTGTTTTGCTTCCACAAATAGTAATGACAGGGAAAATGAGACCGACGATGTGGAAGAAGAGGAGATTCGCCGTTTCTACACCCATCTCAACAAAGAAGACAAAGCGCTCCTGATTAAGCTATTGAGAAGGAACAAGGAACAAGGCAAGACGCTTCTCAGGCTAGAGGAAACTCTCATCAAAACAAACAACAGCCTGGAGAAGATGACCAAAGAACATGAGGAGCTAAGGTGCTCTCATGATGTCTTGGTCCAACGGTATGATTCAATTTTAATTGAGCAAAGTAGTAATGATGATGCTTTATCTTGTGTTGCTCAACTTAGAATGAAAAATGCCATGCTTGAGAGGCAAGTAGAATTGCTACGTCATGATAAACTAGCTCTCACTGAAAAATATGATTCATTGTCTTATTCTCATGATAATCTCTTGGATAGACATATCATGCTTAATGTTGCTCATGAGGTTATAATTGCAAACTTAAATTCATGTGAACCTCATTCTCGCACGTGTGCGCATTTGAGTTGTATATCACCATGTGCTAACCCCTGTTGCTCAAAAGAAAGCCAATCATTGATTGAGCAACAAGTTTTAGGGTCACAAAAGAAATTGTGTGGGAACAAGAAGCAAAGACAACTAAGGAGAAGACACATTGCTCAACTTTCTCAAGATATCCACAGGCGCGTGGTGAAGAAGCTTGAGAAAGGAAAAACTGTAGCAAGTGTTAAGCTCCATAAGAAGGATGTTCCTAAAGATAAAGAAATCAACATGAGCTTGGAAAAAGGTAAAGATTTAATTAATCATGTTGTTTACACTAACCATGTCTCTATGTCATCTAAAATTAACAAGAGAAGAGGAAAACGGAGATGCTTCAAGTGCAAGGCATTAGGCCACCTCATCGCATCTTGTCCATACAAAGACAAGGACGAAGGGATAAGGAGATGTTTTGGATGCAACAACAAGGACCACATGATCACTTCATGTCCGCTATTGATGAACCAAGCATGTGCATTCTCCAAGATGACTCTCACCAAGGAAAATGACAAACAGCAAGCGTCATGTCAGGTTGAGTGACGCTTCTACTACAAGTGTGGTGAGCAGGGTCATCTATCCAAGGTATGTAATAAAGGTGAGGTTCCTAAGCAAGTAAATTTGTCTCAATCTTATTCGCTTAGGAGACCCAAATCATACTCTTGTGCTAGATCAATCATGAGATCACCTAGGACTAGCACACATGCTATTTGGGTACCAAAGGCTTTTTTGGATGATCAATATGGACCCATCCCGAGATGGGTACCAAACAGTGCTAACTAGACCATGCAGGTGCCTTGAGATGAACTGGAGACCATGGGAGAGCTTAAGACGGTTATCTCAAACTCTATGCTTAAGCTGTTAATTGTTTTGGTGTTTATTCATTGACCCAAGGTTGAATTATTGTGAGACACTAATCCCATGTTCATCTCAAGTGAAAAGTTGAATAGGTCCTTAATCATTATTGGTGATTCAAGCAGAGGACCTTAATGAGATTCTGCAACTTGCGCTCCATAGGATGGTACCCTTGTATCTTAAGTACTTTGTTGATAATCAGTACTACTCTTAAGTCTGATTGATGTGCTACCTATCCTTGGAGCAGTTATGCTTTGTTGATTACATGTGTTGAGTACCTTTCAATCAATGATTAATAATCACCAAGATCATAACCATGCTTGCTTAATCATGATTGTGTGCTTTGGAGGTTATGTCTCTTGAATCATTTAATGGGTAGTTTTTCATTAGATATATCCACCATGATTAACTCTTTTTGTGTTCGTGAATAAACCTGTATCCCGTTGTGAGTTATGCTATATGGTTTTTGTGACGGAACCTCCCAAGTAATCAGGCCCACCTACAGTTGTCCTTGTCTAACAGACATCAGACACCCTGTAGATGTTCCTAAGTTACTTGACAAGCTCGGTATCTTTCCTTACCTCACCAGGAACGTTTCACCCGTCTTGCAGACATTACAGATCATCGGAGATAAAGAAATGCGGAAGCGATTTACATAAACTTACATTTATTTCCAAAAGAAAGCTCGAGTTATATTATTACAGACCAGTCTAAAGTGAGTGCATAAAAGCAATAATTATACAAACCAGGGAGACACAGACTTCTCCCGAAGAACTAAAAACAAAAGATCTTAAGTGGAGGACCGAGTCCTCCCGCACTTCAGTCTTGTTTTTCCACGTTGGGAACCACCTTAGCACAGAAGCAGCAAAAATCTGCTACTTCCCCACCTAAAAACAACAAAGGGATAAACCCTGAGTATGGAATTACTCAGCAAGTCTTACCCGACTAAGGAAAAGACTCTCAAGGGTATGCTGGTTATAGGGAGTCAAGGTAAGGCTTCTCAATAATCAAGGACTCTGTTTTGCGGAAATGCTTACTAAAGTGGATCCTTAAAAATCAAATTTTATTTGTCAAGTTAGGTAAAATTACCTGCACTAGAGTTCTTTCTACCCTAGTTCAATCACTGGTCCTGCACTAGCCAATTTCTTTAACAAAAACCCATCATCTTTAGTGGAATGCTACGTGTAAGTCAGTGACCAAGTCTTCATAACCGCGAAGGTACGGCGATCCGAATCGATTATACTCAGCTGAGGATCTCCAATCACACGACATATGTAGCACTTAACCCTTGCATATGTCAACCCGCCACCGGGGTTCTTAAGACCGGATCAGGTTCACGCAAACCGAGAGCACAGATACACCACCGTCCAGCCTCTTGCCACGGAGGGTACACGCTACTCTCGCCACCGCTCCACTCCCATTTCGTGTTATCTTATTCCGGCCTTAGTCTGCCCGAGGCAAGGCTTACCCATGACGAGGCATGTGACCAGTTAAAGGGTCCTCGATCATCAAGCCTACATCGACAAGGTCCTTAATCGACTCAGACGGAGACACTACACCGAGACTCTCTTCTCGTGCAAGTCACCCGCCCGGTCTCAGCTTACTCATTTCAAACCCAAAGTTTGGTACCTGACAGAGGTACATCTTTTCCGATGTTGAATCCATCACGGCCGTGATGGATCCACCATCAAGTTTTATTTTCGAAAACATCCCTCCCACTTTGCCAAACATCTTTTGTAAAACAAATCCTTTTGTTTTTCTAGAGCAATACTAAGCATAGTAAAACCTTTTTGTAAAAACAGGATTTCAAGGAGGGTAATCAAGATCAAGGAAGGTAATGCAGGAATTGTTTAATCAATCAACTCCTATCACCTAATGCATCAAGCAAGTGAGAAAGATTTTAAAAACATCAAGGGGGGGTGGCAAATGCACCGGGGCTTGCCTTTGTTATCAGAGGTGTCTTGTTCGGATCCACAGATATCAAAATAAAAGCAGTTATCCGCTTGAGGATCAGAGGTGGGTGGTATCCCTTCTTCAAAAACTTCTTCTTCTTCTTCTTGCTCTAATATAATCATATACATGCATAAGAATGGATGTCATGGAATGCTCATGAGGATGCAAAGATAACATAAACTTATTTTTTTTATGTCTTGAGTACAACTTTCCTTCACGGTACTCCGAGAACCTAGGGTTTCCAAAGTCAGTAAAGGAGTTCATGGAGCAGGGGGGGTGGTTTTGGGTTTAGTGATCAAACAAGGTTCAAATCAAACCAAACTCTACCCATGGCTTCTAAATAATGTGAAAAGCTCACATAAAAAGTTTGGGGAATTTTGGACTTCTTATTTATTTTCTAAAAATCCAGAACCATTGGTTTAGGCTGTTTTAAATACCCTAAAATTCCCTGTTCAAACTAAAAATCATAAAACTATTTTTATTAAATACTATGGAAAATAACAAACCTAGGAAAATTGGTCTCATAATTTTACCATTTTTCTATAATTTTTAACAGGTTTCTAAAGCTCTGTGGAAAAAGAAAAAGGAAAAACTTTAACAGTAACGGGCCGAAACCAGCCCAGGTCGGCCCAAGCCCGAGCGAATGCGCGCGCGCGCCCGCGCCCGCGAAGGAAGTTTTGCGCAGAGGCCCCCGACTTAACAGCTAAACCGAAATAGGTCCATTTACTATTGTGTTAAGTCGCTGACAGTTCACGAAAAGGCCCTCGGGTTTCTGTCAATTCACGATTACCAGTCCTCGACGCCGTTCACGCACGGCCGCGCTCCGGCGAGCCAGCAGACCGGCCGAACGGGGCAACGGCTGGGTTCTCCGAGCGGTGGACACGAAATTGGGGTCGGCCTAACTACTTTCCCTAACTTAATTGCACTATTGGTGGATCGTGGAGCTCCGGCCACGGTGACCGTAAGCAAAGCGGCGTAATGATTGCGTTCCCGGCGACCCGAGAACCATTAGCTCAATTCAATGGCTTGGCAAGCATCACGGAGGTGGGAGGGTACCTAAACAAAGTAGCAGAGGGCCGGGGCTGACCTGTGGAGGGCTGTCCACGGCGAGCTCACTTCAACGGTGGCGGAAAATCAATTTGGGGGCAACGAGAAATTCAGGCGAGCGGTTGGACGATTGAGTGTGGGAGCGGGTGCTAGAGCTTCACAATTTCATGGCGCAACTAGCCCTGCCCTCAATTTATAGGCTCCGGGGGCGGTGGCTCGTGGATTTTGGATGGCGTGGCGGCGGTCGGAGATGGGGAAGAGGCTTGGCGCGCGGTGAATACGTGTCGACTGCCGTGGCAAGCTCCCCGTCGATGATGGGATGGCCTAGAGGAGTCACGGTGACGAGGTGTAAAGACAGAGCCACGCGGCGGACGCCGGTAATGGCTCGACGGCGGTGAAATCCGTATCCCCGAGCGGAGAGCAAGGGAAAGGAAAGCGCTACAGCTGGCCGGAGTGGTTTACAGCTCACCGGCGGCGAGGACTCGCACCGGCCGTGCTTATCCAAAGACTACTGAGCACGAATCGTGACGAGCCATGATCGACGGCGGCGGCTACCGGCGACGAGCGCGATTAGAATCTTCTTCAGTGAGTCTGGCACTGTACCATGGAATTCCTTCATCAGGGCTTCTGACTAAACGATTTTAGAGCCATTTTTCTCCGGATTTCTCACAAGAACTTCATCAACTCCCAGTAGCAAAGCTGTAGAGTTATAAACCAGCTACAATCTAGCTATAGAGATCAAACTCATTTGAGCACTGGATCATGCTCAAAACCTAGCTTGAAGTCGAGGTCAATTCACTGCTAGTCTTGAAAATTCAGACATAACAGCCTGACAGCCCAACTTTAGGCTTGGTTTTCTCTAAATTCTTCTTAACAACTAAGCTTACAACCTTAAGCAAAGTTGTTCTCCTATAATGGGTCTTCAACTTTGATGTGGTGACCTAGGGCAAAAACCTTATACTTTGTAAATTACAAAGCCCCAAAGTTGAGCCCATTCACTGTTTTTCAGACTTAGAACAAAACTCAATTGAGGTCCATTTTGCATTTTAGTCCAAAACTTAGGGTTTGGCCTTCAAGTCCACACATTTGTGATCCAATTGACTTGAAACACTTATTTGACTTGGTTTTTGCACTTTAGCCCAAAAGTGGACTAATTTTGCACTTAGGTCCCTAGGGTTTGGTTTTAGGGTTTTTCCAGGGTTCTGATTAGGGTTTCTGGTATTCCAGGGGTATAAATGTGATCCAACTTAGTGTTTGGGGATATTTTATGACTTTTCTCAAAAGCCCTAAGGTTTTTCTCAACTTGGGTTAAGTTTTACCCCTTTAACCACTATTTAGAGTTAAGTCCTTAAACTAGGGTCCTATTTGTAAAACAGTAAAACAATACAACTTGTTTGAAATTTTTGCCTAGTGAATGCACTCTAGGTGTATCAAACATATGCAATGCCCATACTCATGATGCCATGCTCAAGTTTTAGTTATAGTAACACCAGGGGTGTTACATCCTTCCCCCCATAAAAGAATCTCGTCCCGAGATTTAAAGTCCTAGGGTGAGTAATGGAAAAGGAAATGTGTCATGTTTTTATTTCCTGATTTCTGGTACAAAGCAGGGGTGGTGTGGGGGTTCATTCCTTTATTACACCGCTATACAAACTTTACAACTTACAAGAGGCTAGAAAGCCTGGGAAATTCTTATCTAAGAAATCTTGGGTTTCCCATGTAGCCTCATCTTCCGAATGCTGGTTCCACTGTATCTTATAAAACTTGAGAGTCTTTCTCCGGGTAACCCTGTCCTTTTGATCCAGAACTCGAATAGGATGTTCCGAGTACGTTAAATCTGGTTCCAGGACAACATCAGTCACTTCAATGGTTCGATCGGGAACCCGAAGACACTTCTTCAATTGTGACACATGGAACACGTTATGCACAGCAGCCAATGTTTCGGGGAGTTGAAGTCGGTATGCCACTGGTCCACATTGCTCAAGTACCAGGAATGGACCAATGTATCTGGGTGCAAGTTTGCCTTTAACCCCAAAACGCGATACACCCTTCATTGGTGAAACTTTCAAGTAGACATAGTCTCCTTCTAAGAAGTATAAGGGCATTCGCCGTTTGTCTGCATAACTCTTCTGACGAGCCTGTGCCTTCTTCATATTATGAACTATTTTCTGAACCTTTTCTTCGGTTTCTTTTACCATATCAGGCCTAAAGAAATACCTTTCACCAGGTTCAGACCAATTTAGCGGAGTTCGACACCGTCGCCCATACAAAGCTTCAAAAGGTG
Source organism: Zea luxurians (assembly GCA_029449295.1). Taxonomy (NCBI): domain Eukaryota; kingdom Viridiplantae; phylum Streptophyta; class Magnoliopsida; order Poales; family Poaceae; genus Zea; species Zea luxurians. The sequence goes on along the minus strand of JAOPSE010000011.1, from coordinate 26,219,934 downwards.
CCATCTTGATGCTTTCCTGGTAACTGTTATTATATGAAAACTCCGCCAAAGGTAAGCATTCATCCCATTTCTGTGAGAAATCCAGGACACATGCCCGCAACATATCTTCAAGTATTTGGTTCACTCTCTCAGTTTGTCCACTGGTTTGAGGATGATAGGCCGAACTGTGGAGTAACTTAGTTCCCAGGGATTTATGAAGTTCTTCCCAAAATTTGGATACGAACTGAGGTCCACGATCCGACACTATGGTCTTTGGAACACCATGCAAACTGAGAATGCGGGCAATGTATAACTCCGCATAGGTAAGTACCGGGTAATATGTCTTGACTGGCAGAAAATGAGCAACCTTTGTAAGTCGATCAACAATCACCCAGATAGAGTCGTACCCCTTTGCGGTCCTGGGCAATCCCACAATGAAGTCCATGCTTATGTCTTCCCATTTCCATGTTGGTATTGGTAATGACTGCAATGGACCGGCGACTTTCATGTGTATGGCCTTGACACGTCTGCAAGTGTCACACTTAGCCACATAGCGTGCAATTTCAATCTTCATCTTCGTCCACCAGTAATGTTGCTTTAAATCTTGGTACATTTTAGTGCTTCCCGGATGAATGGAATAGCGACTAAGATGCGCTTCATCTAAGATTTGCTGGCGGAGTTCTTCATTCTTCGGCACTACTATGCGGTTGTTGAACCATAACACACCTTGATCATCTTCCTTGAAACATTGGGCTGTTCCAGCCCTGATCTTCTCTCGTATGTGCTTCATGCCCAGATTATCCTTTTGAGCATCAATTATCCTTTGCAAAATGGTTGACTCAAGCTTTAGTTGATTCAGAGTCCCTTGCTGGATTATCCCCAGGTTTAACTTCTCCATTTCTTGACACAAAGTGTTTTCAGAGGTCTTTACCATAAGACAGTGGCAGGAAGTCTTGCGACTCAATGCATCTGCCACCACATTGGCCTTGCCTGGGTGATAATGGATCTCCAGTTCATAGTATTTAATGAGCTCAAGCCATCGTCTTTGCCTCATATTTAACTCTGACTGGGTAAATATATACTTCAAACTCTTATGATCTGTATATATGTGGCAGATATTTCCCAGCAGATAGTGACGCCATATTTTCAGGGCATGAACCACAGCAGCTAGCTCTAAATCATGTGTTGGATAGTGCTCTTCATGTCGGCGTAACTGCCTTGAAGCATACGCAATTACTCGGCCCTCTTGCATCAGCACACAGCCGAGTCCACTGCCTGACGCATCACAGTATACATCAAAAGGCTTAGTGATGTCCGGTTGAGCCAATACCGGAGCAGTGGTCAATAGTGTCTTCAGTTGCTCAAAGGCTTCGTTACACTTAGAAGACCAATTAAACTTAGTATCATTTTTCAATAAACTTGTGATTGGCTTCACAAGCTTAGAAAAATCTGGTATGAATCTGCGATAATACCCAGCCAGTCCAAGAAAACTCCGGACTTGGTGAACAGTTGTTGGAGGTTTCCATTCCAGAATATCCTTGACCTTGCTAGGATCTACCGCAATTCCTTTGGCTGATAACACGTGCCCCAGAAATTGAATTTCCTCCAGCCAGAACGCGCACTTGCTGAACTTGGCATACAGCTGATGTTCCCTCAGGCGCGTCAATACAATCCATAGGTGCTGAGCATGCTCCTCTTCATTTTTAGAATATATCAAAATATCGTCGATGAAGACCACCACGAACTTGTCTAACTCGGGCATGAACACCGAGTTCATCAAATAGGTGAAGTGGGCAGGAGCATTTGTGAGCCCGAAAGACATTACTAGATATTCGAACAATCCATACCGCGTAGTGAATGCGGTCTTCGGTATATCCTCGGGCCGAATACGGATTTGATGATAGCCCGACCTGAGATCAATTTTGGAAAACACCCTCGCCCCAGTCAGTTGATCAAATAAGATATCGATCCTTGGAAGAGGGTACTTATTCTTGATGGTGACCTCATTCAGGGGCCGATAGTCCACGCACATGCGCAAGGTTTGATCCTTCTTCTTCACAAAGATGGCGGGACAACCCCATGGGGACGAGCTTGGCCGGATAAATCCCTTATTCAGTAGATCTTGTAATTGAACCTTTAATTCCGCCAACTCATTAGGGGGCATACGGTACGATCTTCGGGAGATGGGAGCCGTACCGGGCTTTAGCTCAATTACGAACTCTACATCTCTTTCAGGGGGTAGTCCAGGCAAATCTTCCGGAAATACATCTAGAAACTCACATACTACCGGAATGTTCTTGATCTCCGGTACAATGGCTTCAAATATTCTACCAGAAGCTTTGACTGGATTGGTTTTGGGGAGAGACAAGAGAATTTCTTCTTGATTATCATTCAACCTGACGGTTCTGAGTTCAGTGTTGAGAATTGCCTTGTGTTGAGTTAACCAATTCATCCCCAAATTACATCTATATCCTGGCCTTTTAGAACAATCATGTTAGCAGGAAAGTTCCGTCCGGCCATAGTTACTGGCACTCCATAGGCCACTTCTTTAGTAAAAATATGTCCCCCAGGTGAATGAATTTTAAATCCCTCTTTTGATTCATGACATGCAATATGATGTTGCTCCACAAATGTCTTGCTAATGAAGGTATGCGAAGCACCAGAATCAAAAAGAATAATTGCAGGGTGACTGGCCACAGGGAACGTACCCATCATCACCGGCTCTCCCTCCGGTGTGGTAGCCACTTGCGTATAATATACTCGCCCCGTCTTTTTGGTATTCTTGCCCGAAGTACTTCCCTTGCCTGGAGCTGCATTCCCCGATCCTTGTTGATTATTAGCCTGATTTTGCCGAGGATAGGGACAATCTTTAATAAAATGCCCAGATTTGCCAAAGTTAAAACATCCAGTTGAAGAACTTGGCAGAGCAGGGAATCGAGTGCCTGGGGCACCCGGCTGACTTGGGACAGTGGGAGCTTTGTTGGGACGAATAATTATGGGCTGCTTGAAAGGGAAAGATGGTGCACTTGAACGGTTCTGGTTAGAGGGCCGGAGAATGAACCGTTGCCTCTTTACCGGGCCCTGACTAGGCCGATCACCACTGAATCCCTTACTTTTCCCAGAATTTGCATACTTGGCCTCCACAGATAAGGCTGTGCTGACAGCCTTTCCATAAGTAAGATCAATACATGCAGCCATTTTTCGCTGCATCCGGTCGTTCAGACCTCTCATAAAACAATTCCTTTTCTTCAAGTCTGTGTTCACCTGATCAATTGCGTATTGTGACAGGTGATTGAACTTGCTGAGATACTGATTCACAGTATCTCCCCCTTGCTTCAATTTCATGAACTCTTCTTGCTTCATGTGCAGCACTCCCTCAGGAATATAGTGCTCGCGGAATGCTGCTTTGAACTCATTCCATGTAATTTGATGGTTGTCCGGTTGGATGGCCACAAAGTTCCCCCACCAAGTGCTGGCAGGGCCTCGGAGTTGCTGTGCCGCAAACAACGGCTTCTGGGTTTCCGAACAACGTAGAAGGCCAAATTTCTGTTCAATGACCCTTATCCATTCGTCGGTTTCGAGCGGGTCTTCGGCTTTGACGAAGAGAGGCGGACGAGTCTCGGAGAAATCTAGATAAGTGGTCTCACGGGGACCTTGTTGGAATCCTCTTCCTGCTTGTTGCTGAAGCTGCTGCTGACCCGCCATCTCCCTCAGGAAGCGGGTATTGTCGGCTGTAGCATTTACCAAGGCAGCGATTGCCTCGGCAAGCGTGGGTGGAACGGGAGGTGGATTCGGGGTAGCATCCCGACCCCCGGATGTTCCGGCTGCATCCTGTCCGCGAGTCCGGGTCGGCATCTGAGGCAAAAACATTTGAATAAACATAATGTGCCAAAGAAAACCTTCCGTTTTACATTACTGTAAAGAGTAATGGTACAGACTCGACATTACACAACAGGATACATTACCCATTTTACAAAAGTTTAACCTGTTATACAACCGTACACCCTACAATACACTACTCTAATATAACAGTACACCCTACAATACACTACTCTACTCTTATTACACCACTAGTCCTGTTTTCCGTTGCTTTTGGCGGCTTTATCATCAGGTGTGGGAGTCCAGACGTCCACCAACCTCAAAGAAGGAGGGGGTTCATACAGGTCTAATTCCCCACCCAACGCGCGTCCCGCAACGTGAGAGGGTCCGGCTTCCGCCTCAGCAGAGGGTGTAGGCTCACTAGGGTGTAGTTGCGAATAGAGCACATGGACTTCTTCATGCAATGTATTGCAGTAAACCTGCAGGTCGTCGACAGCTGAGCTGAGTTCTTTAACTCGGGCCTGAGCCCTTGCCTCCTTGGCCCATGCCAATGAACGAGATTGAACAGCCCAATCGAGTGCCAAATCCCGATCGGCCAGCTGGTCTTGTAGATGGCGAACGTCTCTTCGTAACTCATTTATACGGTCACCATCTCCAATCCATATAGCTGTCCTGCGGCGGAGTTCCAATTGGAGCCTGCTTACTTCTGCTTCCAGATCCCCTATAGGATCATTGCTCCCGCTACTACTATCTACATCTCGCGGAGCAAGTTGATGTCGAGGTACTCCACTTGGTCCAGTCGACTTACGCGCGGTCTTTCTTGTGCGCGGCGGCATTTTCTAAGGGGGAAATTTATTAGTATAATTCTTAGCATGATGCATGAGTAAGTACAGAATCAACCTTGGTTGATTCAACCTTCTATACATTGCACTCTTCCTATCTGGTCTTTAAGATAAACTCTTCAGAATACTTAGGTAAGAAGAGAAAAGAATCTTTAGGTAAGACTTTTGAAAATCTTTTTGAAGATGCCTTAATATCTGCAAAGAAGGGCTACGCTCCGATACCAGCTGTGACGGAACCTCCCAAGTAATCAGGCCCACCTACAGTTGTCCTTGTCTAACAGACATCAGACACCCTGTAGATGTTCCTAAGTTACTTGACAAGCTCGGTATCTTTCCTTACCTCACCAGGAACGTTTCACCCGTCTTGCAGACATTACAGATCATCGGAGATAAAGAAATGCGGAAGCGATTTACATAAACTTACATTTATTTCCAAAAGAAAGCTCGAGTTATATTATTACAGACCAGTCTAAAGTGAGTGCATAAAAGCAATAATTATACAAACCAGGGAGACACAGACTTCTCCCGAAGAACTAAAAACAAAAGATCTTAAGTGGAGGACCGAGTCCTCCCGCACTTCAGTCTTGTTTTTCCACGTTGGGAACCACCTTAGCACAGAAGCAGCAAAAATCTGCTACTTCCCCACCTAAAAACAATAAAGGGATAAACCCTGAGTATGGAATTACTCAGCAAGTCTTACCCGACTAAGGAAAAGACTCTCAAGGGTATGCTGGTTATAGGGAGTCAAGGTAAGGCTTCTCAATAATCAAGGACTCTGTTTTGCGGAAATGCTTACTAAAGTGGATCCTTAAAAATCAAATTTTATTTGTCAAGTTAGGTAAAATTACCTGCACTAGAGTTCTTTCTACCCTAGTTCAATCACTGGTCCTGCACTAGCCAATTTCTTTAACAAAAACCCATCATCTTTAGTGGAATGCTATGTGTAAGTCAGTGACCAAGTCTTCATAACCGCGAAGGTACGGCGATCCGAATCGATTATACTCAGCTGAGGATCTCCAATCACACGACATATGTAGCACTTAACCCTTGCATATGTCAACCCGCCACCGGGGTTCTTAAGACCGGATCAGGTTCACGCAAACCGAGAGCACAGATACACCACCGTCCAGCCTCTTGCCACGGAGGGTACACGCTACTCTCGCCACCGCTCCACTCCCATTTCGTGTTATCTTATTCCAGCCTTAGTCTGCCCGAGGCAAGGCTTACCCATGACGAGGCATGTGACCAGTTAAAGGGTCCTCGATCATCAAGCCTACATCGACAAGGTCCTTAATCGACTCAGACGGAGACACTACACCGAGACTCTCTTCTCGTGCAAGTCACCCGCCCGGTCTCAGCTTACTCATTTCAAACCCAAAGTTTGGTACCTGACAGAGGTACATCTTTTCCGATGTTGAATCCATCACGGCCGTGATGGATCCACCATCAAGTTTTATTTTCGAAAACATCCCTCCCACTTTGCCAAACATCTTTTGTAAAACAAATCCTTTTGTTTTTCTAGAGCAATACTAAGCATAGTAAAACCTTTTTGTAAAAACAGGATTTCAAGGAGGGTAATCAAGATCAAGGAAGGTAATGCAGGAATTGTTTAATCAATCAACTCCTATCACCTAATGCATCAAGCAAGTGAGAAAGATTTTAAAAACATCAAGGGGGGGTGGCAAATGCACCGGGGCTTGCCTTTGTTATCAGAGGTGTCTTGTTCGGATCCACAGATATCAAAATAAAAGCAGTTATCCGCTTGAGGATCAGAGGTGGGTGGTATCCCTTCTTCAAAAACTTCTTCTTCTTCTTCTTGCTCTAATATAATCATATACATGCATAAGAATGGATGTCATGGAATGCTCATGAGGATGCAAAGATAACATAAACTTATTTTTTTTATGTCTTGAGTACAACTTTCCTTCACGGTACTCCGAGAACCTAGGGTTTCCGGAGTCAGTAAAGGAGTTCATGGAGCAGGGGGGGTGGTTTTGGGTTTAGTGATCAAACAAGGTTCAAATCAAACCAAACTCTACCCATGGCTTCTAAATAATGTGAAAAGCTCACATAAAAAGTTTGGGGAATTTTGGACTTCTTATTTATTTTCTAAAAATCCAGAACCATTGGTTTAGGCTGTTTTAAATACCCTAAAATTCCCTGTTCAAACTAAAAATCATAAAACTATTTTTATTAAATACTATGGAAAATAACAAACCTAGGAAAATTGGTCTCATAATTTTACCATTTTTCTATAATTTTTAACAGGTTTCTAAAGCTCTGTGGAAAAAGAAAAAGGAAAAACTTTAACAGTAACGGGCCGAAACCAGCCCAGGTCGGCCCAAGCCCGAGCGAATGCGCGCGCGCGCCCGCGCCCGCGAAGGAAGTTTTGCGCAGAGGCCCCCGGCTTAACAGCTAAACCGAAATAGGTCCATTTACTATTGTGTTAAGTCGCTGACAGTTCACGAAAAGGCCCTCGGGTTTCTGTCAATTCACGATTACCAGTCCTCGACGCCGTTCACGCACGGCCGCGCTCCGGCGAGCCAGCAGACCGGCCGAACGGGGCAACGGCTGGGTTCTCCGAGCGGTGGACACGAAATTGGGGTCGGCCTAACTACTTTCCCTAACTTAATTGCACTATTGGTGGATCGTGGAGCTCCGGCCACGGTGACCGTAAGCAAAGCGGCGTAATGATTGCGTTCCCGGCGACCCGAGAACCATTAGCTCAATTCAATGGCTTGGCAAGCATCACGGAGGTGGGAGGGTACCTAAACAAAGTAGCAGAGGGCCGGGGCTGACCTGTGGAGGGCTGTCCACGGCGAGCTCACTTCAACGGTGGCGGAAAATCAATTTGGGGGCAACGAGAAATTCAGGCGAGCGGTTGGACGATTGAGTGTGGGAGCGGGTGCTAGAGCTTCACAATTTCATGGCGCAACTAGCCCTGCCCTCAATTTATAGGCTCCGGGGGCGGTGGCTCGTGGATTTTGGATGGCGTGGCGGCGGTCGGAGATGGGGAAGAGGCTTGGCGCGCGGTGAATACGTGTCGACTGCCGTGGCAAGCTCCCCGTCGATGATGGGATGGCCTAGAGGAGTCACGGTGACGAGGTGTAAAGACAGAGCCACGCGGCGGACGCCGGTAATGGCTCGACGGCGGTGAAATCCGTATCCCCGAGCGGAGAGCAAGGGAAAGGAAAGCGCTACAGCTGGCCGGAGTGGTTTACAGCTCACCGGCGGCGAGGACTCGCACCGGCCGTGCTTATCCAAAGACTACTGAGCACGAATCGTGACGAGCCATGATCGACGGCGGCGGCTACCGGCGACGAGCGCGATTAGAATCTTCTTCAGTGAGTCTGGCACTGTACCATGGAATTCCTTCATCAGGGCTTCTGACTAAACGATTTTAGAGCCATTTTTCTCCGGATTTCTCACAAGAACTTCATCAACTCCCAGTAGCAAAGCTGTAGAGTTATAAACCAGCTACAATCTAGCTATAGAGATCAAACTCATTTGAGCACTGGATCATGCTCAAAACCTAGCTTGAAGTCGAGGTCAATTCACTGCTAGTCTTGAAAATTCAGACATAACAGCCTGACAGCCCAACTTTAGGCTTGGTTTTCTCTAAATTCTTCTTAACAACTAAGCTTACAACCTTAAGCAAAGTTGTTCTCCTATAATGGGTCTTCAACTTTGATGTGGTGACCTAGGGCAAAAACCTTATACTTTGTAAATTACAAAGCCCCAAAGTTGAGCCCATTCACTGTTTTTCAGACTTAGAACAAAACTCAATTGAGGTCCATTTTGCATTTTAGTCCAAAACTTAGGGTTTGGCCTTCAAGTCCACACATTTGTGATCCAATTGACTTGAAACACTTATTTGACTTGGTTTTTGCACTTTAGCCCAAAAGTGGACTAATTTTGCACTTAGGTCCCTAGGGTTTGGTTTTAGGGTTTTCCAGGGTTCTGATTAGGGTTTCTGGTATTCCAGGGGTATAAATGTGATCCAACTTAGTGTTTGGGGATATTTTATGACTTTTCTCAAAAGCCCTAAGGTTTTTCTCAACTTGGGTTAAGTTTTACCCCTTTAACCACTATTTAGAGTTAAGTCCTTAAACTAGGGTCCTATTTGTAAAACAGTAAAACAATACAACTTGTTTGAAATTTTTGCCTAGTGAATGCACTCTAGGTGTATCAAACATATGCAATGCCCATACTCATGATGCCATGCTCAAGTTTTAGTTATAGTAACACCAGGGGTGTTACAGTTTTAATGATTAACCTGTGTGCAAATATGACATACTGTTTAGTTTATGTTCACATGATTACTCTAGTCTGGTATTGTGTGAATACCAACTCCATGTTGTGCCTCTAATGCACCCTTTTGAGCCAAGGGCATGAGCAAAAGGAGCCCTCAATTAGTGACAACTGGTGCTCTCATGGCAATTCAGGAAAAGGCAAAGGTATGGAGAATGGAACTATGCAATTTCATTGAATATCTTGAAGTTCCATTGATTGTGATCACAGTTATGGTCTTGCCTCTGAATTGGTAGTATCTTGGCTTAGGTGCACCTTACTTTAAAATGTTGTTTCTTCTGGTGTACCTAAAGAACCTTCTTAATTATGATGTGCTTAGACATTGCGCTTTATAAACATGATCATGTTGTTTTTCAATTGGTATATGTGGTGCCATGATAGTCAAATATGAAGCATGTCTAGGTTGCGTGTAAATGTTATACTTCTTGAGGCATGCATTGTTGTATTAAATCAACCCTTAATTTTGTATTCAATTGTTATCTCTTTGTGATGAAATTGAGAGTATTCCTTGACCAAGATATGTTGTGATCCCCTCTAGTTCTAAGAAAGCTAGAATGTGCAAAGTGCAAGTTATTCAAATACTTGATGCACAAGTGTAGGGGGAGCACACATAACTTGCGTCTTTTGAGACTAATTGTATCTTGAGCGATCTTGTGTAGTCTCAAAGTGGAAAAGAGAAGATGAACAAGAAATGGAGCAATTAGGACTGGGGTACCTATGTAAGTCAAGGAATTGGTATCTTAAGTCGTGAGTAATTGCATATTTTTAGATTGCTCATGCTCTATAAAATTTGGTGATACTAGATGCTTATCCTTAAATATCATGGAGCTATGATAATAAATGATCTTGCAATTGGTAGCCGTGATAGTTTGCTTCAATTGACATCTTTTGGTCGTAATCATTAAAATAGAAGCTTCATCTTGTGCCACAATACTATAACTTGCTCTAAGCTTGGTGTCTTAGCAACAAGAAAAGGTTAGGATAAAGGATCAGACACAAGTGTGGAGAAGCTCCCAAGAGACTAATACTTTCAAGAGAGGAAGTACACCACATCCGGGCAAAGGTACAAAGGAAGTATTGATCTTTTGCGTATATGTATCTTAACTTTCCTCCAAATGCTTGTGGTGCATTTGTTGAATGAGTAAGGAGGAGTATTGTTAGTATGTGTTTACCTACTCAATACCCTGCTGTCCCTTGACATCATTCTATGTTCTTGCTTGAATATGGTTCTGGTGTTTGATGTCAAAGGGGGAGAATTTGTGCATTAAAGCTTATCTCAACCTGAGAGGAAAGCTTATCCTAAGGGATAATGTGTTAGTTGTGCTTATCCTAAGGGATAATGTGTTAGTTGTGTTATTGTGTTATTGATAATTCTTATCATATGCCTTTTGCAGTATTATATGTGTTGCATCATATGGACTAGTGTTTTCGCTGCTATGAATTTATTGGCATCTATAGTGTTTATTCTGTAATAGATATTCATGTGGTTAATGGTGCCTTGAGAGTAATGGTGCTTTAAGATTAACGGTGCTTTAAGATTGCTTTAAATTGGTATCTTAGTTTAAATTGGTATCTTAATGATGAATAGTGGTAGGTTGATATTCCTATGATATATCCACTCAAGTGAATGGTGTTTAACTCTGATTCTGTGCATTTGTGTGTTATATGCATCATGGTTTGATCCTTGACACAATGCATCCCACAGGTGCTAAGGTGTAGCAATGCTTCGATTTAGCCTAAGTATGTGCATTTTGGCATTTAAGGCCAAAGCTAAGATTTTAATGTAAGCACATATTTAGGGGGAGCATTCTACAATCTTAGAACTCAAAATTTGTGCTTTAAGTTTCACTCTTATGTAAGCTTTAATTGTGTTGCCATCAATCACCAAAAAGGGGGAGATTGAAAGCTCTCTTGTGGGTTTTGGTGTTTGGATGACAACTCAATTAAAGGACTAACAAGTGTGCCAAGTGTTGAACAGGTGCTTAATGTAAAGCTAACAGGGTTCAACACAAGTGAACAAGTGTGATGGTCCAAGGACTAGATGATGGATAGATAATGGGCATCACAAGTAAGATGGACATTGCATAAAGTGAGACTCGGGTGCGTAGCTCGGAGACAACTGATCAAGCCAAGGACGGAGGCAAGAAGAGCTTCGAGGTACCAAGTGCACGGGAGAAGGTCAAAGAGGCTGAGGAACCCAAAGCCAAGGGTGAAGAAGAAGAAGGCTTGCAAAGTCAAGGGTGATCGAGTTGAGAACAGCTACGGCACATCAAGGATCACTACATAAGGACGTGACTTACAACCAATGAGGAAATGTCTATAGTTATGTGGTGTAAGTCATAAGGCTCAAGACCAAGCTCTAAGAAGTGCACAAGGTCACTAGAAGAAGAAGCAGTGTCAAAACCAGAACTGGAAGCAGCCCAAAAGAGCTAAGTTCACCTTAATCTTTAGTTTGGGTTGTTCCTATGTTTGGATACATTCTATATGACCTTTGTAGGGTGTTGGAACTCCGACATATCAATCTAGATCAAGTCAAGCTGACTTGAGGTTTTGGAGTTCCACATTAAATATCAAAACATGCCAAATGCTAAAATTGGGTAAAGCGCAAATAAAGGCACAAAGTATGTTTCCAGACCTAATACATTGTTTTTGAGTACTAACACGGTTTGTCTGAGTGCTGGAAACAGAAAGAAAAGAAGAAGAAAAGGAAAAGTGTTGGCTATGAGCAGCCAACTTCAGCTCGGTTTGGCACACCGGACTGTCCGGTGGTGCACCAGACAGTGTCCGGTGCGCCAGGCTGAACTCCGGTGAACAGGCCGCTCTCGGGAGAAGTCTGGCGACGTACGACTATAATTCACCGGACTGTCCGGTGGTGCATCGGACTGTTCGGTGAGCCAACGGTCGGCTGGGCCAACGGTCGGCCGCGCAATCCGCGTGTGACGCGTGGCCGAGCCAACGGTCAGATGGGGGCACTGGACAGTGTCCGGTTCGCCAACGGCTCCATGACTGCAACGGTCGACTGCGCCTATTTTGGAAGGAAATCCGGCACCGGACAGTGTCCGGTGGTGCACCGGACTGTCCGGTGCGCCAACCGAATGAAGGCGAGATTTGCCTTCCTGGATTGCTTCCAACGGCTCCTAGGCCCCTTGTGCCTATAAAAGGGACTCCTAGGCGCCTCAAGCAATGTACAAGCGCAGCCAACAAGTGTAGACATCACTCGAATCAATTCTCACTCTCCCTCTTGTGTGTATCTCTCTAGTTTGTGTAGAAGGCAAAACTATAAGCCTTTAGAGAGAGGAGAAGTGCTGCTAAGAGCAAGAGCAAGGTCTTGAGCGTAGTGTTACTCTGCCGGGGTGCTGTCAAGAAGTTTGTAAGCAGCCACGGTTTCTGTTGTAACTACCTCATCATAGTGGAACGCTCTATCTGTCTGACTGACAGATCTGAGCAAACGGAGGAAGGAGTTGAAACAGACTCCAAGCCCAGGTGTGGCTAACTCCAACGAGGACTAGGCAAGCATTTCAGGCTTGGCCGAACCTCGGGATAAATCCTTGCGTCTGTGTGCTCTGTTCCGTATTGTATTCTGACTCTCTGTCTGACTCGCTTTTATATCTGCACTTCACTGCTTACTTGTGGTACTAGCTTTCCTTGAAGTGCAGGATATTCTTAAGACAGGAACTTCAATTCCACTGCAACCTACTCGAAGGGTTCTTCACTCCACTGTGATCATATCTTCGAGTAGAGTAAGATTTAAGTTTTAAGGTGATAATTTTTATTCGCCTATTCACCTCCCCCTCTAGGCGACATCCAGATCCTGTTCCCGGGCCAAAGGGAACTTTCAGAAAGTCAATGACAAATGGGGCCCGCCAAGTTGCAATGCACTAGACGTATAAATAGAAACCCACAACAACGGCATTTGCTATGCTATTTCTGTTGCTTGCGCTGTTTTCTCAAATTTTAATTCTCTTGCTGTCAGTTCTTGCTTGATTTTCGAGCTTCGTGAAATAGTGAAGTTTTGAAGAAATGTCTGAGGAGAAGAAGGTGTCTGAGGTGACGAAGGTGGCCGAGGAGAAGAAGGTTGTGGACCCTTTTATTGCTGGATTTTATGAATCCATGGCAAAAACAAATACAGAGAAGATCACAAAGGAGATAATGGCGGATTTATCTGAGGATTCTGATGATAGTGATGACTTTGATGTGGAAAGTGGAGATGAAGATTCCGAAGATTGGCCTTGGTGGCCAAGCCATACCATCTTCGGAAAGTTGACCATTAAACAAAGTCAGATTGACGCCATGAAGGGAAGATACTTTCGTGACATGTCTATTGTGAGGGTTGGAGGAGACAACACCGCCCCTGCACCTGAAGAAAATGAAGTTGTCATTTACCGGAGCTTTATGAAGGTAGGCCTTCGGTTCTCATTGAGCAAATTTGTGGTTGAAGTGCTGAAGATATTTCAAACCTCTCTACATCAAATTACCCCCGAAGCTATAATCAGAATGGGAATGTTTGATTGCACTGTGAGAAGCCAAGGGCTAGAACCAAGCGCAAAGTGTTTTTGCAATATGCATGAACTATTGTACAAAACTGTCGGCGTTTCGACCCCGGGGGGTCCCTGGACCGACGAGTAAATTGTCGCCGCGTGCCCTAGCCCAGATGGGTCGGCGCAAGACGGAGCGCGAAGGGGGGAAGAAGCCGGAGGGAGACAGGCGTAAAAGGGGAAACCCGTGACCTTCGTGTTTGTCCCGCGCCCAGGTCGGGTGCGCTTGCAGTAGGGGGTTACAAGCGTCCACGCGGGAGGGAGCGAGAGGCTTACGCGAGCGCCGTCCCGTCCTCCCCCGCGCGGCCAACCCTCTGTGAGAGGGCCCTGGACCTTCCTTTTATAGGCGTAAGGAGAGGATCCAGGTGTACAATGGGGGGTGTAGCAGTGTGCTAACGTGTCTAGCGGAGAAGAGCTAGTGCCCTAAGTACATGCTGTCGTGGCAGCCGGAGAGGTTTTGGCACCCGATTCGTGTGGTGTCGTGGCCGTCGGAGGAGCGCTGGAGCCTGGTGGAAGGATAGCTGTTGGGGCTGTCGAGTCCTTGCTGACGTCTCCTTGCTTCCGTAAGGGGGCTGAGAGCCACCGTCGTCATGGAGCATGCGGGGCGCCATCATTACTTGTTTATCGGGGCGAGCCAGATGGGACGCCGGTCTTGTTCCCCGTAGCCTGAGTTAGCTTGGGGTAGGGTAATGATGGCGCCCCCTGTGACGTGGTCGGTCCGAGCCCTGGGTTGGGTGAGGCGGAGGCTCCTCCGAGATCGAGGTCGAGTCTGTCTTTCAAGGCCGAGGTCGAGTCCGAGCCCCTGGGTCGGGCGAGGCGGAGACCGTCGGCTGAGGTCAGGGCTGAGTCCGAGCCCTGGGGTCGGGCGAAGCGGAGTTCGTCGTCTTCCGGGGCTGAGCCCGAGTCCGAGCCCTGGGGTCGGGTGATGCGGAGTTCGTCGTCTTCTGGGGCTGAGCCCGAGTCCGAGCCCTGGGGTCGGGTGAAGCGGAGTTCGTCGTCTTCCAGGGCTGAGCCTGAGTCCGAGCCCTCGGGTCGGGCGATGCAGAGTTCGTCGTCTTCCGGGGCTGAGCCCGAGTCCAAGCCCTGGGGTCGGGCGAAGCGGAGTTCGTCGTCTTCCGGGGCTGAGCCCGAGTCCGAGCCCTGGGGTCGGGCGATGCGGAGTTCGTCGTCTTCCGGGGCTGAGCCCGAGTCCGAGCCCTGGGGTCGGGCGAAGCGGAGTTCGTCGTCTTCCGGGGCTGAGCCCGAGTCCGAGCCCTGGGGTCGGGCGAAGCGGAGTTTCCTATGGCGCCTGAGGCCGGACTTGGCTGCTGTCAGCCTTACTCTGCCGAGTGGCACAGCAGTCGGAGTGGCGTAGGCGGCGCTGTCCTCTTGTCAGGCCGGTCAGTGGAGCGGCGAAGTGACTGCGGTCACTTCAGCTCTGTCGACTGAAGGGCGCACATCAGGATAAGGTGTCAGGCCACCTTTGCATTAAATGCTCCTGCGATACGGTCGGTCGGCGTGGCAGCTTGGCCAAGGTTGCTTCTTGGTGAAGTCTGGGCCTCGGGCGAGCCGAAGGTGTGTTCGTTGCTGGAGGGGGTCCTCAGGCGAGACGTAAATCCTCCGGGGTCGGCTGCCCTTGCCCGAGGCTGGGCTCGGGCGAGGCGAGATCGTGTCCCTTGAGTGGACCGATCCTTGACTTAATCGCACCCATCAGGCCTTTGCAGCTTTGTGCTGATGGGGGTTACCAGCTGAGATTAGGAGCCTTGAGGGTACCCCTAATTATGGTCCCCGACAGTAGCCCCCGAGCCTTGAAGGGAGTGTTAATACTCGCTTGGAGGCTTTTGTCGCACTTTTTTGCAAGGGGACTGGCCTTTCTCGGTTGCATTTTGTTCCGGTGGGTGCGCGCGAGCGCACCCGCCGGGTGTAGCCCCCGAGGCCTCGGAGGAGTGGTTTGACTCCTTCGAGGTCTTAATGCGTTTCGCAATGCTTTGGACGGTCTAGTTGTTCCCTCATGCGAGCTGGCCATAGCCCGGGTGCACGGTCGGGTCCCAAGTTCTCGGGCTGGTATGTTGACGCTGTCAACGGTTTGGCCGGAGCCGGGTTTGCGAGAGCAGCCCCCGAGCCTCCGCACAGGGCGAGAGGAAGGTCAAGGACAGACTCGACTTCTTTACATACGCCCCTGCGTCGCCTTTCCGCAAGGAGGAGGGGGGAAAAAGCGCCATGTTGCCCTTGGAGGGCGTCGAACATGGTGTCTCCGGTGAGCTGCTAACGGGTAATCCGAGTGGACGCCCGTGCCCCATTTGTTTGGGGTCGGCTAGAGGCCCGGAGGCGCGCTCCAAAAGTACCTGCGGGTGATCTGCCGGACCCGGTCCCCTTTTGACGGGGTCCGAGGGCTTGATGCCTCCCTCTGATGGGATTCCGTTACAAGATTGTTCCCGCTGGTCTCGGAAATGTCCTAGGGTACCTCGGGAGCGTAGCCCGAGCCTTGGTTATGTATCGAACGTACCCAGGGTCATCCCTCGCTCTGCGTCTGAGGCGGTTGTGAACCCTTCGAGGGCCAGCCTACGAACCCTTGATCAGTAGTGGGCGCGGAGCCCGAGTGGCCTGAGGCGGTCGTTGAACCCTTCCGAGGGGCCGGCCTTTGAACCTCTGACCAGTAGTGGGCACGGAGCCCGAGCGCTCTGAGGCGGCTGTTGAACCCCTCCGAGGGGCCAGCCTTCGAACCTCTGATCAGTAAGGGGGGCTCGGGGCCCGTTTCCTTCGCGGGGAAGGATCCCTTTCAAGGTATCCCCTTTCCCAGTCCCTGTTGTAAGAGAGAGAAAGAGGAACAGGAAAAGGATACGAAATCGAATGACGTGGTGTACCTTTTTGGACGCGGTCATTATGGCGAAGGCGAAGCGTCGCTCGCTTCTCCTGCCAAAGGCGCCGCCTGTCCCGCGGCGGAGTTAATGCGGCGGGACGAGTGGTTCACGGGGCAGTCGTTGCGCATGCGCGAGCCGTTCGAGGAACGGGACACGGGCGCGCCGTCTTCACGCCGTGGGAGAGGGCTCTCCCGCTGTCCCAGGAGGGGACGTGAGCTTGGCTGACGACTTGACCACTGCTTTTGCTCGCCTGCCACCGCCATTACTGCCGGCCCATTTCTGGCCGCATCGACCGTCGTGCCTTCTCCTGCAGCTGACAGGCCCGTGACCGATGTGCCTGGTTGGCACTGTTGGGTCATGCGCAGGGTTGCCTCGAGTCGCGGTACTGGTTCCGCGGTCGAGGAGGCGCAGTAGTGGCGCGAGTGGCGGTGCGGTTTCTTGCACGTAGCGACCGGCGCACCGGTTGCATGACGCGTGGGCCTGGGCCTCCATGCTGGACGCGTCGAAGTCGAAAAGGTGCGCCCCTTTGGTGCGGTTGCATGCCGCCTGCACGGCGGTCCGCCCTCTCACCCGCTGGTCTGGGCGAAAGTGGGGGAATGCTTGTAACCGCTGGGCAGTTGCGCGCGCCGCGCGCGGTGGTTTGGCTTCTTCTGCCCTGGGCCAGCTTGCATGACGTGTGGGACCCAGCCCCCGTGTCGTAGGGGGAGGACCTTGGAGCATGTTGGAGAAGACTCAGCCCGCGACGGCTGAGGACGCAAGTGGGGAGAGTTGCCTTTAAAAGGAGGGCGACCCCCTTGAAGGGCAACCATGTCTTCGCGCTCCCCTCATGCATCGTGTCTTTCCACCTTCCGAGCCCCCAGATGGGGGGCGCTCGTGGTTCTTCCGCCTTGTCGTCGTTGGGGAAACGCAACTTCGCGGAAGTTGGTACCTTTTAGCCATCGTTCGGCTTCAAGGATTTTCGTCAGGCAGCCCGGCCGCATCCCCTCACCGGTGGTCACCCAAGACGGTGACCACCAGCTCCTGGGTGGGGAGAAGCAAGCCGGGCTGCGGCCTCCGCCCCTCCCTCAGCTTCAAGGATGTTCATCATCAGTGCTGGGGAGGGGAGTGCGCCGAGTTGGGGTCGGTCTCTGCGCGGGCAGCGGCCCGCTCCTTCCCTTAGTGATTGGGGGGAAGGGCGTTCGCCGTTCGTGGCGCTGGTAGCTGCCGCGTGCCCGGCTCTTCGACCCGAGCGGCTTCGGCGCCGCTTCTGGTGCCACCTTCCGCCACGGTAGCCGGAAGAGGTTTCTCCGCCGGCGAGATAGCCGGTGCTGCCCACGGACTGACCTCCAACTCTACGGCCTTCTGCTCGTCCTCGCCCCCCGAGTGGGGATGTGGGCGAGGGCTTTATGGCAGCAGCATCCGCCCTGAGGTCACCGCTGCTGTTGTTTGGCCGCTCGGAGCAGAAGTCGTCGTCGCCGCTGCTGGAGCGAGCGGCGGCGCGCCACCCGTCGGCCTTCTGTTGCTCCGCAGGCCGCCCAATCGTGTGGGGTTGTTCGTACCTGCGGAGGTGGAACCGGAGTTCCATTTGTAATGGCACCTTAAGTGCCGGAGTCTGTTCATTGTGGCTGTCGGGGCCTGAACATGTATGTATTTTCGGCACGAAGTCGTGTTTTTTCTTCATTTCAAGCACTAAGACTCGCCTGTCGGCTATCTGAACCGCTTCACCAAGCGTGAGTTGCCTCGTGCGAAGGTGCCGAGTGAGGTATCCGTATCCCGGAGGCGTAGGAGTCCCTCGGCTCGGTCGGCCTTGCTGTCCGAGGTTTCTCTTGCTTAGTTAAAGAGACCCTCGGTCGCTCTTCGATGAGCCGAAGCCGGAGGTAGCGGTGTCAGCACAGACAGAGGCGGAGTTGACTCGAAAAGAAGACTTTGTCGGCCGGAGCCTGACCGGGCCGTCCGCTGGCGGGACCGGCGCCGGAGTTGAGTTGCCGAGGCCATGGGCCGGGCTGATGTCCTTGGGGGACAGCTGGCTGAGGCTTCTGGGTGACCGGCCGAGTCATCTGCTCGAGCCGGACTCCTGGAAGAGACCTTGGCGGCGATGGCTCGGGCGTGGTGCTAATGTCGTCCTTCGAAGTGGAGATCCTCCGACCGCGTCGCCGTCCGAGGCTAGGTCGGACCTCGCCGAAGGTGTGGTTGACGCCGAGGGTGCTGCTGCTCCCTTCAACCGTCAAGGTCTGAGCCTGCAGGATCGGGTTATCTTGTAGTGTGCGTATGTTTTCTGCGGCCGCCGAGGCCCAAACATACTGTCGTCGTGTTGTAAAGCTGCGTGTCTTTTCCCCTTGCTTCGAGTATCTGGACTTATTTGTTGGTAACAGAGTTGTTTGTCCAAGCGAGAGTTACTTTTCATGGAAGGTGATGAGTGAGGTATCCGTATCTCGGAGGCGTAGGAATCCCTCGGCTCGGTCGGCCTTGCTGCTTACGTATACTCTTACTCGTTCGCCGGATTCTGCTATCGATGTAGTCGAGAAGGCCCGAAAAATCGTTTCGATAGAAGAGTCTTCAAGCGTTGGGACTTGTTCGATCAGCGGAACCGCTTATCCGAGCGTGAGTTACTTATCGCAGAAGGTGATGAGTGAGGTATCCGTATCCCAGAGGCGTAGGAGTCCCTCAGCTCGGTCAGCCTTGGCTGCTTACGTATACTCCGTCGTTTTCAGGATCCACTTTCGAAGTAGTCAAAAAGTGAAAGGGAAATGTGCCCTTGGGCCATTTCTAAGTTTTTTGGTGATTTAGTGCCCAACACAAGTGCCTAATTGTAAAATGGTGGACAAAGTACAAATCAAGCATAAAGGTATGTTTCTCAGACTTAGTACATTGTTTTATGGACTAATGTATTGTGTCTAAGTGCTGGAAACAGAAAAAATCGAGTTGGAGAAGAAATGGCTCGAGCAGCCAAAGTCTGCCCAGTCTGGGTGCACCGGACTGTCCGGTGGTGCACCGGACAGTGTCCGGTGCGCCAGGCTGGCTCGGCGTGAAGTGGCTGCTCTCGGGAATTCACCGGTGACGTACGGCTAAAATTCACCGGACTGTCCGGTGTGCACCGGACTGTCCGGTGAGCCAACGGTCGGCCGGGCCAACGGTCGGCCGCGCAATCTACGCGGGACACGTGGCCGAGCCAACGGCTAGAAGACGGCACCGGACTGTCCGGTGTGCACCGGACATGTCCGGTGCTCCAACGGCTCCAAGTCTGCCAACGGTCGGCTTCGCCATTTAAGGAAGGAAATCGGGCACCGGACAGTGTCCGGTGTGCACCGGACTGTCCGGTGCCCCCGACGACAGAAGGCAAGATTGGCCTTCCAGATTTGCTCTCAACGGCTCCTAGCTGCCTTGGGGCTATAAAAGGGACCCCTAGGCGCATGGAGGAGCACACCAAGCAACCTTAGAGCATTCTTGATCATCCACACTCAGTCTTTGCGCATTCATTTGTCATTCTCAGTGATTCGAGCTCCGTTCTAGTGAGAACTTTGAGATAGTCTTTTGAGCTCGATTCTTGGCCGTGTGTGTGCGCATTTTGCTGTGGATTTGTGTGTGTTGCTGTCCTCCCTTACTCCGTATTTCTTGTGAATCTCAAGTGTAAGGGCGAGAGGCTCCAAGTTGTGGAGAATCCTCGCAGACGGGATATTGAAAGGCAAAACAAAACACCGTGGTATTCAAGTTGGTCTTTGGACCGCTTGAGAGGGGTTGATTGCAACCCTCGCCCGTTGGGACGCCACAACGTGGAGTAGGCAAGCGTTGGTCTTGGCCGAACCACGGGATAAACCACTGTGTCATCTCTGTGTTTGATCTCTTGTGGTATTGTGTTTTGTTGAGACTCTTCTCTAGCCACTTGGCGATTATTGTGCTAACACTTAACAAGTTTTTGTGGCTATAAGTTTAAGTTTCACAGGATCACCTATTCACCCCCCCCCTCTAGGTGCTCTCAATTGGTATCAGAGCCGTTCTCTTCACAAAGGGACTAACCGCCCGAAGAGATGGATCCTAAAGGGAAGGGTATCGTGATCAACGACAAAGAGAAGGAATCCTTCGTCAACGAGCCGAAGGACGATAAGCCTACCGACTCCGGCTCGGGCCACAGACGGAAGGAAGGGAAGAAGAAGAAGACAAGGCGCATCAAGGAGATCGTCTACTACGACGACAGCGATGAGTCTACTTCTTCCCAAAAGGACGACGACAACGACTACAAAAAGACGGTCAATTCGAACTTTTCATTTGATTATTCTCGTATTCAACATAGTTCGAATTCGCATTTGCTTTCCATTCCTCTTGGCAAACCTCCACACTTCGATGGGGAGGACTACAGATTTTGGAGTCACAAAATGCGTAGTCACTTATTCTCTCTCCATCCAAGCATTTGGGAGATTGTAGAGAATGGAATGAAGTTTGATAGCTCGGATAACTCTATGCTCATAAATGAACAAATCCATAGAAATGCACAAGCTACTACTGTTCTCTTAGCGTCCTTATGCAGGGAAGAGTACAACAAGGTGAGCGGCTTGGACAATGCCAAGCAAATATGGGACACCCTCAAGATCTCTCATGAGGGGAATGACATCACCATGCTCACCAAAATGGAGTTGGTGGAGGGCGAGCTTGGACGATTCGCCATGATAAGGGGAGAGGAGCCAACCCAAACGTACAACCGGCTCAAGACCCTTATCAACAAAATAAGGAGCTACGGAAGCACACGATGGACGGACCACGACGTCGTCCGCCTAATGCTAAGGTCTTTTACCGTTCTTGATCCTCATCTCGTAAACAATATTCGTGAGAATCCCAGGTACACGATGATGACGCCCGAGGAGGTACTCGGAAAATTCGTAAGCGGGCGGATGATGATCAAGGAGGCGAGATATGTGGACGACGCTCTAAACGGTCCAATCAATGAATCTCAACCCGTTGCTCTCAAGGCAACGAGAAGCAAGGAGGCGCTACCGAGCAAGGTGGCGCAAGTTGAGGCGGCCGGGCTAAATAATGAGGAGATGGCCCTCATCATTAAGCGCTTCAAGACGGCGCTTAAGGGTCGCAAGGGACAGCCAAGCAAGACCAAGACAAAGGAGAAGCGCTCGTGCTTCAAATGTGGTAAGATTGGTCATTTCATTGCTAACTGTCCCGATAATGAAAGTGACCAGGAAAAGGGGAACAAAAGGGAGAAGAAGAAGCATTACAAGAAGGCCAAGGGCGAGGCGCATATCGGAAAGGAGTGGGATTCGGATTGCTCCTCCTCCGACTCCGACAATGAAGGACTCGCCGCCACCGCCTTCAACAAGTCATCCCTCTTCCCCAACGAGCGTCACACTTGCCTCATGGCAAGGGAGAAGAAAGTAAGCACTCATGATACTAGTACTTATGCTTCTTCAAGTGAGGATGAGTCTAGTGATGATGATGAGATAGATTACTCATGCTTATTCAAAGGATTAGATAGATCCAAAATTGATAAGATTAATGAATTGATTGATGCTTTAAATGACAAGAATAAATTACTAGAAAAACAAGAGGATCTTCTATATGAGGAGCATGATAAATTTGTTAGTGCACAAAAATCTCTTGCTCTTGAAATTAAAAGGAATGAAATGATCTCTAGTGAATTATCTTCTTGTCATGAAACCATTGCTACTTTAAGAAGTGTTAACAATGATTTAAATGCTAAACTAGTAGAAGCAAATAAATCCAACTCCTGTGTAGAAATTGTTGAAACTTGCAATAGGTGTAAAGATTTTAACATTGATGCTTGTAGTGAACACCAAGTTTCAATTTCCAAACTTAATGATGAATTGGCTAGTCTTAATGCTCAACTTAAGACTAGCAAGAGTAATTTTGATAAGCTAAAATTTGCAAGGGATGCCTACACCATTGGTAGACACCCCTCAATTAAGGATGGACTTGGCTACAAGAAGGAAGCCAAGAACTTGACAAGCCATAAGGCTCCCATCTCTGCCAAGGAGAAAGGGAAGGCCCCTATGGCAACTAGTGCTAAAAAGAACCATGCCTTTATGTACCATGGTAGGAGACAAACTAGAAATGCTTATAGGAGCTATAATGCTTATGATGTTTTTGATTCTCATGCCATGTTTGCTTCTAGTTCTTCCTATATGCATGGTAGAAATATGTCTAGGAGAAATGCTATTCATCATGTGCCTAGAAAGAATATTATTCATGCTCCTAGGAAAGTAGTGAATGAACCTTCTACAATTTATTGTGCTTTAAATGCTTCCTTTGCTATTTGTAGAAAGGATAGGAAAATAGTTGCTAGGAAGTTAGGGGCAAAATGCAAGGGAGACAAAACTTGCATTTGGGTCCCTAAGGATATTTGCACTAACCTTATAGGACCCAACATGAGTTGGGTACCTAAGACCCAAGCCTAAATTTGCCTTGCAGGTTTATGCATCCGGGGGTTCAAGCTGGATTATCGACAGCGGATGCACAAACCATATGACGGGGGAGAAGAAGATGTTCACCTCCTACGTCAAAAATAAGGATTCCCAAGATTCAATTATATTCGGTGATGGGAATCAAGGCAAGGTAAAAGGGTTAGGTAAAATTGCAATTTCTAATGAACACTCAATCTCCAATGTGTTTTTAGTTGAGTCTCTTGGTTACAATTTGCTATCTGTTAGTCAACTATGCAATATGGGATATAATTGTCTTTTTACAAATGTAGATGTGTCTGTCATTAGAAGAAGTGATGGTTCACTAGCTTTTAACGGTGTACTAGACGGCAAGCTTTACTTAGTTGATTTTGCAAAAGAAGAGGCCGATCTAGATGCATGCTTAATGGCTAAGACTTGCATGGGCTGGCTGTGGCATCGCCGCTTAGCACATGTGGGGATGAAGAACCTCCACAAGCTTCTAAAGGGAGAACACGTGATAGGTTTGACTAACGTACAATTCGAAAAAGATAGACCTTGTGCAGCTTGTCAGGCAGGTAAACAGGTGGGAGGAGCGCATCACAGCAAGAATGTGATGACCACATCAAGACCCCTGGAGCTGCTACATATGGATCTCTTCGGACCCGTCGCCTATCTAAGCATAGGAGGAAGTAAGTATGGTTTAGTTATTGTTGATGACTTTTCCCGCTTCACTTGGGTGTTCTTTTTGCAGGATAAGTCTGAAACCCAAGGGACCCTCAAGCGCTTCCTCAGGAGAGCTCAAAATGAGTTTGAGCTCAAAGTGAAGAAGATAAGGAGCGACAACGGGTCTGAATTCAAGAACCTTCAAGTGGAGGAGTTTCTTGAGGAGGAAGGGATCAAGCACGAGTTCTCCGCTCCCTACACACCTCAGCAAAATGGTGTGGTAGAGAGGAAGAACAGGACGCTCATAGATATGGCGAGGACTATGCTTGGAGAATTCAAGACCCCCGAGTGTTTTTGGTCGGAAGCCGTGAACACGGCTTGCCACGCCATCAACAGGGTCTACCTTCACCGCCTCCTCAAGAAGACGTCGTATGAGCTACTAACCGGTAACAAACCTAATGTATCGTATTTTCGTGTTTTTGGGAGTAAATGCTACATTCTAGTGAAGAAGGGTAGGAATTCCAAATTTGCTCCCAAAGCCGTAGAAGGATTTTTACTAGGTTATGATTCAAATACAAAGGCGTATAGGGTCTTCAACAAATCATCGGGTTTAGTTGAAGTCTCTAGCGACGTTGTATTTGATGAGTCTAATGGCTCTCCAAGAGAGCAAGTAGTTGATTGTGATGATGTAGATGAAGAAGATGTTCCGACGGCCGCTATACGAACCATGGCGATTGGAGAAGTGCGGCCACAGGAACAAGATGAAAGAGATCAACCTTCTTCCTCAACAACGGTGCATCCCCCAACCCAAGACGATGAACAGATTCATCAAAAGGAGGCGTGTGATCAAGGGGGAGCACAAGATGATCACGTGATGGAGGAAGAAGCGCAACAGGCACCTCCAACCCAAGTTCGAGCGACAATTCAAAGGGATCATCCCGTCGACCAGATATTGGGTGATATTAGCAAGGGAGTAACTACTCGCTCAAGATTAGTTAATTTTTGTGAGCATTACTCTTTTGTCTCTTCTATTGAGCCTTTCAGGGTAGAAGAGGCCTTGCTAGATCCGGACTAGGTGTTGGCCATGCAGGAGGAACTCAACAATTTCAAGCGCAACGAAGTTTGGACACTGGTGCCTCGTCCCAAGCAAAATGTTGTGGGAACCAAGTGGGTGTTCCGCAACAAACAGGACGAGCACGGGGTGGTGACGAGGAACAAGGCTCGACTTGTGGCAAAAGGTTATGCCCAAGTCGCAGGTTTGGACTTTGAGGAGACTTTTGCTCCTGTGGCTAGGCTAGAATCAATTCGTATCTTGCTAGCATATGCCGCTCACCATTCTTTCAGGTTGTACCGAATGGATGTGAAGAGCGCTTTCCTCAACGGGCCGATCAAAGAGGAGGTGTACGTGGAGCAGCCCCCTGGCTTCCAGGATGAACGGTACCCCGACCATGTGTGTAAGCTCTCTAAGGCGCTCTATGGACTTAAGCAAGCCCCAAGAGCATGGTATGAATGCCTTAGAGACTTTTTAATTGCTAATGCTTTCAAGGTTGGGAAAGCCGATCCAACTCTTTTTACTAAGACTTGCGATGGTGATCTTTTTGTTTGCCAAATTTATGTCGACGACATAATATTTGGTTCTACTAACCAAAAGTCTTGTGAAGAGTTTAGCAGGGTGATGACGCAGAAATTCGAGATGTCGATGATGGGCGAGTTGACCTACTTCCTTGGGTTCCAAGTGAAGCAACTCAAGGACGGCACCTTCATCTCCCAAACGAAGTACACACAAGATTTGCTAAAGAGGTTTGGGATGAAGGACGCCAAGCCTGCAAAGACGCCGATGGGAACCGACGGACACACCGACCTCAACAAAGGAGGTAAGTCCGTTGATCAAAAAGCATACCGGTCCATGATAGGTTCTTTGCTTTATTTATGTGCTAGTAGACCGGATATTATGCTTAGTGTATGCATGTGTGCTAGATTTCAATCCGATCCAAAGGAGTGTCACTTAGTGGCTGTGAAGCGAATTCTTCGATATTTAGTCGCTACGCCTTGCTTCGGGATCTGGTATCCAAAGGGGTCTAACTTTGACTTGATTGGGTACTCAGATTCCGACTATGCTGGATGTAAGGTCGATAGGAAGAGTACATCGGGGACGTGCCAATTCTTAGGAAGGTCCCTGGTGTCATGGAACTCTAAGAAACAAACCTCCGTTGCCCTATCCACCGCTGAGGCCGAGTACGTTGCCGCAGGACAGTGTTGCGCGCAACTACTTTGGATGAGGCAAACCCTCAGGGACTTTGGCTACAATCTGAGCAAAGTCCCACTCCTATGTGACAATGAGAGTGCTATCCGAATAGCGGAAAATCCTGTTGAGCACAGCCGCACAAAGCACATTGACATCCGGCATCACTTTTTGAGAGACCACCAGCAAAAGGGAGATATCGAAGTGTTTCATGTTAGCACCGAGAACCAGCTAGCCGATATCTTTACCAAGCCTCTAGATGAGAAGACCTTTTGCAGGTTGCGTAGTGAGCTCAATATCTTAGATTCGCGGAACTTGGATTGAATTGTAGCATATATGTGTTTATGCCCTTGATCATGTTTATTCTGCATTTTGTTGTTTATTGTGGTGCTCAAGTTGTACAAACACTCCCTGGACCTCACAAGTCCGTTGCAAAGTGATGCACTGTTTTAGGGGGAGATGTGTTACAACTTGACCCTTTGAGACTAACCATATGCTTGAGTTTGCTTGTTTTAGTCTCAAATGAGAATTGAAAGGGAAAAGGTGGACTTGGACCATGAAAGACTTCCACTGCACTCCGATGAGAGGGTAACCTATTCCAAGTTCATCTCATGAACTCTTATTGCCATTTGCTCTTAATTGAAGATTTTGGTGAGGCAATGGGGTTATAGGGCCAAGATTGCTCCCGTTTTGGTGCTTGATGCCAAAGGGGGAGAAAATAAAGGCCAAAGTAATAAATGGATCATCTACCACTTGAGAGATTTTGAAAATAGTAGAATAGAGCTTTTGGTTTGTCAAAACTCTTTTGTTGTCTCTCTTATCAAAAGTTGGCTTCTTGTGGGGAGAAGTATTGATTATGGGAAAAAGGGGGAGTTTTTGAAATCTTTGATCAATCTCTTTTGGAATGACTCTCTTTATGTTTCAACATGTGTGTTTGACTTAGAGATAGAGATTTGAGTTTGATTTGCAAAAACAAACCAAGTGGTGGCATAGAGTGATCCATATATGTCAAAATTGAATCAAAATAATTTGAGTTCTTATTTGAAGTGTTTTTGTACTTGTTCTACTTGCTTTATGTTGTGTTGGCATAAATCACCAAAAAGGGGGAGATTGAAAGGGAAATGTGCCCTTGGGCCATTTCTAAGTTTTTTGGTGATTTAGTGCCCAACACAAGTGCCTAATTGTAAAATGGTGGACAAAGTACAAATCAAGCATAAAGGTATGTTTCTCAGACTTAGTACATTGTTTTATGGACTAATGTATTGTGTCTAAGTGCTGGAAATAGAAAAAATCGAGTTGGAGAAGAAATGGCTCGAGCAGCCAAAGTCTGCCCAGTCTGGGTGCACCGGACTGTCCGGTGGTGCACCGGACAGTGTCCGGTGCGCCAGGCTGGCTCGACGTGAAGTGGCTGCTCTCGGGAATTCACCGGCGACGTACGGCTAAAATTCACCGGACTGTCCGGTGTACACCGGACTGTCCGGTGAGCCAACGGTCGGCCGGGCCAACGGTCGGCCGCGCAATCTGCGTGGGACACGTGGCCGAGCCAACGGCTAGAAGACGGCACCGGACTGTCCGGTGTGCACCGGACATGTCCGGTGCTCCAACGGCTCCAAGTCTGCCAACGGTCGGCTTCGCCATTTGAAAGTCGCCTAGAGGGGGGGTGAATAGGCGAAACCTGAAAATTAAAACTTTATCCCCCAACTAGATCCCTTGATTAGTGGTTAGAACAAGATATACAAATATCGGAGAATAGAAACTAAGTTCTTGCTTGAAAGGAGTATTGCTAAGTAATGCGGAAGTGATAATACAACTAGTAAGTTATAGTATAACAAAGCAAGAAGCTTTAGATGAGAAGAGCACTAGGACAAGTTCTTTCTTGCAACGTGTTGCTTCACTAAATGGGAATTTAACTTGAAGCAACACCAAATGATTTTAGCAAATAAAGGTGCAAGAAAACTTAAAACAAGGGAAAGTAAACAAATCACAAGCAATAAACACAATGGACACGGGTGATTTGTTTTACCGAGGTTCGGCCCTCGAAGGCCTAGTCCCCGTTGAGGAGTCCACTTAAGGACGGGTCTTTTTCAACCCTTTCCCTCTCTCCCCCGATCACACAAGGATCGGAGAGCTCTTCTTCTTCTCAAGGATCACTCTCGATCCCACAAGGATCACCACAATCTTTGGTGTCTCTTGCTAGCTTTTACAAGCCTCCAAAACTTTGGAGGAAGTTCGAATGGGAGTCAAAACTCCACGCGCAAATGAACACAAAGATGAAGCACACACTATCTCTCAATGAATCTCACAAGGCACTAGTGCTAAACTCAAATGAGTAGCTCTCTTTTGCTTGCTCTCTCTTTTGTGGCACTTGTGTTGGTTGTAGTGGTCTAAATCTTGTGTATAGGATGGATCAATGAATATAAGTGGTTGGGAGGGCTTGAGTATGTCAACTAAATGACTTGGAATGTTGCTTGGGCTCCCACACCTTGAAGTGGCCGGTTGGGGTGGTATTTATAGCCACCAAACAAAAACTAGCCGTTGGTGAAGGCTGTCTGTTCGATGGTGCACCGGACAGTCCGGTGCACACCGGACATGTCCGGTGCGGCAGCCACGTCACCAAATAGCCGTTGGGGATGGAGCTGGTCGACCGTTGGAGGCTTTGTCCTCATGCGGCACCGGACAGTCCGGTGCACACCGGACAGTCCGGTGCCTCTCTGATCCTCTGCTCTGACTCTGCTGCGTGTACTTTTACTGTCAGAGTCGACCGTTGGCGCCGAAGTAGCCGTTGCTCCGCTGGCACACCGGACAGTCCGGTGCACACCGGACAGTCCGGTGAATTTTAGCGGAGCGGCTGCCGCGCGAACCCTAGGCTGATGAGTTCCGGAGACCGTGCTTCCTTGGAGCACCGGACATGTCCGATGCACACCGGACAGTCCGGTGAATTATAGCGCGCCGGCTTCCGAGAAATCCCGAGGGCGAAGAGTTTGAGTTGGAGTCCTCTGGTCGCACCGGACACTGTCCGGTGCACACCGGACAGTCCGGTGCCTCCAGCCAGAGGTGCCCTCGGTTGCCTCGTTGCTCCTTTGTTGAATCCAACACTTGGTCTTTTTATTGGCTAAGTGTGAACCTTTTGTACCTGTATAACTTGTGCACTAGAGCAAACTAGTTAGTCCAACATTTGTGTTGGGCAATTCAACCACCAAAATTATTTAGGAACTAGGTGTAAGCCTAATTCCCTTTCAATCTCCCCCTTTTTGGTGATTGATGCCAACACAAACCAAAGCAAATATAGAAGTGCATAATTGAACTAGTTTGCATAATGTAAGTGCAAAGGTTGCTTGGAATTGAGCCAATAAAAACTTGTATGATGTGCATGGATTGTTTTCTTTATTTTTAACATTTTGGACCACGCTTGCACCACAAGTTTTGTTTTTGCAAACTCTTTTGTAAATTCTTTTCAAAGTCCTTTTGCAAGATAGTCAAAGGTAAATGAATAAGATTTTGCAAAGCATTTTCAAGTTTTGAAATTTTCTTCCTTTGTTCCAAATGCTTTTCCTTTGACTAAACAAAACTCCCCCTCAAATAAAGTCTCCTCTTAGTGTTCAAGAGGGTTTTAAGACATCAATTTTGAAAATACTCGTTTCTCCCCTCTTAGAACACAAAGAGATACCAATTTTGAAATTTACCAATTGAAAATCATCAATTTTAAAATTAGTTTGGGGGTGCGGTCCTTTTGCTTTGGGCCAATACTTTCTCCCCCTTTGGCATGAATCGCCAAAAACGGATACTTGGAATGAGATATAGGCCCTTTAAGTACTTTCTCCCCCTTTGGTCATGAATAAATGAGTGAAGGTTATACCAAAGTTGGAGTGAGCGAAGCGGAGCGACGACGAAGGATGAGTAGTAGAGTGGAGTGGAAGCTTTTGTCTTCGCCGAAGACTCCAATTCCCTTTCAATATACCTATGACTTGGTTTGAAAAACACTTGAACATACATTAGTCATAGACATATAAAAGAGATATGATCAAGAGGATATATCGAATTAAGCATGATCATAGTTCTGTATAACATAGATTGCTCCCCCTAAGTATGTGCGAGAGGAAAACATATTTTTGGCCTCAAATGCCAATTGCACATAATTAGGTTAATGAGAACATATCATACAGATTGTGAAGTGCATTGTGTCATAGTATAAGTGTGATGCTCATGACAATTTATGCACTTACGAAAGCATGTTGTAAACCATTTAAGCATTTTCCCTTAAAGATTTCAAAGAGACTTAAGGACCATCCACCTTTGAAACAAAGGCAGCTTATCCTCGTTACAAGGTTAAGCTTTAAGCTCTTTGACAATAAAAGTACTTCATCTAGTTTTACCAGAGATGCACTAAGCAGGAATGAATTTTGGGAAATTAAACTAGGTATGAAGCAGGGATAATACATGGACATGCTTTCTCTTCCTTTCATACAAGATATGCAAAGAATGTATAGAAAAGGAAGATTTAGGTACCAGTTTTAAATGAAAGGAGATAGTTTTACCTTTTTGTACCTTTTCATAGGGACGCTCTCTTCATTGTGCTTTGTCCTTAGTCTTAAATGCTTAAGACCTACACTTAATGGAAATATTTTGCACAAGAGAGTTCTACAACTAGTGATCTTTTTCAAGTTATTGTTAGCATATATCAAATGGATCACAAGTTGCATAAATGAATCATGAATTCTCCTTTTTCTTTAGTGCATATCAAGATAGATATCAATTGAAATTTCATGAGGCACCAAGAGACATAAGTGATAATTGAAGTTGTCCAATGATCAACTAATATGCGATCAATAGAACAACATAGGCATTAGATTTTCAATCAAGCTTAAAAATAGGAGAATCCAATACGCATGCTACTTTAGAAATGAAAGCAACAATCCTTGATAAAAAACGACATTATTTTTAACAAGTTGGATTGATGTGCAGTAGCATCCCATATGAGAAACATTATTCTCATGCAAGAGACTATATGAAATTATTAAGATAAAGCAATAGTCTCAACATAATCAAAATGTAAGAGTGAACTCCCCCTAAAGATATGCATCAAGTAATTGAAAGAATTGAATGGATGCATGTACTTTAAAGACAAATAGAGAGAAGCATTATACATCTTGATCAAGGCTCATTAAATTTGTAATAATCAACTTGAGCCTAGTATTCTCATAATGAAAGTATTTAGAATACTCACAACCACACCATTGATTGTTTTGTAGACCTTATTATCCAAGTAGGTGTTGTTGTTCTTGATGTCCTCCTCTTTCATTTGAGAGTCCTCCCTTTGTAGTTGTTTCCTTTTCCTTTCAAACTTATCGAAAATACTCAAGAAAGATGTTAATAGCACAAGGGAGTATATAATGAAGGATGATTTCTTTTAGATAGGAAATAAGCATAATTCATCATCCATAAGTCACACAGACATGAAGTAAAATCCTTACCATTAGTGCACTTTTATTTAAAAAGAGGAACATGCACCATTAAACAATTTTTTTCACTCATAGAAATTTACTTCTTCATATTGAACTTTATTATCATGACTTAGAAGCGCATCAATATGAAAATGGATATAGCAAAGGCATGAATTAGATTCTAATGGACAAACACATTTATGAATATGATATTGAATGCACACTTAGTTATTTTAGGTCCAATAAAGAATCTATTCCTCACAAGGATAATTTAGATTAAATACCCATTGAGATGGGAACTAAACTTAATTAAGAAGATGAGTTCCCATACCTTTGCTTTTACCTTTCTTCTTTTGGGTGAAGATCAACCATTTGAGGCTTGTGGCATTAAACTTGCACTTACTTTCTTGTAGATTTTCATAAGTAAGCTCAATAGAAATGTTAGTAGCAACACAAGCACTAGTTTCCCTTTTTGTAATCATTTTTGATAAGGAATGAAAAGTGGATTACTAAAGCATGGAAACTTCATAGCATGAACTAGATTATCTATAGAAGATGTTATGCTCAATTTTAACTTATAAAACAAGCATAAATAATCCTTTAAGATTATGTGAATAAATCTAATTCATGACATGGAAAGCGATAATATGTGAAAGAATCAAATCCAATTTTGAGCAAGTAGAAACACATCATAAAACATTGGATTGATTTTTCTTTTCATGTTAGATTACACGCTTCCAAAGAGAAACTTATTCTCTACAAGTGAGACTACTTTGGGTTACTTAAATACAATCAATAGTCTCACTATTCTAGTTATAGAGAGAGTTTTCCTTTTACAAGTGTCCTAAGGATTTGGATTCCTTACATTACACCTTATTCTTTTAAGAACATGAAATATCTTTCTATATCTAGAATCATGGCAATAACAAGATAATTAGAGAAAGAATATGCCATGACATACTTGCAATAAATTAAACCATGTAGATTGCCATAGAATGGAAATAATGAATGTGCAATCTACCATATGAGAGGAAATTCTTCAAAGAATGGTAATATCAATTTAAAGACATTTGAAGAGCTTCAATTTTTCTATGTGACTACACAAGACACATAAGAAATGATATTCTAAAATACTTGCACTTAAAAGCATAGAAGTTACCATCCTTTGACTTTCCTCCATGTTGTAGGCCTTGATTTTCCACACATGATGATTCTTTATTTCCTACAACATTAACATCTTCCCGAGATGATATGGGTTTTGAATATAATAAATTGAAGTAACCTTGGGTCAATCTTGAATAAGAAGATCATTTGAAGATTGATAGCTTGAGTTGATAAGAATTGAAATAACTCCCTCAAGCACCCCAAGGCTTCATATCATCTCCTTCTCCTACAAAGCTTGTCAAGCACATTTTGGTACCCATCGCTTGATGGGTCCATTAAGGTTAGTAAACAAAGATCTAGGAACCCAGGTGTCCTTTGTGCTAGCGCTTGGTAAACTCGTTACCTTTCTAGTACAAGTTGCAATCTTGGGTTGCCTAGTTTTATATGAACCAAATGACAAGTTAGGAGTGGGATTTTTACCAACGGGACAATCCTTGCATTGATGTCCCTTTTTCCGGCATGTGTAGCATAGGCGTTTTTGAAGTCTTGAAGATTTCTTCTTTCCTTGTTTGTTGCCTGCTACATGGTTAGTAAAAACTTTCTTTTCTAACCCTATGCCTCTTTGTTTCAAATGGGGACAAGATTTTATTAAGTGTCCCTTCTTTGAGTATTTAAAACAAAGTCTATCATCCTTGTTAATAATCAAGCCATTTTTAATGTAGGGACATGACCTAATCAAGTGTCCCTCTTCAAAGCATTCACTACACTTCTTATTTTTCTTAGTGTGGAGTATGGCTTGATCATTACCTTGGATGTTACCTTTTATGGAGGCATGATTGAGGCTTTTGAAAGAGGTGTTGATTTTCTTCTTTTGCTTCCTCTTCTTGGTAATCCTCAAGTCCTTGACATTTTCTTCAAGGGATGTAGTGCATGCCACGGTTGTTCCCGTCTCAAGCTTCTTCATCATGTAATCACGGTTATCTTGAGAAGGTTGAGCGATGCATTTCCCTTTAAGTTGTGTCAAGCTCATCTTTAGCCTCTCATTTTCTTCTTTGAGCTTTTGATATGTATCATCATTTGTTCCTGCAAATTTTAGCTCAAAAGAAGATTTGCTTGTCGACAAACAACAAGCATTAGCACATGGTAATATAGTATCAATTTGAATACATGTGCATGAGTGAGGTTGTTGGGATTTTAAGTTTTCTATTACAACCTCATGAGCAATGTTTAATATGATATGATCATCCATAAGATTTTCATGAGAACATAGAAGCATATCATATTTTTCTTGAAAAGCTAGATTTTCAACTTTTAGCTTTTCTACTTGGTCCTTAAGCAAGGTATTCCTATTTACTAATTGAGCGATACAATGTAAAGCGTTATCCTGCTCAATTGAAACAGTTTCATACCTTTGGACCAAATCAACATGAGAGCACTTTAGCTCCTCATGTTCTTTAGTCAACTCGTCAAAGTGTAGCATTTTCATGGAGAGAATATCTTCTAGCCTTTGACGAGCTTCGCTTTGCTCTCTCGCTCTTTCTAGAAGTTTGAGCATGACCGCCTTATCTTCTTGGCTTAGGCGAGCGTAGAGATGCACAAAGCTTCTTTCTTCCTCCTCATCCTCAATTGTGCTTCCGCTATCATTTGCATTAGCCACACAACACATGTGGGAATCGAAATGGGAAGACAAACCTTTTGGAGAGGTGGATTCTTCGTTTGGTCTCCACCGTTCATTTTCTTCTTCTTCCTTGCAAGGGTTAGTATCACAAATACCAAAGGAAGTAGAAGCACAAAATGAACTATCATGTTTGGACTTATTAAATTTGCTTTTAATTCTAGTCCAAATATCATGCATATCACAAATGGGTTTGTCATATTTTATTATGAAGGCATGATAATCTTCTTTGCTAAGGGATTTACTTAAGATGTCATAAGCTAGATAGTTTAAGCGTATACATCTTAAATCTTCTTCGGAGGCATTTTCCCTAGCATAGTTAGGAGGAATAATACTCTTGGCCAAAATTTGTTCTAATTGTGGATCTACCGCTCTAAAGGCATTTATCACTCTAGTAGACCATGAATCATAATTAGAACAATCGGAAAGTAATATCTCAAGAGTTACCTCCTTGTTCTCCTGGGTCTTCTTGTTCTTTTGGGATCTTTTACGAGCCATCACTTCGAGTTGTTAGACTCAAGATGAAGTGCCTAGCTCTGATACCAATTGAAAGTCGCCTAGAGGGGGGGTGAATAGGCGAAACCTGAAAATTAAAACTTTATCCCCCAACTAGATCCCTTGATTAGTGGTTAGAACAAGATATACAAATATCGGAGAATAGAAACTAAGTTCTTGCTTGAAAGGAGTATTGCTAAGTAATGCGGAAGTGATAATACAACTAGTAAGTTATAGTATAACAAAGCAAGAAGCTTTAGATGAGAAGAGCACTAGGACAAGTTCTTTCTTGCAACGTGTTGCTTCACTAAATGGGAATTTAACTTGAAGCAACACCAAATGATTTTAGCAAATAAAGGTGCAAGAAAACTTAAAACAAGGGAAAGTAAACAAATCACAAGCAATAAACACAATGGACACGGGTGATTTGTTTTACCGAGGTTCGGCCCTCGAAGGCCTAGTCCCCGTTGAGGAGTCCACTTAAGGACGGGTCTTTTTCAACCCTTTCCCTCTCTCCCCCGATCACACAAGGATCGGAGAGCTCTTCTTCTTCTCAAGGATCACTCTCGATCCCACAAGGATCACCACAATCTTTGGTGTCTCTTGCTAGCTTTTACAAGCCTCCAAAACTTTGGAGGAAGTTCGAATGGGAGTCAAAACTCCACGCGCAAATGAACACAAAGATGAAGCACACACTATCTCTCAATGAATCTCACAAGGCACTAGTGCTAAACTCAAATGAGTAGCTCTCTTTTGCTTGCTCTCTCTTTTGTGGCACTTGTGTTGGTTGTAGTGGTCTAAATCTTGTGTATAGGATGGATCAATGAATATAAGTGGTTGGGAGGGCTTGAGTATGTCAACTAAATGACTTGGAATGTTGCTTGGGCTCCCACACCTTGAAGTGGCCGGTTGGGGTGGTATTTATAGCCACCAAACAAAAACTAGCCGTTGGTGAAGGCTGTCTGTTCGATGGTGCACCGGACAGTCCGGTGCACACCGGACATGTCCGGTGCGGCAGCCACGTCACCAAATAGCCGTTGGGGATGGAGCTGGTCGACCGTTGGAGGCTTTGTCCTCATGCGGCACCGGACAGTCCGGTGCACACCGGACAGTCCGGTGCCTCTCTGATCCTCTGCTCTGACTCTGCTGCGTGTACTTTTACTGTCAGAGTCGACCGTTGGCGCCGAAGTAGCCGTTGCTCCGCTGGCACACCGGACAGTCCGGTGCACACCGGACAGTCCGGTGAATTTTAGCGGAGCGGCTGCCGCGCGAACCCTAGGCTGATGAGTTCCGGAGACCGTGCTTCCTTGGAGCACCGGACATGTCCGATGCACACCGGACAGTCCGGTGAATTATAGCGCGCCGGCTTCCGAGAAATCCCGAGGGCGAAGAGTTTGAGTTGGAGTCCTCTGGTCGCACCGGACACTGTCCGGTGCACACCGGACAGTCCGGTGCCTCCAGCCAGAGGTGCCCTCGGTTGCCTCGTTGCTCCTTTGTTGAATCCAACACTTGGTCTTTTTATTGGCTAAGTGTGAACCTTTTGTACCTGTATAACTTGTGCACTAGAGCAAACTAGTTAGTCCAACATTTGTGTTGGGCAATTCAACCACCAAAATTATTTAGGAACTAGGTGTAAGCCTAATTCCCTTTCACCATTTAAGGAAGGAAATCGGGCACCGGACAGTGTCCGGTGTGCACCGGACTGTCCGGTGCCCCCGACGACAGAAGGCAAGATTAGCCTTCCAGATTTGCTCTCAACGGCTCCTAGCTGCCTTGGGGCTATAAAAGGGACCCCTAGGCGCATGGAGGAGCACACCAAGCAACCTTAGAGCATTCTTGATCATCCACACTCAGTCTTTGCGCATTCGTTTGTCATTCTCAGTGATTCGAGCTCCGTTCTAGTGAGAACTTTGAGATAGTCTTTTGAGCTCGATTCTTGGCCGTGTGTGTGCGCATTTTGCTGTGGATTTGTGTGTGTTGCTGTCCTCCCTTACTCCGTATTTCTTGTGAATCTCAAGTGTAAGGGCGAGAGGCTCCAAGTTGTGGAGAATCCTCGCAGACGGGATATTGAAAGGCAAAACAAAACACCGTGGTATTCAAGTTGGTCTTTGGACCGCTTGGGAGGGGTTGATTGCAACCCTCGTCCGTTGGGACGCCACAACGTGGAGTAGGCAAGCGTTGGTCTTGGCCGAACCACGGGATAAACCACTGTGTCATCTCTGTGTTTGATCTCTTGTGGTATTGTGTTTTGTTGAGACTCTTCTCTAGCCACTTGGTGATTATTGTGCTAACACTTAACAAGTTTTTGTGGCTATAAGTTTAAGTTTCACAGGATCACCTATTCACCCCCCCTCTAGGTGCTCTCAAAAAGCACGAGAGATATTCTGGCAGAAAAGATCTTTTTCCAAGGAAAAATTTTGACGCAGAGGGGTTCCCCCCTTCTAGCCCCCGAGGGAGGGTTGGGCTTTGCCGAGGCAAGGCTGACCCTTCCTTGATGACTAGACTTTGTGTGTGAACGAGGTGTATGAATGATTTGAAAGCATCTTAAGGGTAGAAGCGACGTAGCTATCGGATGTTCCAAGCGTTGCTGTAGACCTCTCCCTGACTGTTGGCCAGCTTGTACGTCCCGGGCTTTAGAACTTTGGCGATGACGAACGGCCCTTCCCAGGGAGGCGTGAGCTTGTGCCGCCCTCGGGCGTCTTGTCGCAGCCGAGGCACCAGGTCGCCCACCTGGAGGTCTCGGGACCGAACCCCTCGGGCGTGGTAGCGTCTCAGGGACTGCTGATATCGCTCCGAGTGTAGCAAGGCCATGTCCCGAGCCTCCTCCAGCTGGTCCAGTGAGTCTTCTCGGTTGGCTCGATTGCTTTGATCGTCGTAGGCCCTCGCCCTCGGGGAACCATATTCTAAGTCTATGGGCAAGAGGGCCTCGGCCCCATAGACTAGAAAGAACGGTGTGAAGCCCGTGGCTCGGCTCGGCGTTGTCCTCAGACTCCAGACCACCGAGGGGAGCTCCTTCATCCATCGCTTGCCGAACTTGTTGAGGTTGTTGTAGATCCGCGGCTTGAGTCCTTGCAGGATCATGATGTTGGCACGCTCTACTTGCCCATTCGTCATGGGGTGAGCCACGGCGGCCCGGTCCACCCGGATGTGGTGATCCTCGCAGAAGTCCAGGAACTTTCTGCCGGTGAACTGGGTGCCGTTGTCGGTGATGATGGAGTTCGGGACCCCAAAGCGATGGATGATGTTGGTGAAGAACGCCACCGCCTGTTCGGACCTGATGCTGTTTAGGGGCCGGACCTCGATCCACTTGGAGAATTTGTCGATGGCGACCAGCAGGTGCGTGTAGCCCCTGGGTGCCTTCTGTAAGGGGCCGTCGAGGTCCAGACCCCACACAGCGAACGGCCAGGTGATGGGTATGGTCTGCAGAGCCTGAGCGGGCAGGCGAGTCTGCCTTGCGTAGAATTGACACCCTTTGCAGGTGCGGACAATTCTAGTGGCGTCGGCCACCGCGGTCGGCCAGTGGAAGCCTTGTCGGAAGGCGTTTCCAACAAGGGCTCGAGGTGCTGCGTGATGACCGCAAGCCCCCGAGTGTATTTCTTGTAAGAGCTTCTGGCCTTCGGCGATGGATATGCATCGCTGGAGGATGCCTGAGGGGCTGCGGTGGTAGAGCTCCTTCTCATCCCCCAGCAAGACGAACGACTTAGCGCGCCGCGCCAACCACCGAGCTTCGGCTCGGTCGAGGGGTAGCTCTCCTCGGTGGAGATATTGCAGGTATGGGGTCTACCAGTTTCGATTAGGCGTGACCCCGCATCGCTCCTCCTTGACGCGCAGTGCCTCATCTTCGGGGGCCGAGGTTGCCTCGGGCAGAGCCGAGGGTGTCTCGGGCAGAGCCGAGGGTGCCTCGGGCCGAGCCGAGGATGCCTCGGGCTGGGCCGAGGCCTTCTCGGGCTCGGGCGTATCGTCGGTATTGACGGAGGGTTGGTGCAGGTCTCGGGAGAAGACGTCCGGGGGAACCGTTGTTCGCCCCGAGGCTATCTTAGCCAGCTCGTCCGCAGTCTCGTTGTAGCGTCGGGCGATGTGGTTGAGCTCGAGCCCGTAGAACTTGTCTTCCAGGCGCCGAACCTCATCGCAGTAGGCTTCCATCTTCGGGTCGCGGCAGTGGGAGTTCTTCATGACTTGGTCGATGACGAGCTGCGAGTCACCACGAGCGTCGAGGCGTCGGACCCCTAGCTCGATGGCTATGCGCAACCCATTGACCAAAGCCTCGTACTCGTCCACATTGTTGGACGCTGGGAAGTGGAGGCGTAGCACGTAGCGTAGGTGCTTTCCGAGGGGCGAGATGAAGAGCAGGCCCGCGCCTGCCCCTGTCTTCATCAGCGACCCGTCGAAAAACATGGTCTAGAGTTCCGGTTGGATCAGAACTGTCGCGAGCTAGGTGTCGACCCATTCAGCCACAAAGTCCGCCAAGACCTGGGACTTGATGGCCTTCCGAGGGGCGAACGAGATCGTCTCGCCCATGATTTCCACTGCCCACTTTGCGATTCTACCCGAGGCCTCTCGGCACTGGATGATCTCCCCCAGGGGGAAGTATGACACCACAGTCACCGGATGAGATTCGAAGTAGTGTCGCAACTTCCGCCGCGTCAGGATTACCGCGTATAGCAGCTTCTGAATTTGTGGGTAGCGGATCTTGGTCTCGGACAGTTCCTCACTGATGAAGTAGACTGGCTTCTGGACGGGCAATGCATGCCCTTCTTCTCGTCTCTCAACCACGATCGCGGCGCTGACCACCTGAGTGGTAGCGGCGACGTAGATCAGGAGGTCTTCTCCGGCGGCGGGAGGCACCAAGATGGGCGCGTTCGTGAGGAGCGCCTTCAGGTTCCCGAGGGCTTCCTCGGCCTTAGGGGTCCAAGTGAAGCACTCGGCCTTCCTTAAGAGGCGGTACAGAGGTAGGCCTCTTTCGCCGAGGCGTGAGATGAAACGGCTCAGAGCCGCAAGGCATCCCATGACCCTCTGTACGCCTTTCAAGTCCCTGATGGGCCCCATGTTGGTGATGGCTGCGATTTTCTCCATGTTGGCCTCGATGCCCCGCTCGGAGACGATGAACCCCAAGAGCATGCCTCGGGGGACTCCAAAAGCGCACTTCTCGGGATTGAGCTTTACGCCTTTCGCCTTGAGACACCGGAATATCACTTCAAGGTCGGAAAGGAGGTCAGAGGCTTTCCTCGTCTTGACTATGATGTCATCAATGTAGGCCTCGACCGTTCGACCAATGTGTTCGCCGAACACGTGGTTCATGCACCTTTGGTATGTCACACCCGCATTCCTCAAACCGAACGGCATGGTAACATAGCAGTACATGCCGAAGGGTGTGATGAAAGAAGTCGCGAGCTGGTCAGACTCTTTCATCCTAATTTGGTGATACCCTGAGTAGGCATCGAGGAAAGACAGGGTTTCGCACCCAGCAGTGGAATCCACGATTTGATCGATGCGAGGCAGAGGGTAGGGAACTTTCGAACATGCTTTGTTTAGACCAGTGTAGTCTACACACATCCGCCATTTCCCTCCTTTCTTTCTCACAAGCACAGGGTTGGCAAGCCATTCGGGATGGAATACCTCTTTGATGAACCCTGCTGCCATTAGCTTGTGGATCTCCTCGCCTATGGCTCTGAGCTTTTCTTCGTCGAATCGGCGCAGAGGCTGCTTCACGGGTCGGGCTCCAGCTTGGATATCCAGCGAGTGCTCGGCGACACCCCTCGGTATGCTAGGCATGTCCGAGGGACTCCACGCAAAAACATCGGCGTTTGCGCGGAGAAAGTCGACGAGCACTGCTTCCTATTTGGGGTCGAGCTTGGAGCCGATCTGGATCTGCTTGGAGGCGTCGTTGCTGGGGTCGAGAGGGACGGACTTAACCGTCTCCGCCGGCTCGAAGTTGCCGGCATGGCGCTTCACGTCTGGCGCCTCCTTAGAGAGGCTCTCCAGGTCGGCGATGAGGGCCTCGGATTCGGCGAGGGCCTCGGCGTACTCCATGCACTCGCATTCGTACGCGTGTCGATACGTGGGGTCGACGGTGATGACCCCGTTGGGGCCCGACATCTTGAGCTTGAGGTAGGTGTAGTTGGGGACGACCATGAACTTGGCGTAGCATGGCCTCCCTAGCACTGCGTGGTAGGTTCCTCGAAACCCGACCACCTCGAACGTGAGGGTCTCCCTTCGGAAGTTGGAGGGTGTCCCAAAGCAGACGGGTAGATTGAGTTGTCCGAGGGGCTGGACGAGTTTCCCGGGGATGATCCCGTGAAAAGGCGCAGTGCCTGCCCGGACTGAGGACAAATCGATCCGCAGGAGCCCGAGGGTCTCGGCGTAGATGATGTTGAGGCTGCTGCCTCCGTCCATGAGGACCTTGGTGAGCCTGACGTTGCCGATGACGGGGTCGACAACGAGCGGGTATTTCCTTGGGCTCGGCACGCGGTCGGGGTGATCGCCCTGGTCGAAGGTGATGGGCTTGTCGGACCAGTCTAGGTAGACCGGCGCCGCCACCTTTACTGAGCAGACCTCCCGATGCTCTTGCTTGCGGTGCTGAGCCGAGGCGTTCGCCACTGGCCCACCGTACATCATGAAGCAGTCGCGGACCTCGGGGAACTCTTCTGCCTTGTGATCCTCCTTCTTATCGTTGTCGTGGGCCCTGCCACCTTCCGCAGGTGGCCCGGCCTTGTGAAAGTGGCGCCGAAGCATGGCGCACTCCTCAAGGGTGTGCTTGACGGGCCCCTGATGGTAGGGGCACGGCTCCTTGAGCATCTTGCCGAAAAGATTGGCACCTCCGGGAGGTTTCCGAGGGTTCTTGTACTCGGCAGCGGCGACAAGGTCCGCGTCGACGGCGTCGCGTTTCGCTTGCGACTTCTTCCTGCCTTTCTTCTTGGTGTCGCGCTGAGTTGACGCCTCGGGGACATCTTTCGGTGGGCGGCCCTGGGGCTGCTTATCCTTCCAGAAGATGGCCTCAACCGCCTCCTGGCCAGAGGCGAACTTGGTGGCGATGTCCATCAGCTCGCTCGCCCTGGTGGGGGTCTTGCGACCCAGCTTGCTCACCAGGTCGCGGCTGGTGGTGCCGGCGAGGAACGCGCCGATGACATCCGAGTCGGTGACGTTGGGCAGCTCGGTGCGCTGCTTCGAGAATTGCCGGATGTAGTCCCGGAGGGACTCCCCCGGATGCTGGCGGCAGCTTCGGAGATCCCAGGAGTTTCCAGGGCGCACGTACATGCCCTGGAAGTTGCCGGCGAAGGCTTGGACCAGGTCGTCCCAGTTGGAGATCTGCCCCGGAGGCAGATGCTCCAGCCAGGCCCGAGCGGAGTCGGAGAGGAACAGGGGGAGGTTGCGGATGACGAGGTTGTCATCGTCCATTCCACCCAGTTGGCAGGCCAGCCGATAGTCCGCGAGCCACAGTTCCGGTCTCGTCTCTCCCGAGTACTTTGTGATAGTAGTCGGGGTTCGGAATCGGGTCGGGAACGGCGCCCGTCGTATGGCTCGGCTGAAAGCCTGCGGACCAGGTGGTTCGGGCGAGGGACTCCGATCCTCTCCGCTGTCGTAGCGTCCCCCACGCCTGGGGTGGTAGCCTCGGCGCACCCTCTCGTCGAGGTGGGTTCGACGGTTGCGGTGAGGGTGTTCGTTGCCGAGGCGACCCGGGGCCGCAGGCGCTGTGTTGCGCGTGCGCCCGGTGTGGACCGAGGCTTCCCGCATGAATCGGGAAGTCGCGGCGCGATGTTCCGAGGGGTACCTCTGCCTTCGGGAGGCGGAGCTTTCGGCCTATCGGACCACGGCATCCTCAAGGAGATTCTTGAGCTCTCCCTGGATACGCCGCCCCTCGGTGGTAGATGGCTCCGGCATCGCGCGGAGAAGTATTGCCGCTGCAGCCAGGTTCTGGCCGACCCCACTGGAAGCCGGTGGCGGCCTTGCCCTGACATCGTCGGCGATGCGGTGCTGGACGCCCTGGGGTAGATGACGCGCTTCTCCGGCCGGAGGTTGGCCTGCCCATTCCTGCCCGATGTCCCGGTGGAACGGCTCAAGCGTTCATGCTCCCTCGTCGAGCCTGGCCTACATCTCGCGGATTTGCTCGAGCTGTGGGTCATGACCCCCCGCTTGGACGGGGACCACAGCTAGCTCCCGAAGGATGTCAACGCGAGGCGCAGGCCTAGGGGGATCACCGTTTTCCGGTATACCAAGATGGTTGCCTTCGCCGGGACCCCCTAGATCAACGTGGAAACATTCACAACTTGGGCCGCAGTCCTCGTCGCCGAGGCTGTGGCTACCGTCGGAACAATCGGAAAGGCAGTAGTCGCATGCGGTCATGAAGTCCCGCATGGCACTGGGGTTACCAAGTCCGGAGAAATCCCAACAAAAGTCGGGCTCGTCATCTTCCTCAGAACCCGAGGGCCCGTAGGTCGAGACGGCCGTCAGCCGGTCCTAGGGTGACCGCATACAATACCCCAGAGGGTTTGGACTCGCCTCTATGAGAGCGTCCACCGAAGCGAAGTCGCTTGGTGGGTCGAGGCTGAATCCAAAAGGCACGAGATGGGAGTCGGTCGGTACCTCTTGGTCGACGGGCGGTGACGAAGTCGCGTCAGGGGCAGACTGCACCGTCGTCTCAGGTACGAGGGTGACGCCCAGCAAGTCCTTTGTGAGCGAGCTGGCGTCATCCGTTTGCTTGGAGTTGGCGCGTTGTGGGGAGACCGCGCTCGTCTTCGTCTCAGACGCGAGGTCGATGCCCGACGTGCCCCCGTCGGGGCGCCGACGCCGTCGACTCGCTCGACAGCCGATGAGGTGCCGCCTCCTGCTTGGCCTTGGTTGCCCTGCCTCCTCCTCCGTCGGCGGGGGAGGGGACGGGACAAGCTCGAATGTCGTTCTTCCGCCACGTGGGGAAGACGTCGTCGATTCCGCCGCCTGCGGGCGGGTTGTCGGCCGCCATTGTCGCTGTCGCGCGGCGGGGGAAGGAGTATCATGTCGTAGCTGCCGTCGAGGGACATGAACTCAAGACTCCCGAAACGGAGCACCGTCTTGGGCTGGAAAGGTTCCTGGAGACTACCCATCTGGAGCTTGACGAGAAGCTGTTCGTCAACACGCAGCAGGCCCCTACCTGGTGCGCCAACTGTCGGCGTTTTGACCCCGAGGGGTCCCTGGACCGACGAGTAAATTGTCGCCGCGTGCCCCAGCCCAGATGGGTCGGCGCGAGATGGAGCGCGAAGGGGGGAAGAAGCCGGAGGGAGACAGGCGTAAAAGGGGAAACCCGCGGCCTTCGTGTTTGTCCCGCGCCCAGGTCGGGTGCGCTTGCAGTAGGGGGTTACAAGCGTCCACGCGGGAGGGAGCGAGAGGCTTACGCGAGCGCCATCCCGTCCTCCCCCGCGCGGCCAACCCTCTGTGAGAGGCCCTGGACCTTCCTTTTATAGGCGTAAGGAGAGGATCCAGGTGTATAATGGGGGGTGTAGCAGTGTGCTAACGTGTCTAGCGGAGAAGAGCTAGTGCCCTAAGTACATGCCGTCGTGGCAGCCGGAGAGGTTTTGGCACCCGGTTCGTGTGGTATTGTGGCCGTCGAAGGAGCGCTGGAGCCTGGTGGAAGGACAGCTGTTGGGGCTGTCGAGTCCTTGCTGACGTCTCCTTGCTTCCGTAAGGGGGCTGAGAGCCGCCATCGTCATGGAGCATGCGGGGCGCCATCATTACTTGTTTATCGGGGTGAGCCAGATGGGACGCCGGTCTTGTTCCCCGTAGCCTGAGTTAGCTTGGGGTAGGGTAATGATGGCGCCCCCTGTGACGTGGTCGGTCCGAGCCCT
Source organism: Zea luxurians (assembly GCA_029449295.1). Taxonomy (NCBI): domain Eukaryota; kingdom Viridiplantae; phylum Streptophyta; class Magnoliopsida; order Poales; family Poaceae; genus Zea; species Zea luxurians. The sequence continues at coordinate 26,175,793 of JAOPSE010000011.1, read as the reverse complement.
GGGTTGGGCGAGGTGGAGGCTCCTCCGAGATCGAGGTCGAGTCTGTCTTCCGAGGCCGAGGTCGAGTCCGAGCCCCTGGGTCGGGCGAGGCGGAGACCGTCGGCTGAGGCTAGGGCTGAGTCCGAGCCCTGGGGTCGGGCGAAGAAGAGTTCGTCGTCTTCCGGGGCTGAGCCCGAGTCCGAGCCCTGGGGTCGGGTGATGCGGAGTTCGTCGTCTTCCGGGGCTGAGCCCGAGTCCGAACCCTGGGGTCGGGCGAAGCGGAGTTCGTCGTCTTCCGGGGCTGAGCCCGAGTCCGAGCCCTGGGGTCGGGCGATGCGGAGTTCGTCGTCTTCCGGGGCTGAGCCCGAGTCCGAGCCCTGGGGTTAGGCAATGCGGAGTTCGTCGTCTTCCGGGGCTGAGCCCGAGTCTGAGCCCTGGGGTCGGGCGAAGCAGAGTTCGTCGTCTTCCGGGGCTGAGCCCGAGTCCAAGCCCTGGGGTCGGGCGAAGCGGAGTTTCCTATGGCGCCTGAGGCCGGACTTGGCTGCTGTCAGCCTTACTCTACCGAGTGGCACAGCAGTCGGAGCGGCGCAGGCGGCGCTGTCCTCTTGTCATGCCGGTCAGTGGAGCGGCGAAGTGGCTGCGGTCACTTCGGCTCTGTAGACTGAAGGGCGCGCGTCAGGATAAGGTGTCAGGCCACCTTTGCATTAAATGCTCCTGTGATACGGTCGGTCGGCGTGGCGGCTTGGCCAAGGTTGCTTCTTGGTGAAGTCTGGGCCTCGGGCGAGCCGAAGGTGTGTCCGTTGCTGGAGGGGGTCCTCGGGCGAGATGTAAATCCTCTGGGGTCGGCTGCCCTTGCCCGAGGCTGGGCTCGGGCGAGGCGAGATCGTGTCCCTTGAGTGGACCGATCCTTGACTTAATTGCACCCATCAGGCCTTTGTAGCTTTGTGCTGATGGGGGTTACCAGCTGAGATTAGGAGCCTTGAGGGTACCCCTAATTATGGTCCCTGACAAAAAACGAAGGCCACTGGCAAAGAACTGAAAGTCGCTTAGAGGGGGGTGAATAGGGCGAAACTGAAATTTACAAAATTAATCACAACTACAAGCCGGGTTAGCGTTAGAAATAATAATGAGTCTGAGAGAGAGGGCGCAAAACAAATCGCAAGCGAATGAAGAGTGTGACACACGGATTTGTTTTTCCGAGGTTCGGTTCTCGCAAACCTACTCTCCGTTGAGGAGGCCACAAAGGCCGGGTCTCTTTCAACCCTTACCCTCTCTCAAACGGTCCCTCGGACCGAGTGAGCTTCTCTTCTCAAATCAAACCGGGAACAAAACTTCCCCGCAAGGACCACCACACAATTGGTGTCTCTTGCCTCGGTTACAATTGAGTTTTGATCACAAGAACAAATGAGAAAGAAAAGAAGCAATCCAAGCGCAAGAGCTCAAAAGAACACGGCAAATCTCTCTCGCTAATCACTAAAGCCTTGTGTGGAATTGGAGAGAATTTGATCACTTGAGTGTGTCTAGAATTGAATGCCTAGCTCTTGTAAGTGGTTGAGAAGTGGAAAACTTGGATGACTTGAATGTGGGGTGGTTGGGGGTATTTATAGCCCCAACCACCAAACTAGCCGTTTGGTGGAGGCTGTCTGTCGTATGGTGCACCGGACAGTCCGGTGCACATCGGACATGTTCGGTGCGACAGCCACGTCACCAGGCTGATAGGGTTCCGACCGTTGGAGCTCTGACTGCTGGGCCCGCCTGGATGTCCGGTGGCGCACCGGACATGAACTGTAGAGTGTCCGGTGCGCCAGCATGGGCGTGCCTGACTTCTGCGCGCGCTGGCGCGCATTTAATGCGCTGCAGGTAGCCGTTGGCGCCTGAAGTAGCCGTTGCTACGTTGTCACACCGGACATTCCGGTGTACACCAAACATGTCCGGTGAATTATAGCGGACTAGCCATTGTGAATTCCCGAAGCCAACGAGTTCGGAGTCTCTTCATCCTTGGAGCACCGGACACTGTCCGGTGTACACCGGACAGTCCGATGAATTTTAGCGTGATGACTCTGAGAATTCCCGAAGGTGAGGAGTTTGGCTTCAAGTCCCCTGGTGCACCGGACACTGTCTGGTGGCGCACCGAACAATCCGGTGCGCCCGACCAGGGTGCCTTCGGTTATCCCTTTGCTCCTTTGTTTGAACCCTTTCTCTTGATCTTTTTATTGGCTTATTGTGAACCTTTGGTACCTGTAGATCTTATAGACTTGGGCAAACTAGTTAGTCCAATTATTTGTGTTGGGCAATTCAACCACCAAAATTAGTTTAGGAAATAGGTGTAAGCCTAATTCCCTTTCAATCTCCCCCTTTTTGGTGATTGATGCCAACACAAACCAAAGCAAATATAGAAGTGCAGAATTTGAACTAGTTTGCATATGCAAGTACAAAGGTTACTTAGAATTGAGCCAATAAATATTACCTACTAGATATGCATGGATTGTTTCTTTATTTTTAACATTTTGGACCACGCTTGCACCACAAGTTTTGTTTTTGCAAATTCTTTTTGTAAATCCTTTTCAAAGTCTTTTTGCAAATAGTCAAAGGCAAGTGAATAAGATTTTGTGAAGCATTTTTAAGATTTGAAATTTTGTCCCCTTGTTTCAAATGCTTTTCCTTTGACTAAACAAAACTCCCCCTCAATAAATTCTCCTCTTAGTGTTCAAGAGGGTTTTAAGATATCATTTTTGAAAATACTACTTTCTCCCCTTTTAGAACACAATAAGATACTAATTTGAAATTTTCCAATTGAAAAATCATTAATTTTAAAATTAGGTTGGTGGTACGGTCCTTTTGCTTTGGGCTCATACTTTCTCCCCCTTTGGCATGAATCGCCAAAAACGGATACTTTGAGTGAGATATAAGCCCTTGTCTAACTACTATCTCCCCTTTGGCAAATAAAACATATGAGTGAAGATTATACCAAAGACGGAGAGTGAAACGGAGCGACGGCGAAGGATGAGTAGTAGAGTGGAGTGGAAGCCTTTGTCTTCGCCGAAGACTCCAATTCCCTTTCAATATACCTATGACTTGGTTTGAAATACACTTGAAAACACATTAGTCATAGCATATATAAAAGAGATATGATCAAAGGTATACTTATGAGCTATGTGTGCAAATTAGCAAAAGAAATTCCTAGAATCAAGAATATTGAGCTCATACCTAAGTTTGGTAAAAGTTTGTTCATCTAGTGGCTTGGTAAAGATATCGGCTAATTGATCTTTAGTATTAATGTATGCAATCTCGATATCCCCCTTTTGTTGGTGATCCCTAAGAAAATGATACCGAATGGCTATGTGTTTAGTGCGGCTATGCTCAATGGGATTATCCGCCATGCGGATTGCACTCTCATTATCACATAGAAGAGGAACTTTGGTTAATTTGTAACCATAGTCCCACAGGGTTTGCCTCATCCAAAGCAATTGCGCGCAACAATGGCCTGCGGCAATATACTCGGCTTCGGCGGTAGAAAGTGCGACCGAATTTTGCTTCTTGGAAGCCCAAGACACCAAGGATCTTCCCAAGAACTGGCAAGTCCACGATGTGCTCTTTCTATTTGTCGGGGACCATAATTAGGGGTACCCTCAAGACGCCTAATTCTCAGCTGGTAACCCCCATCAGCATAAAGCTGCAGAGGCCTGATGGGTGCGATTAAGTCAGGGATCAGTCCATACGAGCGACTCGATCACGCCTCGCCCGAGCCTAGCCTCGGGCAAGGGCAGCCGACCCCGAGGTGTTTCCGTCTCGCCCGAGGCCCCCTTTTAGCGGCGGACACATCTCCGGCTCGCCCGAGGCCTTGCCTTCGCTAAGAAGCAACCCTGACTAAATCGCCGCGCCGACCGACCGAGTCGCAGGAGCATTTAACGCAAAGGTAGTCTGACACCTTTATCCTAACGCACGCCCCCCGGCAGAGCCGAAGTGACCGCCGTCACTTCGCCGCTCCACTGACCAGTCTGACAGAAGGACAGTGCCGCCTGCGCCATTCCGACTGTAGTGCCACCTGACAGAGTGAGACTGACAGGCAGTCAGGCCTTGCCAAAGGCGCCATAGGAAGCTTCGCCCGACCCAGGGCTCGGACTCGGGCTGAGGCCCCGGAAGACGCCGAACTCCGCTCCGCCCGACCCAGGGCTCAGACTCGAGCTAAGGCCCCGGAAGACGGCGAACTCCGCTCCACCCGACCCAGGGCTCAGACTTGGGCTAAGGCCCCGGAAGATGGCGAACTCCGCTCCGCCCGACCCAGGGCTCGGACTCGGGCTAAGGCCCCAGAAGACGACGAACTCTGCTTCGCCCGACCCCAGGGGTCGGACTCCGCCCTGGCCTCTGCCGAACGACCTCCGCCTCGCCCGACCCAGGAGCTCGGGCTCGGCCTCGGCCATGGAAGACAGACTCGACCTCAGCTTCGGAGGAGCCTCCACGTCGCCCGACCTAGGGCACAAGTCCGCCACGTCAACAGGAAGCGCCATCATTACCCTACCCCGAGCCGACTCGGGCCGCAGAGAACAAGACCGGCGTCCCATCTGGCTAGCTCTGCCAGATAGGCAATGATGGCGCCCCGCTAGCCCCGTGACGACGGCGGCTCTCAGCTCCCTTACGGAAGCAGGGGGACGTCAGCAAGGACCCGACCGCTCCGACAGCTGTCCCTCCGCCAGGCTCCGTTGCTCCTCCGACAGCCACGACACCACACCAGCTGGGTGCCAAGATCTCTCCGGCTGCCACCTTGGCATGTACTTAGGGCGCTAGCTCTCCCCCGCTAGACACGTAGCACTCTGCTACACCCCCATTGTACACCTGGATCCTCTCCTTACGCCTATAAAAGGAAGGACCAGGGCCTTCTTAGAGAAGGTTGGCCGCGCGGGGACGAGGACGGGGCAGGCGCTCTCTTGGGGCCGCTCGCTTCCCTCACCCGCGTGGACGCTTGTAACCCCCTACTGCAAGCGCACCCGACCTGGGCGCGGGACGAACACGAAGGCCGCGGGATTCCCACCTCTCTCACGACTCGCCTCCGGCCACCTCGCCTTCCCCCCTTCGCGCTCGCCCACGCGCTCGACCCATCTGGGCTGGGGCACGCGGCACACTCACTCGTCGGCTTAGGGACCCCCTGGTCTCGAAACGCTGACAGTTGGCGCGCCAGGTAGGGGCCTGCTGCGTGTTGACGAGCAGCTTCCCGTCAAGCACCAGATGGGCAGTCTCCAACGACCTCTCCAACCCGGGACGGTGCTCCGTTTCGGGAGTCTCGAGTTCATGTCTCTCGACAGCAGCTACGACATGATACTCCTTCCACCGCCGCGCGACGACGACAATGGCGGCCGACAGCCCGCCCGCCGGCGGCGGAATCGACGACGTCTTCCCCGCGTGGTGGAAGAACAACATTCGAGCTCGCCCCGTCCTCTCCCCTGCCATCGGAGGAGGAGGCGGGGCAACCAAGGCCGAGCGGGAGGCCGCGCTCCGTCGGCTGTCGAGCGAATCGACGTCCCCAACGCCCCAACGGAGGGCGCGTCGGGCGTCGACCTCGCGTTTGAGACGAAGGCGAGCGCCGTCCCCCCGCGACACGCCAATCCCGAGCAAGTGGACGACGCCAGCACGCTCGCGGAGGGCCTGCAGGACGTCACCCTCGTACCCAAGACGACGGCGCAATCAGTCCCCGGCGTGACTATGTCGCTCCTCGTCGACCAAAAGGTACCGACTGATTCCCATCCTATGTCATTTCGACTCGGCCTCAACCCGCCTAGCGACCTCGCTTTGGCGGGCGCTCACGTTGAGGCGAGTGCAACCTCTCTGGGGTTTCGTATGCGGTCAACCCCAGTGCCATGCGGGACTTTATGACCGCGTGTGACTACTGCCTTTCTGACTGTTCCGACGGCAGCCGCAGCCTTGACGACAAGGTCTGCGGCCCAAGCCGCGAATGTTTCCACGTCGAGCTAGGGGATCCCTCTGAAGGCGACCATCTCGGCATGCCGGAGGACGGTGATCTTCCTAGGCCGGTGCCACGCGCCGACATCCCGCGGGAGCTAGCTGTGGTCCCCGTTCCGGCGGGGGGTCACGACCCACAGCTCGAGCAAGTCCACGGGGCGCAGGCCAGGCTCGACGAGGGAGCAGGAGCGCTCGAGCCGATCCGCCGGGACGTCGGGCAGGTATGGGCGGGCCAACCCCCGGCCGAAGAAATACGTCACCTGCCCCAGGGTTTCCCGCACCGCGTCGCCAACGATGTCAGGGATAGGCCGCCACCCGCATCCAGCGGGGTCAGTCAGAACCTGGCAGCCGCAGCGATGCTCCTTCGCGCGATGCCAGAACCATCAACCCCCGAGGGTCGGCGAATCCAGGGAGGATCGGAGTCCCTCGCCCGAACCACCCGGTCCGGAGGCCTTCAGCCGGGCCATCCGGCGGGCGCCGTTTCCGGCCCGGTTCCGACCCCCGGCTACTATCACAAAGTACTCGGGGGAAACGAGACCGGAATTGTGGCTCGCAGACTACCGCATGGCCTGCCAACTGGGTGGAACGGACGACGACAACCTCATCATCCGCAACCTCCCCCTGTTCCTCTCCGACACTGCTCGCGCCTGGTTGGAGCACCTGCCTCCGGGGCAGATCTCCAACTGGGATGATTTGGTCCAAGCCTTCGCCGGCAATTTCCAGGGCACGTACGTGCGCCCCGGGAATTCCTGGGACCTCCGAAGCTACCGGCAACAGCCGGGAGAGTCTCTTCGGGACTACATCCGGCGATTCTCGAAGCAGCGCACCGAGCTGCCCAACATCACTGACTCCGATGTCATCGGCGCGTTCCTTGCCGGCACCACCTGTCGTGACCTGGTGAGCAAGTTGGGTCGCAAGACCCCCACCAGGGCGAGCGAGCTGATGGACATCGCCACCAAGTTCGCCTCTGGCCAGGAGGCGGTCGAGGCCATCCTCCGAAAGGACAAGCAGCCCCAGGGCCACCCGTCGGAAGATGCTCCCGAGGCATCTACTCCGCGCTGCGCCAAGAAGAAAGGCAAGAAGAAGTCACAAGCGAAACGCGACGCCGCCGACGCGGACCTTGTCGCCGCTGCCGAGTACAAGAACCCTCGGAAGCCCCCCGGAGGTGCTAACCTCTTCGACAAGATGCTCAAGGAGCCGTGCCCTTACCATCAGGGGCCCGTCAAGCACACCCTCGAGGAGTGCGTCATGCTTCAGCGCCACTTCCACAGGGCCGGGCCACCCGCAGAGGGTGGCAGGGCCCGCGATGACGACAAAAAGGAAGATCACCAAGCAGGAGAGTTCCCCGAGGTCCGCGACTGCTTCATGATCTACGGAGGGCATGCGGCGAATGCCTCGGCTCGGCATCGCAAGCGAGAGCGTCGGGAGGTCTGCTCGGTGAAGGTGGCGGCGCCAGTCTACCTAGACTGGTCCGACAAGCCCATCACCTTCGACCAAGCTGACCACCCCGACCACGTGCCGAGCCCGGGGAAATACCCGCTTGTCGTCGATCCCATCATCGGCGACGTCAGGCTCACCAAGGTCCTGATGGATGGGGGCAGCTGCCTCAACATCATCTACGCCGAGACCCTCAGGCTCCTGCGCGTCGATCTGTCCTCCGTCCGAGCAGGCGCTGCGCCCTTCCACGGGATCATTCCTGGGAAGCACGTCTAGCCCCTCGGACAGCTCGACCTTCCTGTCTGCTTCGGAACACCCTCCAACTTCCGAAGGGAGATTCTGACGTTCGAGGTGGTCGGGTTCCGAGGAACCTACCACGCGGTATTGGGGAGGCCATGCTATGCAAAGTTCATGGCCGTCCCCAACTACACCTACCTGAAGCTCAAGATGCCTGGCCCCAACGGGGTCATCACCGTCGGCCCCACGTACAAACACGCGTTCGAATGCGACGTGGAGTGCGTGGAGTACGCCGAGGCCCTCGCCGAGTCCGAGGCCCTCATCGCCGACCTAGAGAACCTCTCCAGAGAGGTGCCAGACGTGAAGCGACACGCCGGCAATTTCGAGCCAGCGGAGACGGTTAAGGCCGTCCCTCTCGACCCCAGTGGCGACACCTCCAAGCAGATCCGGATCGGTTCCGGGCTCGACCCCAAATAGGAAGCAGTGCTCGTCGACTTTCTCCGCGCAAACGCCGACGCCTTTGCGTGGAGTCCCTCGGACATGCCCGGCATACCGAGGGATGTCGCTGAGCACTCGCTGGATATTCGGGCCGGAGCCCGACCGGTCAGGCATCCTCTGCGCCGATTCGACGAGGAGAAGCGCAGAGTGATAGGCGAGGAGATCCACAAGCTGATGGCAGCAGGGTTCATCAAAGAGGTATTCCATCCCGAATGGCTTGCCAACCCTGTGCTTGTGAGAAAGAAAGGGGGGAAATGGCGGATGTGTGTAGACTACACTGGTCTCAACAAAGCATGTCCGAAGGTTCCCTACCCTCTACCTCGCATCGATCAAATCGTGGATTCCACTGCTGGGTGCGAAACCCTGTCTTTCCTCGATGCCTACTCAGGGTATCATCAAATCAAGATGAAAGAGTCCGACCAGCTCGCGACTTCTTTCATCACGCCCTTCGGCATGTACTGCTATGTCACCATGCCGTTCGGTTTGAGGAACGCGGGTGCGACGTACCAGCGGTGCATGAACCATGTGTTCGGCGAACACATCGGTCGTACGGTCGAGGCCTACGTCGATGACATCGTAGTCAAGACAAGGAAAGCCTCCGACCTCCTCTCCGACCTTGAAGTGACATTCCGGTGTCTCAAGGCAAAGGACGTCAAGCTCAATCCCGAGAAGTGTGTCTTCGGGGTGCCCCGAGGCATGCTCCGGGGATTCATCGTCTCCGAGCGGGGCATCAAAGCCAACCCGGAGAAGATCGCAGCCATCACCAACATGGGGCCGATCAAGGACTTAAAAGGTGTACAGAGGGTTATGGGATGTCTCGCGGCCTTGAGCCATTCATCTCACGCCTCGGCGAAAGAGGCCTGCCTCTGTACCGCCTCTTAAGGAAGACCGAGTGCTTCACTTGGACCCCTGAGGCCGAGGAAGCCCTCGGGAACCTGAAGGCGCTCCTCACCAAGGCGCCTATCTTGGTACCCCCAACTGATGGAGAAGCCCTCTTGGTCTACGTCGCCGCGACCACTCAGGTGGTTAGTGCCGCGATTGTGGTCGAAAGGCAAGAAGAGGGGCATGCATTGCCCGTTCAGAGGCCAGTTTACTTCATCAGTGAGGTGCTGTCCGAAACCAAGATCCGCTACCCACAAGTTCAGAAGCTACTGTATGCAGTGATCCTGACGAGACGAAAGTTGCGACATTACTTCGAGTCTCATCCGGTAACTGTGGTGTCATCCTTCCCCCTGGGGGAGATCATCCAGTGCCGAGAGGCCTCGGGCAGGATCGCAAAGTGGGCGGTGGAAATCATGGGCGAGACAATCTCGTTCGCCGCTCGGAAGGCCATCGAGTCCCAGGTATTGGCGGAATTCGTAGCCGAATGGGTCGACACCCAGCTGCCGACGGCTCCGATCCAACCGGAGCTCTGGACCATGTTTTTCGACGGGTCGCTGATGAAGACGGGAGCCAGCGCGGGCCTGCTCTTCATCTCGCCCCTCGGGAAACACCTACGCTACGTGCTGCGCCTCCATTTCCCGGCGTCCAACAATGTGGCTGAGTACGAAGCTCTGATCAACGGATTGCGAATCGCCATCGAGCTAGGGGTCCGACGCCTCGACGCTCGCGGCGACTCGCAGCTCGTCATCGACCAAGTCATGAAGAACTCCCACTGCCGCGACCCGAAGATGGAGGCCAACTACGATGAGGTTCGGTGCCTGGAAGACAAGTTCTACGGGCTCGAGCTTAACCACATCGCCCGGCGCTACAACGAGACTGCGGACGAGCTGGCGAAAATAGCCTCGGGGCGAACGACGGTTCCCCCGGACGTCTTCTCCCGGGATCTGCACCAACCCTCCGTCAAGATCAACGACACGCCCGAGTCCGAGGTACCCTCGGCCCAGCCCGAGGCGTCCTCGGCTCAGCCCGTGGTACCCTCGGCCCCCGAGGGCGAGGCGCTGCGCATCGAGGAGGAGCGGAGCGGGGTCACGCCTGATCGAGATTGGCAGACCCCGTACCTGCAATATCTCCGCCAAGGAGAGCTACCCCTCGACCAAGCCGAGGCTCGGCGGGTAGCGCGACGTGCCAAGTCGTTCGTCTTGTTGGGCGATGAGAAGGAGCTCTACCACCGCAGCCCCTCGGGCATCCTCCAGCGATGCATCTCCATCGCCGAAGGTTAGGAACTCCTGCAAGAGATACACTCGGGGGCTTGCGGCCATCACGCAGTGCCTCGAGCCCTCGTCGGGAACGCTTTCTGGCAAGGCTTCTACTGGCCGACGGCGGTGGCTGACGCCACTAGAATCGTCCGCACCTGCGAAGGGTGTCAATTCTATGCGAAGCAGACCCACCTGCCCACTCAGGCTCTGCAGACGATACCCATCACCTGGCCCTTCGCTGTGTGGGGCCTAGACCTCGTCGTCCCTCTGCAGAAGGCGCCCGGGGGCTACACGCACCTGTTGGTCACCGTCGACAAGTTCTCCAAGTGGATCGAGGTCCGACCCCTGAACAACATCAGGTCCGAGCAGGCGGTGGCGTTCTTCACCAACATCATCCATCGCTTCGGGGTCCCAAACTCCATCATCACCGACAACGGCACCCAGTTCACCGGCAGAAAATTCTTGGATTTTTGCGAGGATCACCACATCCGGGTGGACTGGGCTGCCGTAGCTCATCCCATGTCGAAGGGGCAAGTAGAGCGTGCCAACGGCATGATTCTACAAGGGCTCAAGCCTCGGATTTACAACGACCTCAACAAGTTCGGCAAGCGATGGATGAAGGAACTCCCCTCGGTGGTCTGGAGCCTGAGGACAACGCCGAGCCGAGCCACGGGTTTCACGCCGTTCTTCCTGGTCTATGGGGCTGAGGCCGTCTTGCCCACTGACCTGGAATACGGCTCCCCGAGGACGAGGGCCTACGACGATGAAAGCAACCAAGCTAGCCGAGAAGACTCGCTGGACCAGCTGGAAGAGGCTCGGGACAGGGCCTTACTACACTCGGCGCGGTATCAGCAGTCCCTGCGACGCTACCACGCCCGAGGGGTCCGACCCTGAGACCTCCAGGTGGGCGACCTGGTGCTTCGACTGCGGCAAGACGCCCGAGGGAGGCACAAGCTCACGCCCCCCTGGGAGGGGCCATTCGTCATCGCCAAAGTTCTGAAGCCCGGAACGTACAAGCTGGCCAACAGTCAAGGCGAGGTCTACGGCAACGCTTGGAACATCCAACAGCTACGTCGCTTCTACCCTTAAGATGTTTCCAAGTTGTTCATATACCCCGCACCCACGCAAAGTTTAGTCAACAAGGAAGGGTCGGCCTCGCCTCGGCAAAGCCCGACCCTCCCTCGGGGGCTAAAAGGGGGGAAACCCCCTCTGCGTCAAAATTTTCCTCGAAAAAAATCTCTTTTACCAGAATATCTTTCGTGCTTTTTGACTACTTCGAAAAGTGGGTCCTGGAAACGACAGAGTACACGTAAGCAGCCAAGGCTGACCGAGCCGAGGGACTCCTACGCCTCCGGGATACGGATACCTCACTCATCACCTTCTGCGATAAGTAACTCGCGTTCGGATAAAGTGACTCCGCGGATCGAACAAGTCTTTACGTTCGGAAGCCCTTCAGCCGAAGCGATCCTTCGAGCCTTCTCGACCGAGTCGGTGACAGGGCCTCATGGACGGGTGAAAGTATGCGTAAGCGGCAAGGCCGACCGAGCCGAGGGACTCCCACGCCTCCGGGATACGGATACCTCACTCATCACCTTCCGCGAGAAGCAACTCTCGCTCGCACAAACATCCCTGTTACCGACAAAAAGTCCAGATACTCGAAACAAGAGGAAAAGAGACGCAGCTTTACAACGCAGCGAGGGTGTGTGTTCTGGCCTCGACGGCTGCACAAGGCACACGCTACAAGACAATCTGATCCTGCAGGCTCGGGTCTTGACGCTAGAAGGGGGCAGCAACACCCTCGTCGACGGCACCTTCGGCGAGGCTCGACCTAGCCTCGGACGGCGACGCGGTCCGAGGGTCTCCGCTCCGAGGGACGACGTCATCACCACGCCCGAGCAATCGCTGCCAGGGACTTCTCCGGGAATCCGGCCCGAGCAGGCGGCTCAGCCGGTCACCCCTGGGGCCTCGGCCAACCATCTTCTAAGGCGCCAGCCCGGTCCGAAGCCTCGGCTGATCAACTCCGACGTCGATCCCGCCAACGGACAACCCGGCTAGGCTCTGGCCAACCAGGTTTCATTTTCGAGCCAACTCCGCCTCTGTTCATGCTGATATCGCTACCCCTGGCCTCGGCTCGTCGAAGAGCGGCCGAGGGGTCTCTTTAACTAAGCTAGAGGAACCTCGGACAGCAAGGCCGACCGAGCCGAGGGACTCCTACGCCTCCGGGATACGGATACCTCACTCGTCACCTTGACACGGGGCGACTCATGCTTGGTGAAGCGGTTCAGATAGTCAACAGACGAGTCTTAGTGCTCAAGAATGAGGAAAAAACACGGCTCCGTGCTGAAGTTACATACATGTTCAGGCCCCGAAAGCCGAAATGAACAAAAAACCCTGGCATTCGAAGTGCCGTCACAAACGGGACTCCGGTTCCGTCTCCCCGGGTATGGACAACCTCCACGCCGGGGAAGCCCGTGGAGCGACAAGCTCTGGGCGAATCACCAGCAAAACGCGGGTCGCCCCCAAGCGTCCCGGCAGATCCTTGCAGCCGTCCTCGCCGCGAATGCGAGGAAGAGGACGGAATGTTGCATCCTAGCTGGGCAGCAACAGTTCGCCTTCCCCGGCATGGCTGGAGGACGTCTCCGCCGTAGGGCTAAAGGGCGATTGCCACCACCAGAAGCTGGAAGAAGAGGTGGACCGCCGACCCGCGCAGGAGGTGGAGCCCCGGCTCGCCTCGCTCCCCGCCCCGGCGAGGATGACGAACACCCTCAACACTGAGGGCGGGGCCGAGACCACAGTCCGGTTTGCCTCTCCCCATCCAGGAGCTGGAGGTCACTGTCTTGGGTGACCACCAGCGGAGGGGAGTGTAACACCCGGTTTTAAAGGACAAAGCCGGGTGCATCTCATACATGCGCCAAGAAGACAACATATATAATAACAGAGTGTATAGAGATAAATGTCATAAAACATCAGAGTACTTATTACATAGCGGAAGTCTTATTACAAAATAAAGATAAATATAAAACGAACTAAGGATCGTCGGCGCCAATGTCGACTGAGAAACGCCACCTAGATCAAGTCGAATGCCTCAGTGTTAGGCGGCTCCTCTTCGACCACCTGTTCTTCTCCTGTGGGGGGGTGTGAGACAGCAAGAGTGAGCTCACATACGATCATAGCTCAACAAGTCGTGGGGAATAATGTGGCATGAACTCACCAAAGGTGGGAGTTCAAGTAGTGTAAGGCTGAACAATGAAATAGAGGCTAAGGCTGAGCATTGCTTTTATAAGTTGGTCAAAATTTTATTTAGCAATTACTAAGTGTAAGTAAATACCAAACCTTAATAATAAAGAACAGTAATAGCAAAATAATCCCAAATGCGATGCAAATGTCAAATTGAATTTAAGTTCCATAATTAATCATGTGAGGGTCCGAGCCGCTCATGACCGTGAGCACGGCTAGTATACTAGTTTTACACTCTGCAGAGGTTGCGCATCTTTACCCACAAGTCATGTTACCCATCTGCCAAGAGATGGCCAATCCCATACACCTCTACCGAGGAGGCGAGGCAGGGTAACACTACGAGGCCTTTACAAAGTTCCACTAGCTTCAGACTACCCGCTACAGTTTATAAGAAGCTCCAGTGCAGGGTTCCTGGCTGACCGCCATCGCAGCAAAATCAACCAGGGACCTCCCTACACTGACCACTCCCCTACTGCCCTTGCCCCTTTCGGGTAAGGTAGCCCTCCCCTAGCTTTCCTAGTTAATCAGCCAAGGGCGTCCCATTAAACCCTTGTGGTAGCACTGTTTTCCCGGGTGGTCGCTCCATGTTCCCATTAATTTAATGATCTTAACATGAACAGTAATAATAACAAGATAATAACAGAATAATCATGTGTAGTGTAACTCCATACCCAGTCCACATAAAGCAATAGCAAGTACTACCCAAAAATATTTCAGGGGTGAACAAGGTATAGAGGTAATCAAAACTGGGGTAACATAAAGGCTCCCATCAAAATTAACCTATGCAGATCATTAAAATTAATAAGAACATGGCTGGGAAAAGTAAGTGATCAAGGGCACAACTTGCCTTCAATGAGCTCCTGCTCAGCTATCTCTACTTGTTGAACCTCAGTTTCCACAGTGGCTTGCTCGTCTACTCGCATCAACACAATACATACATAGTATAGCATAAATTAACATCACATCAAACATGCAAATAAAATATACAGTAAAAATCTACACATTAAAATGAGATCATTGGAACTGGAATAACTAGATTTGGAGTTATAGATTTCAAGTTATGAATTTCCCAAGATTTAATGTGCTTGAAATATGATTAAATGCTAAATTAATTTTCTTACTGTTTTTATGTCAAAACAGAGACACTAAATGGTAGAGAATAAAATTACAAAATTTTAGAAACTGGAATGAAGTGATTTGGACTAAAAATGGATTTTCTATGCATTTTACAATTTCTAGATTTGTTTTTGTGTTAAAAACGAATTTCTAATATTATTTCTCTATTTTTAATCTTCTCTGGACTGGGCGTCAATTTCTGGAAAAGTCAGGGGGTTCTGGCGTAAGATTCCCGAGACACAGAGAATAGTACTCTCTGGGTGGCGGGTTGGTTTCTGTTTCTCTCGGGGGTTCTTATGCAACTGTGTCTGAGCGAAAGGGTATCTGCCAATCTGAGACGTCGGAGACGTCGGATCGACAGCGGACGATGGGGATTAGATCGTATCTTATAACGAAACGGTATGCAACGCTGACCATCAGATGTTATTTGAACGCTCTCGATTTTATGATGCCCAATCCAAATCTGAGCCATGCGATCACGATCCAAGGGTTAGGATCCAACCGGCAGGTACCCTCAATCTAAGCCGTTAATCATGAAATCCACGCCCCAGGGATCGTCTTCAACCTCACTGGTCCTCTCTCTCTCTCTCTCTCTCTTTTCTTCTCCAGCTAGTCCCCCACGGCCGAACGCCATAGCCGCGCCAGCGAGCAGTTCCGTGCTCGCCATCCGAGTCCTAATTTCCGATTGGACGATCCCGCTTGAACCCTACGTGACCATGATCAACAGGCAGTGAAGGAAAACTCACCATGGTGAAACTTCAAGCCGCGCAGACCCGAGTCTGCCATCCGAGTCCCCGTTATACGGCGTGGAACGTTCTTTGCCTCCCACTCCCCGTCTAGCTTGGCACCAAGCCTTCATCTACAGACCTCTCGAGACTACGTGCCATCCAGTGGCAAGCCATCCCCTCGACAGCGCCTGGAGCATTGCCCCACCGCATCCACGCCAGTGCCTAGGCTAAGACGTCTCGCGCTTCCTATCACGCTACAGAGAAGGGGCACGGAACATACCGACGCGGAGGAGGTGAAGATGGGACTGGCGCTCACGGTCCAAAGGTCCTCCACGCGATGGGAGCGCCGAGGCGTTTGTTCTCTCTCCTCTCTTTCTCTCGGCGGCTGCCGTGATGGTTTCTAAGCTATGGCGGCGGAGGTTAGGGCTCTATGGGAGGGGAGGAGAGGAGCGCCATGCACGCGGCTTTATAGCCCGACAGGTCGGACGTGCCCGGCTCCGATCATGCGTCGAGGTTCCCCCCGCGCGACCCGGACGAGATCCACCTGGGTTTGTTACGGCACCCGGAAGATCAACAGTGATAGGGGGCCCCACTGGTCAGCTGTGGAGTAGCGGAAGCGCGCATGGGCGAATGACGGGCATGCGACTGGCAAGTGGGTCCGTATCCAGTGAGTGCGCAAGTGGAGGAAGTCGGCCGCACGGTGCTCATACTGATCTGGGCCGAATGGTGATTACGGCCCATACCGAGTTCCTTCCCTCTTTTCTTTTTTTTAATTTTCTTTTTCCTTTCCTTTCCTTTTTACCTTTAGATTCCAGGTTTGAATTCAAAGTTTGGTGGCGAATTTGCACTAAATTTTGAGTGTATAATTTGAATCATATCATTATGGGATGCATTTATTTATTTACGAATTTATCTTGTATTTTATAGTGTTTCTCTTTTTTTCCAATTTAAATTCCAAATTTAAATTTAGGTTTTAATCCAAATCTTCAACTCATTATTATATTTTTATTATTGTTATTGTTTTTATTAATAAATGCACAAACAAAACTCCAACGAGATGCACTCTCTTTTATTTTAGTGTCATTGGTTTAATTTAATCCCTCTTAATTTTATTTATGCTCTTTTCATGATGCAAATGAGGCACATAAAATAGGATAATCACTATATAATCCTTTTATACAATTTTGAGTATTACAAATCCTACCCCCCTTAAAAATAATCTCGTCCTCGAGATTAGGAAGATCTAGAGAAAAGGTGGGGAAAATCTATGCGAAGCTCTTCTTCTCTTTCCCAAGTTGCTTCATCTTCACTGTGGTGATTCCATTGCACTTTGCACATCTTTATCACCTTATTTCTTGTAACTCGAGTCAAAGTATCCAAAATCTTGATGGGGTACTCAGCATAAGTTAAATCATCTTGAACACTAAGGTCCTCCATTGGTAATTGCTCCTCAGGTACCCTAAGACATTTCTTCAGCTGAGATACATGAAAAACATCATAAACATCCGCAAGATGATTCGGTAACTCCAATTGATATGCAACCTCTCCCACTCGCTTTAAGATTAAGAAAGGTCCAATAAAGCGAGGGGATAACTTTCCTTTGACTTTGAATCTTCTCATACCCCGGAGTGGTGACACCTTCAAATAGACATAATCTCCCTCCTTAAACTCAAGTAGTCTTCTCCGGGTATCAGCATAGCTTTTCTGCCTGGATTGTGCAGTTCTCAAATTCTCCCTTATTTGCTGAACTTGTTCCTCTGCTTCTTGTATAATCTCAGGCCCAAACAACTGCCTTTCACCAGTTTGATTCCAATACAAGGGAGTCCTGCACTTTCTGCCATACAAAGCCTCAAACGGTGACATCTTCAAACTGGCCTGATAGCTATTATTGTAAGAGAACTCTGCATACGGTAGGCTCTTATCCCAACTACCACTATGCTTAAGAGCACAAGCTCTTAACATATCTTCCAGCACTTGATTAGTCCTTTCAGTTTGCCCATCAGTTTGTGGGTGGTAGCCCGAACTAAAATTCAACTTCATTCGTATTCTCATGAAAACTATTCCAAAATCTGGGGGTAAACTATGATCCTCTATCCAAAATGATCTTCTTCGGTACATCGTGTAGAGACACAATCTGAACCATATATACTCTGCCAATTGAGATCCCTTATAAGCAGTCTTGACCGGAATGAAATGAGCCACTTTAGTTAATCTATCCATAATCACCCATATAGCATCATATCCTTTCTGGATGCTATGCAATCCAGTAATAAAATCCATACCAATCTCTTCCCACTTCCACTCGGGTATCTTCAATGGGTGCAATAGTCCATCTGGCCTCTGATGTTCGGCCTTAACTCTTTGACATACATCGCACATAGCCACATGTGCAGCCACATCTGTTTTTAATCATACCACCAATATTTTTGCTTCAAATCCTGATACATCTTGGTGTTCCCAGGGTGGATAGAATAAACTGAATCATGTGCCTCCTTCAATATGGTTTCCCGAAGACTATCAATATCGGGAACACAGATCCGATTCTTGAACCATATCGTGCCTTGCTCATCCTCCGTGAACTCTGGGCCTCTACCCTCTGTTATCAGATCCTTGACCTCCTGGATTTTGGCATCACCAACTTGACCTTTACGAATTTCTTGCTCCAAGGTAGGTTCCAATTCAATAGTCACTCCTTCCGTATGTGTAACAATTCCCAGGTTGAGCCTCTCTAAGTCTTTTGCTAATTCATCAGGTAGCTGGACAACGAAAGCGGAGTGAACATGCTCCTTCCGACTCAAGGCATCTGTAACCAAATTCGCCTTGCCTGGGTGATAGTGAATCTCCAAGTCATAATCCTTAATGAGCTCCAACCAACGGCGTTGCCTAAGGTTGAGATCCTTCTGAGTGAATATATACTTCAGACTCTTATGATTCGTATATACTTGGCACTTGGTTCCCATAATATAGTGTCTCCAAATCTTAAGTGCATGCACAACGGCAGCCAGCTCTAAGTCATGGGTGGGGTAGTTCAATTCATGCTTCCGCAACTGACGAGATGCATAGGCGACCACATGTCCTTCTTGCATGAGCACACATCCAAGTCCTTGGCCACATGCATCACAATAAATGTCAAATCCCTTCTGCAGATCTGGCATCATCAATACTGGAGGTGACATCAATCTCTCCTTCAATTGATCAAAGCTTTCTTGGCACTTCTCATCCCACTTAAATTCTCTTCCTTTTTCCAAAAGCGATGTCATAGGCTTAGCAATTTTAGAGAACCCTTCAATAAATCTCCGATAATATCCTGCGAGTCCCAAGAAACTCCGAATCTCAGTAACTGTAGTGGGCACTCTCCACTCCATTATCTCCTTCACTTTAGCAGGATCCACTGCTATTCCTCCATTAGAAATAATATGACCAAGGAATGGTACCTTGTCAATCCAAAACTCGCACTTGCTGAACTTAGCGTAGAGTTGATTATCTCGTAACTTCTGTAGCACCAACCTTGGATGTTGTTCATGATCACTTTCATTCCTAGAATAGATTAGAATATCGTCGATAAACACCACAACAAATCTGTCCAAATACTCCATAAACACTTTGTTCATCAAATTCATGAAATAAGCCGGTGCATTGGTTAATCCAAATGACATAACCGTAAACTCATATAATCCATATCGAGTCGAGAATGCTGTCTTGGGAATATCCGATGGTCTAATCCTCATCTGATGGTAACCGGATCGGAGATCAATCTTCGAGAATACTCTAGCACCTCGCATCTGATCAAACAAATCCTCAATACGGGGCAACGGATACTTGTTCTTCACAGTAACATCATTGAGTGATCTATAATCCACACACATCCGTTGCGATCCATCCTTCTTCTGCACAAATAACACCGGCGCTCCCCAAGGTGAGGAACTCGGACGAATGTAACTAGCCTCTTGTAATTCCGTTCACTGATTCTTCAGTCCCTTTAACTCTTCTACAGGCATCCGAAAAATCTCTAACCACATGAATGTTGTCACCAACAACCTTCCCATTTACTAAAAATGTCGCTAGTCTGGTGGCAGTAGTTACTGCAATTCCAACTTCAAATCTTTCTCCTTTGGAACTGGTGAGTTCTACGGTTCCCTTAGCGCAGTGTATAAACCACCATTGCCTTTCTTAACCATGACATACCAAGGATCAGATCTATACTGCTTGACTCTAACATTATAGCAGTGGCTCCAAATTCTCTACCCATAATGGTCAATGACAATCTACGTGTCATTTGATTCGCCACAACAGGCCCTTTAGGTGTAATTACTCTCATGGGTTTTCTCATATTGTCCAACACATATGCCCAAACCAAAATCTCAGCATGACGCGTAATTTTATTAGCAACACATGGGGTCAAATAGACCTTTTTATTCCTCCTAAAATAGTATCATACCGAATACTAACTAAAGGAACATGTAGATCTTACAAATAGTAGTAATTTATATATATGTTTATGTAGCTTGGTGGAGCTGGTGGTGGTGGAGATGGTGGTTGTTGTCGTTGTCTCTCCAACCGTGATTGCCTTATTTCTTGATGTATCTCCAGACGGGCCTAACGTATTTCCTCGCGTTCTTGTCTTATCTGGTTTTGCATTTCAGTCACCATGTCTGTCAATTGTTGTATTACCAGCCTTTGGGTTGCAATCACTTGATCGGTTTCAACAGGTGGAGGATTTGGAGGATTCATTTCTGTTTGCTGTTGCGTGATAATCTTTCCTTTCCTGGTATTGACCATCTGAGTTAGATACATATGGTAAGAGAATAGTAGCCAAGGCAGGTACTTACAAATCAGGTTATTTTGGGGGATTTATTAGCTAAGCAGATTAATATTCCACCTACTATAGCTAATTCAATACCTTATGCTGGCACATGCTAAGATGTCCATGTAATATTTCAATCAATCAAAGAAGCAAATCAGACATTGATCATCAGAACAATCAACCAATATTTCTAATAGAGAAAATAGTTTTAATTTTGTCTTAGGCTTCCTATCTCTTAAAAATGTCATAGGGGTAGGGATTCCAAGGTGTGAAATCCATCTTGTCTAAGAGTAGAAAAGATAAGAATGATCAGAGTAGAACAGTAGAAGGTGAGACAGGATCAAGATAAGTATAGGAAGAATTAGAGTGAGGTAAGTAGGTAATGGTTTTGTCCATTTCTATCTAGGTTTCGTCCTACAGTCAACATTCCTCTGATACCACTTCTGTAACACCCGGTTTTAAAGGACAAAGCCGGGTGCATCTCATACATGCGCCAAGAAGACAACATATATAATAACAGAGTGTATAGAGATAAATGTCATAAAACATTAGAGTACTTATTACATAGCGGAAGTCTTATTACAAAATAAAGATAAATATAAAACGAACTAAGGATCGTCGTCGCCAATGTCGACTGAGAAACGCCACCTAGATCAAGTCGAATGCCTCAGTGTTAGGCGGCTCCTCTTCGACCACCTGTTCTTCTCCTGTGGGGGGTGTGAGACAGCAAGAGTGAGCTCACATACGATCATAGCTCAACAAGTCGTGGGGAATAATGTGGCATGAACTCACCAAAGGTGGGAGTTCAAGTAGTGTAAGGCTGAACAATGAAATAGAGGCTAAGGCTGAGCATTGCTTTTATAAG
The DNA here is from genome assembly GCA_029449295.1 of Zea luxurians. Lineage (NCBI taxonomy): Eukaryota > Viridiplantae > Streptophyta > Magnoliopsida > Poales > Poaceae > Zea > Zea luxurians. The sequence continues at coordinate 26,154,799 of JAOPSE010000011.1, read as the reverse complement.
TTGGTCAAAATTTTATTTAGCAATTACTAAGTGTAAGTAAATACCAAACCTTAATAATAAAGAACAGTAATAGCAAAATAATCCCAAATGCGATGCAAATGTCAAATTGAATTTAAGTTCCATAATTAATCATGTGAGGGTCCGAGCCGCTCATGACCGTGAGCACGGCTAGTATACTAGTTTTACACTCTGCAGAGGTTGCGCATCTTTACCCACAAGTCATGTTACCCATCTGCCAAGAGATGGCCAATCCCATACACCTCTACCGAGGAGGCGAGGCAGGGTAACACTACGAGGCCTTTACAAAGTTCCACTAGCTTCAGACTACCCGCTACAGTTTATAGGAAGCTCCAGTGCAGGGTTCCTGGCTGACCGCCATCGCAGCAAAATCAACCAGGGACCTCCCTACACTGACCACTCCCCTACTGCCCTTGCCCCTTTCGGGTAAGGTAGCCCTCCCCTAGCTTTCCTAGTTAATCAGCCAAGGGCGTCCCATTAAACCCTTGTGGTAGCACTGTTTTCCCGGGTGGTCGCTCCATGTTCCCATTAATTTAATGATCTTAACATGAACAGTAATAATAACAAGATAATAACAGAATAATCATGTGTAGTGTAACTCCATACCCAGTCCACATAAAGCAATAGCAAGTACTACCCAAAAATATTTCAGGGGTGAACAAGGTATAGAGGTAATCAAAACTGGGGTAACATAAAGGCTCCCATCAAAATTAACCTATGCAGATCATTAAAATTAATAAGAACATGGCTGGGAAAAGTAAGTGATCAAGGGCACAACTTGCCTTCAATGAGCTCCTGCTCAGCTATCTCTACTTGTTGAACCTCAGTTTCCACAGTGGCTTGCTCGTCTACTCGCATCAACACAATACATACATAGTATAGCATAAATTAACATCACATCAAACATGCAAATAAAATATACAGTAAAAATCTACACATTAAAATGAGATCATTGGAACTGGAATAACTAGATTTGGAGTTATAGATTTCAAGTTATGAATTTCCCAAGATTTAATGTGCTTGAAATATGATTAAATGCTAAATTAATTTTCTTACTGTTTTTATGTCAAAACAGAGACACTAAATGGTAGAGAATAAAATTACAAAATTTTAGAAACTGGAATGAAGTGATTTGGACTAAAAATGGATTTTCTATGCATTTTACAATTTCTAGATTTGTTTTTGTGTTAAAAACGAATTTCTAATATTATTTCTCTATTTTTAATCTTCTCTGGACTGGGCGTCAATTTCTGGAAAAGTCAGGGGGTTCTGGCGTAAGATTCCCGAGACACAGAGAATAGTACTCTCTGGGTGGCGGGTTGGTTTCTGTTTCTCTCGGGGGTTCTTATGCAACTGTGTCTGAGCGAAAGGGTATCTGCCAATCTGAGACGTCGGATCGACAGCGGACGATGGGGATTAGATCGTATCTTATAACGAAACGGTATGCAACGCTGACCATCAGATGTTATTTGAACGCTCTCGATTTTATGATGCCCAATCCAAATCTGAGCCATGCGATCACGATCCAAGGGTTAGGATCCAACCGGCAGGTACCCTCAATCTAAGTCGTTAATCATGAAATCCACGCCCCAGGGATCGTCTTCAACCTCACTGGTCCTCTCTCTCTCTCTCTTTTCTTCTCCAGCTAGTCCCCCACGGCCGAATGCCATAGCCGCGCCAGCGAGCAGTTCCGTGCTCGCCATCCGAGTCCTAATTTCCGATCGGACGATCCCGCTTGAACCCTACGTGACCATGATCAACAGGCAGTGAAGGAAAACTCACCATGGTGAAACTTCAAGCCGCGCAGACCCGAGTCTGCCATCCGAGTCCCCGTTATACGGCGTGGAACGTTCTTTGCCTCCCACTCCCCGTCTAGCTTGGCACCAAGCCTTCATCTACAGACCTCTCGAGACTACGTGCCATCCAGTGGCAAGCCATCCCCTCGACAGCGCCTGGAGCATTGCCCCACCGCATCCACGCCAGTGCCTAGGCTAAGACGTCTCGCGCTTCCTATCACGCTACAGAGAAGGGGCACGGAACATACCGACGCGGAGGAGGTGAAGATGGGACTGGCGCTCACGGTCCAAAGGTCCTCCACGCGATGGGAGCGCCGAGGCGTTTGTTCTCTCTCCTCTCTTTCTCTCGGCGGCTGCCGTGATGGTTTCTAAGCTATGGCGGCGGAGGTTAGGGCTCTATGGGAGGGGAGGAGAGGAGCGCCATGCGCGCGGCTTTATAGCCCGACAGGTCGGACGTGCCCGGCTCCGATCATGCGTCGAGGTTCCCCCCGCGCGACCCGGACGAGATCCACCTGGGTTTGTTACGGCACCCGGAAGATCAACAGTGATAGGGGGCCCCACTGGTCAGCTGTGGAGTAGCGGAAGCGCGCATGGGCGAATGACGGGCATGCGACTGGCAAGTGGGTCCGTATCCAGTGAGTGCGCAAGTGGAGGAAGTCGGCCGCACGGTGCTCATACTGATCTGGGCCGAATAGTGATTACGGCCCATACCGAGTTCCTTCCCTCTTTTCTTTTTTTTTAATTTTCTTTTTCCTTTCCTTTCCTTTTTACCTTTAGATTCCAGGTTTGAATTCAAAGTTTGGTGGCGAATTTGCACTAAATTTTGAGTGTATAATTTGAATCATATCATTATGGGATGCATTTATTTATTTACGAATTTATCTTGTATTTTATAGTGTTTCTCTTTTTTTTTCCAATTTAAATTCCAAATTTAAATTTAGGTTTTAATCCAAATCTTCAACTCATTATTATATTTTTATTATTGTTATTGTTTTTATTAATAAATGCACAAACAAAACTCCAACGAGATGCACTCTCTTTTATTTTAGTGTCATTGGTTTAATTTAATCCCTCTTAATTTTATTTATGCTCTTTTCATGATGCAAATGAGGCACATAAAATAGGATAATCACTATATAATCCTTTTATACAATTTTGAGTATTACAGGGAGCAACCGGGCTGTGTGATGAAAATCCTTGAAGCTGAACGATGGCTGAAAGGTACCAACTCCCACGGAGTTGCGTTCCTCCAACGATGAGGCAAAAAGACGGCGGTTTCCCCCCATCCGGGGGCTTGGAAGGCGGAAAGATGCGGTGCCTGAGGGAGCAAGAAGACATGGTCGCCTTACGAAAGGGGTCGCCCTCCTTTTAAAGGCGACTCTCCCTGCTTGCGCCCCCAACCGTCACGGGCTGAGTCTTCTCCAACACGCTCCAAAGCCCTCCCCTGCAGCGCGGGGGCTGGGTCCCGCATGTCATGCAGACCGGCTCCAAGCAGAAGAAGCCAAACCGCCGCGCGTGGTGCACGCAACCGCCCAGCGGTTACAAGTGACCCTCCACCTTTGCCCAGACCAACGGGCGAAAGGGGCGGGCAGCCATGCAGGCGGCATGCAGCCGCGCCAAGTGGACGCGCTTCTCCGACTCCCGACACGCCAGCATGGAGGCCCAGGCCCACGCGTCGCGCGACCGGCGCGCCGGATGCTGCATGCAAGCAACTGTACCACTTGCGCCACCACCGCGCCTCCTCGATCGCGGAACCAATACCGTGACTCGAGGCGACCCAGCGCGCGACCCAGCAGCGCCAGCCTGACGCAGCGGTCAACGCGGTCAAAAGTGGGCCGGCAGTGATGACGGTGGCAGGCGCGCGGGAGCAGCGGTCACGTCGTCAGCCAAGCTCACGTCCCATCCGGAGGCAGCGAGAGAACCCCCTCTCACGGCGTGAAGACAACGCGCCCGTGATCCGTTCCTCGAACGGCTCGCGCACGCGCAACGGCAGCCCCGCCAACTACTCGCCCCGTCGCATTAACTCCACGGCTGGACAGGCGACACTTCTGGCAGGCGCAGCGGGCAATGCTTCGCCTTCGCCGAAACAACCGCGCCAAAAAAGGTACGCCGCGTCGTTCGGTTTCGTATCCTTTTTCCTTTTTTCCTCTTTCTCTATCTCTTGCGACAGGGACCGAGAAAGGGGGATACCCCGAAAGGGGTCCTTCCCCGTGAAGGAACCAGGCTCCGAGCCTCCTTACTGATCAGGGGTTCGAAGGCTGGCCCCCCGAAGGGTTCAACAGCCGCCTCAGATCGTGTGGGCCCTACACCCACTACTGGTCAGAGGTTCGAAGGCCGGCCCCCCGAAGGGTTCCACGGCCGCCTCAGGCTACTCGGGCTCCGCGCCCATTACTGATCAGGGGTTCGAAGGCTGGCCCCGAAGGGTTCACAGTCGCCTCAGACACAGAGCAAGGGATGACCAGGGGTACGTTCGATACATAACCAAGGCTCGGGCTGCGCTCCCGAGGTACCCTAGGACATTTCTGAGACCAGCGGGAGCGATCCTGTAACGGAATCCCATCGGAGGGAGGCATCGAGCCCTCGGACCCCGTCGCCAGGGGACCGGGTCCGGCAGATCACCCGCAGGTACTTTTGGGCGTGCCTCTGGGCCCCTAGCCGACCCCCAACGAACGGGGCATGGACGTCCACTCGGATTACCCGCTTGCAGCTCACCGGAGACACCATGTTCGGTGCCCATCGAGGGTAACATGGCGCTCTCCCCCCCTCCTCCTTGCGGAAAGGCGACATAGGGGCGTATGTAAAAAAGCCGAGTCTGTCCCTGATCGCCCTCTCGCCCTGTGCGGAGGCTCGGGGGCTGCTCTCGCAAACCCGGCTCCGGCCGAACCGTTGACAGCGTCAGCATACCAGCCCGAGAACTTGGGCCCCGACCGTGCACCCGGGCTACGGCCAGTTCGCATGAGGGAACCACCAGACGAGCCGAAGCATTACGCAAGGCATTAAGACCTCGAAGGAGTGAAACCACTCCTCCGAGGCCTCGGGGGCTACACCCGGCGGGTGCGCTCGCACGCACCCACCGGAACAAAATGCAACCGAGAAAGGCTGGTCCCTGTTGGAACTTGCTCTCAGTTGCAAGGGGATCCAACAAGGGTGAATAGTGATGACAACAGGGCACTCGCGCTAGATGGCAAAAGCTCTGTTAATCTGGCCTCTCACGGGCACTGTGCAGGGGTATTTATAGGTACCTGAGCGTCCAGCACCTCGAGCTAAGGACGCATGTGCCCTCAGGTACCTAGGTTATCCCAAGAATATTCCCATAAAGCGGGGTTACAGACCGTAATTACAGGAATGCTTTTACAAAATAGGCCCGTAACGCACGGCGGCCAAGCGGGGCCCGTTACGACGGGCCGGATTGCACGTGGGCCTCCGAGCTGGACGAGGCCGCACCGTGGGATGCCCTTCGTCGCCAGTCTTCGCCTAGAGCGGAAGAAGCGAAGGGTGTCCCCGCCTGTTTTGTTTCTGTCAGTTCAGCTGCTGCAGCGAAGGCTTCGAGCGAAGGGTGGCGCCTTTGCCTTCGCCCCAACATTTGCCCTCCGAGGGACCAGTTCGACAAAGTCACCTGGTGCCGAAGACGTCGTTAGATGGCGGAGATGCTGCCCTCGCTCGAAGTGGTTCCGCGGGGGTTTTTGATGTGACCGTTGATTGACGGCGTACTGTTGGATTGCGGGTTTCCCGAAGCGCCGCGCCCTGTGTATAAAAGGGGGCGGGGGTCGGCGCTTTTTGAACTTCACCTTCCGCGCGCCGCGAAAACCCTAGCCGCCCTTTTCGCTGTCTTGCTGCTCGTCTGCCTGCCGCGGTCTTGTTCGCCGGAGATCTGGCTCGAGTGAAGCAGACCGCCCGCCGCCGCCGACGGTACGTTGCGATGCCGTCCTCGTCTTCTTCCGCTGCCGCTACGCCGCCGGCCGTTCCCTCGCCACCGGCCGCCGCCTCGTCTGAGGAGACGCTGAGTAGCTTAATGGCGGAGGAGTTGCACGCCGGCGACTCTGTTGATTTCGGCGTATCGCGGATATCGTCGGCCCGCATGCAAGATATGCAGCGGTTGGGTTACTTCGGCGGCGGAGTTGGTCGAGTCCCGGGGGCGGAGGAAGTCCCCGAGCCAGAGGGCGAGTTGGTCGTTTTCGAGGCGTTCTTCGCCGCCGGACTCCGCTTGCCTGCGCACCGATTTGTTGGCGAAGTCCTGCACAGGTTCAACATTCAAATACACCAGCTGACACCGAATGCCATAGTTGCACTGTCGAAGTATGTCTGGGCGACGACTTCGTACGGCGGACAGCCATCGGTGGAAGTTTTTGCGAAGTATTATTGTTTGCATTGGCAGAAGAGGATGATTGGAGGCGAAGTCGCTCAGTTTGGATCCTGCACATTCACGCCGAAGACCGGCAAAACCACGATGCAGGTAGTCGAGTTGGTTCCTTGCGCCCGCAACAAGTGGGGCAACTGGAATGAATTTTGGTTTTACGTCGCTGAGGGTACCGTCGAAGGCCATGAGGGACTCCCCGTGTCCGTGATGTGTTCTCATTTTTACTCAGCGTATCCGCCCTTTGAAGTGGCGGAGGAGGATGAGGACGAAGGGGCTCTTCGGTGCGCCGCCGGCCTGAGCAGTGGGCGCGACTTGGTTGAAGAGTTTGTGGCGTACAGGGTGTGGCCATTGGCGCGTGGCTGGGTGTTGGGCGAAGTATGCCCTCGCCAGATGCCTTTTCATGGTGGAAGAGTGGTGCGGAGTCCCGCCTTCGCTCTGAATCTGCAAAATCGCGATCCGGCCGCCGTTGTGCGTGAGGCGGAGGATGGGGCGGTGCGGCTTGTTGGACGCTACGTGCCGAGGACAGAGGGCCAGCGCAGCTGGGATATCCGCGGGTCGATTGACCGCTTGAACAGGGTTTTTGAATTAAATCAATTGCCATATGACGGCTACCCTGGTCAAGATGATGTGGACCGCCGTGAGAAGAAACCGGCGGTGGAGACCGGAGACGACCCTGCGCCGGCGGCCGCCCCGTCCTCTAAAAAGAGAAAATTAGGTACTGCTATGGGAGGACTTGGGGTTTCTGATCGTTTTGCTAGAGAGTTGACGAGGACGTGCGCGGCCCCGGGGGAAAGGATGTCTTCGCCCGAGCTCCGGGAGTCTTCGGCTCGGATGCTGAGGGTTACCGGGGGTTGCTGGCCTAGGAATGTTCCTGTCCCCCGCGTGGTTGGCGAGGACTTTTTTACATCTCGCATGGTTCGTGAATGGAGGGTATTTCCTTACGGGCGGAATATTGCTGCTGTTGTGTCAGCAGTGATGGACAAGGATCGCCAGGGAGCTGCACAAAAGCGCCAGGCGGCTATCAGGCTCGTTGAAGCCAGGCCGAAGAGGCAGCGGGGGACTGCGAAGGCTGCTGCCTCCGGCGGAGGCCGGCCGCCGCTGGCGGCGAAGTCGAGCGTCCCTGCATCTAGCAAGGCGCCGGAGGCAACGGCAGGCGCCGAAGGCTCGAAGTCGGCGAAGGCGGTGCTGCCGTCCAGCGGAGTGGCGGAGGTCGCGAAGGCGGCCCGAGCGTTGCCATTGGCGGGCAAACGTGTCGCCGACTTCGTCACCGATATTAGTGTGGACGACTATCTCGGTGGTAGGTCGTTGGCTTTTTTTTTGATCGGTTCATTGGTACGCTGCAGGGCAGGGCGAAGGCCAGCTTGCTGTGGTTGCGCCTGGCGCGGCGACCACGACGGCTGCCGCAGCGCCGAAGGCGAAGGGCGGGGCTCTTGGCGCCGGAGGCGAGGCGTCGGCCCTCGCGGTTGTCATGGATGAGGCGGGCGCTGCGTCCCGCCGGCTAGCGGAGGCGACGGAGGCGCTACGTCAGGTCCACTGAGTTGGACCTCGTCCCCCCCCCCCCCGTTTTTTTTGCTGGGACCGCAGTCTTACGATTGCTCTGCAGGTGGCTGACTTCGCTAGCCGCACTGCGTCGGGGGCCCTCACGGCAGCCGTGGCTGCCGAATTCGAAAGACTTCGGACACAACACGCTGACGCCGTCCGCGAGAAATCGGCCGCCGACAGCAAGTGCCGCAAGCTGGCGGACAAGGTGGCCACACTGGAGGACAAGAAGGCCGCCCTCCGTCGCCAGCTGGCGGGGGAAAGGAGGGAGACCAACGAGGCCCTTGTCAAGGCGCAGGCTGCGCAGGCGGAGGCCAACCTGGCACGGGCGGAGGGCAATCTTGCCAGGGAGCGCGCCGAGCAGTTGCAGGAGCGGCTCACCGCCCTGGAGAGCCGCGTGAAGGGGGCCGAGGCCGCGGCACGAGCGGAGGCAGAGCGGATGCGCCAACTGCTCGTAGATACATATCGTGGCCTGGGCGCGGGGACCGGTGAATTCGAAGTGCCGGACCACGAGCCCGGACTTCGGTGCCTGGAGTGGGTGCAGGAGGAGCTGCAGGCGCTCCCCTCTGTCGTGGAGGGGTTTATGGCGTATGCCTCCCTGGTCACCTGCGAGGGGGCGATGAACGCGCTCTCCCGCGAAGGGTGCCGGCACTTCGAGGTCTTCGACCAAGTCGAAGAAGACTTTGAGCAAGATATCTTCAAGGTCGAGGACCCCGTAGTGAAGGATTCTGCCGGAGCTATCTTCGACCGGCTGTGGGGTCCACACGGGCGCGAGGTGGTCAGGGAGCGCGCCGAGACGGTGAGGGCTCAGGTAACGTTTTCGCTTGTTTGGTGTTTGTTGGTCGTGGGCTGTGTGTGTGTTTGATGAATTTTGTGTGTTTTGGCTTAGGCGGCGCGTGGCGAGAGGGTCGACGACTTCGGGGCGCTGAATAGCATGCTGACTGACCCGGAGTCGACTCCGGCGGAGGCTGTGTCCGGGGTCGCCCTCGCGTGCATATGTGTGTGCGAAGGTGTTGTGTACTTTGTCTGGTTTGTTTTGTTGCGCTGTGTTGGCGTGATTAAAGTTGGCCTTGGCGTGGACGGTTTGATGTTGTCGTTTTTGCCTTTGTTGTGCTAGTCCGGTTGCACCCTTAGGTGTCTTCTACACGGATAGTCTTCGATTTTTTCGCACTTGTTATGCTAATCCGGCTGCACCCTTAGGCGACTTCTGCGCGGATAGTCTTCGATTTTTTCGCACTTGTTATGCTAATCCGGCTGCACCCTTAGGCGACTTCTGCGCAGATAGTCTTCGATTTTTTCGCACTTGTTATGCTAATATGGCTGCACCCTTAAGCGACTTCTGCGCGGATAGTCTTCGCGATAGACTTAGACTGTTTTTCGCACTTGTTGTGCTAATCCGGCTGCACCCTTAGGCGACTTCTGCGCGGATAGTCTTCGCGATAGACTTAGATTGTTTTTCGCACTTGTTGTGCTAATCCGGCTGCACCCTTAGGCGACTTCTGCGCGGATAGTCTTCGCGATAGACTTAGATTGTTTTTCGCACTTGTTGTGCTAATCCGGCTGCACCCTTAGGCGACTTCTGCGCGGATAGTCTTCGCGACAGACTTAGATTGTTTTTTGCACTTGTTGTGCTAATCCGGCTGCACCCTTAGGCGACTTCTGCGCGGATAGTCTTCGCGATAGGCTTAGATTGTTTTTCGCACTTGTTGTGCTAATCCGGCTGCACCCTTGGGCGACTTCTGCGCGGATAGTCTTCGCGATAGACTTAGATTTTTTTCGCACTTGTTGTGCTAATCCGGCTGCACCCTTGGGCGACTTCTGCGCGGATTTGTCGCACGCGAGGGTAGCTAGCGCTTAGCCTCGCGGTGACCTCGTGTTGGTCGAATGTCGAAGTCCGTCGTTGCGGTCTTTTTCGACGCATGTCTTTGCGGGGGATTTTTCACACATATATTACATGGCTCCGCCTCGTTAAAAACCTCACCCCCCGGGAGGAAAAGAGTGTGGGCCGGTACAAGATTGTTTTTTGCGAATTACAAGGGCGAAGACAGCCCTGAGGAATCAAACAAAAAATTTGCGGAGGTTGTCGATGTTCCAGGAGTGCTCCAGGTCCTCGCCGTTTGGCGTTGTGAGCCTGTAGGCGTTGGGGGAGGCTTTTGTCTTGACGATGAAGGGGCCCTCCCACCTGGGCTCCAGCTTGCCCTTGGACTCCGTCCGAGCTGTTCGAATGAGTACGAGGTCCCCCTCGCTGAACTCCCTCGGGATGACTGAGTGGTCGCGCCATGCTTTGGTCTGGGCTTGATATTTGTTCAGGGCCTGTAGGGCGAAGACACGGTCTCCGTCGATGAGATCCTTTGAAGTTGGCTCGTCCACATCAGGGACGGCTGACGGAACTGTTCGCGGGGACCCGTGCTTTATTTCTTGCGGGGTCATGGCCTCCGATCCGTATAGAAGACGGAAGGGAGTAAACCCGGTCGCCCTGCACTCAGTCGTGTTTAGCACCCAGACTGCCTCAGGTAAGAAATCGGTCCATCTGCCCTTTTTTTCATCAAGGAGCATTTTCTTGATAGCTGTGAAGATTTTCCCGTTGGCGCGCTCCACGACCCCATTGGACTGCGGATGATAGACTGAGGCGAAGGCAAGCTTGGTGCCAATGGAGAAACAAAAATCCTTGAAGTCTTGGTTGTCAAACTGCTTGCCGTTGTCGACTGTTAGTTCGGACGGTACTCTGAAGCGGCAAACGATGTTCTGCCAGAAGAATTTTTGGGCAGTCTTTGATGTTATTGTAGAAACAGCCCGTGCCTCGATCCATTTGGTGAAGTACTCGACTGCGACGAAGGCGAACTTAAGGTTCCCCTGAGCGGTGGGCAGGGGTCCGACAATGTCGAGACCCCAGCGCTGGAGAGGCCATGTATGGGCGATCAGCTTTGTATACTGCGAAGGGCCGCCTGACCGGGGGGAAAACTTCTGGCAGGCTTCGCAGGACCGAGTGACCCGATTTGCGGCGCAGATCATTGCGGGCCAGTAAAAGCCCTGGCGGATCACCTTAGCGGCTAGGGCCCTCGGCCCTGCGTGTGAGCCGCACGTGCCACTGTGGACTTCACGTAGAATCTGCATGCCTTCGGCCTCGGTGACGCACTTAAGCATTGGCTGACTGACCCCTTTTTTGTAGAGTTGGCCTTCAATCAGAGCGAAGTCTCGGCTTCGATGTCTGAGACGCTTGGCCTCACTGATGTCGGCTGGATGATAATATCCCTGCAGGAACAGGGTTATGGGTGCCCGCCAGTCTTCGGTCATGATAAGGTTGACTGTGCGGTGGCCCTCGCTGTCGTTGGTTATTTTGAGCCCTTCGGGGCTCCGGACTGCTAGCGTGCCGATGACATGAAAGAACACGTCGGAGGGCAGGGTTTCGCCCCTAGCCGCGGCCTTGGCCAATGCGTCGGCCTCCTCATTCTTGGCCCGATCCACATGCTGCAAGGTGAACCCCTTGAACTGCCTCTCGAGACTTCGGATGGCCGCGAGGTACTGCATGAGCGCGGGGTCCTTGGCTGCATAGTCTTTCTCGACTTGGCCAGCAACTACCTTGGAGTCTGTTTTGATGATGCAGGTGGTGACTCCGAGGGCCCTTAGCTTGCGGAGGCCGAGGATGACTGCTTCGTATTCTGCTATATTATTTGTGCATCTGTCAGATTCCAGATTGAAGCTGAGTCGTGCTGCATATCTGTGCTTGACCCCGACTGGTGAGGTTATGACTGCAGCGACGCCTGCCCCCGCATGGCACCATGCGCCGTCGCAATGGATCGTCCAAGTCTTCTCTGCGGACGGATCTGGCTGTGTTGTTGGCCCGGTCCAGTCGACGACGAAGTCTGCCAGGACTTGAGACTTGATAGCTGTCCTGGGCTCGAAGCAGATGTGGTAGCCGGAGAGTTCGCCCGCCCACTTGGCAATCCTCACCGACGCCTCCGGGTTTCTGAATAATTCGCCGAGCCCCCTGTTTGAGGTGACTCGGACCTTGAATGCTTCGAAGTAATGGCGCAGTTTGCGCGACGACATGACGACTGCGTAGGCAATCTTCTCCAGCTCTGTCATGTTGCACTTGGACGGTGTCAGCACTTCGGAGACATAATACACGGGGCACTGCCGGACCACGCCCTCGACAGTCTGCTCCTGCACTAGTGCCGCGCTGACCGCATGTGGCGAAGCCGCGACATAGAGCAGCAGGGGGAGCGAGGGGTCGGGGCTGGTAAGGACGGCCAACTCTGTCAGGTACTGTTTTAATGAGGCGAAGGCCGCCGCCTGCTCTGGTCCCCAGGCAAAGTCTTTTGCACCACGGAGTGTCTTGAGGAAGGGGAGACTTCGCTCGGCGGACCTGGAGATGAATCTGTTGAGAGCGGCCAATCTGCCTGTCAGGCGCTGGACGTCCCTGACGGACTGCGGAGGCGTCATGTCCAAGATAGCTTGAATCTTGGTTGGGTTGGCCTCGATGCCGCGGTGTGATACCAGGTAGCCCAATATTTTGCCCTGGCGAACGCCGAAGACGCACTTTTCCGGGTTTAGGCGGAGTTGTGCGTCCCGCATGTTCGCGAATGTTTCGGCGAGGTCGGCGAGGTGGTCCTCCTTGCTCTTGCTGGCGATGACAATGTCGTCTACATATGTGAATATGTTTCTGCCAACCTGCCCCTCGAGCACTGTTTTGGTAAGCCTGGAGAAGGTGGACCCGGCGTTCTTGAGTCCCTCCGGCATTCTGATGAAGCAATATGTGCCGAAGGGTGTTATGAAGCTGGTGCTAGCCTTGTCTTCTTCCTTCATGTATATCTGGTGGTAACCGGAGAAGCAATCGAGGAGGGACATGACCTCGCATCCGGCCGCGCTATCGACTATTTTGTCGATCCGTGGCAACGGGAAATTGTCCTTTGGGCACGCTTTATTGAGACTGGTGAAGTCGATGCACATTCGCCACTTCCCGCTCTTTTTCTGCACCATTACGACATTGGAGAGCCATGTGGGGTAAGCCACCGGCTCGATGAATTTGGCCTCCAGGAGGCGGTGCACTTCTGCCTTGGCGGCCTCCGTCTTTTCGTCGGACATCTTGCGAAGCCGCTGCTTTCTCGGCCGTACCGAAGGGTCGATTCCCAGACTGTGCTCAATTATTGAATGGCTGACCCCGACCAGATCGAGGGCCGACCAGGCGAAGACATCTTTGTTCTTGGACAGGCAGCAGAGGAGCTTTTCTTCTTCATGCGAAGTAAGGTCTTCGCTGATAATGACTGTCTGCCTGGGCGTGGCCTGGTCGAGGGGGACAGTCTTGGTCCCGTCGTGGCTCTGCAGCTGCGCCTTGTTATGTTGCTTATTGGTTGGGCTGGCAGGCGCGGGGGCTTCGTGTTGGGCTGTGAGGCAGTGCACGTTTCTTTGGCCGGGCACGAAGTCCCGCTCTATGTTACGCGCAGTCTGTTGATTGCCGAAGACTGTGATAACGCCTAACGGACCTGGTATCTTCATACATAGGTACAGTCCGTGAATGGCTGCTTCGAACTTATTGATGGAGCCCCGGCCCATGATGGCATTGTAAGGGTATACCATATCCACAATGTCAAAGGTTATTTGCTCGCTTCGGGCATTGGGTGCTACACCGAAGGAGAGGGGCAGCTCTATTTTGCCGACGGGGAAGGTGCCTTTGCCGCCGAAGCCATACAATGGGTTGTCCGAAGGCTTAAGCAGGCTGTGGCTTATGCCCATGCGATCGAAGGCGTGGAGGAAGATGATGTCCGCCTGGCTGCCGTTGTCAACGAGGACCTTGTGCAGGTCCCAGCCTGCCACGCTGCAATTGATAACCATAGCATCGCAGTGGGGGGCGCTGCGCAAGTCGACGTCCCGTGCGTCGAAGGTTAGCGGTATGTGGGACCACTTTGTCTTCATGACTGGGCCCATGACGGCGACATGGTTGATGCTGCGGTAGTGGTCCCGCTTCTGCCGCTTGGTGTCGAAGTCGGTGCTGGACCCCCCAGTTATCATGTGGATGACTCCGCGATATGGTTGATCGGCGAAGTCTTCCTGCTTGGGGGCATGGGGGATGTTTTGGTGTTGCTGGTGTGGTGGTGGGGGTGGAGGAGGTACGATTTGTACTTCCTGATGGTGTTGGTAAGCGTGGTGCGGTGGATGCGGGGCAGGAGCGTGGATATATGGCGGAGGGGGTTGCTGGTAATTGTGCGCGACAATTCTGGGGTTGTCGGCTGGCTGCGCCCGTGCCATTCTGTCTCTGGTAGCCTTCGTTTCGGGGCAGTCTTTGGTTTGGTGGGCGCAGTCTTCGCCATGGAAGAGGCAGTAGAATCGGCGCGGCGGCTGCGCACGCCCTCGGCCCCTGCCACGAGTGCCGTTTCCGCGGCCCTGGGGGGGATATTCCGGGCGACGAGGGGGGTCGGCAGTGGGATGCTGGTTGGCGATGTTGTGCACCTGCTGCTGATTGCGGCCGTCTCGACCGGAGTCTGGCTGCGGGGTCCTTGTCCACGTGCGGCTGGACTGTGGAGCATCTTTTGGCTTCCTCTAGGACTCAATCTTGCGCTGGTGGAGCTCTTCGGATCTGGCGTACTTTTCAAACAGCTGATATAACTCTTGGAGGTTCTTTGGCGGATCTTTGATGCAGTGGCTGTAAAGGACGCCGGCGCGAAGACCACTGATAGCATAGTGGATGGCAATCTGGTCATCGACTGAGGGTAGCTGTGATTTGAGTGTTAGGAATTTGCGGTAATACTCCCTCAGGGTCTCCTTCTCTAGCTGCTTGCAGAGCGAAAGTTCGGCCAGGGCGTCGGTGTCTGGGCGGTACCCTTGGAAGTTGAGCAGGAACTTGTCCCGGAGACTTTTCCAGGAATCGATGGACAGCGGAGGCAACCTGGTGAACCAGGTGAGTGCGGGGCCCTCGAGGGCGATGATGAAAGACTTCGCCATTGTGGTGTCGTCCCCCCCGGACGATGCAACGGCGACCTGGTAACTCATTATGTATTGAGCCGGGTCGGTGCTGCCGTTGTACTTGGGATAGGTCCCTGCCCGGAAGTTAGCTGGCCACGGCGTCACTTGCAGGTGAGGCGCCAGGGGACTTCGCTCATCGAGATAGTTGACCCCTTGGAATGGCGCGGCGTGCGGGAAGGTGTGGTCGCGTTGAGGGAAACGCGGGTCCTCCGGTTGCGCGCGGTGTTGCAGGGGTGGCCCATGCTGCAGGCCGGGGTGGCCTTCGCGCGTGTCTTCGTCTTGTGCGCGCTGTTGGAGGGGTGACTCGTGCTGCAGGCCGAGGTGGCCTTCGCGCTGCATCAGCGCAATCTCCCGCTCGAGTTCCTGGGCCTTGTGCTCTTCGTCGCGTATCATTTGCCGCACTTTGGCTAGTGCGGACACACGTTGGCGCTTGGCCTCCAGTATCTCCTTCTGCCTCTGGAGATTGCGGTTCTTGAGGCGCAGGGCGCGCAGCTGTAGCTGTTCTTCTGCTGAGACGCCGAGGACCTCACCGTCCTCGGCGAGGTCCACGCCCTCCGGTGGTGCGAAGCCTGGGGGTGGCTGCGGTTGTCCCTCAGGGTCGCAGGTGCGGAGGGTGTCGTCTTCGCATGCGCGAGGGACATTGTCTTCAGTGGCCTCTTGGTGGGTGGATTGGGTGAGGGCGAGGGCCTTGCCCTTTCTTGCGGCGAGCAGTGCTGCCTTCGCAGCCTCGTCAGCCTTCGGGTTAGCTCTCTTGGGTGCCATCGCGGGTGGTTTTCTCGTAGCACGAACGGTGGGCGCCAAATGTTGGAACTTGCTCTCAGTTGCAAGGGGATCCAACAAGGGTGAATAGTGATGACAACAGGGCACTCGCGCTAGATGGCAAAAGCTCTGTTAATCTGGCCTCTCACGGGCACTGTGCAGGGGTATTTATAGGTACCTGAGCGTCCAGCACCTCGAGCTAAGGACGCATGTGCCCTCAGGTACCTAGGTTATCCCAAGAATATTCCCATAAAGCGGGGTTACAGACCGTAATTACAGGAATGCTTTTACAAAATAGGCCCGTAACGCGCGGCGGCCAAGCGGGGCCCGTTACGACGGGCCGGATTGCACGTGGGCCTCCGAGCTGGACGAGGCCGCGCCGTGGGATGCCCTTCGTCGCCAGTCTTCGCCTAGAGCGGAAGAAGCGAAGGGTGTCCCCGCCTGTTTTGTTTCTGTCAGTTCAGCTGCTGCAGCGAAGGCTTCGAGCGAAGGGTGGCGCCTTTGCCTTCGCCCCAACAGTCCCCTTGCAAAAAAGTGCGACGAAAGCCTCCAAGCGAGTGCTAACACTCCCTTCGAGGCTCGGGGGCTACTGTCGGGGACCATAATTAGGGGTACCCTCAAGACGCCTAATTCTCAGCTGGTAACCCCCATCAGCATAAAGCTGCAGAGGCCTGATGGGTCCGATTAAGTCAGGGATCAGTCCATACGAGCGACTCGATCACGCCTCGCCCGAGCCTAGCCTCGGGCAAGGGCAGCCGACCCCGAGGTGTTTCCGTCTCGCCCGAGGCCCCCTTTTAGCGGCGGACACATCTCCGGCTCGCCCGAGGCCTTGCCTTCGCTAAGAAGCAACCCTGACTAAATAGCCGCGCCGACCGACCGAGTCGCAGGAGCATTTAACGCAAAGGTAGTCTGACACCTTTATCCTGACGCGCGCCCCCCGGCAGAGCCGAAGTGACCGCCGTCACTTCGCCGCTCCACTGACCAGTCTGACAGAAGTGACAGCAGGGGGACATCAGCAAGGACCCGACCGCTCCGACAGCTGTCCCTCCGCCAGGCTCCGTTGCTCCTCCGACAGCCACAACACCACACCAGCTGGGTGCCAAGATCTCTCCGGCTGCCACCTTGGCATGTACTTAGGGCGCTAGCTCTCCCCCGCTAGACACGTAGCACTCTGATACACCCCCATTGTACACCTGGATCCTCTCCTTACGCCTATAAAAGGAAGGACCAGGGCCTTCTTAGAGAAGGTTGGCCGCGCGGGGACGAGGACGGGGCAGGCGCTCTCTTGGGGCCGCTCGCTTCCCTCACCCGCGTGGACGCTTGTAACCCCCTACTGCAAGCGCACCCGACCTGGGCGCAGGACGAACACGAAGGCCACGGGATTCCCACCTCTCTCACGACTCGTCTCCGGCCACCTCGCCTTCCCCCCTTCGCGCTCGCCCACGCGCTCGACCCATCTGGGCTGGGGCACGCGGCACACTCACTCGTCGGCTTAGGGACCCCCCGGTCTCGAAACGCCGACACTATTAATCTTACACCTTGCCCAATCGGCATCCGAATAACCAATCAAATCAAATGTGGATCCCCGAGGGTACCAAAGCCCAAACTCAGGAGTATAAGCCAAATATCTCAAGATTCGTTTTACGGTCGTAAGGTGAGATTCCTTAGGGTCGGCTTGGAATCTTGCACACATGCAAACGGAAAGCATAATATCCGGTCGAGATGCACATAAATAAAGTAATGAACCAATCATCGACCGGTATACCTTTTGATCGACGGATTTACCTCCCATGTCGAGGTCGAGATGCCCATTGGTTCCCATGGGTGTCTTGATGGGCTTGGCATCCTTCATTCCAAACTTGGTTAGAATGTCTTGAGTGTACTTTGTTTGGCTAATGAAGGTGCCCTCTTGGAGTTGCTTGACTTGGAATCCTAGAAAATACTTCAACTCTGTAACACCCTAAAGTTCGATCTTGTGAAATTAAGGAGAAATTTCCCAAGGGTTTTTAATCAAAACACCTTTCTTTAAATAATATTCATAATTTCAAAAGTTACTACTCCAATATTAATATAATTTTTTATATAAATTAAAGTATTCTTGGATTGCAATTATATATAAGAATTATGATTAAACTATTCCTTAATATATAATCTACAATATAATTTATATGTCACTAAAATGTGAACTAGTTCCTATTTTATGATTGGAATCATGTATAAAATAACTAAAACAACTGTATATAAATAATAAATAACAATATAAAGTTTTTCACTCATGCTGATGTTTTATTTGTGCAACTAAAAGTAAAAAAAATGTGGAATGTAAACTCGAGTTTGGTTTTTGAAAATAGAAATTAGAAAAGTGAAGGAAATAAATATTATGTAGAGAAAAATAAGTAAACAAAGATATATGATTCCTACACTAGGGTTTGAATTGGTATAATTTACTCAAAGGTGAAGCTCATAACAAACTTTGAATTTAAATTTGAATTCAAACTGAATTTGGGAATAAGGAAAAATAAGAAAATAAAAAAAAAGAAAAGGTTAAAACGCTGCTTGGGCCAAATCTCCCTCAGCCCACCTACCCCTTCGCGCGCACTGGTGGCCCACTTAGCCCGCTCGCGCCATTTCCCCCTCCCCTGTCCAACCGGGCCCACTAGCCAGCCCCATCGCCCCCTTCCGTTTCCTGCGCATGGATTTCCAGTCGTTGCCATGTGGGTCCCACTCTCCCGATCCCCGCTCGGACTCTGGACTCCGGCGCTGTGCCACTGGCGCGTGGGGCATCCATGTCAGCCCCTCACCTCAACGGGATGCTGCTCCGTCTTCCTCGCCGCACCGACCGAAAACGCGCAACACCGGCGGATCTATCGGGAATCCGTTGCAAGCGCTCCAACCGTTCCGCCCGCCGCCCTCGCGACTTCATCCGTGCATATAAGCACCCCCTAGACCCCCTTCTCCCTCCAACCGACGCTGCTTCCTTTCTTCATCCACTAAACCGAAGCTCTGGATCCGCCACCGTCGTCCCTCACCTCCGCGCTTGTTGGGCACCCACTGCATGTTTGGGGGTGTTCGCCTGTGATTCCCAAGTGGGTTCGGTGATTCCGCCAAACACGTGGGTGACCGGAGGATCGGCAATTGCTCACCGTACCTGCTGCCCCGCCATAGAACCTGCTTGCGCCGTAGCCCGACTTCTCTACGACATCATTATCGGTAAGATGCCCATGGCCATGTTCGCCGCACCTTCAATTTTGATTTGCACCCGTCCATCAACGCACTGATCCGTGTAGGCGCCGGATTGTTGCTGCTCCGGCGATGCGCCGTCGGGTGCGCGGGCGCCTCTGTTCGGTCTCGGGCGTGGGGAGGAAGACAGCTGCGGGCCGTTCGATCTAAATGGGTGGGCACGATTAAAACGGGTGCTACCAATTCTGGCCATTGGATCTTGGCCGTCGATCGGCCCATACGCGACCATGATTTAATCAAGCGTACCCATTCGCCACTTGGATCCAGAGCGTTAGATCGCGATCGAAGGGTTCTGCGACGTCCGCGGGTTAATAATGCGCTAGATTCAATCTGTACCATCGGGCGCTGATCGGGTGGCTCAGGTTTAAACATACCCCTTCATCGAGCACCTTTTGCGTAAGAGACCCTGGATTATTACAAAATAGAACCCGCCGTCCATTACAGCTATACGCTGTGTCTTGATATTCTTACCCCGTAGCCCCTGTATTTTACAGAATTTGATGCCCAGTCCATATATTTATAAAATTCAGAAAAGTGATTAGAAAATGATTTTTAATGTGAAAATAAATACTAGAATATGTTTAATTCATAGAAAATTCATATGATGTCCAAATTGACCCATTCCAATTTCTATAATCTTGTAATAATATTGTTTATCACCTATTGCCACTGTTTTGACATGAAAACCATATTAAAATTCATCTCGTAATTAATCTCGCATCAAATACATAAAACCTTAGGAAAATCATAACTCCCCCGTTTTAACTCCGATTTGATCCGTTCAAGTTGCGTTAGTCTCGTAGAAACACGTAGATCATTATTACTTAGTTTGTACTTATGTTTGATGTGATGTTAATTTTGCCTATACCACTGTTTGTTTGTATTGCTACGACTAGCAGTGAGGTCACGAGTCACCTGAAGATCATCCTGGTACCTGGATTCTCAAGGCCCAGGCAAGTTGTGCCCTTGATCACTTCTTTTTACCCACTCATGTTCTAATTAATCATAATGATCTGCATAGGTTAAATTTGATGGGACCCAATAGGTTACCCTAGTTTGACTATCTTTATACCTTGTTCACCACTGAATCTTTGGGTAGTACTTGCTATCGCTTTATGTGGTTTTGGGTATAGAGATACACACTACTATTCATGATTATACTTTTAATGTCAGTTGTTATTTACTGTTCATGTTAAGATCATTATGTTAATTGGAACATGGAGAACCACCCGGGAAAACAGTGCTACCACAAGGGAGGAATGGGACCCCTTGGCTGATTAATTAGGAAAGCTAGTGGAAGACTACCTTACCCGAAAGGGGCAAGGGCAGTAGGGGAGTGGTCAGTGTAGGGAGGCCCTCGGGAGGATTTTGCTGCGATGGCGGTCCTGCAAGGGATTCCTGCATTGGAACTTCCTATAAACTGTAGCGGGTTTTCGGAAGCTAGTGGAACTTTGTAAAGGCCTCGTAGTGGATCCCTAGCCATTCACCTCGGTAGTGTCTAAGGGCCTTGCAAACCCTGGCGACATGGGATACACGACTTGTGGGTAAAGATGCGCAACCTCTGCAGAGTGTAAAACTAGTATACTAGCCGTGCTCACGGTCATGAGCAGCTCGGACCCTCACATGATTAAATTATGGAACTTAAACTCAATTTGTCATATGCATTGCATCGCAGGTGAAGTTATTACTTTTGTTCTACTATTTAACTGGGTTGGTATTTACTTATACTTAGTAACTGCTAATAAAATTTTGACCAACATTAAAAGCAATGCTCAGCTCTAACCATCTTCTTTGGTAAGCCTTACACTTCACGTGAGCTCCCACCTTTGGCGAGTTCATGCACATTATTCCCCACAACTTGTTGAGCGATGAACGTATGTGAGCTCACTCTTGCTGTCTCACACACCCCACAGGTCAAGAACAGGTACTGCAGGATGAGGCGCTTGGAGGATGCTGCGATGAGTTCGTGAGAGGTCTAGGTCGTCGTCTCCCAGCCAACTTTGGGTTGCTGGACCGTTGTCTCCTTATTATGTAATTATTTATTTTGTATTGAACTCATGTTATATATAAAGATGTGACATTCGATCCTGTGCCATGATTCATCATATGTGTGAGACTTGGTCCCAGCACACCTGGTGATTATGTTCGCGCCCGGGTTTTGGACCCCTAAAATCCGGGTGTGACAAACTCCCCCATCATCGACATCTCGAATTTTTGTGTCATGATCCTACTAAATTCTTCACATGTAGATTCGTTAGTAGACCCAAATATAATATCATCAACATAAATTTGGTATACAAACAAATCATTGTCAAGAGTTTTAGTAAATAAAGTAGGATCGGCCTTTCTGACTTTGAATCCATTAGCAATAAGGAAATCTCTAAGGCATTCATACCATGCTCTTGGGGCATGCTTGAGCCCATAAAGCGCCTTAGAGAGCCTGTTGGGGGCTTGTTCTCAAATGCTAAGAGTTAAGAACAAGGCAACACAGAAAATGTTAAATATTAAGGTCCTTCATCCTCCATCACATTATATCCCTTCGGGATATAAGGAATTTCGAACGAAGGTTACGAAGGACATACCTTCGTAAACATAACAGCGAGGGATGAAGTATTCATATAAATCATGAGGTATAAAATAGACATTCAAATGTTAACATAGAATCATTTCCATTTTTATTAATACGAATGAATATAAATGGCAGATATACCTTCAGTCTTGAGGAAGGCAAGAATACAGGTGTGATGTGAAGGCAAAATGACAGATTCGCGTGAACAGTACAGAGGTACTGTTCATCTATTTATAGGCACAGGTCGCAGCCTGTGACAAATTACAATTATGCCCCTTACAAAAGTTTACAACATTGACTCAGACCACTTATGGATAAGAAGGTCATTCTATTTCTATGTCGGTTTGAAACGCCGAAGCTCCATGAAAAGGAACCTTCGGCCATCTCTTGGAGACGACTTCAGCCGAAGCTGCTTCTTCGTGTGAGACCTTCGGCGCACCGAAGCACGACCCCAACAGTAGCCCCTTTCGCGGTGCTAGATCGTTTTTCGTAACGAGCTTGACCCGTGAAAAAAAAAAACCTCTTCAGCTTCGGGAAGCCGAAGGTCCAAAAAACACCTTCCCTGAGCTCGTTGCGGAGAAACGATCCGGCTTCCGAGCACGTGCCAGGCCCACCTTGCAGAGTTACTGTTTGATCTTTGCGGTCCACTGCTCAGCGAGTACAAGTGACCGCCCGTCTGGTGTAAAAATCTTGCCGCTTCGCCTTCTTACCTGCAGTACTATATAAACAAGCGGGTAGGTGTGAAGTTACCACAGCATTCATTGCTATTTGCACTGTTTTGCTGCCAAAATTTTTCACCATAACCGAAGCTTGACTCTCAGAATCGAACGAAGGTCAGTCTCGACGTCTGCTTCGTCAGAAAGGAGAGCTTCGGAGAAAAGGAAAAAAGAAAAAAGTTTCTGACTTCCCCAAACTCAGAATTAAATGGCGAGAGTGCGGTCTACTGCCAAAGTTGTATGTGAGGGAGACGAAGCCGAAGGTTCGGACACTGTGCCCATCTCCGAAGCGATGCAGCGCTCCGGTCTAGTGACTGCGGAAGAAAGGCCTGCTGCCGAAGCAAACCCAACAACAGCCGAAGAAGAAGAAAACATTGAAGGGACTGACCCCGAGGATGACTACCACATTGCCATGCCCAGCAAGCCCAGTCACCTGGATTTTGGGAAATCAACCGTCTCAAAGGCTGACCTTTCGAAGATGGTGAAAGCTGGTTATTTCAATGAAGATCAGAAGAAGCTACTTCGCTTCGGGGGAGAGGAAACCACCCCGAAGCCAGAGGAGGATGAGATTGTTATCTTCAAGAGTTTTTTAAAAGCTGGGCTAAGATTCCCTCTTCACAATATTGTTGCGGAGATACTGAGGAGGTTTGGCATCTACTTCCACCAATTGACTCCTAACGCCATCGTTAGGCTCAATGTTTATATCTGGGCCCTCCGAAGCCAAGCTGTGGAGCCGTTTGCTGATAGCTTCTGCCGAGTTCACGAATTACATTACCAAACCAAGGCCAGGAAAGATGGGCTACATGATAATTTCGGTTGCTACAATTTTGCCTACCGGAAGACAACAAAGTGTCCTGTACTCAGCTACCGAAGCAAATGGCCAGCAGGCTGGAAATCTGAATGGTTTTATGTAAAAGTTGACGAAGACAAAGAAAAATTGGTACAAAGCCCTCTGGATTTGATCTTCGGAGAGACGAGGCCACGATGCCGCATCGGCGATCTAAAAGGTCCCACCTGGGCTGCTCTGGGCGAATTTGAAATTATTTCGGAAAATATTGGCACCAGGGATCTAGTTCAGGAATTCTTGGCATTCAGAATTTTCCCTACTCTAAAAGAGTGGGAAATGCCGAAGCTGAAGGGAGAGAAGAAGAAGGGGGAGTTGGTTCGTCTCCCCTATCACTTTAAATTCAAGAAGTACTTTAAAAAGCCCTGCAAAGAGTGGCTAGACACAGTTGAGACAATGTGTAATGAAATCTTGGGGAATTACTCCAAAAAAGAGGATCAATTAATGACAGCGGCCTTCGGCACCCGACCGAAGCGAAGACTAAACCGAGTATTCGATGCCCTGGGCTTCGAGTACCCAGACTATGAGCAGTTGAACAAGGGTGCCGAGGGCCACAAAAGAAAAAGAGTAGCCGAAACTCTGACAAAGGATGAAGAGCAACCGGCAGCAGAGAAGAAAATTCCGAAGAAAAGGAAAATTTCAACTCCGAAACGAAAAATATCCGAAGAAGAGATGACCCCCACACCGCCTTCTACCAGCGACGTGGAAGAAATTTTAAAGGTAATGACTGAACCCATGCCCACAAAGCTAAGTCCATTAGGGCTCCAACTGACGAAGCTTTTTCAAAAGGTGGACGAGCCGGATCAGACGAAGATAAGCAAACCCAAACGGCAAAGAATCATTGCGGTAACTGAAGTTATCGATAAGACACCGCCAAGAGCGTCAGTTCAAAAAACAGCAGCTGCCGAAAGCACCAAAAACGTCGAAGTCGCACCTTCGGAGGTCGCGGCTACCGAAGCCGCTACAGCCGAAGATGTTAATTTAGAATCAACCATTGAGGATATTAACAAAATTTTGGAAGACATAGATGCAGAAGAAGCTGGTGTTGCTACTGAAAAATCCATGGCCTCAGTGCCTGAAAAAGGAAAAGAAATAGCCGAAGCTACTTTGGATGACGAAGCCTACACCTTTCAGAATTTAATTGGGCAAAAACTGACGAAGGATGAAATAGAAGAACTTAAAGATTATGCCAAATCTTGCGGCTACAAGTCAGGTGCCCTCCTATTTGGAGGTGTAGACGATGAAAAACTAGGCTGCATTCGAGATCAGACTGGAGCTAAGGTAATCGGTACTCTATCAAAGAGTATCGGTTTTCCGAAGCTAGAGACAGACATCAGCCGCTACCGACGACAACATATCGTCGGCAGCTTATTTTATTCTAACTTCAAGGTAAACAATCTTTTCTCTGGTTTTTATTGCTGTTAACAATGAAAATATTACTAACATAAGTTGTTTCTGTACAGAGCATGCTTCTGAGCAAAGCTCTGAAGATGCAACAAGACTTGGAGGACAAAAAGCACGAAGCTATAATTGCAAACTTAGAAAGCAAAATAAAAGAGCAATCTGCCATCATTGAAAAGAAGGACTTCGAGCTCCAATCGGCCGAAGGCTTACTGGCTGAGACTGAGGCTAAATTATTAGAGTTGAATTCGAAGCTTATCAATCAATCAAAACAATTCGATCAGGAGAAGCTAGAACTGAATTCGAAGCTTCAAGCCGAAGTCCAGACCAGCTCAGAATTGAAGAAAACATTAACAAGCCTTCAAGACAAATGCTTGAACTTTGGCAAGAATTGCATTGGACGATTAAAGAAGATATTTTACTCTGTTGGAGCCAGCAGCGGGAAATTTAACCCTTCAGCAGAAAATTTACCCCAGACCTTCGATCATATTGAAGCTGAAATCGAAGAGCTTGACGAAGTTATAGCCGGGCACGGCGACTTCTGTGCCTGGGTAGCTTCTCGGGGTACCGCTGCTGCATTTCTGAAGGCCGGCTGCGAACATGGAAAAATTGTCAATAGGCCCAACTTCACCTTATCTCCATCAATCCTGGATGATATGCCTGACCTCGCCCGAAGTATCTCCAATAGATTTATAAAAATGATATGGACAAAAGGCGGGCGGGAGAAGGCTGGAGACGAAGCCCGAAGTCATCTTGAACCGGTAAGAAATGATATTTTGTACTTACCTTTTCCTTTGGACTTGATTTTTACTCACGATTCCTTGATTCATGTAGGATGAGGAAGGTGAAGATGATGCCTAAGATATGTCGCCGAAGCTGTCGCCGAAGCTGAAGCTTAACGAAGATTAGTAGAAGTGTGCTATAGAGAAACTCAGGATAATTTTGTAACAACTCTTGTAAATAGAATTAAACTGTTCTTCAAAGAACTTTGTACATACCTTGTAATATATTCTTACCCTTCGATTGAGGCGCTTTGATGTGGACGAAATCAGTATTTTGAGCCGAAGGCGAAAAAACACCTTCCCTTCTTTTCGTACACAACGAAGCATAAAAACAATTCTTCTTTTTGCCGAGCAACGAAACTTTTCTCTTTTGTACACAACATAGCGTAACAAATAAAAAACCACTTCACCGTAGCTTTTCTTTTTGCCGAAGCAACCACTTGGGAACACAAATGCTATGAATGAATGCTTATGCATGCAAATGCTATGATGTAATGTAATGTGTGAATGAATGTCCGAAGCGTATGTCCGAAGTCACATTGTCAGCCGTTACTTCCTTAGAAACAACCACACATTAGCTCTGCATTCCCTTAGGAACGTCTTCGGAGCCTCTTCGCCTTTTACTTAGGCAATATCAGCGTTGACTTTTCGCTGTAAGCTCTGCATCCCCTTAGGGACGTCTTTGGAGCTTCTTCGCCTTTTACTTAGACGGTATAAGCTCTGCATTCCCTTGGGAACGACTTTGGAGCTTCTTCGCCTTTTACTTTCGGCGGAATCAGCGTTGACTTTTCGCTGTAAGCTCTGCATCCCCTTGGGGACGTCTTCGGAGCTCTTTTTTTTTTCTTTTTCAGTTTCGGCACTCGATGGTGCGCTCTCAGCTTTTACATTTACATTCTTTGGGGGATTTTGCTCTTATAAAACTAAAAAGGAAAATTACATATGATGGCCCCATTAAAAACCTTTCTCCCCCTTTAGAAAGGAAAAGGGTGCCATGAAAAAGAAAAGAAAAGAGAAAATTACATCGAGTTATACATAAAACCGCCGAAGCTCATCCGCATTCCAAGATCTTGGAATTTCATAGCCATCCATGTCTTTTAGTCTGTACGAACCAGGCCTTGACGAAGATACTACTAAGAAAGGCCCTTCCCATTTCAGTTGCAACTTGCCCACTGTATCCGGGTTGGCCACTCTCCGAAGCACCAAGTGTCCTGGCTCAATATTTTTTAGCCGGACCTTTCTATCTCGCCATTTTACTGTTTCGGCCTGGTATTTATTGATATTCTCCACGGCTTGGAGCCTGATCCCTTCTAAGGCATCTTTTTCCACGAGACAAGTATCTTCGGCACCTGGTTCTGCTGAAGCTACCACTCTTATTGATCCAGCTTTAGCTTCTTCTGGAGTTATTGCTTCGTCACCAAATAACAACTTGAATGGGGTAAAGCCTGTAGACCTTGATGTTGTTGTGTTATGGCTCCACACCACTTTGGTCAACTGATCTGGCCATTTTCCCCTTGGTTGATTAAAGATTAGCTTCATTATTCCTGTCATTATGATGCCGTTGGCCCTTTCAACAAGCCCATTCGACTCCGGATGCCTAACTGATGCAAAATGGATCTTCGTGCCAATCTGATCACAGAAATTTCTGAAATCTTCGGAGTCGAACTGTGTTCCATTATCTACAGTGATGGCCTTCGGCACTCCGAAGCGACAGACAATGTTCTGCCAGAAAAATTTTTGGACAGTGGCTGATGTTATTGTGGCTAATGGCTTCGCCTCAATCCACTTGGAAAAATACTCCACAGCCACTATAACATATTTCAGATTGCCTTGAGCCGGTGGTAATGGACCCAGCAGGTCGAGGCCCCACCTTTGCAATGGCCAGATGGGTTGTATTAGCTGTGTTAAAGACGAAGGTTGCTTTTGATCTCTTGCACATTTTTGACAACCTTCGCACTTTTGAACTAACTCCGCTGCATCCGAAGCTGCCTTCGGCCAATAAAATCCTTGGCGGAATACTTTTCCAAGTAACGGCCTGGATCCGATGTGGGATCCGCACAGGCCTGCATGTATCTCCTTCATCAATTCTATACCTTCGGCTCTAGACAAGCACTTGAGCAGCGGGGCACAAACTCCACGCTTGTATAACTCCCCTTGTATCATGACATAAGGACGAGCTCTTGCCTCTATCCTTTTATTATAAGCTTCGTCATCTGATAAGAAGTTACCCTGAAGGTAAGAGATTATTTCAGTTCTCCAATCTTCACTGTACACAGGAGAAATGTTAAGAACTGCTCTTTCAAGTAGCTCCACTGAAGGTGCCTTTATTGTTTCGAAGAACACATCCGAAGGTAGCGGCAGCCTCTGTGCTGCAGACTTGGCCAACAAATCAGCATGCTCATTCTGTCCTCGAGGGATATTCTTAACAGAAAATCCTTCGAAGGAAGCTTCGATCCTTCGGACCGTGTCTAGGTATTTTTCAAGCTTCGGGTCTTTAGCCTTGCAACTTTTGTCAATATGACCCGAAACAACCTGAGAATCAGTTTTAAGGATCGCCCTTCTGACCCCCATTGCCTTTAGTTTCCGAAGACCCAGGAGCAAGGCTTCGTACTCAGCGATATTATTTGTGCAGCTGAAGTCAAGTCTTGCTGCATAGCAAGTTTTAACCTTGGACGGAGAGACCAACACAGCAGCTGCGCCTGCTCCGAAGGTTCCCCAAGAGCCATCACAAAACACTGTCCATGCTTCGGCATCTTTATTCGCTTCTTCGTCCTGAGCCCCTGGCGTCCAGTCGGCAATGAAATCTGCCAATGCTTGAGACTGAATTGAGGATCTATGCACATAATCAATGTAAAATTCATTGAGTTCCGCAACCCATTTTCCAATACGCCCAGTAGCTTCTCTATTCCTCATGATGTCCTTCAACGGCTGCGAAGAGGGAACAATAATGTTGAATGCCTGAAAGTAATGCCGAAGCTTCCTGGATGCCATTAAAACGGCATACAACACCTTCTCCAGCTCTGTATAATTTTTCTTTGAGACACTAAGGACCTCAGACACAAAATATACTGGGACCTGCTTCTTGACTTGTCCATCAAACTTCTCTTGAACAAGTGCCGCACTTACCGCTGAGTGCGAAGCTGCCACATACAACAACAGAGGAGCCCCTGGTGTTGGTGGAGTTAATGTTGTGAGATCTATTAAATATTGCTTCAGCTCTTCGAAGGCTTTTTGTTGACTTGGGCCCCATTGAAAGACTTCAGCTGACTTCAGCACCTCGAAGAATGGTAAGTTTCTTTCCGCTGATCTGGATATAAATCTGTTGAGGGATGCCAGCCTTCCTGTCAATCTTTGGGCCCCCTTTCTTGTGGTTGGTGGCTCCATTCGAAGTATAGCTTCAATTTTATTTGGGTTAGCTTCGATTCCCTTCGTTGAGACCAAACATCCAAGAAATTTACCCTTCTTCACTCCGAAGACACATTTTTCTGGATTCAGCTTCAGCCCAGCTTGTCTGAAGCTGGCGAAGGTCTCCTGCAAATCAGCAATATGATTTTCTTGCTTCGTGCTCTTTACGATGATGTCATCAACATAGGTCAACACATTTCTGCCTATCTGAGATTGGAGAACCTTCGCAGTCATTCTGCTGAAACTCCCTCCAGCATTCTTGAGCCCCTCAGGCATCCGAAGATAGCAATATGTACCACTTGGGGTTATGAAGCTAGTCTTCGGCTCATCTTCCTTCTTCATCCAGATTTGATGATAGCCTGAGTAGCAGTCCAGGAGACTCATGAGCTCCGAAGAAGCTGCTGCATCAACTAAAGAATCTATCCTTGGCAGCGGGAATTCATCCTTCGGACAAGCCTTGTTGAGATCTGTGAAATCAATACACATTCTCCACTTGCCATTGGCCTTCTTTACCATAACAGTGTTGGCTAGCCACTCTGGGTACTTCACTTCTCTGATAACTCCTGCACTGAGGAGTCTTTTCACTTCATTGCGAGCCCCTTCGGCCTTATCATCAGACATTTTCCGAAGCTTCTGCTTTCGGGGTCTGAAGGATGGATCAACATTAAGCGAATGTTCAATAACATCCCGATTTACTCCGCAGAGATCATTAGCTGACCATGCAAAGACATCTTTGTTATTGAATAAAAACCTTATCAAGGTTTTCTCCTGGTCTTCAGATAATTGCGACCCCAACAACACCTTCTGCTCTGCTACATCTTCACACAATAACATAGGCTTCGGCTGATCCGCTGAAGCTGCCTTCTCCCTCCTGAATTTGTACTGTTCACAAGCTTCAGCTCCATCTATATTATGGATTGCCTTGGAATCAGTCCAACTTCCTTCGGCCCTTCTAGCAGCTTCCTGGCTTCCATGAATAGCAATAGGTCCTTGGTCCGAAGGTATCTTCATGCAGAGATAAGCTGGGTGAAGAATTGCTTCGAAAGCATTAAGGGTTCCACGACCAATGATAGCATTGTAAGGATACTCCATGTCAACAATGTCAAACACAATTTGCTCAGTCCTTGTGTTGTTAACAAATCCGAAGGTTACCGGCATGGTAATCTTCCCAAGGGCCACAATCTGCCGCCC
Source organism: Zea luxurians (assembly GCA_029449295.1). Taxonomy (NCBI): domain Eukaryota; kingdom Viridiplantae; phylum Streptophyta; class Magnoliopsida; order Poales; family Poaceae; genus Zea; species Zea luxurians. Next base: position 26,125,225 of record JAOPSE010000011.1, on the reverse strand, counting down.
TCCGAAGCCACAAAGAGGGTGCGTAGCATCATGGATCTTGTCTTCGGGCTCTTGCATTTGTCTGAAGGCTTTAGCAAATATAATGTCAGCTGCACTGCCTGTGTCAACTAGGACATTGTGGACCAGAAATCCTTTGATCACGCAAGAGATAACCATGGCATCATTGTGGGGATAATCCTTAAGCTGAAGGTCTTCCTGAGAGAAGGTAATTGGAATATGGGACCATTTTGACTTGATGAAGGGTCCCTGCACTCCAACATGCTGCACCCTTCTCTGAGCCTCCTTCTTCTGCTTCTTGTTAGCCGGTTCTGAGCAAGAACCGCCTGTTATCGGGAGCACCAGCTTCGAAGCCGAAGCAGCTCCAGCTTGGTTGTTGAACGAAGCCATCAGCTCAGAAAAGTGGAAGTGAGTTTACCCACGGTGGGCGCCAATGTTGGGGGCTTGTTCTCAAATGCTAAGAGTTAAGAACAAGGCAACACAGAAAATGTTAAATATTAAGGTCCTTCGTCCTCCATCACATTATATCCCTTCGGGATATAAGGAATTTCGAACGAAGGTTACGAAGGACATACCTTCGTAAACATAACAGCGAGGGATGAAGTATTCATATAAATCATGAGGTATAAAATAGACATTCAAATGTTAACATAGAATCATTTCCATTTTTATTAATACGAATGAATATAAATGGCAGATATACCTTCAGTCTTGAGGAAGGCAAGAATACAGGTGTGATGTGAAGGCAAAATGACAGATTCGCGTGAACAGTACAGAGGTACTGTTCATCTATTTATAGGCACAGGTCGCAGCCTGTGACAAATTACAATTATGCCCCTTACAAAAGTTTACAACATTGACTCAGACCACTTATGGATAAGAAGGTCATTCTATTTCTATGTCGGTTTGAAACGCCGAAGCTCCATGAAAAGGAACCTTCGGCCATCTCTTGGAGACGACTTCAGCCGAAGCTGCTTCTTCGTGTGAGACCTTCGGCGCACCGAAGCACGACCCCAACAGAGCCTATAGACATGGTTAGGGTACTCACTATCTTCAAAGCCGGGAGGTTGCTCAACATAGACCTCTTCCTTGATTGGTCCATTGAGGAAGGCACTCTTCACGTCCATTTGATAAAGCTTGAAGCCATGGTAAGTAGCATAGGCTAATAATATACGAATTGACTCAAGCCTAGCTACGGGTGCATAGGTTTCACCGAAATCCAAACCTTCGACTTGGGAGTATCCCTTGGCCACAAGTCGAGCTTTGTTCCTTGTCACCACACCATGCTCGTCTTGCTTATTGCGGAAGACCCACTTGGTTCCTACAACATTTTGATTAGGACGCGGAACTAAATGTCATACCTCATTCCTAGTGAAGTTGTTGAGCTCCTATTGCATCGCCATCACCCAATCCGAATCTTGAAGTGCTTCCTCTACCCTATGTGGCTCAATAGAGGAAACAAAAGAGTAATGCTCACAAAAATGTGCAACACGAGATCGAATGGTTACCCCCTTATGAATGTCGCCGAGGATGGTGTCGACGGGGTGATCTCGTTGGATTGCTTGGTGGACTCTTGGGTGTGGCGGCCTTGGTTCTTCATCCTCCTTGTCTTGATCGTTTGCATCTCCTCCTTGATCATTGCCGTCATCTTGAGGTGGCTCATCTCTTTGATCTTCTCCTTCATCAACTTGAGCCTTGTCCTCATTTTGGGTTGGTGGAGATGCTTGTGTGGAGGAGGATGGTTGATCTTGTGCATGTGGAGGCTCTTCGGATTCCTTAGGGCACACATCCCCAATGGACATGTTCCTTAGCGCGATGCACGGAGCCTGTTCTTCACCTATCTCATCAAGATCAACTTGCTCTACTTGAGAGCCGTTAGTCTCATCAAACACAACGTCACAAGAAACTTCAACTAGTCCTGAGGACTTGTTAAAGACTCTATATGCCCTTGTGTTTGAATCATATCCTAGTAAAAAGCCTTCTACAGTCTTAGGAGCAAATTTAGATTTTCTACCTCTTTTAACAAGAATAAAGCATTTGCTACCAAAGACTCTAAAATATGAAATATTGGGCTTTTTACCGGTTAGGAGTTCATATGATGTCTTCTTGAGGATTCAGTGTAGATATAACCGGTTGATGGCGTAGCAAGCGGTGTTGACTTGCCTCGGCCCAAAACCGATCCGGTGTCTTGTACTCATCAAGCATGGTTCTTGCCATGTCCAATAGAGTTCGATTCTTCCTCTCCACTACACCATTTTGTTGTGGTGTGTAGGGAGAGGAGAACTCATGCTTGATGCCCTCCTCCTCAAGGAAGCCTTCTATTTGTGAGTTCTTGAACTTCGTCCCGTTGTCGCTTCTAATTTTCTTGATCCTTAAGCCGAACTCATTTTGAGCCCGTCTCAAGAATCCCTTTAAGGTCTCTTGGGTATGGGATTTTTCCTGCAAAAAGAACACCCAAGTGAAGCGAGAATAATCATCCACAATAACTAGACAGTACTTACTCCTGTCGATGCTTATGTAAGCGATCGGGCCGAATAAATCCATGTGTAGGAGCTCCAGTGGCCTGTCACTTGTCATGATGTTCTTGTGTGGATGATGAGTGCCAACTTGCTTCCCGGCTTGGCATGCGCTACAAATCCTGTCTTTCTCAAAATGAACATTTGTTAGTCCTAAAATGTGCTCTCCCTTTAGAAGCTTATGAAGATTCTTCATCCCAACGTGGGCTAGTCGGCGGTGCCAAAGCCAACCCATGTTAGTCTTAGCAATTAAGCAAGTGTCGAGTTCAGCTCTATCAAAATCTACCAAGTATAGCTGACCCTCTAACACTCCCTTAAATGCTATTGAATCATCACTTCTTCTAAAGACAGTAACATGTACATCAGTAAATAGACAGTTGTAGCCCATTTGACATAATTGCGAAACGGAAAGCAAATTGTAATCTAATGAATCAACAAGAAAAACATTGGAAATAGAATGGTCAGGAGATATAGCAATTTTACCCAAACCTTTGACCAAACCTTGGTTTCCATCCCCGAATGTGATAGCTCGTTGGGGATCTTGGTTTTTCTCGTAGGAGGAGAACATTTTCTTCTCCCCTGTCATGTGGTTTGTGCACCTGCTGTCAATGATCCAACTTGAGCCCCCGGATGCATAAACCTACAAAACAAGTTTAGTTCTTGACTTTAGGTACCCAAACGGTTTTGGGTCCTTTGGCATTAGAAACAAGAACTTTTGGTACCCGAACACAAGTCTTGGAGCCCTTGTGTTTGCCCCCAACAAACTTGGCAACTACCTTGCCAGATTTGTTAGTAAGCACATATGATGCATCAAAAGTTTTGAATGAAATGTCATGATCATTTGATGCATTAGGAGTTTTCTTCTTAGGCAACTTAGCATGGGTTGGTTGCTTAGAGCTAGATGTCTCACCCTTATACATAAAAGCATGATTGGGGCCAGAGTGAGACTTCCTAGAATGAATTCTCCTAATTTTGCTCTCGGGATAACCAGCAGGGTACAAAATGTAACCCTCGTTATCCTGAGGCATGGGAGCCTTGCCCTTAACAAAGTTAGACAATTTCTTAGGAGGGGCACTAAGTTTGACATTATCTCCCCTTTGGAAGCCAATGCCATCCTTGATGCCAGGGCGTCTCCCATTATAAAGCATACTACGAGCAAATTTAAATTTCTCATTTTCAAGTTCATGCTCGGCAATTTTAGCATCTAATTTTGCTATATGATCATTTTGTTGTTTAATTAAAGCCACATGATCATGAATAGCATCAATATCAACATCTCTACATCTAGTGCAAATAGAAACATGCTCAACGGTAGATGTAGAGGGTTTGCAACATTTTAATTCTACAACCTTAGCATGTAGTATGTCATTCTCACTTCTAAGGTTAGAAATAGTAACATTGCAAACATCAAAATCTTTAGCCTTAGCAATTAATTTTTCATTTTCAATCCTAAGGCTAGCAAGAGAATCATTCAATTCCTTAATCTTAGCATGCAAATCAACATTATCATTTCTAAGATTGGGAATTGAAACATCACAAACATGTGAATCAACCTTAGCAGTTAATCTAGCATTTTCATTTCTAAGGTTGTCAATAGTCTCATGGCAAGTGCTTAGCTCACTAGATAATTTTTCACATTTTTCTATTTCTAGAGCATAAGCATTTTTAACCTTAACATGCTTTTTATTTTCCTTGATTAGGAAGTCCTCTTGGGAGTCCAAGAGATCATCCTTCTCATGGATGGCACTAATTAGCTCATTTAGTTTTTCCTTTTATTGCATGTTGAGGTCGACAAAAAGGGTACGCAAATTATCTTCCTCATCACTAGCATTATCATCACTAGAGGATTCATATTTAGTGGAGGATTTAGATTTGACCTTCTTCTTTTTGCCGTCCTTGGCCATGAAGCATTTGTGGCCGACGTTGGGGAAGAGAAGACCCTTGGTGACGGCGATGTTGGCGGCGTCCTCGTCGGAGGAGGAGTCGGTGGAGCTCTCGTCGGAGTCCCACTCGCGGCACACGTGGGCATCGCCGCCCTTCTTCTTGTAGTGTCTCTTCTTCTCCTTTCTTCTCCCCTTCTTGTCGTCGCCCCTGTCACTATCACTAGATAATGGACATTTAGCAATAAAATGACCGGGTTACCACATTTGTAGCATACTTTCTTGGAGCGGGGCTTGTAGTCTTTCCCCCTCCTTTGCTTGAGGATTTGACGGAAGCTCTTGATGATGAGCGCCATCTCCTCGTTGTCGAGCTTGGAGGCGTCGATGGGTGTTCGACTTGGAGTAGCCTCCTCCTTCTTTTCTTCCGTTGCCTTGAATGCGACCGGTTGTGCCTCGGGCGTGGAGGAGGTGCCTTGCTCGATGATTTTCTTTGAGCCTTTAATCATTAGCTCAAAGCTCACAAATTTTCCTATAACTTCCTCGGGAGACATTAGCTTATATCTAGGATCACCTCGAATTAATTGAACTTGTGTAGGGTTAAGAAATACGAGGGATCTAAGAATAACCTTGACCATCTCATGGTCATCCCATTTTTCGCTCCCGAGGTTGCGCACTTGGTTCACCAAGGTCTTCAAGCGGTTGTACATAGCTTGTGGATCCTCCCCTTGGTGAAGCATGAAGCGACCGAGCTCCCCCTCGATCATCTCGCTCTTGGTGATTTTTGTCACCTCGTCTCCTTCGTGCGCGGTCTTGAGTACGTCCCAAATTTCCTTCACACTTTTTAACCCTTGCACCTTGTTATACTCCTCTCGACTTAGAGAGGCGAGGAGTATAGTGGTTGCTTGGGAGTTAAAGTGGTGGATTTGGGCCACCTCGTCCGAGTCGTAGTCTTCATCCCCTACGGATGGTACCTGTACACCAAACTCAACAACATTCCATATGCTTGTGTGGAGTGAGGTTAAATGGTGCCTCATTTTGTCACTCCACATATTATAATCTTCACCGTCAAAAACCGGTGGTTTGCCTAATGGAACGGAGAGTAGAGGAGTACGCTTTGAAATGTGGGGGTAGCGTAGGGGGATCTTACAATACTTCTTGTGCTCTTGGCGCTTAGAAGTTACGGACGGCGCATCGGAGTTGGAGGTCGATGGTGATGAAGAGTCGGTCTCGTAGTAGACCACTTTCCTCATCCTCTTGTGCTTGTCGCCCCTCCGATGCGACTTGTGGGAAGAAGATTTCTTCTCCTTCCCCTTCCCTTTGTGGGAGGAGTCCTTCTTTTTCTCCTTCCTCTTGGTGCGGGATTCTTCCGATGAGGTGCTCCCATGACTCGTAGTGGGCTTGTCGCCGGTCTCCATCTCCCTCTTGGTGTGATCTCCCGACATCACTTCGAGCGGTTAGGCTCTAATGAAGCACCGGGCTTTGATACCAAATGAAAGTCGCCTAGAGGGGGTGAATAGGGCGAAACTAAAATTTACAAAATTAATCACAACTACAAGCCGGGTTAGCGTTAGAAATAATAATGAGTCCGAGAGAGAGGGCGCAAAACAAATCGCAAGCGAATGAAGAGTGTGACACGCGGATTTGTTTTTCCGAGGTTCGGTTCTCGCAAACCTACTCCCCGTTGAGGAGGCCACAAAGGCCGGGTCTCTTTCAACCCTTACCCTCTCTCAAACGGTCCCTCGGATCGAGTGAGCTTCTCTTCTCAAATCAAACCGGGAACAAAACTTCCCCGCAAGGATCACCACACAATTGGTGTCTCTTGCCTCGATTACAATTGAGTTTTGATCACAAGAACAAATGAGAAAGAAAAGAAGCAATCCAAGCGCAAGAGCTCAAAAGAACACGGCAAATCTCTCTCGCTAATCACTAAAGCCTTGTGTGGAATTGGAGAGAATTTGATCACTTGAGTGTGTCTAGAATTGAATGCCTAGCTCTTGTAAGTGGTTGAGAAGTGGAAAACTTGGATGACTTGAATGTGGGGTGGTTGGGGGTATTTATAGCCCCAACCACCAAACTAGCCGTTTGGTGGAGGCTGTCTGTCGTATGGTGCACCGGACAGTCCGGTGCACACCGGACATGTCTGGTGCGACAGCCACGTCACCAGGCTGATAGGGTTCCGACCGTTGGAGCTCTGACTGCTGGGCCCGCCTGGATGTCCGGTGGCGCACCGGACATGAACTGTAGAGTGTCCGGTGCGCCAGCATGGGCGTGCCTGACTTCTGCGCGCGCTGGCGCGCATTTAATGCGCTGTAGGTAGTCGTTGGCGCCTGAAGTAGCCGTTGCTACGTTGTCACACCGGACAGTCCGGTGTACACCGGACATGTCCGGTGAATTATAGCGGACTAGCCGTTGTGAATTCCCGAAGCCGACGAGTTCGGAGTCTCTTCATCCTTGGAGCACCGGACACTGTCCGGTGTACACCGGACAGTCTGGTGAATTTTAGCGCGACGACTCTGAGAATTCCTGAAGGTGAGGAGTTTGGGTGCACCGGACACTGTCCGGTGGCGCACCGGACAATCCGGTGCGCCTGACCAGGGTGCCTTCGGTTGTCCCTTTGCTCCTTTGTTTGAACCCTTTCTCTTGATTTTTTTATTGGCTTATTGTGAACTTTTGGTACCTGTAGATCTTATAGACTTGGGCAAACTAGTTAGTCCAATTATTTGTGTTGGGCAATTCAACCACCAAAATTAGTTTAGGAAATAGGTGTAAGCCTAATTCCCTTTCAAGAACAGTATCACAACAACTTCGGTTGTTATGGATTCATTGCCCGTCCCAATGCAAGCTACCCGGTTCCAACATTTTGGAAAAGGTGGCCCGGAGCCTGGATGGAGGAATGGTTTTATGTCAAGAATAATCTGATTGAGAGGGAGGACATTAAGGAAATTATCCAGCGCCCGATCTGGTCTCGCTTCGGCCTTCGAAGGTCGAGGGTGGCGATTGAAAATGATGAAGAAGCATGTCAAAAGGCCTTCATCAATGTCTGTGCTTTTATTGGCACAAGAGACATAATCCAAGAGCACATAACCTATAGGGTGTGGCCACTTGTGGATAACTGGGAGATGCTGAAGGAGACTGCTGCCGGGTCCATCGAAGCTGGATTAGTTCGGTTGAAATATACCTTCAGATACAGGGACCGGTTTGACGAACCAAATGACGATTGGTTGAAATGTATTGATGCTACTAGCGACGAGTTACTTGGGGCATATACCAAAGCCAAAGATGATGCTTTGTCCTCAGCCTTCGGGGGTCGGAACAAGAAAAGACTAAACAGAGTTTTCGATGCGATTGGCTTTATATATCCTGATTACTGCTATCCCTCACGGAAGCAGGGAAAAAAGAGGAAAGATGTCACTTCGGCCATTACTGTTGTGCCGAAGGGCAAGAAAATCAAGGTTTTGACCCACCGACCAAAATATATTGAAACGGCTATAGTGCCAAAATTTGGTGAAGAAACATATTCCACTGCCGAAGCGAAACAAGCTGATCCCATCACTTGAAGTGCTGAGGAACCAACTATAGTGTCGAAGGTGCTTATAGTTGATTCAGTCGAAGCTGAAGATGAGAGAACCAAAAAACCAGAATTAGAAAAGGCAACAGATCTGCCAGAAATTTTGAGCTAGCCAGTAGAAACAGAGCTACCAAAGGTTGCAAAAGCTCCCGCCACCACTCCCAAGAGGAGAAGAATGGCTAGCGTGCTAGACGCCGTTGTGGAGACAACAAGAACGCTGACTCCTGCTCCTGTGAAGAAGGTTGCCGAAGTTGTTACAGCTCATACGGAAACCGAAGCTGGGCCCTCAGTGCCTGCCGAGATAAAGCTTGCCGCAACTGAGCAAAAGGCCAAAGAAGAATCTCCAGATACTAGCTGTGGGGGATAGATATCCCCCAGGTCCACTAAAAGAGTAAAGGACCTCACGAAAGGCCCAAGGGCCCAATAAATCGTAAGGTTATTCTTTCGTGGGCCTGGGGAAAAACAACCAGCAACGCAGGGCGACACGAGGCCGGATTGGTGCAAACCCGGACGGCCCAGAGCGTCGAGCGAGTGGCTGCAACAGAGATCCGACTTTCCCGCGTCGGGGCCTCCATGCAACGAAGCCACGTGAGGATAAGTCGGCGAGGGTTACGTAAAGGATAATCTCGAGAGGTTCACTATCTTTTAGCCATTTGTTGTTATCTTATCCATGTGTACTGCCCCACGGTCGAGTATATAAGGCCTAGGGGGCACCCCTTCAGGACGATCGACCCATTACTTAGCCATCCACATCAACTCTCTGTATTCTCGATCCAGAGAGCTCTCTTGTAACCATATCCACCAAGCATACCCATCAGGACGTAGGGTGTTACGCATCACTAAGCGGCCCGAACCTGTAAATCTTGTCCACCGTCCCTCGTGCGATCGGCACGAACCATTCTGCTACAGTTGTCGACACCTTCCTACTCCTAAAACACCTTGAGGGGCAACCCCGGGTGTGCGGTCGGACCCTAAACACCGACAGCTGGCGCGCCAGGTAGGGGGTGTGTCGACAATCCAAGCTAGCTCAATGGCCATCTCCTTCTACAGCAAGATCGCCCTACGCCCCGGATCTATGTTCTGCTTTGGAACAATCTCATTCATAGCGGACGAAGAAGGAATTTTGCACCGTATCGCGGATCCGCCGGAAAAGGAGTCTTCCTCAACAAACTCCGAAAATACCGGAGAAGTGCAACCTCCGGCTCCCCGAAAGAAGATCACCACGACGGCAGCACCGTTCTACCCCGACGTCCTCTTCGTCGGAAGGGCGGAATCGCCCGCCATCTCCGACGACGAGCCGACTATACCCGGGGAGGAACCGCCTCAGCGAGAGTCCCGTCAACGAAGGAACCGGCGCAGGAATGTTCGACGACATCACGCAGCCGGAGAGCGGAATCCGGAACAACCTGTCTCGCGAGACGAGGTCTCGGAGGTAGGAGAAACCCCGGAAGAACGCGTCTTCAGAGAGCGAAGGAACTCCCGACGATGTGATCGCCGACGAGCTCAGGAACAGGCTGAGCAGGATGCAAGGCAACGTCAAGAGAATCCACTCTTCGGGCGCAATCTGAACCCCGACTTCGCCCGAGCCATGAACACGCCGAGCGAAGTCGGAGGGGTGCTGGCTCGGATAGCGGAAGGACTTCCTCGGACTCCGGACGCCGATGGCTACCGACGACTGTTCACCCAGGCGGCTAACCATCTTCTACCGCTCGCTCACCCGCCGAACGATCTACGACACGCCATCAACAGTCGCCGAGACGCGCGGAGCTCCATCAATGCTTCGCGGGAACGGCGGCATGAGAACGAAATTCGTCGTCGAGAGGAGTACGACAGGGATCATGGCGCCCCGACTCAGAGCCAAGCTACCAGGACTGAGTCGGCAACGGCTTCAACTGGCGGAACCTCCCGGGGACGGTCGAGGAATCACAACCACAACTCCCCTCCCCGGGACAGACATCGACCCCGGCGACAGGAGGACACGTGCGGAGTGTCCGCCCTTACTCCGCGCCTTAGGGCCATCCAGTGGCCTCCCAACTTCAAGGTATCCAATGTTGACAAGTATGAACCTAAGCAGGATCCATGGGGTTGGCTAGCCGTCTACACCACCGCTGCTCGAGCTGCCGGAGCATCCGAAGACGTGATGACCGCGTACTTGCCCATTGTCCTTGGACAAGATGCGCTGCAATGGCTGCGACATCTACCCCGACACTGCATCGACGTCTGGGGAGACTTCAGTCGGCGTTTCACCGCCAACTTCCAGTCCCTCTCCGACAAGCCGGCGCAGCCGTGGGACCTTAAATCTATCAAGCGCCGGGGGGACGAAACTCTCCGGTCATACCTCAAGAGGTTTCAAACCATGAGGAATCGTATCCCCGATGTCACGGAGGCGGCCGTGATCGAGGACTTCTACCGAGGATCTAACGATTCGGTTTTCGTCCGAGCCATACTACAGAGGGCGCCGACCACTTCGGAGGAGCTGTTCCGGGAAGCCGACCTCTACATCACCGCCGACGAGCGAGCTCAGGATCTCATCGGAGGAGCGAAGCCCGCACCGGCAGCACCACGACGCGACACGAACCAGCAACCTGACAAGCGGTGGGAGAAGAGGCCACGCGAAGAAGTGCACGCCGCCGGACCACCTGCCTCTCGCGCTCGAGGAGGACCTCGTGGAGGCGAGCGTACGCTGGACGACATCCTCGACGCCCAGTGCCCGTACCACAAGGACATGTGCCACACTCTTCGTAACTGCCGAGACTTCAAGCACTCCGTTGGACACGGCCGACCCTTCCAACCTCTGCCTCCTCCTCCGCCGAGGGGAGGACCAGATGAACCGCGACAACCCCATCGGCAGGAGGAGGGAGGAGGAGGAGGAGCTTTTCCACGCGTTGACAGGGAGGTCAACGTCATCTTCGGCGGACACGGATCGCAGGAGAGCAGAAGACAGCAAAAGCTCAATGATCGCCAGATACTGGTGGCGGCCATCGGCCCTCCCGCTCCATACCGATGGTCGGAGCACCCGATCACCTTCACTCGGGCGGATCAATGGCTCAACTTCGACCACCCGGGCAAGTACCCGCTTCTCGTCGATCCGGTGATCCGAGAGAGCCGGGTGAAAAAGGTGTTAGTGGACGGGGGGAGCAGCATCAACATCACCTTCCCCCGGACACTCCAAAGCTTGGGAGTTCATCTCAAAGAGCTCCACGAGTCGGACACTCCTTTCTTCGGCATCGTGCCGATGGAAGGGGAATACCCGCTGGGCCACATCTACATGCCGGTCACCTTTGGAACTCCGGAGAACTACAGAACCGAGTTCCTAAGGTTTGAAGTGGCAAACTTCGATTGCGGGTACAACGCCATCATCGGGAGGCCAGGATTGGCCAAGTTCATGGCCATTCCGCATTACACATACATGATACTGAAGATGCCAGGGCCACAAGGGATCATAACTGTGCGCGCCGACCTCCAAGGCGCCGCAGAATGTTTCCGAGTGGCTATTCAAGCAGCCCTCACCGCCAAGCCATCGACAGCTCCCTCCGCAATGGCGAACTCTAAGCCTGAGGAGGACCTCGCAATACCAGCAAATGAAGCTCAGACCGCAACCTCTATGCGGCCGACTGAAGAAACCAAGAGAATCAACCTGGGGTTCGCTGATGAGCGCAAGACGACCATCATCAGCTCCAGTTTGGATGACAAATAGGAAAGCGCGCTCGTCCGGTTTCTGCAAGATAACCGAGATGTATTCGCATGGCAACCTGCGGATATGCCGGGAGTCCCGAGAGAACTGGCCGAGCACAAACTGAAGGTTTTTCCCCAGGCGAGGCCGATTCGACAGAAATTACGTCGTTTCACGCCTGATAAGAGGGAAGCCATTCGCGCCGAGTTAGCTCGCTTGGTCGCGGCTGGATTTATTAGAGAAGTATTACATCCTGAGTGGTTAGCCAATCCTGTTCTTGTACTCAAAAAGAATAAAGTGGACTGGCGCATGTGTGTTGATTATACTGATCTCAACAAACACTGTCCGAAGGATCCTTTCGGGCTCCCGAGGATAGATCAGGTGGTGGACTCCACCGCTGGATGTTCTATGTTGTCTTTCCTGGATTGTTATTCTGGATATCATCAGATTAGTCTGGCGAAGGAAGATGAAGAAAAAACGGCATTCATTACTCCGTTTGGCGCTTTCTGTTATACCTCCATGCCGTTTGGCCACAAAAACGCTGGAGCGACTTACCAGAGAGCTATTCAAACATGCTTAGCCGATCACTGGGGCAAGCGTGTGGAGGCTTACGTGGATGACGTGGTGATCAAAACACAGGACTCAAAAGACTTCATCGAAGATTTGCAATTGGTTTTCAACAGCCTGAGGCGGTATAGATGGAAGCTTAATCCCGAGAAATGTGTTTTTGGGGTACCAGCCGGAAAGTTGCTCGGATTTATTGTCAGCCACCGAGGAATTGAAGCTAATCCGGATAAGATTGAAGCTATTATGAAGATGGAAGCACCTCGATCGCAGAAGAAGGTTCAGCGACTTACTGGATGCATGGCAGCTTTAAGCAGATTTATATCCAGGCTGGGGGAAAAAGGTTTGCCGTTTTACAAGTTACTCAAGAAGGTGGATAAATTCCAGTGGACTTCAGAAGCGCAAGAAGCTCTGGATGCTCTGAAAAAATTCTTAACAACACCACCAGTACTGAAACCACCTCGGCGAGCTACGTCAACTCAACCAGCTGAAGATTTGCTATTGTACATCTCTTGCACGACTCACGTGGTGAGCACCGCGTTGGTAGTCGAGCGAGTAGAAGAAGGGCATGCCTATCCAATACAACATCCTGTCTACTTCATTAGTGAAGTCCTCGGCCCCTCAAAGAAAAAGTTTCCTCAAGTTCAGAAACTATTGTATGCAGTACTTCTAACTGCCCGCAAGCTGCGTCACTACTTTGACGACCACAAAGTCATAGTAGTCACAAGTTTTCCAATAGGGGATATTCTTCACAACAAGGAAGCCATCGGTCGAATAGCCAAGTGGGCCTGTGAGCTGGGATCTCATGACATCGAGTTTCGGCCTCGCACTGCCATCAAAACCCAAGCACTGGTTGATTTCGTATCAGAGTGGACTGAACAACAAGTACCAGACAACCCGGAGACTGCAGAAGTATGGCGAATGTATTTTGATGGCTCACTCAAGCTGCAGGGAGCAGGAGCGGGGATTCTTTTCACTGCACCAGGAGGCGAACACCTCAAGTACGCCCTCCAACTGCTATTCCCGGCCTCCAACAATGCAGCCGAGTATGAAGCCTTGATCCATGGATTGAACATTGCCATATCATTGGGCGTCAAAAGATTAATGGTATATGGGGATTCTCTGGTAGTCATCAGCCAGATAAATAAGGAGTGGGATTGCTCAAACGATTCGATGGGAAGATACTGCACCGCCGTCCGAAAACTGGAGGATAAATTCGAGGGTCTAGAATTTCATCATGTGGAGAGAGATCGGAACGCGGCAGCCAATGTACTATTCAAGCTAGGGTCCAGTCGAGCTCAGGTCCCACCCGGGGTTTTTGTGCAAGAAATTCTGCAGCCAAGTATCTCATTGGGTCAAATGGAAGAATGCAACATCATAGATCAACCCGAGTCAGATCCCGATGACTGGAGAAAGCCAATCATTAAGTACATAAGGAATGAAGAAGAACCAGATGATAAGAACTCGGCAGAGCGCATTGCAAGACAGTCAGCTCACTATACACTTATTGGGGAAACATTATACAGAAGGGGTGCATCAGGCGTCTTCATGAAGTGCATTCTCCCATCCACTGGAAAGCAACTCTTAGAAGAGGTCCACGCTGGACAATGTGGGATACATGCAGCCTCCAGAACACTAGTTGGGAAGGTCTTCAGGTCAGGATTCTATTGGCCAACAGCAAAGAATGATGCGGCCGAGTTAGTTCAGAGGTGCGAAGCCTGCCAATACTTGTCAAAGCAACAACACCTGCCATCACAGCAGCTGCAGACCATACCAGTGACCTGGCCTTTTGCATGTTGGGGGCTGGATATGATTGGACCTTTCAAGAAAGCTCAAGGGGGATATACTCATGTGTTGGTAGCAATTGACAAGTTCACTAAATGGATAGAATTCAAGCCCATTGCCTCCTTAACTTCTGCTAAGGCCGTGGAATTCATACAAGACATAATATTCAGATTCGGGATACCAAACAGCATCATAACTGATTTAGGATCCAATTTCACGAGTTCAGAATTCTTTGACTTCTGCGAGCAAAAAAGCATTCAGATCAAGTATGCATCTGTAGCCCATCCAAGAGCCAACGGGCAAGTTGAGCGAGCCAACGGGATGATATTGGATGCACTCAGGAAAAAGATTTTCGATAAGAACGAAAAATTCGCAGGAAAGTGGATAAGGGAATTACCCTATGTTGTTTGGAGCCTAAGAACCCAACCTAGCCGAGCTTTGCATGGAAACACTCCTTTCTTCATGGTCTATGGGTCGGAGGCAGTGCTGCCCGCTGATCTCAAGTTTGGGGCGCCAAGGCTGATTTTTGAAAGCATAGCAGAAGCTGAGACCACCAGGCTGGAGGACATAGACGTACTCGAGGAAGAACGGCTAAGCGCAGTAATCCAGTCAGCAAGATACCAGCAGACTCTAAGGCGCTATCACGACAAGGCTGTGCGGCAACGATCCTTTTCAGTAGGGGAGCTCGTCCTTCGCCGAATTCTAACGGGAGAAGGACGACACAAGTTATCACCCTTATGGGAAGGACCCTTCATAGTAGCAGAAGTCACTCGGCCCGGATCATATCGCCTCACTCAGATGGATGGCACGGAAGTTGGGAACTCCTGGAACATAGAACACCTGAGAAAGTTTTATCCTTAGCCGTACCTCAAAACTGCTGGGATAACGATGATGTACTCTGTAAAGTGGAAATATGTCATCAATAAAGAAAAGGTTTCAAGGATACTCAATTTATTTACGATTGACTTGCATTCTTACTTAAACTCGGGGTGACCACTATGCCCTGCTAACGGAGCAATCGACTTAAGTCGGCAACGACTTAAGACGGTGTGACATGCTCACGCTTACTTAACTCAGGGTGACCACTATACCCTGCTAATGGAGCAATCGACTTAAGTCGGCAACGACTTAAGGCGGTGCAACATGCTCACGCTTTACTTAACTCAGGGCGACCACTATGCCCAGCTAACGAAGCAATCAACTCCAGTTGGCGCCTACTTAAGACCAATGCAACATGCTCTCGCCTATTTAATTCAGGGGATGATTTCCATATCCCACAGGCAAAATTCATAGTCATCATGCGTCATAACTACCAAACTCATTAACTAAAAAATTCTAATACAATGAGTGAATAACTATGCTATTCAAATAAACCGGTGTCCTCTAACAAATGTTCAATCATGCAAGCTGCGCGCTTGGAGCACGCGAAATGTTTTCTCTATTTTGCAATGTCTTTTCCAGGAGCAGTTGACGAAGAAGGACGACTCGAGGAATCAGGGGCAGCGTTCACGTCAGCCCTTATATCTTCAGGAACGACTACGCCAGGTCTCCTCATCAGAATTCGTCCCGCTCGAATGGCCTTATCCATGGCCCTATCGCGCTAGGCTCTCAGAGTATTGGAAGTCTCTTCAGCAACCTTGACAGCCAACTGGGCAGCCTCTAGCTCCTGGGTAACAGATTTCTTGGAAGCACGCAGATTCTTGATGACAACGTCTTTAGCCGATATCAACTCCCGAAGGCGAATCACATCATCCAAGGACTCCTGCAGCTTATAGCGAAGATTGTTCAACTCCTCCATGGAAAAGCGATGACTCCTCTCCAGAATAGTCAACGAGTTGCTAGAATCTCGATACAACCTATCAAGATTGTCACGAGAAGCAGCAAGGATACGTTTTTCTTCCTGCAAGCACAAATCAGATCCTTCAGAAAACCAGGCAAATAATAGGAGTACAGCAAGACAGAAGCGCAGTTTCGTATATCACCTTTTCACAGTCAAGCTGAGCATGCAGGGAAGAACTTAACGCATTGGCATCATCCAAGGCGGCAGAGACCTGACTCAGCTCAATCTGACCTTGAGAGTACTTTTCCTCAAGATTAGTGCATCGCTGAGACAGTTCAGCCCGATCTTGAGAATGTTTTTCCTCAAGAAGCACAATCTGTCGAGTCATTCCTAGCAAAAGATAACCAAACAAAACGAGGTCAGAAGGTAAAACAGTCCACAGCAAGCGCGAAGAAAAGAAAAAAGGGCACTAACCAGCGTTAGTCGCCTCCAACTCGGATACACGGCGATGAAGAGACACCGGATTCCAACACGAAAAGGATGAAGCTACTTCTGGGATAGGAGCACCATGCAATTTCAGCTGGCTGGTCATCCCATCCACCAAAACCTGATGAGAAGAGCAGATGAGCATAATGGCAAAGAATTCATGTAAAAGTCAAGCTAAGAAACAGCACGGCACCTGGAGGTTGGAGAAGAACGAAGGGATCCCCAAGTCAGGAGAAATCAGATGATAACCAGGCGCAAGGTCATCACCCGAAGCAGCATGCAATGGAACAGTGGGAATCAGTTCATCTCCTTCAACAGAGCCGGATACCCGATCAACGGGGACGCTGCCCTCCAAAGCGACGCCCCGGTCTGAAGTTTGGGCCACCACCATGCAGCCAGAGTGAGGAGGTGACCCAGCGTGAACGTCCATGGAAGTGCCGGAAGGAGACCCTGTTTGGGTACCCTCGGGGACTGGGCCATAGTTGGCACTGCCCACTTGAGCTGGATTATCCCCGGCAGCACCCTCGGGGGCTGGGCAGTAGCTCGCACTCTTCGCCCGGGCTAAGTCATCCCCGACGACACCCTCGGGGGCTGGACATGTGTCAACACCATCCTTGGGGTCCAAACTTTCAGCAGTAATCATCTCTAAGGTTGATGGGCCCTCGGCTACTTCCATGGAATCAGGACAATCCAAGTTAACATCCCGTCCCTCAAGATCGCACTCTAAGGTTGATGAGGCACGGGATGACCTCAACCCAGCGTCCGGCGCGGCACCACAAGCTTCCGTCACATCATCATCCACTGGCCCTGATAACAAGTCCTCTGGGACCATATCCTCGAGAGTTTGATCAAAGTCGGCCAGGGATATGTTTTGCAGACCAACAAGAGCAGATAAAGCCGGAGAAGGAACCCCGCTACTTTCCCCACTGGCAAGGAATTGCCGACTGTTCTTCCGAGTCAGAGGAACCTCATTCTCTTCCTCTTCGTCGTCTTCATCAGCAACACTGGCAACACCCCCATTGGGATCAGCGATGGATTGGGTACACCCATTGGGATCAGCAACAGTCATACCACACCCATTGGGATCAGCATCAGCAAATTCAGGCGCAGGAACCTCCTCATCGGCAGGAACCGAGGGACCAGCACCCTGATCCAAACTAGATACTCGCTGAATACGTCTCTTCTTCTTTTTCTGCTCATCAACAGAAAGATCAATCTGATTGGTTCGGCGGGGACGCCTCGAGCGAGCACGGACAGGTCTCTGAATATCCAAGATTATACCGACCTCTGGGAGAGGTGCCACTGCCAATGTCTCAGCAGGAGTAGCGTCAGAAGAATCTTCAGCCAACATGTCAAGCACGGCATTCATTTCAGCATCAGTAGGATCCAAAGGCACCTCGAAATGGATCTGTCGTTCATCATCAGGGATTTTCCCAAGTGAGGCAACCAAAGCACTAACCTCCTCATCAGAGGGCCGCGTTCTAAGGCCCAAATTGCCATCAGTCGCAGGCGGGTTTGACACGAAACGAGTGAAGGCCTTGGCAGGAGGCAGATTCCAGGCTGAATACGCCACCGGAGCACCAACATTGGATACTTTGCCTCTGAGAATCATCTCCAGTCGGCTCACCAAATCTGCAGAAGGGATTCTTCTATTGGTAACTCGAGTTGGGTCGGCTAGCCCTTGATACAGATAAGCCGGGTGGACCCTATCTTTCAGTGGCTGAATGTTTTTGAAAACGAAGTCAGCAACTATAGCTTCAGCAGTTAAACCCCTCTCTTTCAATAGCCCAACTTCAGCTAGCAGCACACTGGCCTCAGCCACCTCCTCGTCTGTAGGAGACTCGGTCCAGCTCGGGGTGCGAACATCTGGCTGTCTTCCTGACCGGGGGGGAGAGAATTTCCATAGTTATCAACTATAAACCACTCCAGGCGCCATCCCTTAATGCTGTCTTTAAGGGGGATCTCAAGATATTCAGTTTTCCGTCCCCGGCGCATCTCCAAGCTGGCACCTCCAACCAACTGATGTTGTCCCCTGGCCATCCCAGGGCGACAATGATACAGGTGTTTCCACAAGCCAAAATGCGGCAATACGCCAAGAAAGGCCTCACATAAGTGGACGAAGATAGAAATTTGCAGAATTGAATTAGGGTTCCGATGGGTTAGGTTGATGTGGTAGAAATCAAGAAGACCACGGAAAAAGGGAGAAATAGGAAGGCCAAGGCCGCGGAGAAGAAAGGGAGCGTAAACCACGGACTCGTGGGTGTCCTCCGTCGGGACCGTAGTCCCGTGGCAAATCCGCCAAGAACAGAGTTCCCGTGGAGGAAGAACCCCGATGGACACGAGGTGGAGGAGTTCGGTTTCAGAGATGATGGACATGTGGTTACCTGCGAAAGGCAACTGGCTGTTGGGATCAATTGGGGGAATCACCACAGCGGAAGAACTCGCAATTTTCCTCTTGGGAGCCATCTCGATTTCACCAGTGAGCAAATTGGAGGCAAGCGCAGAGAGGATTTGGAAGCAGGAATGCAAGAACTAGGGCGCGGAAAGCAAAGGCGGCTAAAAGTG
Source organism: Zea luxurians (assembly GCA_029449295.1). Lineage (NCBI taxonomy): Eukaryota > Viridiplantae > Streptophyta > Magnoliopsida > Poales > Poaceae > Zea > Zea luxurians. The sequence goes on along the minus strand of JAOPSE010000011.1, from coordinate 26,106,411 downwards.
CAACTCTTATGGGATATTCTCGGACCAGATACCGTTTCAAAAAGTGCCCGGTCATCACTCGGCAGTTATTTTCGAAATCCCAGCAGGCCACGTGGTCATTCGGCAGTTATTTCCCAAAAAACTGGTGGGCCCTCTCCTTACTCGGGTGTTAATCCTCAAAATAACTCGGCGTTGCCTCTAAAATGCCGACGTCACTATTCAGTCACTCGGCGTTGCCTCTAAAACGCTGGTCTCGAGTTCAATCGTTCGACATTACTTCTAAAATGCCAACGTTGACCTTCAATCACTCGGCGTTGCCTCTAAAATGCTGATCTCGAGTTCAATAACTCGGCGTTGCCTCTAAAATGCCGACGTCACTATTCAGTCACTCGGCGTTGCCTCTAAAACGCTGGTCTCGAGTTCAATCGTTCGGCATTACTTCTAAAATGCCAACGTTGACCTTCAATCACTCGGCGTTGCCTCTAAAACGCTGATCTCGAGTTCAATAACTCGGCGTTGCCTCTAAAATGCCGACGTCACTATTCAGTCACTCGGCGTTGCCTCTAAAACGCTGATCTCGAGTTCAATCGTTCGGCATTACTTCTAAAATGCCAACGTCGACCTTCAATCACTCGGCGTTACCTCCAAAACGCTGATCTCGAATTTAAAAACTCGGCGTTGCCTCTAAAATGCCGATGTCACTACTCAATCACTCGGCGTTGCCTCTAAAACGTCGATCTTGAGCTCAATCGCTCGACATTACTTCTAAAATGCCGACAACGACCCTTAATAACTTGGCGTTGCCTCTAAAACGCTGACCTCGAGTTCAATAACTCGGCGTTGCCTCTAAAACGCCGACGTCACTACTCAGCCACTCGGCGTACCTCTAAAACACTGATTTCTAGTTCAATCGTTCGGCATTACTTCTAAAATGCCAACGTCGACCTTTAATTACTCGGCGTTGCCTCTAAAACGTTGATCTCGAATTCAATCGTTCGGCATTACTTCTAAAATGCCAACGTTGACCTTCAATCGCCCAGCATTACTTCTAAAAACATTGATACAGACTGCAATATTGCTCGGAAGCGTCAGCATAATGATCAAGCTGTTCGTCTATGGCCTCAAAAGACTCAGATTTATAGTCAAACGAAACGAGTCATCAAAAGGAAACCAAATTCGTTCTTCATTTAAGGGAAGTGGCAATATTTACAAATCAACTTATTATAAGTTGATACTTCCCTATTTCTACTACTACGCTACACTATACTACTCTACATTACTAATACTACTACATTATCTAACTATACTACTTCTAACCTATACTAATATTTAAAAAGACCAGTGGCATCTAGCCACTGGCCCTGCCCCTGCCGCCGCCGCCGCTCTTGGTGCCGCCCCCGCCGCCGCCGCTCTTGGTGCCGCCCCTGCTGCCGCCGCCCCTGGTGCCGCCCCAGCCGCCACCGCTCTTGGTGCTGCCCTTGCTGCTGCCGTTGCCGCCGCCCCCGCCACTGCCGCTGCTGCCGTCGTCGTCGTCGTCGTCGTCATCGTCGTCCCCGCCCTCGCCGCCGCCGTCCGAGTCCTCCTCATCCGAGGAGTACTCAGACTCATCCGAGCCCTCGAGCCCGGAGCGCTCGACGGCCCGGATGTACGACCAGACCTCCGCGGCTATCCCCTGGGAGTCGTCCGAGTCATCGGACGACGCCGGGGGAGAGACGGGGGCCGGAGACCTCTCGGACTCGGAGGAGAACTCCTCCTCCGAGTACTCCGAGTCGCCGAAGTCCTCCGATGGAGGAGTCGGCTCGCGCTTGCGCTTGTTGTTCTTTCCCATGGAGGCAAGCAGAAAAGAAGGGAAGGAAGCAGTAAGAAATAGCGAAGGGATGTGAAGAAACCAGAGGAACAACAGCGTTATTTATAGAAGAGAAAGGCAACTGCTCACTTCCAACCGCGGTCACTGAACAGTCGCTAGGCATTCAATATACACCTCCACCCGTCCAAAGACACGTCAGGCGGCTGACGCCGTTTCATGCAGCACTACACCCATTGGGACTCCAGTCAACAGCGCAAAGGATATGATTACACTCGCCGTCCCATCACATTACAACTCAGAAGCAGCCGGTTAAAACACTCAGCGTACCAAGCCGTCCCTTGCCCACACCCATTGGGGGGGACGCCCAGGAATTGTCAGTATATTTTTCAAAATGGTCACATCTGTACAGAGCATGCAGTGAATGCCTCAAGACAAAAATGAGATATCAACAAAAGTTAAAGGGAAGCCAAGTATAGCCAGCAGAGTGCAAAATATGGTCGACAGACATGACTTGAAGACTAGACAGAGAACGTCCATCGAATGTCCAATCAAGTGCAGAGCAAATACACTATGCTACCTAGCAAGATATGGAAGGATTGCAAATTCAGCTGCAAAAGACAAAACACATGCTGACCTCTGAAGCATAATATTGATGACATAGCACGGATGACATCATGCCAACTTTTTTATAAGCAGAAAGAGTAATTTTCAGCAAAAGGACACAAAAAGAAGACCTTCAAGCGAATTATCCTCAAAAAATCCACTTGAAGGTCGGGGGCTACACCCATTGGGTGCACCTTCGGTGCACGCCATGGATTGTCATTCTAAGCCAAGATAGCACCAATTTCTAAGGGCATGGGACAAGATTAAGAAGCCAATCCTCAACTGGAATAAAGGAACACAAATGGAAGTAATCTCTGCTGAAGACCTTCGAGTAGATTATTTTCTAAAATCTACTCGAAGCTCGGGGGCTACACCCATTGGGTGCACCTCCGGTGCACCCAATAAGGTTCAGAATCCTACAAACAGGAATGCCGATCTCTAAGGCACAGGCACGAAGCTAGATTTTGGTCAACAAGTGATCGAAGCAGGAGAGAACAACAGGAGGCCATCTTTCTTCAAATCACCTACAAGCTGGACCTGAGATCTTCGGGTTGATTACCTCTAAATTAACCCAAAGATCGGGGGCTTGTGGGGGATAGATATCCCCCGGGTCCACTAAAAGAGTAAAGGACCTCACGAAAGGCCCAAGGGCCCAATAAATCGTAAGGTTATTCTTTCGTGGGCCTGGGGAAAAACAACCAGCAACGCAGGGCGACACGAGGCCGGATTGGTGCAAACCCGGACGGCCCAGAGCGTCGAGCGAGTGGCTGCAACAGAGATCTGACTTTCCCGCGTCGGGGCCTCCATGCAACGAAGCCACGTGAGGATAAGTCGGCGAGGGTTACGTAAAGGATAATCTCGAGAGGTTCACTATCTTTTAGCCATTTGTTGTTATCTTATCCATGTGTACTGCCCCACGGTCGAGTATATAAGGCCTAGGGGGCACCCCTTCAGGACGATCGACCCATTACTTAGCCATCCACATCAACTCTCTGTATTCTCGATCCAAAGAGCTCTCTTGTAACCATATCCACCAAGCATACCCATCAGGACGTAGGGTGTTACGCATCACTAAGCGGCCCGAACCTGTAAATCTTGTCCACCGTCCCTCGTGCGATCGGCACGAACCATTCTGCTACAGTTGTCGACACCTTCCTACTCCTAAAACACCTTGAGGGGCAACCCCGGGTGTGCGGTCGGACCCTAAACACCGACACTAGCGTAGCTCTAGAGAAAAATGTGGCCAAAGAAACCAAATCCCCTGTTCTCGAAGCACCGTCCGAAGACCTTGACTATATTATTCGGCATGATTTGGGAAAAAGATTATTCGAAGAAGAAGTTTTTGAAGCCAAACACTATGCCTGGGAACTGAAGTACCCGAAGGGGGCCTTAGTGTTTAACGGCACGGACAAAGATGATTTTCTGTACTGCCTCCCAGACAACAAAAAGTTATCCGTCTGCCGGGAGATGGCCAAAATTATGGGATTTCCGAAGCTCGAAGCTGGCCTCTGCGCCATGACAAAGGCTGACCTCGTGGACAGCCTCGCATACAACAGTCTAAAGGTACAGAAGTGAACTTTAAAGCTTATGGACTTGGTAATGAAGTCTTTTATTCTCATGCTAATTCTTTATTCTTTCTTAGAGGGCTTAATCCTTAGCAACGCCCTGAGGGTGCAAAAGAACACCGAAGACGAGAGCTGCACTATAACTCTCAGCATCCTTCGATCAGAGGTCATCAGGCTGAGAAACGAAGCCATGGAGAAAGACAAAATTCTACTTTCATTGGTGGATAAAGCAAAAGAAGATGAAGCAAAATTTAATACTCAATCCGAAGCTTATAAAGCCGAAGTTGAAGATCTTCGTAAAAAACTTGCCGAAGCCAATGAAAATTGTGCGCTTGCATAGGCTAGCCAAGAAATTAGTGAATATTGGAAGACTAAGCTAGATAAAAATATTGAGGAGCTTCGCGAATCCAAGGAAAGATATTTTGAAAAAACCTTGGATTGCATGAATAAATTGAAGACTAGCTTTTCCAAAGTGGGTGCTTATTCTTTCGAGGAGAATTTTATTCGAGGCGACCCCAAGGGTGTTATTGAGTGGATAAGCGGGGAAGCCGAAGCTTTCAAGGAGATCCTAAGCGATCGTGGGGATATCTGTGCTTTCTCCGACGCTCGGGGAATTGCGGCTATTCTAGAGAAGGCTGGATGCGATCATGTTAAAGCTGCGGCCGAAGTTGAAGTGGCCTTCTCCATAGATGACATAAAAGACCCCTCGGCCGAAGCTACTTCAGTGGGTGAAAATTTTTTCTGATATCTGGGTGAATGGTGGCTGAGAATTGGCCATTGAAATAATAAAGATTAATGAAAAAGAAACCCATGAAGCCCAAGAATAAGCTAGGCGAGCTGAAGAAGCTGCTGAACGTGAAAGGCGCATAGGTATTGTTTTTGAGTTTTTAGCTTCGGCACTTAGTTTGTGGCTTCGAACTAATAGTTTGTGTACTACAGCTGAACTGTCACCGCTGCCGGAGCCATACAACCCCTTAGTTGATCCGGTCATGAAGGAAGCACAGGATGTAATGAGCGTTGCTAACTCTATTATCGACGAGGTCGTCGACAAGCTGTTGAACGAAGCCGCAGAAAAAATACTTAGGGAAAATTAGAATTTATTGTAATGATTCTATGTAACTTTTGATGTATGGAACAATTAATCAGACATGTAAATTATTGTAATATATTTCTTTACGATGCATGAAATTTACACACATACCGTTTTTGAGCCTTCGGCGAAAAAATACCTTCCCTTCTTTTCATGCTTCGTAAAGAAAGGAATCCCCTCTAGGAAGTTTGATAAAATCGTTCTTTCTGAAGTTTGCTTCGTGCCTCAGCACATTTTCTTTTAACGAAGTATTGCCGAAGATTTGCTTTGTATCCAATCTTTTTGCTTTTGATGCGATATGATGTATGATGTAATGTTATGCGGACTGATATGATGATATGATGCAAAATGATGATGATGTCGACCATACACACACACGCGCTCACACTAGAACACATAAGACTCTGCATCCCCTTAGGAACGACTTTTGAGTCTTTAAGCTCTGCATCCCCTTAAGAACGACTTTTGAGCTTCTTCACTTTCTATTTCGATGGCATTAAGCTCTACATCCTCTTAGGAACGACTTTTGAGCTTCTTCACCTTCTATTTCGGTGGCATTTGGCTCTGCATTCCCTTTGGAACAACTTTTGAGCAGAAAACTTACGCTGCGCTCCCCTAGGAATGACTTTTTGCAACTTTGGAACTTAATTTTTAGCTCTGCATTCCCTTAGGAACGACTTTTGAGCAGAAAACTTATGCTGCACTCCCTTAGGAACTACTTTTTACAGCTTCAGAACTTAATTTTTGGCTCTGCATTCCCTTAGGAACGACTTTTGAGCTTCGGAAGTCTGTGAGGAAGGCATATTTTACTCATTGATGCAGACCATTACTACAAGAAATCAAAATTTAATCCTTTGTTATTTATTTCTTATACAAAAAATAAAATGACAATAGACAAAAGGTACATTAAGAGTAGGATATTCTTCAGTAGATATGCTTCGATTCTGGCACAGTGCTATTGACTGTAGGAGCTTCAGATTCCTCCTGATAATCACGCTGCTGCTGTGTGCGTGAGTACCCTTCTAGCTGCTGGCTTCGGGTGTGAGTGGGTGGTAATGGGAGCTGGGCCCAGGAAGCTTGAGAATGACTTACCGAAGCAGCAGAAGTCACAGGTTATTGATTACCTACGTATTCTGGTACGTAGGGAGAGTAGCATGAAGCAGTATGTAGAACCTGCTTCGGCTGACTCTGTCGCGCCTCAGCTTCGGCAATCTCCTTTTGCTTCTAAATTGTGACTTGGCATGTTCTTGTAGTGTGACCCTTGTCTTCACCATAGAATAAGCAATAGAGCTTTCTGGGCTGATCCCCGTACCTTCCTCTGAAGCCCTTGTCTGCCCCTTAGGCCTGGTGGCCTGAAAGAGCTTTGTTGTTGCCCTGAAGATTGGGAGCTATGTTGTGGCCTTTGAGGCTGGCTTCCTCTGTCATCACTTAGGCTGGATTTATGGATTGATCTGACAAGCCTGGGGTGGATTCTTCCTCCGAAGCCCCTGGTCATTTCAGAAAACCTATAGGCTTCTTCCCTTCTCTGGCAGAAATCATTATCAGCCTGGATGTATTCATCCATCTTCTGAAGGAGCTTCTCCAGGGTCTGAGGGGGTTTCCTGACAAAATATTGAGTCGTAGGTCCTGGCCGAAGCCCTTTGATCATGGCCTCAATGACAATTTCATTAGGCACTATGGGCGCTTGCTCTCAGATGCAAGAACCTTCGAACATACGCCTAGAGGTATTCTTCGTGGTCTTGCATGCACTGGAACAAAGCCTGAGCAGTGACCAGCTTCGTCTGAAACCCTTGGAAACTGGTGATCAGCATGTCCTTCAGCTTCTGCCATGATGTGATTGTTCCTGGCCAGAGAGAAGAGTACCAAGTTTGTGCGACATTTTTGACTGCCATGACGAACGATTTCACCATGACTGCTGTGTTGCCCCCATATGAAGATATGGTTGCTTCGTAGCTCATTAGAAACTGCTTTGGGTCTGAGTGCCCATCATACATAGGGAGCTGGGGTGGCTTGTATGACGGGGGCCATGGGGTAGCTTGCAGTTCTGCTGACAGAGGAGAAGCATCATCAAAAGCAAAATTTCTATGATGGAAATCATCATACCATTCATCATCATTGTAGGAATTGTCTTGACAAAGCTCTCTGTGTTGAGGTCTTCAGTCCTGGTCATCTTGGGTGAGATGACGCATTTCCTCAGCGGCCTCATCAATCTTCTTCTGAAGATCAGCAAGACGAAGCATCTTCTCCTTCTTCCTCTAGACCTTTGATGAATGGCTTTGAGGTCCCTGATTTCTTGGTCCAACTCCTCCTCCTGAAGTGTTGGACTTGCACCCTTCCTTTTTTGGCTTCTCGCTTCGCGTAATGTTTCTTGGTTGACGTCCAGTGGCTGCAGTGTAGCCCCCAGCGCTGAAGATTTCTTCGGCGGCATGACGAAGGTCATAGATTGCCGAAGGTGGTCAAATGAGTTCACCGGAGGTGGGCACCAATGTTGGTCACTTGTTCTCAAATGTTATGAATCAAGAACAAGGCAACACAAATGTTAATGATTAAAGACCTTCGTCCTTCGAAGCATTATCTCCCTTAGGATATAATGGTCTCCAGACGAAGGTTATGAAGGACATACCTTCATCATCTCAATATGTAAAAATAAAAGCAGGAACATATAATACATAGAAAGAACATAAATAGTTGTATTAAACCATTAGATTATCAATATTATCAGTATATAATCATGAATAGACATAAATGATATTGATACCTTCAGTTTGACAGAAGGTAAGAATCCAAAAGTGACGCGCAAGTGATTACAAGTCAGCCTGAACAGTACGGTGTTACTGTTCATCTATTTATAGGCACAGGACACAGCCTGAGTAAAATTACATCCATGTCCTTAGCACATACTACTAACTAAGGAGTAATCTGTCGAGGACTGAGCAGTATATTCCCCTTTAGGTTGGTTCCATTCTCCATCGCTGCCCTTGCGCTAAGCCAAAGCTTCTTCATTCGTAGCTTTGGAACTGGTTCATCCTTCTCCCAGACCGCGCCTTTCATACCGTGCACACCTTCATCTCAAGTCCGAAGGTTCCTGTGACAATATATTATACTTGGAAAGCATGTTAGTCGTGTTTTTGAGGACCTTCGGAAGACGAAGGCCCCCAACACAAATAATGGCGATAGGTGATGTGCGGCCACAGGAACAACAAGAACAAGATCAACCTTCTTCCTCTATGATGGTGCATCCCCCATCTCAAGACAATGAACAGGTACCTCAAGAAGAAGGGCAGGATCAAGGGGGAGCACATGAAGAACATGATAAGGAGGAAGAAGCATCACGGGCCCCTCCAACTCAAGTCCGAACGATGATCCAAAGAAATCATCCAGTGGATCAGATTCTGAGTGACATTAGCAAGGGAGTAACAACTCGCTCACTGAAAGTCGCCTAGAGGGAGGGGGGTGAATAGGGCGAAACTGAAATTTACAAATATAAACACAACTACGAGACGAGTTAGGCGTTAGAAATAAATACAAGTCCGAGAGAGAGGGTGCAAAACAAATCGCAAGCAAATGAAGAGTGTGACACGCAGATTTGTTTTACCGAGGTTCAGTTCTCGCAAACCTACTCCCCGTTGAGGAGGCCACAAAGGCCGGGTCTCTTTCAACCCTTACCCTCTCTCAAACGGTCCCTCGGACCGAGTGAGCTTTTCTTCTCAATCACTTGGAACACAAAGTTCCCACAAGGACCACCACAAGATTGGTGTCTCTTGCCTCAATTACAAGTGAGTTTGATCGCAATGAAGAATCAAAGAAGGAAGAAAGCAATCCAAGCGCAAGAGCTCGAAAGAACACAAGCAAATCTCTCTCACTAATCACTAGGGCGTTGTGTGGAATTTGGAGAGGATTTGATCACTTTGGTGTGTCTAGAATTGAATGCTAGAGCTCTTGTAAGTAGTTGAAGTGGTAAAACTTGGATGACTTGAATGTGGGGTGGTTGGGAGTATTTATAGCCCCAACCACCAAACTAGCCGTTTGGTGCAGGCTGGCTGTCGTATGGTGCACCGGACAGTCCGGTGCACACCGGACATGTCCGGTGCGCCAGCCACGTCACCAAAGCCGTTGGGTTCTGACCGTTGGAGCTCTGACTTCTGCGCGCTCTGGCGCGCATTAATTGCTGTTGCAGGTGACCGTTGGCACGAAGTAGTCGTTGCCCCGCAGTTACACCGGACAGTACGGTGTACACCGGACATGTCCGGTGAATTATAGCGGAGCAGCCGAAGCGAATTCCCGAGGCTGCCGAGTTCCTGAGGCCGCTCTTTCTTGGAGCACCGGACACTGTCCGGTGTACACCGGACAGTCCGGTGAATTATAGCGGAGTCGCCTCTGGACTTTCCCGAAGGTGACGAGTTTGAGTTGGAGTCCTCTGGTGCACCGGACATGTCAGGTGGCACACCGAACAGTCCGGTGCGCCAGACCAGAGGTGCCTTCGGTTGTCCCTTTGCTCTTTTGTTGAACCCAATACTTGGTCTTTTTATTGGCTAAGTGTGAACCTTTGGCACCTATATAACTTATAAACTAGAGCAAACTAGTTAGTCCAATTATTTGTGTTGGGCAATTCAACCACCAAAATTAATTAGGGACTAGGTGTAACCCTAATTCCCTTTCAATCTCCCCCTTTTTGGTGATTGATGCCAACACAAACCAAAGCAAATATAAAAGTGCATAATTGAACTAGTTTGCATAATGTAAGTGCAAAGGTTGCTTGGAATTGAGCCAATATATGTTACTTACTAGATATGCATGGATTGTTTCTTTATTATTAACATTTTGGACCACGCTTGCACCACAGGTTTTTTTTTTGTGAATTCTTTTGTAAATTCTTTTCAAAGACTTTTTGCAAGATAGTCAAAGGTAAGATTTTTGCGAAGCATTTTCAAGTTTGAAATTTTCTCCCTTTGTTTCAAATGCTTTTCCTTTGACTAAACAAAACTCCCCCTCAATAAATTCTCCTCTTAGCGTTCAAGAGGGTTTTAAGATATCAAAATTGAAAATACTACTTTCTCCCCCTTTAGAACATAAAGAGATATCAATTTGAAATTTTCCAATTGAAAACCATTAATTTTAAAATTAGGGTGGTGGTGCGGTCCTTTTGCTTTGGGCCAATACTTTCTCCCCCTTTGGCATGAATCGCCAAAAACGGATACTTGGAATGAAATATAGGCCCTTTCTCTAACTATTTTCTCTCCTTTGGCAAATAAAACATATGAGTGAAGATTATACCAAAGACGGAGAGTGATGCGGAGCGACGGCGAAGGATGAGTAGTAGAGTGGAGTGGAAGACTTTGTCTTCGCCGAAGACTCCAATTCCCTTTCAATATACCTATGACTTGGGTTTGAAATACACTTGAAAACACATTAGTCATAGCATATAAAAGAGATACGATCAAAGGTATACTTATGAGCTATGTGTGCAAATTAGCAAAAGAAGTTCCTAGAATCAAGAATATTGAGCTCATGCCTAAGTTTGGTAAAAGTTTGTTCATCAAGTGGCTTAGTAAAGATATCGGCTAATTGATCTTTAGTGTTAATGTATGAAATCTCGATATCCCCCTTTTGTTGGTGATCCCTAAGAAAATGATACCGAATGGCTGTGTTTAGTGCGGCTATGCTCAACGGGATTATCCGCCATGCGGATTGCACTCTCATTATCACATAGAAGAGGAACTTTGGTTAATTTGTAACCATAGTCCCGCAGGGTTTGCCTCATCCAAAGCAATTGCGCGCAACAATGGCCTGCGGCAATATACTCGGCTTCGGCGGTAGAAAGAGCGATCGAATTTTGCTTCTTTGAAGCCCAAGACACCAAGGACCTTCCCAAGAACTGGCAAGTCCCCAATGTGCTCTTTCTATTGATCTTACACCCTGCCCAATCGGTATCCGAATAACCAATCAAATCAAATGTGGATCCCCGAGGGTACCAAAGCCCAAACTTAGGAGTATAAGCCAAATATCTCAAGATTCGTTTTACGGCCGTAAGGTGTGATTCCTTAGGGTCGGCTTGGAATCTTGCACACATGCAAACGGAAAGCATAATGTCCGGTCGAGATGCACATAAATAGAGTAATGAACCAATCATCGACCGGTATACCTTTTGATCGACAGATTTACCTCCCGTGTCGAGGTCAAGATGCCCATTGGTTCCCATGGGTGTCTTGATGGGCTTGGCATCCTTCATTCCAAACTTGGTTAGAATGTCTTGTGTATACTTTGTTTGGCAAATGAAGGTGCCCTCTTGGAGTTGCTTGACTTGGAATCCTAGAAAATACTTCAACTCCCCCATCATAGACATCTCGAATTTCTGTGTCATGATCCTACTAAATTCTTCACATGTAGATTCGTTAGTAGACCCAAATATAATATCATCAACATAAATTTGGCATACAAACAAATCATTGTCAAGAGTTTTAGTAAATAAAGTAGGATCGGCCTTGCCGACTTTGAAGCCATTAGCAATAAGGAAATCTCTGAGGCATTCATACCATGCTCTTGGGGCTTGCTTGAGCCCATAAAGCGCCTTAGAGAGCCTATAGACATGGTTAGGGTACTCACTATCTTCAAAGCCGGGAGGTTGCTCAACATAGACCTCTTCCTTGATTGGTCCATTGAGGAAGGCACTCTTTACGTCCATTTGATAAAGCTTGAAGCCATGGTAAGTAGCATAGGCTAATAATATGCGAATGGACTCAAGCCTAGCTACGGGTGCATAGGTTTCACCAAAATCCAAACCTTCGACTTGTGAATATCCCTTGGCCACGAGTCGAGCTTTGTTCCTTGTCACCACACCATGCTCGTCCTGCTTGTTGCGGAAGACCCACTTGGTTCCTACAACATTTTGGTTAGGACGTGGAACTAAATGCCATACCTCGTTCCTCGTGAAATTGTTGAGCTCCTCTTGCATCGTCATTACCCAATCCGAATCTTATAGTGCTTCCTCTACCCTGTGTGGCTCAATAGAGGAAACAAAAGAGTAATGCTCACAAAAATGTGCAACACGAGATCGAGTGGTTACCCCCTTATGAATGTCGCCGAGGATGGTGTCGACGGGGTGATCTCGTTGGATTGCTTGGTGGACTCTTGGGTGTGGCGGCCTTGGTTCTTCATCCTCCTTGTCTTGATCATTTGCATCTCCCCCTTGATCGTTGTCGTCATCTTGAAGGGGCTCATCGCTTTGATCTTCTCCTTCATCAACTTGAGCCTCGTCCTCATTTTGGGTTGGTGGAGATGCTTGTGTGGAGGAGGAAGGTTGATCTTGTGCATGTGGAGGCTCTTCGGATTCCTTAGGACACACATCCCCAATGGACATGTTCCTTAGCGCGATGCACGGAGCCTGTTCTTCACCTATCTTATTAAGATCAACTTGCTCTACTTGAGAGCCGTTAGTCTCATCAAACACAACGTCACAAGAAACTTCAACTAGTCCTGAGGACTTGTTAAAGACTCTATATGCCCTTGTGTTTGAATCATATCCTAGTAAAAAGCCTTCTACAGTTTTAGGAGCAAATTTAGATTTTCTACCTTTTTTAACAAGAATAAAGCATTTGCTACCAAAAACTCTAAAATATGAAATATTGGGCTTTTTACCGGTTAGGAGTTCATAGGATGTCTTCTTGAGGATTCGGTGCAGATATAACCGGTTGATGGCGTAGCAGGCGGTGTTGACTGCCTCGGCCCAAAACCGATCCGATGTCTTGTACTCATCAAGCATGGTTCTTGCCATGTCCAATAAAGTTCGATTCTTCCTCTCCACTACACCATTTTGCTGTGGGGTGTAGGGAGAAGAGAACTCATGCTTGATGCCCTCCTCCTCAAGGAAGCCTTCTATTTGTGAGTTCTTGAACTCCGTCCCGTTGTCGCTTCTAATTTTCTTGATCCTTAAGTCGAACTCATTTTGAGCCCGTCTCAAGAATCCCTTTAAGGTCTCTTGGGTATGGGATTTTTCCTGCAAAAAGAACACCCAAGTGAAGCGAGAATAATCACCCACAATAACTAGACAGTACTTACTCCCGCCGATACTTATGTAAGCAATCGGGCCGAATAAATCCATGTGTAGGAGCTCCAGTGGCCTGTCACTTGTCATGATATTCTTGTGTGGATGATGAGTGCCAACTTGCTTCCCGGCTTGGCATGCGCTACAAACCCTGTCTTTCTCAAAATGAACATTTGTTAGTCCTAAAACGTGTTCACCCTTTAGAAGCTTGTGAAGATTCTTCATTCCAACATGAGCTAGTCGGCGGTGCCAGAGCCAACCCATGTTAGTCTTAGCAATTAAGCAAGTGTCGAGTTCAGCTCTATCAAAATCTACCAAGTATAGCTGACCCTCTAACACTCCCTTAAATGCTATTGAATCATCACTTCTTCTAAAGACAGTGACACCTACATCAGTAAATAGACAGTTGTAGCCCATTTTACATAATTGCGAAACGGAAAGCAAATTGTAATCTAAGGAATCTACAAGAAAAACATTGGAAATGGAATGATCAGGAGATATAGCTATTTTACCCAAACCTTTGACCAAACCTTGGTTTCCATCCCCGAATGTGATCGCTCTTTGGGGATCTTGATTTTTCTCATAGGAGGAGAACATTTTCTTCTCCCGTGTCATGTGGTTTGTGCACCCGCTGTCGATGATCCAACTTGAGCCCCCGGATGCATAAACCTACAAAACAAGTTTAGTTCTTGACTTTAGGTACCCAAACGGTTTTGGGTCCTTTGGCATTAGAAACAAGAACTTTGGGTACCCAAACACAAGTCTTGGAGCCCTTGTGTTTGCCCCCAACAAACTTGGCAACTACCTTGCCGGATTTGTTAGTCAAAACATAAGATGCATCAAAAATTTTAAATGAAATGCTATGATCATTTGATGCAATAGGAGTTTTCTTTCTAGACAACTTGGCACGGGTTGGTTGCCTAGAGCTAGATGTCTCACCCTTATACATAAAAGCATGGTTAGGGCCAGAGTGAGACTTCCTAGAATGAGTTCTCCAAATTTTGCTCTCGGGATAACTGGCAGGGTACAAAATGTAACCCTCGTTATCCTGAGGCATGGGAGCCTTGCCTTTAACAAAATTAGACAATCTTTTAGGAGGGTCACTAAGTTTGACATTGTCTCCCCTTTGGTAGCCAATGCCATCCTTGATGCCAGGGCGTCTCCCATTATAGAGCATACTTCTAGCAAATTTAAACTTTTCATTTTCTAAGTTATGCTCGGCAATTTTAGCATCTAATTTTGCTATATGATCATTTTGTTGTTTAATTAATACCATGTGATCATGAATAGCATTGATATCAACATCTCTACATCTATCACAAATAGACACATGCTCAATAGTAGATGCAGAGGGTTTGCAAGAATTAAGTTCAACAATCTTAGCACGCAAAATATCATTGTTATCTCTAAGATTGGAAATTGTAACATTGCAAACATCTAATTCTTTAGCCTTAGCAATCAATTTCTCATTCTCATTTCTAAGGCTAGCAATAGAGACATTCAACTCATCAATCCTAGCAAGTAAATCAACATTATCATTTCTAGGATTGGAAGTTGAATCAATACAAACATGAGAATCAACCTTAGCAATTAATTTAGCATTTTCATTTCTAAGGTTGGCAATAGTGTCATGGCATGTGCTTAGCTCACTAGATAATTTCTCACATTTTTCTACCTCAAGAGCATAAGCATTCTTAATCTTAACATGTTTCTTGTTTTCCTTAATTAGGAAGTCCTCTTGGGAATCCAAAAGGTCATCCTTTTCATGAATAGCACTAATTAATTCATTTAATTTTTCCTTTTGTTCCATGTTAAGGTTGGCAAAAAGGGTACGCAAATTATTTTCCTCATCACTAGCATTATCATCACTAGAGGACTCATATTTAGTGGAGGATTTAGATTTAACCTTCTTCCTTTTGCCGTCCTTTGCCATGAGGCACTTGTGGCCGACGTTGGGGAAGAGGAGTCCCTTGGTGACGGCGATGTTGGCGGCGTCCTCGTCGTCGGAGGAGGAGTCGGTGGAGCTCTCGTCGGAGTTCCACTCGCGGCACACGTGGGCATCGCCGTCCCTCTTCTTGTGGTACCTCTTCTTTTCTCTCCTCTTGCCCTTCTTGTCGTTATCCCTGTCACTGTCACTTGATAATGGACATTTAGCAATAAAGTGACCGGGCTTACCACACTTGTAGCAAACCTTCTTGAAACGGGATTTGTAGTTCTTCCCTTTCCGTTGCTTGAGGATTTGGCGAAAGCTTTTGATGATTAAAGCCATCTCCTCATTGTCGAGCTTGGAGGCGTCAATTGGTTGTCTACTCGGTGTAGACTCCTCCTTCTTCTCCTCCGTCGCCTTAAATGCCACCGGTTGTGCTTCGGACGTGGAGGGTTCATCAAGCTCGTTGATCTTCTTTGAGCCTTTAATCATACATTCAAAGCTCACAAAATTCCCGATTACTTCCTCGGGAGTCATTAGTGTATATCTTGGGTTGCCACGAATTAATTGTACTTGAGTAGGGTTAAGGAAAATAAGTGATCTTAAAATAACCTTAACCACCTCGTGGTCATCCCATTTCTTGCTCCCGAGGTTGCGCACTTGGTTCACCAAGGTTTTGAGCCGGTTGTACATATCTTGTGGCTCCTCCCCTTGGCGAAGACGGAAGCGACCGAGCTCCCCCTCGATCGTTTCCCGCTTGGTGATCTTGGTGAGTTCATCACCCTCGTGCGCGGTCTTGAGAAGGTCCCAAATCTCCTTTGCACTCTTCAACCCTTGCACCTTATTATATTCCTCTCTACTTAGAGAGGCGAGGAGTATGGTTGTGGCTTGGGAGTTGAAGTGCTCGATTTGGGCCACTTCGTCCGTATCATAGTCTTCATCCCCTATGGATGGTACCTGTGCTCCAAACTCAACAACATTCCATATACTTTTGTGGAGTGAGGTTAGATGAAATTTCATTAAATCACTCCACCTAGCATAATATTCGCCATCAAAGGTTGGCGGTTTGCCTAATGGAACGGAAAGTAATGGAGTATGTCTAGATGTACGAGGATAGTGTAAGGGGATCTTACTAAACTTCTTGCGCTCTTGGCGCTTAGAAGTTACGGACGGCGCATCGGAGTCGGAGGTCGATGTTGATGAAGTGTCGGTCTCGTAGTAGACCACTTTCCTCATCCTCTTGTGCTTGTCGCCTTTCCGATGTGACTTGTGGGAAGAAGATTTTTCCTTCTTCTCTTTGTGGTGTGAAGAAGAAGATCTTTTCTCCTTCCGTTTGGAGGAGTCCTTCTTCTTCTCCTTCCTCTTGGTGCGGGACTCTTCCGATGAAGTGCTCCCGTGGCTCGTAGTGGGCTTGTCGCCGGTCTCCATCTCCCTCTTGGTGTGATCTCCCGACATCACTTCGAGCGGTTAGGCTCTAATGAAGCACCGGGCTCTAATACCAATTGAAAGTCGCCTAGAGGGGGGTGAATAGGGCGAAACTGAAATTTACAAATATAAACACAACTACGAGACGGGTTAGCATTAGAAATAAATACAAGTCCGAGAGAGAGGGCGCAAAACAAATCGCAAGCAAATGAAGAGTGTGACACGCGGATTTGTTTTACCGAGGTTCGGTTCTCGCAAACCTACTCCCCGTTGAGGAGGCCACAAAGGCCGGGTCTCTTTCAACCCTTACCCTCTCTCAAACGGTCCCTCGGACCGAGTGAGCTTTTCTTCTCAATCACTTGGAACACAAAGTTCCCACAAGGACCACCTCAAGATTGGTGTCTCTTGCCTCAATTACAAGTGAGTTTGATCGCAATGAAGAATCAAAGAAGGAAGAAAGCAATCCAAGCGCAAGAGCTCGAAAGAACACAAGCAAATCTCTCTCACTAATCACTAGGGCGTTGTGTGGAATTTGGAGAGGATTTGATCACTTTGGTGTGTCTAGAATTGAATGCTAGAGCTCTTGTAAGTAGTTGAAGTGGGAAAACTTGGATGACTTGAATGTGGGGTGGTTGGGAGTATTTATAGCCCCAACCACCAAACTAGCCGTTTGGTGCAGGCTGGCTGTCGTATGGTGCACCGGACAGTCCGGTGCACACCGGACATGTCCGGTGCGCCAGCCACGTCACCAAAGCCGTTGGGTTCTGACCGTTGGAGCTCTGACTTCTGCGCGCTCTGGCGCGCATTAATTGCTGTTGCAGGTGACCGTTGGCGCGAAGTAGTCGTTGCCCCGCAGTTACACCGGACAGTACGGTGTACACCGGACATGTCCGGTGAATTATAGCGGAGCAGCCGAAGCGAATTCCCGAGGCTGCCGAGTTCCTGAGGCCGCTCTTTCTTGGAGCACCGGACATTGTCCGGTGTACACCGGACAGTCCGGTGAATTATAGCGGAGTCGCCTCTGGACTTTCCCGAAGGTGACGAGTTTGAGTTGGAGTCCTCTGGTGCACCGGACATGTCCGGTGGCACACCGGACAGTCCGGTGCGCCAGACCAGAGGTGCCTTCGGTTGTCCCTTTGCTCTTTTGTTGAACCCAATACTTGGTCTTTTTATTGGCTAAGTGTGAACCTTTGGCACCTGTATAACTTATACACTAGGGCCTTGTTTGGCACAGCTTATTTTCAGCTTATTCACAAATTTAAGCTGAAGTCCTGCCAAACAGGCAGCTTCTGCAGCAGCTTATCAGTTCAGCTGCTTCTCAAAATGAACTAAAAGCAACCAACAAGCAGAAGCTGCTTTTTACCAGCTTATCAGGTAAACTGCTTTTTTAACAAGCAGCAGCTGTCCCAAACAGAGCCTAGAGCAAACTAGTTAGTCCAATTATTTGTGTTGGGCAATTCAACCACCAAAATTAATTAGGGACTAGGTGTAACCCTACTTCCCTTTCACTCACGATTAGCCAATTTTTGTGAACATTACTCGTTTGTTTCTTCTATTGAGCCTTTCAGGGTAGAAGAAGCCTTGCATGATCCGGACTGGGTGTTGGCTATGCAGGAAGAGCTCAACAACTTCAAAAGGAATGAAGTTTGGAGCCTGGTGCCACGTCCAAAGCAAAACGTTGTGGGAACCAAATGGGTGTTCCACAACAAGCAAGATGAACACAGTGTGGTGACAAGAAATAAGGCTCGACTTGTGGCAAAAGGTTATGCCCAAGTCGTAGGTTTGGATTTTGAGGAAACGTGTGCTCCTGTGGCTAGGTTAGAATCAATTCAGATTTTATTAGCCTATACCGCTCACCATTCCTTTAAGCTGTTCCAAATGGACATGAAGAGCGCTTTCCTCAATGGACCGATCAAGGAGGAGGTATACGTGGAACAACCCCTGGCTTTGAGGATGACAGGTATCCCGACCACGTCTAAAAGCTCTCTAAGGCTCTCTATGGACTTAATCAAGCCCCAAGAGCATGTTATGAATGCCTTAGAGATTTTCTTATTGCTAATGCTTTCAAGGTTGGGAAAGCTAATCCTACTCTCTTCACAAAGACGTGTAATGGTGATCTTTTCGTATGCTAAATATATGTCGATGACATTATATTTGGTTCTACTAATCAAAAGTCTTGTAAGGAGTTTAGCAGGGTGATGATGCAAAAGTTCGAGATGTCGATGATGGGCAAGTTGAACTACTTCCTTGGATTTCAAGTGAAGCAACTCAAGGAAGGCACCTTCATCTCCCAAACAAAGTACACTCAAGATCTTCTTAAGAGGTTTGGGATGAAGGATGCAAAGCCCGCGAAGACACTGATGGGAACTGATGGACATCTAGACCTCAACAAAGGAGGTAAGTCCGTTGATCAAAAGGCATACCGATCAATGATAGGATCATTAATTTATCTTTGTGCTAGTAGACCAGATATTATGCTAAGCATATGCATGTGTGCTAGATTTCAATCTGACCCCAAGGAGTGTCACCTTGTGGCCGTTAAGCGAATACTTAGATATTTAGTCTCTACGCCTTGCTTCGGGATCTGGTATCCAAAGGGGTCTACCTTTGACTTAATCGGATACTCAGACTCCGATTATACCGGGTGCAAGGTTAATAGGAAGAGCACATCAGGGACTTCTCAGTTTCTGGGAAGGTCCCTAGTGTCTTGGAGCTCTAAGAAATAAACATCCATTGCCCTATCCACCGCTAAGGCCGAGTATGTTGCCGCAGGACAGTGTTGCGCGCAACTACTTTAGATGAGGCAAACCCTCGAGGACTTTGGCTACAATCTGATCAAAGTCCAACTCCTATGTGACAATGAGAGTGCAATCCGCTTGGCGGATAATCCTGTTGAACACAGCCGCACTAAGCACATAGACATCTGGCATCACTTCCTGAGAGACCACCAACATGGGAGATATCGATATTTATCACATTAGCACCGAGAACCAGCTAGCTGATATCTTCACCAAGCCTTTAGATGAGAAAAGATTTTGCAAGTTGCGTAGTGAGCTAAATGTCTTATATTTGCGTAACTTGGATTGATCTATAGCATACATGTGTTCTATGCCTTTGATCATGTTACTTTAAGCTTTATTATCTTTAATTGCTTATGTTTGGTGCTCAAGTTGTACAAATTCATCCCCGGACATCACAAGTCCCTATGCAAATGATGCACATGTTTAGGAGGAGATGTACTACAACTTGACTCCCTTGAGACTAACTTGTTTGTTTGAGTATTTCGGAAATAGTCTCAAAGGGATATTGAAAGGGAAATGTGAACTTGGACAAAGAAAGGGCTTCCACTGCATTCTAGTATAAATGTATCTTGTCCTAAGTTCTTTGTTATACTCTCATTGCCTTTTTGCTCTTATTTGACATTTTGGTGAGGCAATAGGGTTAAAGGGCCAAAAAGGTATCCCGTTTTGGTGCTTAATGCCAAAGGGGGATAAATTAAGGCCAAAGCAAATGATCAGCCAACCACTTGTGAAATTTCAAAAATGTAGAGTTAGAAGCTTTGTTATATTTGATCAAAACCCTTTTATTGCAAAAGCGTTCTCTTATGGGGGAGAAGTTTTATTATGGGAAAAAGGGGGAGTTTGTTGCATTTGATCAAATTTACTCTTGTAGTATCTCTCAATTTGCCTAAACAAGTGTGTTTGACGTAGAGATAGGAAAAAGAATTCGTTTGTAAAAATAAACCAAGTGGTGGCAAAAGTGATCCAAATATGCCAAATTCTAAGTGAGAAAATTTGGTCTTCAATTTGCATTTTTTTGAGAATGAATTGCACTTCAAGTTGCTTTTAAATGTGTTGGCATAAATCACCAAAAAGGGGGAGATTGAAAGGGAAATGTGCCCTTGGGCCATTTCTATAAATGTTTTGGTGATTAGATGTCCAACATATATTGTTTTGAGGTGATATGTGCCAAATGATAAAGAAGTGCAAATCAAGAATCAAGGTATGTTTCTAGCCTTAGTGAATTGTTTTTTATACTAACATATTTACCTAAGTGCTAGAAACAGTATCAATGCAAATGGGATTGGATTGAAGATGGTTGGCCAAGACTAGCCAGAATGCACCAGCCTGCGGCGCACCAGAGTGTCCGGTGCCCAGGCTGGCCCAGTGACGAACTCGTCGCTCTCGAGAAAAAGACAAAGGCGCTGCGGCTAAAATTCACCGGACTGTCCGGTGTGCATCGGACTGTCCAGTGAGCCAACGGCGCCCGCGACCAACGGTCGGCAGCAAAATCAGCGGGCGACGCGTGGCCCGCGCCAACGGTCAGTTGGTCACACCGGACTGTCCGGTGTGCACCGGACAGTGTCCGGTGCGCCAACGGGACCGAAGGTCCAACGGTCGACTGCGCCCGATAAGGAAGGAGATCAGGCACGGGACAGCTACTGTTCATGTCCAGTGGTGCACCGGGCTATCCGGTGTGCCACCCGACAAAAGGCAAGAATTATCTTCCAATTGGATCTCCAACGGCTCCTATTTGCCATGGGGCTATAAAAGGGACCCCTAGGCGTATGTAGCAGTACACCAAGCATTCACTAAACATTCTAAGACGCCTAGACTTCGCCACCACGCACTCGGATCATCGTGTTAGAGATTTAAGCACCGTTTGAGTTGTAAACTCCCTGCGCCGTGTTTTGTGCTCACGTCTTGGCTTGTGTGCGTGTGTTTGCTGCGTTTCTAGTCTTGTG
Organism: Zea luxurians; assembly: GCA_029449295.1. Lineage (NCBI taxonomy): Eukaryota > Viridiplantae > Streptophyta > Magnoliopsida > Poales > Poaceae > Zea > Zea luxurians. Next base: position 26,085,230 of record JAOPSE010000011.1, on the reverse strand, counting down.
TGTATTGCTTTCCCTCCCTTACTCTTGTGCTTTTCGTGTGATCAACATTGTAAGGGCGAGAGGCTCTAACTTGTGGAGATTCCTCGCAAACGGGAAAAGACTACTAAGGAAGAAAACCGTGGTACTCAAAGTTGATCATTGGATCACTTGAGAGGGATTGAGTGCAATCCTTGACCGAAGGAGGTCACCACAACGTGGAGTAGGCATTGGCCGAATCACGAGATAAAAATCACTGTGTCTCGTGTCCCTCCTCATTGTGATTGATATTCTTCTAGAGTTCTCACTTTAGCAACCTGGTTTTAATTGCACTAACATTTTATAACCAAGTTTTGGCTATTTAGTATTGAATTTTACAAGATCACCTATTCACCTCCCTCTAGGTGCTCTCAGCACTTGGCGCGCTTGATGAACAACTGGTGACAGCGTAGTTTGTCGAGGACGGCTCGTAGGTGGCGAAGATGATCAGCCCATGTTTGTTGTAGATCAGAATATCATAAAAAACCAGGATGAGGCGGCGTAGAAAGTGGCGGAGCACGTCGTTCATCAGGGCCTGGAACGTGGCCGGTGCGTTGTAGAGTCTGAAGGCCATCACCAAGAACTCGTACAAGCCGTGGTTGTCAAGGGCGCCGAACCCCTGATTGGCCAGACCCCGGCTACGTAATTCGTAGCCGCGCTTTGTTGTCTTCTCCGGTGAGGTTATATCCCTCTACCGCAGGCTTAATTAGAGAGAGAGGATTAGAGATACCTGATTTCTTTCCCCCTTTTATCACACGATTACAAATATATATATTAGAGAGAGAGAGGATTAGAGATACCTGATTTCTTTCCCCCTTTTGTCACACGATTATATATATATATATATATATATATATAGCCAATGGCTCAACCGAATGAAGAAGGATCTCCTTAATTCTAGGAACTACCAAAACAACTCTCCTTAATTCTATGATTTACCAAAACAGATTACTACTCTAAGTTTCCTTCTAGCCACTAGACGCTGACTCATGCAGCGCCCGCTCGGCGAACTGAGTCCCGCGGCGTATGTCAAGAGCACCTAACTTATGTGCGGCCGCACATGACAGGATCTAAATTTCTTGGTTAGAGGCTTCCATCCAATAACCGAATGTAAGATCTATATTATAGTATTTTTTGGGATCATCAACCTTATGATGTGCATTTCCTTTATTTGGATTTTAGGTGAATGTTTTATCTTGGATTTATACGTTGTTTACTTCAGTTATATGACATTATGGACCATTTTCATTTAGGGCACTTCTGATTTATCCATGCTTTACATTACGTGTTTCAGGCTCTTCTGCATTCATCACATATGTACCATGAAGCAAAGAGTCCTTTTGCACACCATAGAGTTAAGCTTTCAAATCTCTAAGTGGACCTGACAACCATGATGGCTCAGAAAGACAGCTGTGGCAGAACTAACAAAAGGTTTTGAAGGGCTCTTTATAAAAAGAACAAGGTGACTTATGTTAAAGGCTTTGTGAAATTATCGCCCCCTCAGAAGTGTCAGTTGATTTTGATTGATGGTGGTAGCACTGTTGTCAACTGGGTCTGATGTAAAATCACTTCCAGGAATAACAATCGATTAGAAGAAAGTTGTTTCATGATCTACTGGTGCAGCTGCAGATAGACATTACAGGAGGTCTCTCTCTGTATCTTTAAGCATTATAAACTGAAATAGATTTGATCCTTAAGGAAATGTCATGCCTCTAGAATTTTTTTATACTTATTTATAATTTTCTGCTGAGGTTGTGCATGTTGTCTGAATTTCAGATAAAATTTCTTGTAGATGACAGAAAATATATTTATTGTTCTAATCTTGTGATTCGGCTAATATTTGTATTTAACATGTCGTTGTTATTTTTAATTTGATGAAAGTGAGTTCTAATATTTATATCCAACTTCATCTTTGGTGTCTCCTATGACCTGAAATTCAGGCAAGGTGACTTCACAAATTTAGCCAGTTGCATGGTGAATATCATGGACAGGTGAAGCTATGTTTGACCTATGACAACCTCGTGCGCTGCCACGCCGGCGACGTCTCCATTGTCATCGTCTAGGCTAACCAAGTGCTCGAGGATCTTTTCTTATAACAGCATAATAAACATTTATATATAAATTATCATAGTATTATATGTTTCCGTTGCAACGCACAGACACTCACCTAGTGATAATCTAAAGGTTCAATACTGTCTAGTTTATCTACGTGCCCTTAAAATCAGAGAGCCGATCCTGGCCGATATGACACCTGTTGTGGCGCCACCATCCACCACATCTGTAGGGCTTGAAGTCATGAGGACGTGAGGAGGACCTTGATGCCACCATTCTCGCACGATACTTTCGGTTGTCCATTGTAAATATTTAGAATATATTTAAATAAATATCTCAAACAATATCTATCTATGTGAATATGTGATATATAGAAAAACTATAGCAACGTGCCAACGTACGAGGACCTAACTTGTTAAAACCTATAAACAAGTTTAATTTCTTTGAGTTTGTATATATTGATCGAATGTTTTGCTTTGTAAGTTCTAAGTATATATAATTTAGTAAAGGTTACAAACGCAAGCAATGAATGAAGCTGATGGTGATGTATGGTTGGCACCTTGCTGTTTGTTTTGACGTCGTATGACAGACACGAAACCAAGTACGTGTCATCTTGAGGCTATTCCGACTTATACTACTCTAAATTTATACTTTAAAAAATATTCTATTATCGTCAGCAAAGTTACCTACTCTATACCATAATCTTATACGTTTATATTTATTTTATATCTTAACTTTATACCAATTACCATATATTATATTATTTTTTTCATTTCAATCGCCTGCCGCGTTTGGATGCTGCCCTGTGCATAAGACTGTCTGCAACGGTTACCCCTAAATTTTTCCCCTATATCACTTTTTTGCGTCACATCATCAACATTTCATCCCCTACTTTTTTATCTCCCGCAGCGGTTCCCCCTATATTCTCCCTCTATACCCCACTACAACTATAAAATATCATTTCCTATACCTATTTTTCATTTACTATCAATTTTTCTCTATCTAATAAATACTCACGTGTGTACAAAACCACGCAAGAGGAGCAGTTAGCGTTACCCTGCATCTGGCGGGTCACTGTGCATCGCGCTTGTACTGTAGCAGTTGTAGTGGTGAGCGCTGCAGCATGTAGCGTTGCTCTACACACGCTAAACCAAGGGGAGAGGGCGTGTGGCGGGATGCGCTGCGCATAGCCTAAGTGAATAGAGTAGCACTCCGTACGAGCGCTGGGAGTAACGTACACGTACCAGAGGGTAGCGTGCCGTTCCCAGTGCCCCACTGTTATGCCACTCAATCCCTGCTGGGAATATTTACCTGTGTAGCTATTCCTTGTCTCCGCCATTGTTATTCGGTTTGCCAGGGATTCTAAAAACAAGGCAATATACTGGTATGCCACTAAATTCCAAGTCAGTTCAATTAACCTCTCCAGCTAACAGAGAAATTGCAGTTCGTGGCTAGTCAAGAGCCATGATAAGTGGTAACTTAGAAGCTCATGCAAGCAATGAGCACAAAGAACTCCATGCATGTCCATTAGTACATTACTCTGCCCAAAAGTACACTCCACTACATTCTACACAGATATCAAAAAGAAAAGTTATAAAAAAAGATGGTCTAGTGTTTCAAAATGTCTTTCCCCTTTCCATACTATTCTGATAAAGAATACCACCAATTAGAATAATGTTGTTCTTTAGGAACACCTACTAAAAAATAAACCTTGAGAATAAAATTCACCCTCCAATATTATTACACTTGTAAACTTATTTTTATCAGCCATTTTATCTGCCACGCCATTCACATTCAAACAGATACAACTTGTTATTGACCTCCAAGTTTACAACTGAAATTTAGTGCCAAGACATGACAGTTATAATGTATAGAAACGCAGATGCCTATTAAAAATCAAAAGAGTACAAATTGATTATATTTTCATCTAATAGTGCAACACTAACAAGCAAACTGACCTCAAGGACCATCTAAGTTACTTTGACCAACTAAGCTTCACACATGGCATATGTATAATTATATTGTTCACCAGACTAAACTTCACACCTGATGACCCACAGCCAGACACACAAACATTAAAGCATTCCTGCACAAAAAAACTGAATTTGTCAAAAAAAAACTACATTAAAATCAAATCCAGCAAAAACTGCATTGAAGATGTCAACACTACATTGATATCACATTTAGTGGGCAACAAGAAGTTGCCTTTTCAAATATCAGTTACAAATAGACAATGTTAGGGTGATTTCTTTTTTCATCATTTCTTCCTCACTGATCTGATTTTGTTGCATCGCTCAACGCAATCTGGCGCCTGATTTGAGCAGTTCTGATGGAGCATTTCAGGCGAGGGGTAGACTTTGGGATGACATCCTTGCAGAGATACCATCCACTGTCATGTCAAATGGTTTGTGATCATGCAAAACCTTTGTTTCATGTTTTAGTTATATATAATAGAAACTGGCCATAGATGTCGGCTAAGGCTGGTAGGCTACTATAACTAGACTAAGTTAAATTTTTAGAACTACATATGTCTCTACCATAGCTGTATCTTGTGAAAAATTAAGAGATAGACTAAACTGTTGTTCTAAACTTCTGATCATCAGTTCCTAGTTCTTATATATAATAAATATTGAGTTTCTTTCTCACTCTTTTTTGTGAAACCAGTGTCGGTAGCTACCTGAGCAGTTCAACACAACGATCAAGGCTTCTTTGCATGAACGTGTGTCTTGGGATTTATTGGTTTAATTGGAAATAATAAATGAGACATAAGTGTAATCTGTTGAACTTAAAAAGAAACACGTGGTTGGGTTGCTAGCTCACCAGATTCCCAAATCATATGTACAACGTGAAAGAAATGCACAAGCACTCAAGCAAAATATTGTTATGAACTCCAAATGGGTGTGATCCGACGTGAATAATCTGTTATGCACTCAAGCAAAATAATCTGTTGAATCTGACATGAATCTGGTAGCCAGTGGCAAGCTTAACTGCGGACAGCGCAAGCGCAAGCACAAGCTAGTCTAACTGAATGGATGTTCGATGATGCGTAATCAAGAACCCTGGAACCGTCAGTCCTCACAAATCAAGAACCCTAGCAGTGGCACATAAGAAAAAAGGGAAAGCTAGAGGAGGGTGACGTGACTACCGGCGAGAAGATAGCCACCGGAGGCGAACTGGAGGCCACCATGTCCTATCGCAGTTGGATTTAGCCGGAGGTGAGGCCCCGCGCGGAATGGAGACTGGAGGCTGGAGGCGAAGGAACCACACAGAACGACAGAACGGTGTGCGGATGAGGGTGGGCCGGATCCGTGCTGCAGCTACCACCGCCGCTCGTGTATGCAGCAGCCCCAGCCCCGCTGTCACGCCGCCTTGCGTTGTCGCTGATGCCCACTCGTCGTCGTGTTCCTGCGTGGATTCCTTCCACACCACCTAAGACGAGGGCCGCTTCCCGGGCCGGGGTTGAGGTAAAAGCCGGGAATGAATCAGGATTGAATCCTCTAGTGGGCTAATCGAATACGTCTTTCAGTGTAAACTAGGAACCAATCCAGACCGGGGCAATCCACGTGGTTTTATCTCTGTTCCCTGTCATTCCCGGCCCAAACGAACGTGCCCGTAGCGTGTTGGCTCGCGCTAAACCTTTAGCATACCCTTCCCAGTGCTTCGCTGCGGCCAGCCTGATGCAATCTTCTTCCGCACCCGCTACTGTAAATCGAAGGCTGGCTCTAGCAGTATCCTATAAAAGCTCATGTTCTCTAAATATAAAGGTTTATCAGATCCTCTATCCCTCTAACAAGAGACTCTAAAAGGTCCTCTAAAATTTAGAGGATGGTATGCATGTGCTATGTATAGAGGATGTACGGTGGTGCTCTATACATTGTGCTGATTTCTATGCACGTGCTGATGAGCGGTAAAAAATAATATAGAATGTCAAATCTAGTAGCACTGTTGATATAGAGGATGAAATTTAAGGGATATTGCTGAAGATGAAGAAGATATAGAGTACAGAATCTTTTAGAGAGTGCTGTAAAAGACAAAAAATATTCTTTTAGGGATCAAATTTAGGGGACGTTGCTGAAGACAGCTTATATTTACAGCTCGCGGAACGCCGCAATGGTGAATTGTAAAGGGCACCGCAAGTTTACTGTTGGCAACGAAAACCTCATATATCCCGCGTTACTGATGCTCCAACAAAATATTCTCTCTGCACTTCTGATCGGCTGGCAGCGGTACTAAGTATAGATGGCCAAACGAGCCGGTCCGGTCAGATTTGGCACGACCCATTTTAGGCACGGTCCATCAGGCCTGGCTAGAGAACCGTACCATACCAGATGGGCCTATGTGCCGCGGTAGCAGGCCAGCACAACCCGTCGGCCTGTTAGCTGTGTCGGGACGACCTAAGTATATTATATAATTCAGCAAAAAGTGTGTAGTTATGGAGGCTCAAACACACAACCAAGTGTATGAGAGACTTAAACACACCCATCTAGCCAGTACGTCTGCAGTTTTATTGTATTTTATATTGAATTCTTATACTTAATATATGTAAACTATTAACTTGAAAATAAAAATGTAATCGTGTCGTGCTCGTGCCAACATTACGGGTCGAGATGATAGCCCAGACACGACACTATAGTCGTGCCATGTTAGGCACTGGCACTATACTAGCTGGGCCGTGTCGTGTCTAAACTAGTCCATTGTGTTAGTACCAAATGACCATCTATAGTACTGCTTGTGCAGACAGCACCCAGGATTGGCTACATGTGATAATTGGTATAAGGTTGAAATATAGGGTAAACATGAGTGTAGAGAATTATGATATAGAGTAAATAATTTTGATGATCAGAACATAATATTCTTTTTAAGTAAAAATTTAGAATATTATGAGTGCAGTGCTGACAATTGTCACACGTAGCAGGATATATCCCCGCCCGAAGCGGAAGAAGTGGAAACGGGCACGACCATCTCCTACACCCGCGGGCAAAAGTCCCCCCCTCCCCCGTCCACATCCCACCCCAAAATGGCACTCGCGCCATCAACCCCAGCGCTGCCGCCCAACTCGGCGCTCCCTTTGCCGTGGTGGGGGCGGGCCGGTCGCGGTGTGCTCCTCCGCGCCCGCGCCCGCGCCGTCCGCGCGGCGCTACGGCCCCCGAGCCAGTGGTCCGTCGGGAGCTGGCGGGGCCGCCCGGCGCAGCAGCAGCCCGAGTACCCGGACAAGGCGGACCTGGAAGACGTGCTGCGGACGGTGGGAACGTTCCCGCCCATCGTCTTCGCCGGCGAGGCGCGCACCCTCGAGGAGCGCCTCGCGGAGGCCGCCGTCGGCCGGGCCTTCCTCCTCCAGGGCGGCGACTGCGCCGAGAGCTTCAAGGAGTTCAACGCCAACAACATCAGGGACACCTTCCGCGTCCTCCTGCAAATGTCCGTTGTGCTCATGTTCGGAGGCCAGATGCCTGTCGTCAAGGTAGTATTGTATAAATAAAATCGCCTCAAAGCTTTAGTGTTGATCGATCGAATCGTTTATACATCATGCCCGCTCTTACAGCCTAAATTAAATCCTATTCTCTCTCTCCGCAAATATGTTTCCACAGTAATTGCATGTTTGCCCATTAAAAATGGAGCTATGACGAATCGAATAATGACAACAACTATGCATGTTACATCTGTTATTAATCTTAATAATCTAACTGTTTCAAATCTATGGTATGTATTTCTTCTTCTTTTTTTCCAACATGAGGAATTAGGATATCCAATCACACAGAGCTGGTTGTATTTCTAAACCATGCTCTAGATAACTTCGCATTTACTGTAATAATATGCATGGATGTCTAGGTGGGAAGAATGGCAGGTCAGTTTGCGAAGCCAAGGTCAGATGGTTTTGAGGAGCGGGATGGATTGAAGTTGCCAAGCTATAGAGGGGACAATATCAATGGGGATGCATTCAATGGGGAGTCAAGGTTGCCAGATCCACACCGCATGATAAGGGCGTACTCACAGTCTGCAGCAACACTGAATCTGCTGCGTGCATTCGCAACTGGAGGTTATGCTGCAATGCAGAGGGTAGCACAATGGAACCTTGATTTCACAGAGAACAGCGAACAAGGTGATAGGTGGGGTTGCCGTGAATCAACAATGATTAACCTTCGTGCCTATCAATTGACACACTTATTTCTTCAATATTTTCAATTCATACCAAGATGTGTGCATTTTAGGTTCATTCTATGGTCTTAGTAATTAGCTATTTGTTTACACAAAAAAAATGGAAATGTTCTTTTTTTCTGTCCCTGGATCTAGAGGTATCCTGATTTGCACAAAGTGACCACAACACATTTATTAACGTTCGAGAGTTATTCAATTGTGCCAATTCATGGTTTACATGTGGGAAATGGTTAATAGGTACATGGAGTTGGCTCACCGAGTTGACGAAGCTTTGGGGTTCATGTCAGCTGCTGGGCTCCCTTTAGATCACCCTATAATGACAACAGCAGAATTCTGGACGTCACATGAGTGCCTTCTTCTACCTTATGAGCAAGCGCTCACTCGTGAGGATTCCACCACAGGCCTCTATTATGACTGCTCTGCCCACTTCCTATGGGTCGGAGAGCGCACTCGCCAGCTTGATGGTGCTCACGTTGAGTTCCTTCGAGGCATTGCCAACCCTCTTGGTATCAAGGTAAATCTAATGCTCAACATTTAGCAAGTCCTGTTTGACCTCTGCATTTGTAAAGCTCAAGCCTCAAGGTTTAGGCATTGTCTGAGAAATTTCTCCTCATCCAATGTAATACAGGTTAGTGACAAGATGGACCCAGCAGAACTTGTGCGGTTGATTGATATATTGAATCCCGAAAACAGGGCTGGGAGAATAACCATCATCACAAGAATGGGACCTGAAAACATGAGGGTGAAACTTCCACACCTGATACGCGCTGTCCGTGGGGCCGGTCAGATAGTAACATGGGTTACTGACCCAATGCATGGGAACACTATGAAGGCCCCTTGCGGACTCAAAACCCGCTCGTTCGACAGGATTTTGGTAACTCTCTTTTCTTGCTATCTTATCTCCATGTTGGGCTACTTGCTTGTCTTTTTTTTGGTCAACACTCTGTATTCTTTTTGAGTGAATAGCCACTAGTCCATTATCTCTTTGTGGGGCCAGTTTGTTTTTGCAGTGTGCAAGTGTGAGTTTATGAGGGACAGGGTATATAGCTTCACCATACTGATTGATCCAGTCACACAGGTTATTTTTTGGTCTCTAGAGTAAATAGTACAACATATCCATGGCACCAGCCAATTGGAATGAAAATTAGGTTGAAAGCGATCTCCATACAGAAATTCATGGATTTTTTTTGGATATCCCTCGAATATTCGAGCCCCATCATCTTTACAAAACTCTGGTTGGATGAAGTGGTTTGGTCGTCCAGGTATCTACTTTACCATCCTTATCAATGAGCAGCCAAAGGTTAGGACAAAAAAAATGATAGCTGTTGCTGTCACTCAATGCTTGGTAGTTGATAGAAGTGCTGAATAATTTGTATGAATCCAATGCCACACTGGAGGATAAGTAAATGAAGTATTTCTGATTGCTATGTTGTTGAAACCAGGGTGAGGTGCGTGCGTTCTTTGATGTCCACGAACAAGAAGGGAGCCACCCTGGAGGAGTGCATCTAGAGATGACTGGACAAAATGTTACAGAGTGCATCGGCGGGTCACGTACGGTGACCTTCGATGATCTGGGGTCACGCTACCACACGCACTGCGACCCAAGGCTCAATGCCTCACAGTCTCTGGAGATGGCATTTATCATCGCCGAGCGCCTTAGGAAAAGGAGGATGGCCTCATCGCCTTTGTACACGAACCAGCTGGGTTCCATTCCATCAATGGGTCTGTGAACAACACTAGGTTCACTGTCAAGGACTAGTCCTTGGGTTTTGTTTCAGCTGCTGTGTCAAACTTTGCTGGCATGCACTGGTAAACTAGATAGCCTGCTGTACTGCTCATTCCCGGCACTGGGTCTGCCCTCGAAGTATAATAGATACCCATCACTTTTTGACCACTCTATTTATCTTGTTCATGATTCCTGGAATGTTTTCCCGAAATGTCCCTATATATAGTCTGTCTACCATGTACTGCTATTCCTCTTTCTTACATGTGTTAATTAGGAGCGTTTTGGTCCAATTGACATCACAGATTGTTTTAATTGGTTTATGTATATTGATTGAAGCTGACAGTAAGCAGAGGATCAATACTTGTCTCTCTCTTTCTTTTTTTAGAATTTTTATTGTTTCTAGAATAAACCTTTTTGCCACCTCAGTTGAAAATCTTATCCTTCTATTCTGGTTATCCAAGTTGTTCCTTTTCTAACTCTTTTGGCGATGTTGAAGTGAATATGAGCAGCTTCTCAAGAAATATTAACATTGAAGAAACAAACAGAGTTAATCATCATATGGATGGAATTTGCATTTGGTGTTATATGCCTGTATGCATAAAATAGTACTACCACTGTATTCTTGAATGCTCCACATTCTTTTTGTCAGTCAGATAAAGGGCACTAAAATTCAGCACACCCTTGGAAATAGATAGAAGGATGCAGTTTCAGAAAGAACCTGAGCCAGAAACAAGACCCTATGAAACTATTTTAACACGGCAACAACACAACGTTTCTGAAGTTGAAACGGTTTTCAGTGGTGTAAAAAGCATTCAAGCAGAGAGGAGACAGAACGAAGAAATTTGATTTCAGTATCGTTGAGCACCATATTTGTGGTACTTGGGCACGGCCAGACGGTCCACGCCCCACGATCAGATAAACTTGGGCAAGAGTACTTATACCATGTGTGGTTATTCTAACCTATCCGTGGTAATTGTTGGATCTCGCCTATGAACAGATCCAAACCCTCTATAAATATAAAGGGGTACGACCGCTTGAGAACCCCACAATCAATCCAATCAAATATATTTATCATATTTACCTTAGTTACATTGTTCTTTACATTCCTTAGGAGTAAGAGTAATCTATCTTTAGTTTAGCCCTAGTATTAGTCTTTCTCGACCTATTTTTTCACCTCTCTTCAGCTCGACGTCGTCTATAGGTGTCTTGATGGTCTACCAACCCCAAGACAACCTTTGGATCTCTCCTCCCTGATGGGGCCTCTCCCGGTAGGCAAGTTCTAGGGTTCTTTGCGAAGAAGACCCTCTGCGCATGCACGGATTGTCCAGCCCAGAGCGCGGACCACCCGACAAGCGCATAGAGAGAAGCCGCTCCTGCAGCAAGGTCGCGGACCATCCGCACTCTCACAGAGAGTACGATTGGGTGGTTCATCCTAGTGTTTGGACCCAATTCAGAACCAACACACTTTTTAGTGACTTTGTTGGGAACGACTGAGATTAGATTTATTAGATCTGATCCATCAGTAAGTCAGATCTATTAGATCGGCCACGATGGTCGACCTCAAAGATCGCAACGATGTTCAGGGGCGGGCCCAAGGAGGTTTCATGGGTATTTATTGAATACCCAAGTTTTTGGTGATCTGTAGTAATTTATCAATAATGTATTACACAAAATAGTGTTAAAGCACTAATTTTTTTAATCTTTTGAACTTTTGAATACCCAATCTCAAATGTGTGAGCTCGCTTCTGACAATGTTTTCCCAGACAACGACATAAGGCTGACTAATTGTCAATAGCTAAGCATGAGGAATTAGAAGACTACATGAAAAAGTGGGATGGGAGTTCCAGCGGTAACAAGCTCAGAAGCGCGAGGTGGTAGAGAAGTGGTGCCTCTCGCACTTCAGGATAGATCGCCACTAGAAAGTCGTATGAGAGGAAAATAAATCTCGATTTCCTATCATCCTTGCTACAACATCTCCCCACTGTAAGTGACGCCGCGTTATCCGACGATATTCAGTCTATTAAAATTTCTTCTGATGACCGGATTAAAAGTACGACAGAGGATATAGAGAAAATGTCGCATGCATTAGAAAAAACTCATATGCCTAATTTTTGTCACATGAATTGGGCACCGAAACAACTGCGCCAAACACATAGACAATAAATGACTTTTCTCAATCCCAGCCATGTTATGGTATGTCGACGAACTTATATATGTGGCAACCATTGTTGCCATCTTTGTTGTACGGTAGATCGCTCAGAGCACGGCCGGACGCCCCACACATGATCTCGGACCGTTCGGCCCTCCATCGGACCGTCCAGCACCTTACGCCGGACAATTCGAAGTCACATAGAGCGCACCACAAGGCTCGTAGACGATGCCTAGCACAACCGAATAGTTCGAGTATAGTATCGGACCGTCCGGTCCCTTCACAGACCGTATGACCACACAGGTCGGACCGTCCGAAACATCGGAAGTCACCTGTGATCGTCCTAGTGTAGAAGGCCGACATAAAGATAGTTGGCCACCTGAGCCCAGGATGAATATCACGACGATAGTGTCACACCCGAATTTAAGGGCAAATCTAGGCGCGAATCAAATGTGTGCTAGGATCAAGTCTCACACATAGGATGACTCATGGTACAGAAACGAATGTCACATTTTTACTATATAATAGATGTTATGTACAAAATAACTAAATAATTATATCATATGACGACATTAATCCACTGCAACCATAGTTGACTGGGAGACGACGACCTAAAGCTCTCACGAACTCATCGAGGCATCCTTCGTGCTCCTCATCTTGGCGGTACCTGTTCTTGACCTCGGGTGTGTCAGTACAATAAGGATGGTCTCACATACGTTCATCACTCAACAAGTTGTGGAGAATAATGTGCATGAGCTCACTTACGGTGGGAGCTCATGTGAAGTGTAAGGGTTACCAAAGAAGATGATTAAAGCTGATCATTGCTTTTAGAGTTTGTCAAAATTTTATTAGCAATTACTAAGTATAAGTAGATGCCAACCCAATCAAATAAGATATCACAATTAATAGTAAACCCACAATGCAATGCAAATGACTAATTAAGTTTAATTCTATAAGTTAATCATGCGAGAGTTCTGAGTCGCTCTTGACCGTGAGCACGGCTGATATACCAGTTTTACACTTTGCAGAGATTGTGCATATTTACCCACAAGTTGTGTTACCCATTTGCTAAGGGATCACGACTTCCCATTCATCTCTACCGAGGAGACGAGGCAGGGTAGCACTACGAGGTCTTTCCAAAGTTCCACTAGTTCGAGAAAACCCTCTACGGATTCAAGAAGAAGGAAGCATAGTAATCCCTCGTCTGGAAAGCTTAATAGACAGTCCGACCCGAGAACCTCCCTATACTCTACAGCGACGCCTCCCCACTTGCCCCTTTCAGGTAAGGTAATCTCTCCCTACTTTCCTAATTACTGGGCCAAGGGTGTCCCATTCCACCCTTGTGGTAGCACTGTTATCTCAAGTTAAGCTCCATGTTCCAATTAATACAATAATCTTATATAAACAATAATTAAACCAACAATATTAATGAAACATGACCGTAATTCAAATATAACCTTAATACCAAAACCAGGTAGAGCAATAGCAAATCTATCCGTTAGTTCATTTGTTTGCAAGGTGTGGGATAAACAATACTAGGGAAACCTATTTGGTCCCATCAAATTAACCTGAGCATGTCACAGTGATTAACAGAGAACATTATCAGGTAAAGAAGAGTGATCAAGGGCACAACTTGCCCGTGACTTGAGATTCCAGGTACTTTCACCAAGTTGGTCTTCGAGTTTCTCGTGACCTCACTGCTACTCGTAGCAATACATATAGATAGACAAGGAGTATATAAACATAACAGTACACCAAACATGAGAAAACAACTCTGTAATAATAGTCTACGCGTCGTTACGAGAGCGTAGGCTTGAGAAACCCTTCTAATTGGAGTTGCGGTTGAAAAGACAGGGTTCTCGGAAGATCTAGGTGATCAAATAATGAAACTATGTTTATAAGTTAATTAATATACATTATGTGAGATAGATATTCTAAATAAATAACAAACTCAACTTTAATCTAGGTTATAACTCGACTAGATATCATATTTTAGTTGGATTATAATTATATATGGATTAACTTTGATTTAGCAAGATTAATCTACTAATCATTGGCTAAACATGTTTGTTACCTATTTTTGAAAATATGTTGCATGATGAAACCAGGTTACTAAAGTGTAGGACATATTAACGAATCTACCACAACTTGAATGGATTAAATCGGGGTTTAAACGGAGAAGTTATGGATTTTCTATGTTTTCTTGAATTGTTTTTATACTTAAAATGAATTTCGGATGTTATTTGTAATTAACCCAGTGGTTATTGGATGGCGAGCAATAAATAGATTAAACTCAGGGTCAATTTTATAAAATTTAGGATCTCTCTGTCATATTCTTAGAGCTTCTATGGATGGTGGGTTTATTTGGCTAAAGTCCAGGGGGCTCTTTATTATACCCAAATTTATGAAAGTATATATCTCTACTACTTATTAAGGCTACAAAATTAGTCTACCATTGCGTGTTCTACCACCATTCCCGATTCTGTCATTCCCGTTCCATGTTTCCCTCCTCCCCACACAGCACATTCCTATGTTCTGTCATTCCCATTTTCTATTCTGCCTTTCTCATTCCCCCCTCTCCAAAGTCCATTCTCATTCTCATTCCCACGTACAGCCCATGTACAGCTAAAATTAAAAAACACAAATGACCTCAAGGGGATTCGAACCCGCGACCTCTTTGGCAAATGCGAGCAGTAGCTACCGCTAGACCACATGTTTATTTATATCTACATCTATGACAGTAAAAACATCTACTACATCTCTCCCCAAGCCTACCCTACTACCCTTGCACAATGCGTAGTAGTAGATAAGTATCACCGAGATTCTTGAATTATATTTTTGGATGGAAGGAGTAGTATTTAAAGAAGAGCCTTGCATGCAATTTCTTTTGTTTGAATAATGTTTTCAACTTAAATTCTTTTTTTTTGCATGCGTATCATTTATTCTCCATAATATTTTTTCCATGGATCTGACTTATGAGTTATTTTCATAAACCAACGCCAAGGATGAATCCATGTTTCTTGCTTAGAAACCCCGAACAAACACCACTAGCAGGAGACGCTCACGTTGGCGTCGCTCATCGACGACGAGAAGAAGTTTGACGGCTGCCAGTTCGACCTCTGAAAGCAGTCTTACATGGCCGCATGAGCCGCTGTGTATGACAAGCTCCGACGCAGCCGCTGCTTGGACACAGTCCAGAGCGGCTGCACCACGTTGTCCATCGTCAAGTAGGGGGACCTCATGGTCGTTGCCAACGTCGACGACTCTCAGGTTGTTCTGGGCACCACATCCAATAACACCGTCCAGCTCATCGTTCATCTGAAGTCAAACCTGCCATGTAAGTCGCTACTGACCAGCCATGAATTCTTGTGCGCTCGGACGATGGACGTTGCTAACGTTGTGTGAGTGTCCTCGAACATGATGTATGTAGAGGAGTAGCGCATCCGGTAGTGCAACGGCCAGGTGTCTACATTGCTAATGAGTCTGAGGTGCACTTCGTCTGATAGCCCAGCCAAGAGTCATCGGTACTCGCCATGTCACGCGCGTTGGGCGACTACTATATCATAGATTGTGGCGTCATCTCAGCGACGAAGGTGACACAGAGGAGGACCGACAACAATGATTAGTTCGTCATCCTCCCCACCGTCGGGGTAACTTTTTATGCTGGTCTGCCTTTAATTCTCTTCGCAAACACAAACAATTGCTTTTTTGTTTGAGCAAGCGCGTATGGTGGTGCGTGCCTGATGACTGACGATGTACGAGGAAACTTTTTCTGGCAGGCGTGGGGTGTGCTCTCCAATGATGAGGCCATGGAAATCGTGGTATATATCGAAGTCTGTATGATACTGATGGTTGCAATGTAGTGGTGAAACAACTAAATTAAAATAACAAAATTTATGTATGACCAGGAGCACAAATGGATTATGAAACATTTTCTCATAACAATATAATACACATTTTGTATATAAGTTACAGTGGTATTATATGTCCCCGTTGCAACGCACGGGCACTCACCTAGTATAAATATGAATACAATAAAGCCTTGGAAATTATGGAGTTCTATGTGACTATTTGTTTTCTTTTTTCTCTTTTTGCATATCAAAATAAAAGGGAGCAAATTTAAACAACTAACAGTGATAAAAATAAATTAAATGTATAAGTTAAATGTACATTCCATGTTGGGTTTTTGAATTGTTGCATTCACATTTAAGTTTATGATACAAATTGTGATGCAAAATTTGGAATATGGAAGAAAAGAAATAATAAAAAGAAAAAGAAAACAAAGAAGACCACGGATTGGGCCTAGTAACCACTTTCGGCCCACCTATCTAGCTTCGCCACTTAGCCAATGTCACGGCACGGTGCCGACTTATGGGCCTCGCCTGGCAGACTCCATTCGCTCATGCGCGTTGGCCCGAGCTAGCCCACAAGTCAGGCGTGTCGTACCACTGATGGGTGACCCCCCACTCGTCAGCTTCACCATCGGTTGCGCTGTGCTGTTGTTGACGCGCGGGCTCGTGATGTCAGCGTTCACCTCCCCCCAATGTCGAGCGGCTGTGAGATCCAGCGGGGCGCTCACAAATCTGGCCAGCCGTTGCGGACACCCCCGAACCGACCTACCCGCTACTATTATATGTACATTGGGGAGGGCCTCGTTTTCTTCCCTTTCCATCTTCATGACCGCCTCCAAGAGTGACTCTGTGCGTGTGCGCCGGCGTGGGAGACAGAGAGTAGCGCTGCCGCGAGGACAAGCTCCGGTTCCTCGACGTCGAGTCCTTGGATTGGGCCCTCGGTGCTCTGCTCGATTCCGAGGACCGTGTTCGCGTCAGCAGTCTTGCTCGAGGGCCTCTAGGGCGGCGAGAAGTTCTCACCGGAGAAATGAGACTGGAGCCAATATGTTGCCCCTGCCTATACTCGCTTGGATCTTTACTTGTTATAACATTGGTCGGCATGGGGAGAGTGCACCTGGGCGCGGGGTCAGAATTCACCGGCGTGGTGCGCGGCCGTCTTGGGCCATCGGGGGGAAGAAGATGCGCGTCGACCATTAGATATGCGTTGAACGACGTTGATCAAATCTACCATAACGATTCGGACGAAATAGACTGTAGCTGTAGATCTTAGATCGTTTGGTGTGATGTTAATTCCTCCTATACTATGTTTGTTTGTATTGTTGCGAGTAGACGAGCAAGCAACCGAGGATCCCGGTACTCAGCAGGTGGAAAATACTGAGCATAAGTTCATTGGAGGCAAGTTGTGCCCTTGATCAATTTTCGTTACCCAATAATGTTCTATATAATCACTGTGGCGTTTTTAGGCTTAATTTTGATGGGACCCAATAGGTCACCCTAGTCTGCATTACTTTATGCCTTAATCACCACTGAACTTTTGGGTAGTATCTGCTATTGCTCTATATGGTTTTGGGTGTTAGGAAAAATATGCTTCATGATCATGCTTTATTATTGTTATTCTATTCTTTAATGTTCATGATAAGATTGTGTTGTTAATTGGAACATGGAGATTAACTTGGGATAACAGTGTTACCACAAGGGTGGAATGGGACACCCTTAGTCAAGTAATTAGGAAAGCTAGAGAGAGATTATCTTACCTAAAAGGGGCAAGTGGGGATGCGTCGCTGCAGAGTATACGAAGGTTCTCGGGTCAGACTGTCTGTTTAGCTTTCCGGACAAGGGATTCCTATGCTTCCTTCTTCCTGAATATGTAGCGGGTTTTCTCAAACTAGTGGAACTTTGGAAAGGCCTCGTAGTACTACCCTGCCTCATCTCCTCGGTAGAGATGAATGGGACTTCTAGACCCCTTGGCAAATAGGTAGCATGACTTGTGGGTAAAGATGCACAACCTCTGTAGAGTGTAAAACTGGTATACTAGCCGTGCTCGCGGTCATGAGCAGCTCAAGACTCTCGCATGATTAACTTATGGAATTAAAATTAATTTGTCATACGCATCACATTGTGGTTTTATTATTAATTTTTATCTATTATCACTTTGGGTTGGTATACACTTACATTTAGTAACTACTAATAAAATTTGACCAACTTATTAAAAGCAATGCTCAGCTTTAACCATTATTTGTTGATTAGCCTTACACTTCACATGAGCTTCACCTTTGTGAGTTCATGCACATTATTATCCACACTTGCTGAGCTATAATATTTTGTGAGCTCACCCTTGCGATATATAAACTGAAAGGAAAATAGGCTTAACCATTTCATATAATCGATTTTGGTGTTTGACGTCCATCACAAACCATATGGACTAACTAGTTTGCCTAGTGAATGTTTTTCTCAGGTGCATAAAGTTCAACATAAACTAACAAAGAAAGTGATTTGGGGAATTCTACAAGTATGGAGCAAAAACAGAAAATAGTGCAGCCTGTGGCGCACCGGACACTGTTCGGTGCCCAGGCCCGAGCACCTCGCGAACTGGCCGCTCTCGGGTTTTCTCAGAGCCACTCCACTATAATTCACTGGACTGTCCAGTGTGCCACCAGATTGTCCGGTGAGCCAACGAAGCAACGGTCAACTTCGCCCAACAGTCGACTGCGCTGACTGCAGCGCAGTGAGTAGAGCAGAAGTCAGAAGTCAGTCTGCAAAGTCAGGACACACCGGATTGTCCGGTGCCACAAGAGGACAGAAGACTTCAACAGTCAATCGCTCCAAACCCCAACAGTCGGTTGACATGGCACGTACCGGACAGTGAACAGTGCAGTGTCCGGTGCACCACTGGACTGTCCGGTGTGCCCATCGACAGCAAAGTCAGCCAATGACTAGGAAGTGGTTGGAGGCTATAAATACCCCAACCATCACCATTTAAGCCATCCAAGCTTTCCAACCTTCACATTCAATACTAGAGCAAAAGCATACACTCTAAGACACAATCAAAGCATAAAATCCTCTCCAAGCTTCAAAATCAAATCAAGTGCTTAGTGACGTGAGAGAGGGTGATTTGTGTTTCTTTTGTTGCTCTTATTGCTTGGTTGCTTTCTTCTTCTCACTCTAATCTTCTCAAGTGTTTTGTAAAGTAAGCAAGAGACACCTAATTGTGTGGTGATCCTTGTGGGGTCTTAGTGACCCGTGTGATTAAGAAGAAGCACTCGATCGGTCTAAGTGACCGACTGAGAGAGAGAGAGAAAGGGTTGGAATAGACCCGACCTTTGTGGCCTCCTCAACGGGGAGTAGGTTCTTTGGAACCGAACCTCAAGAACCAAATCACTGTATTCATTTGCGTTGATCTTCATCACTCGATTTGTTTCTCCCCTCTCCCGTCTCTAAAGTTCTCTTGTTCATATTATTTTAAGTTGACTCCCAAAGTTATCTGCATTGATTGAGTAACTCATAGCAAGATGAACTATCTTTCGCACTCTAAATTGACTATTATTTATTTCTAACCCTAACCCTAGGTGAAGTGCGTGTTCAAAGTTTATATCACTCGAGTGGATCTTGCGCCTGGCCCGAGACTGACCCATCATAAATGACCAGCCGCATTAACTGCGCCTGGCACCGAGCCACAGCGGAGCGCCGGTCCGCTTCCCACTCATGACCTTCAGACCCCAGAGCACTCATGACCTACAAACCCTTCGGATTGCTGCATATTTATGGCCTCCGTGCCCTCGGTCTGCGGTGTACTCATAAGTCATAACCTATCAAGACTAGGCTTGAGTGTGCAGACCGCTAGCAGGGCGTAACACGACAAGCCGTTTCGAACCCCAAGCTCTGAAGGCCAAGGGTTGGAGTAGCCCGAATGATAACGCTTGGGACCTACGCTTCTCACGCCGTCTGTCATAAAGAATACGAACAACCAGGTGACCTCGAGGCCCACGAGCATGTCTGGCTTTAACCTAGGTAAAACGCTTGGTGTTACATTTGCCTGGAGGATCCTTCCTGGGGAATCAACCGCTGTCCGACCCTTCCATTGGCATATAAAAGGAAGGGTTGGCCTCCAGGCAAGCGGATGCACGTTGGAGCAACGGATGCACACAGAAGGATGGACCCTAGACAAGAAGCCATCCCCATGAATCGACGAATAGGAGGAGGACGCACCGACGAGAACCTAGAGGCCGAAGCCCCGCCGCCGAGCTCCACTTCCACTTTGATAAGAGACTTGGGAGCCTATTCTCCATCTCTCGCCCGCTTGTAACCCCCTACTACGAGCTTTGATCATCAATGGAGCCGGTAGCGCAAGCCGTCGATGACTGGAAGTAGGGGCGTTCTGTCCGAACCAGTATAAACCTTGCACCCAATGCGCCCACCCTCCGGAGCCTAGAAGACGCACGATAGATTTTTTTGTCGGAGCGAGGTTCGGAACACTGACAACTTGACTTCCATTGCCTTTTGAAGGTAACATTTTTCCCTATCTGGAGACAGAAGAAACCATGACTTGATAATCCAACTTTCTCTAGTATTTCATTCAGGGCATAAGCTAGCATGTAGATTCCATCCTCCACAATTGTCATTGTTCACTGGAGAGGGAAAGGGGACTATGAAGGTATTGGTTGCTCCCTGGGATAGAAAGGAAGATGAGAGATCTTTGTCACAAGGTTAAACCAGAGGAGTGACAATCAAGAACCTCTAGCTTTCAGACCATGACATGTGATGACCGATGCTGCCGTCGATGCTCTCTTAGGCTATATCCAGCAGATCCCCTATCACATCTACTACCTCATCCCTTATTTCAAATTTCTCTTTGCAAATAGTGTCAAACAGTGTCATCTACAGTCCCACGTACTATATTTTCCATACTACAGTTTTACGTGTTGGTTTCCGCATCTCTCTCTCCCTCTGCTTGCTTTCACATGGAAATGGAATGGAAATTGTAAGACTATCGTAGATGATCTCTTAGGCTATCTACAGCAGATCCCCTGTCCCATTTACTATCTCATCCGTTATTTACAGTGCCGCGTACCATATTTTTCAAATTTCAATCTTACGTGTTGGTTTCCGCCTCTCCCTCTGCTTGCTTTCTCATGGAAATGGAAACAGAAACGCTTGTTCGTCAACGTACTCCTACTTCTCTGGCACTGACATCGGACATGGCAGTGAAAGGGACTTGCAGCAAGTTTCATGGAAAGAGCTAGCACACTTGCAGCAAGTTTCACATGGAAAGAAGATTGATATAATCCTTTTCGAAAACACGGTCTTTGTCTTGGTGTTAATGGCATCCTTTTCGAAACTACTCCTATGAGCTAGCAACCATCCCTTTCGAAACCCTGAAATTTCTTTCTACGACCTTTCTTTGTCTTGGTGTTAATGGCATCGCGTGTACCAAGTAAACTACTGTCGTGTCTTGGTTGGTGTATATCATCCTCGGCAGTCGGCAGTGTTTGATTTGATCATTCGAACAACAATGCTTCGCTTCCTCACAGCAGCAGCTTGCTTACCGCTTGTTTCAGCATGGCCGCTATGGGCACCGGCGGCTGCGCCACCACCAGCCAGCGCGGCGGTGCGGCGACCTGGACATCCCGTACCCGTTGAGCATCGGGCGCGGGTGCTACTGCTACCACTACACGGGCGATCGAGGGCGACATGACCTGCAGGCGCACCGCGCGCGGCGGCTACCAGGCCTTCAGCGGCGAGTCCTCTGAGGTCATGGCCACCTCCGTGCGCCGCGGCCAGGCGCGCGTCTTCAACGACATCCAGACCTGGTGCTACAACCCCACCTAGCTCACGGTCCATGGGCAAAGTACAACAGCCTGTGGGGGATCGACCTCTCCGACTCGTAGTCCCGGATCTCCGACGAGGCCAACCTCTTCGTCGTCGTGGGCTGCAACTCGCTGGCGTACGTGCAGTCCGTCAACACCGGCACCGAGTACATGACCGGCTGCATGGTCACGTGCCCGGACGCGAGTGAACGGCTCCTGCGCCGGCATGGGCTGCTGCCAGGCGGCCATCCCCCAGGGCATCAACACGTACGGCATGCAGTTCGACGACCGCTTCAACACCGCCGCGGCCGTCACGGGCTTCAGCCCCTGCACCTACGCCGGCCGTGCTCATGGAGGCCACCGCGTTCGACTTCCGCACCACCTACGTCACCACCGGGGACTTCATGACATCCACCGGCGAGAAGGTGCAGCTGCTGCTGCTGGACTGGGTGGTCAGTAGAGAGACGTGCCGGGAGGCGGCACGGAACGCCACGGCGTACATGTGCGTCAGCGGCAACAGCGAGTGCGTCGACTCCTGGAACGGACCGGGCTACCTTTGCAACTGCTCCGCGGTCCCTACGTCCCTGCCGGAAGCCGGATCCTAACGACAAGTACCCTTGCTCTGTTCCTGGAAGTTGCACCAACACTCCTGGAAGCTTCGTCTGCTCCTGCCCCGACAATCATCCACGGCGACATCAAGTCGCTTAACATCCTCATCGACGAGGCTACGCCGCCAAGGTGTCCAATTTCGTGCAGGGGATCTACGGCTACCTGTAGTGGCGGATCTAGAATTAGATCAGAAGGAAGGCTATTAAGCTAAAACTATATTTTTTAAAACAAAACAAAACAATTTAAATAATGTTTAATATGATAAAAGAAGCGAGACATAATTTAAATATCTAATCATGTAGCTTAAATAAGTCGATATACGAATTCTATAAATAAAATAATTAATATGTATCTAGCTCAATTTGTGTTCTTTTATGTTATACGTGGCTCTTATTTGTCTGAATTGTATTAAAAGCATCTTTGTCCCGGTTTTTGATGATAAATCTATCCATCTTATCTTTATGCACATAAAATAAAATTTTATCAATTAGACTACTACTTCTAGCAAATAAATAATCAAACCAAATACTAAATAATATAGCATTATTACCCAACATAGTAGCACACAGACAACACAATTCACGACTTCACTTGATCAGCTGGTTCTGAGACTGAGAGCAGCAAGCAGGGCCACATGGGATGCCAGCCTCCACGCCCACGAGACCACACGACCACGCCGATGAGGCAAGCATGGACGAGCACACCAAAGTCGGTGAGAGAGGGAGAGAGACTGAGGGGCGAGCGCGACAAGGGCGAGAGCGGGGCCAATGGCCGACAGGCTAAGACAGGCAGGCGGCCGACGAGCAGGGCGTCGTGGCGGAGCCAAGGGGCGCAAGCAGGCGGCAGGCGCACAGCTCGTGCGGGCAGCAGGCGTGCGGACTGCGGAGAGGGGCAGAGGGGTGAAGAGCAGCGGGTGCTGGCTGGACGTGTGTGGAGGAGGGCTGACCTAATTTTTTTGGTTTCGTGGGCTTAATTTATGTATACTTGCTATTAATTTAGCTGGGCCACAACCAGGGCTGCAGCTTAGGCAGCCCCGGTTGGAGATCCGCCCTTGGCTACCTGGACCGAAGTACACAAGGCAGCCCTATTCCACAACTCTAAAACTAATAGTTAATAGCTAAAATTAACTGAGAGATTTATAACAAGACAGTTAATAGACCATCTAATTGTTAACTATAGCCCAAAGCGCTAAGCTACTAGTTGTATTTCTTTGTCCATCAATGAAACAAAGATAATACTCATTCCGTCCTGTATAAATATTTTCAAATAAAATTTTAAAAATTTGGCAAAGGACAACGTTGTTCCTCAGTAGTTATTGTAGGACCAGAGCAGCCGGGTGACCAGCCGTGGTGGCTGACACCTAGGACACGCACTCGCGCGAGGACGTGATGGAGTGGACCGTGTTGCCGGCGTGGTCGAGAACCGGCGGGACACGTGTCTAGCCATGGAGGACATGCACGAGGTACGGTGCCCACGATGGGTTTGGTGGTTTGGGCCTCAAAACCACCCAGCACTACGGATGGCGGGTTTTGCTGAGTTTGGGCCTCAAAACTCGGCGGCGGAGGTTCTGCGGGGAACCGGTGGCGGCACGTGGCATGATCGCGGAGGGTGCGTCAAGGCGAAGCAACTTCTCGGATCAAAATCCCAGGAGTTGGTCCATTTCGCCCCGGTGGAGGGGATAGGCTCTATGTAAATAGGGATAGTTTAGGAAGTGATAATAACCCTATATAAATAGAGGGGATGGCTGACTAGTTTAACATCACTTGGCTACCATTTGTTTTGGCTTAGGACTTTAGCACTCATATTTCCCATCTCTAGACGGCTCCAATTTTAGCCAAGGATACACAGCGATTTCGTACTTTGACTGTGTTTGTGTTCTTCAAGTTTAATCTGAGAAAGGGTCGCAGGTATGACCCATAGGTTTTTGACACATCTCAATCTCAGTTTTGAATACTTGCTGAAATTCTGAAGTTTGTGTTCTTGGTTTCTTCCTTCCCTTTCTCTTGTATTTGTGGAGAAACTTTGAGTTCTTGTGACATGGGTACTATTGGGGTTTGATTTGGGTGGAGATAGACTCTTTAGGTCACTACATACGCCCTCACGGAGCAGTTCTTGGTCGTGATCCGAGTTGATTCTCGTTTGAGATTGTTTTGAGAAAACCCATCAAAACCCGATCCTTCTCAGGATTTCCAATATGCGACTTGTTCTCTTACTTATTCGGGTTCATACTTCACCGGAGAACTTCTTACACCCCGCGCAAATTGTGTTAAATTTGAGATCGTTCTAGTAATTTTTGCTTGCCCAGCACTGCCGCCTGTGTGCGTGGCACTGCCGGACCTAAGGTCGGCACTGTCGCTCTGATTTCATGGTGACTTCGACTCTGATAATTTCCAGGAAGTTAGGCCTACAGTTCCTTGGATTTTTGGTGCATACAAATGACACTGGTTTGTGTTGCGCTCTGAATCCCTAGAGGGTATTTCGGGTTGATCTTTGGGATTAAAGTCACGTACTCGTAGGACGAGAATTTTTAGTGGCTCCCATTCACCCCCTCGCAACACTAGTCCTACAATTGGTATCGAAGCCGGTTAAGGATTTCCCTTACCTAATCGGTTCGAAATCCACGTAGGCGACATGGAACGAGATGTTGGCAAACCTCCATTCTTTGATGGGACTACCTACCTGTACTAGACGATTCACATGTCTGCGTATCTTCAGAGCATCAATTACTGAGTTTGGGAGATTTGCCTTGATGTGAATTTCGATGCTGTAGGTGATCAGATCACTCCAATTCAAATGGAGTTCCATGATTCGAACAACAAAGCTTGAAACGCTTTGTTCTCATCTCATTTGGTGAGTTTGAGTGAGTTGGACATCTGACTATGGCTCATCAGATCTGGTCTACCCTCGAGAGATTCCATGAGGGCAACGATCATGTGAAGACCAGACTATTTGAGACGTACAGATGAGAGTACGAGAACTTCACACAGTTGGCTGGAGAGACCATCGATTCTATGTTCTCTAGGTTCTAGTCAATTGTGAACAAGATGTGTGCCAACAAGGCACAGCTACCCAATAGCGATCATGAGAGAGTGCTGAAATTACCATATGCTCTAGATCAGAGGGTTTGGGAGGTGAAGGCCTCGACGATCATCGAATTTCCCAACTATGAGACTCTCACTGGACGAGCTCTTAAGCAAGCTCAAGTCCACAGAGATTGACCACCAGACCCGGTCCAAGATTGAGAACCCTGGTGCACCCATCATGGCCTTGGTCTCTTGAGGTGGTCCTGCTTCTAACTCCTCACCTGCTATGTTTGCTCTATCTTCTTTGTTGTCTATCACAGAGGAGCATGTGGAGAGTCTTAGGATGAGGAGCTAGCACTTGTGGCTAGTCAGTTCACGTGGTTCCACAACAACCGTATGCTACAACAGTGGTGACCCCAATCACTTCGTTGCTAGCTGCCCCAAGAAAGGCAAGGAAGAGTCCGGCTCGCACGACCATCACTTTGGTCGACGCAAGGGCAAATACTCCTCTGTGAAGTACAAGTCTAAGGGAGGATTCGACAAGGAGGCGCTCAAGAAGAAATACCTTCAGAAGGCAAAGATCAAGGAGCGTGCCTTCCTCGACTCCCTTAGCGACCTCGACCACGACTACGACAGTGTTGTATCTTCCTCATGCGACGAGGAGACTGAGAGGTGGGTCAAGGACAAGCTAAACGGGTTGTGCTTCATCGCCGACACCACAGGAGGCCTCTGCACCATGGCACTTGGTGAGGATGCGGTCGGCACCAGTGACGACAAAGACATCGGTGACGACACTACTTCTGAGGTACTACCTTCCATCGGTGATCTCGCCACTGAGATAGAAGAGTTGAACGCTGCTTTGGCTAGTTAGGATAAGTTGCTTAGGCAATCTGCTCATGAGAGGAGAGAGTTTAGATCCAAGTAAGAGAGCACGCTTAGGGAACTTGAGTTTGCTAGAGCTTCAGTTGTGGTGTCCGATGAGACTGAATGTGATGAGTGCGCTCTACACATGTTGAACATCACCACTTTGCAGAACAAACACTCCACCTTGCTAGATGAGCGCGATGAGTTGAGATCTTGGTCTAGCCTGTTGGGTGCATGTACTGTTTGTCCTGGCTTGCAGGCTGAGCTAGCAAAGAGAGACGCTAGGATAGCCTTGCTTGAGAAGGTTAGCTCAGTGAGTGCCATGCACCTGCGCAGTGTGCACTGTGTGAGGGTTTGTAGTCTGCTGTTGAGTCCTACATACACGACAAGACAAGGATCGAGGAAGAAAACACATACCTTCAATCTGTCTTGAGCTAGGTGTTTTGCAGTGAGCCCTAATTGGGCATGATGGTCAGTCAGTTCAAGAGGGGAACTAGCAGACTGGGGTTAGGGTTTACTGCTAAGGATGGGAGTGTCGCTCGCTTTGGGAAGGTTGGTGAGTGCAGTGGTTTGACACCTTTAGAGAAATCCTCACCCACTCCCAAGCTTATCAAAATCACCCCTCCTAAACCTATCACCCCTGTGAGAGATGGTGTGATTAAGGAGCTTGTGAGAGCCCCTCCTCAGGAACAAGTGTGGCTTCCAAAACCTAACCATCTTAGGAACACACTTGACACCCTTCCTGGCATCTCTAGTGATCCCCCTCCTAGAGCTCCTCAGCTATCCAAAAAGAAAGCCCCCTCCCACAAACAAATTCCACCTAAGAGAGAGAGGTGAGGTACCATTGTGAGTATTGTGAGAGGGATGGGCATTTGGCTTCTTTTTGCTTTAGGAGGAAGAGAGATGAGCGGCGGGTTTCTGAGTCGAGCAGGAAGGTCATGAACCGCCCTTCTCATGGTGTTCATGCTTAGCTTGCTCAGAGACATCCTGTGAGGCCTAGAGGTGTTTTGCCTCTTGCTGCTAGGCCTCAAGCAGTGAGACCACGTGGTGGTCATGCCCGACGAGGTGCTTGTCGTGTGCCATATGGCCAAGGACCCCGTAACAGAGGCTTTGGTTCTCACTTCCCCAGCGGACCACAGTTTCCTTCTTGTGGTGATTGCTTCCCTGCAGGGCTAGGGATGTTTGGTTTTTTCCTAACACTTTTTAGGGGCAAATGCCGCAGCACTGGTATTCTTCACAATTTACTTACCCCAGTGTTGTGGCATTTGCTCAACCTATGTCTTACTATTGATGCAGGACGGAGGACTGGAGAACACATGGCTCATGGATTCTGGCTGTTCGCACCACATGACCGGAAGCTTCAAATGGTTCTCCAGCCTTGACCCCGTGATTGGTAAGGAATACATCACATTCGGGGATAAGTCAAGAGGTAAGGTTGTTTTTCGTGGCGCCATTCAGGTGAACGAGAGCTTTTTTTTCTCAAGGATGTTGCTTTGGTTTTGAATCTGCTTTTATTTTCGCAACTCCTTGAGGATGACTTTGAAGTGCGCTTTTAAAAGGGCTTGTCTCGGGTTTTGGATGCCGGTGGGGATATTGTTTGCCAGATTTCCCCTTTTGGTCGACTTTTCAGTGCTGATTTTTCACATTCTTCTAGCCATTCTCGATGTTTGTTAGCAGGATCTTCCTCTTCTCTTTGGAAGTGGCATAGGAGGCTAGTTCACTTGAGCTTCGATCTTTTTGTGTCGTTTATGCTCACTTGACCTCATCCAAGGATTGCCCAAATTAACATTTGAGAAAGATCTTGTTTGTCACCCTTGTCGTCATGGCAAAATGGTTGTCACTTCCCATTCCCCGGTCACCAAGGGGATGACCTCGCATCGTGGCGAATTGCTTCATATGGACACTGTTGGTCCAGCCAGGGTTTGCTCTTTTGGAGGGAAGTGGTATGTGCTTGTGATTGTCCATGATTTATCTCGCTACTCTTGGGTGTTCTTTATGGCAGTGAAGGATGAGGCTTTTACTCATGCTTGAGATTTGATTCTTTGGTTGCAGAATGAGTTTCTTAAGAATTCCATGAGAGCTATACGCAGTGACAATGGCACAGAATTCAAAAATACTTAGTTTGCAACCTTTTGTGCTTCTTTGGGACTCGAGCATTAGTTTTCCTCTCTATATGTGCCCTAGCAGAATGGCATTGTTGAACGCAGGAATCGAACACTTGTTGAGATGGCCAGGACGATGCTTGATGAGCATAGGACTCTTAGGCGTTTTTGGGCCGAAGCGATCAACACTCCTTGCCATGTGTCCAATCGCATCTTTCTTCGAGCTTTTCTAAACAAAACTTCTTATGGGCTATGATTTGGACGGCCACCCAAGGTTAATCATTTCAGGATGATTGGCTGCAGATGCTTTGTGCTAAAACAGGGTAATTTGGACAAGTTTGAGTCTCGGTCTTCTGATGGGGTTTTTTTGGGTTATGCATTACATTCTCGTGCTTATCATATTCTTAACTGGAGACTAACCGCATTATGGAGACCTGTGAGGTCACATTCGATGAAACTACACCTTGTCCATCCCCTATCTTTGAGCCTACTGGTCTAGATCATCTTCGTGGAGAAGGAGCACGATGATGCCGATTGGGTTGCTCCTGAGCTGGCTCCACCGGCTACCCAGTCGAGCCTGCTTCCACCACTACGACTGACAAACCCGACCCCACTTCTTCCACCACTTGGTGTCCACTCGGGCCAGCTCCTGCTGAGACTAGAGGAGTTGAGGCTATTGTTGAGGGGGAGGCCACTTCCTCAAGGGAGGCTCCACAGCATATTCGGCGCCATCACCCACCTTAGTAGATGATCGAGGAGCTTCACGAGCAAGTCGCTCGCTCCAGGTCACAACAGATTTCTCATTTTGGTCACTTAGCTTTTGTTGCTACTTTTGAGCCCCAGGATATTGGACATGCTTTATTTGATCCTAACTGGGTTAATGCCATGCATGAGGAGCTTGAAAATTTTGAAAGAAATTAGGTTTGGGTTTGGGTGCCACCTCCTTCTGACTGCCATCCCATCGGTACGAAATGGGTTTTTAAAACAAAAAGAGTGAGGATGGGTTGGTAGTGAGAAGCAAGATGAGGTTGGTTGCCTAAGGGTATTGCCAGAAATAGGGAATTGATTATGAGGAAACCTTCGCCCCTATTGCCCATTTAGAGGCCATTAGGATCCTTTTAGCCTTTGTTGCTTCAAAGGGTTTTAAGCTTTTTCAAATGGATGTCAAAAGTGCCTTTTTAAATGGGTGTATAGAGGAAGTGGTGTATGTGATGCAGCCCCCTAGTTTTGAGAGTTCCAAGTTTCCTAACCATGTGTTTAAACTCCAAAAAACTTTGTATGGTTTGAAACAAGCCCCTAGAGACTGGTATGAGCGTTTGAAATCTTTTCTGCTTTCAAAGGGTTTTAAAATGGGCTCTATGGACAAAACTCCTTTTCTCCTCAAGCATGATAATGACACCCTCTTAGTCTAGATTTACGTGGATGATATCATCTTTGGTGGTTCTTCTCATGCTCCTGTGTCTAGATTTTCAGATCTTATGAGCAAGAAATTTGAGATGAGCATGACGGGCGAGCTAAACTTCTTTCTTGGCCTACAAATCAAGCAGTTCTAATATGGGACCTTTGCGCATCAAGCCAAGTATACAAAGGATGTCCTGAAGAAGTTTGACATGGGCGAGGGCAAGCCTCTTTCGATGCCTATGTCCACCTCATCGATGCTTGACACTGACGAGGACGGCGAACCCGTGAACCAGAAGGAGTACAGGAGCATGATTGGCTCTCTCATGTACTTAACTGCGACGAGGCTAGACATACACTTCATAGTGTATCTGTGTGTTTGTTTCTAGGCTTCCCCACGCACATAGCACAAAAGGCTATGATGCGGATTATGAGGTACCTAAGTTTCACTCCTGAGTTTGGTTTGTGGTATTCCTCATCATGTGTTCTGTCTTTGTGCGGTTACTCTGATGCTGATTTTGTGGGTTGCCTTTTGCAGCGCAAGTCTACTTCTAGGACTTGTCAGCTTTTAGGGACTTCGCTGGTTTCATGGTCTTCTCGAAAACAATCTAGTGTTGCCCTGTCTACCACATAGGCTGAGTACATCATGGCCGCTAGCTGTTGTTCGCAGTCGATTTGGATGATGGTTACTGTCAGTACCCTCGATCAGGGGTACCCTCTCCTACAGCATGAAGACGCCGCATTCGTACAACACCTCAAGGCCACGTGAAGAATGGCGCCCAACCCCACCACATGGGCAGGTCCAAGGGCGCCATATGGCAAGGAAAGGTGGTGCATCCCAGTCTTCACCGTTGGGTCCAGACCTCCGCAGAAGGACACCGGACCCCTATACGTACAAACCTAGGGCCCCCAAGAAGGCACACCAGGTCCCTTGGGAAGGCCCCAGTCCCCCTCCAAGTAAGGTCCGAGCATTAGAAAGGTCCCGGGACGGGAAGGACCCTGGCATGAGGGGGTCCGGTGCTGGCACGTGTCCAGGCCTTGCCCTGTGCTTCCCACTACTGGCGCGAGGCTTGCGACATAAGCCAACGGGCCAAGCCTGACGTAAAGTCCACGAAGCCGTGCAGCCTCTGCATTTATTGCCGAAAGGACGCGCCGCCTACCACCACGCTAATGGGCGGCGTGTCCTCCCAGCATTTAATATGTCCTGTCCAATCCGATGGCAGGCGGCGTCAGGGCCATCCAGCAGGCGGCGTGCCTGACCAGTCTATTGGCAAACAGTGCGCCTATGCCGAGCAGCGCACTGTACTCATCATCCCTTCTACAAGAAGCCTCCCCTGCACGCCGAGGATACGGAGATCTCGGGTGTCAGGGCACTAGAAGATTGCCCCTGCAGCAAACGTTTGTGGCTCCAAGTACTGTAATCACTATGTCCCTGGGCCCGCATGTCGGGGCTCGGTACCTTTGTGCATGCCCCCCTTTGGCTATAAAAGGGGAGGCATGCAGCGTCACAGGACAGATCCAACCCTAGGCTCCCTTAGACACTCACAAGTTCATACAAGCTCTCAAGCAATACATCACACAGTGGAGTAGGGTATTACGCTCCGGCGGCCCGAACCACTCTAAACCCTCGCGTGCTCTCACATGTTCATCCACCAGTCTCGTAACAAGAAAAATACTTAGGCCCCTCCTCTTCTTAGGATTTAGGGCGGGTGCAATCCGCCACCCGGCCGGAGAGATTTCCCCTCCGACATTGGGCGCGCCAGGTAGGGGGCTAGGCTTGAAGTTTTTGCTTGTTTTCTCGCTCAACATGATGGTGCAGATCATCGAGCACCGCACCAAAACTTCAGAAGATTTAGTAATAGAACAAGAGGTTGCGTCCTCAGCGCCACAAGTACCCGACCACCCCGAGTCTGGGGCTGCTACTGTACACGCTGTACAGCAACACACGCCAGCACAGATGTCTCGGACTCTGTCGAGGGCAGCGCCTACGGCGCTGTCTGCGGCCAGGGAGTTGCTGCGCCACCCCTAGCTCCACAGCTTCACCGGGGGCCATGAAGCAGTGGCGTGATGACATCGACCGGTTACTCGGCATGGCGCATTCTACCTCAACCAGGTCCTGGCCTCGGTCATCCCGGCGCCAACGTGAGGCGACGACGTCTGTACGCTCACCCTCCGTAAAGGGGGCACAGACCAACGACCTCCGAGCAGAACTCAACCGCAGGCGTACGGGGGAGGACGCCCGGATCTCTTTGGAAAGGGCACGTGAACGCCGCCAAAACATCGAGGGTCGCAGCCTCGATCAAGACTTTCCTGCGGCAGCACCGCAGACACCAATGGGCACCTGGTCCCAAACGGGTGTCCCCCTGGCCGGCGTGGGCTGCGCCGCCCTTGCGGATCATCTCCGTGCGGTGTCATGGCCGCCCAAGTTCCGGCCGCACCTGCCGGAAAAATATGATGGAACATCAAACCCATCGGAGTTCCTACAGGTGTATGTCACCGCCATCACCGCAGTAGGTGGAAACACCGCTGTGATGGCGACGTATTTTCATGTCGCCTTGTCTGGACCTGCCCGAACTTGGCTCATGAACCTTTCCCCAGGGTCAATCTACACCTGGGAAGAGCTCTGCGCATGGTTCGTTGCGAACTTCGCCAGCGCTTACCAGCAACACGGCGTGGAGGCCCACCTACATGCAGTGAGGCAGGAGCCCGGGGAGACCCTCCGGACATTTATCTCCCGCTTTACCAAGGTACGAGGTACTATACCTCGTATTTCTGATGCGTCCATCATCACGGCCTTCCGACAGGGGGTACGTGATAAGAAAATGTTGGAGAAGCTGGCCACACATGACGTGGAGACTATCCCCACGCTCTTCGCTCTGGCCGACAAGTGCGCCAGAGCCGCCGAGGGCCATGCATGGCACTCGGCCCCACAAACCAAGGCTACCCAGACGGGTGGCTCGAGTGCCGCCCCTGGGACGGCAAAAAGAAAACGAAGGGCCGTGGCTACGAAAGGCCGCAGTCTACCGCGCTGGTTGTCACAACTGCGACCGGGGGCCGGGGTGACCGCAACAAACGCCCACGACCGCAAAGGGGTAACAGCGGCTTGTGCCCTGTACACCCCAACGGTCGCCATAGTGCCGCGGAGTGTCGTGAGATCATTGATCTCGCGAAACGCGTCAGCGAACGCATCAACGAGCGGCGTGAGCAGTCTTCCAAGGACGGCTCCCCGCCTCGTCACCGCCCTGGGAAGGAAAAGGTCGACGACGACGAGATAGTCACAGCTGAGCGAGACCTCGGGTATCAGTCACCCGAAGGGGACCTAAAGGACGTCTTTACTAGGGACTCCCACTCTGATGGCGACGACTAGACGGACCACCGGCGGGACCCCATGTCCCCCGGCCTATGGAGCTGAAGCCTGCCTTCCTCCGAAAACCCCTCTGGATCCCCCACGGGTCCAGACTTCTGAACAGATTCATCCAGGAATGACCGCAGCCAAAGACAGGGGCTCCTTCATCAAATGCAGATGGAAACCCGGGGGCGTGGCCTAATCTTACGGAAGTACCAAGCCAAAGTAGGGCTCTACAACACTCCCCCGGCTGGGAAGGACCCTTCAAGGTAACGGGTGAAGGAGAGCCCCCCGGGTGCCAAAACATCTCTATAAGTTTTATCTATAGAGCAAGTCTGAGGGGTCGAAGTGTTTCCTTTTTTTGTAACTAGGTAACGCATACGTGTACGCCAACACGGTGGGGTCTATCCCCATAAACCCGGCCTGTTGGTCCACACACATGCATGATAAGTTATAAAGGAAAACTACCCTCTCAGATGTACCTCTACGATAGTGTTATCCTACTGCTCCAAGGTCTTACCCTGCAGTTTCCGGATTATATTCTATCTAACCCACCCGATTAGTTCCCATCCTGTCAAGCATAATGACATCCGAATTGAGCAGCCAGGTTTGCAGTTTAGGACCTCTATGCGAAAGCAGGGGGCCCGACAGCTTGGGGGTCGGCTTTGAGGAATGGGAACCCGTTCCATGGGGTGGTTCGGAGCCTGTGTGGCCGGTTAGCCTGGTTCCATACCCAAAACCCCGCACACTCCACCACTCCGTGACGGGCGCCCTAGTATTTGGAGCTATAAGTCCTGTGGATCCAACAACTTGGGATCCGGAACTAGAGAAGCGATGCTTGTCTCCTGGGATGGTCCGGAGCCGTGTAGCCGCTCAGCCTGGCCCTGTGCTGTGGGCCTGCACACTCCACCACCCTGCGGCAGGTGTCCTAGTACCTAGAACCACCATCCACAGGGTCCGTACACACAACTTGGCTCCCCCAGGCTAGACCCTTGAAAGGGAAATGTGCCCTTGGGCCATTTCTAAGTATTTTGGTGATTTAGTGTCCAACACAAGTGCCTAAGTGTAAAGAGGTGGACAAAGTACAAATCAAGGATAAATGTATGTTTCTCAGACTTAGTACATTGTTTTATGGACTAATGTATTGTGTCTAAGTGCTGGAAACAGGAAAAATCCAATTGGAAATGTCTTGGCTCGAGCAGCCAAGAATCTGCTGAGTCTGGGTGCACCGGACAGTGTCCGGTGGTGCACCGGACAGTGTCTGGTGCGCCAGGCTGGTTCGAGCGAACTGGCTGCTCTCGGGAATTCACCGGCGACGTACGGCTAAAATTCACCGGACTGTCCGGTGTGCACCGGACTGTCCGGTGAGCCAACGGTCGGCCGGGCCAACGGTCGGCCGCGCAATCTGCGCGGGACACGTGGCCGAGCCAACGGCTAGAAGACGGCACCGGACTGTCCGGTGTGCACCGGACATGTCCGGTGCGCCAACGGCTCTCAGGCTGCCAACGGTCGGCTTCGCTATTTAAGGAAGGAAATCGGGCACCGGACAGTGTCCGGTGTGCACCGGACTGTCCGGTGCCCCCGATGACAGAAGGCAAGAATGGCTTTCCAAACTTGTGCTCAACGGCTCCTAGCTGCCTTGGGGCTATAAAAGGGACCCCTAGGCACATGGAGGAGTACACCAAGCATCTCCTAATCATCTCTAAGCACCAAGACATCGATTTCGCGCATTCGTTTCATTGTGATAGCATATAGAGCTCTAGTGGAGTTGTGAACTCATCGAGTTGTGTTGCGAGCTCTTGTTGCGACTTGTGTGCGTGTTGACGCTTTGATTCTTGTGTCTTGTGTGCGTTGCTAATCCCTTCCTTGCTCCGTGTTCTTTGTGAATTTCAAGTGTAAGGGCGAGAGGCTCCAAGTTGTGGAGATTCCTCGCAAACGGGATTGAGATAAAGCAAGCAAAACACCGTGGTATTCAAGTGGGTCTTTGGACCGCTTGAGAGGGGTTGATTGCAACCCTCGTCCGTTGGGACGCCACAACGTGGAGTAGGCAAGCGTTGGTCTTGGCCGAACCACGGGATAACCACTGTGCCATCTCTGTGATTGATCTTTGTTGGTTATTGTGTTTTATTGAGGATTCCTCTATAGCCACTTGGCAATTATTGTGCTAACAATTAACCAAGTTTTGTGGCTTAAGTGTTGAAGTGTTACAGGATCACCTATTCACCCCCCCTCTAGGTGCTCTCAATTGGTATCGGAGCCGTTCTCTTCACTAAGGGACTAACAGCCCGAAGAGATGGATCCTAAGGGGAAGGGTATCGTGATCAACGACAAAGAGAAGGAATCCTTCGTCAACGAGCCGAAGGACGACAAGCCTACCGACTCCGGTTCGGGTCATAGACGAAAGGAAGGGAAGAAGAAGAAGACAAGGCGCATCAAGGAGATCGTCTACTACGACGACAGCGATGAGTCTACTTCTTCCCAAAAGGACGACGACCACAACGACTACGAGAGAAGGAAACCGGTTAATTCGAACTTTTCTTTTGACTACTCTCGTATTCCACAAAGTTCAAATTCACATTTGCTCTCCATTCCACTCGGCAAGCCTCCACACTTTGATGGGGAGGACTACGGATTTTGGAGCCACAAAATGCGTAGTCACCTATTCTCTCTCCATCCTAGTATATGGGAGATTGTAGAGAGTGGAATGCACTTTGATAGTTCGGATAGTCCCATGTTCATTAATGAACAAATTCATAAGAATGCACAAGCTACTACTGTTCTTCTAGCTTCTT
Source organism: Zea luxurians (assembly GCA_029449295.1). Taxonomy (NCBI): domain Eukaryota; kingdom Viridiplantae; phylum Streptophyta; class Magnoliopsida; order Poales; family Poaceae; genus Zea; species Zea luxurians. Next base: position 26,049,346 of record JAOPSE010000011.1, on the reverse strand, counting down.
TGTGCAGGGATGAATACCATAAAGTGAGCGGCTTGGATAACGCCAAGCAGATCTGGGACACCCTCAAGATTTCTCATGAGGGGAACGACGTCACCTTGCTCACCAAGATGGAGTTGGTGGAGGGCGAGCTTGGACGGTTCGCGATGATAAGGGGCGAGGAGCCAACACAAACATACAACCGGCTCAAGACTCTTATCAACAAGATAAGGAGCTACAGAAGCACGCGATGGACGGACCACGACGTCGTCCGACTGATGCTAAGGTCCTTTACCGTTCTTGATCCTCATTTGGTGAATAATATTCGTGAGAATCCCAGGTACACCAAAATGTCGCCCGAGGAAGTCCTAGGAAAATTCGTCAGCGGGCGAATGATGATCAAGGAGGCGAGGTACGTGGACGACGCCTTGAATGGACCGATCAACGAGCCGCAACCTCTTGCTCTCAAAGCAATAAGAAGCAAGGAGGCGCTACCTAGCAAGGTGGCACAAATTGAGGCGGCCGGACTTAATGATGAAGAGATGGCCCTCATCATCAAAAGATTCAAGACGGCGCTTAAAGGTCGCAAGGGACAGCCAAGCAAGACCAAAGCCAAGGGGAAGCGCTCATGCTTCAAATGCGGTAAGCTTGGTCATTTTATTGCTAACTGTCCCGACAATGATAGTGAACAGGACCAAGGGAGCAAGAGGGAGAAGAAGAAGGCATACAAGAAGGCAAAGGGCGAGGCACATCTAGGCAAGGAGTGGGATTTGGATTGCTCCTCCTCCGACTCCGACAATGAGGGACTCGCCGCCACCGCCTTCAACAAGTCATCCCTCTTCCCAAACGAGCGTCACACTTGCCTCATGGCAAGAGAGAAGAAAGTAAGCACTCATGATACTAGTACTTATGCTTCTTCAAGTGAGGATGAGTCTAGTGATGATGATGAGATAGATTACTCATGCTTATTCAAGGGATTAGATAGATCCAAAATTGATAAGATTAATGAGTTGATTGATGCTTTGAATGACAAGAATAGATTACTAGAAAAACAAGAGGATCTTTTATATGAGGAGCATGATAAATTTGTTAGTGCACAAAAATCTCTTGCTCTTGAAATTAAAAGGAATGAAATGCTCTCTAGTGAATTATCTTCTTGTCATGAAACCATTGCTACTTTAAGAAGTGTTAATGATGATTTAAGTGCTAAACTAGAAGTAGCTAGTAAATCTAATTCTTGTGTAGAAATTGTTGAAACTTGTAATAGGTGTAAAGATTTTGACATTGATGCTTGTAGTGATCACTTAGTTTCAATTTCAAAATTAAATGAGGAATTGGCTAGTCTTAATGCCCAACTTAAGACTAGCAAGAATGAATTTGACAAGTTAAAATTTGCAAGGGATGCCTACACGATTGGTAGACACCCCTCAATTAAGGATGGACTTGGCTACAAGAGGGAAGCCAAGAACTTGACAAGCCATAAGGCTCCCATCTCTGCCAAGGAGAAAGGAAAGGCCCCTATGGCAACTAGTGCTAAAAAGAACCATGCCTTTATATACCATGGCAGGAGACAAACTAGAAATGCTTATAGGAGCTATAATGCTTATGATGTTTTTGATTCTCATGCCATGTTTGCTTCTAGTTCTTCCTATATGCATGGTAGAGATATGTCTAGGAGAAATGCTATCCATCATGTGCCAAGAAAGAATATTATTCATGTTCCTAGGAAAGTAATGAATGAACCTTCTACAATTTATCATGCTTTAAATGCTTCCTTTGCTATTTGTAGAAAGGATAGGAAAATAGTTGCTAGGAAGTTAGGGGCAAAATGCAAGGGAGACAAAACTTGCATTTGGGTCCCTAAGGATATTTGCACTAACCTTGTAGGACCCAACATGAGTTGGGTACCTAAGACCCAAGCCTAATTTTGCCTTGCAGGTTTATGCATCCGGGGGTTCAAGCTGGATCATCGACAGTGGATGCACAAACCATATGACGGGGGAGAAGAAGATGTTCACCTCCTACGTCAAAAACAAAGATTCCCAAGACTCAATAATATTCGGTGATGGGAATCAAGGCAAGGTAAAAGGGTTAGGTAAAATTGCAATCTCAAATGAGCACTCTATATCTAATGTGTTTCTAGTAGAGTCTCTTGGATATAATTTGCTATCTGTTAGTCAATTATGCAATATGGGATATAACTGTTTGTTTACAAATGTAGATGTGTCTGTCTTTAGAAGATGTGATGGTTCACTAGCTTTTAAGGGTGTTCTAGACGGCAAGCTTTACTTAGTTGATTTTGCAAAAGAAGAGGCCGGTCTAGATGCATGCTTAATGGCTAAGACTTGCATGGGCTGGCTGTGGCATCGCCGCTTAGCACATGTGGGGATGAAGAACCTCCACAAGCTTCTAAATGGAGAACATGTGATAGGTCTAACCAATGTTCATTTCGAAAAAGATAGACCTTGTGCAGCTTGTCAAGCAGGGAAACAAGTGGGAGGCTCTCATCACACCAAAAATGTGATGACAACATCAAGACCCTTGGAGCTGCTACATATGGACCTCTTCGGACCCGTCGCCTATCTGAGCATAGGAGGAAGTAAGTATGGTCTAGTTATCGTTGATGACTTTTCCCGCTTCACTTGGGTGTTCTTTTTGCAGGATAAGTCTGAAACCCAAGGGACCCTCAAGCGCTTCCTAAGGAGAGCTCAAAATGAGTTTGAGCTCAAGGTGAAGAAGATAAGGAGCGACAACGGGTCCGAATTCAAGAACCTTCAAGTGGAGGAGTTTCTTGAGGAGGAAGGGATCAAGCATGAGTTCTCCGCTCCCTACACACCTCAGCAAAATGGTGTGGTAGAGAGGAAGAACAGGACGCTCATAGATATGGCGAGGACTATGCTTGGAGAATTCAAGACCCCCGAGTGCTTTTGGTCGGAAGCCGTGAACACGGCTTGCCACGCCATCAACAGGGTCTACCTTCACCGCCTCCTCAAGAAGACGTCGTATGAGCTGCTAACCGGTAACAAACCTAATGTATCGTATTTTCGTGTTTTTGGGAGTAAATGCTACATTCTAGTGAAGAAGGGTAGGAATTCCAAATTTGCTCCCAAAGCCGTAGAAGGATTTTTATTAGGTTATGATTCAAATACAAAGGCGTATAGGGTCTTCAACAAATCATCGGGTTTGGTTGAAGTCTCTAGCGACGTTGTATTTGATGAGACTAATGGCTCTCCAAGAGAGCAAGTTGTTGATCTTGATGATGTAGATGAAGAAGACGTTCCAACGGCCGCAATACGCACCATGGCGATTGGAGATGTACGGCCTCAGGAACATTTGGAGCAAGATCAACCGTCTTCCTCAACTATGGTGCATCCCCCAACCCAAGATGACGAACAGGTATCTCAAGTGGAGGCACATGATCAAGGGGGAGCACAGGATGTTCAAGAAGAAGAAGCACCTCAGGCACCTCCAACCCAAGTTCGAGCGACAATTCAAAGGGATCATCCCGTCGACCAGATATTGGGTGATATTAGCAAGGGAGTAACTACTCGCTCAAGATTAGTTAATTTTTGTGAGCATTACTCTTTTGTCTCTTCTATTGAGCCTTTCAGGGTAGAAGAGGCCTTGCTAGATCCGGACTGGGTTTTGGCCATGCAGGAGGAACTCAACAACTTCAAGCGCAACGAAGTTTGGACACTGGTGCCTCGTCCCAAGCAAAATGTTGTGGGAACCAAGTGGGTGTTTCGCAACAAACAGGACGAGCACGGGGTAGTTACAAGGAACAAGGCTCGGCTTGTGGCAAAAGGTTATGCCCAAGTCGCAGGTTTGGACTTTGAGGAGACATTCGCTCCTGTGGCTAGGCTAGAATCAATTCGTATCTTGCTAGCATATGCCGCTCACCATTCTTTCAGGTTGTACCAAATGGATGTGAAGAGCGCTTTCCTCAACGGGTCGATCAAGGAGGAGGTGTACGTGGAGCAGCCCCCTGGCTTCGAGGATGAACGGTACCCCGACCATGTGTGTAAGCTCTCTAAGGCGCTCTATGGACTTAAGCAAGCCCCAAGAGCATGGTATGAATGCCTTAGAGACTTTTTAATTGCTAATGCTTTCAAGGTTGGGAAAGCCGATCCAACTCTTTTTACTAAGACTTGTGATGGTGATCTTTTTGTGTGCCAAATTTATGTCGACGACATAATATTTGGTTCCACTAACCAAAAGTCTTGTGAAGAGTTTAGCAGGGTAATGACGCAGAAATTCGAGATGTCGATGATGGGCGAGTTGACCTACTTCCTTGGGTTCCAAGTGAAGCAACTCAAGGACGGCACCTTCATCTCCCAAACGAAGTACACGCAAGATTTGCTAAAGAGGTTTGGGATGAAGGACGCCAAGCCCGCAAAGACGCCGATGGGAACCGACGGACACACCGACCTCAACAAAGGAGGTAAGTCCGTTGATCAAAAAGCATACCGGTCCATGATAGGTTCTTTGCTTTATTTATGTGCTAGTAGACCGGATATCATGCTTAGCGTATGCATGTGTGCTAGATTTCAATCCGATCCGAAGGAGTGTCACTTAGTGGCTGTGAAGCGAATTCTTCGATATTTAGTCGCTACGCCTTGCTTCGGGATCTGGTATCCAAAGGGGTCTAACTTTGACTTGATTGGGTACTCAGATTCCGACTATGCTGGATGTAAGGTCGATAGGAAGAGTACATCGGGGACGTGCCAATTCTTAGGAAGGTCCCTGGTGTCATGGAACTCTAAGAAACAAACCTCCGTTGCCCTATCCACCGCTGAGGCCGAGTACGTTGCCGCAGGACAGTGTTGTGCACAACTACTTTGGATGAGGCAAACCCTCAGGGACTTTGGCTACAATCTGAGCAAAGTCCCACTCCTATGTGACAATGAGAGTGCTATCCGAATAGCGGAAAATCCTGTTGAGCACAGCCGCACAAAGCACATTGACATCCGGCATCACTTTTTGAGAGACCACCAGCAAAAGGGAGATATCGAAGTGTTTCATGTTAGCACCGAGAACCAGCTAGCCGATATCTTTACCAAGGCTCTAGATGAGAAGACCTTTTGCAGGCTGCGTAGTGAGCTCAATATCTTAGATTCGCGGAACTTGGATTGAAATGTAGCATACATGTGTTTATGCCCTTGATCATGTTCATTCTGCATTTTGTTGCTTATTGTGGTGCTCAAGCTGTACAAACACTCCCTGGACCTCACAAGTCCTGTTTGCAAGTAATGCACATATTTAGGGGGAGCTGTGCTACAACTTGACCCTTTGAGACTAACCATGTACTTGAGTTTCGTTGTTTTAGTCTCCAAGGAAAATTGAAAGGGAAAAGGTGGACTTGGATCATGCAAGACTTCCACTGCACTCCGATGAAAAGAGTAACTCTTCCAAGTTCATCGTTATACTCTTATTGCCTATTTGCTCTTAGTTGAAGATTTTGGTGAGGCAATGGGGTTAAAGGGCCACGATTGATCCCGTTTTGGTGCTTGATGCCAAAGGGGGAGAAAATAAAGGCCAAAGCGATAAATGGATCAGCTACCACTTGAGAGATTTTGAAAATAATAAAATAGAGCTTTTGGTTTGTCAAAACTCTTTTGTTGTCTTTCTTGTCAAAAGTTGGTTTCTTGTGGGGAGAAGTATTGATTATGGGTAAAAGGGGGAGTTTTTGAAATCTTAAATCAATTTCTCTTAGAATGACTCTCTTTATGTCTTAACATGTGTGTTTGACTTAGAGATAGAAATTTGAGTTTGATTTGCAAAAACAAACCAAGTGGTGGCATAGAGTGATCCATATATGTCAAAATTGAATCAAAACAATTTTGAGTTCTTATTTGATTTGATTTTGTACTTGTTCTACTTGCTTTATGTTGTGTTGGCATAAATCACCAAAAAGGGGGAGATTGAAAGGGAAATGTGCCCTTGGGCCATTTCTAAGTATTTTGGTGATTTAGTGTCCAACACAAGTGCCTAAGTGTAAAGAGGTGGACAAAGTACAAATCAAGGATAAAGGTATGTTTCTCAGACTTAGTACATTGTTTTATGGACTAATGTATTGTGTCTAAGTGCTGGAAACAGGAAAAATCCAATTGGAAATGTCTTGGCTCGAGCAGCCAAGAATCTGCTGAGTCTGGGTGCACCGGACAGTGTCCGGTGGTGCACCGGACAGTGTCCGGTGCGCCAGGCTGGTTCGAGCGAACTGGCTGCTCTCGGGAATTCACCGGCGACGTACGGCTAAAATTCACCGGACTGTCCGGTGTGCACCGGACTGTCCGGTGAGCCAACGGTCGGCCGGGCCAACGGTCGGCCGCGCAATCTGCGCGGGACACGTGGCCAAGCCAACGGCTAGAAGACGGCACCGGACTGTCCGGTGTGCACCGGACATGTCCGGTGCGCCAACGGCTCTCAGGCTGCCAACGGTCGGCTTCGCTATTTAAGGAAGGAAATCGGGCACTGGACAGTGTCCGGTGTGCACCGGACTGTCCGGTGCCCCCGATGACAGAAGGCAAGAATGGCTTTCCAAACTTGTGCTCAACAGCTCCTAGCTGCCTTGGGGCTATAAAAGGGACCCCTAGGCACATGGAGGAGTACACCAAGCATCTCCTAATCATCTCTAAGCACCAAGACATCGATTTCGCGCATTCGTTTCATTGTGATAGCATATAGAGCTCTAGTGGAGTTGTGAACTCATCGAGTTGTGTTGCGAGCTCTTGTTGCGACTTGTGTGCGTGTTGACGCTTTGATTCTTGTGTCTTGTGTGCGTTGCTAATCCCTTCCTTGCTCCGTGTTCTTTGTGAATTTCAAGTGTAAGGGCGAGAGGCTCCAAGTTGTGGAGATTCCTCGCAAACGGGATTGAGATAAAGCAAGCAAAACACCGTGGTATTCAAGTGGGTCTTTGGACCGCTTGAGAGGGGTTGATTGCAACCCTCGTCCGTTGGGACGCCACAACGTGGAGTAGGCAAGCGTTGGTCTTGGCCGAACCACGGGATAACCACTGTGCCATCTCTGTGATTGATCTTTGTTGGTTATTGTGTTTTATTGAGGATTCCTCTATAGCCACTTGGCAATTATTGTGCTAACAATTAACCAAGTTTTGTGGCTTAAGTGTTGAAGTGTTACAGGATCACCTATTCACCCCCCCTCTAGGTGCTCTCAACCCTGCAAGTCTCGTGCATGTATCAAAGGAAGGCTAGTGTCAGACGATGGGTCCTACGGGTGTACTACTAACACTCCTTAGCTGAAGCTGTGTACAGATCCAGGTCTTGGCAAAGCTGCCTCCTGAAGAATTGTTGACAAATCTTTCAGACGTACTGGTATCCAATCTCGACACATCAAGCCTGCATCCCAAGCGGGGGGCCAGGTACCGGGGGAAGTCAACAGCGTAACACCTCACACAGCAGGAGCGAGCGATACACAGATAAGTATTAACACTGCTTTATAAATAATACGCAGGAGTACCTTACAAAAATAGGAAAAAGCCTGGGGCCGGTTCTAAAGAACAGATGCCCGTTCCATGGGGTGGTCCGGAGCCTGTGTGGCCGGTTAGCCTGGTCCCGTACCCAAAATCCTGCACACTCCATCACTCCGTGACGGGTGCCCTAGTATTTGGAACTAAAAGTCCTGTGCGTCCGATAGCTTGGGGTCTGGAACTAGAGAAGCAATGTTTGTCTCCTGGGGTAGTCCGGAGCCGTGTAGCCGCTCAGCCTGGTCCCATACCTTGGGCCTGCACACTCCACCACCCTGTGGCAGGTGTCCTAGTACCTAGAACCACCATCCAGGGGGTCTGGACGCACAACTTGGCTTCCTAGACTAAGATCCTGTATACATATGTTATTACATTTTGCTTTCGAGCAAGCATATGTTATTACATTCCCTTACAAGCGGGGCCCTAGCTCCATTTTTGCAGGAATAAACTACGCTGCACTAGCAGGAGTCGCGCTAGAAGTTGGCTCCGAGCAACCTCACCAGCGGCGGCGGCCACCTCTACATCAGCGGATCGCCGGTGGCAGCGACTACCTCTGCACCAGCAGCGACAACGACCACCACTCCGAGTGGTTTGCCAGCAGCAGCGTCCACCTCAGGGTGTGCGCCGTTGCAAGGAGGTCCTCGCCCTGTCCTCCTACGGGGGGCTAACAACAAGGCCATTAAAGCCAAAGAGTCGGGGACTCGGCGGCAGGAGGCTTTGATGGTCCCGCTAGCGGAGGCAACCACCTCTGTAGTGGGTAGCCTCACCAGCGGCGGTGACCACCTTAGCACCGACGACAGTGACCACCTCTGCACCGATCGGCGGCGGCTGCCTCAGCACGCATGAAGGGGTCCTTGCTCCCGTCCTCCTACAGGAGTGAGGACAAGACCATTCAAGAACGCGGCGCCACCCCCACGGCGTACGACGTCTTGTACGACCCCCCAGTGTGGCCGGCGGGCAGGAGAAGGTGTGGATGTGGCGGACCCACGCATGGCGCGACCGTCGCCCGTGCGGTGGATGGACAGCCACGCCCCGGCCAGAGTGGCAGGAGGCAGCGTCGGAGGCGGCGTCGAAGCCATCCAGCCCAAAGGGTCGGACACGCTGCAGCTGATAGCCTGTAGCCAGCCGGCCCTGCGTAGCCGAGGTTCGCCTCCTCCGCAAGGCTGGTGACCATCATTCTCCTCCGAATGCTGGAGGAAGAAGCGGGTCACCAGCCCACGCGGAGGGCAGGGCCCCGACTTGGCTCGCCCTCCACTCCAGCGAGGATGATGAACATCCTTGAAGCTGAAGCTGGGGGAAGCCGCAGCCCGGCTTGCTTCTCCCCACCGCGAGGCTGGTGGTCATCCTTCTGGATGGCCACTGGCGAGGGACTGCAGCTGGGCTGCATGATGAAAATCCTTGAGGCCGAGCAATGGCGGAAGAGCACCAACCCCCACGGGGTTGCGCCCCCCTAACAGCAGTAAGAAAAAAACAAGACCACAGGCACCACCACGAGCGCAAGCTCTCCGGCGGTGAGATCGCCAGAAGGGACGGTCCTGACACGGATCTCTCCAGAAGACATAGGCGCACCCCATCTGAGGGCCTAGAAGGTGGAAGGGCGCGAAGGATGCAAGGGGACCAAGGCATGACTACTACCCGAGGGATCGACCCCTTTTTAAAAGGGAGGTTTCCCCTTTGCGCCTCGAAGCATCACGGGTAAAGTCTCCCTCGGTGTGCACCGAGGATCCCGCCCTATGACACAGGGGCCAGGCCCCACGCGTCATATAGGCTGGCCTGAAGTGCGAAGAAGGCAAACCACCACACAAGGAGCGCGCAACCGCCCCGTGGTTATATGCCCCTTCATTTGCGGAGCAACCAGCGGTCAGGAAGACGAACCGCCGCACAAGGAACGCGCAACCGTCCCGCGGTTACGCGCCTATCCATTTTCGCCAAAACCAGCGGTCAAGAATGCAAACCGCCACGCAGAAAGCGAACAACCGCCCCGCGGTTGTACGCTCCCTTGGCTTCGCGCCAGTAGGCAGTCCAACATGCGGACCTAGGCCCACATGTCATGCAACCGGCGCGCCGGTTACTGGGTGCGGAAAATCGTACCGCTGCTTGCGCCAATGCCGCGCCCCCTCGGGAACCATCGTAGAAGACTAAAAGGATAAGTTTTCAGAACCGGTGCAGCGACTCGAGGCACCCCGCGCATGGCTCAACAGTGATATTAAGTACAAAGGTCACAAGCCAGTCAGCCGTGGGAATGGACGTGACAGTCGGCGTAGCCGTAGGCGGGCCGGCAGTAATTGCACCAACAGGAGCAGCAGGCAGATCGCCAATCAAACTCTGGCCCCACCTGCAGGCTCGCATCCTCCCCTGAGGCGGGCCCGGGGGCCACTGTCAGTACCCTCGATCAGGGGTACCCTCTCCTACAGCATGAAGACGCCGCATCCGTACAACACCTCAAGGCCACGTGAAGAATGGTGCCCAACCCCACCACATGGGCAGGTCCAAGGGCGCCACATGGCAAGGAAAGGTGGTGCATCCCAGTCTTCACCTTTGGGTCTGGACCTCCGCAGAAGGACACTGGACCCCTATACATACAAGCCCAGGGCCCCCAAGAAGGCACACCAGGTCCCTTGGGAAGGCCCCAGTCCCCCTCCAAGTAAGGTCCGAGCATTAGCAAGGTCCCAGGACGGGAAGGACCCTGGCATGAGGGGGTCCGGTGCTGGCACGTGTCCAGGCCTTGCCCTGTGCTTCCCACTACTAGCGCGAGGCTTGCGACATAAGCCAACGAGCCAAGCCTGACGTAAAGTCCACGAAGCCGTGCAGCCTCTGCATTTATTGCCGAAAGGACGCGCCGCCTGCCACCACGCTAACGGGTGGCGTGTCCTCTCAGCATTTAATACGTCCTGTCCAATCCGATGGCAGGCGGCGTCAGGGCCATCCAGCAGGCGGCGCGCCTGACCAGTCTGTTGGCAAACAGTGCGTCTGTGCCGAGCAACGCACTGTACTCATCATCCCTTCTACAAGAAGCCTCTCCTGCACGCCGAGGATACGAAGATCTCGGGTGTCAGGGCACTAGAAGATTGCCCCTACAGCAAACGTTTGTGGCTCCAAGTACTGTAATCACTATGTCTCTGGGCCCGCATGTCGGGGCTCAGTACCTTTGTGCATGCCCCTTCGGCTATAAAAGGGGAGGCATGCAGCTTCACAGGACAGATCCAACCCTAGGCTCCCTTAGACACTCACAAGTTCATACAAGCTCTCAAGCAATACATCACACAGTGGAGTAGGGTATTACGCTCCGGTGGCCCGAACCACTCTAAATCCTCGCGTGCTCTCGCATGTTCATCCACCAGTCTCGTAACAAGCAAAATGCTTAGGCCCCTCCTCTTCTTAGGATTTAGGGTGGGTGCAATCTGCCACCTAGCCGGAGAGATTTCCCCTCCGACAGTTACCTTATGGATTTTTGGCTTGGATTTTCATCATGTGCCTTTGCTTTGCGATAACACGAGTGCCATAAGTGTTGCCAAGAATCATGTGCTGCATTCAAGGACCAAGCACATTGATGTTCACTTTCACTTTCTTCGTGATCATTATGAGAAAGACGACATTGAATTGTGTCACATTGATACTACTCGCCAGCCCCAAACCCCTTGATCAAAAAACATTTTTTCATTTGCGAGGGGAATTTGGGTGTTTGCTTCCCTTTTTGATTTGAGGGCTTCCTTCTTGGTCCTTTTCTCTTCTTTTCTGCTTTTTCATGTAGATTTTAGTCTTTTATTTTCTTTTGTAGTATGTCTGCATATCATGTTATTTTGAGCTTCACGGCTAGAATGTGATTATGTTCCTAGTAGTATGTTCTTTGTGTAAATGATGATGTTATGGCATGCTTAGGCTCCTTTTGCTCATATTGATACAATATTGTTGATCTAATCTATTTTCCTAATTGTGAACTTGAATATTACTTGCTCAATATAAAATTGTTCACCATTGAGATGGGCACTTAGCATGAGTAGGATGTTTTGAAATCCTTTTTGCTATTACTAGTATGCTAGGTGGCTATGTCTCATGCTTTGAGTCATTCACTTGTCTTGATTCATTCATTCTGTGCTAAACATTCAAAATCAAGATAAGTGATAATCAGAAAGATCGAGATGGGTTTGCATTTGTCGCCGCATCACTGTATCAAGACTGCTTTCATTTGCACTTTTGGATGAACTTGAGCAGTGTAGTGGAAGATCGAAACTGGTGTTTTTAGCTTCTGATTGCTTTTATGCATAGGCTACACCCCGTTGAAAAGTTAGACAAAGACAATGCTTACAACCTCTCGCACTCACATGCTTTTCAATGAAATTTGGAATCCTCTGCAAAATCCAATAAATCTTGAAAATTTTAAATGGTATCTATTTTTGATATGTTTCTAGTATGATGAGTGACCACTATTTGGGGTAATTCACCTTGCTTACCTGTGACTGGCACTTAGTTGATTTCTTGCTTACTATATGCTTAGTGTTGTTTTTGTGGTGAACACCTCTTTGAAATGCTTAAAACTGAATCAAAATGCTTACACTTCACATATCTTGTGCATATGATCAGTTTGAGCATATGCTAGCACATGCATTTATTGCTGCACACTTAGCACAATACCACTTAGAATATTTTTATATCTAACTAGTATACTCCTGAAGCTCCTGCATTTTCACCATTTACTACTCCCTATTGTGTTTCTGCATTTTCTTAGGGGGGTCTTTTTGTCGAGGGGGAGTTATTCTTTTTACCCTTCTTTGTGCTTGATGAGTACACTTGTCAACAAGGGGAGAGATTTTGAGATTTCCCAGTTCTTCTATCAAGGGGGAGAAATTGGTCTTTCGGGATTCCTGTCATCCAAGGGGGAGAGATATGTTGTTTGGAGTTGTTGGTCTCTAGGGAGACTTTTGGGAGTATTATGACAGGAGGAGGAGAATTGAGCCTTTTGGAGATTTTGCTAGTTGTGTTGAGCCGTTTGCCTCTTTCTAGAGGAACTAGCTTTGATTTTAACCTTTGTGCTGATTTTATACTCTAAATTGGTTTTTATGCTCCGACAAAGATTTTTGTGCTCCAATGAGATTTTGGCTTTTGGCTAGTGGTGTTGAGCCCTGCTTTTGCCTCTTATTGAGGGCTAGCCTTTTTCTTACTTGGTCGTGTTGAGTCGTTGCCCATTTCTTTGGGGACCAAGTTTTGCTTACTCTAAATGACTTGTCTGGCTTTTATCTAGCTTTTGGTCATTTCAGTGAGTTTCTCTTCTTCCTCCTCTTTCTTTTTCCATATGGTGGTGTTGACAATGCACTCATAAAGGGGGAGATTGCGAACACAAGGTTGACTTGTCCCTTATGGTTCAGATTGATGATGAGTAATTGTTAACGGGTAGCACTCTGGGGTAGTTAGTGGACCGACCGAAGTGTGAGATTATGCTTGTGCAACCATATCGGTCGGCTTGTGGTGTGCAGGTGTGGAGCACAGGGACATTGGTCGACGACTGATATGAAGATCATGTGGGCTCGTTCTGATGGACCGGGAGCGGTGAAGGGCGAGTGTTAGGTCTTGACTGATGGACTAGAGTAGCCGGGTGACCAGCCATGGTGGCTAACACCTAGGACACGCACTCATGCTAGGACATGGTGTAGTGGACTGTGTTGCCGGTGTGGTCGAGGACTGGCGGGACACGTGTCTGGTCGTGGAAGACGTGCACGAGGTGCGGTGCTCACGACAGGTTTGGTGGCTGGGGCCTCAAAACCACCGAGCGCTACGGAAGGCGGATTTTGCTGAGTTTGGGCCTCAAAACTCGGCGGCGGCGGTTCCGGAGGGAACTGGTTGCGACACGTGGCGTGATCGCGGAGGGTGCGTCAAGGCAAAGCAACTCCGTATGAAGGACGTGGCTCTCAGATCAAAATCCCAAGAGTTGGTCCATTTCACCCCCGGTGGAGTGGATAGACTCTATGTAAATAGGGGTAGTTTAGGAAGTGATAATAACCCTCTATAAATAGAGGGCAGGGCTGATTTGTTTAGCATCATTTGGCTGCCATTTGTTTTGGCTTAGGGCTTTAGCACTCATATTTCCCATCTCTAGACGGCTCCAGTTTTAGCCAATGACCCACAGTGATTTCGTACTTTGACTATGTTTGTGTTCTTCATGTTTAATCTGAGGAATGGTCACTGGTACGGCCCACATGTTTTTGTCACTTCTCGATCTCAGTTTTGAATAGTTGCTGAAATTGTGAAGTTTGTGTTCATGGTTCTTCCTTCCCTTTCTCTTGTGGGTTTGTGGAGAAACTTTGAGTTTTTATGACATGGGTATTGTTGGGGTTTGATTTGGGTGATAGACTCTTTGGATCACTTCATACGCCCTCACGGGGCAGTTCATGGTCGTGATCCGAGTTGATTCTCGTTTGAGTTCGTTTTGAGAAAACCCCATCAAAACCCTATCCTTCACGGGTTTTTCGATCTACGACTTGATCTCTTACCACTACACGACGGTTGATCTTTAGCGACCCTTATTAGGTACCAACTGTTGGTTGCTAAAGGTTAGGGACCGACGGTCAGTTGCTAAATCATTTTGTAGCAACGGTCGGTTGGTCGCTAAAAGTCTAGAAATTTAACAACTTATGGTTGGTCGCTATAGATGTCGTCGGGGACTAGCAATGGGTCGCTATAGAGTAATGATCACTATCAAATCTTATAGACTGAACGTACCTGTAGATGTTAGTGACTAAAAATTAATTAAAACAAGTAAACATTGATCGCTAAATTGTAATAAAGAAAAAAAGAATTGTAGAAAAGAAAAAAGAATTATGGAAAAGAAAATAAATTGTAAAAAAGGATTTTTAATGTATTATACTTTACCCGCGGGTCCCGCGGATATCCGAAAATAGGCAAATAGCTAATTGCGGCCCACCTGGTAGGTAAATAGCCCAGCCCACATTAATCTAACCCTAGGCCACCCGGCCACACCTAGCCCCCCACCCGCCACTCCGCCAGGCCGCCACCCACCCCGACTCGGCCACTCCCCCAGGCGGCCAAGCACGGCACCGCCCATGCCCCAGCTCCTAGACCCCTATCCGCAGGTCGCAGCAGCCGCCACCACCCAGATCCCAGACCACGCCGCCACCACGCCATCGGAGTCTGGTGGCCAGCCAAATGGAGAGGTCAGTGTCGTGCGCGAAGAGGGGCAGCACGTTCGGCGGTGGGGCGGTGGTGGACGTCCGGAGCTACAGCGCCTCCTACGCGAGGCCCCAGCCGCGGCCGCCGACGTCCAGGGTGTAGCGGGCCAGGAGCGTGAGCACGTGGACGCGCCCGGCGCCGCCGCCCGTACAGCGGACTGGGAGCACCAAGAGCGGCGCCGTCGTGGCCCGCCCCACCCCGGGGCTCAACCTGCGCTCGTACAACGCCTCCTACACGGCCTCCTACGGGCCCAGCCTGGTTGGCGGCGGCGGGGAGCTAAAACGCTCCGGCAGCGTCACCAACTGGACCTCCGCCAACCGCCGCTCCGTCAATCTGAGGAGGTACACGCTGTCCTTCGTCGCGCTGAACGACAACGCCGTCGCGGTCCCGGTGCCCAGGAAGCTACAGGCGGTGGTGGATTACGCCGAGCTGCTGCGGAAGAAGCGCCTGGTCGTGTACAAGACCTACGACGTCGAGGGGAAGGTCCGGGAGTCGGTGTGCCGCGGCGTGAACTGGATCAAGGGCAAGTGCTCCAGCGTGGTGTACTGGTGGTGATCGCTAGCTCCATCGTTGGCCCAGCCCACACCTCGCCACCAGCCGATCTCTCCGCCGTTCCGGTCCATCAGAGTGGTATACTGGTACTACTACCTATGAGTTGAGCTTTTCTTGGTGCACGCCTACTGTGAACAAATTAATAGTGTTTGGAAGACACGTACATGAGGACCAATGGGATTATTGATGGATACTTGTCTTAGGTTTTCTAGAAATTGGTTAGTAATGTAACTCAGTATTTCTAGAAAACACTAATATATATGTTTTTGGCTATGGTGGTCATTGAAGAAACGTATAGTGACAAGCATATGTTCCTCCTGCTTTACAAGGATGTTTGATGTTAGTTCACTTTTGTCAGAAAGCACATTCAGATACGTGATTCCATTTGTTTAGGTTATGAGCATAATGGCCATAACTGTTTTCTTTTTTGTTAGTTAGGATTGACCTTTTTGGTATAAATTTTAAGTTCCCTTTGGAAAACTCATTTCAATGATGTTGACTTGAATGATGTTGACTTGGATTTTTGAATCCCACATAATATTGTTCTCCTATTTTGTAAACTCAAGCGTATGTGAAATGTGTGTTTTTAAGGTTGTCCTAATCTCTTCAACCTGTTTGCAGAGCTACCCCTGTACCTTATCTTAGGAATGCGATAAGTAATAATGTGCACTAGCTCTGACTTTCTGTAGGTTGGAATGGCTGCTACACTAGCTTCAGTCTGTTCAGTCCCATTGACTTCAGTACTGCTTCTCTTTGAGCTGACAAAGGATTACAGGATTTTGCTTCCTCTCATGGTAAGTGTTAAATGTCAATGCAGTCTTACTATATTTTTTGTTTCAAAACACATAAACATAAGTTATTTCCGTCGTGTAGTGAACAAGGGAGAATATTGTGAACTGAAGGTCATGTATCAGCGAAAAGCAGGCTTTCCTCTTGTAGCAATTGTGCACTGAAAAACTTCAGTGCCCTTATGACACCACAACAGTAAGCAAGACTACAGGACATCTATGCGAAATGCAGCTAGCCAGCTACACTGATGTAGAGATCATTCAGACAGTTTAACCTCTATACTGTATCATTTTAATTTAACCAGCTATTTCACTACTGCCTTTTATAGTGTTTAGGTTATAACCAATGACCTCTGTTAGAGTTTATAATTTAAACTCATTAATTGAAAAACATTTAGTTGTGATGTCACTAAAAGGTGAAATAAATTTCTTATAGTGTGCATTATTATCCCTTTTTTCATTTCTAAGTAAAATTCTTAACAACTTCTGTATAATAATGATTGGATTTATGACTGTTGTTTGCACTAACATCTGGTCTAATTTCATTATTCTTGAACTTCTTTTGTGCCCATGCTTCATTACACATGTAGGTCGCTCGAATGCAACTGTCCGGCCTAGCATCCAATCGACCTCAACCACTCTTCATCCCACGTGTGTGTGGAGCTGATGAACTTGTCGATGTGTACTGATTTTTTTCTCATATGTTTCTAGCCATGCTTTAATTGATTCTTTGTCAAATTGTGCAACTTGTGCAAACCATATGATTACTTGGTATTATTGCTTTGATATGGACATCCAGAAAAATATTCAACTTCGAATATCTTTGGCTTTAGTGACTAGTGACTGATGTACTTTAGCGTGTCCACTAAAAACCATGAAAGTCTAGGTATGTGTCATTTGGCATTAGGTTTTGTGATGTAACACTTGACTCAACATCCTCTAATATGTATATCTGTTTTGACATTATATTTTTGCACATGACTAACCTTTGGGCATCTCTGTTTTCATATTACCAATACACCAATGATGTTAGGCAAATTCCTCCAGCTCGAGTACTTGGAGATTACATAGTCTTCTCCATTGTTTCTCTAGACTTTGAGGTATTTGCCATCGTGTTATTCATCATGTAAGCTTAAAATATGACACAAAGAAACTCCTAATATTATGTTTTATTTTTAGACTACGCAGACAAATAGGGTAGCTATGCTAGATGAGATCCTGGATTATGTGAAGTTTCTAAGGCTTTAGCCTTTAGGTCAAGGTTCAGCTCATTGTGCTGACATATTCAAAGGTTCTAACTTCAATGTTTTGTTCTGTGTTCTTTGTTCTTTGTGTACACTATATCACCAACCATGTTCCTTCCTGATCTTTGGGCAGAACTTCTCATCACCTCTGAATCAGCTCCAGAACAGGATATGGCTGATGCATTGGGCTCTGTTCATCTTCTTTAACCATATCAGGTGATATACGTGCATGTTTAGAACTACACTGTTTTCCACTAGTAGGTTTCACATAATTCTTTTTTTTGGAGAAATTTGAGCTTGATCCAAACTCGTTCTTTTGCAACTGTGTAATCCAGTTTGAGTCGCTACTATTTTTTGTCTTTAAGATTATGTATGCTCAGAATATACTAGTAAATTTACATTCACTTGTTTCCCTTGCAGGTACTTGAATGCTATATAGACAAATGCACACCATCTTATTAGGTATCTAGCTACTGCAGTTGTTGTCAACAAAAGGAGAAGGAATATGCTTAAAGAGTTGATTAAGGTCATTCAACAGGAGCACCATAGCTACAAGGATCCCGTAACTGAATTTCTGGAATGCTTATATGTTAACTATGTAGTTGTGGGCTTTTGAACAATAGCTGGAGTGATATAAAACATTAGTGATGTAGTTGTGGGCTTTTGAACTGCTTCAAGCTGGAGTGATGTCGTTGTGGTGCTTTTGTGACTGATCATCTCTGGAGCTTTTGTGAATGATCTAGCTAGCTATCTGTAAATGATCTAGTTGTGAATGATATTATAATTGTGATGCTTTTATGAATATATAATTGTGGTGCTTTTGTGTTTATGTGATGGATCTATGACTGTGGTATACTGATTAACTGTGTATGTCTTTATGATTTGTGTATAAAAATCTATGATTTGTGGTGCTTAATTAAATGTATATTATTATTAATAACAACTGTAAAAGGGCGACTTTCTGTTGGTTGCTAAATGTATAGTATGAGGACTTACGGTTGGTTGCTAAATCTATAGTATAGCAACCCACGGTTGGTCGCTAAATGTACAATATTAGCAACGGACGGTCGGTCGCTAAAAAGATGTCGGTCGCTAAAGCCTTTAGCGACGGCACTTAAAGCGACCATCCTTATGGGTCGGTAAAAGTTTTTAGCGACCAACCGTAGGTCGCTGAAGGCCATTTTAGCAACCAACCATAGGTCGCTGTAAGTGAACCGTCGTGTAGTGTACTTCTTCGGGTTCATACTTCACCAGAGAACTTTTTACACCCCGCGCAAACTGTGTGTTAAATTTGAGATCATTCTAGGCATTTTTGCTTACTCGGCGCTACGCCCGTGTGCACGGCACTGCCGGACCTAAGGCCAGCACTGCCGCTCTGATTTCCTGGTGATTTCGACTCTGATAATTTCTAGGAAGTTAGGCCTGCAATTTCTTGGATTTTTGGTGCATACAAACGACACTGGTTTGTGTTGCGCTCTGATCTGCTCTGCTGCTCTGAGTCCCTAGAGGGTCTTTCGTGTTGATCTTTGTGATTAAAGTCATGTAATCGCTGGACGAGAATTTTTAGTGGCTCCTATTCACCTCGTCTGATCGTCTCACTGGTCCTACAGTTATAATAGAGTAGTTAAGTTGATGCTTTGCTTGGGTTGGGTTGATAGATGACACTAAAGCACAGTTCAAAACTTATAAAACTAATAGTTAGCGGCTAAATTTAGCTTGGAGGTTTATAACGAATCTACTAATACACCAGATAATTTATAGGTATACCCTTAAATATCTATTAGTTATTAGAGCATCTCCAAAAGCTCCCCAGAAAATGACTTCTGAGAATAACATCTAAAAAATTAGTGGGGCTAGATTTTAATCATTTCTCCAACAGATCCCTTAAAGCGGCAGATTGTTTCAGGGGAGTCTAAAAACCTTATTTGTAGCTATAAAGAGGAAGTTTTAATAGTTATGAAAAAGTTGGTAGCACTTTAGGGGAGGTGTTGGAGACTTTGTTTTTATGTTTTTCCAAAAAAACTTAATTTAGAAAAGAATTCTAAGGACTTCTTAAAGATGCTTTTAGCTGGCTCAAACCATCTAAAAGCAGCTACATAGGTGGTGGATGACCAAATTGGTGGGGGCCGTTTCTATCTATTATCTTGTCGGAAAAAAGGTGATATAGATAGTGAAGATATTTAGCTTATCAACAACTCCCTCGTTCGTCGTTGCCTCCCCTCCGTTTATTTATTTTATTTATATAAATAAAACAAAAAACAAAACCGCAGCGGCTCCTCCACTGGCACACTCCCCCTCTACCCTGCCTGCCGTTTCCATCTCCATCCAGTTCTCCGCACCCACCCACCCACCCACCCACTCCCTTCCCCAACCCATGGCCGCCGCCGCCGCCGCCGGCACCCGGGAGGAGATGGTCTACATGGCCAAGCTAGCGGAGCAAGCGGAGCGCTACGAGGAGATGGTCGAGTTCATGGAGAAGGTCGCGGCCGCCGCCGAGCTCACCGTCGAGGAGCGCAACCTGCTCTCCGTCGCCTACAAGAACGTCATCGGCGCGCGCCGCGCCTCCTGGCGCATCGTCTCCTCCATCGAGCACAAGGAGGAGACGCGGGGCGCGGCGGGGCACGCCGCCGCCGCCAGGGGGTACCGCGCGCGCGTGGAGGCCGAGCTCTCCGGGATCTGCGCGGGGATCCTGCGCCTCCTCGACGAGCGCCTCGTGCCGGCGGCGGCGGCCGTGGACGCCAGGGTCTTCTACCTCAAGATGAAGGGGGACTACCACCGCTACCTCGCCGAGTTCAAGACCGGCGCCGAGCGCAAGGACGCCGCGGACTCCACGCTCGCCGCCTACCAGGCCGCGCAGGTAGCAGTCAGGCAGGCAGTCATGGATTGTTGTCTCTCCTCTCCTAAACGAGGACCTGTCTTATCTTAATTATTAATACGTACGTATAAAGGACATCGCCGTCAAGGAGCTGCCGCCCACGCATCCCATCAGGCTCGGCCTCGCCCTCAACTTCTCCGTCTTCTACTACGAGATCCTCAGCTCGCCGGACCGCGCCTGCTCGCTGGCCAAGCAGGTTCCCTTTCTCCCCATTCTCCTGGTGATTTGAGGGATGACATGCTGTTTTATGATTTGAGGGCTTTGGTCCCAGGCCTTCGACGAAGCTATTTCAGAGCTGGATAGTCTTGGGGAAGAGTCGTACAAGGATAGCACCCTCATCATGCAGCTTCTTCGTGACAACCTCACCTTGTGGACTTCTGACATGCAGGTAAACACTTGGAATTCTGCTGTCATGTCAGTACGTAAGTGATGCTAATCATGCTCCTGTATCAGGAGGATGGTGGCGATGAAATGCGGGATGCAAACAAGCCTGACGAGGAGCATTTTTAACCCCTGGCCTCGGGTAGTCGTCATGCCATGCCATGCCATGCCATGCTTGTACAAGGACCATTTTCGTGTGTCCTTTCCTTCAATCGTCGGCCTTTCGTTCTGTTGTTATACTGCTATTGTGGAACCCTGTTACTGTTACTGTTAGTGTATCCTATTGGCAATAATCAAAGGTGGTATGGTTGACTATACTAATGGGTGATCATTATTCATCATTTGATTAAGTTAGAGAATTGAATGCTGCTTGTGTACTATCACTAACATGTGATGGAATAGAATTCACCAGGCAAATATATTTTATAGGACATTTTAATTCGGCGGGCTAAGGTTGAGAATATATGAGACACTCACCGAGAGTGCTTATTGCGCCGATGAGGTGTAAGCATCCATGTACTTTTGTTGTTGTTAGATGAAAGCTAGTTGCTCCTGCCAGATCTCTTCACGAATCCTTTCTTCACGATCCATCGTAGTCTGCTCCATGCTCAAGCGCTGACCATGACTACTACCACAACCTGTCTACAACAGAGAGCCCCCATGAGAGTGCAACTCCGTTGAATCGACCACACCAGTGAACATAGAGTACTTTGGAAAACAAGAAAATTAGCTATTCGATCGTAATTTCAATCTTATTGGAAAAACTATTACAAGTTCATAACGTTTATGGGCCTTTTCTCCAATAGAATGCACAACTTCAGTGTCGATGATAGGCACTCCTCGCCAACCATAGTATTCACCATGCTTCCTAGTCATCCCCTGCCCGTAAGGCTCCTACAATAAAACATGAAGGTTCATCACACATATAATGTACAGTTATATGACAAGAAAACATTAATATTAACAACTACTAACCATACGCTCAGCAGCCGCCTGACTGCATAGCTCTTTAGAGTTTTCACTGTTTCCCCCTATGCCCTCACATATAAACATTGATTGGGCTCAAGGCAACCCCAGTTTGAGCCTCTTGTAAATGTATGAGTTTAAACTAATTTCTTTTGTGAGTAAATTAGAATATGACATACTCATTCATAGTCACCTAGAGAGGGGTAAATAGGTGACGCTTGAAAAATCACAACTTAAAAACAAACTTGATCTAAACTAGATGTTAGCACAAGATATATATCAAATTAGAGCGAGAAGGAACAAAGTTCTTGCACTTGATTGCTCTCTTAGATTGCGGAGTTATAACTAGAGCAATAACTCAAGTGAAGATCAATAACTTAGAATAAGGCAGGAAGAACAAATCACAAAAGATCAAGCACACAAGACACGACGATTTTTACCGTGATTCGGTCAAACCTCAAATGCTTGCCTACTCCACGTTGTGGTATCCTAAAGAGTGAGGGTTGCACTCCACCCTTATAAAGTGATCCAATGATCAACTTGAGGCCACGGTTCTTCCTTATACTTTTTCTCCTCACAAGGATCTCCACAGATCGGAGTCTCTTGCAGTCATAAACAAGTTTAGGGGAGCTTAAACTCTAAGAAACAACAAGAGGGAGTAGTAGAACGCACACAAGAGCACAAGAACAACACCCAAAGAATAAGAACACAAGCGCAAGTAGCGACATCTCTATCTCACAAGAATATGCGCTCGGGTCACTTTGGTGTATTTCTCTAATGCGTAGGAGTGATGTGCTAGTTCTTAAGTGACTTGGTGAAGAAGGAGGTCGACATGGGGGTCTATTTATAGCCCCAAGCTCCCAAATAGCCATTGAGGAAGCTGCTAAAATTTTGCACTGTGCAGGTGCACCGAACCAGCCCGGTGCACCACCGGATCAGGAACAGGAGCAGATCCTTCGAGATCTTGATTGGGCCCTTCCATCTCGGGCTGGCACTATACTGGTTCAGTCAACCACCGAACCATCATGTGTTACCCGACCGTTACGTCCGAAGTAGCCGTTACCGCGAGGTCCGGTGCACCACTAGACCACTTCTATAGAAGGTTGAAAGGGAAATGGCCTTAAACCATTTTATATATTGATTTTGGTGCTTGATGACCATCACAACCTTTCAAACTAATTATTTTGCCTAGTCTTTGATTCACAGGTTCATAAGTTTAACAATTCAGTTTCTAAGCCAGAATCAGCTAAAAACCAACCAAAAAAGGGTAAAACTTGGAATAGATGAGCTAGCACCAGCTCTACACTTTGTATAAGTTCTAAACACCCTTGGAAACCTATTTGAACTATCTATAGGTGTCGGAAAGCTCAGATTCAACGGAACACACTTTTGGAGCTAATTTGAACAAAAACAGGAATATGACTTAGAGAGAGTAAAATGTTCAAGTTCTATGACTTAGACTAGTTGGATTGCAACTAGATATATTTGTCTAAGTCATAGGAACACCTTCAAGACCAATCAACATCATTTGAAGAAGATTTGGACAAGAAAGCAAGAATTGGTCTACTCTAATGTCTGGTGCACCGGACCGGTCTGGTGGTGCACCAGACCGTGCGCAGGGAGGCCGAGACTTGGCTTCTTCTCAACTAGTGACTAGACCGATCCGGTGGCTATCTGGACCGGTTATATAGAGAGGGTGTATTTCAGACACTTCGGTAGAGAGGAGCCTAGACCGATTCGGTGTGCACCGGACCGCCTGACAGATTCCAACAGTCGGCTTCCTCCAACGGCTATGATGACGTGGCAAGGGTCTGGTGGGTTACCAAACCGTCTACAGTGCCCTGACCCTGTTAGAATGATAACCTGCTCTAGCAGCCTGACAAGGGTCCAGTGTGCACCGGACCGGTACTATGCAAGGTCTGGTGCACATGTAGAAAGTGCAGTTCAGTCCATTTACTTCTAACAGCTATTTGGGGTGGTTGGGGCTATAAATACCGCCAACCAGCACATTCATTATACAAGAGCTACCACACATTCAATAGCCTCCAAGTGCTAAATTCATTATACACCAACCATTGATACATCAAGAGTAACAACTCCCACACATTCAATAGCCTCCAAGTGCTAAAATCAAAGTGATTCAAGCCCGAGTGAACTAGTGTCTTGTGAGAGTTTCTTGATTTGAGTTGTTGACAAGTTCTTGTAGTCTTGCTTTGAGTTTCTTCCTTCTCCTAACCTCATTCTCAAGTTGTAACGAGCTAGCAAGAGACACCTAAGTGTGTGGTGATCCTTGCGGGACTTGGTGTCCCTGGAAAAGAGAAGAAAACTCACTCGATCTTGGTGACCGGTCAAGAGAGGGAAAGGGTTGAAAGAGACCTGTCATTAGTGGACACCTCAATGAGGAGTAGGTTCTTCGAAATCGAACCTCGAGAAACAAATCACCCACGTCTGTGTTTGATCCTCATTTGTGATTTGCTCCTTCCTCTCCCTCCTCTCTCTAGTTATCTTGCTTGTGCTTGATTTCATATCAAATTAATTTGCTCCCAAAAGGAATCTGCAATCGTTTGAGCAACTTGTGCAAGAAGAACTCTTTCCTCCGCACTCTGATCTTACTTATTCGTGTTCTAATGCTAACCCGGGGTTGAAGTTTGTGTTTTAAGTTCTAAGTTTCAGTTTTTTACCTATTCACCCCCTCTAGGTGACTTTCAAAGGTCCGATGATTTTTAAAGAATTGTCTAAAGTTGAGTAGTTCCTATACGGCGAGGCCCAGTGCACCAAACCTAGAGTCCGATGCCCCAGACTGATGAAGCCTTCGGTGGGGCTCTCTGGACAAACGGTCCAGTGTACCACCAGACCAATCCGGTGAGCCCCAAAATAGCCAATACTTTGCTCGTTTGAGCAAAACTTCTCAAATTAGTATTGGTTGGTCTTAGGAGCTATTTTATGACTTAGACAAACATATTTAGAGTATGTTTGACATGCCTAAGTCATAGGTTCATACCTTTAGCTTATCTCCCTTTTAGATTTCCTATTTCAACTCAAACACAAGTCCAAAAGGTACTTTTTTCTAGAAATCGAGTTAGAGAGCAAACCAAAGTGCTAGAAACATTCTAATAAATGTATGCAACATATTCAAAGGTTAAAACTTCATTGTTTTACCCTTTTTCAAAATGTTGCACTCCTTGGCCTTCTTTGAGCTCATTTGGACTTGACATCTTCAATTTGCACTTGAGTGAATCTGTGCTTATAGACTTAGTAAACTAGTTAGTCGATGATGTTGTGTTGGTCATTTAATCAGCAAAACTTTATAGAAATGACTTAATTGCCCATTTCCCTTTCACTCACCATTCTTTTCGCCAACCAAATATGTCTATCAACTCCATAGGTATGGTTGACTACGACCTCATCCTCATCCTGTTGATGGTTGTCTGTGTCGATTCCTGCTTAACTTTGCAATTCACTCTTGCTTAGCCCATACCTCACACAAAGCCCTATAAGCATGCGGTCGATGTTTAATCCATGGAAGAGTTACCTGCATCTAAGTGTTAACACATACAATCACATCTGAATGAACTGGTACATTAGATTTTTTTACCTCCATGTACTGGTCCACACACTAGTATACATCTAAATACTGTCGAAAGTTGTTTATAGAATGACCTCGACGCTTCATGTACGTGTTCACATCCTATAGGCGAGCATTGGAAAACGCATCATCGCACACCTTCTTCGTATTTTTTCTAGTACTCAGTCTGCATGCTCCTGAGCCTCAGATTCCACATGATAGCGCCAATGTCCAACATCTATAATAACATTATTATCAAACAATTCATAAAACCTTAGTATCAAACAATATTCTTACCCAAAAATCGCTTCTGACGGAGCCCTGAGCTGTTCCATATATAGCATGTGGAGCTAATATAAATATAATGTCTACTTGAGTTGTTCTCCAGCTGCACATCGTATATAACACAGTGGAGAACAACATGGTTATGTCACTGAAATGTCTCTCGGACCCTGAGGCCCATCATAAATACCACGTTCTATCGGCCACTTTGAGGCTGTCTATAAAGGGGACAATTCCAGACAGGTACGTCTCACATGCGTCGAGCACGTGAGACGAGCCTGTCTAAAACGGGTGACACATATTTTGTTACTAAACAAAATTCTACGACGCATGCTAATAAGAAAGTAAAGTACTAAAAATATTGTAACATACTTATTAAGCTAAACAATAATACCATGTTAATATGGAATTCAAGTAAAAATCTCGAACCACTAAATAGAAAAACATGTGCTATTAATCAAATCAAACTAAGTAATAATGGAATTTAAGTTAAACATTATACAAACAATTAATCACACGGTTATACAAATAATTAAACAATCAAATACTAATCAAAGAATAGTTAAACATGCTGCTAATCACTAATTTCGGCATCTATTGAAAAAACCGCCAAAAATAAACTATTAAAAATAAACAATCACCTAGCTAGAGCTACCGATGACGGGTAGGAGCAGTGGTGTGGCATTGGCATTGGGACAGGGACGGGTGGCGCGGTGATAGACGACGCGGTGTCATGGTGGTGACAACGTGGTCGACGCGGCGTCGAGATGCAAAGGGGCGAAGCGACGATGGGGACAAACGGTGGTATGGCTAAGGAGGGCAGGGACGGTGGCAGCGCTAGGCTCTACGGGTACGGGCCAAGCTCGTGGCGGCGTTGTAGGGGAGGGCACGGGGCGACGACGCGCGTGACGAGGGGGGGGGGGCGTGTGAGGAGTTGACCGAATGAAAGAGAAAGGCTGTTGGGGCCCTATTAAAGCACTATTTTCGGTGGCTAAAGTCAGGGCGGCCAAAAATGAGGATTATTTTCGGCGTCGAGGATTATGGTCACAAAAAATTAAAGGCTATTTTCGGTGGCAATGTGCTTGGCCGCCGAAAATGGTGTTGATTACTGTAATGTGACCACATTTTATGTGAATGCCTTTGACCTCGCTATTTTTTTTAAAAAAAGGGTGCAACTAACACAATACCTTTGACATTCTCAACACTGTAATAACAATTTAGTTGTTTTCAATTTAAAAACACTGTACGCAAGCATCCTTGACGTTCCTCCTCAGGAGGTGCCGGCCAGTGATCTCAACTCAACATGGTGAAACCAGCAGTGTGTTGGAGGATACAGAGTGTGTTGGAGGATACAGAGACCGGTGAGTGGTTCACAAACCGAATAAACGAAGTTTTAAACGCCATTTGCGTACACCCTCCACAGCTGCCATCAATTGATTTGGGCCAGCCAGCGCATCAAATATCTACACATCTTCTCTCGCAAAAAAAAAAACATTAGTAGGTGTTAAACGGGGGTGCAAAGGCCCCCCAAATTGTCAGGTATCAAATGTGCACATAAACATGCTACGTGCACATCATTTTCTTTCTCGATTCCATATGGCCAATGCGTGCACGCTACTAACAATTTTCCTTCTTTGGCAAGGAAGAAATACTAATCAATTCTTGATTGGACATCATGTGGAGATGGACTGGAGGTGTCATTGTTGCCATCCTGAACCGTGTTGCCATCCTTTCGGTATGCGACAGCACAAAAATCTAAAGAAACCACGCCTTGACCATGTCCTCAATTCCGTCCATCTTCTCCTCTGTCTTCCCCTTTTCCTTCTAACGACACCAGGAGAGAAATTTCCTCCTGTGCGCGTGAAACAACTTTCCTCCTCGCCACGAGATCATCTCCAACTCAATGGAAGACCTAAAAGTTACGGCTTCATAGTCCCATCCCACCACGAGGGGTACGGTGGGTTGAGGGTTCTCAGCTGGCTGGAGACTGGAGCATATGTTTTCTTTCAAGTCCAGGTAGTGGTATTAGTTTCCCTACTTTTCCTTATTCATGCATCAAGTTCTGGGATCATGTTTAGATCCCTGCTGATTCATTCCGTTCTTGTATCGATTCCTGTCGCCAATCCATAAGCTGCGTTTCTGTTGACGTCAGGCAGAGTCAGGGTTTCATGGGGGAATCAGAGGAACAGCAGCTGAACAGGCTGCAGGAGGAGCTGAGGAAGGAGAAAGAGAAGGCACGCGCCCTAGACGAGATACAAGACCTGCAAGGCGAACTGGAGGCAGCAAGAGATTCAGAGAAGAAGATGCTGCTGTCATTGCAGGCTCAAACAAAGCAGCTTGAGCAGACCAAAGTATCCCTGGAAGAGGCCAAGATTGAGATAGCTTCGCTACGAGACAGTAGGCAGCCGTTCAAGAATTTCAGGAGAAGGGGTTTGATGTCATTCTCCTTTGCCGACCCTGGCGAGGCGGAGACATGGTCGCTACAGCGTGAGCTCAGGTTAGCTGTGGAATCCGAGGAGAAGTGCAACAAGGCCATGGATGACTTGGCCATAGCCTTGAATGAACAAACCACAGAGGCCAGAGAAGCAAATGTGAAGCTTTCATTGGCGCAAGCCGAGTTGAATAATGCAAGGACCCAAGTGGAGACCTTGAAGGCCTCGCTAGAAAGCGCAGAGGGCAAGCTCCAGTTGGCACTGGAAGAGGTAGACCGACTAAAAGTCGAGTGGGATGAATTGGCAGCTGCCTCAAAAGAAAAAGAGAGAGGGCTCGTTGATTGCATCAAGATGTTTGAGGAGGACCTAAGTAAAGGAAAGGAAGAGAACGATAAGCTGATTGAATCACAGAGGGTGACCAGAGATGAGAATTCTCGGCTGAGAGAGATGCTGAAGCATGCCGTGGGCGAAGCTAATGTAGCAAGAGAATCGCTGGAGATTGCCAGAGTGGAGAATTCTCGCCTTAACGAAGAGATGTTTAAGAAAGAGAGTACCTTGCAGAGTATCAACCAAGAATATGAATCCCTCAAGATCAGCGAGGCAGCCGCACAGAGTAGCATTAAAGAATTGAAGGATATGATTGATGCTATGTTCAGTTCTGAGTCGACCAAAACGTCAGCAGAAGCATCACCTCGTGAGGCCAAGGGAAGCAAGATGAAGGAAACTTCTGTGGCAGCAGATTATGTGTATTCTGATGTCGAAAGATCTACTCGTCTGGACGACATAAAAAACCCTGGAAAGCAGAAAAAGAAGACAATTCTCAGGAAATTTGGTGAAATAATGAAGAAAAGAAACTCCTAAATTGTAATCTAGTATTACGAAAGCAGTATATCTTCCATTTTGTTTGTTCAGATCCCTTGAGCACACAGGACAGCTGGAATGCCAAGATTTACAATGATGAAAAGATGTGTGGGGTAACATTTTTTTTCCCTTTTACTTCATGCCATGGATTTAGACTACAAAGAATGGAGCATACTGTACATACATGTCAAAATACAGAGAATGCAATAAGAAAGTGTCATAGCCTTTTATGGTTTTATAAGTTTCTGCATTTTAGAATCTCTATAAATCCTTGGCCTGCTATATGCAACTAAGTAGCCCATGTTCCCAGAGTACAGAATGCCCAAATTACCCCATCGTTCTGGGAAATACGTTGATAATGAGGATATTTAACTTGTGTCAAGGTTCTGCAAAGAGCATATTTACAAGTTAATTATGTGTGATTTATGGAGCACTGGAATCCGCCACCAACTGGATAGGCCTAAGTAAAACTGCATAAAAGTATTTCATTACGAGGTTTAAGGAAAACTACAAATGTCTGTGGAGGACACACTGTATGAAGTACCATATCACTTTCCATTAGGTAATTTGTATTTTTCCTAGATGTTGCTGTGAAACCTGCAAATATGCCTAAAGTAAGTTGGATCTAGATTTTTGCCAAAACACCATTAGGTCCAAGGACAAAACAAATGAATACGATTATTACCTTTAAGAACTGCTCCTTATAATTTGTAGCTCCAACCATCAAGTTTTCCAAAAACTTGAGTCCCTTCCTTTCTTTTTTTTTTTCTTGCAAAGAATTGTGTCATCATAACAATAGCCACTAAACTTGGCTGCTTAAAGGACATGCTGGATTGTTGGAATCCGATGTGGCCGAGGTGAGAGCAAGTTTGGTTCTATGGCTAGCTTTGCCAGGCAAGCATAACCTTGCCCATGATGGTGAGCAGCATTGCCTCACTCTTGTTAGAAAAGAAAATCTGGAAAGCATAGGCACCAAGGCAATGCTAACCAGGGAACCAAACTCTGATTCCACACCAACCCCTTGCCCAGCTAGGTGACACAGTAACCTGTAAAGAATCAAAACATGCCCATACTTAAAAAAAAAATGATCCTTGAACTCATAAGATACTGAGCAGAGTGGATGTTCCAAATGGCATGAGCACTTGAGATTATGAAAAGTGACCACATTCTTGTGCCAGCTCTACCATTATATGAGCTTCATTGGTGACCATTCGCATATGGAAGCTGATTTTTCTCAGCTCAGATATGATCTTCCTCATCTCTGGATGAGATGCATCTCCACCCACAAACATATGAACTTCATTTCCAATCTCAGTCCAACTGTATCCAGGTTGTTTCTTCACACCTCTTTCTTTCATCTGACCTCTTACTTGATTGACTTGACCCCACATGCCAGCAGCAGCATATATATTCGAAAGAATCACATAAGGACCTGAACTTTCAGAGTCTGACTGAACAAGCATCTTAGCAGCAAGTTCACCGAGTTGCACGTTACCATGTATCTGACATGCTCCAAGCAAAGAGCCCCATACATTTTTCTCAGCTTTTAATGGCATATGTTTTATATAACTAGAAGCTTTCTCCAATTGTCCTGCTCGGCTCAATATATCCACAATACAAGCATAGTGTTCAGCTCTTGGGGATATGGCGTATTTAGATGACATCAGATCGAACAATTTCAAGCTGGCATCCACCATGCCAACATGCCCGCATGCCGATAACACACTAAGGAAGGTGATATCATCAGGAATAAGTCCAGTCACTTCCATCTCATGGAACAGTGCTATAACTTTCTGATATTTGCCATGTTGTGCATATGCAGCGATTATTGTGTTCCAAGAAACAATATCCTTGGTTCTAAGATTGATGAAGACTAACTCTGACTCGCCCACATTGCCACATTTACTGTACATTGTCATCAAGGCATTAGAAAAAGAGATGCCAGATTCTAGCATTGCTTTGATGGCAATAGCATGTGTGGATTTTCCTTGCCTGAGCAAAGCAAGGGCAGAACAAGCTGTCAGGACTGCAATAAGAGTCGCATGATCAGGTTTTACACCTTCTCTGAACATTACAGCATGCAATCTCATGGCTTCTTCCCCGTGTCCATTGTGAACATATCCTGCAGAGACAAGAAGTGAACCATGAGGCTTTCTACCATTGCATAATCAGTGGCACAATTAATAAAAGGGATAGATGCATGATATTTATATTTGATTATGTTTACTATAAGTCTTATCCTTAACAACAAAAATGCAGTGACAGGATTATCTGAATCATTGTGTCAAGAACAATATAAGGTATGAATTATGAGCTAAAAGCTTGAGCTTCCATAGTCTGTCAACATGAATGTTGCATTCACCAAGTATATCATTTTTAATCTAGAAAAAAGAAAAGGAAATTAAAGCATGAACTCACAAAAGTTTAAAATGTTGAGGTATTCAAGTACAAGGTCAAATGTTAAGGGAAAAAAGGCAAGTCACAGCTTCAGAGTATTACAGCCGTTAGTGCGTGTACACTTTGTAAATTGTAATCGCAAGAAGTTTATTGCACATAAACATTCTTCAAAGCTTATTATCTATTGTTTGAAGCAACTCGAGAGAGAAACAAGAAGGATTCTAATGCGCACAATGACAAAAGGTAGCTGAGGAATGCGGGTGGGCAGCCTCATCTCCAGCTTGAACATCTAGCCAAAATGAAACCATGGGAAAGATGGTTCACAATGTAGGACATACCAGCAATCATGGCATTCCAGGAGATGACATCCTTGGCACGAATCCCATCAAACAGCCTCCTAGCGCTCTCCACATCCCCCTGTTTGCAGTGTCCAGTGATCATCGCAGTGCATGCCACAACATTCTTCTCGGGCATCGCTTCAAACAATTCCCTCGCCTCGACAAACATGCCATTCTCAACACACCCACTGATCATCGCGGCCCACGACACCAAATTCCTGTCTGGCATGGCGTCAAACACCTCCCGCGCCCTCTCCACCTCACCGCGCCGCGCGAGCCCGTCCACCATGGTTGTATACGACACCACGTTCCTCTCGGGCATTTCGTCGAACAGCCTCTGGGCGTCATCCACTCGGCCGAGCCGGACGAGCCCCGCGAGCATGGCGTTCCACGTGGCCACGTTGCGCTCCGGGGCGCCGGCGAAGTAGGCGGAGGCGGCGTCCAAGTCCCCATGAGCGAGGCAGCCGGCGATGATTGAGTTCCAGGAGACGACGTCGCGGGAAGGCATGGCCTCGTCGAAGAGGCGGCGAGCGGCTGGGAGGTGGTGGCGGCCGGCGCGCCAGAGCGCGGTGAGGAGCGCGTTCCAGGAGACAACATCGCGGTGAGGCATGGCGTCGAACACTCGGCGCGCCGCGGCGACATCGCCCTCGCGGGCGAGGGCGCTGATGCGCTGGTTGTCGCGGAGGAGGCGGCGGGCGACGAGGGAGGCGGGGCGACGGAGCGGGAGCATGTGGAGTCCTGGACACGACACGATAGCATGGGAGGGGAGGGGAATGCAAGCCGAATTCGAGTCAAATATTGAATTCGGTGACAAAATGAGAACATAAAAGAAACAATTCAAAATCACCCATTGCAAATGCGCCCTGCTCTGTTCGGCTATTTTGCCCTCCAACAAAACAACTAAGGCTTTGTTCGTTTGTGTTGAATTGTAATCGAAATCATTCCAGCTAATTAAAGTTTATATAAATTAGAGAAACAATTTAATGGAAAAATATCCTATGCAATCACTTATCCTGGTGCAAGCATGCAATCAAGCGATCTGGTGCATCCGATCTAGATCTAATGATGACTGTTATTTTATATTTAACCACTTCCACCTAAAACATAGTACCTATTTTACTTTTAACCCCTTCCATATGAAACCGTTAGATCTAGATTGGATGCTCTGGATAGTTTGATTGCACGCTTGCACCTATTTAGGGCCTGTTTGAGAGAGCTTTGCTTCAAAAACTTCAGCTTTGGTTTCCAGTTTCACCGTAAAACAGCTCCAGCAAATTGTTAAGGTGAGTTCCAGGAGCGTTTGGTTTGCATATGGACTTCAACTTCTATAGTACTATTGATTTGTGTGGGTTTCCTTGATTACCCTTGATGATTAGTGGGTTGTCGCTAGAGAGAACGGAAGTTGTATGTTGCATAACCAGTGGCATGGTGGGTAATTTTCGTACAACTTCATGAGGAGATATAAAAACAGTGTTTTTGAAGCACCCTCTAAGAAGCTTCACGAATTTCATGAAACAGGCCTTTAGTTTCGATTTTTTTAAAAAACTAAAGCTCGTGGAGCTGGACCCGTTTGGGTTGAAGAGGTTAGAACAAAATTGAAATTCTTGAAGTGAAGCTCTCCCAAACAGGGCCTTAATTAGGAATCGTTTCGATCCACCAATCCGGCACAAACGAACAAGACCTAACCAAAGTGCTGCATCATTGATATGCAGATTTGCTCGGAACGTGAAACAGCCATGCTGCCAAGCAGCGCAAAAATCAAGTCAGCCACCCATTCTTCTATTCTATCCCAGCAAGTATACGTAGCAAACCTGTTCAAATCCTTAGTTTGGCAGCCCATGTTAATTATCGCTGGGACATCCAAAGTATTAGTAGGGGAGATATCCTTGCATCTCCTCCCTGTTGCCATTTGGATGTCCTGCAGGGAATATTTGTTATGTCCACTAGCAAATTTCAATTAAGTACCATCTAACACTCAATCGAAGCTAATACATTCATCACCACATCACATATAATAAGAATATATATTGACCAATAACTTTGGCATTATAATAAGTTGATTTTTTTAACAAAATTCATCTCCATTCATGCATCCAGATAGATAATTAAAAATAAAATGGAATACAATTCGTTTTCACGGAAGACCCCACTTGGGAGAAAATGGAATACAAGTTCTTTTGCCATTATAATAATGGGAGGTGCAAACCCCTTCTCCTTTTTCTAAACTTGCCTGTTCCATCAGATGCAACCGAAATTTCATCAACATTATGGAAGACATGTGGTTATTCTATAATGTCTTTTTTTGCAGAAACTAACTAGCTAAGACTAGCTCCAACAAGGAGCTCTAAATGGTTCTATACTTTAAATTTAGAGGACGAGGACGTCATCTACTCCCTCCAACAGCGTCGTCTAAACGGTCCTCTAAATTTAGAGTACGTTGCTAGATCCTCTATATATAGAGTTTCTCTAAACGGTTCTCTATCTATTTGAATACTTTAAACAACCGGTTTAGTAAAACTAAAATATGTATAATACATTTGAGAGTATGACAAACACGTATATACAAAAAATAAAAAATGTCTTTAATATAGGTATTTACATAT
The DNA here is from genome assembly GCA_029449295.1 of Zea luxurians. Classification (NCBI taxonomy): domain Eukaryota; kingdom Viridiplantae; phylum Streptophyta; class Magnoliopsida; order Poales; family Poaceae; genus Zea; species Zea luxurians. The sequence goes on along the minus strand of JAOPSE010000011.1, from coordinate 26,015,421 downwards.
AGGGGACGTGATTTAGAGGACGTTGTTGGAGAGGAAATAGATATAGAGAATAGAATATTTTAGAGAAGACTGTAAAAGACGGATATAGAGGATATATATAGAGGACGTTGCTGGAGACAGTCTAAGAAATAAGACAAACATTGTTTACCTGCAACTCTTTGAATCTAAGAAACGCAAAACTGATATAATGTGTGTTCACATATTGGTAAGCCGTAAAATCAAAAGGAACTTATGCCTCCATGCCAATGTGTCATGACATTGAAAGAAATGCCCTAGAGAAGTAGAGGTCCCAGGTGGTTGTTGGCTAGGTGGATGGACCAGTGCCAAATAGTGCAGCTGTCACCACAGCCATTAACACTTGACTAGAACCATTGCTAGAGTATCAGTTAAAGTTGATACTGTATGCTGGAAATAAATAATAGTGAATTCGGAGTGCAGAAGATAGTTTTTTTGCTATGACTTGCTCAATCAATGAGGATAACTTTAGGAGCTAACTCAAAACAGTGTGAGCAAGAGAACTTTTAGTGAGAGGGGAGAGGGAAGAAACAAATCGAATGGTGAATATCAACACAAGTGGACACGACGATTTGTTTCCTGAGGTTCGATTCCAAAGAACCTACTCCCCGTTGAGGAGGCCACAAAGCCCGGATCTATTTCAACCCTTTCCCTCTCTCAATCGGTCACCTAGACCGGTCGAATGCTTCTTCTTAATCTCACAGGTCACTAAGACCCTACAAGGATCACCACACAATTAGGTGTCTCTTGCTTGCTTTACAAAACACTTGGAAAGTTTAGAAGGAGAATAAGAAAGCAACCAAGCAACAAGAGCAACAATTGAAACACAAATCACTCTATCTCAAGTCACTAAACACTTTTGATCACTTGACTTGATTATGACACTTGGAGAGGATTGAAGGATTTGAATGTGTCTTTGGAGTGTATTCTTTGCTCTTGTATTGAGTGTAGAGAGTGAAAAGCTTGGATAGCTTAAATGGTGGTGGTTGGAGGGTATTTATAGCCCCAACCAATATTCTAGCCATTGGTTGTTCTGTCTATTGATGGGCACACCGGACAGTTCGGTGTGTACCAGACACTGCACTGTTCACTGTCCGGTACGTGCCATGTCAGCCGACCGTTGGGGTTTGGAGACATTGACCGTTGAAGTTGTTTGTCCTTGTGGTGCACCGGACAGTCCGATGGCACTCCGGACACTCCGGTGGCACACCGAGCAGTTTGGTGATTTTTAGCCGAGGAGCGCTTTGATTTCCCGAGAGCGGCCAGTTCGCGAGGTGCTCCAGCCTGGGCACTGGACAGTCCGGTGCGCCATAGGCTAGTGCAAGTCTGTTTTGCTCCAAAGTTGTAGAATTGCCCCAAGGTCTTTTTCCTTGTATGTGTATATGAACTTTATGGACATGAGAAAAGATCAACTAGGCAAACTAGTTAGTCCATAAGGTTTGAGATGGTCGTCAAACACCAAAATCGATTATAGGAAATGTTGGGGCCATTTCCCTTTCATCCACCTTTGTCTTTAGAAGAGAAAAGGTAAGAGTAATCAGAATAAAATAGCAATAGATGAGAAAATATTAAGAAAAGTTTAGAAAGAATCAGAGTAGCAAAGGTAAGTACGTAAGGGTTTTGTTTAGTTATATCTAAGTTACGTCCTACAGTCAACATTCCTCTAATACCATTTCTGTCACACCCGGATTTAGGGAGCAAACCTGGGTGCGTCTCAAATGTGTGCTAGGATCAAGTCTCACACATATGATGACTCATGGTACAAAAATGAATGTCACATCTTTACTATATAATAGGAGTTCTGTACAAAATAGCTAAATAATTACATCATATGAAGACAACGATCCAGCAGCCATAGTTGACTGGGAGACGACAGCCTAGACCTCTCACGAACGTATCGCAACATCATTCATACTCCTTATCATGTAGTACCTATTCTTGACCTAGGGGGAATGTGAGTACAGCAAGGGTTAGCTCACATACGTTCATCGCTCAACAAGTTGTGGGGAATAATGTGCATGAGCTCACTTACGGCGGGGCTCATGTGAAGTGTAAGGCTTATCAAAGAAGATGGTTAAAGCTGACCATTGCTTTTAAAGTTGGTCGAAGTTTTATTAGTAGTTACTATGTATAAGTAGATACCAACCCAAATAAATAATAGATCACAATTAATAATAAATCCCATAATGCAATGCAAATGACAAATTAAATTTAATTTTATAAATTAATCATGTGAGGGTCCGAGCCGCTCATGACCGTGAGCATGGCTGATATACCAGTTTTACACTCTGCAGAGGTTGCACAACTTTACCCACAACCGCAAGTCGTGTTACCCATCTAGGTCATGAATTCCATACACCTCTACCAAGGAGACGAGACAGGGTAGCACTACGAGGCCTTTACAAAGTTTAACTAGCTTCAGAAAACCCGCTACAGTTTCTGAGAAGGGCAATATAGAAATCACTCGTCCGAAAAGTCATCGCAGCATGATCGACCCGAGAACCTCCCTATATCGCAGCTCCTCTACGGCCCTTGCCCCTTTCGGGTAAGGTAGTCCTCCACTAGCTTTCCTAATTAGTCGGCATGGGCATCCCATACCACCCTTGTGGTAACACTGTTTTAACGGGTGGTTCTCCGTGTTCCAATTAACATAATAGTCTTGTCATGAACAATAATTAAATTAACAACAAAATTGAAACATGATCATAATTTAGTAAAACATTAATCCCAAAACCAGATAGAGCAATAGCAAGTCTACCGAATAGTTCATTTGTTTGCACGGTGTGGGGTAAATATTAGGTCCCATCAAATCAACCTGAGCATGCCACAGTAATTAACAGGAACATTATTAGGTAGAGAAAAGTGATTAAAGGCACAATTTGCCTTATACTTGCGATAACCTGTTGTCCATATGTTGACCCAAAAGTTAGACTTCTGATTCCCCGTCACCTTGCCTCTACTCGTAGCAATACATAAAATCAAGCAAATAATTGATATGGTAACATTATACCAAAGCATATGAACAAACAGCTTAAAAATATTCTACTCGTCGCTACGAGATCGTAGGTTCGAGAACCATTAAAAGCGGAGCTAAAACGAAGAATTTATGGATAAAACAATATTTTAGGTGCAATAAATTTAATAGATATTGTATTTAAATTAAGCAGTTATTAAATTAAAATATTTGAGTTGGTATTTATCATTAACAAATATGTATAAAATACGTAGGTTAGAACTATAAATTATATTAACTAGATTATCTAGCTAATTAACATTAATTAATTAATTAAAACATGTGGTATAATTAAAACAATGTTATTACTAAGTACATAAAAATTAATATAAACATAACACAATTTTGACATAACGCAATTTGAAGAATAAATCAGACATCTAACGCAAAATATATCACATGTTTAATAAATTAGTAGAGCTACATAGAAATATGTGACATGACGTGATCTGGTTGGTTAGATCGTAGTCACATAAAGAATTACGGAGTAATTCCTAAAAAAAAGAATTACGAAGTAAATACACGTAATATTTGAGATCTATGTGTGATCATCTTCTATCTTTCTTCCTCCTTTCCTCGGCTCCTTTATCTCTTCGATGGCTTGCCATGTCCGAGGGCGTAGCATAGGCGTAAGTTGAAGTTGTCACACCCTATCTCTTGGTGGCGATCTTTTTTATCTTGCATCTCCGACAACGCTCGCTCGTGATGGCACAAGATGGACGCAGTAGTGGAGCATAGGGTAAAAATGAGCTATGGCCGTGGAGAACAAAAAATGGAGGAAAAAGTAGGGAAGATTTGAACTTATAACCTCTTGCACACACATGTTACACAATAACCACTACACTACACATCTACTTTAGGCATGCAGCCGCCATACTATACCATAACGGGTGCCGCCACTGGATGGACGAGGGGATCTTCTTTCACTAGACGATGGAGCTATGGCCAACAGGTACGCAGTTTGCTTATGTAGGGACAGGGATCGGCTTTGGACACGTGGAGATATCAACGAACCGGTTGCTGTTACGAGTGGTGATAGGGGATAGAGCTGGCAAGAGGTGGTACGCGCAGGGCCCAATTAAGTGTGTGCGTGGGATGCGGGGCCAACGGACGTGATACGCGGGTGAGGCAATTTCGTTTGTAACAAGCTATCATATAAAGACAAATGCAGTTTGAGAGACCCACACTTCTGTGACACATGTGATGACACCATAGTGTGTGTTGGCACCTTTTTGGGGCGCTAATCACTCAACACGAACCTGCGGCGGTGCTCTCTGCATAGGGGCGGACGGTCCGCGGCCAGGGGGCGGACGGTCCGCGGCCTGGCGCGAGGCTAGGGTTCCCTGCCTGACGGCCGGTCCGTGCCCTAGGGCTGGATGGTCCGCGCATGCGCAGGGGCGGCGAAAGGTCGCCGGTGACGCCTGGATCTCGCTCCCGAGAGGGACCCCATCGGGGAGGAGAGATCCTAGGAGTTGTCTAGGCTCGGGCAGGTCGACCTAGACTCCTCTAATCGACATAGAGTCGAAGAGAAGTGGAGAATTTGGAGATTGAGAGGCTAAACTAGAACTAGACTAGAACTACTCCTAATTGTACAAGAAATAAATGTGAGATAAAAGTGTTATTGATTCGATTGATGATTACAAATCGACTGTATACCTCTCTATTTATAGAGGGGGGCTGGACCCTTTACAAACTAATTTCCCGAGCTAATTCCATGAATCTAGCTAACAACCGTAGCACAAAACTCGGAACCCTAATATGCTTCTGTGCACGCGCAGACCGTCTGGCCCACAGGCGCGGACCGTCCGGACCGTGGACCGTCCGGCCTCAGGGCCGGACCGTCCGCGCTCAAATTGGTGCTCAACATATGCCCCCCTGCCTTTTGGTGGAGCTGAGCGAACCAAAAGCAACTAACTCGATGTTATCACATCGGTTTTCTTAGGCATCTTGCCACTTACTAGGATGGTACGCAGTGGCCTTGGTCTCGATGGTTGACTCAATGGACGTGACCCCTTTAGCTTTGATCGAATTGTTAGTCCCAACACCATCGAGCGTCATACTGATCCTGACTAATCCGTCACCTTGCTTTTCCTAATTTTCTAAGTGTTCCGGTGTAGCCCCATAGTCGACCAGGTCTTCTCCTTGCAGGTCATCTTCCTCCATGGGTGTCGGTACATCGTTGGAGGTGTCTTGGTGTAGTGCAGATGGTTCGGCCTCAGGGGTCGGACGGTCCACGTCCTGTGCAGATGATCCAGCTTTTATAGCCGGACTGTCTACCATACTTGCAGAGAGCTGCAAAGTTGTTGTTTTATTTTCTGTCTTTGTGGCCGTTTGATTTTTCTCAACGACCTTTGGTCTCCATCTCTTTTATGGTGGCGAATACTGCGGATGTGTGTCATTGAATATTTTTCCGCCTCCTTTGCTCTGAGGTGCTGTAATTTTCGCTTTTGTGATCGTGTCAATCCCGATGGGCACAATCGGGGCATGGAGTGTTTTGGATCGGTTGTTTTGTTGAAAGTCGTACCTTCTTTTTTGTTTGTGTTGGCTGATTCACCAAAAATCATCGGCCCTTCGTTATTTTGTTGTACGACAACATCTGTCGTTCCTATTTTAATGATGTCCCCTTTTATCATACTGTTGGAAGCTGTAGCTGTATGCCCCCCTACCGGATTAGTCAGCCTTTAGGGCCGAGTTGTTTGGCAATCTTGTTGAGCCTGTGCTCGTGGACCAAATTGAGGGGCTCTCAATCGGTCTTGTACTAGAGGCGTCAACCTGTCAAGAACAGATGTTTGGGGTGCCCCCAGGCGGAGTACTGTGGCATCCCAAATGGATATGATGGCATGCCCCATATTTGATTTGGGACATATGGTGGAGGTATGTATGTATATGGATATGGCATAGGTAGATATGGGGGTGGAGGTGTCCATGCAGGTGTGTTAGGCCTCAACTGGACAATATGACCTTCCATTTTTTCCGATTGATGAGGTGGTCCAATCGGTCTTTCCTGACGCTGCTCATGAAGGGCGAGCGAGGTTGCCTTGCTGGCCGGTCACTGGGGCTGACCTTCTTTTTCACATACTTGGACAATAATTGATCGAAGGTCGGGTCGGGTTTGACCAACCGACCAGCTGCCTTGAACGCGTTAGTTTTCCACGTACCTATTTCTGGTTATCGTGGTTTGAAGGTACGTGGTCGCTGTGGCTCCTTGGCGTTGTCGGACCGTCTGCTGGAACGCTCCAGACCGTCTGGCGATGTTACGGACCGTTCGCGCCTGGACACCGGACCGTCTTCAATGCGCAGTATTGGTTCTCGCGCAAGTCCCCTTGTCTGCGCTTGCCCGCCTGAGCCGGAGGTTGTGATGGTCACTTTCAGTGTCTCCCCTCCATCAGGAGTCTTCTCAGCCACCACTTTCCTGCAAGAGATTTTGTTGTTTCCATCTCCCTCCCGTGCGTTGCCGATGATGACTTCTTTGTCTTTGCCCTTATCGGCTATGCTGAGCCTAATTAGGACCCTTTTGCCCTTGAAGTTGATCATATTCATTGGGAAGGGCTCCGTGTCATCCTGAAATTTCAATCATCCCTCGTCAATGGCCGATTGGATTTGTCGTCGGAACACATTACAATCATTCATGGCATGGGAAAATGAGTTGTGCCACTTGCAATATGCGCGACGCTTTATTTCGTCGGCGAGTGAAACGGTATAATCGATCTCAATGTTACCATTTTTTAGTAATTCATCGAATATCTTATCACATTTGCCGACATTAAATGTAAACTTAACCTCCTCCTGCCGTTTCTTTTGAACTGACTGCAAGGAGGAGCAAGCCAAAGGTTTGGCCTGCTCAGGCCAAACTATTTCGACAGTGTAAACTTCCTTTGGTTCATTGTCCGAACTACCTTGATTGTGTTCTACTATATGGATATTATGATGAACCATTTTGACTAGTTCTTTGCTTCAGCTTTCACAAGCCAAAGCTATCTGATGTAATTGTGCTAGCGTAAAGAACTGGATGCCTTCTAATTTCTCTTTTAAATAATAGCGTAATCCATCAAAGGCTATCCCCGCTAGTTGTTTATCTGTTAAATGAATTTGAAAAAATCGGTTTCTCGTATCCCGGAATCTTCGTGTCGGCGTTCCGAGACCGGGGGGTCCCCGAGCCGACGAGTGAGTGTGCCGCGTGCCCCAGCCCAGATGGGTCGAGCGCGTGGGCGAGCGCGAAGGGGGGAGAGAGCGAGAGCGAGGTGGCCAGAGCCGGGTCGTGAGGGAGTCGGAGAATTCCCGCGGCCTTCGTGTTCGTCCCGCGCCCAGGTCGGGTGCGCTTGCAGTAGGGGGTTACAAGCGTCCGCGCGGGTGAGGGGAGCGAGCGGCCCCGAGAGAGCGCCTGCCCCAGCCCTCGTTCCCGCGAGGCCAACCTTCTCTAAGAAGGCCCTGGTCCTTCCTTTTATAGTCGTAAGGAGAGGATCCAGGTGTACAAAATGGGGGTGTAGCAAGGTGCTACGTGTCTAGCGAGGGAGAGCTAGCGCCCTAAGTACATGCCAAGGTGGCAGCCGGAGAGATCTTGGCACCCTGTTGGTGTGGCGTCGTGGTTGTTGGAGGAGTAACGGAGCCTGATGGAGGGACAGCTGTTGGAACAGCTGTGCTCTTGCTGACGTCTCCCTGCTTTCGTAAGGGAGCTGAGAGTCGCCGTCGTCATGGTCTAGTGAGGCGCCATCATTGCCTATCTGGCGGAGCTGTCCAGATGGGACGCCGGTCTTGTTCTCTGCGACCCGAGTCGGCTCAGGGCAGGGTGATGATGACGCTTCCTGTTGACGTGGCGGTCTTGTGTCCTAGGTCGGGCGTCGTGGAGGCTCCTCCGAAGTCGAGGTCGAGTTCGTCCTGCATGACAGAGGCCGAGCCCGAACTCCTAGGTCGGGCGAGGCGGAGGTCGTTCGGCAGAGGCCGAGGCGGAGTCCGAGCCCTGGGTCGGGCGAGGCGGAGTTCGTCGTCTTCCGGGGCCTTAGCCCGAGTCCGAGCCCTGGGTCGGGCGGAGCGGAGTTCGCCGTCTTCCGGGGCCTTAGCCCGAGTCCGAGCCCTGGGTCGGGCGGAGCGGAGTTCGCCGTCTTCCGGGGCCTTAGCCCGAGTCCGAGCCCTGGGTCGGGCAGAGCCTCCTATGGCACCTCTGGCGAAGTCTGGTCGCCCGGCGGTCTTACCTTTTGCGTTAAACGCCCCGGTGACTTGGTCGGTTGGCGCGGTGATTTAGTCAGGGTTACTTCTTATCGAAGGCGGGGCCTCGGGCGAGCCGGTGATGCGTCTGCCGTGAAAGAGGAGGCCTCAGGCGAGACGAAGTCATCTTAGGGTCGGCTGCCCTCGCCCGAGGCTAGGCTCGGGCGTGGCGTGATCGAGTCGCTCGTATGGACTGATCCCTGACTTAATCAAACCCATCATGCCTCTGCAGCTTTATGCTGATGGGGGTTACCAGCTGAGAATTAGGCGTCTTGAGGGTACCCCTAATTATGGTCCCCGACAGTAGCCCCCGAGCCTCGAAGAGAGTGTTAACACTCGCTTGGAGGCTTGCGTCGCACTTTTTTGCAAGGGGACCAGCCTTTCTCGGTGGTACTTTGTTCCGGTGGGTGCGCGCGAGCGCACCCGCCGGGTGTAGCCCCCGAGGCCTCGGAGGAGTGGTTTCACTCCTTCGAGGTCTTAATGCCTTGCGTAATGCCTCGGCTGGTCTGGCGGTTCCCTCATGCGAGCAGGGCGTAGCCCAGGTGCACTGTCGGGGCCCAAGTTCTCGGGCTGGTATGTTGACGCTGTCAACGGTTCGGCCAGAGCCGGGTTTGCGAGAGCAGCCCCCGAGCCTCCGCACGGAGCGAGAGGACGATTAGGGACAGACTCGACTTTTTACATACGCCCCTACGTCGCCTTTCCGCAAGGAGGAGGGGGGGAGAGCGCCATGTTACCCTCGATGGGCACCGAACATGGTGTCTCCGGTGAGCTGCAATCGGGTAATCCGAGTGGACGTCCGTGCCCCGTTCGTTGGGGGTCGGCTAGGGGCCCGGAGGCACGCCCAAAAGTACCTGCGGGTGATCTGCCGGACCCGGTCTCCTAGCGACGGGGTTCGAGGGCTCGTTGCCTCCCTCCGATGGGATTCCGTTACAGAGTCGTTCCCGCTGGTCTCGGAAATGTCCTAGGGTACCTCGGGAGCGCAGCCCGAGCCTTGGTTATGTATCAAACGTACCCCTGGTCATCCCTCGCTCGGTGTCTGAGGCGACTGTGAACCCTTCGAAAGGCCAGCCTTCGAACCCCTGATCAGTAATGGGCGCGGAGCCCGAGTAGCCTGAGGCGGTCGTGGAACCTTTCGGGAGGCCGACCTTCGAACCCCTGACCAGTAGTGGGTGTCGGGCCCACGCGATCTGAGGCGGCTGTTGAACCCCTCGGGGGGCCAGCCTTCGAACCCCTGATCAGTAGGGAGGCTCGGAGCCTAGTTCCTTCACGGGGAAGGATCCCTTTGGGGGTACCCCCTTTCCCGGTCCCTGTTGCAAGAGATAGAGAAAGAAGGAAAAGGGAAAAAAGGATACGAAATTGAACGACGTGGCGTACCTTTTTTGGTGTGGTCGTTTTGGCGGAGGCGAAGCGTCGCCAGCTGCCCCTGCCAGAAACGTCACCTGTCCAGCCGCAGAGTTAATGCGCCGGGGTAAGCGGTCGGCGAGGCTGCCGTTGCGCGTGCGCGAGCCGTTCGAGGTGCGGCTGTTTCGCTTCGCGTTTTTTGAACCCCGCGTCCGGTTCGGGCGGTACGTTGGAACCGTCTTGACCTTGGTCTTTATGTACCCCGGAGAGGGTCCGGTGACGGTTCTCGACTCCGCTTCTCGCCTCCTTCTCAGGTTTTTTGCAGCCTGAGAGATCTAGCCAGGAAAAGGAAACCGCCCTCCCCTGTCCTTCACGCCGCCACCCCTTCTGCCTTGGCGATGGCTGACCGGGTGACCATCCTCCCGCCGCGCGACCCGTGGCCCTTCTCCACGGTGATGGCGGGTGATCTGGAGGACCTCATCGGCGAGGGTTTGCTCCGCCCCCTCACCGATAAGCAGCGGCCGGAATGGATTCCTCCTGCGGGCGGAGTCGCTCCATCCCCTCCGCCGGGGTATGTCGTGAGCTTCATCTCCTTCCATGAGTGGGGATTTGGTGTGCCGTCGAGCCGCTTCATGCGGGCCATCCTGTTCCACTACGGGGTGGAACTGCACAACCTCACTCCCAACTCCATCGCGCAGGCCGCTATCTTTGTAGCGGTGTGCGAGGGGTATCTGGGGATCGCCCCCCATTGGGATTTATGGACTCATCTCTTCTTTGCCGAGCTTTTTGCTTCGTCGACGGGGGAGAGGAAGGTCCGTGCGGCGGTGCGGGCCGGCGGCTGCACCCTCTTGCTGAGGCAGTTGCGGTCGTCGCAGTATATCCCTGTCGTCCTTGCATCCTCAAACAAGGGTTGGCAGCGCCGGTGGTTCTACCTCCGGAATGACGGGGAGTCGCTCCCGCCGTTCTCTCAGCGGGTTGTCACCGCCGCTCCCGACGCCT